>OX104127.1:63258454-64719319 GCA_944470555.2 Heterobilharzia americana
TTTGAATTGTTTTATTTCAAACACACTTAAATCTTACGTTAAATTTTCAATCACCTCTTAATATTTGTTGAAATATCCGGTAAAACCTTGACAAGAACTCATTGGTTCACGTGATTCAGTTTGCTTCTAAGGCAAATACACGAAGTATGCCATACTATTTCATAGACTGTAGGTCATAATACCGTAAAATGCATTACGGAGTTATACTAGACAATTGATTTGACCTTATTGTATTTACCATAGTGACTAACAGTTGAATGTAGGATTCGTTATCTTTCCTATTTGAGGTTCTTCAGCTTGATGTACTTGCCCCCCCCCCACCCCGGTGAGTAATGTTGAGTAATGTGAACTCAAACGCAAAAGCTCTTTCCATTAGGCCATTTGGATACAACTGTTGTCTATTGTAGTTTTCAACTTCGTTTTGTAATTTTTATCAGTGAAAAGATTTATTTGAAATGATGTTGAATATTCCACGTCTATTTATGATGATGAATATTTTAGTATAAACTATTTGTAGTAAAGGGGAAAAGTAACTATGAAATAAATTCTGTATATCGCTCAGTAAATTTTTCATAAGCTTATTTATTTAAAACAATTAGTTCCCTTTATAAACTTCGACAAAACAATTAGAAGATGTAAATTGTCTGAACCGTGTAATGGTGTATTTGCGCAACACATCTCGAACTATCTGATCACACACCTTCCTGTCATAGGTATTTATATAAAAACTCATGAAGTTAAGGGGTGAGAAAATAAAAAGAGGGGCCAGGTAGGAAGGCTGACTTAAAAGCAGAATAACAATGAAAATCAACAGACCGAAAAATAATAGTACATCGAACTTGATATTCAATAGTTGAATTTATCAAGGAAGATTTAATATGACAACAAATTGTTTATGAACACATAGAGGTGGTTTCAACTTCCTAATAGCTAAGGCTTCAACAAATTTCAGGATCACCACCCCCTCCCAACATGTTTTGTAAATAGGTGTTAAAGGAAGTAGCCACATCAATTCTGTGACCTGTTTCAAAGATATGTTTGACGATCGAAGAACTTGGACATCTGCTACCAACATTTATGGGTTCAGGTGATTTAATTTGGTTCTGAAGCCACTTTTGAATATGTTCCGAGGCCCTTACTTACATGGATCTATTAGTCCTCCCTATGTATGTGTCTACCAATTCAAATGTACGTATGGTGACACATACATAGGGAGGACTAATAGATCCATGCAAGTAAGGACCTCGGAACATATTCCAAAGTGGCTTCAGAACCAAATTAAATCACCTGAACCCATAAATGTTGGTAGCAGACGTCCAAATTCTTCGATCGCCAAACATATCGTTGAGACAGATCAGAGAATTGATGTGGCTACTTCGTTTAACACCTATTTACAAAACATGTTGGGAGGGGGTGGGGATCCTGAAATTTAAGAACAAGATATTCAGCGAAGAGACTCTTTTCAACGAATTTATTTTCAAGCTGTACAATCGTATATATATGGTATTTGGAAAAAATTATATCCTGTGAGGAAAACTAAACACTATATGGTGATGACAGTAATAATAGAGCGGGTGATGACATAGGCATTTATGATTATAATAACAATTGAAGTGCGAATGATAACAAATAGATTATGTAATATATGGAATGGTACATAGAGAGTATATAACTCAGAAGGGGGTGAAAAAATTATTGAAAATGGTAAATCAATTAAGTATTATGTAATGGCATTAGACAAATTGGACAAGATGAAGTCAATGTTTTCTAAAAGGATTAAGACAATTAAGTGAAATAACACCGGAAACTAGTTGAAGTGAAGGCGATTATAATAACAATAATAGTGATAAAGGAAGGATACAAAGGTTAAATTAACAAAGTGGGAGGGGGAGCTAATGGGGTGGGAAAATGTTATGGCCATGATAAAGACAGTGACTGCACATACTTCTTTTGTACACACAGATCAGGTCTTAGTTCATGAATAGCTAAAGCCTCCGCTGTTTTAAGGAGTTGAAAACGAAGAGAACGTGGGAGGTTTGGGCGAATTCGATAAATAATTTCAAAGTCATCGTCTGGATTTGTTGTGTGATGGAAGTCAATCAAATGTTCTAGAATCGAACTTCTAACAGACTTTCTTTCACCTTTATAAAACCAAGCAGGAACATGTTCTCGTATACGTGTAGAAAGCATTCTCTGGCTACGGCCGATGTACCTTGCTCCACAGGAGCAGGTGAACTGGTAGATGCACATAGAGGCGGCCAAACGAGGAAGCTTGTCTTTAACGCAGGTGGAGAATAGGTTGTGGCTGGTAAAAGTCAACTGGAGTCTTGCTGCGAAGAAAGTCCTATTGATTGATCTGGTAAGACGATTCTTCAGTACATCCGATGCTAGGTCTCCTTTAAACTCTAGGCTCATAAACAATCTTTTCTTTGAGACCGAGTGGATGACTGGTTTAGTGTTTCTTTCCCGCATATTTTTATCAATAAAACGGCTAGGGTAACCGTTTTCGACAAGTATGCTTTTTAAGAAAGATAGCTCTTCCTCGATACAATCGTCACTACAGATACTTCTTATTCGATAGCAAAGAGAGTGAATAAGATTTCTTTTTCTGTTGATGGGCACCCAACTATAAAAATTAGTTAGTTGTCCGTTCCACGTTGGTTTTCTGTAGATGGATCTTTTAAGGTATCCATTCTGACGTCGGGTGAGAAGCACATCAAGAAAAGGAATAGTTGATTCTGATTCCTTCTCTATAGTAAACTTGAGGGCTTGATGACATTCATTGAATGAACGAAGCACGTCGTCGAGGTCTACATTTTTGTCGCAAATAACAAACGTGTCGTCCATATATCTTCTATAAAAGTCAAAGCTATCAATAGTTTGACGAAGTTTTGAATTTTCCAGTTTCGACATGAAGAAATCTGCTAGCAGTGGTCCCAATGGTGACCCCATCGCAATTCCATCTTTCTGTCTATAGATTTCATTATTGAAACTGAATTGGACATTAAATGTGCACCTCAACAAAAGCTCTTTCAAGCAGCTCGTTGGTAGTCCTACGTCTAAATTATGTGCATCAATATAGTCACATACATAACAGACAGTTTCGGTGAGTGGCACACTCGTGAACAATGAAGTGACGTCTAATGAAAACATCATCTTGTTTAGAGCATTAAAATCCTTAATACCCTCAACAAACTGAAATGTATCACGGATAGAAAAACTCGATACTTGCCTTCTAACAGGTTCCAGAATTTCAGCTAACCATTGAGCAGTTCGGTGATAGGGAGAACCAGCCATATCGAGGATCGGACGAAGAGGTAATCCCGTTTTATGTATCTTCGGTAGTCCATATAGACGTGGGATTATAGAGCCAACCGGTCGGATACGTTCATATAAATCAGGATCAATTATTGATTTATCCCTCATGTTTTTTAAGACATTTGTGAGTTGTGTTTCAATTATATGTGTCTTATTGGGCTCACCTTCGGGTTTACTAAACTTAGTGGGATCAGAGAGGATTACGGAAAGTTTATCAGTATACTCCTGACGATTCATTAGGACAATGCCTCCTCCCTTATCAGGACGGCTTATGATAATATCCCTGTTATCTTTGATTAGTTTTAGCTGTTGTATATGGTCCTTGGTTAATAAAGAGCTAGAACTGACTTTGGAGTTGATAAATTGGTGACAGCAATCTAGAACAGTGGACTTGAAATGCTGGAATTCTTGCGGCGATGCAGGCGTAAGACCGACAATCTGGCTGATTAAATTTTCAAATTGTACTTGGGTATGTAATCTGTTAACCTTGGATGCACTGCTGCAAAACTTTGAGCCCAGCGATAGGGCTTGCATTTGAATTGTCGAAAGATTAACGTGAGAGTGGTTAAATACATACTTTTCTGGATTATTCGGAAATTTACTTTCCATTTCAACTGGCTTCAGACCATCGGAGTGTTTAAGATTGGCCGACTGAGACTGTTTTTCTACGACTGTAATGACATACTCCTCGAACTGTTTGCGTTCATCAGTAGATAACTCATAAAGGGCATGATTTCTCGTGGATATATTTCGTTTTAACTCAACAATACGAGAGCTAATGGCATCAATACGATTAAGTGCATGACGCTTCAGTGTTTTAGAATTGGGCCGGATATGGTTTCTCCTAAGTGCTTTCCAGAACAGTTTCGGATATTCATTTGTATCAATACAACTTTCGAGGAAAGTAATCTCAGTTTTCACCAAAGCAAGTTTGACAGAATAGCGCAGAAACCCATTAGGTTCCTTCATCGTCGTTGGGTCCTTGCACATTTTTAATAATTTAATAATTCCCATTGTAACATTAAGAACAAGATATTCAGCGAAGAGACTCTTTTCAACGAATTTATTTTCAAGCTGTACAATCGTATATATATGGTATTTGGAAAAAATTATATCCTGTGAGGAAAACTAAACACTATATGGTGATGACAGTAATAATAGAGCGGGTGATGACATAGGCATTTATGATTATAATAACAATTGAAGTGCGAATGATAACAAATAGATTATGTAATATATGGAATGGTACATAGAGAGTATATAACTCAGAAGGGGGTGAAGAAATGCCATTACATAATACTTAATTGATTTACCATTTTCAATAATTTTTTCACCCCCTTCTGAGTTATATACTCTCTATGTACCATTCCATATATTACATAATCTATTTGTTATCATTCGCACTTCAATTGTTATTATAATCATAAATGCCTATGTCATCACCCGCTCTATTATTACTGTCATCACCATATAGTGTTTAGTTTTCCTCACAGGATATAATTTTTTCCAAATACCATATATATACGATTGTACAGCTTGAAAATAAATTCGTTGAAAAGAGTCTCTTCGCTGAATATCTTGTTCTTAATGTTACAATGGGAATTATTAAATTATTAAAAATGTGCAAGGACCCAACGACGATGAAGGAACTTAATGGGTTTCTGCGCTATTCTGTCAAACTTGCTTTGGTGAAAACTGAGATTACTTTCCTCGAAAGTTGTATTGATACAAATGAATATCCGAAACTGTTCTGGAAAGCACTTAGGAGAAACCATATCCGGCCCAATTCTAAAACACTGAAGCGTCATGCACTTAATCGTATTGATGCCATTAGCTCTCGTATTGTTGAGTTAAAACGAAATATATCCACGAGAAATCATGCCCTTTATGAGTTATCTACTGATGAACGCAAACAGTTCGAGGAGTATGTCATTACAGTCGTAGAAAAACAGTCTCAGTCGGCCAATCTTAAACACTCCGATGGTCTGAAGCCAGTTGAAATGGAAAGTAAATTTCCGAATAATCCAGAAAAGTATGTATTTAACCACTCTCACGTTAATCTTTCGACAATTCAAATGCAAGCCCTATCGCTGGGCTCAAAGTTTTGCAGCAGTGCATCCAAGGTTAACAGATTACATACCCAAGTACAATTTGAAAATTTAATCAGCCAGATTGTCGGTCTTACGCCTGCATCGCCGCAAGAATTCCAGCATTTCAAGTCCACTGTTCTAGATTGCTGTCACCAATTTATCAACTCCAAAGTCAGTTCTAGCTCTTTATTAACCAAGGACCATATACAACAGCTAAAACTAATCAAAGATAACAGGGATATTATCATAAGCCGTCCTGATAAGGGAGGAGGCATTGTCCTAATGAATCGTCAGGAGTATACTGATAAACTTTCCGTAATCCTCTCTGATCCCACTAAGTTTAGTAAACCCGAAGGTGAGCCCAATAAGACACATATAATTGAAACACAACTCACAAATGTCTTAAAAAACATGAGGGATAAATCAATAATTGATCCTGATTTATATGAACGTATCCGACCGGTTGGCTCTATAATCCCACGTCTATATGGACTACCGAAGATACATAAAACGGGATTACCTCTTCGTCCGATCCTCGATATGGCTGGTTCTCCCTATCACCGAACTGCTCAATGGTTAGCTGAAATTCTGGAACCTGTTAGAAGGCAAGTATCGAGTTTTTCTATCCGTGATACATTTCAGTTTGTTGAGGGTATTAAGGATTTTAATGCTCTAAACAAGATGATGTTTTCATTAGACGTCACTTCATTGTTCACGAGTGTGCCACTCACCGAAACTGTCTGTTATGTATGTGACTATATTGATGCACATAATTTAGACGTAGGACTACCAACGAGCTGCTTGAAAGAGCTTTTGTTGAGGTGCACATTTAATGTCCAATTCAGTTTCAATAATGAAATCTATAGACAGAAAGATGGAATTGCGATGGGGTCACCATTGGGACCACTGCTAGCAGATTTCTTCATGTCGAAACTGGAAAATTCAAAACTTCGTCAAACTATTGATAGCTTTGACTTTTATAGAAGATATATGGACGACACGTTTGTTATTTGCGACAAAAATGTAGACCTCGACGACGTGCTTCGTTCATTCAATGAATGTCATCAAGCCCTCAAGTTTACTATAGAGAAGGAATCAGAATCAACTATTCCTTTTCTTGATGTGCTTCTCACCCGACGTCAGAATGGATACCTTAAAAGATCCATCTACAGAAAACCAACGTGGAACGGACAACTAACTAATTTTTATAGTTGGGTGCCCATCAACAGAAAAAGAAATCTTATTCACTCTCTTTGCTATCGAATAAGAAGTATCTGTAGTGACGATTGTATCGAGGAAGAGCTATCTTTCTTAAAAAGCATACTTGTCGAAAACGGTTACCCTAGCCGTTTTATTGATAAAAATATGCGGGAAAGAAACACTAAACCAGTCATCCACTCGGTCTCAAAGAAAAGATTGTTTATGAGCCTAGAGTTTAAAGGAGACCTAGCATCGGATGTACTGAAGAATCGTCTTACCAGATCAATCAATAGGACTTTCTTCGCAGCAAGACTCCAGTTGACTTTTACCAGCCACAACCTATTCTCCACCTGCGTTAAAGACAAGCTTCCTCGTTTGGCCGCCTCTATGTGCATCTACCAGTTCACCTGCTCCTGTGGAGCAAGGTACATCGGCCGTAGCCAGAGAATGCTTTCTACACGTATACGAGAACATGTTCCTGCTTGGTTTTATAAAGGTGAAAGAAAGTCTGTTAGAAGTTCGATTCTAGAACATTTGATTGACTTCCATCACACAACAAATCCAGACGATGACTTTGAAATTATTTATCGAATTCGCCCAAACCTCCCACGTTCTCTTCGTTTTCAACTCCTTAAAACAGCGGAGGCTTTAGCTATTCATGAACTAAGACCTGATCTGTGTGTACAAAAGAAGTATGTGCAGTCACTGTCTTTATCATGGCCATAACATTTTCCCACCCCATTAGCTCCCCCTCCCACTTTGTTAATTTAACCTTTGTATCCTTCCTTTATCACTATTATTGTTATTATAATCGCCTTCACTTCAACTAGTTTCCGGTGTTATTTCACTTAATTGTCTTAATCCTTTTAGAAAACATTGACTTCATCTTGTCCAATTTGTCTAATGCCATTACATAATACTTAATTGATTTACCATTTTCAATAATTTTTTCACCCCCTTCTGAGTTATATACTCTCTATGTACCATTCCATATATTACATAATCTATTTGTTATCATTCGCACTTCAATTGTTATTATAATCATAAATGCCTATGTCATCACCCGCTCTATTATTACTGTCATCACCATATAGTGTTTAGTTTTCCTCACAGGATATAATTTTTTCCAAATACCATATATATACGATTGTACAGCTTGAAAATAAATTCGTTGAAAAGAGTCTCTTCGCTGAATATCTTGTTCTTAATGTTACAATGGGAATTATTAAATTATCCTGAAATTTGTTGAAGCCTTAGCTATTAGGAAGTTGAAACCACCTTTATGTGTTCATAAAGAATTTATTGTCACATTAAATCTTCCTTGATAAATTCAACTATTGATTGATTTTCATTGTTTTTCGACCCCTAAGTCAGCCTTCCTACCTGACGTCTATCTATTTTCTCACCCCTTAACTTCATGAGTTTTTATATAAATACCTATGACAGGGAGGTGTGTGATTAGATAGTTCGAAATGTGTTGCACAAATACACCATTACACGGTTCAGACAATTTATATCTTCTTTATTTAACACGGCACCCTCTTACATGGTATGTAGGAGGGTTTCATATTCAAAACACTCGAAACATTTATATAAGAGATAAAAATTGTTAATAAAAGTTCAACGTCTATTTAATTTCATTTCTCAGAATATTTAACTAAATGCAGAAAAACATCACAATCAGAAGTGTCTGGAATTTTCTTATCTAAACATGATCATATGAACAATAAGTAATCACTATATGCCTAAATTATGACTTAAAATGCTCCATCTTCAAAGTCTACTTATAAAAGTAGTAGAATACTGAAGGCATATTTATTTATTTATTTATTGAAACAAAACAATAGATAGCAGATTATGCATTTCTTTGTTTACTACAATAGATATTAATCAGTTGTTATTTGTGAACTCATAAGAGTACAGTCATTATGAAATGCTTTCAGATACTCAATAAAAACTGCATAGTTTTTTATAAACCACTTAGAGGGAATCAAACGATTGTTTTTTATGTTGATTTTAAATAAGAAATAACTTCACACATTTGTGTAAGTACTTAAAATCACAAAGTTATGTATTATTCAACTTGAAATGAGCATATATAACAGATTACTTTCTTTTCGTAGTCAAGTATGACCAATAAAGTTGTACCTTTCAGTCTACTTTTTTCGGTCAATGTTTCCTGAAAAATAGGCGGAAACTTAACTTGCATGAATAATCCTGTAAGCTTTCATTTTGAAGATATATATATATATTTTGAATTTTGAGGGATTTGTGGGGATTTGGAAATATTTCAAGTTGTTATTCGTCGTAAACTGACATCAGTTGGAGGAACAAAGGAGGAATAAATCCCCACAACTCCCTCAAAATTCAAGTGAACTAGTGCTCATTGGTGATTAGCTTCGACAGATATTTCTGAAGTTCCATTCACAAGTCATCACAGATGGCGGCAAAGCCTGATGATCGTGACGACAGTCACTCAACGATGACATTGGATGGTGGTTGTGCTATATCATGAGCTAACAGAAGTTTGAAATATGGAGGATTGGATTGTGACCCAGTGGCTCATCAATGTTAAGGTGGTGGCCACGGAAGCTGAAGGTGGTGGGTTGGATCCGGGATAGGCGGGGTGGGCGGGATCGTGGATGCATACTGCTCAGTAGTCCCATAGTAGGATGAAACAGCTGTCCAGTGCTCCCAGGTTTTTTTGTTCATCCAACTGATATCAGTCTACGATGAATAACAAGGTTGTCCTTTCATTTACAACCAAGCTGTTTACGCTTCGGTGAAATCCACTGTGATATAATAGTAAATAATGGGCAAAGAAACCTATAACAGATAAAAATCGTTTTTGACCGTAAAACCTTATGTTTTCGATTTTCCATGTTTATCAAACATTTGAGTATATTTTATATTAAATTATTAATGATCTGGTATGATAAACTGAAGTGAAACATTGGATCATATGAAATAGTAATTACTATTATTTTTTAGGATTCTGTGGCGTGTAATAGATACATAAAAGCATTTGCTAAATATGTAATACATTCCAAATATGATTATCTTACCTGGAATGCTTACTTCAAGTTCAATAAACTACTTAACTAATTTTTTTTTTATTGAGTAGACAAAAATGATACCGAACGACTGAAACAACCAGTGTGACTTTATTAAAAAAAGTAACCAAGTTTAGGTTTCATGTTTTTTTTACTTGAAAGAATCAAGTAATCAGTTGACTTTTTGGTAGGTAGTTACGTAATATTCTTCTTAACTATTATAATAACAGCAAAATCATAAGTATCCTGGCTTAATTTGACCAATATGATAGATAGATATATTTATGATAGCAGTAAAATTACTCAAAAGCAGTTAAAATAACTTTCAATAGTTGTTATTCATCGTAGACTGACTGACATCAGTTGGAGGAACAAAAGAGGAACGAATCCTCACAACTCCCTTAAAATTCAACTGAACTGGTGTTGATTGATGACTAGCTTCGAGAAGTATTCCTGAAGTTCCATTGAGAAGTCATGACCGATAGCGGCAAAGCCTGATGATCGTGAGGATAGTTATGTAAATCATATCGATTTGTTATATATAGTATACATTTTTCAGTGTGAAATATGTCACTATTTATGTAAATAGTTATAATGAATACCTTCTCAATACCTCAAAATATCTTAGAAAAGAAGCAGAACAAATAATGAAACAGATCAATATGAACTCACTATTCAACACAAACTAACCCAATGAACACATGAAAGTACAATAGTAAACTCTTTATAAGGTTTATAAGAACTTTCATTCTAGTTAAAAGTATATAAAGACATTCATGATATCATTACATGACATTTTGACGTTATTTCACTTCCTATAGTTTTTTTTTTACTTCATTGTATCACTAATCTCTTTCCGTTGATCACTGTAAAAAGATTATTGAATGAAAAGTGCAATTTTTCATTGTTATTTTGGAACAAATTGGTCAACCTATGTTGGAATGTGGGCTCCTATAGTGCTGCTTCGATACTGCCTTATTATTTAACATGTCCTAATTTCCCTGATAGCTAACAGTGAAATCTAGTAAGTGCGTTTCGTCGTACTTTGAACCCTTAAGCATATATATATCAGCAGGAGCAGATCAATTTTATTCAGAGTGACAACAGACAACAATAACTAGTACCCTTTGCCTAAGAGCTAGATCTTGCGTCTCATCAGCCTAAACAATAATGTTCTAGCGTTTGAAGCAAAGACTGCTAGGTTCGGGTCTCAGTAGGAGCAACATCAGGTATATCTTAGTGACGAGTCCTACATTGGACAGAACATATACCCTGAATTCCACTACTAGCCATCACTAACAAAATTACAATGAAGTCTTTGTTGTTAACATTCTATTGTAGGTGAGTTTGAAGAAGACCAATAAAATAATAAAATGGATTTATATTATTCTCCTTAAATATTCAGTTACTATAAGTAATGAATAAAAACTCTTACGGGAAAAATTAGATAAAAAACAAATTACACTAATTTTTCTTGCATGTGTGTGTGTGTGTGTGTTGGCTGGATAAAGATAGTCTCTTGATAGAAATTACTATTTAGTACCCAAGTAACAAAGACAACTGTATAAGAATACAAGTCACATTCAACAACCTTGAAATCTCTTTTATCATATTCTTTCTAAGTTGATACTGAATTAGGAGTTTATGTATTTCAGGATCATTAATATAGTCACACGTTTCTGGATAGTAAATGATTGTGATATAGTAATCGCATCTACTTATTATTTGCTCATTTCACCTGAAGATAAGACATAGCTAGTGGTCAAGCAGTACATGATTGTAACTCATAAATAAATTGAATCGTTAAGAAGTGTAACAAAAACCTGTAAAATTAGTAAATTTTCAACCTAATAATATTATTTCGGATACTTTTTTCACAGTAATCGAGTACATACGCATATGAAGATCAAGAACCAACCAAGTCATATGCTACGAAACATGCCCACTGAGTCATAGAGAAGAGATAACTCAGCAAGGAAAACTTTCTTTTTCGACGATACCATTTTCTAAAGCTGTACAATATTATTCATGTATATATCATAAACATATAACAGTCTATTATAAAACAATAAAATATAATTACATCAGAGATCCTGAAGAATCCTGTCCAGATCACTCAAGAAGACATTCTTCTCTGAGAAGCTGCACATCAACTTATCTACTCAACAACTCATTCCGCAGTGCGTTAAGGACAACTGGCCACTTAACAACACATCGATGTCTCTCTACAAATTTACTTACGCATGTACAGCCACTTATATAGGCCACACAAAGCGCACACTTCCAAAACATATCTCGAAGCACTATCCTGCATCCTTGTCAACGACAGAATGTAAATCAATCAACAATTCAATTCTTCAACATTTCGTCAACTCTGAACACAAAGCTAGACCAGAATCCTCCTTCATTGTCATTTGTCATATCACATGGAATAGTTCAAAGGGAGTAAGACTTCGACAGTTGTGCACAGACGAGGCACTCACAATTCATCAATTCAAGCCTCATCTCTGCATGCAAAACAAGTGTGTTCAATCTCTCATCTTACCATGATCTAAACACTTTCACAACTCCTTGTCCATTTCATTATAATTAATTAGCTTATTATTATTATCACCTTCATTATGACCACTGTCTCATTCTTCACCTTCTTTACATCCATCCATCCATCCATCCATCCATCCATCCATCCATCCATCCATCCATCCATCCATCCATCCATCCATCCATGTATCTATCTATCAAGTGGACACTCAATATTTGCGTTCCTTATCTATCAACAATTTTCACCTTGTCAAACTCCTTGCCTTCCTCGATATATCTACTGTTTTAGTTTATTAGGCAACTACTTTGCATTGTTGATTTTCGGTTTTCGTAGCACTAGGTTAATGAAGTGGCTATTATACCCTATTGTTTTATAATAGACTATTATATATATATATATATATATATATATATATATATATATATATACGATTGTACAGCTTTAGAAAATATCGTCCAAAAAAGAGAATTTTCAACTCATATACCTTCAGAAACAATATTGTCTCAGTATATAGAACACTTTCATTTCCTAGTGTATTATGACTGAAGATGAAATAAGATAATCTAGGCCATGGATAAAATTTGAACCAGCAATCTATTGGTTACTGGCACGGTACTACTAGATCCACTCACAGATCAGATTTTAATTACACTTCAGTGACTATCACCACTTTGATTTCCATCGTTCATAATATACAAATAAATTTATTAATATATTAGAACACAGGTAATGGGTCACAGCTGTACTACTCGCCATATTTTCAAGAATATTGGAAGATTCAAACAATAGCCGAATATTTCCTACTTTTGAATTGAGCTTGCTTCAGTATGATGAACAATTATGCTAGTGTTTATCTATTTCATTCTTTGCTGTCTGCAATACATTAACGTTCTTACTCTAGACGCATCTTTTATGTACCAGAAAGAATAGTGTCCATTGTATAGCTTCATATTGTAAATAACAGTCAGTTCACATTACCAAAATGATCAGACCTGTAAACTGTAACTTATGTTGTATGAAATATATTATTATTATTATTGTTATTATTAACTCTAGATATCTCATTAAATTTACTAAAATATTTATGAATATTAGACAATGTACAAATTATACTTTTATTAGTAATTATCAACAACTTACCTAATTATAACGTTAAAATCTCAATAAATTTATTTGTTATTACATAAAATATAAAATACATTTCGAGTAATATGTATACATTCACAGGTTATGGCTTCATTTCAGATTCTGTTTATTGTGTAAATATACATTTATGCATATATATATATATGTTCAGAAAAATGTTCAAAAAAAATTTTTCTTTTTGGGGAATCACAAACAGTTATGACGTTTCTTTTTAAATATGCACTTTTTTGAAGAAAGTAAACAAAAAGTGTATACATAGACGCGGAAATCTTAAGCCTAGTTTTCAGTGCATATTATGTATATATACATATATATATATATTGCTTTATATGCCTACACGTGCCAAGACAGAGAGTTGAAATGTTATAGGGTAACATATACACAAATAAATGTATGTATAGATTTGCATCATATATATATATATATATGTATATATACTATGTGTGTGTTGACAGTTCTACTCTGGTAAATGTAGAATTAGACCAATTAAAAGCAAGCTAAACTGTTTGAGTTCATTTAATGGCTTAAAATTCTCTGTCATTAATTCATACACAATCTCAGTTAGTGATTATAATAAGGTAAATTTGATTTAAATACACAGATATGAAATAAAGGATTAATAGAACCAATTTTATTTTGTATTACCTTTTTTATTACTCTTATTTTCTATATTTCATTGACTTTTTTTTCATTTAAAGAGAGATATTTATGTAAGTTTATAAAATAAATTATTCTGACTCACAAAATCAGAGATAGTGATGTAATAATATTGACTATTGCATAATTAGGCCAAAAATTATTTTGATATAAAATTAGGATATTGTTGTCTTATTCCATAACAAAGAATAAAGTTATTTAAGATTATACGTATTCTTAAAATAAAAAAAACTTGTTATGAGCATATTTTGAGAACTGAGTAACAATATATACTAACAATAACCTTTGAAGTAATTTTAGTATTTAAAACAATTAGTTCCCTTTATAAACTTCGACAAAACAATAAGAAGACGTAAATTGTCTGAACCGTGTAATGGTGTATTTGCGCAACACATTTCGAACTATCTCATCACACACCTTCTCGTCATAGGTATTTATATAAAAACTCATGAAGATAAGGGGTGAGAAAATAAAAAGGGGTCAGGTAGGGAGCCTGACTTAAGGGTCTAATAACAATGAAAATCAACAGACCGAAAAATAATAGTACATCGAACTTGGTATTCAATAGTTGAATTTACCAAGGAAGATTTAATATGACAACAAATTAATTATGAACACATAGAGGTGGTTTCAACTTCCTAATAGCTAAGGCTTCAACAAATTTCAGGATCCCCACCCCCCTCCCAACATGTTTTGTAAATAAGTGTTAAAGGAAGTAGTCATATCAATCTTGTGACCTATCTCAACGATATGTTTGGCGATCGAAGAACTTGGACATCTGCTACCAACATTTATGGGTTCAGGTGATTTAATTTGGTTCTGAAGCCACTTTGGAATATGTTCCGAGGTCCTTACTTGCATGGATCTATTAGTCCTCCCTATGTATGTGTCACCACACGTACATTTGAATCGGTAGATACAATGGGATGTGACATTATCGTTCACATGCTTTAGGGGTTTGGGGGAATATAAGGGCTTCGTGGTTTCGATTACTCGAACTCTGGCTGCATAGTAAGTCCTTCTAACAGCAGCGTTAAGTCTCTGCTTAAGGATTGCATATAAATACCTATGACAAGTACGTTTGTGATCAGATAGTTCGAAATGTGTGGCGCAAATACACCATTACACGGTTCAGATAATTTTAGTATGATATTTTTAACATGTTTAAGGTGTAGCCCACTGATAATTTCATTTATCAAGAAAATTGATTTACATTGGAATCAATTGACAGAAAAAGGTTTTTTCTTAAGAAAAAAAAAGCAAGTTTATTTCGACAAAATATAGGTGAATATTAGCGGGAAAAGATAAACGCCAAATGCAAAGCCTTATGAGTTTGTTTTATTATATGAATTACACAGTGGAATAATATTATTTGCCGATTAAGTTCCCAGTGCGATTTATTGCGGTTATCATACAATGTTTTGGTCCAATCAATAAACACAGAAGTTGATGATTTAAACTTTGTCTTTCACTTCAGTACTGTGTGATACGGGCATGAATCTCATAAAGGACAATAGTTCCTTCGAGGTTGATTATGTATTTTGTTGAAGAGTGACAAAGAGTAAGAAACCTTAGTTGAGTAAAGTTTTTTCTTGATTGTCTCCAACCAGCTAACATCTATGCCAATGCATTGAGTTGATGATTTTTCTAAAAAGATGGGTGCATTGCAAAATAATCTCAGGACGTCAAAACCAGGATAGCAAACGCAAGATAGGTCTTCAGTAATCTGAAATCAGTGAGGAGATATACAGTACTCAGCATAAAGAACAAGGTTCGGATTTTCAACACCAATGTCAAATCAGTGCTCCTATATGGTTCAGAAATTTCGCACGTTACGAAAAGTATCTTCAACAAACTACAGACATTCATCAATAGCTGCCACCTACGCTCACTCAATACTAACACTGAAGATCAGATGGATTGCCAGAAAGAATAAGCAAGGAGGAACTCTGGCCTGACAAACAACCAACCAAAAACCCATCGCTCAACAAATATGCAAAAGAATATGGATATGGATGGGATTGGACATGCACTGAGAAAACTCTTTAGGAACATCACGCGCCAGGCCTGGCAGTTGGTTGGAACCCAAATGTGAAACCATGAGTTGGGCCACCTAGTCGAGGGTGACATGGAAGAGATCATGTGGGGAAGAAATGAAAGCTTTTGGGCAGCGATGCAGCCAGGTTGAGGAGACTGCAGAGAAGAGAGTGGAATGAAGAGATGCTACTGAAGCTCTATGTTCCACTAAGAATCCAAGGGACAAATAATAATACTAATTGTAAAGTGGTCGATAGAATAAGATCAGGTCTCAGTACTCGACAACATAAAGTTGGTTACTCTCTTATGATCAATCAATTTGTTGCCAGATTTCATTTACAATGTGTAACTTAGACTACTTGAATGATGACTTATTGTACAACTCTATCAAATAGTATTTATAGCCAGTTTGATGAAACCTCACGAAAATCAACAGAGTGACACTTTTATTTATTTAAAGGATTGAATCCCTGCCATTTTTAATCTTTATCCTAAAAATGCAATTATCTCTTAGAAAATGGTATACATAATATATAGATAAAGATGTTATTTATCCTAGTGGAATAAAAACTGAGAAAAATATATTTTGTATTCATTCATCCAATGACTTTTATAAACAATGTAATCTTCTGTTACTTTTTAACCAATAGATGTTAGTAGACAAGTTAGACTGCAATTACACCACCTAACTTGATCGAAACATCAAACTCCCACGTAGTCCAGGTAATTTAGATGTGGTATATATATTATTCAGTTAATAGGCAATTTTCGTCTATAGTATATAATAATTTGAGAGGAGTATATTTTATATGTCATTTTATTTCATTTTTATTTCACTTCAATTAAAATAGTGCTCACATATCTCAAATATAAAAGACTTTTCGAGGCCGACAAGGACAAACAGTTATTGCTTCAACATGTAATACATTCAATAGGATCTTTTAATACTCACCTCATGCTTAAGAATGTCTATTATTATCATTACGATTATTTGTCCCTTGAGTTCCCCATTCCACTCTCTTCTCTACAATCTTCAGAACCTCGCTCCACGACAACCAAGAACATCTCATTTCTTCCGCTCACCATCTCCTCCATGTCACCCTCAAATCCAACGCCAAACACGTCGCTTCCCATCTGGCTCCCACTCGACCACCTGGCCTGGCCTGATGCGTGATGCGTGATGTCCCCACTCAGCCTTCTCAGTGTATGCCCAATCCAATCCATCTACACTTCCTTACACTACATATTTGTTGACTGATAGATTCTTCCTTGTTTCGCTGCCAGTCAGCCACAGTGAGTTCCTTGTTGCTTATTCATCTCACTCTGGCCATCTGAGCTTCAGTAAGGAGCCAGTGTAGGTGGCAGTTGTTGATGAATGTCTGTAGTGTCTTACAAATCCCTTTGGTAACGCGCCGCTGTCAAGTCTCTCAACCATCACGTGGCAGCACTGGCTCACTTGACTGAAGTGGTGTTGAAAATCCGAATCTTGTTCCACATGCTGAGTGCAGATCTCCACACTGATTTCAGATTAATGAACGCCTGTCTTGCTGTCTTTCCGATCCTGGTTGGCTTTGACGTCCTCGTCTGTGCGTGTGCCACCTGTAGTTGAAACAGTGCTGCCTTGCTTAGGTAAGTGAAAGAGACTACTTCCTTTGAGTTCCTCCCACTGATGGTTGTGTTGGTTTGGTATCTTCACCACCTCTGTCTTCTCTATATTTACTTGAAGTCCCGTCTTCGCTACCCTGCCTCACCTCTTCTATCAACTTGTTAGTTTTCGCGTGTAGATGTTCATGTTTGTGTGACATTAGACACAAGTCATCACTGGCGAAATCCAGATCTTCTAGGTTCTTTCCCCGGTCCAGCCAGCGTATTCTTATTCTTTCTGGCAATCCAACTGATCTTCAGTAGCGAGCCAGAGTAGGTGGCAGTTGTTGATGAATGTCTGTAGTTTATTGGAAATCCCTTTCGTAATGCGCCAAGTCTCTGAACCATCACATGGCAGCACTGACTTGACTGAGTTAGTGTTGAAAATCCGGATCTTGTTCCACATGCTGAGTGCAGTGCAGAGGATCTCCACACTGGTCTCAGGCTAATGAACACCTGTCTTGCTTTTCCGATTCTGACTTTGACATCCTCGTCTGTGTCTGTGCCACCTGTAGTTGAAACAGTGCTGCCTAGATAGGTGAAACACGCTACTTCCTTTAAGTTTCTCCCGTTGATGGTGATTGGGGTTGGTTGTTGCTGGAGTTGTTGGTGCGGTATCTTCACCACTTCTGTCCTCTCTATATTCACCTGAAGTCACGTCTTCGCTGCCTCTTCTGACAACTTGTTAGTTTTCGCCTGTAGATCTTCAAGTTTGTGTGACATCAGACACAAGTCATCACTGGCGAAATCCAGATCTTCTAGGTTCTTTTCCGGGGTTCAGCCAGCGTTTTCCCCCTCTTCTCACAGCTTCCCACTGTTTGTTGCATGATCCAGTCAACTAGATCACAATCAGGAATATCATGGGTGATAGTAGGCAACCTTGTTTCACTCCTGTCTTCACTTCGAAAGCATCACTGAGCTTCCCATTGTGAATTGCTGGGCATGTGATCTCTTCATATAGTTGTTGAATGACGCTGATAAAGGTTTGTGGTATTTCGTAGTATTGAAGCAGCTGCCAAATTACTTGTCGGTCGAAGCTGTCAAAGGCCTTCTCAAAGTCGATGAAGTTGAAGTAGAATTGAGTTGACTGACATTCTCTACTTTGTTCTATGATGATTCGTAACGTAGAGTTGCAATTTTGTGCACACATGATTTGTACTTCCTGAATCCAGCCAGCCAGCCAGCCTGTTCCGGTCGTAGTTTTGAATCCAGTGCATCCTTTAGTCTCTCCAGGATGATGACACCTAATATTTTGCTTGCTCCGGGTGGACACGAGAGTGATTCCGCACCAGTTCTTACAAACACTGAGGTCTCCTTTCTTCGGCAGTTTGACAAGGTAACCCTTCTTCCAATTCGCCAGCAGGTACCTTCCCTTCCTTCCACACCTTCTGCAATAGTGGTGTGGTGTGAGCATGTCCGCTGTTGTCTCTCCATCTATTCTCAGTGCTTGTGGCGGGATTCCATGTTGTCCTACTGCTTTCCCACATTTCAGTAGTTTTATGGCGCTTAGGATTTACACTTTTGTTGGAGGATTTATGTTCACTTGTAGTTCTGTGGCTGTGCTGTAGTTGGTATTTCTGGACGAAGTGCAGGTGATTGTCGATTCGAGAGCTTTTTGAAGTGGTCGGCCCATTGTTTCCTCTGTTTCTCTTCTTTCGTAATTAAATTTACTTCTTCATCTTTTAATGGTTTTATCTGTATTGTTCTCTTCCCGGATAGTAACCTGGTTATATGATACAATACATACACACCATTGACTTGTCCTCGACGCAAAAAAGAAGTACTTTCAAATGAAATAAGTAAAAAAAAGTCATTTCAAAGCTCAGGTAGATGAAATCCATATTATTTTTCAAAACAGTCATGTCTGCAAAATATTATAAGGCTATTGGCAGTCAGTGATCAAAGATACAGCAACTAATAAGAATAAATACAACAATTTTTAACTCTACGTGACTGAAAATTGGTTTCAAGTTTCAAAGTTACTAATTTTGTGCATGCTTTAAGTGTGTTACAAATTATTCCTATTGTCCAGAATAAAGGCTAGTTGGCTAAGGAAAAATAATATTTTACGACTGTGTCAAAATGATGCAAAACACCAATTTATCATTCATGAAACAAAGAAAAGTTGTCTCATTCTTCGTCTCGTAATTCATTTACCTTTTTAATAATGCAATGTGGACATTGCAACGGTTAGCGAAAATTCTCTATTTATTTAGAAACAGTTAAGAGGTGATGTGCCTAACAATATATAAGTTCACAAGCCACATACATTACTTCAAAGAACTTTTAATGCTGGTAACCTAAAATTTACTTTTTTTCTCCACACTTCTGGTGATAACACCGAGATTAAAACACGAATTGTCTAGACTGGCCACTTTCTACAGCTTTCATCGATTTGACTTCAGCTATGGAACCAGTTGCTTCAGCAGCTACTCTAGGAATTTAATTGTTTTACCTTGTGAACACCTCTCGGCGTGGTTAAGACCATTGTCTGTTCCACATTACCATACTTTATTCAAAAGAACTATATAGTGGATATTATTAAGTCATTTTCTACTATTTACTGGATTCTCATCACCTAACCATAAGCTATCCTACTTGGAGTCTTTCAGACTCCAGAAGCGGTGGCGATCAAGAAAAGCAGGTGTCTCAAGTGTAACTTATTATTTACTTGTCCCTTGGGTTCCTAATAGAATATAGGCCTTCAGTAGCACGTCCCCATTACACTCTCTTCTCTGCAATCTTTAGAACCTGGCTCCACGAAAACCAAGAACATCTCATTTCTTCCTCTCACCATCTCCTCAATGTCACCCTCAACTCCGACGCCCAACTCGTCATTTCCCTTTTATATTCCACTCGACACCATGGCCTGGTACGTGATGTCCCCACTCAGCCTTCTCAGTGTGTGCCCAATCCATCTCCACCTCCTTCCACTGCAAATGTGTTGGGTGATAGCTTCTTGGTTGATTCGTTGCCAGTCAACCAGAGTTCCTTGTTGCTTATTCTTATTATTCTAGCCATCTGATCTTCAGTAACCAGCGTAGGCAGTTCAAATCTAACTACCATGATCTAATTAGGGACTTTTGGATTCCTTAACATTGTAACCCATGTAATCTAATTTTCTAATTCTATACAGCAGATATCCCTACCATACATAACATTCTATCAAACTCTTACTATCCAGATTATACATCTTTGTTTATTCCATCCAACCTTCTTTTTATACACTATCATGTTGTTTACTTAAACTATCACCTTACAATATAACAAAGACCGTATAGTTCTTTAAAGAACCGTTTAATTTGGATTGATTTCCAGTGGTAATTGATTCTGACAGTAACAATCACACAAGGCTTTTCAGAAATGATTTCCTCAACGGTATAACACTATGTACATATAGCCATAGTATATGAAGAAGTCATCGAAAGGAATAATCTTTATTCATTCTCGAATGACTTGAAAAATAATCTTTTCCAAATTTTCTGTTTTCAAAATAGGTATTCAACTTAATCAACCAAGATTAGCTAAGAAAAGATTATAAAAAAACTATTGTAGTAAGAAGGTTGACGTTTTGTCTTTATGAACTGGAAAATTAATTTTTCCACAGGGAAATCCTTAGATTTATTAACTTTAGTAAATATGGATAGTGCCTAGCAGTGGAATCCAGGATTCGCTTTTCGTCCTATTTAGGACTCACCAGTCAGCTGGATGTATCTGCTTCCCAGTGAGTGATGTTGTTCCCACCGGGGCTCGGACTCGTTTCGAACTCTACAGCGTTATCGACTACACCACCTAGCCACAATAGCCACTTCTTGTGCGACGGGTATAGTTTTAGTATTGTTGCTTGTATTATACCATCGTCGAATGGACTGAATTGATCAGTCCGTGTTGGCATATGGGCTCTTATGCGGATGCCTCAATATACCTGTGTTCTAGTTATGGTAGAGATGGAGACCAATCAATTCAGTCCAATCAACGCCGGTATAATACAAGCGATAACACTAAAATTATTGATTTTTTGAAGAATATTCCGCTAAAAAAAACATATTTAAACAATGTCATCTTATTTAATAGTCTAGATTGAACCAATAATCGTACAAAAAGAGATTCTGCTTTTATCATTATCCATTACAAAACATGTGAACAAAACAAACAGTACTTTTCTTGAATTATTTGTAAGCATAGATGACTTAACCATTCCTTATTTCGCTATTTACGTCAGTAAAATGCAGTAAAACTAAAACCTAATTAAATTATACTTTCATTGCTTCAAAAATTGATTAGATTTTAAAAAAAAACAAAACAGCTTAGTGCAGTTTTCACAAATACTTTATTACTTTCTGTTAACAGATAGACAAATACTTCAATGGAATTGTGTTGTTAAGTGTGCAATTTATCCACATCTCTATACAGTGGAAAATACTTCCATCACAATTATTATATTATTATTAGTCCCTTAGGTTCCTAATGGAATATACCACTTCACTAGCATGTCTCCAGTGACCTCTGTTCTCTCAGATCTTTTGAACCTGGTTCCACGACAACCCACAAGCTCTCATTTCCTCCTCGCACGATCTCCTCCATGTCACCCTCACCACGGACACCCAACTCGTCGCTTCCCTTGGGGATTCCACTCGAGCAACTGGCCTGACGCGTGATGTCCTCAGTCGGCCTTCTCAGTGTATGCCACTTCAATCCATCTACACTTCCTCCTGCATATTTGTTGGGTGATAGATTCTTGGTTGGTTCGTTCCCAGAGCTCCTTGTTGCTTATTGTTTCTGGCAATCCATCTGATCTTCAGTAGCGAGCCAGAGTAGGTGGCAGTTGTTGATGAATGTCTGTAGTTTATTGGAAATCCCTTTCGTAATGCGCCAAGTCTCTGAACCATCACATGGCAGCACTGACTTGACTGAGTTAGTGTTGAAAATCCGGATCTTGTTCCACATGCTGAGTGCAGTGCAGAAGATCTCCACACTGGTCTCAGGCTAATGAACACCTGTCTTGCTTTTCCGATTCTGACTTTGACATCCTCGTCTGTGCCTGTGCCGCCTGTAGTTGAAACAGTGCTTCCATTTCCATCATAAGGCTCCCACAAAATTACAATCAGTATGATATCTTTAAATGGTAAGATATGAGATTATTGTAATCGAAAAAATGAACAAATTCAGCAGGATTAGATATGGTTAGGATAATTCAATGTCCACCTCTAATCTTGTTAACAACTTTTTATTAACCAAACGATTCGGTTATGTGAAAATGTAAAGTCAGTCTGTTATCTTAAAGTTTGAAACTTGAATAATATTGACAAAGTAAACTACACATTTTTGAAAGATAATCATGACCAATTCTGAAGTATAAGCGCATAATGCAACTGAGAAAGATTCATGATATTCTTAAGAGGAAATATGAAGTACAATATCATCACAGGTTATTTCACAGAGAAATTATAGATTTTCTCAATAACATATTATTTTTAATAATTCCCATTGTAACATTAAGAACAAAATATTCAGCGAAGAGACTCTTTTCAACGAATTTATTTTCAAGCTGTACAATCGTATATATAAATGGTATTTGGAAAAAATTATATCCTGTGAGGAAAACTAAACACTATATGACAGAAGGGGTGAAACAATTGTTGAAAATGGTAAATCAATTAAGTATTATGTAACGGCATTAGACAAATTGGACAAGATGAAGTCAATGTTTTCTAAAAGGATTAAGACAATTAAGTGAAACAACACCGGAAACTAATTCAAGTGAAGGCGATTATAATAACAATATTAGTGATAAAGGAAGGATACAAAGGTTAAATTAACAAAGTGGGAGGGGGAGCTAATGGGGTGGGAAAATGTTATGGCCATGATAAAGACAGTGACTGCACATACTTCTTTTGTACACACAGATCAGGTCTTAGTTCATGAATAGCTAAAGCCTCCGCTGTTTTAAGGAGTTGAATATATATATATATATATATATATATATATACATATATATATATAATTTTTGTCTACTGCTAAATAGTTACGCCTTGACTCTATGTTTTTCAGCAATGCTCATCAAACTGTCATGATAAATGGGTATTTGATATCATAGTTCCTATCTTAATGTGATATAATTTCTTGAGTAATTAAATGTGAACGTTTCGTCCAGTTAACAAACCTTCACTAACCTTGATAAGAACATAAAAGAAATAAAATACGAATATTTTTCTAGAATAATGTTTTACTCAGTTCAATGGGAGATGGAATTATAAGGTATTCCATTTTGGCGCTGTTTCGCCTAGTAAGAGGATTCTGTAGATGGCCTGTTTAAACCTTCAGGCTACCTAAAAAAGATTTTCACGGAATATATTTCATCAAATTCTTCCCTTTCTGATTGTTTTAATCTTTTAAATGTATCATACACTGTTTGGTTTTGTTGAGATGTTTTGCTCAAGCTAACAATAAAACGAAGAGAAAACGTTAGTCTGGGTGAAAATGGACCTCTAAAATGCAAAATAACAGAGTATATTACTGTTCTTTCTTAGGACAGCTATATCGAATTGCAGACTTATGTACTGGTTCATCGAACTATTACCGTCAAAATGACGCTCGATTTTTCTATTCATTCCCAAGTTCAGATCAGACGCTAAAGCAACACCGTTATTAGTAACAAAATTTTGTCCTAATAATTATTTCCAAAAAAAATAGCGTATTTGTTGAAATATTATCTGCTGAAAACTCCATAATATATCACACATGTTGTTTCCAACAAAGCGATTATTGTTAATAGGGGAAGAAATATGTTTTAATGCTAATCTGATTCTTTCTGAAAATGAATGTAAACACAAGTCTGTTCCAGTAAAACAGTAACGATCAGATCGAAAAATACAAAATCAAATAGACGTGTCTAATACATTAAAATAAACTACCCTCTTTGCCCAGAAAGAAACCGATTACTTTGAATAATACTTGCTTATGACACACATTTATATTAAATAATCCAGTTTAATCGTAAAATGAAACTTCACCTGGTTAACCAGTTCACTAGTTAATAGCCGGTCCTAAGCCCGGATAAACAAGAAAGGTTGGGCATACAGCTAGCAATCCTACACCGGAAAACCAATCCAATCGCTAAAGAAACTTCAAAGTACAAAGAAAATATAAAAAACAAGAATAAACTTATTCCTTGCTGGAATCGGAAAGACGAAATAACACCAGTTGGTGAAAGCCTTCGGGATGCAAGTCGACCGATGTGTCTTCTCTCTCTCGATAAAAGCAAAAGTAAGGATGGGGGTATGGAATGTATGAACCTGTCATGGCTGCCCAGATTGTGAAAGAGATGAGGAGGCATGGCATGGAAGTGCTTGAAATCTGCGAAAGTAGATGGAATGGAAGTGGACTCTCCAAATTGTTAAATGAAGAGGAGTCAATAATCTACTCCGATATTGTCACCCACACGACAACTACGAGCACACTGAGTTTTCAAGTGGCTATCACGATGTCTCCAAGAATATCGGAGGCTCTCATGCAGTGGGAACCAGTCTCCTCAATGATCACGATCATGACAGCAGGGTTCAATTCAAAGGGAAGGAAAGTCACAATCATACAATACTACGCTACACACCTACAAATAATGCAGATCAAGAGAAGAAGGAGGACTTCTGCAGACAATTGCAATCGGTACTGGACAACATCCCACCTTAGATGGTGACATCAAAATTCATTCTAATGTGTGACATAAATGCCAAACTAGGAGCGGATAATACAGGAAGAAAACTCATCATGGGTCGAGAAGTGCTGGGTGAAATGAACGAGAATAGAGGACTGTTTGCAAACTTCTGCACATTTAACGATTTGGTGATTGGAAGTATAGTATGTACGAACACAAGGATATTGAAAAAGTGACATGGATCTTATTTCACCAGATGAACACACAAAAATCAGATCGACTTCATCTCAATGTGAAGAAAGTGGAGACGCAGCTTGCTGGACACAAGATAAAGAAGGGGAGCAGATGTAGGTTCAGACCACTCACTATCTAGTGCAAGGAACATTCCAAATGAGGTTGAAAGCCTTCAAGGAAGTTGGTGATAGACCACAGTTCAAGTTCAACACCCAGAATAGAAACTGAAGGAGGAAACTACAAAGGACATCTTCACGTCAGTCAGCCATCAAGACAAAATGGGAAATATCTCAAAGGAACATGGGAGCTGATAGAAGAGGGAGGGAAGGATGGTGAAGCAGAAGATGAAGCAACGCAAGGATGCTCAAAGAGAGGAGGAACTGAGTACAATGTATAAAACACTACACTGGACATAGAAGTGAATAAGAGTGCGCGCAAAGACAAAAGACTTTCCCACGATACACTGGCAAGTGAAGCAGAACAGACTGCATGTAGGAGAGACCTGAAAAAATTATATCAAATAACTAGGCTACCATCCGGGAGGGAAGATATCAACGTAGACGAAACCAATGAAAGAGAATATAGGAAAGCTAGTTAGTAAAGAGGAGAAACAAAAGAAACGATGGGCTGACCACTTCAAAAAGCTCTTGGATCGACTACCATCTGCACTTCGTCCAGAAATACCACTAACAACGGCAGAACTACCAGTGAACACAGGCCCTAAGGACAAAAGCAGAAGTGAAGTCCTGAATGCCATAAAACTATCGAAATTCGGAAAATTAGCAGGATTAGATGGAATGCCACCAGAAGCACTGAAAACAGACACAGAGACATCAACGATCACGCTTACACCACTACTACAGATGGTTTGGAAGGAACGAAAGATAACCGCGGACTGACTGGAAGAAGGGCCAGCTTGCCAATTTCCCAAAGAAGGGAGACATAAGCCTTTTCGAGAACTGGCGAGGAACCATATTTCACTCCTGTCCACCACAAGCAAAATATTATGCCACATCACCCTGGATAGACTAAAATACCCTCTGGATTTTAAATTACGACTGCAACAGGCTGGCTTCATGAAGTACAAATCATGTGCGCACCAATTTGCAACTCTATGCTACGAATCATCATAGAACAGAGTATAGAATGATAGTCAACTCAATTCTACCTCAACTTCATCGACTTTGAGAAGGCCTTCGACAGCTTCGACCGAGAAGTTGGGAGGCAGTTACTGCATCGCTATGGATTTATTTCGGAGGATCGTAACCTCCAAACCTATCACCCAACGAATATGCGGAAGGTTGTGGAGATGGATTGGGCATACACTGAGAATGCCGATTGGAGATAACGCGCGTCAGGCCATGGTGTCGAGTGGAATCCAAATGGGAAACGACGAGTTGGGCATCTGAGCCGAGGGTGACATGGAGTAGATTGCGTTAGAAAGAAATGAAATCTTGTGGGCAGTGGTGGCGCCAGGTTGAAAAGACTGCAGAGAAGAGAGTGCAATGGAGGCGTGCTATTGAAGCCCTATGTTCCACTAGGAACCCAAGGGAAAAATAATTATTATGATATATCGCAAAATGAACACAGTGCGAACAAGTAACTGGATATCTACCTCTTGATAAGAACAAAATATATTCGTGAACTATTCTTTCTTTATCTTCAAATGGTGCTGCCACCACAGGATAATGCAGTCGATAGATACACACTGTTTGCTAGCCAAATTTTTGTTTAAATCCAATATTCTAAACTGTAGAAGTTTCTCTCCTTGAAATGTTTACAAAAACGTTTCGACCAAATGAAATTACACTTAATTTTGAAACTGTAACTGGTGAGAGTTAATTATTCTGAAATAAATGAAAAACCTGAGTCAAGACAGAAGTCAAAACAATCATCTTCACCAAGCTAACCTCATGCTCTGCCAGGTGAACTAAGAGACTCAGTGGCTGTCAAGTCCTAGCTTCATTGTAATCAATGAAAATTTTGCCCAGATTCTATACAATTAATTCATGATAATCATAATAGTTACACAACCAAAATGCGCTTAAATAAAGAATAAAAGCATAGAGTAGCCTTTTGAAAGAACCTAGAAAATTTAGATTTCGACGATGATTTGTGTCAAATGTCACACAAACATGAACATCTACACGCGAAAACTAACAAGTTGATACAAGAGGTGAGGCAGGGTAGCGAAGACGGGACTTCAAGTGAATATAGAGAAGACAGAGGTGGTGAAGATACCAAACCAACACAACCATCAGTGGGAGGAACTCAAAGGAAGTAGTCTCTTTCACTTACCTAAGCAAGGCAGCACTGTTTCAACTACAGGTGGCACAGGCACAGATGGGGACGTCGAAGCCAGCCAGGATCGGAAAGACAGCAAGACAGGTGTTCATTAATCTGAAATCAGTGTGGAGATCTGCACTCAGCATGTGGAACAAGATTCGGATTTTCAACACCACTTCAGTCAAGTGAGCCAGTGCTGCCACGTGATGGTTGAGAGACTTGACAGCGGCGCGTTACCAAAGGGATTTGCAAGACACTACAGACATTCATCAACAACTGCCACCTACACTGGCTCCTTACTGAAGCTCAGATGGCCAGAGTGAGATGAATAAGCAACAAGGAACTCACTGTGGCTGACTGGCAACGAACCAAGCAAGAATCTATCAGTCAACAAATATGTAGTGTAAGGAAGTGTAGATGGATTGGATTGGGCATACACTGAGAAGGCTGAGTGGGGACATCACGCATCACGCATCAGGCCAGGCCAGGTGGTCGAGTGGGAGCCAGATGGGAAGCGACGTGTTTGGCGTCGGATTTGAGGGTGACATGGAGGAGATGGTGTGAGGAAGAAATGAGGTGTTCTTGGTTGTCGTGGAGCGAGGTTCTAAAGATTGTAGAGAAGAGAGTGGAATGGGGACGTGCTACTGAATCTCTGTATTCCATTAGGAACTCAAGGGACAAATAATATAATTATAGTATATGCTAAGTACGTGTGTCCAATTCCTTATTCTCTAAATGTTATATAAATTACCTCTCATAGCCTCAGTAAAATGTTTCAAATGATGCATGGACTTTTAATCAGTCCCTGGATTCCTTTCGGCAGTATATTTTGCCAAATACTCTATTAGTCTTTGTTGTAGGCATAAAGTTGAATGATATTTTATTGATCAAAATGTTGAGTTGGAATATTCAAAGCCAATTTTATCTTAAATAACAAGTGACCTCTGTATATAATTATTTTCATTTTAAGAATTTTGGAAGTTAGTTCAATTTTTTTCAATTAATTTGTTCATTTCAATCAACTAACTGGATACTTGACTCGCTAATTTTCCAAATTTAGTAATTGATAGCCAGTCGGAAGAAACTGAATAGAAATATTTACTGTCAAACCGTCAGTATTTATGTTGTAGTTGACCAAAAAAAATGAAAAAATACGCGATATTTTTCTAAAAATGGTTTCTTAAAACCCTATTGGTATTCATCAGAGAATGACATAAGTTGAAAAGAAATTGGAAGCCTGGGGGCAGTGGACAGCTGTTTCATCCTGGTGTTGCAATCTTCAGCGTTGCTCACCCATGACGCCACAGAGGATCGAACCCATGTATTTCACGTTCCGCGGTCAGTGCGTTACCACTGAGCCAAGGAAATCAAAAAAATAAATCCCACAAAATCTCCAAAATGAATAACTTTTCAGCGCTTTCTGTTGGTTTACTTCGAAGTTCCAATGAGAATTCGTAGCTTATAGGGCGAAACAAAGCCGGACGTAAAGATAATTACCTGAGGACGGAATTGGATCCAGGTCATACTGTATTGTGAAGTGACATAAGAAGGAAATTTTGACCACTGGATTTTAACCCAGTGGTTCAATCAAAACGTGCTGGCCCAGGAGATTGAAGTCTCCGTGTTCGATCCTTGGTGGGGTCGATGGTGCTCACCGCTAAGGGGTCCCATACCAAGACGAAACGACTCCAAGATCCCTGAAGGTTCTCCAACTGATTTCACTCAACAGTGAAACATCATGTGATATTCTTCTTTGAAGTGAACTTCTATGATCAGTCGAGAGACAAAATTATTCCATCTTCATGATTACTGAAAAACTGTCTTCAGTAAAACAGCAGTTAAGAAGAGCCAAAAGCTGCTTATATTGTAATATTTGGAGAAAGGATATGTTTCTGTTATTAAAGCTTGTAATTTCTCACCATACCGATCAGTCTCTATTAGAATGTAAGCTCCTGTTGGGTCTAGCGGATGACACCTTTTCGTTTGAAGTAATAAGTGGTAGGTTTAATTTTCAGTGGGAACAACATTACTCATTGGGAGGCAGTTAAGTCCCAAACAACATCAATGCGCATCCTGAATTTCAACCTAAACCTAATGTTCAACATCAATGTTTGTTTTTTCAAACTTCACATATCATCACAGTGTATAGAAGGATATCTTTTGGAGTGTTCCCTTAATTTCTCGTTTACAAACAAACATGTTGACTAAGAAGATAATACAAAATATATTCAAATCCGTAGGTAAACCAAACAAATGATATCACTGTCTTAAATTAATTACAAAGTCTCAAGTAAAATATTGATACACATCTATCCATGCATAACTTTACAGACAAAATGATGTTTGTTTAAGCTATGCCTAATGAAATTCAAAGAATGCATTCAAATCTATAATGATTGAAATTTGTTTTTACAGAATGATTTACACCTTGTTTACTTTTTCATCTGATAATTTAGTCCATTATCATACTGTAAAATGTTTTCAACTACATGAGAAGTAAATTTTCCTACCAGTTCTTCCTCTTACTATTATTTGTCCCTTGAGTTCCTAATGGAATACAGAGATTCAGTAGCACGTCCCCATTCCACTCTCTTCTCTACAATCTTTAGAACCTCGCTCCACGACAACCAAGAACACCTCATTTCTTCCTCACACCATCTCCTCCATGTCACCCTCAAATCCGACGCCAAACACGTCGCTTCCCATCTGGCTCCCACTCGACCACCTGGCCTGGCCTGATGCGTGATGCGTGATGTCCCCACTCAGCCTTCTCAGTGTATGCCCAATCCAATCCATCTACACTTCCTTACACTACATATTTGTTGACTGATAGATTCTTGCTTGGTTCGTTGCCAGTCAGCCACAGTGAGTTCCTTGTTGCTTATTCATCTCACTCTGGCCATCTGAGCTTCAGTAAGGAGCCAGTGTAGGTGGCAGTTGTTGATGAATGTCTGTAGTGTCTTGCAAATCCCTTTGGTAACGCGCCGCTGTCAAGTCTCTCAACCATCACGTGGCAGCACTGGCTCACTTGACTGAAGTGGTGTTGAAAATCCGAATCTTGTTCCACATGCTGAGTGCAGATCTCCACACTGATTTCAGATTAATGAACACCTGTCTTGCTGTCTTTCCGATCCTGGCTGGCTTCGACGTCCCCATCTGTGCCTGTGCCACCTGTAGTTGAAACAGTGCTGCCTTGCTTAGGTAAGTGAAAGAGACTACTTCCTTTGAGTTCCTCCCACTGATGGTTGTGTTGGTTTGGTATCTTCACCACCTCTGTCTTCTCTATATTCACTTGAAGTCCCGTCTTCGCTACCCTGCCTCACCTCTTGTATCAACTTGTTAGTTTTCGCGTGTAGATGTTCATGTTTGTGTGACATTTGACACAAGTCATCACTGGCGAAATCCAAATCTTTTATGATCTTTTCCGCGGTGCTGCTTCTGCCCCTGACTAGTTCTTATGTTAACCCACATATATACTCGTTATTCTGATCTCACCAATTTTAGCCGCTAGGATGTTTGTCTTAGGATTTCAACTTTTGTACAGAATATTTCAAGGAATTCAAAGTGAAGCTGTTTATTTAACTTTAATCACAATTGGTTAAAGAACACGTAGTATTAACAGAAATATACTGAATGCAATAATCGTGGATTTCTCGACTTCAAATAAACTACTATCAGGATTCGTTTTTATCCTAGTTTTATAAGTTGAACAATTCACTTATAATCCAAGCTTATTTCATCGTATTGCAGTTATATACCTCATGTTTTCTCATCAAATTGTTTTTGATATGCTTTCGTCCCCTAGTGTAATTACTTTGTATCCTGAAGAATGTTAGTAGATCATCTTCCCTATCACACAGTTCGTCAACTCTTTAAAAATGGTAGATGCTTACGATATAAACAAGTGTTCAAATTTAATGTGATCATGGATTGATATACTGGACAAAAACTGTAGATAATTTTTTGTTTTTGTTACTTATTGACATACTTGTTATTCTCCATTGTTTTGCTGGATCGAATTGTTCAACCTCTATTGGTATATGGGCTCCTATGAGAATGCCTCGATATTGCCTGAATGTTTATTATGATAATTTGGTTGGTTATGGCAAACAGAAGAGGTTGTGTTTCATTGGCTCCAAAACTTAGACTTTAAACCTTTGGCCTCCAGCTGCCGTCTCACTTCCCCCTACTTTGACCTTGCTAACCAGATAGTATGGTAATCAAATACATAATATTCCAGTATATAAACCTGTACCATGTATATTAATAGTGTATTTTCGCATGTTAAAATATATAAATGACAAAAAGTTATCTGAAATATCAAGCAAGTGGTGACTCAAGAATATTATTATTTCATGTAAGCAGTAATTACTTCTAATCAACAAAGCTTCAGAAACCTTATTGTTCGCGTCATAGATAATTTTCCAGTACTACAATGAGCTATACATTCATCTTATGTTCTCCTTGTTGCCAAATGACATCAGATAACGAACTAATGAAAATATGGAACCCTTTATCCAAGACTTTTATTATATTTTTGGTTTTAACCGATGGAAATGCAACAAAAAGTGAACAGGATGTCTTAGGGGAGCTCATGAATCTTTGTTTATCTGTAGAAGCTTCGTATCATAAGGAATAAGCAAGTAGGTTCAGTTTTGATTTCAGTATTGAATACAATGGCAAGTTCTTATATTCTGGCCCATCAAACTTGAAATAAACATCGCCTGGTTAACTTGTTCACTAGTTACTAGCCGGTCCTAAGCCCAGGTAAAGGGGAAAGGTTGGGCGTAGCGCTAGCAACCCTACCCCGTAAAACCAATTCAATCGCAAAAGAAATTTCTAAGCAAAAAGAAGGCCGACAAGAGACATCATGCGTTAGGCCAGGTCGTCGAGTGGAATCTAAAGGGGAGACGACGAGTTGGGCGTCCGAGGAAAGTATGACATGGAGGAGATGGTGTGAGGAAGAAATGAGAGCTAGTGGTTAGTCGTGCTGCCAGGTCCAAAAGACTGTAGAGAAGAGAGTGGAATGAAGATGTGCTACTGAAGCCGTATGTTCCACTAGGAACCCAGGGGAAAAATAATAATAATACCAACTCGAAGCATTAGCATAATATATAATTCCATGATAAACTGCATCTTTAATGATGGATGGTGGCTAGCAGTAGAATCTAGGATGCGCATTTCGTCCTATATAGGACTCGTCAGCTGAATGAACTTGCTTCCCAGTGAGTGATGTTGTTCCCACTGGAATTCGGACTTGCAAGCGATCGCTTCAAACTCCAGCGCGTTATCCACTACATCACTGAACCACGATAGCCACTTCTTTTGCGACGGTTATGGTTTTAGCATAATTGTTTTTATATGATACCATCGTTGATTGTATGGAATTAATCGCTCTCTATTGCTATATGGGCTCGTGTGCGGATGTCTCGATATTGTCAGTGTTCTAATTATGTTAATGATGGATTGTGGCTAGCAGGTACATCAGCTGACGAATCCCAAATAGGATGAAATGCACATCCTGGATTCCACGGCCAGCCATGATCCATCATTAACATAATTAGAACGCTGGCGATATCGAGGCATCTGCACAGGAGCCGATTTGCTAATAGAGACCGATCAATTCGGTCCAATCAACGACGGTATCATATGAAAACAATTATGCTAAAACTGCATTTTGTCCTCAAAATTTGTTATTTCACAATGATTATTTTGACATCGGATTGAATATGTCCTAATCACCCCTTTAGATTTGATAATTTAAAAATTATCTGGACACAAGATAATTGACTTTCATTATTTTGAAGGTTGTTTTTTTTTACAATAAATTAAGAAGATAAAATTGTTATTTCCGATGATTTACTAGCTAATACTAATTAATACATTTATAGGAATGATAGTAAACTTGTGTTTACAAAAATAAAGCTTATGAACGATAACTCCAGTAAAGTCTTTCTGTTTGAGAAATTCCATATTATCCAATGGTTGACTTTAGTCAAGAACAGGAATGACCTTTGTCTTATTCTTCACCTTCTTTACATCCATCCATCCATCCATCCATCCATCCATCCATCCATCCATCCATCCATCCATCCATCCATCCATCCATCCATCCATCCATCCATCCATCCATCCATCCATCCATCCATCCATCCATCCATCCATCCATCCATCCATCCATCCATCCATCCATCCATCCATCCATCCATCCATCCATCCATCCATCCATCCATCCATCCATCCATCCATCCATCCATCCATCCATCCATCCATCCATCCATCCATCCATCCATCCATCCATCCATCCATCCATCCATCCATCCATCCATCCATCCATCCATCCATCCATCCATCCATCCATCCATCCATCCATCCATCCATCCATCCATCCATCCATCCATCCATCCATCCATCCATCCATCCATCCATCCATCCATCCATCCATCCATCCATCCATCCATCCATCCATCCATCCATCCATCCATCCATCCATCCATCCATCCATCCATCCATCCATCCATCCATCCATCCATCCATCCATCCATCCATCCATCCATCCATCCATCCATCCATCCATCCATCCATCCATCCATCCATCCATCCATCCATCCATCCATCCATCCATCCATCCATCCATCCATCCATCCATCCATCCATCCATCCATCCATCCATCCATCCATCCATCCATCCATCCATCCATCCATCCATCCATCCATCCATCCATCCATCCATCCATCCATCCATCCATCCATCCATCCATCCATCCATCCATCCATCCATCCATCCATCCATCCATCCATCCATCCATCCATCCATCCATCCATCCATCCATCCATCCATCCATCCATCCATCCATCCATCCATCCATCCATCCATCCATCCATCCATCCATCCATCCATCCATCCATCCATCCATCCATCCATCCATCCATCCATCCATCCATCCATCCATCCATCCATCCATCCATCCATCCATTCATCCATCCATCCATCCATCCATCCATCCATCCATCTATCTGTCTATCAAGTGGACACTCAATATTTGCGTTTCTTATCTATTAACAATTTTCACCTTGTCAAACTCCTTGCCTTCCTCGATATGTCTACTGTCTTAGTTTATTAGGCAACTACTTTGCATTGTTGATTTCCTTTTTTCGTAGCACTAGGTTAATGAAGTGGCTATTATACCCTATTGTTTTATAATAGACTGCTATATGTTTATGATATATACATGAATACGATTGTACAGCTTTAGAAAATGATATCGTCCCAGATATATGGAAAATTCTACTATCCTTGTCATCACAGAGAAGAGAAAATTAGGAATGTGTGAAGTCTGCCTTGAAGTTGTGGAGTTACCTGATATGAATATGGACAATAAATTGTGTCCGAAACATTGTCCAGTAAGTGCTACTGTTCTGTAACTGTGTGATATTTCTAATGAACAGACTAAAATGGAATTACACTCGACCACAGTACGCAAGTTTTACGCTTACATTGATAATTTTATTAGGTGCATGAAATAAATTAAGATATCTTGTGGTTATCCCTAATTGACTATCATTATTTGTCATTTGCAGAAAAGAAAACAAACATAGTCTATAAAACGTTATAATGTCGATGGTATAAAAGGTTAGCGAATCTGATTTCTGCACTATAGTTTTATTTCAAGTAATATTGCTCTTAAACTAATGTCATGTCGGTGTTTCTATATGGTTCAGAGACTTGGCGCGTTATGAAAAGCATCTCCAACAAACTGTACACATACATTAACAGCTGTCACCTACGTTCACTTGATACTGAAGATCACAGTCGGAAAGAACAAACAACAACGAACTCTGACTGGCTGGCAGTGAACCAATCAAGAACCGATCGCTTAACAAATATGCAGATGAAGGAATTGGAGATGGATTGGATTCAGCATACACTGAGGAAAACCATTTAGGGACATCACGTGACAGGCCAGGCCATCGAGTGGAATCCAAATGAGAAACCACCAGTTGGGCGTCTGAGGCGAGCGTGACATGAAGGAGATCATGTAAGGAAGAAATGAGCAGTTGTGGAGTCAGGTTAGGGAGACTGTAGAGAAGACAGTGCAGTGGAGGCATGCTACTGAAGCCTTATGTTCCACTAGAAACCCAAGGAACAAATAATAATAATACTGTGTGTTATAAATGAAACAAAGAAATCTTATATGGAATTAAATTCTACCAAGGTATCCGAGTTTTACACTTGTTTTAACTGTGAAAGAGATCGATCAGACAATCCAGTTCAAAGTGTTGGCAAACTGATCCTCTCATTGCTCACTTTTATTAATGCTATTTGGTTGCTTCAAACTAAGCCAAAATATAGACTGAACAGAAGAGCATTGGAAAATAATATTTCATTATCTTTCAAAAGACGACCAGTCAATAAAGAGATTTCATCGTACTTCCTATCCTTTTTCTAAGGAGAGGTGTTCTAGTATGCGTTTAGACTACCCAGATCCTCCTTAGATATGCTAAACTCCTGAAGCCTTTCACGACCAATCACTTGTAAAACTCAGGTCGGTTTAAGAGACAAAATCAATAGGATGTGCCATTTAAGAAGGGCTTAGAAGTAATCAAGGCCATTGTGAAGCTGAGATGGCCAGAAAGAATTAGCAGCGGCCAGGCCAGTCGCTCGATTCGAACCCAAATGGGAAACGACGAGTTGGGCGTCCGAGAAGAGTGTGACATGGAGGTGATGGTGTGAGGAAGAAATGAGAGCTTGTGGGCAGTGGTGACGCCAGGTTGAAAAGATTGCAGAGAATAGGGTGGAATTGAGTCGTGCTACTGAAGCCGTATGTTCCACTAGGAACCCAAGGGCAAATAATAATATGTAATAATATTGTGAATATGTATATAAACCGTGTTATTCTCCAAATATTTTGTCTTTGTGTCATATATCCCGTTATCTTACTGCCTTTTCTGTTTACTGAGGAAATGAACGGTTATTAGGGGTGGAGTCTGAAGTTTTTTGTTGAGGGATTCATCGATACATATGTATAGTACAAGATTATATCAACCGGTGACAATGTATGCCATTTGCTACCGAAGCATAATTCTAATCGCGTAAACACTGACAACTGATTGACTAAGAACCGAAAACTACCGTTATACAAGCCAAATTACTGTTATATTAGCTACTACTAAGAAATGCAAAACACTCTAAACTCGCAAACATATAATACACCTTGATTTTCAAAACCCAGTTAAACTATAGTGGATGATGAGAAATATGTAACTTAAGAAATAGAAAACATGCTTCTTTCTGAAATTTGTTGGTTTCTAGAATAACAATGAAAACTTCACGATTAAACCATGCAGCTCAGAGCATCCAGCACCAAAATTGATTTATGTAAAAGGAATGTGACTGCTCTTCACCAGGAAACATCTTTTGTAAAACATATCAGATATTATATGCTCTAGTAATACTCAATTAAGACGTTTAGCATGGATTAGATTTTTTTGATGAATCATAAGTTACAAATCAAATTAAATCCAATTATTTCACTTCTTGGCATTATGAAAGGGATTTCCAATAAACTACAGACATTCATCAACAGCTGCTCCCTACGCTCACTCGATACTGAAACTCAGATGGCCGGAAAGAATAAGCGACAAAGAACTCTGGAAGCTAACTAACCAACAAACTGTCACTCAACAAATATGGAGAAGGAAGTGGAGATGGATTGGGCATACACTGAGAAGGCTGACTGGGGATATCACGCGTCAGGCCAGGTCGTCGAGTGGAACCCAGATGGGAAACGACAAGTTGGGCGTCCCAAATGAGGGTGACGTGGAGGAGAAGTGAAAGCTTGTGGGCTGTCGTGGTGCTAGGTTCAAAAGATTTCAGAGAAGAGAGTGGAATGGGGACGTGCTACAAAAGCTGTATGTTCCACTAGGAACCCAAGGGACAAATAATAATATATAAAATTTCACCTCTTGACCGAATCCATAACAAAGTTGAATAACTGTAAGAAAGAAGGAACTAAGATAGCATTAAGTTATTCGATAAAAACGTTATTTAAGCTGAATTGTTACAAGGAATAAATCAAATAATAACTAGTTGATCCTGTGTTAATCCTTTGCTTAATGAATAGTTTTTTTCTGTATTTATTCTATTTCACCTAAGAATAGTGATTTCGGTAAGCAACTGTTGATTCCCTATACAAAGTCAATCATTTTCATATGAACTTTCAGATTGTGAACATGTTGATATAAAGAAAAAGGGTTGACATATTGTAGTAGGAGTTTTTTATTAACAATATAATACGATACAAGAAATAGATAGTTAATGTAGAATTTCGAGTGTCGTGAGATTAACGTAGATAATTAGTTTCTAGTCTTAACTAACTTTAATTCAACGTATTAACCTAGTTCACTCCTGTTGTTTTCAGATAATCTATAACAGTATCATCACGTTTTCTTTTGTCCTAATGGACAAATAGGTCATGTGTGAATAAAATAAAATAGCGATCTATTGTATTTATACATGAGTATCGTTTACCGAAATATTATTTTCATCAAAGTATTTTATTTATAAACGGCTTTTCAAAAACTTGATACTACTATACAGTGTATTAGTGTTTTAACACCATCTTGACTTAATTAGGACAAATTATATACCTTTCAATGATCTTGTTATTTTTTGAAGTACTATTCATCATGGACTGACATCATTTGGGGAACCATTGAAAATATGGGAGCACTGAACAGCTGTTTCATCCTAGTATGCGACTCCTCAGCAGTACGCGCCCACAACCCCACCGGGCAGGGATCGAACTCAGCACCTTCAAGTTTCACAGCGAATACGTCAACCATTCAGCCACTGGGTCGGTTTCCATTGGTTCACAATTTCCAACTTCTGTTAGTTCACAATATAGCACGACTATCACCCAAGGTCTTCAGTTAGCATCCACTTCACATCCGACTGATGGGTGCGTACTGCTGAGAAGTCGCATACTAGGACGAAACAGCTGTTCAGTGCTCCCAGGTTCTCAGTAGTTTCCCCAAATGATGTCAGTTCATGATGAATACTACTTCTATATTATATATAAGCTTAGATATTGTAAATTCCGGCTTATTATAACTTCAATAAAGCTGTTAGCACTATATAACAAAACGTCAGATGAAACCAGTTTATTCTGTTTTACATTTATTGGAAATACAAATACTAAAATATTGAATATCACCCTACCGAATGCTCGAATTTTTTCATACCATCAAATTCCAAGTTTGTTTCAATATCGATATATTCTACTCATTGGTGAGCTTTATGGGTTACCAGTTTTCCTGTACTATTTTTGTTAAGCGTTTCACTTTTTATTATCGTGTATTGCTTTCCTTCAGACACTCTTAATCCTCTTAATTCAATATTTCACAAATTATTCAAAGTAATGTGCCTTAAAATATTCTTAAAATCATATTCATTGCTCTGTCTATGAATTTCTTGAAGACTAATCTTCCAATCAACTAGTTTCCACTAATAAGCAATAACATGTCATAAAAAGGTTAGCTTTAACACTTTTTTCTGTGTAGCTTAGACTTTAGATTTAAGCTACATATAGTTTTAATAAGAAATTTCTGACAACTGGACTACTATGTATTTTTGTCACATATATTGTTTGAATATTGGTTAAAAAGACAGTCTATATCGTTGTTCTCTTAAATGTTTAGGGTATATCAACAAAATGAAATAACTTGTGAAATTTAAAGCAACTGGTCCCTTTGGTAAATTTAAACAAGGTAACGAGAAGACGGAGATTATCTGAAACATGTCGTGATGTATCAACACTATACATTTCGAACAATTTGATCCCCCACACATCGCCTTGTCGAACTATTTATGTGAAAATTTACGAAAAAGGTCAATAAAGTTAATAGGAAACATAGGAGTAGGTAGGGATAGAGAAAAACCTTACTCTTGGTATGAAAATTAAAATCAATACTATCAAGGTAGGTTCATTGTGAGTACGAATTGATTTTGTATACATAAAGGGGATTTAAATTTACAGATGGCAAGAGCTTCAATAAATTTAAGCACTCGGCTCTGACCACTTTTATGTAGTACTTTAAAGGCTGTTTCCTTATATTTCTATCCTATGGTTAGTTTCTGGTATATGTTAAGCGATAGACGAAGATGAATGTTTGTCACCTACACTTATCGGATCTGTGAATGAATAAATTGAGATGAATGTCCATTTGACTACAATATGAGTGCATTCTAGTAATAACTAATGTCAGTCCATGATGAATACTACTTCTAAAATTAAAAATCCCCACTCATCTCAAAAATATACATAATAACTTAAAACAATTAGTTCCCTTTATAAACTTCGACAAAACAATAAGAAGACGTAAATTGTCTGAACCGTGTAATGGTGTATTTGCGCAACACATTTCGAACCATCTCATCACACACATTCCTGTCATAGGTATTTATATAAAAACTCATGAAGATAAGGGTGAGAAAATAAAAAGAGGGGCCAGGTAGGAAGGCTGAATTAAAGGCCGAATAACAATGGAAATCAACAGAGCGAAAAATAATCGCACATCGAACTTGGTATTCAATAGTTGAATTTATCAAGGAAGATTTAATGTGACAACAAATTGTTTATGAACACATAAAGGTGGTTTCAACTTCCTAATAGCTAAGGCTTCAACAAATTTCAGGATCCCTATCCCCTGCCAACATGTTTTGTAAATAGGTGTTAAAGGAAGTAGCCACATCAATCTTGTGACCTGTCTCAACGATATGTTTGGCGATCGAAGGACTTGGACATCTGCTACCAACATTTATGGGTTCAGGTGATTTAATTTACTTCTGAAGCCACTTTTGAATATGTTCTGAGGCCCTTACTTGCTCCTTTTACCCTTTTTCGCTTTATTGATTTCCATTGTTATTCGGCCTTTATGTCAGCCTTCCTACCTGACCTCTATTTATTTCCTCACCCCCTTATCTTCATGAGTTTTTATATAAATACCTATGACAAGTATGTGTGTGATCAGACAGTTCGAAATGTGTTGCGCAAATACACCATTACACGGTTCAGACAATTTACATCTTATTGTTTTGTCGAAGTTTATATATAATAACTTGACAAGTGTTCTTCTACATGAATGATTCTGCATCGTTAGAATTTTGAGGGAGTTGTGGAGATTTGGAATTATTTCAAGTTGTTATTCATCGTAGACTGACATCGGTTGGAGGAACAAAGGAAACCTGGGAGCACTGGACAGCTGTTTCGTCACACTAGTATGGGACTCCTCAGCAGTGCGCTAGCACGACCCCGCCCCCCCCCGGATCGAACCCACGACCTTCAGGTTCCGCGGCCAGCGCGTTACCATTGAGCCACTGGGTCAGAATCCAATGCTCCATATTTCCAACTTCTTTTAGCTCACGATATATAGCGCTAACCGCCACCCAATGTCAACGCTGAGTATCTGTGCTCATGGCCATCAGGCTTTGACTCCACCGGTCACGACTTCTCTGAAGAGTCCCATACTAGGACGAAACAGCTGTCCAGTGCTCCCAGGTTTCCTTTGTTCCTCCAACTGATGTCAGTCTACGAAAACAACTTGAAATAATCATTAGAATTGTAGAATAACAATGATATCCATATGTAGCGTTTTGTGTAACGAGTATACAAATTACACACTGAGATTCGTAAGTGCACATGTGTTGGTAGTTCTTATCATATGTATGATGGTTATATGAAGGGTGGGTTGAGATCAGGTTAAACTACATTTTATTTCATTTATCTTTGAACAATTTTGATTCCACTTTGTATGAAGATTTTGTTATAAGACGTTATTTAAAATTTCTGAATAATTTAGAAATCGTGACCTTGTAACCTGTATTAATGGTGTGTAGTACTATAGCTGAGGTTTTCGAAATTTTCGATTTCCAATAGATTTCTTGGGTTGTGAGTGGAAGCTCTTCGAAGTTCGTTTTTTCTAATTTTGATTTCATGGAAAGTTTGTCCTATGTATTTTTACGATTATATTATTCGTCCCTTGGGTTCCTAATGGAACATACCACTTCACTAGTACGTCTCCAGTGCATTCTCTTCTCTGAAATCTTTTCAACCTGGCTCCACGACTGCCCACAAGCTCTCATTTCCTCCTCGCACGATCTCCTCCATGTCACCCTTAGCTGGGACACCCAACTAGTCGTTTCCCATCTGGGTTTAAGTCAAGGGCTTGGACTAGTACTTGAACTCCCCGAATGGTCTTCTCAGTGTATGCCCAATCCATCTCCACTTCTATTTTTGTTGAAGGATTTGTGTTCACTGGTAGTTCTGTGGCTGTAGGTGGTATTTCTGGATGAAGTGCAGGTGGTGGTTGTGGTCGATTCAAGAGCTTTTTGAAGTGGTCGGCCCATCGTTTCCTCTGTTTCTCTTCTTTCGTAATTAAATTTCCGTCATCATCTTTTATTGGTTTCATCTGTGTTGATCTCTTCCCGGATAGATAGTAACATGGTTATTTGATACAATGTTGTCTGATCTCTGTCTCTTCTACCTGCAGCCTAATCTGCTTCACTCGCCAGTGTGTCGTAGAAGTGTCTTTTGTCTTCCCGTGCACTCTTCTTCACTTCTTTGTCCAGTGTAGTGTTTTATACATTGTGCTGAGTTCCTCTTGTTGTTGAGCATCCTTGCACTGGTTTATCTTTTGCTTGACCTTCCAACTCTCTCTCCTCTGTCAGCTTCCATGTGTCTGCCAAGATCCATTCCTTGTCTTCCACCTTCTTCCTTCCTAATATTGTTGTGCAGGTTTCTTTCCACATCTCTTTCAAAGACTTCCAGTGTTCTTCCACACAGGTTTCTTCAAGGATGTTCCTCGATATCTCCCATTTTGTCTTGATGGCTGCTGTGAAGATTTCTTTTGTAGTTTCATCCTTCAGTTTCTGAGTGTTGTACTTGAACTGAGGTCTATCACCAACTTCCTTGAAGGCTTTTAACTTGATTTGGAAGGCTCCTTGCACTAGGCAGTGAGTGGTGTGAACCTACATCTGCTCCTCTTCTTGACCTTGTGTCAAGTAGACTGCATCTCCATTTTTTTGAGATTGAGATAAAGTTGATCTGATATTTCTATTGTGTCCTGGTGTCTGGTGAAATCCATGTCGCTTTGTGGATATCCTTGTGCTTGAACACACTGCCTGGCCTCCAATCACCAAATCGTTGAATGCACTGGATTCTGCAAACAGTTCTCCATTCTCATTCCTTTCACCGAGCACTTCTCGACCCATGGTTAGTTCTCTTCCTGTGTTGTCTCCTCCCAGTTTGGCTGTCCTATGTACGTTGCATCAAAATCTCAGCATTTTATTTTCTAAACACTTATCCTTTAAATGGATTAAGGTGCTCTGCAATGTTCGATGTCCTGTAGAACACTATGACATTGTATTTGTTGAGCATTCTTGCAACCGACTCCTAGAAATTCAGTGAAACTTAAAAATTTCGAAAACATCAGCCATAGTCCTACACACTATAAATACAAGTTACAAGGTCACAATATCGAAATTATTCAGGAAGGCTTCAGAAAGCTTAAATAACGTCTCATAACAGAATCTCTTTATATAAAGTGGAATCAAAATTGTCCAAATACAAATGAGGAAATAAAATGTAGTTTAACCTGATCTGAACCCATCCCCGCATATTCATATAACACATGTTCACTTACAAATTGGTCGGTTGCAGAAAACCAACCAATTTCACGTTATATAGTCCTGAGTGCAGACCGAATTCTATGAATCAGCTTAGCAGTGTGGTCACCAAGTTGTGAGGCTGAGCATTGCAGTGCACATTAGTAGGTGTTAGTCGGTTGGAGGCAATCGGCAGAAGGCCTTGCTGGACCTAGGTTTCCTGCTTGTTAACACTCGTCAACAAGTCATATCTGCAGCCTCTACGGAAATGATGTCCTTTCTGAGATTCAAACCAGCGTAACCAGTGTTGCATTCTGTGACATTACTGGTGAACTATTCGGGCTGCTTGAAAGAGGGAAATCTCAAAGGTTCATTACGATTATCATCTTGTAATCGGATGACCTCTTGTTGAACTGACATTGTAACCGAAGTGCACCTGTCGTCAGATGTGTCAACAACATGCAATAAACTTCACAGATGAACTCTAGCCTGTTATTATATCATGCTAATTTGTCAAAAGTAATAATTAAGTTGAAACTATGCAAAATAAGTAGGTAGAACACAAGTGATCTTAATTTACGCCATCAAATATTCGCATATAAGGCTACAAGTTAGGACACCAAGTAGTATTTGAACATGTAGAAGATGCTTCGTCAATATTGGTATGATACATAGTACAGAAGAATGATATGATGGTGAAAGAAAAGGATAACAAATAATTTCAATAGCGTAATTAGAAGACGAAGTTTATCTGAACAATGTGATGTATTTGTGCAATACATTTCGAACAATCTGATCCATCACACATTTACTTGTCAAGTCAACATATATTAAGCTGAGGACTGGGAGATGGGAGGGACAAATACAACAATTAATACAATAGGGGATTAAAATTAAGAAAGATGAGAACAAACAGGGAGGGGAGTGACATAGTTGATCCTAATCTTGGTAAGGAAACAAAGTTTACCAAGGTGGGTGTAGTGTAAGAACGAACTGTTTTTATACACATAAAGGTGGTTTAAATTTGTGTATGGCTATGGCTTCCGCAAATCTCAGAATACGTCCCTCACTGACTGTTCCTATATAAAACTTTGAAAGCTGTCTGAACATTAACTTTGTGACCTGTTTCTGAGATATGTTTAGCTATAGATGAAGAGGGTCGCCTCCCACCAGCGTTTATCACTGTTTCACACTCAATTAGCTTTTGAAGCCATTTAGGCACATGTTCTCCAACCCTCAACTGCATAACTCGATTACTCCTCCCTATGTATGTGTGACCACAATCACATGTAAATTGGTAAACACAATGGGATGTGACGTAATCACTGATGCAGTGTTTAGGTTTTTGGTGAAGCATGTTTTGTTTTCCGCACAATGGTAAGATCCGCCACGTAATACGTTTTCTTAATGGCTGATGTCAGCCTACGTCTCAAAATGATACTATGTAGCTCCCCTCTGTATGGTAGAGTGATATGTACGTTTTTCTTAAGGACCGTGTATAGAGTTGGCTTTGGTGCTACTTGACTTCTACAACGGTTTATAAACTTCGTCGGATATCCATTTTCCATAAGTACTTTGCTCAGTAATTTGATGTCTTCATCCATCGCATCTGGTGTACTGATACGATGGATCCTATTAATAAACAGGCATATTTTAGTAGACCTCGCTTGTATTGGATTGGACAAAACTGTGGAAATTCAAGTATTGTCCTGTCCATGTAGGCTTTCTGTAAACTGAACGTCTTATTCAACCATCTTCTCGTCGACTTAGGAGTATATCTAAGAATGGTGGTTGATTGTTATTCTCTTTCTCACAAATAAGATGGTAGATGTGGCCTTTGGCTTGTTGATGACCAAGAGAGATATGATGCTTGGACTTATTCTTTCTGAATGCAGAGTTCAGATATGCTCAGTCTTATTGCGACGGCTTCCACTATGTTCAGTAGATAGTGGCGAACTGCACGCGTTGTCTTTGGAACACGATGAACGACACTAAAAGGGTAAAGTGAAAGTGATGAAAAGTTCTGTTCTAGCGAATCTAGTCGACACAGGGTATCACGTGAATATTATTAAAGCTTTCAATATAACTCATCGCTTTCCGGAAACGACACCACGTGCAGCTCGACAAGTTCAAGCATTACACCTCTATTGGCTATCAACAAGCCAAAGGCCACATCTAACATCTTATTTGTTATCATTTTGTTTCACAAGCATATCATCCTTCTGTACTATGTATCATACAAATACCGATTAGAGAAGAGATAACCCATCAAGGAAAACTTTCTTTTTCGACGATACCATTTTCTAAAGCTGTGCAATGGTATTCATGTATATATCATAAACATATAACAATCTATTATAAAACAATAGAATATAATTACATCAGAGATCCTGAAGAATCTGCTGTCCAGATAACTGAAGAAAACATTCTTCTCTGAGAAGCTGCACATCACCTTCTCTACTCAACAACTCATTCCGCAGTGCGTTAAGGACAACTGGCCACTTAAGAACAACTCGATGTCTCTCTACAAATTTACTTACGCATGTACAGCTAGTTACATAGGCCACACAAAGCGCACACTTCCAAAACATATCTCGAAGCACTATCCTGCATCCTTGTCAACAACAGAATGTAAATCAATCAACAATTCAATTCTTCAACATTTCGTCAACTCTGAACACAAAGCTAGACCACAATCCTCCTTCATTGTCAGATGGAATAGTTCAGAAGGAGTACGACTTCGACAGTTGTGCACAGCCGACACACTCACAATTCATCAATTCAAGCCTCATCTCTGCATGCAAAACAAGTATGTTCCATCTCTCATCTTACCATGGTCTAAACACTTTCACAACTCCTTGTCCATTTCATTATAATTAATTGCTTATTATTATTATCACGTTCATTATGACCACTGTCTCATTATTCACCTTCTTTACATCCATCCATCTATCGAGTGGACACTCAATATTTGCGTTTCTCATCTATCAACAATTTTCACCGTGTCAAACTCCTTGCCTTCCTCGATATTTCTACTGTCTTAGTTTATTAGGCAACTACTTTGCATTCTTGATTCCGGTTATTTAGCACTAGGTTAATGAAGTGGCTATTATACCATATTGTTTTATAATAGACTGTTATATGTTTATGATATATGAATGAATACGACTGTATAGCTTTAGAAAATGATATCGTCGAAAAAAGAGAATTTTCTTCACTGAATTATCTCTTCTGAAAGACTCAATGGGCATGTTTTGTAGTCAATATTGATCAATATAAGTGTAAAACACGGGCACTGTGGTAGAATGTAATTCCATATTAGATTTGTTTATTTGATATATAGCGCACAGTGATACAGTATTATTTAATTGATTACGTTTCGAGCATAAATTATCAATGCTCATAATCATATCAATGTAATCACACTTCTTTCGATATCTGATTTTATGATCCTATTACCTGATTTTTCTTTGTTTTTTTCTTTTTTTGATTGGATAGTTGGGAAGTTACTGCTTTACGAACATATTATCCGACGCCTAAAATATGATGGCGATATGTGGATGACACATTTACAGTGTTGAAATCGGAACATATCGACAGTTTCTTGACACACATAAACTCAGTAGTTAACGCAATCCAATTCACTTACGAAGTAGAAAATGAACAAGGAGAATTCCCTACGTTCAACTGCAGAATAAAACTAAGGAAAGATGGTGGTTTAGATACTACCGTCTACAGAAAACCAACACATTCTAACAGATATCTAAACTTCAAGTCATATCATCCAGTGTCAGTTAAAGCGGGTTTAGTCAAATGTCTAAATAACAGAGCTGAGAAACTCATTAGTCATTGTAAGAACTTAAATAAGGAATTGAAACACATAAAAAAGCTTTAATAATTAATAATTATCCCCATCATTCTTTTAAGAAATTCACACAAACACATAAGAAGCAAAATAATAACAGTAATACAAATACAAATAATAGCGACAACATAAGTAGAAAGGAAATCAACACCTCTATTGTGATACCATACAAGGAAGGAACATCAGAAACCATACGTAGGATTGATTCCCAACAAGGTTGGAATTAGGGTGGCATTTAAACCAACAAACTGACTTAGAGGTAAGCTTTGTCGGCTAAAAGAACCGATAGAACCAATTAGGCGAAATAATATAATCTACCAAATTCCATGTAATGACTGTGAAGTCAAATACATAGGTCAAATTAGCCGGTCGGGTTAGTTAGATTAACAGAACATAGGAATTTAGCTAAACATAGAACAGCAGACCCCAACAAGATCAGTAACCTAGATAAACACTCGGCCATTGCATTACATTCATTAACACACAACCACACAACAGGGTGGGATAAAACCACTGTACTTAAGTCTAATATAGCTAGGTGGAGAGAGAGATTAATTACTGAATCTTTGTTCATCGAATCCACACCCAACACATGTAATAGGAATGACGCAACACCTATACCAGAGATATGGAAAATTTTACTACCACTAAAAGTAAATCATGTGAGGTGACATTACTATGAAAATCCCCTTCAAATGAATGGTGAAATCAATGGTGATGTTATAACAGTTTACAACCAGCAGCTAGTCAACACTGAAAAGATAACAACAAAAGTAGGCATAATGCATAGAACAACAATACTGAATAGCTCTGTTTAAAAACATTTTCTTTACCTAATTTCTTGACTTATTTATTTATATACTACTTACTTCTCGATAAAATTTCTTATCATTACAAAAGTTTATCCAAGTAAATAACATATGGTTGAGTAATACAGAACACTGAAGCAAACATACTCAGTAACATGTGCTACAATTCATTTCATATAAACAATAGTGTATTAGATTTTTCTAACTTCAAAACGCTCAAAGTTTGAATTGGCCTACGAAATAATCTTATAGATCTTTATTTAGTCATACTTGTGACTTCCTATTGTCATTACTGAGTCAAATTGATCGTTCTCTGCATTGGCATCTAGGCTCACATACGGATAATTCAATATTGCCAGACTATTCATAATCTTGTGATTTGTTTGGAGGTAGCTAGTACTAGAGTTCATAAAGTGTGCTTCGTTCTATTTGGTTTCCGTCAGCCAGATATACTTGCACCTCAGCAAATGAAGTGATGAATACTGGATTCGAGCCTCAGTGAGAAAGAGGTATTACTCACTGGGTTACAGGTGCATCCTAATAACACTGAACATCTTTCATCCTAGTATGGGACTCCTCAGAAGTATACAAGCACAACATCACAGATATCAATCGAAGATATTGGTGAATAGTCGTTCCATGTCACGGACTGGAAGAAATATGAAACTGTTAACTACTAAACTCCAATCTAGTGGCTGTATGGCTAACGCGTTTTCTGTGAAACCTAAAGATCCTGAGTTCGTTACTTGGTTAGGCAGAGAACTACTGAAAACATGGAAGCATTGAACAGCTGTTAGAAACTGTAAAGCACTGGACTTCGACCCAGTGGCTGAACATTTAACGTGTCCATTGTTAAACCTGAAGGTCTTAAGTTCAATCTCTACCCGGATCGTGCATGAACGAATATGAAAGAAACACCATTGTTTGAAACTCTACTCATAAAATAATCATTCTGGAACGAATAATCATAAAGATATGTGACTAAAAACAGCTAAATAGTTTATCAATACTTTAGAAGTGATTGTTATCAATGTCCAATATTAAGTTTGTCGTGTGAATAGCTGTTTTTTTTACAGTTTATCTCCTTTAAATCCACTTCAATCAACAATATAAATTCGGTTAATTGGATTTGTTTTAAAGAATAAAGAAATACTTAACTATACATTTGCCTTTGTTATATGTGTTGAAATTTCCAATTCTAAAGGCAGAGAATGTCCACCCTTTTTGATTTGTTCATACAACGAAGTTGTGTATTCTGGAGTTTAGATAAGCTTGTCATACTTTATAGTTAGACGAATGTTTTAATTCCATATTAGATTTGTTTATTTTGATTTATAACATAGTGACCTAGTATTATTTACTTGGTGACGTTTCGAGCATAAATTACCATCACTTATTATTCATTAACTAATTAATTATTTAATTAATAATTATTTAAGAAAAAGCAGAAATTATATTACAGTTATGTTTCCTTTAAAAAGTACTCGTTGAATCGGAAAAATCTTATTTGTAAGTCCGCATTTTTATTTCTTTATACTTTGTTTGTGCTTTGAGTTTCTTTAGTGTTTGGATTGGTTTTACGGGGTAGGATTGCTAGCCCTACTCCCAACTTTCCCTCTTTACTCAGGCTTAGGATTGACTAGTAACTAGTGAACTAGTTAACCTGATATTCATCAACAACTGCCACCTACACTGACTCGTTACTGAAGATCAGATGGATTGCCAGAATGGTGAGAATAAGCAACAAGGAACTCTGGTTGACTGACAACGAACCAACCAAGAACCTATCACTCAACAAATATGCAGAAGGAGGGAGTGGAGATGGATTGGATTGGGCATACACTGAGAAAGCCGACTAGGGATATCACGCATCATACCAGGCCAGGTCATCGAGTTGAATCCAGATGGGAAACAATGAGTTGGGCGTCGGAGGAGAGGTTGACATGGAGGAGATGGTGTGAGGAAGAAATGAGAGGTTGTGGGTAGTGGTGGAGCCAGGTTGAAAAGATTGCGGAGAAGAGAGTGTAATGGAGAGGTGTTAGTGAAGCCCTAAGTTCGAGTAGGAACCCAAGGGACGAATAATAAATAATAACAGTAATAATAATAAGTCCGCATTTATGCTATTCAATAAATATCTAGACATTTTTATAACTTCATAATGTTGTCAGCTTGTATGTCTTAACAGTTCTCATATATTGCTGAGAAGTAAGCCTCTTTCAAAAAATTTCCAGTTTATGTTGAAATGTGGTATACAGTCAGTTTTGCATATCACATTGATATGATTATGAGCAATAATTTATGCTTCAAACGTAATCAAGTAAATAATACTGTATCACTGTGGGCTATATATCAAGTAAACATACCTATAACTCTATTTGAAAACTCTAAACCTAACAGAATTCATATACTAATGATGGATAGTGGCTAACAGTGGAATCCAGGATACGTGGCTCATCCTATTTGTAACTTGTCAGCTGGATCTACCTGCCTTACAATGGGTATTTTTGTTCCTATTAGGATAACATTAATAAAAACTAACCTTTAGGCATTTTTGAAATACATAATAATATGTATTCAGACTAAGTACACTGAAAAACTAAAAGACTTTTTTAGATTTACTCAAACTCCCATTTAAATACTTTTCCTGAAGTGTAGAAAAATATTTCTCTGGGATTTTTGAAGTAAAGTTTCATACTCGATTCACCAGTTTCGGTTAATTAGTCACCAAATTCCAAAATTCCTATTTTTTTTCTACTGACATAGTAAACACAGTATTAAACACTGTTTTGTGTGACAGTAGAGGGTGGCTCATAAATCAACAAATTCCCTCTAAACACTATTCTGTAGACCAAAAGATGCAACAAGCAAAGAAGACAAACCGAATATTATTTACAAAATCAACTGGAATAATTGTAGTCAGCACTACATTGGACAAAGCGGCCGCCCTCTTCACCTTCGTCTACATGAGCACCAATTGGCTATTAAACGCCACGACATTTTGTCACTCATTTCAATGCACGTGGATAATTGTGGACATGAATTCAATTTTGACAATGTAGAAATGTTGGACAGAGGAAACACAAAAAGTATCAGAGAATTCCTAGAAGCTTAGTATTCAGGTCAGTCAGTCAGTCAGCAATCAACAGATGTATAAACATAGACCCAATCTATCAACTAATCAGAAAAATGATAAACGATAGAAAGGTTAGAGGTCAAGCAGAGGAACAGTCAACAGGAAAGTCTATACAATCGATGACAGAACAATCGAAGGAAACAACCAATCACAGACAACTTTGTCAAGGCAAGCTACTAAATCACTGACGGAGAGATATTGACAGCTCACTTCATACTGAAGTTAGTGCTGATGATGTTGTCTAGGACGAAGATGATGAAAGCTTCACGATTAAACAACCCAGCTCAGAAAACACAATACAACCAAAAGGGTGGATATTCTCTGCCTTTAGAACTGGAAATTTCCACACATGTAACAAAGGCAAATTTATAGCTAAGTAGTAGTAGAATTTAATTCCATATTAGATTTGTTTATTTGATATATAGTGCACAGTGATACAGTATTATTTACTTGATTACGTTTCAAGCATAAATTATCATTGCTCATAATCATATCAATGTGATATGATTAATCAAGTAAATAATACTGTATCACTGTACCCTATCAAATAAACAAATCTGATATGGAATATATTGATTAATTTAGAAAAGGTAAACCAATTTTCTTACAATCCTTAGATCTCACTCTATTTTGAAAATGTACCTGTTCCTAACATGATTTGTTTTTATACTGTATAAACAGATTTTATAATTACAGAATCTGAAGAGAATTTAATAAAATAAATATTCTTCTTTCTTCAAATTGTTACGTTTTTTTATATTATGTTTTAAACCTTACATTTCAGTTTATCTAAGATAATATGATATGCTATTCAGAATACCGATAATTTGAATAATCAAACAACTATCTCATCTTCTGTATCTTTTATAAATATTTATAATGATTATTATTACCTAGCCATTCTGTTGGTTTAGACATTATTTTTATGATCATAAAGGTAAACTGCTAAATTTGCACAATCCTGGATTTCTTGTCACTTATGTGAATACGTGTCTTCTTGAATCCTGTTAGTCTAATACTACTTAATGATAGGCTTGTGATGTTCCCTTTTTTTAACTGGATTGAATTGTCCAACCTCTATTGGCATATGGGCTCCTATGTGGATAGCTCGATATTTCCTCAATAGGAATTATAGTAATGTTCTCCGTTGTAGCTAACAGAGGAATCCAGGATACACGTTTCGAGACTCATCAGTTAGATGTACCTGCACCCCAGTGTGGAGTGATATTGTTAACACTGAGAATCGAACTTGGTAGCCATCACTTCAAATACCGAAGCTTTATCCACTAGGCTACAAAGACATGATAGCCATTTCTTGTACGACGGATATTATTATAACATTTGTCCCATTGGGTTCGTGATGGAATATACCACTTCACTAGCACGTCTCCAGTGGACTCTGTTCTCCGAAATCCTTTCAACCTGGCTCCACCACTGCCAACAACCTCTCATTTCCTCCTCACACCATCTCCTTCATGCCACCCTCAGCTGGGACGCCCAAATCGTCACTTACCATCTGGGTTCCACTCGAGCAACTGGCCTGGTGCGTGATTTCCCTAAATGGTTTTCTCAGTGTATACGGAATCCAATCCATTTCCACTTCCTTTTGCATATTTGTTGAGCGATGGGTTGTTGGTTGGTTCGTTGCCAGAGTTCCATAACAGGTATTAGTTATTACTATTTAGTGATAGGCTTGTTATTCTCCGCTGTTTTACATTACCATAATTCAAATTCAGGAGATATCGAGCTATCCGGATAGGAGCCCATATGCCAATAAAGGTCGAACAGTTCGATCTCGTAAAAAAAAGAGGAGAATAACAAGCCTATCACTAGATGGTAATAACTAATACCCGTCATACAAGAAAAGGCTATCATGCCTTTGTGGCCTAGTGGATAACGCTTTGGCATTTGAAGCGATGGGTACCAGGTTCAATTCTCAGTGGGAACAATACCACTCCACACTGAGGTGCAGGTACATCCAGCTGACGAATCCCAAATAGGATGAAATGTACATCCTGGATTCCACTGCTAGCCACGATCCATCATTAACATAATTAGAACACTGGCAATATCAAGGCACCCACACAGGAGTCCATATGCTAATACAGACTGATCAATTTGGTCCAATCAACGACGGTACCATATAAAAGCAATTATGCTAAAAAGTATACGCATCGCACAAGAAGTGTCTATCGTGGCTCTGTGGTGTAGTCGATAACGCGCCGGCGTTTGAAGTGATCGCTCCCGAGTCCGAATCCTAATGGGAACAGCATCACCCCCTGGGAAGCAGGTACATCCAGCTGACTGGTGAGTCCTAAATAGGACGAAATGCGCATCCTGCATTCCACTGCTAGCCAAGATTCATCCTTAACATTACGCCAACAATTCTTACAGCCAAATTTATATACTAATTATATTAAAATACAAATATACAGCTTTTGAGAATGATATTACTTAGAAAGGGGTATAATATAGCCTTTATGGTAATAGTGATAACTTTGTATTATTTTTAAGAATCCCACCTGTATCTTTATAATGTAAGCCTTCATAATTAACATATGAAAATTTATATCCACAACTATTTGGATGGATCATAAGTGTATTTTAGCATTTGAAAAGACAAACGAAATGTTCCCCTGTATATTGTAATGCTTTATGGATTATGGCTATCATACTGAAGTTCATATAGTTCAGCTGTTAGATTTAGGCAAAAAGACTGAAAGGTAATGTTCTTTGCATATTGATACACTTTAAAAGTTTCAGGTAATAAATGATATCTGTTCATATCAACATTTTTTATTATTGAGTAAAATATGAGAAGCTATAAAGTTTCAGAAAAACTGAAATCACTTTTAGTCAAATTCATTTTTTTCCCACTTTTAACCAACATATTTTAAATCAGTTGACAGTAACCAAGACTATGCAAAAAAATGATTAAAAAATAAAATGTAATTATTGGGACCCTAACTCCAGTAGATTTACTGAAGTAAGCTTACTTGTTCTTATTAGTATTTAAGTTTTTCAGTTGGTATTCATCATGGATTGACATCCATTGGAGAACGACTGAAAACCTAGGAGCCCTGAACAGCCATTATGTTCTAGTATTGGGACATCTCAGCAGTGCACATCCATGGCTCCATACATATGCTGGTAGTATTTTGACTATCACTAATTCTATCTTGCAGTCACTAAATGCTACATTTGGACGATTCAACTTTATATACATTCTTATCCCAACTCATAACTGATCTAAACTTACGCTCAAGACAGCCCTTCATCATTATTGTTAGATCAAAGAAACACATGTCGGGAGCTGCACACCTAGTGAATAAAAAGTACCAACACTTTTAAACACATTTAAATCACTCCTTGCCTAAGCATAAAGGTAAGACCTTCTAATTGTAATTTCTTCAATTCTTCATGTCAGGTTGGCGTTCATCATAGACTGAAATCAGTTAGAGAGACATTGAAAACCTGAAAGCAATTGACAGCTGTATAGTCAATATGGGACTCTTCATCATTGCGCACGCATGACTCCATCAGGGATGGAACCAATTACCTTCAGGTTTTGTGGCCAGCACGTTAACACTGAGCCACTGGGTCGAAATTCAATAGTCCAGGATTATTATTGCCGTCAGCTCAAGATATGGTGAGGCCTCTTTCCAATGATATCACTAAATAAATGTCTTCATGCTCAACTTGGTTGGCCCCATCGAGCACAGCTTCCCACCGAAAATTCAAGGTCATAAGTGCGCACCACTGAGGAGTCCAACATTAGGACGAAATTTGTCCAGTGCTCCCACATTTCCAGTGTTCTTTCCACTAATGTCAGCTCATGAAGAATATCAGTCTAAAATCAATAAATCCTCACCAACCTCCAAATTCTTCACGTCTTCATTTTTTTTCTCTACACGTTAGATCATTTGAGTTACAATAGTAAAACACAAGTATTTCCTCTTTTCAATAAAATCTGGAACTGAACAATCATTTGAAGAATGATATAGGTTTATGAGATCCAACCACATCGATCATATAAACCATTATCATCATAAAAATTACCAATTCTTGCATTTCATCATATCTGTAATTCATAGTTTCCCAGTGTTCTTCAGAGCTCTTTATTCAATGGGTTTCCCATTCAATTCTAAAGTAAATATAAGTCATTATATTTTTTTGATACATTACTAATTTTCCTGGTTCTTGTAATGCTAAGAATTACGCCAAAGAAATTTTCATAACTTTTTCTAAATAATATTATCTAAGCTTTTCACTGTCTCACGACTTGCTACAAGTTGACTGACACTTGGGAAACATTATTTCATAAAAACAACACTAGAATCACATTTATGTCGCGTTTATTGATTCCAGTCAAGTTGTTTCTATTCCCATCGGCTTTGTGAATTACATCTGGTTACATTGAAGTGACAGTTGACAGATGGCCAGCAAGAATAAGCAACAACAACCCATCGCTCAACAAATATGCAAAAGGAAGTGGAAATGGATTGGATTCGGCATACACTGAGAAAACCATTTAGGGACATCACACGCCAGGCCAGTTGCTCGAGTGGAACCCAGATGGTAAGTGACGATTTGGGCTTCACAGCTGAGGGTGACATGAAGGAGATGGTGTGAGGAGGGAATGAGAGGTTGTTGGCAGTGGTGGAGCCAGGTTGAAAAGAATTCAGAGAACAGAGTGCATTGGAGATGTGCTAGTGAAGTGTTATGTTCCATTAGGAACCCAAGGGACAAATAATAGTAATAATAATAGCATTGAAGTGACATCATTAGGAGAACAGATTATTACTTATACAAAAGAAACAATTTTTGAAAGAGGAGCTCGACAAGAAAACTTATTGTAATCGGTAGAAATTTGATGGTACAAACTGTTTCAAATTTAGGTTAGGTGTAGTCATTTGGGAAATATTGGAAGCCTGGGATGGTTGGACAGCTGTTTCGTCCTAGTACAGGATCCCTCAGCAGTGCGCACCCATGAACCCACCAGGGATCGAGCCCACCACCTTCAGGTCCCGTAGCCAGTATCTTACCATTGAGCTACTGGGTTGGAATGCAATAGTTCATATTTCTACTTTTGTCGGTTCATGATATAGTATGACCTACATCCAGTGTAGTCGCTGAGTAATTGTTCTCATGATCTACTTCGTTGACTCCAATATTTAATGAAATATGTCGTATTGTAAACAATGAAGCATATAATTAGGATATTCAAGGAAACGAGAAGTTCAGTGAAAATATCATTTCTGGCGATTTCGTTCTCGATAGGTGAATATTCGCAACTTATACATTTCTAGATATAGTTTGTACTTGTGTCAGATACACCGTGTTTGGAATGAAATTTCAACACTTTTCACGAAGGTCTGGTAGAAGCTCCTTCAGGAAAAAAAATCTAAAACTCAAATATATACCAAAGGTATATGAATGAATCCAAGGACTTTCATTTAGTCTGCTTGTTCAATCCTCTTCGTATAGTCATTGTTTCTCTAAAATATGGTTACTAATCATTTAGTATCAGATCGTTTGTTTCTGGTTGGATGGTTAGCCTGTATGTGTTTGTTTTATTATTCATATTCTCCTTTTGTCCAACTATATGTGGTATAAATTGCGATAGTATAAATATGGAGAATGAAATCAAAGAGAAAAATATCTTCGCTGAACTTATCATTTGCTTCAAACACATAATCGACGAAGAAATTCTTTAATGCTGAAGATCCCCCACCTTTCTGACACTTTACTGGGATAATTCAAAGGAAAAACACTGTTTATAAAATCTAACCTATTATTATTATTATTTTCCCTTGAGGTCCTAGTGGGACATACCGCTTCAGTAGCACTTCTCCATTTCACTCGCTTCTCTATAGTCTCTTCAACTTGGTTCCATCACTATCCACAGGCTTTCATTTCTTCCTCAAATGATCTCCTCCATTTCACCCTCGCCTCAGACGCATAACTCGTTTCTCATTTGGGTTCCAGCCAACTTCCTGGCCTGGCGCATGATGTCCCCAGTCGGTCTTCTGAGTGCATGCCCAAACCAACCCATTTACACTTCCTCCTGCATATTTTTGAGCGATGGGTTCTTGGTTGGTTCGTTGCCAGCCAGCCAGGGTTCCTTGTTGCTTATTCTTATTATTCTGGCCATCAGTCTGATCTTCAGTGTCAGTATCGAGTGAGCGTAAGTGGAAGCTGTTGATAAATGTCTATAGTTTGTTGGAGATGATTTTCGTAACGTGCCAAGTTTCTGAGCCATATAAGAGCACTGACTTGACATTAGTGTTGAAAGTCCGAATCTTGTTCTTTGTGCTGAGTACAGTAGATCTCCACACTGATTTCAGATTAATGAAAACCTGTCTTGCTGTATTTCCGATCCTGGCTTTGACATCCCCGTCTGTGCCGCCGCTGCAGTTGAGACAATACCACCTACCTAGGTATGTGACAAGACAGTAGACATAAATCATCATCGGCGATGAGATTCAAGTCTTCTCCTGGGGTCTTTTCATCGGTTCGACCAGCGTATCCCCATCTCGTTCCACACAGTTGTCTGCTGCCTGATCCAGTTCAGTCGACCACTTTCAGGAAGTTCCATAATTGGTCAAAAAACTGCCTAGTACTCGCGGGTTTTCAGTGGTCTTTCAACTTATGTCAGTCAGTGATGAATACTACCTTGCAATAAATAAAATCCTTAAAAACCTTATACTACACACCGAAATATCAGTGTAAGAAGTTTCTTCCTTCCCATCTTTCTAGATGCAAGTTTACATATTCTCACGTCATGAAGAGACTTTGCAAATTATTGTATTGAAATACTTTAATAGCTTACATTTATGTATCATATACTGCAAAGGTATCTTGTTGACATTTTATTTATAAATGAAACTCCACAACTGGGACAATTTGTCTGTGAATTAGGTATCATCATCGCTAAAATCAAGAGTCTCAGTTTGTTGGCCTATTCAATCCCAAATTAGTATTCACAGTAGATTTTTTGACACAATGAAATGGTTTTTCAACATGGCTATAATAAGTTAATTACTTTGTCTTCATTTGCTTTATACCAACCACAGTGATTACACGTAGCTGGTCACTTTGAAAATCATTACGGTGCTAATAAATATGAGTCAACAAGACATTTTCGTTATCACAGTGTTTATGTGAAATCAACAGTAAATTTGTTAGTGAAATGATATCAACTATTCTTTTATCTTCATATCCTCAATAGGGTGTCACATTGATGAAGTAATAAATGATCATCTTGAAGTGGTGTGAAACGTATATTCGAATATATTCACCTGATTATATTCCCGCTATATCATCCATTTGTCTTAACCTCATTACAACAAGCTGTTTTGTTATAGTATCAAACATCAATTAGATGCAATTTTGAGATACAGTATAGTTAGTTGAAGCTTCATCTACTCACGTGTTAAGTCTCTTGAATCAACACCATGTTATGTAAAAAATCAGCTTGAGAACCGTTGGAAATGCTTTTACTCATTATGTATTCATTTACCTAGTTCGAATGTTTTCCAATAACTTTAAATTCTTCAGTAACGACATAACAGATGAACAAAAGGTTCCAATAATCAAAATAAATCTTGAAATAACAGGAAACAGCGACTGACACTTGATTCCAAATGCTGTCTAAAATATTTCTAACCCTTAAGTGTACTTACAAATTAGGTTATGTAGTCCAGCGTACAGTGTCCTAGTTATTATTAGAGGAGTCTACTCAGTAGTTAGTGAAGTACCAAGCAGTTCACAAAGGATACCTATGACTACTCATACTGATATGATTCGATATTACATGATTAGAAGCCATCGGCAAAAAACCCTACTTTACCTAGATGTTGTAGTTTTGAAATGTGACAGCAAAGCATTCCTTTAGTCTTGGTAAAAGTGATTTCTCCTGGCAGAGGACGACTGTCGTCATCCAGTGTAACAATCAGAAACTTTACTAATTATATAACCTGATAGTAATTTACTTCCTAGAGGGTTGAATTGGATAAAGTGATTGCTGATGATCGTAAATGAGCATGAAAGCAAGGTACTTTGCTTCGTGTCAACTGCTTTTATCCACCTAACACGAATCGAAATGCTCTGTGACGGTGAATATCTCAGTCTGATTATCATGTTCCAAATAATTGATAGAATTTTGTCAGGTTTTAGAAAATTGGTTACTTTTTGGTGGTAAATCAATGTACCCTTAATTCAATGAAAAGTGGAAAGAGTTTACTCATGAACTTGACTTCCATTTACGCTGCCACTTTATCTTTCTGTTGGATGCATTGAAATGAAAGTGGATATCAGTTGTATACATTAGGTTGTCGAATTGCTTAACTTTTTTTGATTTTATGATCCACTGACTCATAATAATAGTCAAATTTAGATGGATTTTTCTTCATTTTATTACATTTTAACTAACTGCTTTTTTATTTAATTAATCTCACCGGTACACATCAAATTTTCATAAATCATTTTACGATTCTCTTGATACTTAACGTTGATTGCTGTCCTATAATGCCAGTGAATAGAGTTTTCATATATTCTCTTTTAATTGATTTTGAGCTTTGTATGGCGTAGTACATCATCTTTACTTATGAAAGTCATTCAAATACGACTTCTTGAAGAAGTTCAGATCTGCGAACATTTTTATGTTAAGAAATATATTGATATATGACATATAGGTATTATTATTATTAGTCCCTTGGGTTCCTAGTGGAACATAGGGCTTCAGTAGCACGTCTCCAGTACACTCTGTTCTCTGAGATCTTTTCAACCTGGTTCCACGACAGCCCAGAAGCTCTCATTTCTTCCTCGCACGATCTCCTCCATGTCACCCTCGGACGTCCAACTCGTCGCTTCCCATGGGGATTCCACTCGAGCAACTGGCCTGACGCGTGATGTCCTCAGTCGGCCTTCTCAGTGCATGCCCAATCCATCTCCACTTCCTCCTGCATATTTGTTGCGTGATAGGTTGTTGGTTGGTTCGTTCCCAGAGCTCCTTGTTGCTTATTCCCATTGTTCTGGCCATCTGATCTTCAGTAGCGAGCGTAAGCAGTTGTTGATGAATGTCTGTAGTTTATTGGAAATCCCTTTCGTGACATGCCAAGTCTCTGAGCCATACAGAAGCACTGACTTGACGTTGGTGTTGAAAATCCGTATCTTCTTCCACATGCTGAGTGCAGTGTAGTGCAGTAGATCTCCACACTGGTTTCAGGCTAATGAACACCTGTCTTGCTTTTCCGATTCTGACTTTGACGTCCTCGTCCGTCCCGCCTGTAGTTGAAACAGTGCTTCCTAGATAAGTGAAGGAGGTTACTTCTTTTAAGTTTCTCCCGTTCATGGTGACTGGAGTTTGTTGTTGTTGGAGTTGTTTGTGCAGTATATTCATCACTTGTGTCTTCTCTATATTCACCTGAAGTCCCGTCTTCGCTGCCCTGCCTCAACTCTTCTGTCAACTGTTAGTTTTCACCTGTAGATCTTCAAGTTTATGTGACATCAGGCACAAGTCATCGTTGGCGGAATTCAAGTCTTCTAGGTTCTTTTCCGCAGTCCAGCCAGCGTATCCCCCTCTTCTCACAGCTCCCCACTGTTTGCTGCATGATCCAGTCCACCACAATCAGGAATATCATGGGGGATAGTAGGCAACCTTGTTTCACTCCTGTCTTCACTTCAAAAGCATCACTGAGCTTCCTATTGTGAATTACTTGACATATAGGTAACTGCTTTAAAATGGTTACCGTCCTTATCGAATCTTAAATTACTGACATTGTCACCGCTAAAACACATTGCTTACGTTCTGAAAAACACTTCATTTGAAATCGAAAGGTATCTAGATGATGTATAAAAATTTTACTACTGTTTTTTGAGTTTAACTTGTTTATATCTATTGCCATTAATGTAATTTTAGGTAGTAACTAAAATTTCCTGGAATTTACTACTTAAATAGAAAAGAGAAGTAGCCTAGACGTCTTCTGTTTGCAAATGTGTCTTGTAAACAGTCATAGTTACCATACTGGTTGAAAGATGTAGACTGGCAGTATTTGGAGATTCAATGTTTCATTACTCGGAATCGATATCAGTGGTGCAGATTTATCTATACTTTACCATCATCTTAACAGCCAAATTTCAACATCAACGTCAAGTCAGTGCTTTTGTATAGCTCAGAGACTTGGCACGTTATGAAAAGCATTTCCAACAAACTACAGACATTCATCAACAACTGCAACCTACACTGACGCTTTACTGAAGATCAGATGGTTAGAATAGTCAGAATATGCAACAGGGAACTCTGGTTGACTAACAACAAACCAACAAAGAACCTATCACTCAATAAATATGCAGTGGAAGGAAATGGAGATGGATTGTGCATACACTGAGAAGGCCGATTGGGGACATCACACGTCAGGCCAGGTCACCGAGTGGAACTCTGATGGGAAGCGACTAGTTGGGTGTCCCAGCTGAGGGTGACATGAAGGAGATGGTGTGAGGAGGAAATGAGAGGTTGTTGGCAGTGGTGGAGCCAGGTTGAAAAGATTTCAGAGAACAGAGTTCACTGGAGACGTGCTAGTGAAGTGGTATGTTCCACTAGGAATCCAAGGGACAAATAACAATAATATAGTTGCGGAATTTAATTCAGCATTTTCTCATTCTTCTCTCCACTCTTTTACTATTTTCTACTTCCTTTCAACGATTGTTTATTCATGTTTCAGCTAACTGTTTTGTTACTTGTTATACTAATGTGAGGTGTGGTAACTTAGACCGTTGTGCGTTGACGCCTGGTCCTACTTTGATACTGACTGACTGATCGATTGTTTAAATATTTTACTTGTTTCAGTGAGATAAAAAGTGAATTTTAGGCTTACTAACCAGTAGTTACCTTTTTGATGGTACAAAGTTTTACGCACTATTTTCGATGTATCATTGTATTACATCAAAAATTATTGATCAATAATTTAATCCAAAACAAAGTCAAAATAATCTTTGATTTATGAACAGTGTCAAGTTCTATACACTTGGTTATTTTATACAACAAATAATTAGATCTCTGATTTACATATATGATATGAATATATTTTTGAATGGTATTTTCTCTTCGGAAATAAACTTGGACTCATAGAATGTCTTTTATGATAATCTAGCTGAACTGTTTTTTTAGGGTTCTGAAAAAAGAAAATAAGTTGATGTACCTTATGATAGTAGTTATAATGATAAACTTCTGAAATATTTACTTTGTGAATCGAGCAAAACACATCTTATTCCTAAATAACAATCATGGAGACGATTAAGTAATGTTATTCATGACTTTGACCATCATATATTAGGCAGCAAAAGTGCGAATATATTTAGCAGTTAGGGTAGACAGATGTTGACGTTTCAGATAAACTATATTAGCTAGAGAAACATGAATAATAATATATCAAGTTGTCATTCATCGTAGACTGACATCAGTTGGAGGAAAAAAGGAAACCTGAGAGCATTGGACGGCTGTTTCGCCCTAGTATGGGACTCCTCAGCAGTGCGCACCCATGACCCCACCCTCCAGAGATCGAACGCGTGACCCTCAGGTTCCACGGCCAGCGCGTTACTATTGAGCCATTGAACTAGCGCTCATTGGTGACTAGCTTCAAGAGGTATTCCCGAAGTCCCAGTGAGAAGTCATGACAGGTGGGGGAAAAGCCTGATGATCGTGAGGACAGTTACTCAACGATGATATTGAGTGGCGGTTGTGCTATATCATGAGCTAACAGAAGTTGGAAATATGGAGCATTGGATTCCTGTTCAGTGGCACAATGGTAAAGTGCTAGCCACAGGACCTGAAGGTGGTGGGTTGTATCGTTGGAGGGTGTGGTAGTAGGTGCGCATTGGTAAGGAGTCCCATAGTAGGATAAGACAGCTATCCAGTGTTCCCGAATTTCCTTTGTCCCTTCAGCTGATATCAGTCTACAATGAATAACAATTTGAAGTAATTTGTTTGTTGTGATAACTGATACAAAACTATATGACTCCAAAGTTTATCCAGCTGATAAGCTAACAAGCTCGAATTTTAAATGACACCCCAATGAGCTAAATTACACTGAGCCTTTATGAACTGGTACACTGCTTTTTTGACTTTGCGAATTATATATTGTTAATACTCTCAAGATTTAGTACAAATTAATTTCCATACACTATGAATTCTCAGTAAATATTACACAGTCGTATTTTTTTGTCATTCTAACTGTATAGACAATAGCCTACTTCATTTATTTGTTAAAATAAAATCTTACTCTATATTGTTAGACTGGATTTTTTGAAAGAATTCACATTAATGGGTAAAGCTACGTTGAATTCAACTGACCTATATGCAATCACTTGTTGATAAATTTTAAATAGGAAAACAGTGAGTTATAAAACTTTAGGAAAAAAAATACTTTAAAGAAGATATCTTATTGTTAAGACCTAGTGGTGGGGTTGTACGCGTGGGTATAATGAGTACTGAGGCTCAATATACACCTCAAACGAATACCTTTACGATTGACCTGCCTCAGTACCTTCTACTTCACTAAGCCGAGAAAAAATCAGAAGATAAAGACGGTCTGTGACTGCAAGGACAGCGACAATTTTTATGAAGCAAATGCATGACACATATGTATTTACAAAACTCTCAGAAAGTGAAGCCATAAATGAACCAATCCGATTTCTTCTTGACGTCGAACTTCTCCAATCAGGTTCTCATGTCAGCGCATGCATAAATCACGACCTGAACATGATCTGATCATGAATTGAAAACAACTCCCTATTGGCTACCTTTTGTCGCTACGTTTCAATTATCACAACATACGTACAAATTCCTGACATTTAACAGAATTTAATTGGGCTTCATTTGTATTATGTTATTATTTTTTCCTCCCTTGGGTTCCTAGTGGAACATAGGCTTCAGTAGCAAGCCTACACTACACTCTGTTCTCTTCAGTCTTTTCAACCTGGCGACACCACTGCCCACAAGCTTTCATTTCTTCCTCGCATGATCTCCTTCATGTCACCCTCACCACGGACACCCAACTCGTCGTTTTCCCTTTTGATTCCACTCGATGTCCTGGCCTGGCACGTGATGTTTCCAATCGGCCTTCTCAGTGTATGCCCAACCCATTTCCACTTTCTTCTTCTGCATATCTGTTGGGTGTTGGGTTCTTGTTGGTTTGTTAACAGCCAGTCAGAGTTCTTTTTTGCTCATTCTTTCTGGCTATCTGATCTTCAGCATCGAGCCAGTGTAGGTGGCAGTTGTTGATGAATGTCTGTAGTTTGTTGGGAATGTTTTTCGTAATGCGCCAAGTTTCTGAACCATATAGAAGCGCTGACTTGACTGAATTGGTGTTGAAAATCCGGATCTTGTTCTTTGTGCTGAATGTAGTTGATCTCCACACTGATTTCAGATTAATGACTGCCTGTCTTGCTGTCTTTCCTATCTTGGTCTACACATCTTCGTCTGTGCCGTCTGCATTTGTAATTGATACTAAATAACATTTACCATCATCAGAAACTCATAAAACACATCGATTGTCTTCTAGAATTCCACCGTACTAACTTAGACTAAAATGGATATGGAAGTTTTTAAGGCAATGTTTTGCAATATAGGTTTGAGCGACTACTTAGCATAAATTATGCACCTTGATTTGTCATTTTAGAGCATTTTCATTGCTCTGTACATATCTGTTAACTGTTTTCAGGTGAAAGAATCCATCAAAACTGTCGTGTATTGACAGAAAACTAATGTAAATAAAACATGTCAACAGTTGCTGAGATTTATTTGAACAATTAAAACAAAAGTGTTGTAATTGTAACGTTGAATTATATAATACAAATTTACAAAGTATGAATAGATGAATAAACTATGGACCTTAATTTCTAGCTATATAAGAGAGGTAATAAATGAACTTTTAAAGAGATTATAAATGAAATATATTTTACAAAATCCTAATGAAATAGGAAAAATAAATTTTTGACGTTTTGTGACATTGTGGAAATTGCTTCTTCAAAGAATAAAGCCTGTACAAGTTATTGAATAGTTTAGATAGTAAAAGGTGACGAATCAGATCATATTATCGTCTATACATGATAATAAATTAAAAATTCGGTGGTTGTACCAATTACACTTGAATTTATAATCCAATTACCCAATGCTTAACTTATTCAACTGTATCAAGTCAAATTTTGATCCTGAAATTTACAAAATTATTACTAACCGTATCAAGTTTTCAAAATGCAAATGTAATTGGTACAACCAGAGAATTTTTAATTTACGTTGCCTATATGATATTATCTTTTTGACCAGCATAACGATGACAATCACGTTCATATTATCATTATGTATAGACGACAATGCAAGATAGGCGTTCATTATCCTGAAACCAGAGTGGGGATCTACTGAACTCAGGATGTGGAACAAGATTCGGATTTTCAATACCAACGTCAATTCAGTGCTTCTGTGTGGCTCAGAAACTTGTCGGCGCGTTACGAAAGGGATTTCCAACAAACTACAGACATTCATTAACAACTGCCACCTACACTGGCTCGATACTGAAGATCAGATGGATTGCCAGAAAGAATAAGCAACAAGGAACTCACTCTGGCTGGCTGGTAACGAACCAACCAAGAACCTACTACTCAACAAATATGCAGAAGGAGGGAGTGGAGATGGATTGGATTGAATATACACTAAGAAGACCGACTGGGGACATCACGCGCCAGACCAGCCAGGTCGTCGAGTGGAACCCAGATGGGAAACGATGAGTGGGCGTCCGAGGTGAGACTGACAAGGAGGAGATGGTGTGAAGAAGAAACGAGAGCTTGTGTGCTGTCGTGGAACCAGGTTCGAAAGATTTCAGAGAACAGAGCTCATTAGAGATGTGCAACTGAAGCCCTATATTTTATTAGGAACTCAAGGGACCAATAATAATAATAAATAGAAGACAATGTGATCTGATTCGTCACCTTTTACTATCTAAACTATTCAATAACTTGTACAGGCTTTATTCTTTGAAGAAGCGATTTCCATGATGTCGCAAAACGTCAAAAGTTTATTTTTTCTACTTTACTGGGATTTTACAAAATATATTTCATTTATAATCCAATTACCCAATGCTCAACTTATTCAACTCTATCAGATCAAATTTGGATCCTGAAGTTTTAAATGGATGTATCATGAACCATAACTAGCACAGTCCTGAGTACTTGCAAGAGTAAGAATTCATTATGTCATACCTTTTGACTGTTTTTTTTTCCTTGTGCAACTCAATTGATCTTTGTTTTATCTTCTGAATAACAAGAAGGAATCTAAACACTGTAATTCTTGTAAAAAATAATTATTGTTTTATAATATTTTGTTATAAAGCCATTCTGATTAAACCCAGTCTATCACAAATATTAATCTCCTTCTAAAAAACATTTAACTTGTTTATGCTTACGTACTAAATTTTTATTACCTATAATGAGAATATTTATGGGTTGGGTCAGTTGACAAAAAAAAAGTGTAGGTGTAAGTCATAAAGTTTATCTACAGGAAAAATGCACTCACCTGCCTTGCATAGCTTAATTACAATTTGTTCATGCATGTAATTTTCTTGAGAAAAAGGATATCATATTTTTCACATGTCCCAAATAAACATTATGACGTTTAATACACTTTTATTTTACTCAAGAGAGAACAATTAAAATTACAAGTGAACTAAGCAATAAACAGATAGAAAATTATTGGGTACTCTAATATCTTGTTTTGAACTCAGTATGAAAGTTAGTTAGTAACTTAATAGGCGTCTAGTCAGAAGCTTCAAATTTGTCAAACGAATATAAGTGATGGCTAGCTGTGGAATCCAGGATGCGCATTTCGTCCTATTTGGGACTCATCAGTCAGCTGGATGTACCTGCCTCTCAGTGAGTGATGTTGTTCCCACCGGGACTCGGACTCAGGGTCGATCACTTCAAACGCCAGGTCGTTATTGACTACACCATCGAGCACGATAGCCACTTCTTGTGCGACGGGTACAGGTTTAGTGTTATTGCGATCGCTCCTGAGCCCGAGTCTCGTTGGGAACAATATCACTCACTGAGAGGCAGTTACGTCCAGCTGACAAGTCTTAAATAGGACGAAATGAGCATCCTGGATTCCATTGCTAGCCACTGTCTACCATTACTATACATAGTTAAAAAGACAGGCAATATCGAGGCATCTGCATGGGAGCCCATATGCCAACACAGACTGATCAATTCCGTCCAATCAACGACGGTGTAATACAAGCAATAACACTGAATTTAAGTGATCTGGAATAAAGTTATGTTCAGATAACCGCATTCTTCTAGCATCCAGTAGTATTTAGTGTATATTTTTAAAGATATCTACAATAAATAATAATACTTCAGAAACTTTGAAAATGGCTGAATTCAAGCTACGATAATTCTATGTCAAAGATCTTTAGGTACTCTACTCTTTAACAGGACTCTAAATATGTGAATTTGTAAACTGAAAATAGTCAGTTTTCATCTAAGAATATAGAATTTCATTTCATGACAGTTATTAACAAAACAATTCTGTATAGTTGACAAACTTCTGTTTGATGGAAAACGTGAAGTGATATCATAAACTCTTGACAATTAAGAAAAGTGGATTACAGTGATATTTTATAAATAAACGTTACTCAGCTTTTAAAACATGTTTTTCTTGAATAATCTAATATATTTTCCGAAGAAAATAACAACCTACAGACTTCTTGTTGATTATTTCTTTAATAAAGAAAACTTTTACAGTTACCAAATTACTTTTGGTACAAGTATAGTAATTTTCTTGATGTTATATTCTCTGAGCTGGGCGGTTTAATCATAAAATTTTCATGATCATTATAGACTGTACCATCAGCAAAAACTTCGGAAAGTAGTGAGCTTTAAGATTTTTTTTTTCCCCAAGTAGTTTAATAACTTATTATGACCTTGAGTTTGATTGATGGTTTCTGCTAAGATTTCGACTGATTGTCCAGCCAAGATGAGCTTTGACTTAATTGTTATTTCTTGTAATGCTTATTGGTTGATTGTTTGAGTCATTGTCAGTATATGTTCTGGTGTCTGAATGACCGGAATACCAAGCTTCGAGGAATTCTGCAGTATCCTTTGTATTCCTTTTATCCAGGATTTCAGCATTTCCCCTAATCGAACTCGTCTCCACAACTATCTACGCGTTTTGATATCAGTGAAGAAATGTCATGACATTTCGCTGTTATGTGACGTTCATATGGATGGATATAAGCCATGTTAAATGGTTTAACAAACTAATCTGGGAATGCTTACTGTGGAGCAACCCACTAAATCTTTCAAAATATAATATAATGATAATATAATATAACTACCAAGGAAGAGAAACAAAAGAAACAATGGGCTGACCACTTCAAAAAGCTCTTGAATCGACCACAACCACCACCTGCACTTCGTCAACAGCACAGCCACAGAACTACAAGTGAGCATAAATACTCCAACAAAAGTGGAAGTCCTGAACGCCATAAAGCTACTGAAATGCGGGAAAGCAGCAGGACCAGATGGGATCCCGCCAGAAGCACTGAAAACACACGCAGAGACAACAGCGGACATGCTCACACCACACCACTATTGCAGAAGGTGTGGAAGGAAGAGAAGATACCTGGCCATTTATTGGAAGAAGGGTTAGTTTGTCAAAGTGCCGAAAAAGGGAGACCTCAGTGTTTGCAAGAACTGGGGCGGAATCACTCTCCTGTCCACTCCAAGCAAAATATTAGGCTGCATCATCCTGGAGAGGCTAAAGGATGCACTGGATTCAAAACTACAACCGGAACAGGCAGGCTTCAGGAAGTACAAATCATGTGCAGACCAAATTGCAACGCTTCGTATCATCATAGAACAGAGTATAGAATAGCAGTCAACTCAACTCAACCTCAACTTCATCGACTTTGAGAGGGCCTTTGACAGCGTCGACCGACAAATGATTTGGAAACTGCTTCAATACTACGGAATACCACAAACATTTATCAGCCTCATTCAACAACTATATGAAGAGGTCACATGCCCAGTGATTCACAATGGGAAGCTCAGTGATGCATTTGAAGTGAAGACAGGAGTAAAACAAGCCTGTCTACTATCGCCCATGATATTCCTGATTGTGGTCGACTGGACTGGATCATGCAGCAAACAGTGGGGAGCTATGAGAAGAGGGGGATACGTTGGCTGGACTGCGGAAAAGAACCTAGAAGATCTGGATTTCGCCGATGACTTGTGTCAAATGTCACACAAACTTGAAGATCTACAGGCGAAAACTAACAAGTTGACAGAAGAGGTGAGGCAGGGTAGCAAAGATAGGAATCAAGTGAATATAGAGAAGACAGAGGTGATGAAGATACCGCACCAACAACTCCAACAAGAACAACAAACTCCAATCACCATCAACGGGAGAAACTTAAAGGAAGTAGCCTCCTTCACATATCTAGGCAGCACGGCAGCACTGCAGACGGTACAGGCACAGACGAGGACGTGAAAGCCAGTCAGAATCGAAAAAGCAAGACAGGCGTTTATTAGCTTGAAACCAGTGTGGAGATCTGCACTCAGCATATGGAACAAGATTCGGATTTTCAACACCAATCCAGTCAAGTCAGTGCTACTGTATGGTTCAGAGACTTGGTGCGTTACAACCGGCATTTCCAACAAACTACAGACATTCATCAACAACTGCCACCTACACTGGCTCGATGCTGAAGATCAGATGGATTGCCAGAAAGAATAAGCAAGGGGGAACTCTGGCCTGCCAAAGAACCAACCAAGAAGCTGTCGCTGAACAAATATGCAGAAGGAAGTGGAGGTGGATTGGATATACACTGAGAAGATCGACTGGGCACATCACGCGACAGGCCAGGTCATCGAGTGCCACCCAGATGGGCAACGACGAGTTGAGCGTCCAAGTTGAGGGTGACATGGAGGAGATGGTATGAGGAAGAAATGAGAGCTTGTGGGCTGTCATGGAGCCAGGTTGAAAAGATTTCAGAGGAGAGAGTGTAATGGAGACGTGCTAGTGAAGTGGTATGTTCCATTAGGAATCCAAGGGACAAATAATAATAATAATCTAATACTTAGACAGGCTCCTCGAATTCACAAAAAGTGGTCGTGTATGATAAATTTACAAGTCTATTTATCTATAATGAACTTCAAAGCAATTTATATCAGGCTTTCTTTTATGGTGTTATTCTATACTGTTATCTAAACATATTACATTTATTACAGGTTGATGCTTATCGTTAACCATAAACCAAAGTTTAACATTGAAAATGTTCCAACTCATAAAAAGTCATCGTCATCATCAGCATAGGACCATGCATTACTGCGCAACGGTCCGAGTTGCCACACACCATATCAGTACATCAGATAAAAGGCAGTGAGGTGCAAGATGAAGATTAAAAAATTCAGTCAAAAGAAATATAAAGTAGGAAAAAAAGAACGAATGAATGAGAAAATCGTATGATTCGGTATGGCGTCGTTAACGTGTGTATATATCTGCGCCACTGATATCGGTTCTGAGCCATATCACATACAGTCTACAACCACTGGTTACTCATGTCCTGCCAACCCCAACTGGCTAGTTTGCATCACCCTACATGGCTCAAATTAACAGTCAAACACTTCATACATTGATGTCATGTTTTAGTCTAACCTACAGCCTTCAGCATTTTTCCTGCCTCAACATTATGTGACGAGACAGACTGCAACTAAGCACACGTTACACATGTCCCAACTAGCTATCTCAGTCCATGAAGGTTCACAACAGTGTCAGATGACTTACCTCTTCTCCCTAAAACTCAACTCCTCACTTCTGTATTACTCATTTGGTGACACCATGAAATACGGCCTACACTACGAAGTGAACGGTGATCAAACATCTGAAGCTTTCTCATGTCTTCCACCTTGAATGGTGTTGTTTCATAGCCATACAGTAGAAGAGAGTGGACTACTGTACAGTACCCGCCACCCTTAATAGACAATCGGATATCATGGCGGCGCTATAAGTGGCGTAAGTTGGCAAAAGCTAGCCCAGCCGTTTGTATTCACCAGAATGTATGTTCCAACTGCCTAAAATTTTTATGAACGAAAAATTTAAAAACATGTACCTTAAATAACTTTAAATGTCTATGCTGTTCGCCAACAACATATTAGGTTGTCCAACAAAAACATAAGTTTAAACTATCTGTGGTTTGATAGACTTGTATTGATGTTGGGTGGTGATTGGAAGTGAAATAAGAATCTAGATCACAGCAAACTTTGAACCAGAGACCTCTGAGTTGACATCTGTCTACCTGTTATCAAAATTTGTAAAAATTGTTTCTTGTTGATATTCATTTTATTTTGTAGCATACTTCCATGTCTAATCAGTCAGATACTCCTTAGATTTATTTAAACTCAGAATTTATATCTTTCAAGCATATTTACCGTATGATTCAAGGCTTTTTTATTCAGAGATTCAATATAAGAAAACTTTACCAATCCTATGCATATAACTGATTTACTGAACTCAGATTATTTTAGAAAGTTACTTACAGTGAATTACAAAATGAATGACCAATTTAACCACAATTAGTGTATATGAGTTAGTTGATTTCCAGAGGTTATTTATGCAAGTAAGAATCTAGGGATTATATATCGGAATATCAACTCTTAGCAGCTTAAAGAAACTGAAGAACAGGTATGAAAGATGCTACTTTCTAGAGTTTTTTAAACAGCTGGAAACCTGGGTTGTTATTTCAATATTAAAGTCTTAAACTGTCGAGTTACTTAAGAAGCAGTTTACTTAATTTGTAAATACTGTGAAAATCATATTGACTAGCATCTTTCTGTAGAATATGACTGACAAACTCTTTGCCGTACTCGCAAAAGTAGCTTTGTCATTCAGTGAAGAAATTTTCTTCATTTAGAAACGATGTTAAATCCTCAAAATTACAAAATAGACACATTTTAAGCTTAAATCGATATTGAAAATATATTAAAATATTTAAAAGGAACCTGTTCACATAATTATTACCAATATGCTTGTTACTTTGCATTTCGTGATAACGTGATAACGTTGGAAGTAATGATTTGGTTGGCTGTGGCTAGCAGAAGAATCGAGGATGCATGTTTCGTCCTATTTGGGACTCGTCAGCTGGATGTACCTGAACCCCAGTGATGTTGTCCCCACTGAGAAGTAATGTGTGGCAGCAAGGAAAAACGATTATCATAAATTACAATTCATTGACATACTTGTTATTCGCCGTTGTTTTGTTGGATAGAATTTCTCGACCTCTATAGGCATATGGGCTTCTATGCGGTTGCTCTCGTTCCTCCGTGACATAGTGGATAACGCCTTGGTGTTTGAAGTAATGGGTGCGAGGTCCAAGTCTCAGTGGGAACAGCATCACTCACTACGGCGCAGGTATATCCAGCTGACGAGTCCAAAACAGGACGAAGAGCGCGTCTTGGATTTTTCTGCTAGCCACAATCAACCAAATTATGATTATCATAAACTTCACAATCAACTTTGCACATTTTCTCCAACTGGCTGACATAAACTTTGATCACCGAAAATAACACTTTGTTTTATGTAGATTTGAGTCATTCTAATTTAAGCATATCATTTCAACAAAATGAAATAATAACCCTTAAAATATCGATCTACCATAGTAATGAAACGGTAATCAGCTAATTGATACTCAAACCATTTAGTTAGAAACTAATGCATTGATAAGAATATTTTTCATGGAATAAAGTAATCTAGGCAGTTGCTGATAAACCACACTATTAAATTTTCTTCTGAAAGTCATGTCAATTAGGATGTAGCCTTTAATATTTTTCAGTTATTTAGTAAACATCACTTGACAAATTATTCATTTTTAAGCAATAAAGTAACACTGATATAAACATTCCACTTATTTACAGCTAATCAATCCATTACTTTAATAAATAAATAAACGTTTTCTTGATGTCATATCTTGTAAATTCTAGTATTGGTACATGGCTTACTACTGTATGGATGCCTCTCTATTGTCGGCATTGATACATTTGACATTAATGATAGATAGTGGCTTTCAGTAGAATCTAGGATGTGCTTTCCTTTCCATTTCAGACTCAGCAGCAGTTTATACCTACCTCCCAGTGAGTGATATTGTTCCCACTGAGACTCAAAACAAGGATCCATCACTTCAAATCCTAAAGCGTTGTCCACTAGACCACTGAGTCACAAGAAGCACTTCTTATACGACAGGTAAAGTATAGTAGGAAAGGGTGACAGTGTTGAAAACTTAGTTGGGTAAAGGGAGGGAGAGATTGATAACCGAATCTGCGTTTATCGAATCAACACCAATCACATGCAATCGAAATGATGCTGCACCTGTCCCAGATATATAGAAAATTCTACTATCCTTGTCATCACAGAGAAGGAGAGAAAATTAGGAATGTATAAAGTCTACCTTGAAGTTGTGGAGTTACCTGATATGAATATGGACAATAAATTGTGTCCGAAACGTTATCCAGTAAATGCTACTGTTCCGTCGCTGTGCGATATTTCTAATGAACAGACTAAAATGGAATTACACTCGACCACAGTGCCCAAGCTTTACACTTATATTAGTTAAGATGTGATAATTTCTAATTTGTCATAGTTGATTGAACTATGAAGCTGAAAACGATGGCAGTATCAAGGCTTCTACTCAGTAGCCAATCAATCCAGTATAATCAATGATGGAGAAGCACAAGCTATATAATATAGAAAACTATCGCACAAGAAGTGGCTATCTTGACTCACTAGCCATATGGATAACTCTGTGGCATTTGAGTCTCTGCGGAAACAACATCACTCACTGAGAAGCAGATAAAACCAACTGACAAGTTCCAAAGAGTAAATAACGCATATCCTAGATTCTATTGCCACTCACTATTCATCACTGATATCAACACAAAGGGAAGGTTTTCATAGTCTTAACAATACTGCAGAAAATTCCTTCAGATGAAGTTTGAACTTGCCGTTTACACATAACTGAGGTCGCAGGAATTAGAATGAATATTTTACAGCTCTGTGTCCTTACCGTGGTCACAGAAAACCTAATGAATGACTTTAATCGTGAATTTTTAAAATAATCTACTTCCCTTTTTATTTTGGTCCTGTCATTTCTTTCACACTACTATTATATTCACATTCAAACTTAATTTGTTCATTGCTGTTATCCTCTTTTATTATGTAATCTTACCATCTTTGATCTACTTTGTTTGTTTATCTGAATATATGTTTCGATTTCCATGGCATTCTGACATTCTGTATTTTTCCATATACTATCACTAGTTTTACTATTCTAAAGTGTACAGTCTGCATCCCTTTTATCATTAACTCATAAATTACCGAGATTGGTTTATATTTTATATGCATATTAAAAACTATGTTCATTACCTGAGGAGATGTGATTGAAAACAATATTTTTCATTTACATATCTTGTTATTATTGGAAATTGTGTTAATAAAACTGTTTTTAAGAAAATCTATTTAAACAAGTATCATAAAAAAAAGCTCTTAAATGTTTCCTTTCACATGTTTTATGTACAAAAACTGTGATAAACACTTAAGCATTATTATATCTGCTGTAACTTAATTCAGCGTATCACTTTTACATTGAATTATCGTCAAACCTAAGTGATTTATAAACTTTGTAAACATTTTTTTTCACGTTAACACACCTGATGAAGTGTAATATATGCTAGAAAACAGTTTCTCTCATTTCTATACATAATAAATAACAACTGACCTGTAGTTGTTTAACATTTACTCCATCTTTTCCAAACAAATTTTAACTGAGAATAATCAATAATAGCTACTTACTCTCATTAGATTGATACTAGGGATTTATTTCGGAGGATCGTAACCTTTGAATCCATTGTCCGATAAATATGCAGAAGAAGGAAGTGGAGATGGATTGGATTGAGCAAACACTGAGAAAGAAGATCGTATGGGGACATTAGGTGCCAGGCCCTTGAGTGAAACCTAAATGGGAAACGACGAGTTGGATGTCTGAGAGTGACATGAAGGAAGAAATGAAAACTTTTGGGCAGTTAAGGAGACTTCAGAGAAGACAGTGGAATGGTGACGTGCTACTGAAGCCCTATGTTCCATATAGTTAAGTTCTGAATAAACCATCTTCACTGTTCTATGAAACTGATGTAGTATTCGTAAAACATCATATCGATAGTTGAAGTAGCTTCAAAAATCGTCTGTAATATAGACTTATAAATCTTTTTCGAATGCTTAACCACCAACGGGAGAATCAGAGAAAAATATGGAAAACTTTATAAATTCACATCCTAAGGTTACTACATAGTTCACCTTTTTACAATAGTTTTCTCTGAATATTCAAGCTTTACATCAAGCAAGTTACTTTTAAAAAACAAATAGAAATCAGGTGTTGAAGGTTTGTCTGTTTCACTAAAAAATGTCACTTAAATATTATATAATCCTCTTAGGTTTTTGTGAGTGTTCTATCCCACCATCTAGTCGACTAGTTTTGTACTCTGCTTAGTATTTAGCACAAGAGACTAGTATATGCGTTTCGTCTTATCTGGGGGTCGCTAGTTGAGGGTTCCTTCATCTTAGTTGGCGATGTTACTCACACTGAGGCTCGAACCCATCACTTCAAACGCCAAGGCATTATCCACTAGGCCAGTGAGGCAAGAGAGTCACCTCCTATGCCTCAGTAACCTAATGGATAAAGCTTTGGTGTTTGAAGCGATGGTTACGAGGTCTGAGTCTCAGAGAGAAAAACCTGATTCACTAAGGTGCAGGTACATCCAGCTGACGAGTTCCAAATAGGACAAAACATGCGTCATGATTTCTTCTGATAGCCAAAACCAAGTAACTTTCAACAATAAATATTCAGGTAATATCTAAGCATCAACAACTGCTTACGCTGGCTCGCTACTGAAGATCAGATGGCCAGAATAATAAGAATAAACAACAAGGAACTCTGGGAACAAACCAACCAACAACTTATCACTCAACAAATATGCAGAAAGAAGTGGAGATGGATGGGATTTGCACTTATTGAGAAGGCCGACTGGGGACATCACGCGTCAGGCCAGTTGCTCGAGTGGAACCCAGATGGGAAGCGACGAGTTGGGCGTCCGAGGGTGACATGAAGGAGATCGTGCGAGGAGGAAATGAGAGCTTGTGGGCTGTCGTGGAACCAGGTTCAAAAGATCTCAGAGAACAGGGGTCACTGGAGACGTGCTACTGAATCCCTATGTTTCATTAGGAACCCAAGGGGCTAATAAATATAATAATAATCTAAGCATCCGTGTATAAGCCCAGATGCCAACAAAGGTCAATTAATTCGATCTGTTAAAACAATGGAGAATTACAAGTACATCAACAAAACGTTATTGTTTTCTGTTATTGTAAATCTTACCAGATTTACACAGAAAACAATCATCTTATGACTAAGTAGAAAATATTAATCTAATCTAGGTGTATATAATTAGCCTAAAAGTGATTCAGATTTTTACATTAGTGAAATTAGTAAATTTGTTCATTCTATCAGTTAACAAATGTAAAACAAAATACAACTGTATTATTAAAACACTAGAGAATAATAAAAAAAACTATAAACTGCATAATTGTAGATAATTTGCCAGTGCTTGCATTAATTCTACCAAAAACTATTTAAGGTTACTATAGAAATATTAATTGCATTACGAAGGAAGGGTAAAATGAATCATAGGATAGGGTAACATTTGTTTTGTATCTAAAACGCTCTGGCGTTTGAAGCGATTGCTCCCGAGTCCAAGTCCCAGTGGGAACAACATCACTCACTGGGAAGCAGGTACATCCAGCTGACTAGTCCCAAATAGGACGAAATACACATCCTGGATTCCATTGCTAGCCACTGCCCACCATGACTAAACATAGTTAAAAGACAGGCCATATCGAGGCATCCGCATAGGAGCCCATATGCCAAAACAGACTGATCAGTTCCGTCCAATCAATGACGGTGTAATACAAGCAATAACACTAAAATGAGAATTCCCTATCATCTATAGTTAACCCAGAATCATTACATTTTTTAAACGTTTATTTTATGATGATTGATCCTACTGTAATATAATGGGTTAATTTAAATAATATTGAGATCATACTATATCGCAAACTGGCAGAAGTAAGAAAATCAGATCTCTGAATTCTTGACCCAGTGGATCAAAAGTAACGTAATGGCTGCAGAACTTGACGTTTTGAGTTCAATCTCTAATGGGGCCGTGGGTATGTACTGCTGAAGAGTCCCACACTGTCAAGTTCTCTTAGGTTTTCAGTGGTTCTTCAACTAATATCAGTTTGTGATGAATAAAATAAATCCCTACAAACCTCCAAATTAAATAATATGTCCTAATAATTATATACTTAAACAATAAAATGTCTTAAAAAATTAGCATTAAGTATGATACTCACTATATCGCTGATTTAAAATGTATGAGAATAGGTGAAGCACATTTTGTAAACTCAAGATAATGAAGTCATAGACGTAGGAAATAGCACATTTGAATATGTGTAAATTATGACCTGTATGCACTGTATAGGATTTAGTTCATGCAACTATTCCTTGAAACATTACTATCGGTCATCATTAAAGAATGATAATTTAGGTGTAATATTCTTTCGATAATACATGTTCAAACTCTAGTCTTACTCTGTTTTCATCATGTTGAAGCATAGGTTCAATTTGGATTACATACTTAGATTTAGTATAACAAACAATGTGAGCGAAGTAGTATTTCTTTTCTATTGGTTCCTCACGAATGGCTCTACAACGGAATAGTTCCAACGAAACAGTTTAAAATCCATGATATAGGCATTTCAATCAAAAATCTATTACCTACAGCTTGTATTTGACAAATCTAAAATACTCTATTGGTCTTACGTTAAGAAACAAACAAACTATTATGTGTAACACTTTCAGAGAACGGACAATGTTTGAATTTCCACAGCTGGATGCCTCTTAGCAGGAAGAGGAATCTAATCCATTCTTTATCTTCAAGAATCAAAAACATCTGCACGAGTGATACTATTGACGATGAATTAGATAACCTGGGGAAGATCCTAATGCAAAATGGATAACCATCTAGATCTATCGATAAGAATTTGAAAGTAAATCAGAATATGGAGCGAGTACTTACAGTTCCTAAGAAGACCTTGTTTATGCACGTTGATTTCAAAGGCGATACGGCAGCAGAGATACTGAAGAATCGGCTGTCAAGATCACTGAAGAAGACATTCTTCTCTGCCAAGCTACACATCACCTTCTCTACTCAACAACTCATTCCGCAGTGCGTTAAGGACAACTGGCCACTTAAGAACAGCTCGATGTCTGTCTACAAATTTACTTACGCATGTACAGCTAGTTACATAGGCCACACAAAGCGCACACTTCCAAAACATATCTCGAAGCACTATCCTGCATCCTTGTCAACAACAGAATGTAAATCAATCAACAATTCAATTCTTCAACATTTCGTCAACTCTGAACACAAAGCTAGACCAGAATCCTCCTTCATTGTCATTTGTCGTATCACATGGAATGGTTCAGAAGGAGTACGACTTCGACAGTTGTGCACAGACCAGGCACTCACAATTCATCAATACAAGCCTCATTTCTGCATGCAAAACAAGTATGCTCAATCTCTCATCTTACCATGATCTAACCACTTTCACAACTCTTTATCCATTTCATTATAACTAATTAGCTTATTATTATCACGTTCATTATGACCACTGTCTCATTCTTCACCTTCTTTACATCCATCCATCCATCCATCCATCCATCCATCCATCCATCCATCCATCCATCCATCCATCCATCCATCCATCCATCCATCCATCCATCCATCCATCCATCCATCCATCCATCCATCCATCCATCCATCCATCCATCCATCCATCCATCCATCCATCCATCCATCCATCCATCCATCCATCCATCCATCCATCCATCCATCCATCCATCCATCCATCCATCCATCCATCCATCCATCCATCCATCCATCCATCCATCCATCCATCCATCCATCCATCCATCCATCCATCCATCCATCCATCCATCCATCCATCCATCCATCCATCCATCCATCCATCCATCCATCCATCCATCCATCCATCCATCCATCCATCCATCCATCCATCCATCCATCCATCCATCCATCCATCCATCCATCCATCCATCCATCCATCCATCCATCCATCTATCTATCAAGTGGACACTCTATATTTGCGTTCCTTATCTATTAACAATTTTCACCTTGTCAAACTCCTTGCCTTCCTCGATATTTCTACTGTCTTAGTTTATTAGGCAACTACTTTGCCTTGTTGATTCAGTTGACTTATAATTAATAAACTAAATTTCATAACCACAAATTAGATCGTTCATATATGACATCACTGTCTTCATTTCCGACACTTTAGGCATTATAGCAGCTTCTCTTACCGTTTCTGCCAGTAAATACATCGAATAAACGCTTTGAGAAACAGAGTAAGTTCACGTCTGTTTAGATATTTCACTCAGAACACTAATCTACCGACATGGCAAGTTCATCAGTGTATAGATTTTGAAATAAGTCAAAAAAGTTTACAAGTTGCAAAGTTGTAGTCCGCAGACATATATATATATATATATATATATATATATATATATATATATATATATATATATATATACAGGTCCAGGATTTCCTATCGATTGCTTCCAGCCGATTAATATTTAAGTGCGTTGTTTACTCAGTCATTAACACAGAAAAATTGATCAGCAACAGTACAGTCAGCCAATAGAGTCTGACTGTCAGATAAGTTGCTAATTTTTATTGACATAATGATATAATTTCATGCAGTCGTTATAAAATTCTCATTATTTAAACGGCAAATTAAACATTCCAGCCACTACCGAACTCTAGATAGCATAGCAGTTCTCTCTCTTCCACTGTATGGCTATGAAACAACACCATTCAACGTGGAAGACATGAGAAGGCTTCAGATGTTTGATCACCGTTCACTTCATAGTGTAGGCCGTATTTCATGGTGTCACCAAATGAGTAATACAGAAGTGAGGAATTGAGTTTTAGGGAGAAGAGGTAAGTCATCTGACACTGTTGTGAACCTTCATGGACTGAGATAGCTGGTTGGGACATGTGTAACGTGTGCTTAGTTGCAGTCTGTCTCGTCACACAATGTTGGTGGAAGTATGTTGAGGCAGGAAAAATGCTGGAGGCTGTAGGTTAGACTAAAACATAACATCAATGTATGAATATTGTGTAAAAAAAAACATTTTTGTGAAGTAAACCAATGCACATTTTCATGATAGAAACAACAATTTACTACTTATCATACAATTGCAAATTTCTAGTTATTATTTGCTACTCACCTAAAGTTTTGATACTGGGTGGTGATTGAATGTGAAATGAAAATTTGAACCACAGCTGGATTCAAATCAGCGACCATCATGTTTCCGGCCCAATGCTCTACCAATTGAGCTATGAAGTTCGACAGCTGATCAGATTTTCATTTCACTTTAATCACTATGGGTTTTCCCCAAATACCATGTGAATTCATGCCGCATTACCACCACTTGATCGTATTCCTACTGACTGCCTAGTCAGAACTTCTCATCCTAGTCCATATCGAACTGAACTCAAGAGGGAGATTGTCAGTCTGGAAACCCGGTAATTGCCGTGGTCTAAATTTTCATCTCACCTTTAACCATCACCCAGTATAAATACTGGTCTACAGCTCACAGCTATCTCAGATAGTCAAAATGACTTATCTAAAGTGTCAGTTTTTTGTTACGATGTTCAGCTGAACAAATGATCAAGTTTAAATAATTATGCAGTTGCTTACTTTGCATCATTGTAACAGGAAACATGCGTTCCGTAGGTTCTGAGTTTCTTCAAGAACTACTCTTAAGATTTTTGACTAATATACACCAGAATTTTATCTCATAACAAGCTAAATTTATCCTGCTGAAATATGGAGTATTTACTATTTCACTATATGGAACAATCTACCTACTTACCTACCTTATATAGGCCACACAAAGCGCACACTTCCAAAACATATCTCGAAGCACTATCCTGCATCCTTGTCAACAACAGAATGTAAATCAATCAACAATTCAATTCTTCAACATTTCGTCAACTCTGAACACAAAGCTAGACCAGAATCCTCCTTCATTGTCATTTGTCGTATCACATGGAATGGTTCAGAAGGAGTACGACTTCGACAGTTGTGCACAGACCAGGCACTCACAATTCATCAATACAAGCCTCATTTCTGCATGCAAAACAAGTATGCTCAATCTCTCATCTTACCATGATCTAACCACTTTCACAACTCTTTATCCATTTCATTATAACTAATTAGCTTATTATTATCACGTTCATTATGACCACTGTCTCATTCTTCACCTTCTTTACATCCATCCATCCATCCATCTATTTATCTATGAAGTGGATACTCAATATTTGCGTTTCTTATCTATCAACAATTTCCACCTTGTCAAACTCCTTGCCTTCCTCGATATTTCTACTGTCTTAGTTTATTAGGCAACTACTTTGCATTCTTGATTTCCGTTTTTCGTAGCACTAGGTTAATGATGTAGCTATTATACCGTATTGTTTTATAATAGACTGTTATATGTTTGTGATATATGAATGAATACTATTGTACAGCTTTAGAAAATGATATCGTCGAAGAAAGAGAATTTTCTTCACTGAATTATCTCTTTTTTATGACTCAATGGGCATGTTTCGTAGTCAGAAGTATTAGATTATACTAATTAAGCGTTGGTGAGTCAAAGTTCGCGCACGATATTTCGTAAAGGTTAACATTTTTTGACTGTCTCTAGATCATGCTGTTTAAATCGTGAACATTAAAGACACTTATTTTATTGAGAGACTATAATTACAAAAACACCAGTAAATTACTCGAAATTTTGGATACGTTTTTAATAGTACCAGTTTCTCAGTGCGTGATGAATGAAGTCGGAAAGATATCATATTCACGACAGGATTCATACCAACGAAAATTTGAATAAGAAATCCTCATTCCTGATAACCTGTAATATTGCATAATGTTCATGTGATCATTGTTTAAACAGTGAAATAAAGTGAAAAAAGGCTAAACCTCATTCATAGATAATATCACTGGAACCTTAGTTCCTAAGTAGCTGGTAAGCCAAACAAGAAAAGCATACATTTTTAAAATGATTTGAACTAATTCGACCCATTTTAATTATTACTAATGTTGATATTGATATAACTGAGTTCTGCAATATGAATGTTTCCGAAAGTAACTCAAATGAAGTGAAACCAAATCTTAGTTGTCATCAACAGCCAACTCACTACTGATTTAAGATAAGTATAGATTATATCCAACGTTTAAATAAAATAGCTGTTTAATGCAGTGTCATAATACTCAGTTCGATTGTTACACTGAAAACGAAGTCCATCAAAAGTGATTCATCAAGACAATATCATAGACCCTATCCTTCATCGTCGATGCCTATTTTTATTTATTTTTCTCCAAATCTTATAGAAAGATAAGAGATATGAACATGAAAGTGTTAGAATAAAAAGTTCATCAGTGTCAGTGGATAAAAGAGCTCCGGTGTCAATGATTTAATATTGCTTGTATCTTCAGTTTAACAATCCAATTACCTGCAGTAAACTATAGGCTATAACATCTTAACTATACTATGGTACAAGCTGTGGCTATCTTTACTCACTGGCCTAGTGGATAACCCTCTGACACTTGAAGTGACTCATGCTGGGTTTGAATCTCAGTGAGAAAACCACCACTCACTGAGACAACTAATAATAGCTGATGAGTTTCGAAAGGGATGAAATGAGCATTCTAGATTCCACTGCTATCCACTATCCATCTTTCATATCAAACAAAAGATATCGAAAATATCAAGACATCCACTCAGGAGCTTATATACATCAGTTTGGTGCAGTCAATAACAAGAAATTACAGGCTATTACATTTAAGCAAGTAAAATAGTTGATCTAACAGCAACACCAAAGAATTTTCACACAATTACGGCTAAACTTATTTGGTCTAATTTTCAGCAGACCATTTTAAAAAAAAACAGATTAAGGTACAAAAGAATTTGAGAGTAGACACGGTGAAATTATGAAGATGTAAACTTGTTACCAGAGATAACTTCAATACCGACTAGAGATGGACGCTTTGTTACGCACTGAATCGTCTAAAGACATAAACTGTATGCTGTAAAGAACGGGTGGGTTATTTTTCATATCAAATCAGTGTAATCATGCTATAGAAAACTGAACAAAAAGACAAATTCGTTAAAGAATGTGACTTAAGAGTTTTAAACCTGTAAGATAAAAAATAACTTTCTGCAGATTTACCAATGCTTACTGAATCAATTATTCGTAATGTGGTGTAGTCATCAGCTGGAAACAGTTTAGCCAAATTGTATCACATGTTTTCAATTAAGAACACTTTTCATAATCTAAGATCATCAAAACATACAAATTTAACTTGATGTCAGATTTCTGTGTGATATTTAACCTCAGAAAAATATACTGGTTGTTATGATGACTTAACGATATACACAGAATTATCTAGTAGGCTATTCTGAATAAATAACCGTAACCAAGCATTCTACACTAGGCAGCACTGTTTCAAATACAGGCAGCACAGATGAGAACATCAAAGTCAGCATTGAAAAAGAAAGATAGGCCTTCCTTCACTTACCTGAAACCAGTGTCCACATCTTCTGCACTACACTCAGCATTCAGCACTCAGCACTCAACATGTAGAACAACATAAGGATTTTCAACACCAATTCAGTCAAGTGAGCCACTGCAGTGCTTCCATGTGATGCTTGAGAGACTTGGTGGCGCGTTACGAAAGGGATTTCCAACAAACCACAGATATTCATCAACAATTACCACCTACACTGGCTCCTTACTGAAGATCAGATAGATGGTCAGAATAGTAAGAATAAAACACAAGGAACCCTAACTGGCTGGCTGGCTGGTTGGCTGGCTGGCTGACAACGAACCAACCAACAACCCGTCACTCAACAAATCTGCAGTGGAAGGAGTTGGAGATGGATTGGGCATACACTGGGAAGGTCGACTGGGGACGTCACGCGCCAAACCAACCAGGTCTTCGAGTGGAATCCAGATGGGAAATGATGAGTTGGGCATTCGAGTTGAGGGTGACATGGGGGAGCTGTTGTGAGGATGAAATGAGAGGTTGTGGGCAGTCGTGGAGCCAGGTTGAAAATATTTCAGACATTTCAGACAAATAATAATAATTGAAAGCATTCTACAACAAATGTCACAACTACTCAGTAGTTGATGCGATCTAAACAAAATAGATTCATTTCACCAACCTTGTTGAAATTATTCAGTAGATGATTTCATAGAAGAAAATGAGTCGAAATCCAGGAGTTCAATATTTTGCCTAAATACTAATTATGTAAACAACACCAAACAATGATTTCAGTAAAATAAATCTGTCAGCATAAACCAATACAAGAAAACTAGGATAAGGATTTAAAATAGTCCATCTATTCATTAGTGTTTGCAATAAGTAATTTGTTGGCTTAATACAATCTTAACTCTTGAGTAAGAGATTTATTTCGACATTATTTGCTTGATGGTGGCTAACAGCCCCATGTAGAATGCGAAACTTCTTTTATTTGAGACGCGTCACGTGACTATGCCTCCATCCAAGTGGACGATTCCGTCCTAATCAAGATTCAAGCTTGGCACCAATTGTTTCAAATACCATAGCCTTCTCCAAAAGGTTGCTAAGTCCCGAGATCCATGCCTGTGTGAAATGACTACTGTTCACTTGAATTCGAATTGATCCGATTTACAAGTCGCAAATAGGTCGAAAAGCACATCCTGATCTCAAGTAGTAGCCATCACCGAACAAACAATATCGGAATAAACGTCATGATAATATTTAAGTATTTGCTTTAAAAGCTCATATGTCATGAATGACTGGTCCACTTGGTAGAGTATACTAATCATCGTGAAATAACAGGCATCGATAGATGACAAACGATCCCTTTTCATCTATCGAAAGTTTACAGATCAAGTATCTGTTGTTTTAAGGTCATATTATGAAAATGATATAATTTCAGTAATTATGAAAATTTAACAGACTTAGTTTTTCTTTGAGTTTTACTGCTTTCCCATGTCATTATGATATTCAGGAAGAGTAATGAGCGTGTAATCGTTATTTTCATAGCTGTAGGATCAGTTAAAGAAAATGAGTGGAAGTGAACGGATATTGATTTTAAAGGCTTAAAAAGCACTGCTTACTCTGAATCATGAAATAAATGCAGAAAAACAGATGTTCATTATAAATACAGTGGCATTTAATGTAAATATAGTAATGAATCTATGCTTAAAAAAATCCTTTCAAAACCAGAATTGTTGCTATGAGAATAATTATAGTACTAAAAGAGAGTTTAACTGATTTAAGTGACGCAGCCCTTCACAACAATCACTAAAGGAAGAAATAAAAAGAAAAACTATTGTATGGATATAAATTGGTGGACAGCGTATTGAGAATTAACAGTGTCTTTTTAAGGCTAAGAAGATGACAAGTGAAACAATAATGCTGTGAAAATTTGTCTTGCTTAAAAGTGTATTAATTATGGGGCAATCAGTTAACACATTTACCTGTTAACACTATGTATTCAGCTATCCTAAATAAAAACCTCGCCTGGTTAACTTGTTCACTAGTTACTAGCCGGTCCTAAGCCCGCGTAAACGGTGAAGGTTGAACATAGGGCTAGCAACCCTACACCGGAAAACAAATCTAACCGCTAAACAAACTTCAAAACACAAACAAAATATAAAAAATAATAACAAACTTGTTCCCCGCTGGAATCGGAGAGGCAAAATGATGCCGATTGGTGAAAGCCTTCGGGAAACCAATTGGCCGATGTGTCTTCACTCCCTCCATGAAAGCGAAAGTAAACGTGGGGACATGGATTGTCCGCACCATGTTTGAACTCAGCAAGGCTGCGCAGATTGCAAACGAGATGAGAAGGTATCACATCGAAGTGCTTGGGATTTGCGAGAGCAGATGGAATGGGAGTGGAGTCTCCAAACTGCTCCAATCTACTCCGGTCACTGAGACAATAACCAATAGCACACTGACTTTTGGAGTGGCTATCATGATGTCCAGAACAGCATCGAAGGCTCTCATGCAGTGGGAACCAATCTTCTCCAGGATCATAGGCCTTCCTTCACTCACCTGAAACCAGTGTCCACATCTTCTGCACTACACTCAGCATTCAGCACTCAGCACTCAACATGTAGAACAACATAAGGATTTTCAACACCAATTCAGTCAAGTGAGCCACTGCAGTGCTTCCATGTGATGCTTGAGAGACTTGGTGGCGCGTTACGAAAGGGATTTCCAACAAACCACAGATATTCATCAACAATTACCACCTACACTGGCTCCTTACTGAAGATCAGATAGATGGTCAGAATAGTAAGAATAAACAACAAGGAACCGTAACTGGCTGGCTGGCTGACAACGAACCAACCAACAACCCGTCACTCAACAAATCTGCAGTGGGAGGAGTTGGAGATGGATTGGGCATACATTGAGAAGGCTGACCGGGGACACCACATGTCAGGCCAAGTCGTCGAGTGGAATGCAGATGGGAAGCGGCGTGTTGGGCGTTCGAGTTGAGGGTGACATGGAGGAGATGGTGAGAGGAGTAAATGAGAGATTGTGGGCAGTCGTGGAGCCAGGTTGAACAGACTGCAGAGAACAGAGTGTACTGGAGACGTGTTACTGAAGCGGTATGTTCCATTAGTAACCCAATGGACAAATAATAATAATATTCTAAATAAAAACACATTTTTATTATTAGTTTAACTATCTAAGATTGGTTTAGTTTGGCAGACTTGAGTTAATACTTGGTGATGATTGAAACTAAAAGTGAAAAATCTAAGATATAACAGGATTCGAACCAACGACTACGAGGTTTACGGTCAGATTTTCTGCTAGTTGTACTACAAGACCCGAAGACTGACCATTTTTTTATTTTACTTTTTCATTGCGTGCATGGTGTGATATTCAGGAACGTGGAAACATATATATATATATATATATATATGAATGAAATTAGTCAAACATAGGATATAGTTTCACATATTGAATTCATCTATATGCTCTTAACGGTCAGAACGATTTTTTCTAATTTCAGTCGTTTTTCATCCAGACCTATTCCAACACTACCAAGGCCTCTTCCAACAGACATCCAGTAATTCAAACTTGGATAACAACAAGAAATTGAGAGGATCAATGAATAATGACTGATAACTATTGCATAAAAGGAGGCTCCTGTGTTTTCGGAGGTATAGTAAATAACACTTTGGCATTTGAAGCAATATCTACTTGGTTCGAGTTCCAGTGGAAACACTATCACTTACTGGAATGCAGGTACTTCCAGTTGACGAATCTCAAGTAGAACAAAACAAGCTTCCAAGATTTTAGTGCTAGCCATGAAGTAAACAACAATATAAGTCAGTCAAAAGTTTGTATTCATCCATGTTCATGTTGAATATAAAGTATTTCTATTTCTCTGAATGTGAAAAAAATACATACGGCGCTATTAGATATTTAAATGACTCTTCTTGGTTTTAACAATAACTGATGATCAGAATTCAGTCAGCTGGATTAGCGGGACAAAACAAAATAGTGAGTGATTTGTAGGGATATATTATTTATCACCTCGTATATCTGAAAGGACTTTTAAATCGACAATTTTAATGTGTTTTTAAAAAAAGTAGAGCTCCAATTTACGTGTAATCACCGTTTGAGCTAGAATAAAGAACATTTGAACACTTAACAAGTTTACACTAAAATGTTTATGAATTCAGTTTTAAAGTTAACAGGAAATTAACACATTCACTTCAAAAAAACAATCCCATTGAAGAGAAATAACAACTATAAGCTTATTATTAGTTAAAATGAGCTATAAGTTGAATAAATAGTCGTATAACATCAATGGGATAGCCTTAAATCTTATTAAAACTTAACCAAGGTCACCTTCAAATGACCTAGTTTACAGCTACTTATTTTCGGTTGTTGTTTTAATTTGTGTAAACAAATAAATCTTGAGGGAGTTGTGGGGATTTGAAAATATTTCAAGTTGTTATTCATCGTAGATTGACATCAGTTAGAGGAAAAAAGGAAACCTGGGAGCACTGGACAGCTGTTTCGTCACACTAGTATGGGACTCCTCAGCAGTGCGTACCCACGACCCCGCCCTCCCTGGATGGAACCCGCCAGCACGTTACCATTGAGCCGAAACAGTTGTCCAGTGCTCCCAGGATTCCTTTGTTCCTACAACTGATGTCAGTCTACGATGAATAACAACTTGAACAAATGAATCAACACTTGTAGATTTCAAATTTCATTCTGATAATAATAGTGTAATATGAAAAATAAGGAAACACCATATATCTATGAATTTCAGAGTATTTCGATGTGGGATATTAAATATCTATCAGTTGTAGGCGTAAGTTTTACGCTAGCTGAAACAAACTAGCAAAATATACTTAAGGAAAATTCGGGTCCTTTGAAGAAACGAACACATAATACTCATAACAACAGCAATCTTCTTAAACCCTAAGCTATGAAACATTTTATGCAGAATATGCTGCATCAAACTGTTTTGATCACTAAAATATTAATACACATTTCCGCGCACTTTAAAAACGTTTTTTACCTGCTGTTTAGCATGGTAAAACAAAAAAAGATAAAACGTCAAAGCAGATGACATTTGACTTTTAGATACCCACAAAATTACACTATACAACTGCCGATGATTTTCGCACTCACTGATTTATTATTATTATTGTCCATTGGGTTCCCAATGGAATATACGGCTATAGTAGCACGTCTCCAGTACACTCTGTCCTCTGCAGTCTGTTCGACCTGGCTCCATAACTGCCCACAACCTCTCATTTCATCCTCACAACATCTCCTCCATGTCACCCTCAACTCGAACGCCCAACACGTAGCCTCCCATCTGGGTTCCACTCGATGACCTGATTCGTCTGGCGCGTGATGTCCCCAGTCGACCTTCCCAGTGTATGCCCAATCCATCTCCAACTCCGTCCACTGCAGATTTGTTGAGTGACGGGTTGTTGGTTGGTTGGTTCGTTGTCAGCCAGCCAGCCAGCCAGTTACGGTTCTTTGTTGTTTATTCTTACTATTCTGACCATCTATCTGATCTTCAGTAAGGAGCCAGTGTAGGTGGTATTTGCTGATGAATATTTGTAGTTTGTTGGAAATCCCTTTCGTAACGCGCCGCCAAGTCTCTCAAGCATCACATGGAAGCACTGCAGTGGCTCACTTGACTGAATTGGTGTTGAAAATCGTTATGTTGTTCGACATGTTGAGTGCTGAGTGTAGTGTAGTGCGGAAGATGTGGACACTGGTTTCAGGTGAGTGAAGGAAGGCTTATCTTGCTTTTTCGAATGCTGATTTTGATGTCCTCATCTGTGCTGCCTGTAGTTGAAACAGTACTGCTTAGATAGGTGAAGGAGGCTACTTCCATTAGGTTTCTCCCGTTGATGACGATTGGAGCTTTTTGTTGTTGGTGGTGGTGATGGTGTTGGTGTTGGCTGGGTATCTTTATCACCTCTCTCTTCTCTGCATTCACTTGAGGTTACGTCCTCGCTGCCTCTTCTCTAACTGACTGAACCGCCCCCAAATTTACGCATGCTTTTCTATTCATTCTCTGCCTTAAAACAGCCGGTTGTTTCAAATTATGCTGTTCTTATCAAAATTACAGAGATGGTTTAATTAGTTCGTTTAAAAATATTTTACAGGGAGTAAATTTGTTTAAATACTACATGCTAACAGTTCCATGCTGTATCAAACAAATTGTTTGAATCAAAGTGATTCTTATTATGAGTACTGACAAAGATAGAGATTTTACTGTTGGTATCATTAACCTATTCATTGCTTTTGAAGTATATGCGAACAGCTATCTCCTGATGTGACACTAACGAAATATCTATGCCAAACAGGAAATGGAATATAAATTGAATCATTGAATTTTAAACGATTATTTATCTAGACTACTCGTAAAATGACCTTGAAATGTATGTTTCGCACGTGAAACTTTTACATGCATGTGATTTAAAAATTAATTCAAATGTCAAATAGGAAAGTAGAACACGATTGAAAGCAAACATTTCTTGTGATTATAAACATTCAGGTCATAGCTTTTACAAATGTCCTAAAAGAAGTTGAGCACCGAGTCAGTTTGATTCACTATATAGGTAAGATTTTATATAATCCCAGCGTGTTTAGAAAGTCGAAAAGAAGATTTTTCTGAACGTGAAGCTGTGTATGCCACAGCTTTCTTCAGCAGAATATTCGGATTTTTATGTAACATCAAAATATACACACTGTCAAAAGGTACATGTAGAAATTTCTATCTTTATGTTATTGGTTAGCTGTTTTGTTGTTCAGACTGATTGTTTCCAGTTTGTTATCATAAATTCAGACTACAGTCATAGTCATCTCTCATCAAAGAACGATTCACTAACAAGAACAAGGCATGTATCAGCGAAGAAGAACCATTTCTTTTCCACGACTTCATTATCAAGCTGTACAGTCGTATTTATACTCAGTAAAGTGACAGATAATTGCATTAAAAAGTTGCTCGGTCAATGTTCAAATTATACAATCGGTGTAGGTGGTGGTATTTGTTCAAGTGGAACAGATAGAAAATGGGTCATTGAATAAGGAGGCACGAATTGATAACAAGTGGTGAGATAAGAGACAAGTGTTGTCAAAGAATTGTAAAATGGTGATAATTAAGCTGAAACATGTACAAAAAAAAGTGAAATATGGGTCAAATGTTATCAATGAAGTGAAAATTAGTGATAATGATGATGACAATAGAAGAGAAGCATACCAAAGTGAACTGAAAATTGACAAAATCAACAAATGAATTGTTAAGGTCAAGGTAGAGATGGTGGTTTCACAAAACATTTTTGAATGCAAAGTTTTCGCTTTTGTTCATGTATAGCTAAAGCTTCAGCTATGCATAAGTGATGGAAAAGTAAACCGCTTTGAAGTAGTTCAATTTAACTTTGTAAATTATTTTAAAGTATGAATCTCGAGGTGCTGAGTGACCATATATGAATGAAGGCGTTTTCCTTTGTTCACCTCTGGTAAGCCAAACTGGGTCGTGTTCAGCTACACATTTTCGGAGGGCCGGCTTACAACGTTCAATATAGTCAGCTCCACACCAGCATGTGAACTTGTAGATACACATAGATGTGGACATAAGTGGAAGCCTATCCTTCAAGCATTGACGAATCAGACGGTGGCTGGAGAACACTAATCTCAGTCTAGCAGCATAGAAGCTACAACTGATACATCTTGACAGAAGATTTTCCAGCACTTCAGCTATGGTGTCTCCTATGAACTCCGACCCAGTAGCTTAACGGTTAACGCGCTAGCCATGAAACCTGGTCGTCCTCAGTTTGTTCCCTTACGGGGCCGTGTTGTGGGTGTATATTGCTGAGAAGTCCCATACTCTGACGAAACAACCACCCAATGCTCCCAGGTTTTCAGTGGTTCTCCAACTTATGTCAGTCCGTGACTGATACGACCTCAATACTTAAATCAGTTTCAGCAAGTGTTTTTCAAGGACTACTGAAAATTATTGATTCCGGGGGAATTAATAACATGAAACATGGAAATCTTTCCAATCGCATTACCAAAAATATTGACATCCCCAGAATTCTTAAGCACAGATTGAAAATGTTGTAAAAACAGTTGAATTTTTGGTTGTATCGAGAATTGCTGATGAATGCTTGAACAAGACTTCATACTTGTCAATCACACGAAGTTGAAAAACGTTTAAGGTAACAAATGTAACTGTTTAGAACACTGACAGTTTAGATTTTGTTAGTCCAAAAATAATCTGCTGTTTTATCATGATCTATTGATCTCTATATAACAACTGAATTGACACTCAGATCCCCTAGTGAACTTACAAGATTGTTGAACGACTACAATGTCACTAGCAGCGCTTTTCTCTGGTATTTATTATCAATGAGAATATGAATAACAACACATACACACACACTATATAACAAGAGACATACAGTTTCATACTGAAGGGTTGGCAATCATATTTCAGAAGAAACGATGACTATACGAATAGGATTGAACAGGTGGATTTAGTACACGTCCTGAATTCATTTATATACATATTTGGATATTTACTTATATTTAACCCTCTAATTTTTGAAGATTTGCTTAAAGAAGCTCGAACTAGACTTCCGTTCACAATGTTGGAATTATTTTCGTTTCAAAAAATTTCAAAACTGTCTCCTAAAGGCTACGAGATTTTGCATACATAAATATATATGAGTATTCACTGTCACAGCTCAATGATAAAGCAAATATTTGAAGAAGGTAATTTTCTCATTCCCTTCAACAGTGCATTCGTTACTCGACTAGTTATTCCGTCCATTTTATCCTGTTTGTAAATACCCTTAAGTTATTATCATTTCATAAGCGGAAAGTGATCACTTCCAAATGACTTGAAAATCTTATTAACTGAACAATGATTATTAAATTATGCCTTCTCATGAAAACCCACTTGGGGTATAAACTTTTAAACTGCCCACTCATGCAAATGGGTTTTTTTTGATGTGGTACATATTCTACGGTCTGTTAGGCAAAAAACATCAAGAGTAAACGAACATTAGGAACCCTATTATAAAATACTGAGTAACTTGAATAGTTAGAAACTATTCGGGCTGATCTGCTTATTTCACCAGCCAGATTATAGTCAGTGTCTGGGTCCACTACAGGCGTTTAGATCTAACTGTTCAAGCTGTTCATTAGTGGTTTATTTCGCTAGTTCATGATACTTTTGTGTCAGAGATCAGATTACCTTATATTGTTGGCTAGATGATTTCCAATGGAAATCCTGTTGACACTACAGTTGAACAGTTGAAAAACTACTCAGCTGTGAGTAATACCAACGTGTACCAAGCAGTTTGTTTATCATTTCTATATCAATACGAAACCACTTATTATTTTAACCCTTCTTGTCACTAAATAAAGTAAACACTGTCGTGCTGATATTTATTTGCGTTAAGTCTCTTGAAATTGAATCAGGTACCTAACTTCAGATTGTATTATTTATGAGGTATGAAAACCGAATAATCATTTCATCTTTCAAGAAAATACTTCAATAGAACGTAGCACAATAGAGTGGGCTGATGTCAGTATCTAACGTCTCCCAAAATCTGTGTTCACTGATCACCGACTGACATAAGGATAAAACTTCATATGAAACTGAATCGTTACATTTTTAGTGTTTATTCTGTTGGTCATTTTATAACACTCTATATCACGACAGTTTTGTTTTATAGATAGTGGGTCTTGGTCTCTCAACTTAGCAGATAACTTAGATGAGTAAAGTGAAGATGAATACCTTCCATCGATCACTCAGTTTTCTTTTCTTTTTTTCCACATTCAGCATTTAAACAATAATTGCTTGGCATCGTTGAATTATACAAAGTCATATAGACTTGTAATTCAATGAAAATAACTAGTAAAAATGTCATCATCTTGACTCAAACATGGAAAAGAAATTGCTGAAAGAGTTTTATAAATCTTGGTTGTTCTTAGTTCTCTGAGCTTCATGAATAAGTCACTCAGCTCAGTGAACTCAGCACTACCAAGATCATTCACCTTAACGAAAAACATTTTCCACATCATATGAGCGTAGCACATTTCGCATTGTTCGAAGATGTGGGGACTTCTTCAAGAGATAAGCTTCTACTAGTAAACAACTATTCTTTCTCCATGTATTCCTACCCTATGTCACCATGTTCTGTCGATAAGTGTCAGATATAGGCCAGTGAGACGGAGAATAGCTTAACAAAATGGAAGATAAATGGTACAACTGAGTTTCATAAATTTATTACGCCATAGATTCCCCTGAAACTCACCTCAGTTAAATTACATTTGGTATTCAGCATTTTGTCCTTTAAGCTTACTATAATAATCTAGATTAAAACTATTATAATAAATGAAGAGAATATTTAAAACCACTTGTAGAATTAATGATTTCACACACTATTTGAACAGGATAATGACCAGTAACGTCAAATGTACATAACAACATACGAGATATTTATAGCGGCCTTAGTGTATGTAAACAACTTAAGTAAACTTGTTTAATTGAAATTCATAAACAAGCTTTCTTCAAATTAGTTTCCTTACCTATTTAGCATCGTAAAGTGAAGCATTTTCAAGTAAGATTTAAAGTGACAACAACAAAATAACCGTCAATCAGCAAAACAAAATAATATATATGTAGACACTTGGAACATTTAACTCACTTGAACTTCAATTCCAGCCAGCGCTATTTTTGCTTTACGTATTTCATCTTCTTTACGATAAATATCATCCTGCTCCTTGATATTAGTATGTCCTGCTGGATTATCAAAGTTAATTCTAAAAAATAACAAAAAAACATTAAAAGGCTTTAAAAGTTTCCAATCCACTTTATAAAATATATGGTTACTGAATAAATTGATGATAAGAGGGTAAATTTAATCTTCAATACGTTTTCTATCTCTCCAAAAGATTTTCTGATGAAAAACACTTCTTTCTTCAAGTTAATATTCATCATAGACTGACATCAGTTGAAGGAACATTGGAAACCTTGGAGCACTGGACAGCTGCTTCATCCTAGTATGGGACTCTTAGTAGGCCTCACAATACGAGCCATCGAACCCAGGATCTTTAGGTTCCGTGGCCAGCATGTTACCATTGAGCCATTGGGTCGGAATCTAATTATCCATATTTCTTACTTCTGTCAGTTCATGACAGCGCGACCATCATTCAATGTCATTGTTGAGTATTTGTCCTCACGGCCACCAGGTTTGCCCCACTGGTCACGACTTCTCGCTAGAACTTCAGGAATCACTAATGAACACTGGGTTCAATCTCTGGTGGGTTCGTGGTTGTACATTCCTAAAGAAGTCCACACTAGGACTGAACAGCTGCCCAGTGATCCCAGGTTTCCAATGTTATTCAAACTGATAACAGTCCATGATGAATGCCAACTTGAAAAATCTCTAAGTTCTCACAAATCCCCAAATTTAACAAGCCCTTTGTTGGTTTAAAAAACAACACAAGTGTTTAACGAAATGTTTCCTTTATTCTTTTCATATATACTTTACAAAAACTGAAGTTATTTCAGGAACTATTTCAAGTAGTAATTAAGATCAAATAAATAGAGTCTGTATTTAGTTCAGAGTGCTTCGAGGCGTTAGGTTAATTATTAAATAACTTATTTCAGTATAAAAGACATCAGGGATCTACACATACTTATGCTCGTCATTGCCTGTACTCCTACACATTACATTACAGGGATCGAACCCATGGCCTTCAGGTTCCGCTGCCAGCACCTTACCATTGAGCCACTGGGTCTGAAATATTTCCAAATCTTCACAACTCCCTCAAAATTCAATTGAACTGGTGCTCATTGGTGACTAGCTTCGAGAGGTATTCCCGAAGTTCCAATGAGAAGTCATGACAGGTGGTGGCAAAGCCTGATGATCGTGAGGACAGTTACTCAACGATGACATTGGATGGCGGTTGCGCTATATCGTGAGCTAACAGAAGTTGGAAATATGGAGCATTGGATTCTAACCCAGTGGCTCAATGCACTGAAGTATTTAGGTGTAGTATTGATTTGAAACGTTTAGAAGGAAGAAACAACACATTTCAATGCATATTACAGCACTAACATTCTAGAATCCTGCACAGAGAGAAAGTATTTTTATACTCAAATCATCTGTGTGTTTCCACAGGCTTGCAAATATGAGCTACTGTTGCATACTAACAAGCACGTAACAAAGTTTTAATCTTTCCAGAAGAATGCGGCAAGTTATCTCGCGCACATTTAAAGTCAATATATAAACTATTTTAGGCCGTCACTCCCCCCCTCCCCCAGGTTTTTCACTGATCAATTTGCACGGTCAGCTCTAACACTTCTCATAGGTGAGTAATTTTCTAATTTCCCAACTGTAGTGTCAACACTGCTTCTGTTGAATATCACTCAGTCAAGATCACAAGATGTAATCTCTGATGTGGCTTGTAAAATTTACAGATCAGCCTAAGTGGTTTATAGATATTCAAATTGTTGAGTAATAGTATATTTTGCTTGTGTCACAGTTCACAAATTATGGCCTCAGCTAAGTGGTTCCCAGTGAAAACCTTTTTGACATTAAAGCTGAGCAGTTGGAAAAATTATTCATTTGGGAGAAATGTCAACGTGAACCGTGCAGTTTGTAAACTGATCATCTTTTTTTAAAGCATACTGGCCCTTACAAGTCAGCTAGAGAGATTCTGATGGTTTTTAACTAAGACGGCTTTGAGTTGAATTTATCCGGGTAGACCGCTAATGAGCTTGACATCAAACAAGTGAAACGGCCACCTAGTCTGGCTTGCAGCATCTACCAGATCAACTTGAGGAGTAGTACCCAATTACTGAAAATGTTCAGTAGCATGTTTACAATTATAAAGGAATCAATAGAAAAGATATTCTGAACAACTTTTGAAATTCAGTGAGTAAATTTTTTGCCGTAGTGTTCATCACGGATTGACATCAATTGGAGAACCATTGAAATCTTTTCAACCTGGCTCCATAACAGCCAACAAGCTCTCATTTATTCCTCGCACCATCTCTTTCATGTCACGCTCGGCACCGACGCCCAACTCGTCGCTTCCCATGGGGATTCCACTCGAGGGCCTGAACTGGCGCATGATGTCCCCAGTCGATCTTCTCAGTGTATGCCCAATCCAATCCAATCCATCTCCACTACCTCCTTCTGCATATTTGTTGGGTGATAGATTCTTGGCTGGTTCGTTCCCAGAGCTCCTTGTTGCTTATTCTCACCATTCTGGCAATCCATCTGATCTTCAGTAACGAGCCAGAGTAGGTGGCAGTTGTTGATGAATGTCTGTAGTTTGTTGGAAATCAATTTCGTAATGCGCCAAGTCTCTGAACCATCACATGGCAGCACTGACTTGACTGAGTTGTGTTGAAAATCCGGATATTGTTCCACATGCTGAGAGCAGTGTAGAAGATCTCCACACTGGTTTCAGGTTACTGAACTCCTGTCTTGCTGTCTTTCTGATTCTGGCTTTGACATACTCTTCCGTGCCGCCTGAGGTTGAAACAGTACTGCCTAGATAGGTGAAAGAGGTTACTTCCTTTAAGTTTCTCCTACTGATGGTGATTGGAGTTTGTTGTTGTTATTGGAGTTGTTGGTGCGGTATCTTCACCACTTCTGTCCTCTCTATATTCACCTGAAGTCCCGTCTTCGCTGCCTCTTCTGCCAACCTGTTAGTTTTCGCCTGTAGATCTTCAAGTTTGTGTGACAAGACATCAGGCACAAGTCATCGGCGAAATCCAGATCTTCTAGGTTCATTTCCGCAGTCCAGCCATTGTGTCCCCCTCTTCTCACTCCCCACTGTTCGCTGCATGATCCACTCCAGTAGATCACAATCAGGAATATCATGGGGGATAGTAGGCAACTATGTTTCACTCCTGTTTTCACTTCACTTCAAAAGCATCACTGAGCTTCCCATTGTGAATTACTTGGCTGGCATGTGGCATCTTCATATAGTTGTTGAATGAGGCTGATAAAGGTTTGTGGTATTCCGTAGTATTGAAGCAGTTTCCAAATTGCCTTTCGGTCGACGCTGTCAAAGACCTTCTCAAAGTCGATAAAGTGGAGGTGTAGAGTTGACTGCCATTCTATACTTTGTTCTACGATGATTCGTAACGTAGAGTTGCAATTTGGTCTGCACATGATTTGTACTTCCTGAAACCTGCCAGCCTGTTCCGGTCGTAGTTTTGAATCCAGTGCATCCTTTAGTCTCTCCAGGATGATGACACCTAATATTTTGCTTGCTCCGGGTAGACAGGAGACTGACTCCGCCCCATTTCTTACAAACACTGAGGTCTCCTTTCTTCGGCAGTTTGACAAGGTAACCCCTCTTCCAATCCACCAGCAGGTACCTTCTCTTCCTTCCACACCTTCTGCAATAGTGGTGTGGTGTGAGCATGTCCGCTGTTGTCCCTGTGTCTGCTCTCAGTGCTTCAGGCGGGATCCCATCTAGTCCTTCTGCTTTCCCACATTTCAGTAGTTTTATGACGCTCAGGACTTCCACTTTTGTTGGAGGATTTATGCTGACTTGTAGTTCAGCGGCTGCAGGTGGTATTTCTGGATGCAGTGCAGGTGGTGGTTGTGGTCGATTCAAGAGCTTCTTGAAGTGGTCGGCCCATCGTTTCCTTTGTTTCTCTTCTTTCGTAATTAAATTTCCTTCTTCATCTTTTATTGGTTTCATCTGTGTTGGTCTCTTCCCTGATAGCAACCTGGTTATTTGATACAATGTCATCAGGTCTCTCCTACCAGCCGGCAGCCTGTTCTGCTTCACTTGCCAGTGTTTCGTAGAAGTGTGTTTTGTATTTCCGTGCACTCTTCTTCACTTCTTTGTCCAGTGTAGTGTTTTATACATTGTGCTCAGTTCCTCTTGTCGTTATGCATCCATGCACTGGTTCATCTTCTGCTTCACCATCGTCCTCTCCCTGCTCTATCAGCTTCCATGTATCCGTCGACATCCATTCCTTATCTTCTTTCTTCTTCCGTCCTATTACGGCTGTGCAGGTTTCTTTCCACATCTCTTCCAAAGACTTCCAGTGTTCTTCTACACAGGTTTCTTCAGGTATGTTGCTCGATATCTCCCATTTTGTATTGATAGCTGACGTGAAGATTTACTTTGTAGTTTCATCCTTCAGTTTCCAAGTGTTTTACTCGAACTGTGGTCTATCAACAGCTTCCTTGAAGGCTTTTAACTTAATTTGGAAGGTTCCTTGCACTAGACAGTGAGTGGTCTGAACCTACATCTGCTCCTCTTCTTGCCCTTGTGTTCAGTAGACTGCGTCTCCATTTTCTTGAGATTGAGATAAAGTCAATTTGATTTTAAGTGTATCCATCTGGCGAAATCCATGTCGCTTTGTGGATATCCTTGTGCCTGAACACACTGCCTCCAATCACCAAATCGTTGAATGCACAGAATTCTGCAAACAACTGTCCATTCTCGTTCATCACCTCACCGAGCGCTTCTCGACCCATGGTTAATTCTCTTCCTGTGTTGTCTGCTCCCACTTTGGCATTCATGTCGCCCATTAAAATTTTGATATCGCCAACTGACGTCTTGTCCAGTGTTGATTGAAGTTGTCTGTAGAATTCCTCCTTTTTCTCTTGCTCTGCATTATTTGTAGGTGCATAACATTGTATGATTGTGACCTTCCTTCCTTTTGAGTTGAATCTTGCTGTCATGATCCTGCAGGAGGAGATCGGTTCCCATTGCATGAGAGCCTTCGATGCTCTTGAGGACATGATGATAGTCACTCCATAACTCAGTGTGCTCGTGGTTGGCGTCTGGGTGACAATATCGGAGTAGATTATTGATTCTCCAGTTGACAGTTTGGAGAGTCCACTCCCATTCCATCTGCTCTCGCAAATCCCAAGCACTTCGATGTGATACCTTCTCATCTCCTTTGCAATCTGGGCTGCCTTACTGGGTTCAAACATCGTGCGGACATTCCATGTCCCCACGTTTACTTTCGCTTTCATCGAGAGAAGACACATCGGCCGGGTCAATTGGCTTCCCGAAGGCTTTCACCAACTGGCATCATTTCGCCTCTCCGATTCCAGCGGGGAATAAGTTTGTTTTCATTTTTTATATTTTGTTTGTGCTTTGAAGTTTGTTTAGCGGTTAGATTTGTTTTCCGGGGTAGGGTGTTTGAAGTAATGGGTAATGGTTTCTAGTCTCAGTGGAAACAACACCACCCACTGAGTTGCAGGTATATCGAGCTGACGAGAAGCAAAAAGAAAGAAACGTGCATCCTGAAATTCACTACTAGCCACAAAATGAACTACTATGTAGTGAATATTTGAGGAGTATCGAAGGCTACGCATGGGAGCTTATCTGCTTACAGAGGTGGGCAGTTAGACCCAGTATAACAACAGGAAAATTCAGGTTTGAGAGATTACTAACACATTATTGAGACTTAACAGACGTCATGTCCTGCACTTTTTCGATGCTACAGTAATTAAGCTTCAATAACAGAAAAAGGTCTTAACGAAGAAAATGCTGATGAAGTCTTCTAGCCTGGTGGGGGAACGTCTACGAACACGTTTCAAAGCTTGAAGAACACTAAATCATCACCCTTATACTGAGCTACGAATCTTCTCTACTGTCTCAACTAATAACCATGTAACCATATAACGCATTCGAAATCTTACTCATTCGCCTCCCAGCTTCGATTTCAGAACTGCCTCACTTCTTCGTTGTCAAACTCTCCTGTTTGTTAGTTATCTTTTATTATTCAATGTAAGTGTATCCTGTGTACTTGCTGAGTCATCAGCTCACCTTTTTTCTCTTCATCTTTTCCCTTCAGGATTCTGCTGATCATAACCGAACCTACCTGACTACTTGCCTACAGGTTAGACAAACAAAAGTATCAACAGTTGGTCGTTACAATCACTTTTTAACTGAGACATAGGAGACATAACATTTATCTTCTTGAAATACCAGATTCTTAAGTGTGACACCACTTAATATATTATCGTAAATACTTACAATATAGAGACCAAGCTGAGAAACAATACACCGTATTGCTCTCCATTCAGCCGCCTAGGCAACTAGCAATAAACACTGGAATATGTCTACTCTCCATGTAGTCTGATGTCATCTAAAATGTACATATCAATAATTTTTTTTTTGAATCACATTTTCGTGCATTCAAGCTGTAGATGATACTCAACCGATCATAAATTTGAATATACATGAAAAAACAATATCACTATACAAGAAAATTGATAAAATAGCTTGATTTATCCAAATGCTAGACATACATCTAGGGATATATGTTATATTGCTCCTAGGGTATATTTTACTTGTCATATTTTGTAATAAAAAGGTTTTAATTTATGACATTTAGTTGGTTGACGCTAATCTATGACATTTTGAACAAAAAAAAACAGTCATTTCGCTCCAATAATCACTTAGTATTTAGCTACACGTTCCAAATAATGTGAAATAGCTTCCAAGATAAAGGTGTATTACAGAATGTGTTGCAATCTTGTCGTCAACATTTATAAGGTAACAAAATAAAACATTCCTACAATATATGGTTGTAAGGTAATATGGAATAAAACGTTTTTACTGTGTAGTCATTTAAAAGCCTACAATAACATTTGACCACACAATATATGCCTATTAAAAATAAATCGCCAACTGGATACATTAAAAAACGCAAACAATAAACAAAATTACTGTCACCAAAAGTAAAGTTATCTGCTTTGATTGATCATGATACAGATTCTCTCAATGAAAGTCTACAAGGAATAAAAAATCAGAGAAAATTTTCTTCGCTTCACAATGAGAAGCTTAGTGATGCTTTTGAAGTGAAGAGTAGAGTAAAACAAGGCTGTCTACTATCACCAATGATATTTCTGATTGTAGTGGACTGGATCGTGTAACAAACAGTGAGGAGCAAGAAGAGGGAATACAATGGCTGGACCGGGGAAAGGATCCTAGAAGATTTGGATTTTGCCTATGACTTATGTCTATTGTCACACAAACTTGAAGATCTACAGGTGAAAATTAACAAGTTGACAGAAGAGTCAGCGAATCAACGAACACAAGACTTCAAGTGAATCTAGAGAAGACACAGATGATGAAGATACTCAAACAACAACAACAACAACAACTAGCTCTAATCACCATCAACACGAGAAACTTAAAGGAAGTAGCCTCCTTCACCCAACACATACGCACCACTCTTTCAACCACACGCGACACTGGCACACATGAGGATGTCAAAGCCAGCCAGGGTCACAAAAGTAGCAAGATAGGCCTTCCTCCACTTACCTGAAACCAGTGTGCAGATCTACTGCACTGCACTCAGCACTCAGCATAAAGCGTGAACAACATCCAGATTCTCAACACAGATTCAGTCAAGTGAGCCAGTGCAGTGCTTCTGTATGATGGTTGAGAGACTCGGTGGCGCATCATGAAATGGATTTCCAACGAACTACAGATATTCATCAACAACTGCCACCTACACTGGCTCGATACTGAAGATCAGACAGATGGCCATAATGGTAAGAATAAGCAACAAGGAACTCATTGTGGCTGGCTGTCAACAAACCAACGAAGAAGCAATCACTGAACAAATATATAGAAGGAAGTGGAATGGATCGGATTAGGCATACACTGAGAAGGCTGACTGGGGACATCACGCACCAGACCAACCAGGTCGTCGAGTGGAACGCAGATGGGAAGAGACGAGTTAGGTGTCAGATGTGATGGTGACATGAAGGAGATGGTGTGAGGAGGAAATGAGAGTTTGTGGCCTGTCGTGGAGCCAGGTTGAAAAGATTTCAGAGGAGAGAGTGTAATGAAGAGGTGCTACTGAAGCTCTATGTTTCATTAGGAACCCAAGGGACAAATAATAATAATAATAATAACTATCGAACTAACCTGACGATTAGAGCAAGCGCTTTGAGTATCATCATTGTGCAATGATACGATCCTAGGGTACAATGATATAAACGAACTATTTTGATAAGCACACAACTAATAGCTATTATCATGGTTTCTCTTAACCTTAAATTATCACTGAAGCATTATTACTTGTTGGTACTTGTTATTCACCGTTGTTATACTGAATTAAATCGATCGATTTGTGCTGACATATGGGTTATTATGTGAACGCCTAGATATTGCCTAAATGTTTGTTGTATTTGACTTGGTCATAGATTATATCATTGAACATTTACGTATACACATTTTACTGAACTATTTTACGTGAAAGTTATATTCAGTAAACGCGCTAAAGGTATTTTTTTTATGACGACATATTCCAAAAGTAATCATTAGCTAGGATTATTTATAGTAATAGTAATATCATAAAAGGATAATTGGTGAAACTGTCTTGTCTTGTGATACAAATTTAAAGTAAATTGGTTGACCTTCATTATGCATGTTAAAATAATACAAACTTCAGATATTTACCAGACCAAAAGTAACTTTTTGTAGGCTCAACAATTCACATTTGTATTCCACTTATGAGAAATAAGAATGAAGATACTTATCTGTGTACACTTACAATTTCAGAAAGGAAAGTGGGCTATTATTCATGATTGCTAGTACCTGAATAGTTTTTGATTTCATTTGAGTTACTCATTTCGTTTCAAGGGAAACACCGGGTATAACATCTATGATCTAAAGTGTTCTGCTGTGGATCCATTCATCATTCACATGATAGTTTTACTATCTTCTATGTAATATCGTGTATGATACAGCTGCAGTCGTCTTCCCATTCACTGTAAGATACCAACGACTGAAACTATATGTTCGTATCATTAAGATTGCTACTGATAAACAATGTCGAACAAAATACATAATAAAGGCTATTATTATCAACTAATTATGTAATGTAGTTTAAGGTTCATGGGGCTCTTATTTTTAGGGTAATATTAATCACCGTGTTACATCAATTGAAGGACCACTGAAAACCCAAGAGCACTGGACAGCTGTTTCGTTTTAGTATGGGGTCCTTGAACAGTACGCGCTCTTGACCCCACTAGGGATCCACTCCAAGTTCTCAGTGGTTCTCCAACTTATGTCATCTTGTGATAAAGACTACCTTAAAATAGAAGGGACCTCCATAAACTCTGAAACTACATTACTGCATTGTGCTTATTAGTGATATGCATGTCAAGATGGATATCCTGAGGTTCTAATGAAGAGCTGTGACCGGTAGGATCAAGTAACCTGGAGTAAGATGGATGCTAACTGAAGATCTTGGTGTAAAGTCACATCGTACAGCGAACTGACAAAAGTATAAACCAATGAACTTCGATCCAGCGGCAGGATCGATTCTTGCTGAAGTGTTATGACAGGTACGTACTGCTGATGATGAAACAGCTACTGGTGCTACCTGTTTTTTAACAGTTCTTCAAATGATCTCTATCCGAGGTGACTACTACATTAAAATTACTTGTATTTACCTGCATAATTAAAAGTTACTTATCAAAGTCTCATTTCACAGGATCGTATATAATAGAATTCACCCACATTCTCAGAAACCTTTGGTCTAGACTTCTGAATGCCTTCGCTCAGAATATTTCCGTCAAAGTGTAGAATGTCTATAAACCTGTTAGGCATGGTTCGCTGAAATATTTTGATAATCAGTATCACAACTATTCACAATCTTTGATCTATGAATATTCCTATGTTGCAATTTATTTCACAGATCTATTAATCTAGTAAGACAAAACATTCAAAAGCCTAGAAGGATTGAACACCTCAGGCACGCCCTAAGTATCCTTTATTAAATATTGAAGCACTGAATAACATTATAGTCCAAGAGTAGTTTTACATAAATTTGCTGTTTTACAATAAACGTTAAACGCTGCAAATAAGTGATGCCAAAATCATGACTATTCGTTAAGATGGCCGTTTTTCGAGATTGACCGATTTGTAGTCAGTTATTAGTATGGGATGACATTATTTGGAGAACTATTGAAACCTAGGAGCATTAAACACTTGTTTCATCTCATTGAGTGACTCTTCATTACTATATGAACATCATACAATGCAGGATCAAGCTCAGAACTACCAGTATTCGAAGGATTACTCTACTGTTTAGTTACTTGCTTACGGCTCAGTGGCTCATACCTCCATACTTCTGTTAATTTACAAAACCTTTTCAGTAGTTTTAAACATGAGTAACCACAATAAATAAGGTTCTTAAGATTAATCACTGTAAATCAAGTCCAATCATCTGAAAATGTTAGTTTCTATGTCTTTCTTATCAATTAATCTATGCCTGAAATATTGATCTACGACCGGAACAGGCAGGCTTCAGGAAGTACAAATCATGTGCCGACCAAATTGCAATGCTACGCTACGCATCATCATAGAACAGAGCATAGAATGGCAGTCAACTCAACTCAACCTCAACTTCATCGACTTTGAGAAGGCCTTTGACAGCGTCGACCGACAAGTAAATTGCCAGGCAGTTGCTTCAACACTACGGAATACTACAAACCTTTATCAATCTCACTCAAAAACTATATGAAGACGCTACATGCCAAGCAATTCAAAATGGGAAGCTCAGTGATGCTTTTGAAGTGAAGACAGGAGTGAAACAAGGCTGCCTACTATCGCACATGATCTTCGTGATTGCAGTGGACTGGATCATACAGCAAACTATGAGGAACGAGAAGAGAGGGATACGCTGGCTGGACCACGGAAAAGATCCTAGAAGATTTGCATTCCACCCATGGTGATTTATGTCTAATGTCACACACACTTGAAGATGTACAGGCGAAAACTAACAAGTTAACAGAAGAGGCTGGGACGCGAATGCTGAACTTCAGGTGAACGTAGAGAAGACATTGGTGACGAAGATACCCAACCAACATCACCATCAACAACAAGCTCCAATAAGCATGAACGGGAAAAACTTAAAGGAAGTAGTCTTTTTCACGTACCTAGGCAAGGCAGCATCGTTTCAACTACAGGTGGCGGCACAGACAAAGGCGTCAAATCAGCCAGGATCGTTCACTAACTTGAAATCAGTGTGGAGATCTTCTACGCTCAGCATAAAGAACAACATCCAGATTTTCAACACTAATGTCAGTCAAGTCAGTGCTTCTCTATGATGGTTGAGAGAATTGGCGCGTTATGAAAAGCATTTCCAACGAACTACAGATATTTATCAACAACTGCCTACCCCGGCTCGTTACTGAAACTCAGATGGTCAGAGAGAATAAGCAACAAGGAACTCTGGCCTGGTAAGAAAGCAACCAAGAAGCTATCGTTGAACAAATATGCCGAAGAAAGTAAAGATGAATTGGACTGGGCATGCATTGAGAAGAGCATTCAGGGATATTACGCTCCAGGCCAGGCACTCGAGTAGAACCCAGATGAGAAACGACGAGTTGGATATCCGAGGTGAGGGTGACATTGAGGAGATGGTTTAAGGTAGAAATACGAGCTTGTAGGTAGTCATGGAGCCAGGTTCAAAAGATTGCGGAGAACATAGCGGAATGGAGACGTACTACTATAGCCCCAAGGGACAAATAGTAATAAATAATATTATGTTGATATCTTATAATTTTATCGACAAATAATCTAATCTCATTAGATTCATTGTCATTCTTTCCTAATAAACTCAATTAGTCTAGAAATATTTTACAAAACAATATGATCATAAGCACTATAAACTTACCATTGTCACAAATGATTATATAATCAATAGTGAACATTGAATTGTATCTACCTATTTTAAAACGTCTTACTGAACATTCATTTATTAAGAAGGATAAATATTAGATAAATGAAAAAAAACTAGGTAGTAATTTCCCAAAAGTGTAACAAAATAAAAATATATTCCATTCAAGACAATTATCTATGACAATATTCTGTCAAAGATGATTATTATTATCTCTAATGCGTATTGAAAGGTTACCAGTCTAAGAATTATATTCATCATAAACTAACTTATTCGATTACAAGTTGTTATTCATCGAAGACTGACATCAGTTGCAGGAACAAAGGAAACCTGAGAGCACTGGACAGCTGTTTCGTCACACTAGTATGGGACTCCTCAGCAGTGCGCACCCACGACCCCACCAGCAGAGATCGAACCCGCGACCTTCAGGTTCCGCGACCAGCGCGTTACCATTGACCCACTGGGTCACAATCCAATCCTCCATATTTCCAACTTCTGTTAGCTCACTAACTTGAAATAATTCCAAATCTCCACAACTCCCTCAAAATTTAATTGAACTGGTGCTCATTGGTGACTAGCTTCGAGAGGTTTTCCTGAAGTTCCAATGAGAAGTCGTGACCAGTGGAGTCAAAGCCTGATGGCCATGAGGACATATACTCAACGATGACATTGGGTGGCGGTTGCGCTATATATCGTGAGCTAACAGAAGTTGGAAATATGGAGCATTGGATTATGACCCAGTGGCTCAATGGTAACGCGCTGGCCGCGGAACCTGAAGGTCGCGGGTTCGATCTCTGCTGGTGTGTGGTCGTGGGTGCGCACTGCTGAGGAGTCCCATACTAGTGGGACGAAACAGTTGTCCAGTGCTCTCAGGTTTCCTTTGTTCCTGCAACTGATGTCAGTCTTCGATGAATAACAACTTGAAATATTTCCAAATCTCCACAACCCCCTCAAAATTTAATTTATTCGATTACACTGAATCTCTGGCTTTATAATGAAAAACAAACAGAAAATTAGTGATCAATTAGTAAAACCTTAATGATAATCAATGTTTACTGAAAGAAAAAAAAAATTTTTTTTTTACAATATTTATAAAACCATAATGATAAAGAAAATGAGATTCACCTTTTTTCTAATGTTTTCAATGTATGTACAATATTGATATTTTGTTGCATAAATGATGAAATCTCTGCAAATTGACGTTTCAATTGATTAAATTTTGTTTGTAATTCCACTTTCACTAAATTATCTACAATTATATTATCTGAGCATAGAATCTATGAAGAGAAAAGATAAAGAATAACTTTTCCTTTTTTTCAATCTGAACAAGCAATAACACTAAATTTTTATGTCATTAAAAATTACTTTCAAATTAAAAGTAGTATACACTATTTACATGCTTATAAGATAAACAGTAACATATCAAATCATAATGTTTAGTACAGAATAATCAATATATGGATATGATCGTAAAGTCTATAAAATATTTAATGCTAATCTGTTTATGATTTATTTTCAATGATTACTTGAAATTGATCTTCTGTTTACTATCAGTCAGATGATAGGCGACAGACTCAAATATGAGATGACAGACAATTTTCTTTATTCATTCTTCGTCTGTTTTGATACACACATATTGGGAATCAGTATATACAGGCTAGATTTCACCGATGATATATATGTCGAGTGTCACAGGGGATCTACAGGTGAAAATTAACAAGTTGACAGAAGAGTCAGCGAATCAACGAACACAAGACTTCAAGTGAATCTAGAGAAGACACAGATGATGAAGATACTCAAACAACAACAACAACAACAACTAGCTCTAATCACCATCAACACGAGAAACTTAAAGGAAGTAGCCTCCTTCACCCAACACATACGCACCACTCTTTCAACCACACGCGACACTGGCACACATGAGGATGTCAAAGCCAGCCAGGGTCACAAAAGTAGCAAGATAGGCCTTCCTCCACTTACCTGAAACCAGTGTGCAGATCTACTGCACTGCACTCAGCACTCAGCATAAAGCGTGAACAACATCCAGATTCTCAACACAGATTCAGTCAAGTGAGCCAGTGCAGTGCTTCTGTATGATGGTTGAGAGACTCGGTGGCGCATCATGAAATGGATTTCCAACGAACTACAGATATTCATCAACAACTGCCACCTACACTGGCTCGATACTGAAGATCAGACAGATGGCCATAATGGTAAGAATAAGCAACAAGGAACTCATTGTGGCTGGCTGTCAACAAACCAACGAAGAAGCAATCACTGAACAAATATATAGAAGGAAGTGGAATGGATCGGATTAGGCATACACTGAGAAGGCTGACTGGGGACATCACGCACCAGACCAACCAGGTCGTCGAGTGGAACGCAGATGGGAAGAGACGAGTTAGGTGTCAGATGTGATGGTGACATGAAGGAGATCATGTGAGAAAGAAATGAGAGTTTGTGGCCTGTCGTGGAGCCAGGTTGAAAAGATTTCAGAGAAGAGAATGTACTGGAGACGTGTTACTGAAGCTCTATGTTCCATTAGGAACCCAAGGGACAAATAATAATAATATACAGTTTAAAACAAGTTGAAAAGAAATATACTATTCAATTTTAGATTGTCTGGATGATCGATTCCAGCCTCTGTCTCATGTCTCAGGCGATTGAAAATGGTCTTATTTAACCCTTTTTTTATTTAAATTATAATGTTGATTATCATCCTCCTAAACAACACCTCTGTCGGCATGCAAAATAAATTTGTCTCCTTTCGTTCTTCAACTCCCTATGGGGCTTCCTATAAGGCCATCTGGTTAAGTTTCTAGCTACAAAAAACTTTGCAGAGATTATATTCCATCAAAGTCTTCTTTTTCAGTTCATTTTAGTCATTTAAATATCTTGTGAACGCATCATTATACTCTGCTATGTTTTCAAAATGTTTCCGAACTCTTGTTTCTCAAGCTAAGAATAAAACAAGGTTAAAACGTTCCACTGGTTGGAAATGAATTTATAAATGCTCAGAAATATGCTACATTACTATGCCTAGGATACTTGTATGGGATTGTGAGTTTCTGTGCTGTCTGGCTAAACTGCCACCATCTAAGTTATATTCCATTTTGTGTTAATTTTCTAGTCGAGAACAGATGATAATGTAACACTAGCTGCACGTTTCGCCGATGACTTATGCCTAATGTCACACAAACTTGAAGATCTACAGGCAAAAACTAACAAGTTGGGAGAAGAGGCAGCTAAGACGGGACTTCAGGTGAATATAGAGAAGACAGAAGTGATGAAGATACCGCACCACCACCATCATCAGCAACAACAACAAACTCCAATCACCATCAACGGGAGAAACTTGAAGGAAGTAACCTCCTTCACTTATCTAGGAAGCACTGTTTCAACTACAGGCGGGACGGACGAGGATGTCAAAGTCAGAATCGGAAAAGCAAGACAGGCGTTGATTAGCCTGAAACCAGTGTGGAGATCTTCTGCACTCAGCATGCGGAACAAGATACGGATTTTCAACACCAACGTCAAGTCAGTGCTCTTGTATGGCTCAGAGACTTGGCGCGTCACGAAAGGGATTTCCAATAAACTACAGACATTCATCAACAACTGCCACTTACGCTCGCTACTGAAGATCAGATGGCCAGAAAAAATAAGCAACAAGGAACTCTGGGAACGAACCAACCAAGAACCTATCACGCAACAAATATGCAGGAGGAAGTGGAGATGGATTGGCCATGCACTGAGAAGGCCGACTGAGGACATCACGCGCCAGGCCAGTTGCTTGAGTGGAATCCCCATGGGAAGCGACGAGTTGGGCGTCGGTGTCGAGGGTGACATGGAGGAGGTCGTGCGAGCAGGAAATGAGAGCTTGTGGGCTGTCGTGGGACCAGGTTCAAACGATCTCAGAGAACAGAGTTCACTGGAGGCGTGCTACTGAAGCCCTATGTTCCACTAGGAACCCAAGGGACTAATAATAATAAAAAATAGCTGCACGTTTCACTCTTTTGCTTTCAATACTGTTATTATTAATGGCATACAGATATAATAATTATTTCTTTTGAAAATAGTTTACGGCAAATGAACTTATTGAAATATTCCATGCTGAAAATTCCATACTGTATCGTACATGTTGTTTCGAATAAAGCGATTATTATTATTAATGTTATTGTTATTGTCTCCCGGATATTCCATCATTTGGAAAACTAGTGAAAAACTGGGAGGAATGGACAGCTATTTTGTCCTGATATGAGACTTCTTGGTAGTGCAAACCCTTGACCTTAAAGTACTGAGTTCTATGCATGGCAAGGTAATGGGTGTTTAATGCTGAGGAATCATATAGAAGAACAAATCACTTGTCCAGTGCTCTCAGATTTTCAGTGTTTCTTCAATTGACTTCAGCCTGTTTTGAATACTACCTTCAAATAAATAAAATCTGTATAAAATTCAAATTAAATTCCAGGATATTACTTCAATTTACTAGTGTACAACAAAACGTATTATCACTTCTCTCAACTACAATCACTCATTTTTTGTAATATCAATTGAGTAACATCAGTGTTATCGTCTCATCAAAGTGATAATTTCCTGTCAAACTGGATCACGTGTTTAAACATTATGGTATATTTTGATAATGAAACTATTTTAGGTTATAAGTTGGTAATGAGAAGTCTTCAAGTAGAAGACACATCTACATTTATCTGTTGAAATTATTGTTTACCGAACTGTATAAAATCTGATATCCGGTAACCGGATATTTTTGGTAGCAAGTGAGTAACTGAATACATCACTTACTGTCTAATAACATGCCTAATGACAATACTAGTCAACAACATAATAAAATAATGAACGATTAAAATAACTATGAAGATTTCTAAAGTCTGACATCGAAAATCACTGACATCAACAGTTGAATACATTTCCTTTTTCATATGGAATGTTATTTACCAACCTCCAGAACATTATCTACTTATTATAATTGTTTTTATATGATACCGTCGTTGATTGGACTGAATTGATCGGTCTCTATTAGCATATGGGATCCTGTACGGATGCCTCGATATTGCCTGCGTTCTAAATATATTAATGATGGATCTTAGCTAGCAGTGGACTCCAGAATGCGCATTTCGTCCTGTTTTGGACTCGTCAGCTGGATATGCCTGCTTCCTGACGACGGTACGATATATAAAAAACAGTCGTATACTAAAAAGTAGACCCGTCGTACAAGAAGTGGCTATCGTGGCTCTTTGGTGTAGTGGATAACGCGATGGCGTTTGAAGCGATCGCTCCCGATTCCGAGTTCTGGCGGAACAACACCACTCACTGGGAAGCAGGTACATCCAGCTGACTGGTGAGTCCCAAATAGGACGAAATGTGAATCCTGGATTCCACTGCTAGCGACGATCCATCATTAATTATCCATTTATTGCAAAATTATTTAACTGTCTACGCTGGCTTTTGTTAGAAATTAATAAACATCTAGTATCAGTTTGACTATCTGATATATTCGTGGTTTAGTAGACTTGTATTGATACTGTAGGATGACTGGAGGTGAAATGAAAGTCTGGTCAGCTATCGGATCTTGTAGCTCAGTTGGTGGAGTACCAAGATGAAAAACTCGTGACAGCTAGTTCAAACCCTATTACGACTCAATTTTTCATTTCGTTTTCAACCACCACTTATTATCGATATTGAGTGTCACCTGTTCTTCTTTTTTTCATTCTAGAAGAAAGGTTTTTATTATGGTATATGTGCGGTGTGTTTCTTGTAACGAATGACAACATCGCTGATAACAGCATCCTACTTCATGATGACTAACTGTTATGTGAAGACGAACCCTCAAACTAAAAGACTAAAAACTCATATTCTTAGTATTAAGTACCTTCAGTCTGCCTGGTATGTGTAATTTTTTTAAAAGTTCAGCATTTCATGTATGTTTCGCAGTGTGCTGTATTGATCACCGTCGTTAGATAAATCATCATATAATTTGAAACAAATTATTTGTGTTAACAGAGATGCGTAATATAGGAAAAAATGTAAGTTGAAGTCACCCTATATTCAACATTTGGAATTATTGTAGATATGGGTATTATTCTTTACCAAGGCAAAAGGTATTACCTTTTGTTAGCTAAACTGTTTATCCTAGCTTTTATATAAAAGAATATTTTCTTCTGGTCCACGTTACGAACCTATTTTTAGTTAAAGAATTATACTACTTAATTAAAAGTTTAAGTAGCTAAACTTACAGGACAAAATACAAAGACTTTGTAAACTGTTTTTCTGTGAAATTCATTACAGCTCATTTTCTTTTTATGAGCTAAATGAAAAATACATGAGAATATACACGATCCAGTATAACTTCCCTCCTTCTTATCATAAGTTAATTTCACGCAAGGTAGTCCTCATTTTCAGTTTTAGAAATGAACAGGAAGTGTGGCTAGAATTTTGCTGCACCAGATATCATTAGATTTAATCGGCAAACTGTTTTAAATTCTTCCCTTCCTCGCATCCTAACGGCTAAGGCCGGCAATAACCTCACATCATATCACAACATAGACAGTTTTTTCACCAGCAGCTTCTTAAGGAATCCCTGCGGTTCTGAACAAGTAATGACTATATAATGTAACTTGGAGAATGATGAATAAAATCCTTATGACTTTCTCAGCAATCTATATAACGACAATCTCCTAAAGTGTATTCCTGTATGGGAAAAAATTATTGCGTAAAAATTTGTGTAACATCAAATAAGATGTATCTAATGACGCAGAGTTAAGGTTTACAGTTCGCTATTTGTTGATATTTATGCAATTCTCTGTTGTAATTCTGAGTCGAATTGTTAGACCTCTCTTGGCATATAAGCTCCTATGCAAATATCTCTTTATTGCCTGAATATTTATTATGGTGATATACTTTGCTGCGGCTAGCTGCTCATGAATCCCAAACAGGAAGAAACACGTGTCCTGGATTCTTCTGCAAGCCAGAACCAAGTAAATCACCATGATGAATAGTTTATAATTCTCCGACGCCTGAGTGGAGCTCGGGAACAGCAAGCCCGAGAAAACCAGGCAGGCTTTAGACCTGGCCGTGGATGTATCGACCAAATATTCACACTGCATCAGGTCCTGGAACATAGGCATGCTTACAGACGCCCGACAATAGCTATATTTCTCCACCTGAAGGCGGCATTTGACTCCGTTGATCGAGAAGTCTTATGGCAGTGTCTGTCACTGAAAGGCGTGCCTAGTAAGTACATCACCTTATTGAAAGCTCTCTACTCGAACACTTGTGGACATGTTAGAGCCTATGGTAAGTTGTCCAGGGAGCTATACTCATCAAGTGGTGTCCGTCAAGGATGCCCACTATCCCCATTCTTATTTAGTTTTATCATAGATATTCTTATGGAGGTTTCCCTCTCGTCATCTTATTACACAGACGTTGACCCAATCACAAGTGAATTTTCTTTAGATCTAGAATATGCGGATGACATAGTCCTGTTAGGTGAAGACGCTGACTAGATGCAGAGTTTTCTGAACACTTTGAGTGGGAATTTGAGAATGTTTGGGATGCGATTTTCACCACCCAAATGCAAATTTTTGCTCCAGGATTGGTCTTCAGCGGTGCCCCACCGCGGCTAACAATAGAGAGTGAAGTGGTTGAATGCGTCAACCACTTCACTTACCTGGGAAGTAAGATCAGCCCCGGTGGGTCAGTTGCCGATGAGATTTCTGCACGGATACAAAAGGCGCGATTGGCTTTTACCAATTTACGCCACCTATGGCGCCGCCGTGATATCCATTTGTCTATTAAGGGTCGCGTGAACTGCACAGCAGTCCGCTCTGTTCTACTCCATGGCTGTGAAACATGGCCATTGAAGGCGGAAGACGTGAGAAGGCTTCAGGTGTTTAACCACAGTTACCTTCGTAGTATAGGACGTATTCCGTGGTGTCACCATGTGAGTAATTCAGAAGTCAAGTGTAGAGTTTTAGGGAGAAGAGGTAAGTCAGTTGACGAGGTTGTGAACCTTCATCGACTGAGATGGTTGGGACACGTACTACGTATGCCTAGTCACAGATTGCCTCATCACACAATGTTGGCTGAGGTGGGTCCAGACTGGAAAAGGGCTCGAGGTGGCCAGACTAAAACATGGCACCAATGTATGAAGTCTCTGACTGTTGGTTTAAGCCATGTAGGAGGGCGATGCAGACTAGGTGGTTGGGGTCGGCGGGACAAGAGGAACCAGTGGTTGGAGACTGACTCTAGGTGATATGGCTCAGAACCGAAGTCAGTGGCGCAGATGTATACACACATTATCCTCATCTTAACAACACTATACCGAATCTCACCATTTTGTCACTCCTCTTTCCTTTCTTCTCATACTTTATATTTCTTTTGACTGCATTCACTTATCTTCACCCTTCACCTCACTACCTTTCTACTTGATGAACTGAAGTGAGGTGTGGCAACTCGGAGTGTTACGCAGTAATGCCTGGTCCTATGTTGATAATGATTGATTGATTGAAATCCGAGTCAAAACATATCATAAAAGCAATGATCATTGAAATCTTAACTTTATAACCTATACTTGAAAAGCCTTAGTCGAAAACTTTAAGTGAAATGGCAATTTTTTGTCTTTTAACTTAACTCGGAGACTATTAAATACAAGTTGGGTATATTTGAAAATAAAATGAATCTATACCATCTTTATACAAGGTTAGATGTCTTAAGTGATTTTGGTCCCGTAAACCTTAGAAAAAAACCTTATCAAGAGTTCAGTAAATAAGTTTGTGTCACTGTTATCTGAAACATAAAAATGTTGAAACTGTATCCTTTAAATCCTGATTCACATAACTAAGATGATCAGTTTGCAAATTACTCATAAATTGCTTGATCCACCTTGACATTCCTTTCAGCTGAATACTTTTTCTATTTCCTAACTTTGATATCAACATGATTCCGAGTGGAAGAAACCTAAACAAAATCACAAGGCATGATTGTTAATACAATAATGTTATACAAGTTGATAAAATAGCCTACTGAACTGCATGATTAGTTATAAGGCGATTAGGTTTACCTGTAGACTTCTTTGATTTGGCTAGCAAAATATACAAATTAGCTAAAGTGACGTTTACCTGCATATGTTTTTCAGTAGTATATATTTTTTTATTTATATACTTATTTCCTGTATTTGTTATAATGGTAAATATAAACAAAGTTATTAAATGCATAAATAAAAAATCTGTTAACAACTTTTACTTACTATCGTTAAAATTAAAAGAAACATAACATGACCTACTTCAAATTATTCACTAAAATTATATTTTTATAGAAGGAAGTAAAATACAGTCTAAATGTTCTCTGCATAGTTAAAAAGCTCAAAACATAAAGTAGACAGAAAATATTAGTTACACAAACTCTTCTGAAAATATTTATTGACCTTAAACAACATAAAAATAGTTTTTCATCAGTACTTGCATAACTACAAAACATCGAGGATAAACAAGAAGAGTAGAAGTACATAATAATCATCAGTAAAAGCAATAAATTATGCATTCAGAATGGTGTATATAAATGAGATAATCAAAACTTGAGTATTTTTTCTCACGATAAAGTATATCTCAATTAAATCTCTTCTTTCCATATCAGAATCTTTGAAGTGAACACAGGGGTAAGACAAGGCTGCCTACCATCACACATGATCTTCCTGATTGTGGTCGACTTGACTAGACTGGATCATTCAGAAAACCGTGAGGAGCGAGAAGATGAACATATGCTGGACCGATAAGAAAACCCTAGAAGAAGATCTGGGTTTCGCCACCGACGATTTATGCTTAGTGTCCCAATAAATCGAGGATCTACAGGCAAAAACTAAGAAGTTGATAAAAGAGGCAAGGCGGCGAAGGAAGACGGGACTTCAGTTGAATGTAGAAAAAAGAAAGGTGATGAAGATACCCAACCAAAACCACCATCAACAGGTGAAACCGAAAGGAAGTAGTCTCTTTCACCTACCTAGACAAGGGAGCATCGTTTCAACTACAGGTGGCGGCACAGACAAGGATGTCAAAACCAGGATCAGAAAAGCAAGACAGGCATTCACTAATCTGAAATCAGTGTAGAGATCTACTGCACTCAGTACAAAGAACAAGATTCGGACTTTCAATACTAATGTCAAGTCAGTGCTTCTGTATGGCTCAGAAACTTAGCGTGTCACAAAAAGCATTTCCAACAAACTACAGACATCCATCAACAGCTGCCTACACTCACTCGATACTGAAGATCAGATGGCCAGAAAGAATAAGCAACAAGGAACTCTGGCTGGCCTGGCAATGAACCAGTCAAGAACCCGTCACCCATCAAATATGCAGGAGAAAGTGTAGATGGATTTGCTTGGACAAGCACTGAGAAGACCATTTGAGAATACCTCGCTTCAGACCAAGCCCTCGAGTGGAATCCAAGTTGAAAACGACGAGTTGGGTGTCCTAGGCGAGGGTGACATGGAGGAGATCATGTGATGAAGAAATGAAAGCTTATAGGCAGTCGTGGCGCCAGGTTGAGAAGACTGCAGAGAAGAAAGTGTAATGGAGGCATGATAGTGGAGCCATATGTTCCACTGGGAACCCAAAGGAAAAATAATAATAATTCCATGTCAGAACTTATATCTGTATAGATTGCAGTCCTTGAGGAAGTTTTGACTTAAATAATAGGAAATTGGAAAAATAAAAATGATGATTATAATATTAATCTTGTTAGCTGATGACATAGAGGTTGAATGATAACAAAAACGGGTTATGAGTTTGTCCAAACACTTCACCTTTCCTCCTAGAAACACCAAGGGCCTTAAGTATCCATGTGCTATAGCCTGACCTTTGTGTTCAAAAGAAGTGTGAACAATCTTTATATCAACCTTGACAATCACTTAATTTGGTTTTGGTTCATTTCGTTTCTTTTTTTGTTTTTTCAACTTTTCATTTTATTAGATTAATCTTTATAATCTTATATCGTCATTACCAGTTTCACTTTTATATTTAATTATTCCCAATATTACTTCATTTAAATCTACCAATAACTTCTACCTTTAAAAAAATATTTTCAACTTATCTCAGTCAATTTGTCTTAAGTATATTGCCTAATGCTTTAATTGTTTATTAGCTGTGGTATGGTTTGACCTTTTCGTTATCTATATACACCCTATAAACAATTAAAGAAATATTACTTAACCCTTGTTTTGTTGTTTCAACCTTTATATCATCATCATTATCAACATAGGACCAGGCATTACTGCGTAACACTCCGAGTTGCCACACCTCATATCAGCACATCAAGTAAAAAGATAGTGAGGTGAAGGGTGAAGATAAGTGAATGCAGTCAAAAGAAATATAAAGTATGAGAAGAAAGGAAAGAGGAGTGACAAAATGGTGAGATTCGGTATAGTGTAGTTAAGATGAGGATAATGTGTGTATACATCTGTGCCACTGACTTCGGTTCTGAGCCATATCACCTAGAGTCAGTCTCCAATCACTGGTTCCTCTTGTCCCGCCGACCCCAACCACCTAGTCTGCATCGCCCTCCGTACATGGCTTAAACCAACAGTCAGAGACTTCATACATTGGTGCCATGTTTTAGTCTGGCCACCTCGAGCCTTTTTCCAGTCTGGACCCACCTCAGCCAACATTGTGTGATGAGGCAATCGGTGACTAGGCATACGTAGTACGTGTCCCAACCATCTCAGTCGATGAAGGTTCACAACCTCGTCAACTGACTTACCTCTTCTCCCTAAAACTCTACACTTGACTTCTGAATTACTCACATGGTGACACCACGGAATACGTCCTATACTACGAAGGTAACTGTGGTTAAACACCTGAAGCCTTCTCACGTCTTCCGCCTTCAGCGGCCATGTTTCACAGCCATGGAGTAGAACAGAGCGGACTGCTGTGCAGTTCACGCGACCCTTAATAGACAAATGGATATCACGGCGGCGCCATAGGTGGCGCAAATTGGCAAATTCCAATCGAGCCTTTTGCCAACATTATTATTACTATAACCACCGGAAATAGTCTAGTCTAGTCACTGCAGACTATGAATAATATATTATTGTCAGAACCTTGAAAAGAAGAATACTATTTCCTATATCTGACAAGAAATCAGATATCTAAATGTACTTACGGGTTCCAATTTCAAAGGATTTTAATCAATATACAGAAAGTATCATGCTCCTGTCCCTCTACAAACGACATTTAGTCGGTGCAGTAAATTTTTAGGTAAGTTCAGCTAACTGTATCATCTATCTAATCAGTCAATAGTTGTACAGAATCTTTGCTTGATAATGCATTGTATGCAAACAATCTTCCATTTTACTATCAGACATTGTAAATATCCTATTCGTACTCAATGTTTCTTATATATATAAAGTGAAAAACCAATTTTTCTATGGAATAGTTACTATTAACGAGTAATTTAATGATAAGGTTTTTTGCTGACATCATTCACATATTCACTCTTTAACCCACCTCATAAAAGTTTATTTTCCCTCTTAAAGTCATAATCAGTTAACTACCATTTGCTATTTACAAAACAAATTCATTTTGTGTTCAGAATCGGAAAAGCAAGACAGACGTCCATTAGCCCGAGACCAGTGTGGAGATCTTCTGCACTGCTCTCAGGATTTTCAGCACTAAATCAGTCAAGTCAGTGCTGCCATGTGATGGTTCAGAGACTTGGCGCGTTACGAAAGGGATTTCCAATAAACTACAGACATTCACCAACAACTGCCACCTACTCTGGCTCGTTACTGAAGATCAGTTGGATTGCCAGAAAGAATAAGCAACAAGGAGCTCTGGGAACGAACCAACCAACAACCTATCACCCAACAAATATGCAGAAGGAGGGAGTGGAGATGGATTGGGCATGCACTGAGAAGGCCGACTGGGGACATCACGCGTCAGGCCAGTTGCTCGAGTGGAATCCCCATGGGAAGCGACGAGTTGGGCGTCGGTGCCGAGGGTGACATGGAGGAGATGGTGTGAGGAGGAAATGAGAGCTTATGGGCTGTCGTGGGACCAGGTTCAAAAGATTTCAGACAACAGAGTTCACTGGAGACGTGCTAGTGAAGACCTATGTTCCATTAGGAACCCAAGGGACTAATAATATAATAATAATAATTTTGTGTTTCCTCAGAGAATTCGTAGAAGCTTGGCAATGAGGCCAGTCAGTCAGCAATCAACAGATATATAGACATAGACCCAGTCTATCAACCAATAAGAAAGATGATAAACTACAGAGAGGTCAGAGTTCAGGTCAAGCAGAGGGACAACCAACAGGAAAATCTATACTATCAATGACACAACAACCAAAGGAAACAACCAGTTGTAGACCACTTCGTCAAGACAAGCTACTAAATCACTGACGGAGAGAAATTGACAGCTCACTTCATAGTGAAGTTAGTGCTGTGGATGATATCACTGTCTAGAAGGACGATGAAAGCTTAACGATTAAACAACCCATCTCAAAGAACACAATGCAACCAAGACCATCCACCTGAGCTACAACTATTCTCCACTGTTCAAGTTGTTCATTAATGGTACAGTTAGCTAATTCATGCCAATTTTGTACCACAGATCAGTTTTTTATTATCTTAGCTGAGTGGTTTCCTGTTGATACGGTAGTTGGGACATGAGAAACGTCAAGGTGGACACTGCAATTTATAAATCATATGCAGATTCATCATCCTATTCTTGTTTTATAACAACAATAGAAACTTGTAAGTCATTCAACTAGCAAACAAAGAAGCTAGGATATGTAGATATTCTAAGCTGAAAGACTATTAGACTAAGACATATTTTGAAATCATACATATCTAGATGAAAAAAGTTGGAAAAATGCGATAACTGAAACAGTGAAATAAATATTACCATTCCCTTTAGAGTGGTCAATTATTTTAAAATATATTTTAGAAATCATTTCATTCGATTAAACTTCGAATATTGAATTCGCTTCAGGGGTTGATAATAACGATCCTTTTGACTGTAAACCCTCTTTGTATTAACAGATTCAGCTTACATAGAACTATCTTTCTTTTATACAAAATGAGGACATCTCCTGATACCTTCACAGATGACTTAAGAGGAAAGATATGCTAGGTTCATTCCAACGTACTTCATTTTGATAAGTCAAAAGTAATGTATTTCTGAGATGGAATATACTACAGTATAGTGCTTACTAGTGACATGCTTCCAGATGGATATTAAGAAGTTCTAATAAGAAGGCGTGACCCGTGGGGTCAACCAGTCGTAAGTGAAGTGGATGCTAACTGAAGACCTTGGGTGATAGTTGCGCTATGTAGTGAATTGAAAGAAGTTGGAAACTGTGAACCACTGAAAACCAACCCAGTGGATGAATGGTTAGCGTGTTCTCTGTGAAACCTGAAGGTCCTGATTTCCATCGTTTAGCCAGGTCGTGGGTGGGTGCTGTCAAGAGATCCCATACTAGGACAAAACAGTTGTCCAGAGCTCCAAGACTTTCAGTGGTTCTCTAACTGATGTCAGTCTGCGAAATATACTACCACTAAGATCAAAAGTAAACAAAACTGGTCTCAAAACTATCCCTTAGATGTAGAGACAATGTGACATCTGTCTGATTCACGTGAACGGGAAAGCTGCTGTTAAAGTAATGAAACCTTAAATATGATGTCTCACAGAGCACTGGGATGGTAACCTGGAGGCCATCTGTTCAAGTCCTGCTGCGACCTGAACTTCCTCTTACATTCACTGCCCAGTATCAATAATACAAGTCTGGCAACCTACGGCTATCTTAAGTAGTCAAACTGATGATCAAAATAATTATTCCCAGTCAGGAATTCCAATTAAAAATAATTTCTATATATTCCCATCGAGTTTCCTTTTGTGGTGGAATTAATGATGAAATACTTTTCCGAACTGTTTCGTCTCACATGAGTCTAACACTAAATCTGATACTGGCAACGTTCATCAGAAAATTTCAGCTTATAGTTTCACATCGATGTATTTATATTGGAGCACCCTTCCAAATAAAAGCAATTATAGAGTGAGTAGACAACTCCTTCATAACTAAATATAAGTTTATTTTAGTTCTAATTTACTAAAACCTCGCCTCGTTAACTAGTTCACTAATTACCAGCCGGTCCTAAACCAGGGTAAAGAAGGAACGTTTGGCATAGGGCTAGCAACCCTACCCCGGAAAACAAATCTAACCTCTGAAGAAACTTCAAAGCACAAACAAAATATAAAAAATAATAACAAAATTATTTCTCACTGGAATCGGAGAGGCGAAATGATGCCGGTTGGTGAAAGCCTTCGGGAAGCCAATTGGCTGATGTGTCTTCTCTCCCACGATGAAACCGAAAGTAAGAATGAAGACATGGAATGCCTTCACTGTGTTTAAACCTAGCAAGGCTGGGTAGATTGCAAAAGAGATGAGGAGGTATGGTGTCGAAATGCTAGGCTGAGAATCTGCGAAAGCAGGTGGAATGTATTTGAACACTCCAAACTGTCAATTGGACAGTCAGTAATCTACTCCAATATTGTCACCCACACGAAAACCATGAGCACAGCACACTGACTTGTGGAGTGACTATCATCATGTCCCCAATAGCAACAAAGGCTCTCTCTCATGCAGTGGGAACCAATCTCCTCCAGGATCGTAACCGCAAGGTTCAACTCAAAAGGAAGGAAGGTCATAATCATACAACTCTATGCTACACACCTACAAATAATGCAGATGAAGAGAAGAGAAAAAGGAGGAATTCTACAGACAACTTCAATCAACACTGGACAAGACCCCGCTCCAGTTGGCGACATCAAAATTCACTCTAATGGGCGACATGAATGCCAAACTGGGAACAGACAACAAAGGAAGAGAACTAACCATGGGTCAAGAGGCGCTCGGTGAAATGAACGAGAATGGAGAATTGTTTTCAGACTTCTGTGAATTCAACGTATTGGTGATTGGAGACACTGTGTTCAAGCATAAGGATATCCACAAAGCGAAGTGGATTTCACCAGACATCAGGACACACTAAAAATCGGATCGACTTCATCTCAATGTGAGGAAAGTGGGGACGAAGCCTACTTGACACAAGGTCAAGAAGATGAGCAGATGTAGGCTCAGACCACTATCTAGTGCAAGGAACCTGCCTTTCAAATCAAGTTGAAAGCCTTCAGGGAAATTGGTGATAGACCACAGTTCAAGTTCAACACCCAGAACAGAAACTGAAGGACGAAACTGCAAAGGAAATCTTCACAGCAGCCATCAAGACAAAATGGGAGATATCGAGGAACATCTCTGAAGAAACCTATGTGGATGAGCACTGAGCTATTTGAAAGCTATGTGGAAGGAGACCTGCATAACCGTATTAGGAAGGAAGAAGAAAGAAGATAAGGAATGGATCTCGACGAACACATGGAAGCTGATGGAGGAGGGAGAGGAAGATGGTGATGGTGAAGCAGAAGATAAACCAGTGCAGTGCAGGGATGACCAAGGCGAGGAGGAACTGAGTACAATGTATAAAGCAATACACTGGAAAAGAAGTCAAGAAGAGTGCACGGAAAGACAAAACACACTTCTACGAAACATTGGCAAGTGAAGCAGAACAGGCTGCAGGTAGGAGAGACAGACACCTGACAACATTGTATCATATAACAAGATTGCTATCTGGGAAGAGATCAACGCAGACGAAACTAATAAAAGGTGATGAAGGAAATTTAATTACGAAAGAAGAGAAACAAAGGAAACAATGGGCCGACCACTTCAAGAAGCTCTTGAATCGACCACCACCACCTGCACTGCATCCAGAAATACCACCTACAGCCACTGAACTACAAGTCAGCATAAATCCTCCAACAAAAATGGAAGTCCTGAACGCCACAAGGCTACTGAAATGTGAGAAAGCGGCAGGACAACATGGAATCCCGCCAGAAGCACTGAAAACAGACGCAGGGACAACAGCGGTCATGCTCACACCACTATTGCAGAAGGTGTGGAAGGAAGGATAGGTACCTGCAGATTGATTGGAAGAATGGCTACCTTGTCAAACTCCCGAAGAAGGGAGACCTCAGTGTTTGTAAGAAATGGGGCAGAATCACTCACCTGTCCACTCGGAGCAGGCAAAATATTAAGCCGCATCATCCTGGAGAGACTAAGAGATGCACTAGATTCAAAACTACGACCGGAACAGGCTGGCTGGATTCAGGAAGTACAAATCATGTGCCGACCAAATTGCAACGCTACGTTACGAATCATCATAGAACAAAGTAGAGAATGTCAGTCAACTCAATTCTACCTCAACTTCATCCACTTTGAGAAGGCCTTTGACAGCGTTGACCGACAAGTAATTTGCCAGGCAGTTGCTTCAACACTACGGAGTACCGTAAACCTTTATCAGCCTCATTCAACAACTATATGAAGACACCACATGCCAGCTGATCCACAGTGAAAAACTCATTGACGCTTTTGAAGAGAAGACAGCGGAAAAACAAGGGTTTCTACTATCACCCATGATATTCCTGATTGTGGTCGACTGGATCATGCAGCAAACAGTGAGGAGCGAGAAAAGGGGATGCAATGACTGGACCGGGAAAATGATCCGAGATGACTTGGATTTCGTCCATTGTGATTTACGTCTAATGTCACACAAACTCGAAGATCTGCAGGTGAAAACTAACAAGTTGACAGGAGAGGTGAGGCAGTGAAGATATGACTTCAAGTGAATGTAGAGAAGACAGAGATGGTGAAGATACCCAACCAACACCAACAAAAACAGCAAAAACAACAACAAACTCCAATCACCATCAACGGGAGAAACCTAAAGGAAGTAGCCTGCTTCGCCTATCTAGGTAGTGGAGCATCGTTTCAACTACAGGCGGAACAGGCACACACGAGGACATCAAAGCAGACAGGATGGAAAGACAGCAAGACACGCCTTCCTTCATTAACCTGAAACCAGTATGGAGATCTGCACTCAGCATAAAGCGTGAACAACATCCAGATTCTCAACACAAATTCAGTCAAGTGAGACAGTGCAGTGCTTCTATATGATGGTTGAGAGACTTGTCGGCACGTTACGAAATTGATTTCCAACAAACTACAAACATTCATCAACAACTGCCACCTACACTGGCTGGTTACTGAAGATCAGAAGCTAGGTTTCGTGCTTGTTGTCACTCGTCAGCATTGTGCATCTGAAACCTTGTCAGAACTAATGTCCCGTCTGAGGTTGGAAACCACATTGTCCAGTGCTCCAGTCGGAGACGTTACCATAGAGTAATTTGGGTCACGATTAGCATCCTGTAAGGCTGGATCACTGCTCGCTGTAGAGTAATCAAATCCATGGAATAGCATCTCCAACTGCAGCATTCAGTGTCGCAGGTTGGAATCTCAGGTAGGGCATCAGTTCCTTCCAGGCTTCTGACGGAGTGTTGGCAAGCACAAAACGTATATCAAGCAGGACTTCCTATTGAATGCTTCCTTCCACCTAATATGGGATATATATATATATATATATATATATATATATATATATATATGATGCAGGTTAAACATAAACTTGTCATAGATCAGTAGACATTGAATTACATAGCTAAGTGAAACCGTATTTTACTAGAAAGAAAACTTATACATCTCTTTCAAACTTCTAAATATTTCACCAGTGCCAACAGTAGTAAGCATATTTAAATGCAGACGAATAATTTGTCTGTTGATATTTTTTGATTATAATAGGAGTTTGAAACAATAGTCAGAGAGAATACAATGAATTTGGACAGATTTTTGATTACTATTGTTCAATTCATACAAATATGGTGAGTGATGTTTTGTTCAGTTTCCTGTGTTTTCATTTTATACTGAGGACAAAGAATGGATGAAATTGTACCGTAGTTTACGAATTGCCTTTTTATGATTTTCTGTACTGAAAAAGTTTTGATTTATTTTCATAATTTAACTGACTGATTCCTAAAAAAGTAATTACTGTCTTTTAACATGAGAAACATGAAAGTACTGCACTGGATTCACCTATTTCTGTGTTGTTCTACCCAGTCTTCTATTTATTTTATTTACTGATTTACTAGTTCTAAATAGATGCAATATCATTTCTTTGGTCTAACATTAATTAAACGTACATGTATTTATATAAGCTGTTAAAAGGCAGTGTCCAACCAACAACACCATCAACAACAAGAGACACTAATCACCATCAACGGGGGAAACCTAAAGGAAGTAGCCTGCTTCACCTATCTAGGTAGTGGAGCATCGTTTCAACTACAGGCGGAACAGGCACACACGAGGACATCAAAGCAGACAGGATGGGAAAGACAGCAAGACACGCCTTCCTTCATTAACCTGAAACCAGTATGGAGATCTGCACTCAGCATAAAGCGTGAACAACATCCAGATTCTCAACACAAATTCAGTCAAGTGAGACAGTGCAGTGCTTCTATATGATGGTTGAGAGACTTGTCGGCACGTTACGAAATTGATTTCCAACAAACTACAAACATTCATCAACAACTGCCACCTACACTGGCTGGTTACTGAAGATCAGATGGATTGCCATAATGGTGAGAATAAGCAACAAGGAACTCACTCTGGTTGACTGACAACAAACCAACCGAGAATCTATTGGTGAAGAAATATGCAGAAGGAGGGAGTGGAGATGGGTTGGATTGTGCGTGCACTGAGAAGGCCGACTGGGGATATCACGAGCCAGACCAGCCAGGTCGTCGAGTGGAACGCAAAGGGGAAACGATGAGTTGGGTGTCCGAGGTGAGGGTGGTTTAGAGGAGATGATGTGAGGAGGAAATGAGAGCTTGTGGGCTGTTGTGGAACCAGGTTGAAAATATTTCAGAGAAGAGAGTGTAATGGAGATGTGCTACTGAAGTATTATGTTCCATTTGGAACCCAAGGGACAAATAATAATAATTTAATGTATACTTTATACTTTAATGTACAACATGTCAGTATTCGAACCTTGTTTAAATATAACTCATAAATAATTTCCCACTTTTCAATATCACTAGTCTTCTAATCAGCTAGATACTGAAGGGCAAACGACTGATGAAAAGTTTGACGGAAACTTTTTTAAGTCAATTTTCAAAATAAATAAAATATTTATGCTGAGCGATGATTGAAGGTGGAATGAAAATTTATACCACGGCTGGATCCGAACCAGCGACCATCGAGTCTCTCGCCCGATGATCTACTAACTGAACTACGAGGTCCGACTTCTGTTTTGTGATAGTAACGCGTCACGAATTAACATGGTAGTCGGGCATGGTGACTCGAGTGAAATAAAAATTTGACCAGAAGTCGAACTTTGCAGCTCAGTTGATAGAGTATCGGTCCTGGAAACCCTGTAGTCGTTGGTTCGAACCCGGCCGCCATCTAAATTTTCTTTTCATCTTCAGTCATCACTCAGTATAAACACTAATCTGTCAAAGCACCGCTATCTCACGTAGTCAAAAGGATAAACAAAACACCATTAGAACTACTCAGTGTTGTTCTTGGAATGTTGACTCAATGGTAATAATTTCAAGCAATAAATTTTTCAAAGTCGTATCAAAATCTTAGAAGCTTGTTGCTTGAGTTAGATCACCTTCAGAAGTAAACACTCTATTACGCAATACGCCTTCCATTCTGGTGGGATTTGTGAGAAGGAAATTTAGAATAGCAGCGTAGATAGTTAGAGTAGAAGATGTCCTTCAGTCTGAGATATACTGGTAGCCGAAGGTGCATCACTGTCCTATGCAACATCATATATATTGACTTCAGGAAGAAGTAAACGGAGTCACATATCAAAACTCTGTATCTTCAAATGAACTAGTTTTAGTGAGCTGAAGAACAGCCATAATCTTCTGCTTTATTCCACCCTTACCAAAGTTCCCTAAACGATTAGTTTTTGTTAGTTATATACTATTCTAACGGTCTTCTATTTGACGACTCTTCACTGATATATGGTTTCAAAACTCAATCAATACAAAATATCTTATGTGCATAAATATACTGAACGAGAAAGCGTTGCCTTTGTGATTATAAAATCAGATTTCCTTCTGCATTCTTTCAGTCAGTTATACTCATAAAGGTGAGTGATTACTCTAATATAAGCAGCATATAACTTTGCGTGCATCCTAAGGTAAAACGTTTTGTATACAACTCAGTACTTTCATTCACAAAAATAACTAACAAACTAGTTACTTCAGGTAACAGGAGAATATTTTAGAAGAGAAAGAAAAAAACTACTGAAACTCAGCTAACCATAGGAATACTATGATGTGCTTGTTTTTTGAATAACTACTGTAGTGAAAAAGAAATGTCAAGTAGATTGTGAGTAGATTGTTCATGCGCTTCAAAGATCATTTTTGAAACTTAGCTATTTATATAAATGGTGTTCAAACTGCATCGATAAGGCCCTTTACTTGACGTAGGTTTAGAGTTCGTCAACACATCTGCTACTTTTTAGAAGCTGGAGTTTCTTCGATAATCCCAACTTGTATCAGTTATTTCCGATGTCAGAGATTTAACCATCAAACTACTTATGTCATACGTCATACTTAGTACTTGGTGCACAGTGCTGAATAATTCGTGTACTTAGCACAGACCTATACAGGGTAAATTTTTCGACTTCAGTAATCAGTTGTGCAAATTCGAATCCTTTAGAGAAACCAATTACTAAATGGCTGAAGAAAACCTTCGCGGATGACTGCCAAAAAGCAATGGTATCAACGGTCAAGGTTTCTTGCCGAATGACTCTCAACATCTAAATCCGAAACTGGAGCATAAATGGAAAAGTTAGAATCCTGATAAACACAGGTGCATGTCAGACACCATGTTTTATTGTTTAAGCTATAGAATAAATCACTATCAGCCACGATTAGAAAAAGTTTAATTCAGTGATGAAATGGAGGCATGATCTTCATAATCATATTCAAACAGAAGCTTCGAAAGCTGAAAACACTTTGACTTACTTCAGGACAGTCACAGTCTGGTGGAAGGTATTCAATAAGCTGCCAATGTGAAGGGTTTTGATTTTTATTTAAATTGTTTACAATTAAAGCTACAATTGCATCCGGAGACATTTCTTTAACTTGAAATTGAACATCATGAATATTGTAAATGAGTTGATCATACTGAAAAAGAAATAAGAATGTCAAGTATTGTAAACTTTTAAATGTAATGCCTAAAAACCTTTTTATCCATACAAATTACTGTAGATTTTGTAATTTGATTGGTAGAGGATAGTAGTGGAATTCAGGATGTGTGTTTCACCCACTTTAGGACTCATCCTTTGGATGTATCTTCACTCTCAATGAAAAGAAATGTGCGTTCAAGATTCGACAGTTAGCCACCACTATGCAAATTACTCATCATTAACCATCAAGTAATATTGAGACATCTTCAAAAGAGCCCATATGCCAACGGAGTTTGATCGATTTCATCCAGAATAACACCAGGATATTATAAGTGCTGCTGATATTTTGTAAAACTACGCCAAGATTTCAACAAATATCCAGCAAACTCAAAAATAAACTAAAAATATATGATCAAAGGATCTGATCTCCCTTTGATCGGCATTTAACAGTATTTTTCTCTTTGATAATGTCAGTCCAGTAAATGAACAGGGCCAAATGGATACATAAAACTAAATTTTAAAAACAGTAGTCAATGCATAAGAATCAAACTTTAGTCATCAGTGTTTAACTTTAAATAAGGTATACTGATGTTTGAAAACTGGTTTAAAACTGTGAACAGAATAACATATCAGTAATACTAACTTGGTGTTGACTATTTATTACAACTAATAGAAGTTGGTACACGATATCACTAACACAAATGTCGCTGCTCCAAGCTACTAACATAATTTATGATAACCTAAGTTAAATATCACAAGATAAGACTGCTGAATAATAATTTGTGGTCTGAGAATGAAGCATTTTGATGACAGCATAGTCCGATCCATACAAAAATGTCTTATGACATCGAGTCTAATAGAGAAGTGTTGATTCACCGAAAATAATCTGACGTTCCTTATTTTACAGAATTCGGTAATAACTGTAAATCATCTAATAGGGTACTAACTATTATTACCATTATTTTCTCCTTGGGTTCCTAATGGAACATAATACTTCAGTAGCACATCTCCATTACACTCTCTTCTCTCCAATCTTTTCAACCTGGTTCCACAACAGCCCACAAGCTCTCATTTCCTCCTCACACCATCTCCTCCATACCACCCTCACCTCGGACACCCAACTCATCGTTTCCCATCTCTACTCCCTCCTTCTGCATATTTCTTCACCAATAGATTCTCGGTTGGTTTGTTGTCAGTCAACCAGAGTGAGTTCCTTGTTGCTTATTCTCACCATTATGGCAATCCATCTGATCTTCAGTAACCAGCCAGTGTAGGTGGCAGTTGTTGATGAATGTTTGTAGTTTGTTGGAAATCAATTTCGTAACGTGCCGACAAGTCTCTCAACCATCATATAGAAGCACTGCACTGTCTCACTTGACTGAATTTGTGTTGAGAATCTGGATGTTGTTCACGCTTTATGCTGAGTGCTGAGTGTAGTGCAGAAGATCTCCACACTGGTTTCAGGCTAATAAAAGCCTCTCAATAAGGTTCTAACTATTCAAGTATAAATCAATAACTGTTGACAAACTTCATCGTCATCATAGTAAAAAACGAAACAATTGCCAAGTAGAATAATTTACATACATCACTGATCTATTGAAAATGTGAACTAGCTCGTTACAAGTTCTTTCTTGGCTGGTTCCGAATGGATTGTTGGCTTGTAATGAACAACACGATCGAGTGCATTATGAAAAAAATTTAACTTACTACGTTGTCAGTAACAGTGAAAACACTTTTTTCTGTAAGGATTATTATTATAAAGGTTAGAAAGGAATAACTGTTCAATCGATAAAACTAAGTTACTTAATCTTCCCTAGAAATAAATTTTTGCATGTACAGACTGTACAATTTCTCTTTGTTTCACTAAACAATAGGTGTCTCTAGCTATTTACCCTGACTTCGGTTTCAATTGACTTAATCAAACCCTGCATATATGGACGATATTCATTGACCATCATCTTTTAGCTACCACGTCTTCTCAGTGTGACACGGATCCAAATCTTATTAACATTCTCACTGAAGGTCCTTCGTAATATGGCAGTTCACCATCATCAACTGTATGATAAACTAAGGCAAAGATCCATGATTAAATCCTGTTATGCTGTTGGGTTGGATACTATGCCTGCCGAGAACAACAACTCACAATTAACTTGGTTTCTTTTCCCTCTTTTCACTTTATATATTGAGCTTCTGGTTTCCTATCACCTTGAAAATTATACGAATACGAAGGGTAACAACTAGATTTTTTGGGAACAAAAGTGTTCGGGTGAAATATTTAGATGCATACTGACGGCATTCACGTTAGTATTCACCTATACTTCCTTGCCCATCGACTGCAACTCAAAAATTCTGAATCTTGTTACATCATACAAAATGTTCTGATATAGTCATGGTAGCAGATGACTTGAACACTCAAGTAAGAAAGGTGATTCGATCAGAAGGGCATATTGAAGGTATCCACAGAATCCCATGTCAACAAATCGACAACAGTGATCACCATTTACAGTTTTGCTCTGACAATCGCTTGTTTCTGGCCAGTACTAATTTCAGACTAAAGCCAGACACGGTCTCATTCGGCAGAAATCAAGAGAATGTTGGACACAAAAAACAGGAAAATGATTTTCTAAACCATCATATCGAAAGGGTCGCTGAGCAGTTCTCACTCCTTCAAGAGTACCTGTCTGGACTTTGATCACTGGTGTATATTTATCCCGTAGTGATCTCAGGAGACAGGCGCCACTGAAGCTTGTGTGTGCTTGACTGGGAAACGATAATGTCAAGTGTGCGTTTGAGAATTACAGGGTGAAACATATGTCTGAATATGGCAAAAATTCCTCTTCTTGATAATGCCTGATGTAATAGTAACTGTATCCTAGATACAGAGGGAAAAACAATTTCTCTACTGACGTTCAAGTGGGTAGAAAACGTCTGTGAACTTCCACAACCTCATATGAAGTGATTAAGGCAAGTGAACCCATACTCTCTGACTCTGACCATGATGATTAGTGAAGGCAAGTTGAAACTATTCATAGTCACCGCAAGTAAGGGTGGGTGGAGAAGGTGAAAAAGATGAAGAAAACACCCGAGTCAAACAACGCCCAACAGTTATTCAGATATGTTAAGGATGCTGATAGGAAGATGCTGGCTAGTGAGAACATTACTCAAGAGAATGGTTACCTGGTAATCTTTGAAGACAAGTGGATGGAACTTTGAGTTGAATACTTTGACAAACAATTTAACTGGCCTGTACGCACTTTTCAGTCACCCGGCATGTGATCTGAACGTAAATGGGACAAAAACTACGGTCTTTTGACTCCTTACAAAGTTAAAAAGACTATTTTAAACCAGAAACCATGCAAACCTATGGACACTGGTGGTTTTTCATCTAGGGTTTCTAAGGGTGGAGGTAAAGAATTACTGAGTAGATTAACGGTAGTAATGGCTAGTGTATCGGGATCAGAGGTAGCCGCGTCGAACTGGTCTAGGCTTTTGATCATTTCAACCTATATGACTGGAGGTAAGTCAGTATGATAACCATAGGGAAATCAGATTAATTATCACCTTATCTAAGATCCCGAGATAAAAAGTCATTCAGCACTCAACTATAGCCCCACAACGACAAAATCAACAAAACCGGGAAGGTTCCAGATTCTAACGAGGTTGAGTCGATTAAATCTCCACTCTATTTATAGGTTTCAGAACACAGACATATTTCATAATTTTGAAGCAGTTTTAAACTCTGTAAACTGGGAGGTGTTGCGGTAATATCTAACAAAGAAGATTTTATTGAGTTAGTATGTGAAGCTCTCTACACAAGTTCATTCAGCCATATAGGAGCTTATGAAGAAATGTTGACTGATAGGATGATAAACAGTGTTATCCATTAGGGATGTCCTCACTTACAATTCTTGTTTAACTCTTTTTCAGATATGCCAAAAGATATAACCCTAGTACCTGCAACTTATCTGTGATTGACTTAATCCTAGGTATGAACCTGATTGACTTGGAATGTACAGAGAACAATATCCAGTTGGGTGAAGACACTAGGAAAACTAATGAGTTTCTAAATGCTTTGAGCAGAAATCTGAATACATTAGCACCTGTTTCATACTTGTCAAATGTAAAAGACACTTTGAAAGTGGTTTGTACGAACTTGTTTAATTGTAAAAAGTGAAGTCAAAGAATGTGTAGACCGTTCCAATTACTTGAAGATATGCATATGCTCAAATATATTGGTTGCTACTGAAATCCTAGCTGGCTACAGAAGGCCTGTTCAACCTTTGCCAGGGCACCTCACCATTGACACCAGTGAGGTGCCTGACTACCAACTAAGGAAAGAGGATGCTGCTCCTTAATCGAAGATATGGGTAGAATAGAGGATTTTGATCACCGGCGCTTTCATAGTATTGCTCATATATAGTACCATCACTGTGAAGGAGTGATGAGGTTAGGCATAAACTATTATGCACGGGAGGTAAATCAGTGAATACGGTTGTGAACATTCAGTAACTAGGGAGGGTTGGGCATGTGCTGCACACATCGAGTTGCAACACGACCTCAAAGTTTGATTTTATCCACGGTAGAATTGATTTGTAAGAAGGTTAAAAATGGTGGACCGAGACTTTCAATCAGTTCATGAAGTCTCTTACTGTCTGTTTAAGCCGTACAGAAAAGAGCAGACTGCCTGTTTGGGATCCACGAGATACTAAGAATCAACAATTGGAGACATTTTGATGGGATGACTCAGAATCAGTTATCGTAACACAGGTGTTTACACTCTTTGTTATCATCAAATAACTTAACATTTATTCCATCTTCTTTCACGCACATCTGTTCATCATAATACCACTTTTCCGTCCATTTATTTCTTACATGCTGCTGTTAAGTGTAGAAACCTGGGCCAATCCACTTATGTGCTAGATATTACACTCATTTGATAGACGTTGGTTGGATGAAGGCGATCAACAGGAAGCCCTGGATCTACGTTTCGTACATGTTGGCACTCGTCAGCAAAATTATCGATAGAATTCTATCAACACTTAAGACTAGACAATATGAAGTTGGTTACCCTTCAGTGACCAATCAATGTATTACCCTCATTTGTCTGTGTGTCTGTCTGCTGTATTTTATTGTCAATGGCACAAATATCTTACACTTCTTTTTACTATTATTATTTTCCCCTTGGGTTCCTAATGGAACATAATACTTCAGTAGCACATCTCCATTACACTCTCTTCTCTGAAATATTTTCAACCTGGTTCCACAACAGCCCACAAGCTCTCATTTCCTCCTCACACCATCTCCTCCATACCACCCTCACCTCGGATACCCAACTCGACGACATGGCTGGTCTGGCTCGTGATATCCCCAGTCGGCCTTCTCAGTGCACGCACAATCCAATCCAATCCATCTCCAATCCCTCCTCCTGCATATTTCTTCACCAATAGATTCTCGGTTGGTTCGTTGTCAGTCAACCAGAGTGAGTTCCTTGTTGCTTATTCTCACCATTATGGCAATCCATCTGATCTTCAGTAACCAGCCAGTGTAGGTGGCAGTTGTTGATGAATGTTTGTAGTTTGTTGGAAATCAATTTCGTAACGTGCCGACAAGTCTCTCAACCATCATATAGAAGCACTGCACTGTCTCACTTGACTGAATTTGTGTTGAGAATCTGGATGTTGTTCACGCTTTATGCTGAGTGCAGATCTCCATACTGGTTTCAGGTTAATGAAGGAAGGCGTGTCTTGCTGTCTTTCCCATCCTGTCTGCTTTGATGTCCTCGTGTGTGCCTGTTCCGCCTGTAGTTGAAACGATGCTCCACTACCTAGATAGGTGAAGCAGGCTACTTCCTTTAGGTTTCCCCCGTTGATGGTGATTAGTGTCTCTTGTTGTTGATGGTGTTGTTGGTTGGACACTGCCTTTTAACAGCTTATATAAATACATGTACGTTTAATTAATGTTAGACCAAAGAAATGATATTGCATCTATTTAGAACTAGTAAATCAGTAAATAAAATAAATAGAAGACTGGGTAGAACAACACAGAAATAGGTGAATCCAGTGCAGTACTTTCATGTTTCTCATGTTAAAAGACAGTAATTACTTTTTTAGGAATCAGTCAGTTAAATTATGAAAATAAATCAAAACTTTTTCAGTACAGAAAATCATAAAAAGGCAATTCGTAAACTACGGTACAATTTCATCCATTCTTTGTCCTCAGTATAAAATGAAAACACAGGAAACTGAACAAAACATCACTCACCATATTTGTATGAATTGAACAATAGTAATCAAAAATCTGTCCAAATTCCATTGTATTCTCTCTGACTATTGTTTCAAATTCCTATTAGAATCAAAAAATATCAACAGACAAATTATTCGTCTGCATTTAAATATGCTTACTACTGTTGGCACTGGTGAAATATTTAGAAGTTTGAAAGAGATGTATAAGTTTTCTTTCTAGTAAAATACGGTTTCACTTAGCTATGTAATTCAATGTCTACTGATCTATGACAAGTTTATGTTTAACCTGCATCATATATATATATATATATATCCCATATTAGGTGGAAGGAAGCATTCAATAGGAAGTCCTGCTTGATATACGTTTTGTGCTTGCCAACACTCCGTCAGAAGCCTGGAAGGAACTGATGCCCTACCTGAGATTCGAACCTGCGACACTGAATGCTGCAGTTGGAGATGCTATTCCATGGATTTGATTACTCTACAGCGAGCAGTGATCCAGCCTTACAGGATGCTAATCGTGACCCAAATTACTCTATGGTAACGTCTCCGACTGGAGCACTGGACAATGTGGTTTCCAACCTCAGACGGGACATTAGTTCTGACAAGGTTTCAGATGCACAATGCTGACGAGTGACAACAAGCACGAAACCTAGTTTCAGGGCTTCCTACCAACTGCCTTCATACAACTAACACCTATCTCACTGAATCGTGGTGATGAGTCTCCTGACCTTTTTATCATATTGCAAAACGATCGACAGATTTCGATCAGTACTTAGGAATGGACAACATGAAGTTGCTTACACTCCAGTGACGCAGTAATGTAAGGTGTAATATGTGTCGAGTAAATGTCAAACATTTTTTGCTGACTTATTAAAGAAGTCAGTCAGATGGGATGTTGTTTTTAATTGATAATTTAGGTAACATAAGGATAGAAGGCAACAGAACTTTCATAAGCTGATCCGAAAAAATAAGTTGCTTGGAATTCACCAGCTGAAGGCCTACACTCTTTATATTGCATAAGTGATGTGTACCAAATGATCAAATGCCTTATCTAGTCGTTTCGTCGTATTATTTCCTACAACGTTTCAACCAACTAAGAAATTATCTTTGAACTGATTGATAACCAAGGAATCTGAGGCTCCGGAAAGTAAATATATACCAATGAGGTAAGCGAAATAGCAGTAAAATCACATTATTTTGAAGATTCTTTGCAAGGTTATGAGCGAGACTAAATGTTATCCTTAGGTTTTATAGTGTTCTGTGTAAAAATGGGTATTCTCTATCCTTTATAAGTATATATTTTGAAGTGAAAACTGAAACTATAAATCCTTTTTCATGCAATTTGAAGGTTCAATTAACTTACTTTGATCTGTGAGCATCATTCTTCATAAATAAATGTACTTACATTCCAACTAGGAGATGAAAGTGTAACCGATACTTTATATATGAATAAATGGTATGACTGAGAGCGTATAAGAAACTATTAAAATAGGTCAAATATGCATACAGCCTTTACAGAAAATACGCGAACTTGTACACAGAACGCTACATCCGATAACAGGCACGAAAACACCTCGGAATAACTTTTAGCCTCATCCTCCTAAAAGTATCCTGGTGGCATCTGAAGGTGTTTTCTTCTATTTTATAATCTACACTACTGACTAGTAGATCTACCTTTATAGATTATTTTGATATAACCTTCTATTTAATACTTTGTAGTTGCGTTAAAGCTCTTCGTTTACGGCGAATCCATACAGTTAAGTTAAAATAGAACTTTTCAGTATGTCTAATAATTCCCTAAAACTTCAGTAAATATTACTGACATTGTTATGGTAGCATGAAAGTTACTTAGAAGGATACACCTTTCAAATATATGTTGGGAAACCAATTAGATAATACTAATTATGTTAGTTTACAAGCTCCAGCTAAATTCTACAGCAGTCATTAAACTACGTAACTATATAAAAATGTCTCTGTATCAGAGTGAGATGTGTACTGAGCAAGCTTTGATTACCCTAAGGCAACCAATCAAACAAAAAAAGTATTCATAATTGAATTCTTTTCCATAGAGATTCAGAACATTTTCAGTGATCAGAAGAAAGCTTTAAGCTTTTGAAAAGAAGTTATACAATCTTAATAAAGACATGTATATCCTGAAAAAGACAAGACGTGATATGTTTTGATCAATATGTATATGCATACGATAGAAGTGCTCATTCTAAAGAAACCTGACGTCATATTAAATCTGCTTTAGAAATAGATGTAAATGCATTTGGTAACCTACACCTTAAGGTTAGGAAATGTCAATGGATTTCCGCACCGATATCCAAACTGATTAATGCGAGAAGACTGATTTCAGCTGACTGTGACCACAATGAAGAGTGAAAGCAACTGAAATGTAAATCGACCAGGAGTTTTCGCATCGGTCGCGAGTAGTTGTGGGTGATGAGAAAGATGGAGAGTGCATTAGCTTTGAGTAACACTCGGTAACTACACAGGCTTATTAAGGATACTGGCAAAAAGAAAACATTGGTTAATGAAACCGTCACTGTCAAGGATGGTACCCTGATAACTTCCCAGAACAGACGACTAGAATGTTGAGCACAACACTTTAAAGCATGGTTCAACTAGCTCTCATCAACGCTGCAGTTGACCAACATCCATCCTGAACCTGAATGAGACTAAAATGTCAGTCCCCCGACTTTCTTTTTAGTGGAGAAGGCTGTGTCGAACCTGAGATGATCCAAAGCAGCACGACGTGACAGTCTGCGACCAGACATTTCCAAAGATGGAGGTAGGAAATTGTTATTTTAGGTAACGAAGGTGCTAGGTAGTGTATGGGAATTAGAGGTAATCCCATCATACTACTCTGCTTCTTTGATCATTTCAGGCCATCGGAAGAGAGAGGTGTCTTCCTGTGACAACCATACAGGAATTAGTTTGACTGATATTGTATCCAAGATCCTAGGGTCCATGTAAGGGCTTCTGGAGAGTTGTCATCAGAATTCACGACAGCTAGTGGTGTTTGCCAGGGATACCCATTGTCACCGTTCGTACTTAACTTCGTCATAGACGTACCAATGGACGTAACCTTGGGTACGTCTGACCTTACAGAAAACGGTCTACTTCCTGGAGATCATCTGGTTGACTTGGAGTATGCAGACAATACTGCTGCAATATGGGAAGACACCGACAAAATGAAACAGGGTCCTCTGAATGGGTTGAGCAGAAATCTGTATATGTTTATCATGAATCCCACTCCTGTCAAATGTGGATGATGCTCCAGGAGTGATCTGCAACTACTCCCGGTTTAATGTTGGACAGCCAAGTGGTTGAATACGTCGACCACTTTACTTACGTAGGAGGTTGTAGTAGCCCTAACGAACTGGTTGCTGACAAAATATCAGCTCGGATACAGAAGACCTGTTCTGTATTCACCAACTTCCTTTATTTATAGGGTTGACTGACAAGATAAGAGACTACCTATTCAGTGAAGAATATGCTGCACTGAAGTCCTATCTGTCCTGCCATACACCAGTGAGATATAGCCATTGGAATTAGAAGATATGAAGCGATTACAGGCTTTTAACCACGTTTATCTTCTTGGTATCGCTTGCATATGGTGGAATTACCACTTTCTCAATGTAGAGGATAGATGAAGAGTACCTGGCAAGAAAGGCAAATCGATTGATGAGGTTGTGAATCCAAGTCGATTGAGATGGCTTGGATATGTGCTCACCAAGCCATCACCTACTTTGACGCGCGATACTAGGGAAGTTAGATTTAGTTAGCAGAGGGTTCATGATGGCCAAACGAACAAGTGGCACCAGTTAATGAAGTCCCTGACTGTTGGTCTCAGTAGTGTAGGAAGATGTAGCCTGTCTGGTTAGGGTCCCCAAGACGAAAGTAATCAGTGAGTGAGAATTCTTAGTGACATTGCTGAAAATCGATCACAATGACCGCGCAGATGTATTCACTCCTTGATACCTTCTAAAGCTTGAATATTTGCATTATTCTCTATTGTTTATTCTCTCACATAACTTTATCCATTTTGATGTTACTCTTTTTCTATCCAATAGGTTTTTGTATACCACTGTGAATTATGGTAGGTTGGACCGATGCATTTATGTGCTAGGTTCTATTCTAATTTTATCTGTTTGTCTTTTAACTCAGGTTCATTACCACTCCTCAACACACACACACACCAGTCTGTGCAAGGTCTGAAAAGATTCCTTTAAAAAGAAGGTTGAACTGTCATCCTTATACACCGCCATACCAAACACAGATATATATTTTGTTGCATTTAACACTAGACTCTGCTTTCAGATACTTTTCAGTAGAAAATTATTTATATTTCTCTCCTATATGACATTGAACCTCGCCTGGTTAACTAGTTTACTAGTTACTAGCCGGTCCTAAGCCCGGGTAAACAGGGAAGGTTGGGCATAGGGCTAGCAACCCTACCCCGGAAAACAAATCTAACCGCTAAACAAACTTCAAAGCACAAACAAAATATAAAAAATGAAAACAAACTTATTCCCCGCTGGAATCGGAGAGGCGAAATGACGCCAGTTGGTGAAAGCCTTCGGGAAGCCAATTGACCCGGCCGATGTGTCTTCTCTCCCTCCATGAAAGCGAAAGTAAACGTGGGGACATGGGGGGGATACACTGGACGACGGAACAGAACCTAGAAGACTTGGATTTCGCCAATGGTGACTTGTGCCTGATGTCACATAAACTTGAAGATCTGCAGGCAAAAACTAACAAGTTGATAGAAGAGGCAGCTAAGACGGCACTTCAGGTGAATATAGAGAAGATAGAAGTGATGAAGATACCGCACCACCAACAACAACAAACTCCAATCACCGTCAACGGGAGAAACTTGAAGGAAGTAACCTCCTTCACTTATCTGCCTAGGCAGCACTGTTTCAACTACAGGCGGGACGGACGAGGATGTCAAAGTCAGAATCGGAAAAGCAAGACAGGCGTTCATTAGCCTGAAACCAGTTTGGAGATCTTCTGCACTCAGCATGCGGAACAAGATACGGATTTTCAACACCAACGTCAAGTCAGTGCTCTTGTATGGTTCAGAGACTTGGCGCGTCACGAAAGGGATTTCCAATAAACTACAGACATTCATCAACAACTGCTTACGCTCGCTACTGGAGATCAGATGGCCAGAAAAAATAAGCAACAAGGAACTCTGGGAACGAACCAACCAAGAACCTATCACGCAACAAATATGCAGGAGGAAGTGGAGATGGATTGAAGTGGCATGTACTGAGACGGCCGACTGAGGACATCACGCGTCAGGCCAGTTGCTCGAGTGGAATCCCCATGGGAAGCGACGAGTTGGGCGTCGGTGTCGAGGGTGATATGCAGGAGATGGTGTGAGGAGGAAATGAGAGCTTGTGGGCTGTGGTGGAACCAGGTTCAAAAGATCTCAGAGAACATAGGTCACTGGAGGCGTGCTACTGAAGCCCTATGTTCCACTAGGAACCCAAGGGACTAATAATAATAATAATAAAATATGACATTGACTCAGGAGAAAATAAGCCGAAAATTTACGTTTAATACCGTGGAATCATCGCAGTGTGATTAGTTATAGTTCAAATTAGCTTGTATGCTAGACAAAATACTGTTAAAGAGTACAAACAAATCAAAAGTGTCATTATTTTTCCAATAGTTTCTTTCTCTAACTAAACTTCAAGATCTGTTTGTACTAATTTTTAAGTAAGTGTAAATTAAATAGAGTTATTTTTGCCACGCTTTTTGAGTACAAGTCATTCATCCTTGTAATTTCCAGGCCTATAAATAGTAAATGAATATTTCCTATTTTATGACTACTGCTTGTAAAGTTTACAGCAGATGAAGGAAAAGAAGCTTGATTTTCAAAGTTCAATTAACATCATAACACATCCAAATAATGGAGATTAGTTCCCCTTGGATTACCAGGAAAAAAAATTTAGTGCATAACCAAAGAGTTCAAGAAGCATTTGTTTGAAACCAGTCACACATGGTCGTTTTAGAAGTCTATCTTAGCTTGATATTATCAGATCCGAGCGTCAACCCATATCACCTGCACCGGTATACCATAGGGTAGAAGATAGCTTACTGCTTTTATGGCCAACATTTGTTAATCCCTTTCTTCATATAGATAAAACAGAATCGATAAGGCACAGCTTGTCAACCCCCCGTACAGTCATCAGTACTGCTTAACCCTAGTTTGTCTCCCTATCTACCACAGAGTAGTAACCTACACTATAATGATAACTGTTTTTGTCTTACTTCTATCCAACAGATGTTTCTGATATCCTGGGACCTCGAGGGAACATGCGTTCCACTAGCATAGCTTGTTGGTTTATTGTGACATGTAATCCTGGCCACTAGTTCAAGGTAGCAGCTACCCGCCTCTAGCTACCCTTTCCTTGTCCGCCAATAAGTCACTTTCTGAATGGAGCACTAAGATAGGTCATGTAAATCTTCATTCAAATAATGAACATTGAAAGAGTTAGTAATTAGCAACACATACTTAACCTCGCCTGGTTAACTAGTTTACTAGTTACTAGCCGGTCCTAAGCCCGGGTAAACAGGGAAGGTTGGGCATAGGGCTAGCAACCCTACCCCGGAAAACAAATCTAACCGCTAAACAAACTTCAAAGCACAAACAAAATATAAAAAATGAAAACAAACTTATTCCCCGCTGGAATCGGAGAGGCGAAATGACGCCAGTTGGTGAAAGCCTTCGGGAAGCCAATTGACCCGGCCGATGTGTCTTCTCTCCCTCCATGAAAGCGAAAGTACACATAACGACATGGAATGTCCGCACCATGTTTGAACCCAGCAAGGCAGCCCAGATTGCAAAGGAGATGAGAAGGTATCACATCGAAGTGCTTGGGATTTGCGAAAGCAGATGGAATGGGAGTGGACTCTCCAAACTGTCAACTGGAGAATCAATAATCTACTCCGGTCACCCAGACGCTAACCACGAGCACACTGAGTTATGGAGTGGCTATCATGATGTCTCCAACAGCATGGGAGTCTCTCATGCAGTGGGAACCAATCTCCTCCAGGATCATGACAGCAAGATTCAACTCAAAAGGAAGGAAGGTCACAATCATACAGTGCTATGCACCTACAAATAATGCAGAGCAAGAGAAAAAGGAGGAATTCTACAGACAACTCCAATCAACACTGGACAAGACACCGACTCAGTTAGCGATATCAAAATTCTAATGGGCGACATGAATGCCAAACTGGGAGCGGACAACACAGGAAGAGAACTAACCATGGGTCGAGAAGCGCTCGGTGAGGTGATGAAAGAGAATGGAGAATTGTTTGCAGAATTCTGTGCATTCAACGATTTGGTGATTGGATGCAGTGTGTTCAGGCACAAAGATATCCACAAAGCGACATGGATTTCACCAGATGGACACACTAAAAATCAAATCGACTTTATCTCAATCTCAAAAAAATGGAGACACAGTCTACTTAACACAAGGTCAAGAAGAGGAGCAGATGTAGGTTCAGACCACTCACTGTCTAGTGCAAGGAACCTTGCAAATCAAGTTAAAAGCCTTCAAGGAAGCTGGTGATAGACCACAGTTCAAGTACAACACTCGGAAACTGAAGGACGAAACTACAAAGGAGATCTTCAAAGCAGCCATCAAGACAAAATGGGAGACATCGAGAGACATCCCTGAAGAAACCTGTGTGGATGAGCACTGGAAGTCTTTGAAAGAGATGTGGAAAGAAACCTGCACAACAATATTAGGAAGGAAGAAGAAAGAAGACAGGAAGAGGAATAGATCTCGATGGATACCTGGGACAAAGAAGTGAAGAAGAGTGCACGCAAAGACAAAAGACACTTCTACGAAACATTGGCAAGTGAAGCAGAACAGGCTGCAGGTAAGAGAGACCTGTCAACATTGTATCAAATAACAAGGTTACTATCTGGGAAGAGATCAACACAGACGAAACTAATAGAGGATGATGAAGGAAATTTAATTACGAAAGAAGAGAAACAGAGAAAACAATGGACCGACCACTTCAAGAAGCTCTTGAATCGACCACCACCACCACTTGCACTTCGTCCACAAATACCACCTACAGCACAGCCGCCGAACTACAAGTGAGCATAAATCCTCCAACAAAAGTGGAAGTCCTGAGCGTCATAAAACTACTGAAATGTGGGAAAGCAGCAGGACTAGATGGGATCCCGTTAGAAGCACTGAGAGCAGACACAGGGACAACAGCGGACATGCTCACACCACACCACTATTGCAGAAGGTGTGGAAGGAAGAGAAGGTACCTGGCCATTCATTGGAAGAAGGGTTACCTTGTCAAACTGCCGAAGAAAGGAGACCTCAGTGTTTGCAAGAACTGGCGCGGAATCACTCTCCTGTCCACCCAAAGCAAGTAAAATATTAAGCCGCATCATCCTGGAGAGGCTGAAAGATGCACTGGATTCAAAACTACGACCGGAACAGGCAGGCTTCAGGAAGTACAAATCATGTGCAGACCAAATTGCAACGCTTCGCATCATCATAGAACAGAGCATAGAATGGCAATCAGCTCTCTACCTCAACTTCATCGACTTTGAGAAGGCTTTTGACAGCGTCGACCGAGAAGTAATTTGAAAACTGCTTCAATACTACGGAGTACCGCAAACCTTTATCCGCCTCATTCAACAACTATATGAAGAGGCCACATGTCAGCCAAGTAATTCACAATGGGAAGCTGAGTGATGCTTTTGAAGTGAAGACAGGAGTGAAACAAGGTTGCCTACTATCCCCCATGATATTCCTTATTGTGGTGGACTGGATCATGCAGCAAACAGTAGGCAGCGAGAAGAGTGGGATACACTGGACGACGGAACAGAACCTAGAAGACTTGGATTTCGCCAATGGTGACTTGTGCCTGATGTCACATAAACTTGAAGATCTGCAGGCAAAAACTAACAAGTTGATAGAAGAGGCAGCTAAGACGGCACTTCAGGTGAATATAGAGAAGACAGAAGTGATGAAGATACCGCACCACCAACAACAACAAACTCCAATCACCGTCAACGGGAGAAACTTGAAGGAAGTAACCTCCTTCACTTATCTGCCTAGGCAGCACTGTTTCAACTACAGGCGGGACGGACGAGGATGTCAAAGTCAGAATCGGAAAAGCAAGACAGGCGTTCATTAGCCTGAAACCAGTTTGGAGATCTTCTGCACTCAGCATGCGGAACAAGATACGGATTTTCAACACCAACGTCAAGTCAGTGCTCTTGTATGGTTCAGAGACTTGGCGCGTCACGAAAGGGATTTCCAATAAACTACAGACATTCATCAACAACTGCTTACGCTCGCTACTGGAGATCAGATGGCCAGAAAAAATAAGCAACAAGGAACTCTGGGAACGAACCAACCAAGAACCTATCACGCAACAAATATGCAGGAGGAAGTGGAGATGGATTGAAGTGGCATGTACTGAGACGGCCGACTGAGGACATCACGCGTCAGGCCAGTTGCTCGAGTGGAATCCCCATGGGAAGCGACGAGTTGGGCGTCGGTGTCGAGGGTGACATGGAGGAGGTCATGCGAGGAGGAAATGAGAGCTTGTGGGCTGTCGTGGAGCCAGGTTCAAAAGATCTCAGAGAACATAGGTCACTGGAAGCGTGCTACTGAACCCCTATGTTCCACTAGGAACCCAAGGGACTAATAATAATAATAAAAAACACATACTTAACTGTGTTTTATATCAGAAATATTCATATTATTATAATCTATAGAAGTTGCCATTCGATAAAGTGTATGTATACGTTAGTAAAACATGAAAAACAACCTTACATCACAACATGTTCTCTGTCTTTTGATGCATAAAGTTAGATTCAATGACATTGACGAAATTTAACAAATAAGGATCGCATTCAGTAGGTTTTTAGTAACTAAAGAAATGAAAATCACCTATACCCTTTTAAAGTGATTATCAAAACAGCAGAAAGCTAACTAAAGTTATTAGAATATTGAAATTTAACTAACCTGCATTAATTGTGGTAAGATAAGGTTATGGTAATACTCTTTCATTGTATTTGTCATATGCAATTGAAGTACATAAGAGTTATGCGCATTCATTAAGTCCTTTATGGCCTTAGTTTGTAAAACTTCACGATGGATTCTATAAAGTTCTGAATAATTTCCGTGTAACTAGAGAAATAAATATGTGAATATGATAGTTATTAACCCTAAAATATTTAACACATTTCCATTGATTTATGTAACAGAATATTTAATTCCTGCTGTTTTACTCTTGGATAGTAAAATTTGAGGATTCAACTGAAGAAAACATTCGATATGGTAGAAAGTATTTCAATGTCACATTATGTCCTATTATTCATTTAGACTGTCTCTCTTCTCTAAGGTTTTGTCCTATCTTCCACACTGATTTACACAACGGCAATATAACAAATCCACTTACTTTCGATAATACGACATAGATTTCTGTAGCTTGTCTAATATCGCTAAAGTGAAATTATTTCGAAATGAATACTTCATTGGTCACGTCAGAATTCAAAAGTGAACCAGATTAGCTGTTCTAGTTGACTAGATTCTTGCCTTTTCTGTAATTCTAAACAACTGGATACAGTAGGAATAAAAATGTCTACTTTATTACTAACTGAACAGACAGGAGTGTACCTGTTTAACAAGACTGAGCTATTGCAACACAGTAGTCTAGTAGACAACACTTTGCCATCTAAAACTGTGGATGCTTCATCTAATTCTTAGTGGGTACACCGGTATTCAGTTCAGTGCACTAAATCCAAGTGAAAATTCATAAATGGGACAGTTAGTGCGTACTGGATTCTGCTTCCAGCTTTGTGGACAAAGATCACCCAGATTACTACTAGTGATGGCAGCAGTTGTTCCTCGATTATATCAATCATATGAAATAAAAGGAATTCTAAGCGAAATCTGCTTGGAATCCAAGACGCGCGTTGCAACCTATTCGGAACTTGTTGACTGGATGTACCTGCACCCTAGTGAGTGATGTTGTTCCCACTGACACTCCAACCCAGTACCAATCGCTTAAAACGCCAAATAAATTATCCACCAGGCCGATGAGGCATGAGAATCAGCTATTGGGAAACCTGTATCAGGTGTTGCTGGATGCTTGTAATCTCCTGTTGCTATGCTGGGTCGAACCGATCAGCCTCTTTTGCCGATAGGCTGCTATGTGAAAACCTGAAAATAAGAGGTAGCTCCGGCACCCCAGTGTTCTAACGGATAACGCTTTGGGGTTTAAAGCGATGGATACTGCGCTCAAATGTCAACTGGAACAACAACACTCCCTGGGGTGCGAATACATCAGGCCGACGAGCCCCAAATAGGATGAAACGCTTATCGTAGATTCCATTGCTAGCCAACAAGTAGATCACAACATAAGGAGTAACCGAGAAGTATCGAGACAACTACACAGAAGCCCTTATATCAACAGAGCTTAAACAATTTAACCCTACATAGCAACACGAGGTTCTAAGCGAAATGTTTGTATAAAATGAATGAAGCTAAAATCTATTCATAATAAAAAGCAAGCCAAAAAAGGGTATCTTTTTTTCATCATTGTTTTATTAGTAATACATTAAACCAATGTTCACCTGTATTTATTCAATATTCTATAGATTATATTCATTTTGTCTACTTTCTTTATGTCTATGTCCAAAGCAACAAGCAAGCAGTGGTATATATTTTAATCAGATAAGCAAGAATAATGTCTTTCGTGTATACCTAGATAATTAGTACTCATGTTTTTCTATTCATTCCTTTATGTTAGTGATGAAATTGTTGATTGCAACTGACCCAACTTATTATTTCGAAATAAGTAGCATTTTTCAGACAAGTTATACTTGTGACAGAACTGTCGCAAATCTCCATTAATCAAACATGGGGTTGTAGATAGGCTGTTTACTAACGACTCTAACATTCCTAAGAAATGAAGACTTGTAATTTCCGCTTAAATCTGGTTCCAGCAATTGAAACTCACAACTCAGTGGGCATCAAATAAACATAATGTCATCTAACAGTGACAAAGTTTTATGCAGTGATAGCTGGACAATTGATATTGTAGGAGATCATACAAGTTAAGATTAAGAGGACCCTGATGATATCACCTAGTGAATCAATATCTGGTTATGGAGACTTCAAGCTAGTCCTCATGGAAAATCGTGATTCTGAGTGACATATCGGAGGTCATAATTCATCATAACTGGTGTTAAAGCCAACTGTAAAATAAATCAGATGGGGGTTACACAATGCTTTAGTTCTTTAACCGAATTTAACCGACAGCATTAAACAGTCTCCAAGTTGGTAGAAGCATCATTTTCATAGCATTATTGATAAACTGTTAATAACTCATATTGCTTTTCCTGCTGAAATATATTTCAGTATAATTCACTGTTCTGTATCATCAAAATTAAGATGACAGGTATTAAAATGACTTCCCCTTCCCCGATAATAAGGTTAGTTATCATAAAACTTTGTTAGTTGCATGGACTGACTTCCATACAAGTCCATGCAAAATCGTTATATTTCAACTAAGTACCTAAAAAATCAACTGACATCACTACCGGTTTTTCTAACGAACTAATATCATCTAGAAATCATTGGAAACAAGAAGAGAAAAACATAAAGAAAGATGGATTTAGTGAAATATACTACTGAACGACTTAAGTAGTTGAAAGCCACTTAAACTTATCTGTAGATTTAACCAGCTCAGCTCATAAAGCCGGATCTGGCTAGCTAACTTGTATGAACCGATATATCTGAAATAGGATGATCAATTTGCAAATGATCTACAAATTACATGGTGTATCTTGACATTTTTCACAGTTGAACAGTTTTTCAAATGCTACCCAGGCAAGATTAAAAGGTGTTATCTCCGACAGGAAAGTGTCCTGAACTAACTACTACTGAACAGTTTGACGAATTATAAAACTGATCGTTAGATTTCTCTAATCAGAATAAGTCTGAGTATACCACTGGTAAGCTTGGTTTCAAACTAGTGAAATAGCTGTTCAGTGCTTAGATTGCCCATGTCTGGCTACCGAATTCAACAGATTGGTATGAGTAGTTTCCAAATACTCATGCTGCTCCGTAGTTTATTCCGTTAGTTCATTAAATTTTTATGTCAGAGATCATCTTGGTTACGTGTGTAATTGATAAACTACTCAGCTGGAAGAAGTGTCAAGATGGACCGTGAAATTCTTAAATCATTTGCAATTTGGTAATGCTACTCAACTGTGACTTTCTCAGCAATGCCATTTCATGACCGTATGAAGGGATGAGCATATGACAATGAAACTAGATGATGACTATTGACAAAATTTGGAAAAGTTGACTTTAAACTCCAACCTAATGATTGAATGAAAACGTGATCACCATGATACCTGATGCTTCTAGGTATGAATTAGCATACTGTGATCAGTGTACACTGATGAGAAGTTCTATTCAATGGGGGAAGTGGTATCGAAGCTTAGTCTTTCTAAAGATTATCCAACAGATGTAAGTTCATGGTGAAAACTGCTTTGTAACTACCTTATTTTCATCTCTATGTCATAGTCATGACTGTTTAATAGTGTTGTTGAGAATAACTTGAAACTATTGAAGTTTTCACAGAATAATCTCTTCAGATTTAAGAAGAGGTTTGATTGTTTCTCACTTGTTTCGACTATCTTTTTAATAGACTTGAACTAAAATAACAATCATCTTGGCTTTCATAATATCAAGCATTTTCCTAAAAATCTGCATTAAGTGGTTGGTGGTTTTAAAGTTATGTTTACGGAGAATTTGTCGGCATTGCTGTTTTACATTTCAAAATTTTATGAAGTTAAGGTAACTACAACCAGCTAACTGAGAGAATATGTCAACTCTAATTTATTCATTTAATGTTAATTCAGTGACCATAATAAGAAACAAACCTTCAGTTAACTTTCATGACCATATCACATCAAAGTATACTCAGTAGTCATTAATTATTTGATCTGATAGGAAGTCAGTGAATATTGGTCTGCAGTTGTCATTCGGTTACCTCATAAGAGTATGGCTTCATCAATAAATATATTCATTTTTTTCCATTGAAAAGATCATTTCCATAATTTTAAACATCCTCCTACTCCGTTGCACAAGAAGTGGCTATCGCTGATCGATGGTGTAGTGAATAACGCTCTCGCGTTTGAAGCGATTGCTCCCGAGTCCGAGTCCCAGTGGGAACAACATCACTTACAGGGAGGCAGGTACATCCAGCTAACTAGTGAGTCCCAAACAGGACGAAATGCGCATCCTGGATTCCACTACTAGTCACAATCCATCATTAATCCACCTACTCCACTTAGTATATTTTACTAAAGATAAGGTAAGACGTGAACCAGTATGTGACCATATCAACTTAACTCCAAATCCAAGTGTTTACGTACACATTTCCAGATGTATTTGTATTCAAATATAAATGGTAAGTTTAAAAGTACTCTCGAAATACGCGGCCTAAGTTCTATAATCAGTAATTGATGTCATTATCTCCTAAAATGTTCAACTGTCAATTTTCAGGGCAAACCATATGGTGAAGAGCCACAGAAGGAAAACTAAGTTACGAATGTGACTATCATCAGAGGTTATTACATTCCCATTCCAGTCACAATTTATATAGTATTAGTACTAAAAGCAATGGTATTCTGAGCTATACACTTGTTGTATAATAAAATAAATGAAAACATCTGATCTTATGAAATCAGTTATTCCTAGAACGTTCAAATTATCATTTCGAGTAGCTATCATGATAAAATAGCTAGTACGTTTCATAAAATTTAAGAGAAAGTATATTATTGTAATACAGTTAACAATTTACCTCATCAATTCTTTCAGTACACTGTTGAAGAGTTGAATCAGTTACAGTACGAAAATCTTTCAAACGTGAAATCTGTTGCCTCCTATGCTTAACAATCCATTGTAAAGGTGCTACTACTTTGGTTTTGGTCTCATGAACAATAACTTCATGAAGCTTAAGTATAAAAACAACAATGAAGTTGAATGAGTATATACTATATGCAAAAACTTTGATATGCAACGTGAACAATAATGAGAAAATATATTCGATTTCAATTTTATAAAAGTTTGAATATAAATTCCTTGATTTTTTCTTTCACGTAGCTCTAGTCACCCCTTTTTTATATCTCTGCAGTGACTTGATAGAGCCTGAATTATGTCAATGTGGACATGTGTACAGATGCCTTCAGATTCCACCCGTTGTCTGTCACTCTGTTTCTCCATAAATAGAAAAGGCGGTAGTAGAACAGAAGGTGTATTCACAACGTCAACAGCAAACTTCACAACATATCCAAAATATAACGTGTATATATATATATATATATATATATAATCACGGTCATGCCTATTTCCAGGCCGACTAGATTTAAATTCGATCAACCCGATACTTACATGTTGGTTCAGATGTTTTTTTCGGAAATTTCGAAGCAAAGCGATAGGTTTAAAAAGGCTTTAGGCATACGCAGCTTCTGCACACTATAACACCTGTCGCTTGAAACACAGGCTGATAGTATAATAATGTCTTTCGACTGACCGGTAACGTTTTGCTGGATCGTGACACGTTATTCCATAACATTCTTCTGCTGTTTCTGTGCTGTGGCGTAGTCTGAAGTAATTTAACTGCTGTTTGATATGAGTGCGATGATTTGCTGACATTTTAAAGGATAACATTTGATGAGCCTACTCTTCTCTGTTTAAAAGAAGTAGACTGTTAAGTATTTGAATTGCCAGAGTCAACACCACAGTATTCTACCCTGACGACTTGCTTCTTACAGCTTGATGCAACTGTAAATTTCGGTGGATTCAGGGTTTTCCAGTTGACTATGATGTCTGAAGTGAACCTAGCTTGCAGACAGCCCTGGTGTCCATTTTCTCTTATGGACATAAATCGTTTTCGATAAAGTAGACCACTATCACGACAGGCAAATATTTCAATTGATGTGTTTAAAGAGGCTTTGAACCCCCTTAGGTATCTGTGTGATTCCTGAAGTCGATGTTCAGGTTTTTACTGGTACTCCTTGAGAACTTCTTGTAGACATTCCTTGTTAAGTGTAGTTGTAGAATGGCTGGATGGCACTAAACGTGTAACATCACTCTCGACAAGTACTTCATGGTTTCTATCAACATGATCTGACTGAATGTCTGCATCATTTTCCATTTCGTGGAGGGATTAATATCGTTCTCATCCATCGACGTAACATGATTCATGTTATCAGGCTTCTTGAACTCATTTTCATCTTTACTATGTCCATCAGTGAAGCATTTACGGAAAGTCTTTCCAAAAATCTGAAGATTTATGGATGTAGATTCTAGCTGAATATCAACCAACATTTGCTTGGATTTCTCAATAATCCTCAGTGGTGAGACTTCCATTTTTTCATTATAGCGTTACAACAAAGTTAGAAATTCTTCATTAGAAAAAGTTGCCATATTTTTGCCTATCGCCACTTTTATATAGCTCCACTCATATATGTCTTTGTTGTGACGATATAGCCTAAGTTATATGTATGTACGGACTATTATATATGAGGAAACTTTGTACAGATGCCTTCAGATTCCACCCTTAAAGGTCACTCAGTTTCTCCGTAAATAGGAAAGGTGACAGTAGAACAGCAGGTGTATTTATAATGTCAACGGCAACGTCAACAATACATTCAAAATACAAGGTTTATATTTTTATTACAATAGCATTGTCTATTCCCAGGTCCACTACATTTAAATTCTATTGATTTTTCATCCCTTCAATCAACCTGATACTTACATGTTGGTTCACGTGTTTTTTCCGGAAATTTCTAAGCAAAGCGATAGGTGGAAACCGGCTATAGGCGTTAGCAGCTTCTTATGAAAATTTTGTCAATCTTTCAGTAGGTAATTGGTAGTTAGTTCAAGTAAAGAACTGAAGGATGTTCTACTTTACCTATTATTCACACTTCTTAGTACTCGTCAGCAAGGCGTATCTGGAACCTCCTAGAGGAGCTGATGTCTCGACTGAGATTTGAACCCAAGTTACCCAGCGTTGCAATCATCAGGACATGAATTCCTTCGACGTCGCAAATACCCATCGCTGACGAATGCCAACAAGCATGAAACCTTGGTCCCGCATAGCTTCTTGCCGATTATTTCCAACCAACTAACATCTATCAGTGAGCACTGTAGCCTGGTGGCCACATTGCGAAAATGACCGATAGAAGTCAGTCAGCACTCAAGACTGGAAAACATGAGATTGGTTACTGTGCACTGATCAATGAGTGGATCAGAATAGGGTTTAACAGAATTAACCACCTTTCGGTTATCAGTAAGTTTTAATTTGACATTTATCATGAAACAAAATCATGTAACAAGAGCTAATGAATAGTATACATTACAAAGTGTAGGTCAATTTCAGCATTACACTTTAGTTGAGGCTAGCAGGGGAATCCATGACCCAAGTTTCGTTCTATTTGGGACTTGTCAGCTGGATATATCTGCACCTCTGTGAGTGATATTCTCACTTAGACTCAAGCCAAGCTAGATTATCTCTCAGGCTATTCTGGTGGTTTAATCGCTATTGTCCTTTATAGCAAACTTCACTGACTTTATTCTCAAGTGTTCTGCTGCTCTTGTTTCAGGTTGCCAGTTTAAATTCTGGCTCATTATGTTATGAACAGAAAGCATGTGAAACAACAGACACTAACATTAAGTCTGATAAGTGTAAATATGAATGGATGTTTGTACTACTTCATAATGCCTAATGAACAGTAAGAATTGAGCAGTCCAGTTGAGTAACATAGTGAATAAAGTAGCTAACCCTAATTATCAAATGTTGAATTCTAAGCCTTAGTTAACATCCAGTTGTTTTGTTTAATGATTTAAAATTAAATCAATTAAGATTGAAAGTCTGTTTGTTTTCTATAAAGTGACTTTTGAAATAAACTTAAACACTCATTTCACTAAAAACAACACTTGTCACCATATGAAAACAGAAATAGATTATTCTCTTGGTGCATTGTCTTTTCAGCATTTAATTCAACTATAACTGATAATCTATTGATGTTGAATAGTGGCTAGCTGGAGAATCCAGGATACATGTTTCGCCTTGTACCTTTCAGTAACAACTGCTGTTCCTAATGGGACTCGAACTCTGAGTTGATTGCTCTAAATGCCAAGGCGTTATCCATTAAACCCCTAAGATACAATAGCAACTTCTTGTCCATCGGATATAGTTTTAATTTTGTTGCTTGTATCATTCCGTCACTGATTGAAATGAACTGAAAGGCTTTTACTGGCATATGGGCCCCTATGCGGATGCCTCGATATTGTGTGTGATTCAATCATACCAAATAAGATGAAAGGCGTATCATGGATTCCACTTCTATCCGATATTTATAATGAAGAGATAATTGGAACACAGGCAATATAGAGGCATCCGCGCAGAAGCGCATATGTCAATAATGACTGATCAATTAGGTTTACTCAACGATGGAATAATACAAGCAGCAACGTTGAAACTAATAATAACAATGAAACGTTAATACGATTCCGTTTGGCTCAACTTTCGATTGTGAACCATAAAAGCTCGAGTGAGTTATTTTGCTAGGAAAACGGGGAATCTGATGAATCTGCTCAAAAACTATTAAAGATAACTCAACGAGATAATTAATTGTAGAAATAATACTCAACTTACTTAAACATAGAAACTGCACATCTGAATACGCATAAATTTTCATAATCAGTAAAATCCCCCTTTCACTCTGACAACGCTTCGCATCATCATAGAACAGAGAATGCCAGTCAAACCCCTACCTCAACTTCATCGACTTTGAAAAGGCCTTCGACAGCGTCGACCGAGAAGTAATTTGGAAGCTGCTTCAACACTACAGAATACCACAAACATTTATCAACCTCATTCAACAACTATATGAAGACATCACATACCAAGTAATTCACAATGGACAGATCGGCTCACTGATGTCTTTGAAGTGAACACAGGAGTAAAACAAGGCTGCACAATATCACCCATGATATTCATGATTGTGGACAGCTGGAATGGATCATGCCACAGGCAACTGTGAGCAGCGAGAAGAGCGGGATACGCTGGCTGGACCGGGGAAAGGATATTCGAAAATTTGGATTTCACCTATACTGATTTATGTCTAATGTCACACAAACTTGAAGATGTACAGGCAAAATCCAACAAGTTGACAGAAAAGGCAGCGAAGATGTAGAGAAGAGAGAGATGATGAAGATACCCAACCAACATCACCAACACCACCACCAACAGCAACAACAACAAGCTCCAATCCCCATCAACGGGAGAAACTTGAAGGAAATAGCCTCCTTCACCGAAATAGGCAGTGGAGCATCGTTTCAACTACAGGTGGCACAGGCACAGACGAGGACATCAAAGCAGACAGGATCGGTTAGACAGCAAGACAGGCCTCCCTTCACTAACCTGAAACCAGTATGGAGATCTTCTGCACTGCACTCAGCACTCAGCACTCAACATATGGAACATCATCTGGATTTTCAACACGAATGTCAGTCAGGTGAGCCAGTGCTTCTGTATGATTGTTGAGAGACTTGTCGGCGCGTTACGAAAGGGATATCCAACAAACTACATATATTCATCAACAACTGCCACCTACACTGGCTCAATACCGAAGCTCAGATGGATTGCCAGAATGGTGAGAACAAGCAACAAGGAACTCACTCTAACTGGCTGGCTGGCTGGTAGCGAACCAACCAAGAAGCTATTGCTGAAGAAATATGCAGAATGAGGGAGTGGAGATGGATTGGATTGTGCATGCACTTAGAAGACCGATTGGGGATATCACGTAACAGGCCAGGTCGCTTAGTAGAACCCAGATGCGAAACGGAGAGTTGGGCTTTCGAGGCTAGGGTGATATGGAGGTAATCGTGCGATAGAGAAATGAGAGCTTGTAGGCAGTCATGGCGCTAGGTTCAAAAGATTTCAGAGAAGAGAGTGGAATAGAGACGTGCTACTGGAACCCTATGTTCCACTAGGAACCCAAGGGATAAATAATAATAATAATAATATTCTGTGACAAAGGAAGTGACCATTAACAATCGGAAGCAAACTAATCAGATATAAATCCAATTTAACTGGAGTCTGATCACTTTTGGAATCAGGTTGGCAAAAGTACAAATTGTACACAAAAATCCCAATTCAGTTCCTCTTGAGTGTACATAAAGAACTACAAAATGTGCTATTTTGAAGTTTATATGAGACCACATTATTAAGCTTTAAACTAGTCAACTTACAAACGTCTAATTATATGAAAGTTTTTGCACAACTTTGAAGTGGCAAGTAACAACAAAGTCTGAAGATGTAAAGAGTATGGTATTGATTTTTAAACAAATTTTGTTTAAGAAAAAGCTACTGAGGTGAAGTATATTCTCATATTAGATTATTTATTTGATATAGCAAGTAGTGATACAGCACTAGATGAGGTTTCGGACAGAATTTACTGCTCATATTCATATAAAAGTAAACAAAAGACTTTCAAACTTCTCTTATATAGTCCAACAGTTCTTCATTCTTTTATTTTGATGATGGTAACATTTTCCACTGTTGTGTGATGAGTAATTCCTGTTACGTGTGTTAGGAGTTGTTTCGATAATCAAAGATTCTATGATCAATCTCTCTCTCTCTCTCTCTCTCTCTCTCTCTCTCTGCATCTAACCACATTGGATTTTAAAATTGTCATCCTATCACACTCTAGTGTGTGATTACGGGTCAAAGCATCCAAAGCGTTACATGAGTTTTCCTCTAAATTATTTGTCTTGGTAGAGGGTACTTCACGAAATTTCGATGCTCTGCTATTGTGACTCGCCCAGATCAGTTACTTTGACCCGGTATACTTGACTTCACAATCATCACATGATATCTGATAGGTCAGGTTATTTTTTTAAATTGCCTCCATAGGATCTTTTAGTCTACAAAGTTTCTCTCTGAACGAGTTTACGGGTTTCAATGCCACTCTAATCTGAGCATTGCTAAGACCTCTACATGAAACTTTCGATATCCCGTCTTTGTATGATGACTTTACAGGAAATTTGAATTCCCTCTTTGGTATGTTGCGATTATCGTTAGTCTCATCAAACCTCCTCTTAAAAGACCCTATCCATTTTTCGAAAGTAGTGCCTCTGCAATGTGTCTCAGTTCCTTATTTCGGTTTTCTGGCTTCCTCGTCAAACTCTTAACCTGGCTCGTTAGACATTTTATCCAGCCTTATCATGACAGATTTTGGATGAGGTTGTGTGAAATTTAAGTATTTATTCAAATGTATTGGTTTTCTATGAACACTGATATCGACATTTCCATCTTTTCTTCTCATGATTTTGGAATTCAACATGAGTAATTGTCCTTTTTCATTTTACAACAGGAATGCGACTAATATGGAGTTAGTGAGTGTAATAACACTCAATGAATTCCGATTTCAACAAAGTAAATGTATCATCTATATGTCACCGCCCTACTTTTGGGGCAGGTTGAAATGTTCATAATACCATCTTTCCCCCACAATCTACAAATATGTCTTGGTTGTATTGTGTTCTCTGAGATGGGTTATTGAATCGTTAAGCTTTCATCGTCCTTCTAGACAGTGACATCATCCACAGCACTAACTTCACTATGAAGTGACCTGTCAATATCTCTCCGTCAGTGATTTAGTAGCTTGCCTTGACGAAGTGGTCTACAATTGGTTGTTTCCTTTGATTGTTGTGTCATTGATAGTATAGATTTTCCTGTTGGTTGTCCCTCTGCTTTACCTGATCTCTGACCTTTCTGTCGTTTGTCATCTTTCTCATTGGTTGGTGGATTGGGTCTATGTCTATGCATCTGTTGATTGCTGACTGACTGACTGACCTGAATACCAAGCTTCTAGGAATTCTCTGAGGAGACACAAAAAATATCAGAGAATTCCTAGAAGCTTGGCATTCAGGCCAGTCAGTAAACAATCAACAGATGTATAGACATAGACCCAATCCACCAACCAATGAGAAAGATGACAAACGACAGAAAGGTCAGAGATCAGGTAAAGCAGAGGGACAACCAACAGGAAAATCTATACTATCAATGACACAACAATCAAAGGAAACAACCAATTGTAGACCACTTCGTCAAGGCAAGCTACTAAATCACTGACGGAGAGATATTGACAGGTCACTTCATAGTGAAGTTAGTGCTGTGGATGATGTCACTGTCTAGAAGGACGATGAAAGCTTAACGATTCAATAACCCATCTCAGAGAACACAACGCAACCAAGACCATCCACATGAGCTACAAATATTCTCCACTATAAATATGCCTGCTAGATGACATTTCAGCTTTCATGTTTAACTAAGTTTCTGATTAATTGTTCACATGGATATTTTCTATCTTCGTTCACTTGTAACTAGAATAAAATTTAACTACTCAAATGTCACATTGTTAATCCTTTCAAAACGACTACTTGTTTTCATATTCCTGGTCTGTAATATAATAAACAATACATAAGCATGCAGGAGGAAGTGAAGATGGATTGGATTAGTCATAGATTGAGAAAACCATTCGGGGATATCACGTGCCACACCTTCGAGTGGTACTGGCATACGAAACGACGAGTTGGGCATCCCAACTGAGGGTGAGGAAGAAATGAAAGCTTGTGAAAAGTAGTGGAACCAGGTTCAAAAGACTTCAGAGAGGAGAGTGCAGTGGAGACGTGCTACTGCAGCCGTATATTCCACTAAGAACCCAAGGGACAAATAATACTAATAAACATTTGATGTTATCATATTTGCTTTACCTGACCTTCTTTCGTTTTATTTTGTATAAAAAATGCACAAAGTTTCATCAGTATAAGGCATATTGAATCAATCATTAACAAACATGTAAAACTGTTACTATTCAAGGTTGCTGAGAGTGAAATTCATTTTATTTCTTACCCTAATGCAAAATTTATCAATGTTTAAGTTTTTTATCTCTTATAGTACAACTAACCTCAACTTCTTTCTGTGACTTTTCAATAAATTTCACCCAAAGATCATGAAAAATTTCATTGTTTTGGTCATTTCTGAAATAAAAACAAAATAAGCCGTTAAATAAATAATATTTTGAGGCTAAATAATAATTTAAATTTAGAAGTAGTATTCATCATGGACTGACATCAGTTGGGGAACCATTGAAAATCTGGGAGCACTGCTTCCAGATGGATATCACGAAGCTCTAATGAGAAGCCGTGACCTGTGGGGCTAACCAGTCGGAAGTGAAGTGGATGCTAACTGAAGATCTTGGGTGATAGTCGCGCTATGTCGTGAATTGACAGAAGTTGGAAATTGTGAACCACTGGAAACCACCGACCCAGTGGCTGAATGGTTAACGTGTTCGCCATGAAACCTGAAGGTCGTGGGTTCGACCCCTAGCCGGGTGGTGGGCGCTTACTGCTGAGGAGTCCCATACTAGGACGAAACAGCTGTCCAGCGCTCCCAGATTTTCAATGGTTCACCAACTGATGTCAGTCCATGATGAATACTACTTCTAAATTAAAAATCCCCATTCATCTCAAAAATACAATAATTTAAATGATAATTAAATTCATCTTTGAAATAATAATCATTATTGTGATGAAGATTTGACTTCCTTTTGCTCTTCTGATAGGTTGTCAGCAGTAGAATAAATAAATGAATCTAGTAGTTAATCTGGACTATACAGTCCAGTTCTAGGGCATCCTAGCAACCAACTACAATCAGTCTACATTATTATATATTGACCTCATTGTTATAGAATAAATGATAAGCAGAAAATGATTAAATTACTGATTATATGCGCAGTAACTAGTATGAATTATTTTTCATAGAAAACAAATAATCACAATAATAATAATGATAATAAATATTTGCTAGTAGTCGATGAATGATGATGAATGTCCAATAAACTAGAGACATTCATCAACAACTGCCACCTACTCTGGCTCGTTACTGAAGATCAGATGAATTGCCAGAAAGAGTAAGCAACAAGGAGCTCTGGGAACGAACCAACCAAGGACCTATCACCCAACAAATATGCAGGAGGAGGGAGTGGAGATGGATTGGATTGTGCGTGCACTGAGAAGGCCGACTGGGGACATCACGCGTCAGGCCCTCGAGTGGAATCCCCATGGGAAGCGACTAGTTGGACCTCCGAGGGTGACATGGAGGAGATCGTGCGAGGAGGAAACGAGAGCTTGTGGGCTGTGGTGGAACCAGGTTCGAAAGATCTCAGAGAAAAGAGTTCACTGGAGACGCGCTACTGAAGCGGTATGTTCCACTAGGAACCCAAGGGACTAATAAATAAAATAATAAGTAGTCGAATCAAGAATACACAATTTCTTCTATTTTGGAGTTGTCAGCTGGATATGCTTCCCGTTTTACCTAGAGATATTGCTCCCACTAAGACTCCAGCTAAGGACCGATTCCTTCAAACATTAAACCTTTATCCATTTGGCCAAAGAGTCATGATAGTCACTTCTTGTGCAACAAGTATAGTTTTTACGTTGTTACTTTCAATAACGATGGGATAATATAAGTAATAACAACAAAATGAATTATCATTGAATGTATATTCCCATTTCATTAGTGTTTATACAAATTCTAATTAGCTAACTTTACGAATAAGCTATGGTATTGAAGAAATCATCATGCTCAATAATTTTAATGAATTCCAAACAAATGGACGATTCTATCATCTTTGAAAGTTAGTATGTTTATTCAATGATCATTTCATTCATTATTTATCACTAGAAGTAGTTAACTTTTCAATTTTACTTAGGCAGCTCATTGGGTACAAATTATTATCAGGGGAATGTGTAATCCTGCCATGCAAACTACAATTTGTTTAGACTTTGAGCTATCGAATCAAATTCTCCTCTTTTAATTTCCCGACCGATAGCTGCTACCTTGACGTGGTGATCGGGCTTGCATATCACAATGACCCAACGAGCTATACTGGTGAAACGCTTGCTCCCTCGAGGTCCTACCATACCAGAAAAGTATGTTGGACAATGATTAGACGAAAAGCGGTTACTGCTGTGGTGTAAATTGCTACACTATGATGGGGATCTGAGGGAGAAGTCATACTACTGCTAGTTGGATGGGATGTGACAGCAGTAAGGTGTTTCCTTTGGATGACCAGCAGTGCCATGCTGATGCTGCCTTCTCAGTGGAAGGGGGGGGTTAGAAAAGGTCGGCCCCAAAAATAACACACTCAACCATGCCCCACGGTCTGCCGGACCGGCGGTGTTGGTTCATTTGTCGTTTCTTTTTGGCCATCCGGCCCTAAAACAACAAAAGTTTAAAATAACCATACTCAAGCGGCTACGTGTGACAGGCCTCAAGTAGATGTCCGATGGGCTCTGCGGTCACACAAGTCTCTTCCAGGTACCTTAAGAAGAAATAGCCTTCCACGGTGTGGCAGCCGGGAAGTGTCAACCGCCCTCACAACTCTGTCAGCATTCAAGTTTCTTCAGACTGCTATTCACCCCCTCATCATTACCTTCTAGTCTTCCTACACGTCTCTCAATTAACGATACTATATCACCTTCAATTTCTCCTAGCTCTGCAGCCTTCGACAACGATCTGAGTTCACAAAACAGCATCCTTGGTCTACTTAAACCACACTCCAGATTACATATTGCAGCCTTCAACGTTCGCATCCTCCTTCAAATTTGTCAACAGGCTTCGTTGGCAAAGACTGTAGAAACTCAGGCCATGGATGTGTGCTGAGTTTGTGAGACACGCATACAGGACCCAAGCGCGGTTATTCACCTAACCTCTTCCGATCTTTTAACTTGTTTTAATTTTTTAATTGTCTTCGAAACGAGTCACTTACTCTTAAACACTTTTAAAATGGTTTCAAACTGCTGTTTTTCAAACTAACTACAAAACAATGAACAAATGATACACCGGTAAGAAATAAACTTATAAATGCATAGAAATACGGTACATCACAACTCCTTGGATAACTATGTTGAATATTAGATTTTGGCACTGATTGTATAAATTACCACCACCAAAATTATGCTCAATTTTCTATTCGTTCACCGGTCTAAACCAGATGGTAACTTAATGTCAGGTACTTGTTTTACATTGTGGTTTTCATTACTGTTATCAAAAGTATTCTTTAAATGCAACGATTATTTCATCCAAAGATAATATACAGAGAATATATGATGAGAATTCTATACTGTACCACAGTTTTTGTTTGAAATAAACCACTGATAAGTAGAGCCCATACTAAGACGAAACAGCTGTCCAATGTTTTCAGGTTCTTAACGCTTCCCCAACCGATATCAGTCGATGATGGATACCAACATGAAACCAGTATATACTCTACAAACTCCCATACTGAATATTAAAAAATAAGCCAAAAAATTTTGAACAAAGGAGTAAGTAACCTATCTTTCAAACAAATAGGTTTTACATCTGATTTTCTCTCAGTAACTAGGTCACAGGTATTGGTTTACTATAGCTAAATTATGAATGAGAACTATGTTGTATCTAAAACTAGCTCCTTTCTAAGTTTTATAGTCAATTCAAGGCAGTATACCTATTTTATCAGATCGTATCTATTTTTTTAGATTTGGAAACATGTAAAGGTATTAGTGCTAAATGTGAGCTTGCTGCCATACGCAAGGATCTTTTCGTCATGATGACATTGTATATCTCTACCTAATCAAATGAAATATGTTATCAAGCTTATGGATTCAAACAAGGCGACAATTGCATTCTCGCACCAACCAACATGTAGGTTATAAACACTGATTAAAATATTTATTTATTTAAGTCCACATCTTTTTGTATCTACAAAATCATATACTTCAGTAGAGCTGACAATATCATTATTATTATTATCATTATTATTATTATTAGTCCTTTGGGTTTCTTATGGAACATACGGCTCCAGTATCACGTCACCATTTCACTTTCTTCTCCGAAATCTTTTGAACCTGGCTCCATGACAACTCACAAGCTCTCACTTACTCCTTGCACGATCTCCTCCATGTCACCCTCGCCTCGAAAGCCCAACTCTTCGTTTACAATCGAGGTTAAACTAGACGACCTGGCTGGTCTGGTGCGTGATGTCCCCAGTCGGCCTTCTCAGTGTATGCACAATCCAATCAAATCCATCTCCACTACCTCCTTCTGCATATTTCTTCACCAATAGCTTCTCGGTTGGTTCGTTATCAGCCAGCCACAGTGAGTTCCTTATTGCTTATTCTCACCATTCTGGCAATCCATCTGATCTTCAGTATCCAGCCAGTGTAGGTGGCAGTTGTTGATGAATGTTTGTAGTGTGTTGGAAATCAATTTCGTAAAGTGCCGACAAGTCTCTCAACCATCATATAGAAGAACTGCACTGGCTCACTTGACTGAATTTGTGTTGAAAATCCGGATGTTGTTCCACATGCTGAGTGCAGTGCAGTGCAGTGCAGCGCAGTAGATCTCCACACTGGTTTCAGGTTAATGAAGGAAGGTGTGTCTTGCTGTCTTTTTGATCTTGGCTTGCTTTTACACCCTCGTGTGTGCCTGTGCCACCTGTAGTTGAAACGATGCTCCACTGCCTATTTCGGTGAAGTAGGCTACTTCCTTCAAGTTTCTCCCATTAATGGTGATTGGTGTCTCTTGTTGTTGATGCTGTTGTTGGTGATGTTGGTTGGGTATCTTCATCATCTCTCTCTTCTCTACATCTTCGCTGCCGTTTCTGTCAACTTGTTTGATTTTGCCTGTACATCTTCAAGTTTGTGTGACATTAGACATAAATCAGCATGGGCGAAATCCAAATTTTCGAATATCCTTTTCCCGGTCCAGCCAGCGTATCCCGCTCTTCTCGCTGCTCACAGTTGCCTGTGGCATGATCCATTCCAGCTGTCCACAATCATGAATATCATGGGTGATATTATGCAGCCTTGTTTTACTCCTGTCTTCAGTTCAAAGACATCAGTGAGCTGATCTGTCCATTGTGAATTACTTGGTATGTGATGTCTTCATATAGTTGTTGAATGAGTTGGATAAAAGAGCTTACAATATTAGACTTTGCAAACAGGTCCTCCAGAAATGCGTTATAGAACACTTCCCAGTTTGGTTTGCCAAAATGAGCAAAGAACACCAACTTCATCCATATGAGAATACCAAGTGGAGTGAGGTTATTCAATTCACCGAGATTCATTTTTCAAGGTTATTCACAACGCTAAATTGAAAGTCTTAGTTTCCAATGCTTGTGAATAGTGAAAACATCAACTACACATGATGAGAAGCTAAAACTATGTATAAGAAAGCGTTTTGTAAGACTCAAGGATAATATGAATTACGTATGTTTGTCAGATAACCTTTAAACGGCCCACATTCACTGTAATGTATGTAATGCTTTTGACATTTTACATTTACAAATACTCTAACAACAATTACGAAACGTTAAGTATACAGATAAACAGACATGCTGCGTCGATGACTAATAGCGAAACATGTGATTCTCAACTCTATAGAATACACATGCAGAGGCAGGTGATTTGAATATATTCCATCCTCTGGTTTCCCTTCTTTAGGTCTGATTAATCATATTTTAAAAAATTACAAGTCTAACAATAACGGGATGATAATTGCTGTTAATTGGGAATGATGGATAATGGCTAGTAGTGGGATCTAGGATGCACCTTTAGTCTTATTTGGAATTCGTCAAATGGATATACATTCCGTTTCAGTTAGCGATCTTGTTCCCACCAAGAGTCGAACTTGGGACCGATCGTTTAAAACGTCATACAACAGGCAACAGAGTCATGACAGCCACTTCTTGTGAAACAGTTACAGTTTTTATGTTGTTGCTTGAATTATCCCGTCAACAACTGGAGAGAACTGACCGATCTCCGTTGGCACATAGCATACGTCAATTGATAACTGACTGATATTTCTGAACCGCGGCGAGATTCGATTCAGCGGCCATCGGGTCTCCAGACAGGTGGTTCACCAACTGAACTATGAAGCCCGAGTGCTGACCAGATTTTTATTCCACTTCAGCCACAAAGGATTTCGCCTGACTACCAATCATCTCACAGTGTTAGTACTAGTCTGCCAAACTGCAGCTATTCCAGATAGTCAAATGATAATCAACATGATGCTCCCACTCTTTAATTCAGTTAAGTTTGAATTGGGATGAGAAGTCCTGACTGTGTACCCAGTGTAAATACAACCAAGTGGTAGTAACATGTCACGAATTCACATGATAGTCGAGTATAACCTTTGGCGATTAGAGAAAAATCAAAATCTGTTCAGCAGTCGAGCTTCGTAGTTCAGAGCACCGTGCTGGGAACTCGCTGGTCACTGATTCAAATCCAGCGTTGCTTTAAATTTTTACTTCACCTTTAGTCGTCACCTAGTATGAATACTGATGTGCCAAACCGTGGTTATCCCAGATATTTAAAATGATAATGATATTCTTTGTAACAACACAACCAATGATAAAGTGATTTTTTTAGAAGAACTTCACAATCCCTAATAAACATTTGTCTAGATTTGTAATAGTTAGAATGAACTGAAGGAAAACCTTCAGAAAAGAATGAAATATTTTTTTATGGAAAACAAAAGTGAATTTCAACTATGAAAGTTGACTAATAAGAGCAGATGAATACGTGAGTTTGACGAATCTCATCGAATATCTACACCAACACACAGTGATCCAATTTAGTGTATCAGCATTAGTTTTATCATATAAAAAAAACATCTCCCTAACTGTAGGAGAAGGTGAAAACCCTGTGGCTAAGAAATCATGTCAAATGTTTATGTTAGTTGGATATTTTCACCGAATACTATTGCTATCTGAGGATGGTTACTGTCATAGCAAATGTCAGGTGATAAATCTTTAAAAAAAATGTTCACAATGAACCGTTACATTATTTTTTTTCTAATATGCATTTGTAGTGCTCGTGAGGTAGGTATAGTTCTCGAGGTCAATATAATAAACTAATTTCAAATATCCGACTCCTCATTTGGAACAACAAAACTGTGTTTATAAGGTAGACTGTAGTGAATGCGATGCCACATATATTGGAGAGACCATGTCAAGTGCTAACACGTCTAGCCAAACACGGTAGAAGTTCCAAAAAACCACCAAAAAATTCCTATGATCTAGAAAAAACTTGAAAAAAGCTCTGCTATCGTGGCTGATGCCCTATATTCAGGTCATAAAATATCACTCGAACAGACAAAAGTTCTGAAAAAGGGTTTTCTTTCTCACAAAGAGCGGACCATTTCAGAAGCTTTGCACATCTGTCAACAGAAACGATGGGTTAAACATCCCACTAACATGGCAAACATTAGTGACTCGCTTAGGCAGTTATAAATAATACCTGAAGTGAAGGTAGAACACAATTTCATTCCACATGATTTATTTATTCCCAATTCACTCTTGTTTGAATACTCTCCGGTGTTATTTCTCTTAATCGTTTTACCCACGAGGAAAAAAGAGAAAGGGAAAAAGAAAAAGAAAAAGGGGAGAAAAGAAAGGAAAAAGAAAGGGAAGAAAAGGGGGGAAATGGTTGCATTTTAACAGCTTGTCTAGTCCTATTACATAGCACTTTATTGATCTACTATTTTCATCAATTTTACGCTATTTTCTGAGTCATACGCATTCGATGAACCATAACATAATCTATTTTGTTATCACTCATACTTCAATTGTCATCAAAAGTACATTTACCGTTTAAAGCAACTGGTCCCTTTGATAAATTTAAACAGCGTAATGAGAAGACGGAGATTATCTGAAACATGTCGTGATGTATTAGCACTATACATTTCGAACAATCTGATCATACATGGACTTGTCGAACTATTTATGTGAAAATTTACGAAAAACGTGGTTTAGTCAGATGCTTATTCAACAGGATAAACCGTATATGCGCCGATGACATCAGGGAGGAAGAAACCAACTTACTGACGACAACTCTGACACAGAATGGATACCCGTTGAAATTTATCGACCGGTGCAAAAGTTATGTACCATTGAAAAGTACACAGTGTTCCGTTGCTAACATAAATGTCTACATCTCATTACCATTTAGAGGTGATTCACATAGCTTTGTTGTGAGGAAAAGACTTAGATCGGCCATCTGTAAAACCTATTATGCAGCCAAGGTGATCATTGTAGAGAAGACCAAGTCCATGTTACAGCACAAACCGAAACAACATATAAACGATTACACAACATCCCACTGTGTTTATCAATTTACATGTATGTGTGGACATACATATATAGGGAGGAGTAATCATGATATGCAGTTAAGGAAGGTTGAACATGTACCTAAGTGGCTACAAAAAGAAATGACCTCAACAGATCCGGTAGGTGTAGATGACGAACATCCATCTTCGTCTATCGCTAAACATATACTAGAAACTAACCATAGGATAGAAATAAAAGGAAACAGCCTTTAAAGTACTACATAAAATTGGTTAGAGCCGAGTGCTCAAATTTATTGAAGCTCTTGCCATCCGTAAACTTAAACCCCCTTTATGTATACAAAGACAATTCGTACTCACATTGAACTTATCTTAGTAGTATTGATTTTAATTTTCATACCAAGAGTAAGGTTTTTTCCTTTCTCTATCCCTTCCTATTACCTCCGATGTTTCCTACTAACTTTATTGACCTTTTTCGTAAATTTTCACATAAATAGTTCGACAAGGCGATGTGTGGGGGATCAGATTGTTCGAAATGTATAGTGTTAATACATCACGACATGTTTCAGATAATCTCCGTCTTCTCATTACCCTGTTTACATTTACCGTTATCATTATTATTTATTCATCATATATTGTCTCATCTTCAAATATTCATCCTTCCAAACTAGTAATCTATTCTTTCTCACCCTTGATGTCTCACAACCCCATTGTACTTTTCAGAGACGAACTAAAAAATCTTCCCCCACCCTATTTTTGTTCCACCGCACTTGCACAACGAAAAAACCTTTCTGACCGAGTTGCTATTCCCTCACCTGCATTACATCGATCTTTGCTCCATATCACTGTGTAATTGGATGATTGTAAAGGTCACCACTTTCTGTACCAAAACTTGAATATTAACCTGAAAACTTAGTGTCATATTCAAACTCTTGAAAAGGATCTTCCTAGCAAGATCGAAACGTTGAGGAATCATGCAAAATGTTTATTTTGTTATTGATATTCTGCTGAAGAAGCAGTGGCATACACAGCGAAACGTTCAGAAAAATCTTGTTCTCGATTCTAAACGCGCTGGGATTATATAAAAACGTACCTATATATTTTGTTATTTGTCCTAATATACTACACCGGGATTACACAAGTAAAAATACAACCTATACAATGAATTATGGAAAGATACTTCCAAAAATATATCAATGTACAAAACAGTATGAATGTAATATAATATTTCTGAATACTTTACACATATAAGTACTTCATTATCTTTTAAAATGAAGCATATCTTAGGTAAGCATTTTAAGTGAACATTACATTCCGGATTGCACATACCCAGTCCAGCTGGACATATATATATATATATATATATATATATATATATATATATATATATATAATACGTGCGCTCAGCTGACAGCTAACTTGGTACGCAAGAGACACTGACTGCAACCCCGGGACGAATAGAGAGAAGACCGAAGCTGGCAGATGGGAGTGTATTACTCCGAGAATATAATAATAAATCAATCCCAAAACACACATACGAAGAATGACCTTGCCCTCAATTTGAGGCATTTGCATAGTAAGAGTAAAGATTAACTAATTAGCGATTTACATTACAATAGGGGCAGAAAATAGACTATTAGTCATACAGTAAAAATGGTATGGGAATGACACGTTAAAATGTTCAGATCAATAACAATGTTTTATACAGAACTGGGGTATCACAACATTTTTATCCTGAGATCAGAAGTGTCTTTTCCAATAGAGTATTCGTGAAGTAATTTGACAAATAGTAAACACTTATATCTATATTGAACAACTTATGTTAAACCAGCTAAAATAAAGTGAAGTACTTGGTTTTCAACAGAAAAATACATCCACGCACTGCATATATCACCGACTGCTTAAAAGGTGATAGAATACTAGCAAATACTGGTACTACAAGATACTATAGTACCTTACTCTATAATGTTTCTATTTCCTCTACTTTTCTACCTGAAAAAGCTTTACGTACACTGCTTTTCTTAAACAATATAATTTTCACTCTAATGGCTATCATATTTCTGCTTATATTGTCAAACATCTGCTTTTTTGCAAAGCTAGAACAAATACTGTGAGACGAATCAACTTTATTTCGCGTGCTCTAAATCTTCCACATACGCACCAAGTTTTAAATTGTGTACAGTAAGTTACCAATGTCCAGCATAAGTCATTTTGGTACATTTCAGTGGTAAACGAATCTTTGAACATCTCTGAAAAGCCTGTCACTGAGAGGTGGAAGGCTACAAAGCAGCGCCATTGGCAAGCATATCCTCGATTCAGGTCATGCTGTCGACTCAAACATAGCTTTTAAGATAATCAGTCGATAAAATATGGTAGACTTACGTTATGCAGCAGCAATCAGCTGACTGAAACCAGACTTATGTATCTATCAAGAGTTTGTGGTTCACCTTGCATTGCCTTAGTGATTTAGTCTTTTCCTACAGCTTCATTTACTATTTGATTCTTTCATCTGATTGTCGCAAATTATTATTATTATTAGTCCCTTGGGTTCCTAGTGGAACATAGGGCTTCAGTAGCACTTCTCCAGTACACTCTCTTCTCTGAAATCTCTTCAACCTAGTTCCACCACAGCCCACAACCTCTCGTTTCCTCCTCGCACGATCTCCTCCATGCCACCCTCACCACGGACACCCAACTCGTCGCTTCACATGGGGATTCCACTCGAGCAACTGGCCTGACGCGTGATGTCCCCAGTCGGCCTTCTCAGTGCATGCCAATCCATCTCCACTCCCTCCTTCTGCATATTTGTTGAGCGATACGTTCTTGGTTGGTTCGTTCCCAGAGCTCCTTGTTACTTATTCTTTCTGGCAATCCATCTGATCTTCAGTATCGAGCGTGGGCGGCAGTTGTTGATGAATGTCTGCAGTTTATTGGAAATCCCTTTCGTAACCCGCCAAGTCTCTGAACCATACAGAAGCACTGACTTGACTGAGTTGGTGTTGAAAATCCGGATATTGTTCCACATGCTGAGTGCTGAGTGCAGTAGATCTCTCCACTGGTTTCAGGCTAATGAACACCTATCTTGCTTTTCCGATTCTGACTTTGACATCCTCATCTGTGCCTGTGCCGCCTGTAGTTGAAACACTGCTGCCTTGCCTAGATAGGTGAAGGAGGCTGTTTCGTTTTGCTTCCTCCCGTTCATGTTGATTAGAGCTTGTTGCTGTAGTTGTTGTTGGTTGGGTATCTCCATCACCTCTCTCTTCTCTACGTTCACTTGAAGTCCTGTTTTCGCTGCCCTACCCCGCCTCTTCTGTCAACTTGTTAGTTTTCACCTGTAAATCTTCAAGTTTATGTGACATCAGACACAAGTCATCACTGGCGAAATCCAAATCTTCTAGGATGTTTTCCGCTGTCCAGCTAGCATATCCCCCTCTTCTCACAGCTCCCCACTGTTTGCTGCATGATCCAGTCCAGTTCAGTCAACCACAATCAGGAATATCATGGGGGATAGTAGGCAACCTTGTTTCACTCCTGTCTTCACTTCACTTCAAAAGCATCACTGAGCTTCCCATTGTGAATTACTTGGCTGGCATGTGGCATCTTCATATAGTTGTTGAATGAGGCTGATAAAGGTTTGCTGTATTTCGTAGTATTGAAACAGTTTCCAAATTACCTCTCGGTCGACGCTGTCGTAGGCCTTCTCAAAGTGGATGAAGTTGAGGTAGAGTGGAGTTGACTACCATTCTATACTTTGTTCTATGATGATTCGTAAGGTAGAGTTGCAATTTGGTCTGTACATGATTTGTACTTCCTGAAGTCTGGCTGTTCCGGTTGTAGTTTTGAATCCAGTGCATCCTTGAGCCTATCCAGGATGACGTTAACCTTCGTTTCTAGATATTGAAATATAACATGACTACATCAAGGAAGAAGTTCTGAACATCTAATATGTCTTCCAGGTTGTCAAAAATGTGCTCTTTGAAATTAGTAGGAAATTAAAATAACACTCAATAATTCATTACATGAATCAAGTGAGCGAATTACAGTGTCTTTATACTTTTTTTTTAACTAGACACTTGACTATTTCAGAATAAAAACTGAGCGATATATTGACCTTGAGTTGTCCTTGACGCTATATTACAATATTATAATCAGTAAGATAGTAAAACAAATTGTTTTTCAAGGGTGTTCTAAAGGTTTCTATTATGTATCTTCCTTCACATACATTTACATAAAAATAAATAGTTGCAGAAATTTATCTGATGCACAAAAGGAAATAATAAACAAACACTGTCGAAGTACTTCAGACAGAAACTAACGATAAGAACATGGTTGCTTTATTCGATATTATATAATTGCTTCATTCTTATCATTGTTGTCATGCTTTTAACGATCGTGAATACTAGGGTCTTATTTACAGTGTATAATAATGATCACCAGTCATATCAGTAAAATATTGTTCAGTTCCTATTCCCACCTATAGAAATGTACTATTTCATAAGGGTGAAATACATGAGCAAGATATTTTAAACAACGATAATTTGAATGAACAACTGTTTTCAGTAACTTCCTATCTCTTCAGTTTGTATAGCTATAAATCCATGAGAATGGATGAAACACAATACCTAATGTAAGGTGTATGACATAAAGTTATTTCACTAATGAAATAGCCAGTCAATATGGACAAAACAATTACGATATATAAGTAGACAGAATCAACAGATAATGAGTCATCTACACACATCCATCTCTGGTTTTCTGGATCAGATTTTCATTTCACCTCTAATCATCATCGAGTATCAACGGTACTCTACCACAACACGGCTATGTCAGATAGTCAAAAGACGGTCAGATATTCATTACGTAGCAATGAGTGTTGATGATTTATTTTTATAGCATTCGCAGTTCACAAAGTGCTCACCAAAGTAAGGAGAAAATAAGTTTCACATTTTCACCAATATTATGATTATTATTTTTCCCTTGGGTTTCCTAGTGGAACATAGGGCTTTCGTAGCACGCCTCCATTCCACTATGTTCTCTACAGTCTTTTGAACTTGGCGCCACGACACCCCACAAGCTTCCACTTCTTCCTCACGTGATATCCTTCATGTTACCCTCAATTGGGACGCCCAACTCGTCGTTCCCAACTTGGATTCCACTCGACGACCTGGACTGGCGCTTGATATCCCCAATCAGTCCTCTCAGTGTGTGCACAATCCACTTCCTTCTGCATATTTGCTGGGCGAAAGAATCTTGGATGGTTCGTTCCCAGAGTTCCTTGTTGCTCATTCTTTCTGGCCATCTGATCTTCAGTATCGAGCGTAGGTGGCAGTTGCTGATGAATATCTATAGTTTGTTGGAAATCCCTTTCGTAATGAGCCGCTAAGTCTCTCAACTGTCACATAGAAGCACTGGCTCACTTGACTGAATTGGTGTTGAAAATCCGGATAGTGTCCACGCTTTATGCTGAGAGCAGTGTAGAAGATCCCCACACTGTCTTGCTAGCTTTCCGATCCTGGCTGATTTGACATCCTCGTCTGTGCCTGTGCCACCTGTAGTTGAAACGATGCTCCACTGCCTACTACTGGTGAAAGAGACTACTTCCTTTAGGTTTCCCCTGTTGATGGTGATTAATGCTTGTAGTTGCTGTTGTTGTTGTTGTTGGTTGGGTATCTTCATCACCTCTATTTTCTCTACGTTCACCTGAACGAAATCCTGTCTTTGCTGCCTCATCTCTTCTATCAGCTTGTTCGTTTCTGCCTGTAAATCTTTGAGTTTTTGTGACAGGACATTAGCTATAAATCATCATCGGCAGCGAAATACAAATTTTCCAGGCTCTTTTCATTGGTCCAGCCAGCGTATGCCCATCTTCTCGCTTTTCCCCAATATGATATCATTTTATGCAACTTTAAGAAAAGGGAAGAATTTCCTAAACATTTAAAAATGCCAACAAAGTAATACCTATACAAACTTCTATTTTTGAAAACAATTTTAAAATTTCGTGGATCTTTAATATTTATAAAATCTATGTATTAACTTAAAAAGTCATATTCTCTACAGGAAACAATTTACCATACTTCAATATCAAATCGGACACAGAACGAATCTTTACCACACAAAGAATATGAATTCTTGTCTCCTGAACTTGTTATATTGACGTCAAACTAACTGTCTGCTCTCTAATGATTCACTTGGTTGTAAATAGCAAAGAAATCCAGGACGTTCGTCTCATTGTACTTGGGACTCGTCAACTGGATGTACCTGCACTCCAGTAGGCGATGTTGTTTCCACTGTGACTCAAACCTCATACCAGTCACTTCAAACGTCAAAATGTTATCTGCTAGACCACTGAGACATGATAGCCACCTTTGTTGTTTTTGTACGAGGTTCGACTCTCAATGATAACAGCATCACTCACTGGGGCGCCGGTGCATCCACCTGAAGAGTCCTTAGTAGGATAAAACGCAAATCTTGCACCCCTCTGCTAGCCACAACCAAGTAACTCATCATAATAGATATTCAGACAGTATCGATGCATATGCCTAGAAGCCCATATGCTAATAGATGTCGAACAATTCGACCCAGCAAAATAAAAGGAAATCACAAGTATGACTGTCTTCTAGATAGAAGATGTGTAAGGTAAAGCTGTTTTCCGTTCTCGAAGTAACCAACATCTATCTCAGTGACTACAATTTATGTTTTCTCGATAAAAAGTTTAAACATCTTTTTCTATGAGAACTTCTTCAAAAAGATTTAGGGGACGTAGCACAACAAGTTGACTGCATCTCTCTGTAAGGCTCAGACTAGCAGTCAAAGACTCCATGCACTGATACTATGTTTAAGCCTGACCGTCCCGAGCCTTTTCTCGGCCTTAACATAATTCAACGAACATTGTGCGACAGGGAAGACAGTGACTAGACATGCGTAACACATATCTCAGCTACCTTAGTCGATGAAGGTTCACAACCTCATCAACTGACTCAACTATCCCCCCTTAAACTTTACACCTGCGTCAATGTGTAGTGACACCTTGACACACAATTTATTCGACAAAGATAACGGTAGTTAGATAACTGAAGCTCCCTCCTATCCTCCAACGTTGATGATCACGTTTCACAACCGTAGAGTAAAACAAGATGAAATGCAGTGCAGTATGCTCCACCCTTAGTCGGCAATCTGACGTCGTGGCGAAGCCACAGACGGCATGAGTTCGCGAAATACAGTCTAGCCTTTTGTATATGTGCAAAACCTTCTTTGGCCACTGACCCGCCAAGGTTGATCTGATTTCCCAGATGAGTAGAGTTTTCAATATGCTCAACCACTCCACTCCCTACTGTTAGCCAGGGCGCCAATGAAGACCAGTCCTGCAGAAATAATTTGCATTTAAGTGGCAAGAAACAAAACTCAAACATTCTCAAATTGCCACTCAATGTGTCTAGAAGACTCCACATCTTGGTGGCGCCTTTACCTAATAGAACTACATAGTTTGCATATTCTAGATCCATCAAGGCATCTCCCGTGTTTAAATCAACCCCTATGAAGTCACATGACAAGAGGGAGACCTGCTTAGTTACATGTATGATAAAAATGAATAGAATTGGTGAAAGTATATACCTTGGAAACACACCTCTTGACATACACTACTCACGTGACAACTCACCATAGACTCTAACATATCTACTGGTATTCAAGTAAAGAACCTTCAACAGATTGATGTGCTTTCCTGACATCCTTTCATTGCGAGACACTACCATAGAACCTCTTAAATTACGGAATTAAATGCCCCATTCAGGTCAAGGAGTGCCACGTGTGTCGGGTGTGTCAGTAAGTGGGTCTGCGTTCCACAGCTAGGTTGGAAGCCTGCCTGGTTTCTTGGGTTCCTGTCCCTGGGCTCCACTCAAACGTTTAATGATTATAGAGCCTAGAATCTTGAAAACTATATTCGTCAGGCCGAGTCCTCTGTGGTTATCACTGGAAGACCTGTCTCCTTTCTCGAAAACTGGGATAGCCATTGATTAGGACCAGTCAGAAGGGGTTGTATCTGATTCCCACACACTAGTTAACACTACAGCTAACTTGATTAAAACTCCTCGATTACCGTCTTTAAACACCTGAAAATCATATACAGTATATGTTGAGATCTTCACTGCCTTCTATAGCAATATATGATAAAATTAGCTTGAAAACGTGAAACTTCTGTTTCACTAAAATCTTAAACTCAATTTATTATATTATATTATTTGAACCTGGGGTTCCTAATGGAACATAGGGCTTCTGTAGCATGTCTCCAATGCGCTCTGTTCTCTGAAATCTCTTGAACCTGGCTCCACGACAGCCCACAAGCTCTTATTCCCTCCTCTCACGACCTCCTCCATGTCACCCTCACCTCACACGCCCAACTCGTCGCTTCCCCATCTGGGTTCTACTCGAGGGCCTGACGCTGCCTCTTCGGTCAACTTGTTAATTTTCACCTGTACATCTTCAAGTTTATATGACATTAGACATAAATCACCATGGACGAAATACAAATCTTCTCAGATCTTTTCTCCGGTTGAGCGTATCCCCCTCATCTCGCTCCTCACAGTTTACTGCATGATCCAGTCCAGCTGTCCACAATCATGAATATCATGGGTGATATTAGGCAGCCTTGTTTTACTCCTGTCTTCACTTTGAAAGCATTACTGAGCTTCCCATTGTGAATTAAACTCAATTTTTAAAAAACAATTTATATCATTTAGTTTTGTAAGCATACAGCTTGACAATTTCAATGGATGCATAATTACCGTCAAATAGAATTCCATTATTATTTGGAAGGAGTAGCAACTCAGATCACAATTCATGATTGGTAAACAATATGACCCCAGTACGAATAAATGAATGTTGTAACTAAGCGCTTGTTTATTAATTTGATTATTTTTTTTGTGTCACTCAGTTCCGTTTATCCTGCTGCTATAACCAATGATTATTGAAAGATGTGTCAAGCCTTTGATTTATGATTTTGATACTGAAGCTCAGATACGCTGATGACAGACCAATAGTCTGTTTATGACTTATATAACTCATATTTCCAAGATTATCTCTCAAGTACGAGTCATTTATACAAAGGCATACATATGTAATCTTCTTTGAGTACATCATCTTTCTACGACGCTTGAGTTAACCGTAAACTATTAATTTCAGTTCAACAAAAGTAGCTAGATGGAAAAAACAACTCAAACTATTATTTCCTTCCGTATCCTTTTAGGCTACAGTTGAATACTTCTAGCTTCTTGGATTACGATGATGATTAGCAACTTCAGCATAAAATGGCTACTGTTATCAAATATATCCTTAATTATACTCTAAACTTACTTTACACAATCCATATCCTTTTTACTTTCAATGAAGGTTGCACAAATATCTTTCACTGCCATATAATACGATTGTTTTGCAGTTATCATTTGTTCAATCATGGTGACAACTTGAAATTTCAATAAGATTCCGTAGAAGAATTTTTATGTAACGAAAAGAAGGAAAGCATAAACATAGATTTCAGTCAATAAATAAAATAAAACAGAAGAACATAAAAATGTCTTTTTAATAATTTGAAATACAATTGGTTGTTCATAATGTGCTCATCGAAAATCGAAATAAACATATAATAGACGCCACATGCTAAGTAATTCACAATGCAAAGCACAGTGATGCCTTTGAAATGAAGATAGAAGTAAAACAAGGCTGTCTACTATCACTCATGATATTCATGATTGTGGTGGACTGGATCATGCAGCAAACTGTGAGGAGCAAGAAGAGGGGGATACGCTGGACAAGGAAAAAGATCTTAGAAGATTTGTATTTCGTCCATGGTGATTTATGTCTAATGTCACATAAGCTTGAAGATGCACAGGTGAAAACTAACAAGTTAACAGAAGAGGTAGCGGAGATGGAACTTCCTTCAAGTGAAAATAGAGAAGACAAAAGTGATGAAGATACCCAACCAACACCAATACCACCACCACCAACAACAACAAGCTCTAATCACCATCAACGGAAGAAACCTAAAGAAAGTAGCCTACTTCACTGAAATAGGCAAGGCTGCATCCTTTCAACTACAGGTGACACAGGCACACACGAGGACGTTAAAGCAAGCCAGGATCAGAAAGACAGCAAGACACGCCTTCCTTCATTAACCCGAAACCAGTGTAGACATCTACTGCACTACACTACACTACACTACACTATACTACACTCAACATAAAGCGTGAACATCATCCGCATTTTCAACACCAATTCAGTCAAGTGAGCCAGTGCAGTGCTTCTATATGATGGTTGAGAGACTTGTTGGCGCGTTACGAAATTGATTTTTCAACAAACTACAAACATTCATCAATAACTGCCACCCACACTGGCTCGTTACTGAAGATCAGATTGATTGCCAGAATGGTGAGAATATGCAACAAGGAACTCACTGTGGCTGGATGTCAACGAACCAACCGAGAAGCTGTTGCTGAAGAAATATGCAGAAAGGGGGAGTGGAGATGGATTGGAGTGGATTGGATTGGGTATGCGCTGGGGAAACCATTTGGGGAGATCACGCGCCAGACCAGCCAGGTCCGGCTGTCTATTGTAACCCAGATGAGGAGTGATGAGTTGGGCTTTCGAGGCTAGGGTGACATGGAGGAGATGTTGTGAGGAATGAATGAGAGGTTTTGGGCAGTTGTGGAGCGAGGTTGAAAATATTTCAGAGAAGAGAGTGTAATGGAGACGTGTTACTGAAGCATTATGTTCCATTAGGAACCCAGGGGACAAATGATGGTGATTATGAGTCATATAGTCATTAAACATCCACGCACCTAAAGTGTCCCATTGATAGACTCCATGATAATACCTTTTCAGTCACTTAGTTTTTAATGTTTTCGGAAATAAACCAAGAGGATGAAATCAGTGTATTGAATAGTAACTTCTAGAAATCGATCACATTTTTCCTGTGACCTACTAGATTTTGCTTGGCACTTTGGCTGGATGTACTGGTCTACTTTCGTTCGTTTAAAAACTTAAACAATTTTCATTTCCTCGGGTATAATGCCAGTTTTGTTCCGCAGTAAAAAGTAAAAACCTGGTAGCACAAATAACTATGAATAAACACTTAATAATCATAAATGGTAGATTGTCTACTCTATTACTAATGGATATTTCAACAGACTGAAAGTTGCCTAACCTAATGTTTACAGCAATATAACTGTTCACCGTAAAGTAAACTCTGAAAAGTTTTAGCCTGAAACCTGTTTACAGGATATTTTTATGGGCAACTGATAGTTTGTGGAGTGGCAAGTACTATCACAATGATATCCTTACCCTAAATTACATAATCTTAGAAATTCCCATTTTCAAAATTAGAAGAAGACATTAAAGCGAACAATATTGTTTTCAATTAGCTCTCATCAGGCTTTTCCCTATTATACATAAATTTTCTCATACATAAAACATTCAACCAATCATGGTGGATTATTTACTGAGTGATAATTAGAAAATGAAACATGTAAACAGTAGATAATGGCAAGAGTAATAATTATCTCAATGATGGTAAGAACAAGGGGAACTGCAAATATTTAAACAAACAATATCGATGAAAGCTTAAAAGGAGGGAAGTTACGTAATACTAAAGGATGAAATCTGTATGTAATCAAAGTCTAAACAAATTAATAAACATGTGTGGAAGGCTGGGGACCTGGGGGGGGGGAGGGAGGGGAAGCGGAAGAGGATGAAAATTGAATTTATATAAAGATATTTATCAGGTTTTCTCTGGTCAAGACAGGCTGTCTACAGCCATCAGAAGAACCTTTTATGCTGCTAACCTCTGCTTATCATTTTCTAGTCCGCCAATAATTATTACCCAGACAATAGACAAGCTACCTAGTTCTGCCACTTCGATATGTATTTATCAATTAAGCTGCTCCTTTGGAGAAAGCTGTATTGGGCGTACAACCAGGCAGCTTAACAAACTTGTTGCTGAGCCACTACCGTCATGGACAGGAAAAGGATAAGTGAAGTCAATACGAAGCTCAATTCTGTCACATTCAGTCGACAGTGGTCAAGTAATAGACAAGACCAAAGCGTTCAAGATCATCTATCAAATTCCACAAAATCTTTCCAACAGAATTCGCACCCGCATTTTACATACGGCTGAGGCAATGGGAATTAGAGAAAACGAACCTTGTCTTTGTGTTCAGAAAAAGTTTGTGCAGCCTTTGTCTCTGCATGAGGCAGAAAAAACCTGATAAATATCTTTATATAAATTCAATTTTCATCCTCTTCCGCTTCCCCTCCCTCCCCCCCCCCCCAGGTCCCCAGCCTTCCACACATGTTTATTAATTTGTTTAGACTTTGATTACATACAGATTTCATCCTTTAGTATTACGTAACTTCCCTCCTTTTAAGCTTTCATCGATATTGTTTGTTTAAATATTTGCAGTTCCCCTTGTTCTTACCATCATTGAGATAATTATTACTCTTGCCATTATCTACTGTTTACATGTTTCATTTTCTAATTATCACTCAGTAAATAATCCACCATGATTGGTTGAATGTTTTATGTATGAGAAAATTTATGTATAATAGGGAAAAGCCTGATGAGAGCTAATTGAAAACAATATTGTTCGCTTTAATATCTTCTAAATAACACAAGCCACAAATTACAGTTACTCCCAAACGTCCATCAGCCTCATTTTTCTGTTACGTACTAACTTTCACAAAATGATCCCCAATGGGTAATTGATGTAACTGCTTGGTACTTACTGCTTTCACAGGGAGTAAAGCCAATGACTTCAGCACTGCGTCACACAATTTTGAATCACCAACGGAAACTAAGTCTCACTGCACTACGAACTAAGGTACCAGAGAAGAGATCACTTTAGGAGTACAGTTATGCCTAACTTGAACAATCTTTAACTTTCAGAATGAAATATACAAAGAAGCAGAAATAGTTGAAATGGGATCACCAAAGTCCTCGATTGTGGCTGACATATAGTTGGGAACAGGTGAAATATTTAATCCTGCTCCAAAAGTAAAGTTTCAATACACAGATGACACGTTTACAGTGTTGAAATCGGAACACATGTTTAGGTTCTTTACAAACATAAATTTATTAGTTAAAGTAATCCAATTCACCTATGAATTGGAAAACAGTGAAGGAGAATAAACGTTGTTGGATTGCAGAATAAACGGAAAACAATACGGAGTTGTAGACACTGATTTCCACGGAATAACTTCACACACGAATAGTTATTCAAGCTTCAAATCATCTCACCTTGAGTCAGGTAAAGTTGGCTTAGTAAAATGTCTAAGTAACGGAGTCAAGAAACTACCTAGCAAAACAGAATATCTGAGGCAAGAAACCAGATATATTAAGGATTCCTTACCCATCAACGACTACCCTCCCAAATGAATTGATAAGTTCCTTAGGAATTGTAAGAAAAATATAACTAATATTTGTAACATAGGTGTTGATAGCAGAAATATTAATGTATAACAACAATAATAGTTGTAATTCTGGGAAGATCGAATTCAAAGTCTGTACATTATTACCACTTTGAGATACTACACAGCATTCTCAATAAAGCTGGGATTAAAGTAGCATTTTGTAGGTTAGAAGATTTTATTTATCCAATTAAGCCGAATAAGTTAGTTTACCAAACTCATTGCAACAAGTGAGAGGTTAAATACATAGGTCAAAATAGTCGATCAGGATGAATTAAGCTATCAGAGCACAAAAACCTAGCTAGATCAAGAATGCTATATCCTAGGAAGAAAATGAATCTGAGAAAATGCTCAAACAGAGCTAAACATGCAAGTTCACACAATCACTCAATAGGATAGGACAGGATGATAATCCTTAAGACTGGAAAGGGATTGAAAACCGAATCTTTGTTTATCAAATCAACGCCTAATACATCCAGTAAGGATGACTCAGTACCTGTTCCGGATATATGGAAAGCCACATCATCTACATCACAAAGAATGTCAAAGGAATGGAACTATATAAAACATGTCTTAAAGTCATGTACTTATCTTGATACAATTATGGACAGTAAATTGTATCTGAAACGTGATCCAGTAAATAACACTGTTCATTCAATACGTAATATCATGAAGTCCCCAAGAGCATCGAAGGCTCTCATGCAGTGGGAACCAATCTCCTCCACAATCAGGATCATGACAGCAAGATTCAACTCAAAAGGTAGGAAGGTTACAATCATGCAATGCTATGCACCTACAAATAATGCAGAGCAAGAGAAAAAGGAGGAATTCTACAGACAACTGCAATCAACACTGGACAAGCCCCACCTCAGTTGGCGATATCAAAATTCTAATGGGCGACATGAATGCCAAACTGAGAGCGGACAACACAGGAAGAGGACTAGCCATGGGTCGAGAAGCCCTCAGTGAGGTGATGAACGAGAATGGAGAATTGTTTGCAGAATTCTGTGCATTCAACGATTTGGTGATTGGAGGCCAGGCAGTGTGTTCAAGCTCAAGGATATACACAAAGACACACGGATTTCACCAGATGGACACACTTAAAATCAAATTGACTTTATCTCAATCTCGAGAAAATGGAGACGCAGTCTACTGAACACAAGGTCAAGAAGAGGAGCAGATGTAGGTTCACACCACTCACTGCCTAGTGCAAGGAACCTTCCAAATTAAGTTAAAAGCCTTCAAGGAAGCTGGTGATAGACCACAGTTCAAGTACAACACTCGGAAACTGAAGGACGAAACTACAAAGGAAATCTTCACGTCAGTTATCAAGACAAAATGGGAGATATCGAGCAACATCTCTGAAGAAACCTGTGTGGAAGAACACTAGAAGTCTTTGAAAGCTATGTGGAAAGAAACCTGTACAACCGTACTAGGAAGGAAGAAGAAGGAAGACAGGACAAGGAATGGATCTCGGTAGACAAATGGAAGCTGACAGAGGAGAGAGAGGAGGAAGGTCAAGCAAAAAATAAACCAGTGCATGGATGCTCAACGACAAGAGGAACTGAGTACAATGTATAAAACACTACACTGGACAAAGAAGTGAAGAAGAGTGCACGGAAAGACAAAAGACACTTCTACGAAACACTGGCAAGTGAAGCAGAACAGGCTGCAGGTAGAAGAGACAGAGATCAGTAAACATTGTATCAAATAACCAGGTTACTATCTCGAAGGGAAGAGATCAACACAGATGAAACCAATAAAAGATGAAGAAGGAAATTTAATTACGAAAGAAGAGAAACAAAGGAAACAATAGGCTGACCACTTCAAGAAGCTCTTGAATCTACCATCACCTGCATTTCATCCACAAATACCACCTACAGCACAGCCACAGAACTACAGGTGAACATGAATCCTCCAACAAAAGTCGAAGTCCTGAACGGCATAAAACTACTGAAATATGGGAAAGCAGCAGCATAGATGGGACCCCGCCACAAACACTGAAAACGGACGCAGGGACAACAGCGGACATGCTCACATCACTACTGCAGGAGGTGTGGAAGGAAGAAAAGGTACCTGCAGATTGGAAAAAGGGATACTTTGACAAAAAGCCGAAGAAGGGAGACCTCAGTGTTTACAAAAACTGGAGAGGAATCACTCTCCTGTCCACCCGGAGCAAGCAAAATATTAAGCCGCATCATCCTGGAGAGGCTAAAGGATGCACTGGATTCAAAACTACGACCGGAACAGGCAGGCTTCAGGAAGTACAAATCATGTGTGCACAAAATTGCAACTCTACCTTACGAATCATCATAGAACAAAGTAGAGAATGGCAGTCAACTCAACTCTACCTCAACTTCATCCACTTTGAGAAGGCCTTTGACAGCGTCGACCGAGAGGTAATTTGGAAACTGCTTCAATACTACGGAATACCACAAACCTTTATCAGCCTCATTCAACAACTATATGAAGATGCCACATGCCAGCCAAGTAATTCACAATGGGAAGCTCAGTTATGCTTTTGAAGTGAAGTGAAGACAGGAGTGAAACAAGGTTGCCTATTATCCCCCATGATATTCCTGATTGTGGTCTAGTGGACTGGATCATGCAGCAAACAGTGGGGAGCTGTGAGAAGAGGGGGATACGTTGGCTGGACTGTGGAAAAGAACCTAGAGGATCTGGGTTTCGCCAGTGTTGACGTGTGGCTGATGTCACACAAACTTGAAGATTTACAGGCGAAAACTAACAAGTTGACAGAAGAGACAGCGAAGATAGGACTTCCTTCAAGTGGACGTAGATAAGACAGAAGTGATGAAGATACCAAACCAACAACTACAGCAACAAACTCCAGTCACCATCAACGGGAGAAACTTAAAGGAAGTAACCTCCTTCACTTATCTAGGAAGCACTGTTTCAACTACAGGTGGGACAGACGAGGATGTCAAAGCCAGGATCAGAAAGACAGCAAGACAGGCGTTCATTAGCCTGAAACCAGTGTAGATATCTACTGCACTGGACTGAGCACTCAGCATGTGGAACAACATCCGGATTTTCAACACCAACGAGCTTCTGTATGGCTCAAAGACTTAGCAGCGCATTACGAAAGGGATTTCCAACAAACTACAGATATTCATCAACAACTGCCACATACACTGGCTTGTTAATGAAGATCAGTTGGATTGTCAGAAAGAGTGAGCAACAATGAACTCCGGGAACGAACCAACCAAGAATGTATCATTCAACAAATATGCAGAAGGAGGGAGTGGAGATGGATTGGAATGGGCATACACTAAGAGGACCGACTTTGGACATCAAGCGTCAGGCACTAGAATGGGACTGGGATGGGAAGCGACGAGTTGGGCGTTCGAGGGTGACACGGAGGAGATCATGCGAGGAGGAAATGGGAGCTTATAGGCTGTCGCTGAGTCAGGCTGCAAAGATTTCAGAGAACAGAGTTCACTGGAGACATGCTACCGAAGCGGTATGTTCCATTAGGAACCCAAGGGACAAATAATAATCATAATTCACTACGTGATACATCGAAGAAACCAACAAAAATGGAATTATATTGTACCACAGTGACCAAGTTTCATTTTTATATTAAGGAATATGTATTTGATTATGGCCACAAATACTTCCTACTGACAAGTGCTGCATGATATTTTATTATTATGATTAATATTTTCATCATTGTAACATGTCCCTTGGGTTCCTAATGAAACATAGTTCTTCAATAGCACGTCTCCATTACACTCTCTTCTCTGAAATATTTTCAACCTCGCTCCACAACTGCCCAAAACCTCTCATTCATTACTCACACCATCTCCTCCATGTCACCCTCATCTCGAAAGCCCAACTCATCACTCCTCATCTGGGTTACAATAGACAGCCTGACATGGCTGGTCTGGTGCGTGATATCCCCAAATGGTTTCCTCAGTGCATACCCAGTCCAATCCATCTCCACTCCCTCCTTCAACATATTTCTTCAGCACCAGCTTCTTGGTTGGTTCGTTACCAGCCAGACAGCCAGCCAGCCAGACAGCCAGCCAGACAGCCAGCCAGCCAGCCAGACAGCCAGACAGCCAGCCAACCAACTAGCCAGTTAGAGTCAGTTCCTTGTTACTTATTCTCACCATTCTGGCAATCCATCTGATCTTCAGTAACCAGCCAGTGTAGGTGTCAGTTGTTGATGAATATGTGTAGTTTGTTGGAAATGCTTTTGGTGACGCGCTGTCAAGTCTCTCAATCATCACACAGAATCACTGGCTCACTTGACTGAATTGGTGTTGAAAATCCGGATGATGTTCACGCTTTATGTTGAGTGTAGTATAGTGTAGTGTAGTGTAGTGTAGTGTAGTGCAGTAGATGTCTACACTGGTTTCGGGTTAATGAAGGAAGGCGTGTCTTGCTGTCTTTCTGATCCTGACTTGCCTGTGTCACCTGTAGTTGAAAGGATGCAGCCTTGCCTATTTCGGTGAAGTAGGCTATTTCTTTTAGGTTTCTTCCGTTGATGGTGATTAGAGCTTGTTGTTGTTGGTGGTGGTGGTATTGGTGTTGGTTGGGTATCTTCATCACCTCTGTCTTCTCTATGTTCACTTGAAGGAAGTTCCATCTTCGCTATCTCTTCTGTTAACTTTTTAGTATTTGCCTAAAGATCTTCGAGTTTGTGCTACAAGAGATAAGACATAAATCATCATCATCATCATCATCATCATCAACGTATGCCCATCTCCTCGCTCTTCACAGCTGTCTCTTGCATGATGCAGTCCGCCGAAACGAGGTAGATCATGGGTGATAGTGGGCATTCTTGTCTTACTCCTGTCTTCAGTTCAAAGGCGTCACTGAGATTTCCATTATGAATCACGTGGCACGTAACATCACATAGCATCTTGCTGTTGAATGAGGTTGATGAAGGTTTGTGGCAGTGAGACTGTAGTATTGAAGCAAGCAGTTTCCAAGTTACTTGTCGGTTGACGCTGTCGAAGGCTTTTTCAAAATTGATGAAGTTGAGGTAGATAATTGACTGTCATTCTATGTTCTCCTGAATGATTTAGAAACACTGAATATATATATATTTAAAGCCAAGGTTTTTAATCTACTTTCCAAATATATTTCATTACTTTGAGTGGTGTTGTGGTTCATACTTCAGTATCTCATAGTTTAAAAACAGTTTCAATAAGAAAGTTCAAACATTTCATTATGCATCAAAATGCATATCTGTATATTTACTTATTTATTTACTAGACATCTAAGTTAAAGTCATTGATTTCTCAGAACAAATAAACATCCGCATCCGCATAGGAGCCCATATGCCTACAGAGACTGATCAATTTGGTCCAATCAACCACGATGTCATACAAGGAATAACACTAAACCTATACGCTTCGCACAAAAAGTGGTTATCGTGGCTTGGTGGTGTAGTGGATAACGCGCTAGCGTTTGAAGCGATCGCTCCCGAGTCCGAGTCTCGATGGGAACAACATCATTCACTGTGATGCAGGTATATCCAGCTGACGAGTCCCAAATAGGACGAAATGCGCATCCTGGATTCCATTGCTAGCCACACCCTATCATTAATAAATAAACAATTGCTTGATATATTGAATTTCATCTGATATAACTATCATTATCTAATGTCAAAAAACATTCAACAAAATACTTATGTTTCACTTAAAACATTTTGAAAAAAAAAATTAATGTAAACAAACATTTTTCAATAAGATCCAACTGTCTTGTTATTGCATCGATCATTAAAGGATAGTAGGTTTGATGTGAAAGAAATTGAAATCCTGCAGTTTGAATTGACTGTCTACTATCTTGAGTTTTACATATTGCAACTGATGTGGATTGAGAACGTTTATGCTATAAAAACAAAAAAACAATGATAACTAAACATTGTAATTAGTAATTAATAAGATTCTCAACATATTTCTGGGTTAAACATAAAATTTGTATGTGAAATTCATTTAGGACATTTGTGATAAACCTTAATTACTATTGAGATACAGATCCTTCACATCATCATTTCATTTGAATTATATTTTTAATGTTTCACTAAAGCGTAAAGAAAATATCAACTAAGATGCTCAGTAGCATTCTTGTATAATGACTATGAAGCTGACATTCAAGGATAAAAATGCTTTCCACTTACAGCATAATTCCAATCAACCTTTTAGGTAAGAAATACATTTACTATAACATTATCTGAGACTTAATGAATTAAAACTTTTCAGACTTCGTTAGCTAACTAGCTCAAATTCTTCATTTTTGATGATATCAAGTTACCTGTAAGAAGAATAGCTTGAAGTGTACCATTAGTTTGATTTTGTGAGTTCAGTTTTTTGGGTTACATACCAGAAACATCTTTTTCATCAGATAGCCTCTTGTAACCGCTAACTGTTCTCAAACATTGAGTAACTTTTTCCCGGAATACTTTGAAAAATTTAACTTCTAAACTGAAAATGTTGATTATACTTGATATCGTCTACTAGATACAACTGAAAAGACTATTAAAATAAGTTCATTTCTCCTCAATACGAAAAGAACTCATAAGTTAATATGTTCTCCTACTTATTATGGTTCAGTAAATATCAATCAACTTGATATGGATCATTCTCTGAAAGACAACACTATTGAAGTATGTGAATAAGAAAATGTGTAGGTTATAACAACTGAACTTGAATGGTAAAATTTCCTTAGCTTTTACGATTATCAAAATATAAACGGCCATTGATTTTGCAAATAACCCAAGAACGGTATTACATGAGCTTTCAGTAGTCATAGATATCAATATCATACGGGTCCCTTGTCTTGAGCTATAGTGTAAAAAAGCTCTCCTTTCTCAGATTTTATTTTATGACGGATTAAGAGGTAGTGAACAGTTTATTTCTGGCTATCTTATAAAAACGCTCCTTGACATCTTCATCTTATCGAAGAAAAAAATTAAAATCCTATTCTACAACTAAATTAACTCAAAAAAAAGCCGAAATTCTTATTGAATGACCCGTCGAAGGACTTTAATTTTTAATATATTTGTCCCGTACCTAATTAATCTGAACATCTTATACTGGATCGATTGGATTGATGCCTGTTGGCAGATGGGCTCCTAAGTGAATGCCACTATACTACCTGTTTATTCAATATGCTGTAATTAACTTGATGATCGCTAGCAGGTGAATTCAGGAGGTTTATTTAGTACTATTTTAGGATTGTCAGCAGGATGTACTGGCATCCAGGTGAGTGATGGTCTTCTCACTGAAAGGTAGCTCTTGTGACGTATTAGCTCAGTCGCAAACACTGGTATTTGAAGTGATGCTTGTTGGATTTGAGCCTTCATAAGAAAACCATGGCACACTAGGATGCAACTATATTTGGCTGATGAGTGACGAATTAAACGGATCGTACAAGCAACATCGAAGCATCCGCTTAGGACTCTATATTGCCAACAAAGGCTGATCAACTTAATCGTGTATAACAGTTGGAAATTAAAGTATCGACAAATAATAATGACTGATACCCATTGCACAGGAATTAACTTGAGAGCCTCACTAACCTAGTGGATAACATACTAGAATTTGAAGCCATGGATACAGGTTTCAAGTATCGGTGAGAACACCATCACTCTTCCTTTCAGGTACACCCAGCCGATGATTCCTAATCAGTATGAAACACGCTTCATGAACGTCAATATTTGCCACTGTCAAGTAAACTACAACTATAAAAGTACGCTTCAAATCATTTCTTCTCTTTGAAAATATTCATTGATAACTTTGTCTAGTTTATTTTCTATGGAATTCATACTTTCTTCCTATATCTATAGTCATATACTTGTTTGCATAGAGTGATTTAAGTATTTCCGGATCTCTGACCAATTAAACAATTTTCATTGATAATAAAATGTAATTTTTGACTTCCAATTTTCTAGTGATCCATGTTCTTACCCAAAAAACGTTGGAAAAATAAACTAAGTGTCTTTTTAGAGTCAATTTAAAATATAGTATGAAATATGAAATGTATTATAAGAAGAATTTTCGACTTTCTTTTAACGCAAATAATAATTACACTGTTAATCAAGGCCAAATGTTGATAGTTCAAAGCCTGAATTCATTTTCGAAATCATTTATAAGCATATAACTAATTGAACGTTTCCTTCGATTAAAGTTTATGATTTAGGTGCTTTTTGTCGGGATTTATTAGCTCAGGTGGAACTTCTGTTACCTAAATGACTGAAAAAAGTAGCGGAGAAAAAAAATCCGCTTACATTTTCCCATCCATTGCTTCTTATGGATATAGTTAACTTTTCCAAAGTATGTTCACTTTACTGTCAATGAAGTATCTTATCAACCCAGCCATAGTGATATAAAGTATACTTTGAATCTAAATTTTAACAAGAAGAAATGCTCTGGATTTAAAATTACAACCACAACAGGCTGGCTGGCTTAAAGAAGAACAAATCATGTTCGGATCATATCGCAATGCTAAGCTACTCATCATCATAGAACAGAGTATAGAATGGCAGTCAACTTCATCGAATTTAAAATGGTCTTCGACAGCGTCGACCAATTAGTAATTTGGCAGATAGCTGCTTCAACACTAAGGTTTTAGTGCCACAAACCTTTATCTACCTCATTCAATAGCTATATGCTCTATGATACTACTTGCCAAGTAATTCACAATGGAAAGCCCAGCGGAACCTTTGAAGTGAGAACAGGAGAAAGATAAGGTTACCGCCTACTTTCACCGCTGATCTTCCTGATTATGATGAACTGGACTGGACTGGATCATCCAAGAGACTGTGACGAGCGAAAAGATGGACAAAAGCTGGCTGGACCGATAAGGAGACGCTAGAAGATTCGGACTTCACCGCCGATGATTTATCTAATGTCCTGTCGCAAAAACTCGAGGATCTGCAGGCAAAAACTAACAGGTTGATAGAAGGAACGAGGCAGCGTAAACGGGAATTTAGATAGACTTAGAGAAGACAGAGGTGATGATGATACCTAACTAACAACGTCATCGGGAGAAACCTAAAAGAAGTTATCTCTTTCACCTACCTACCTAGGCAGTATCGTTTCAACTACAGGTGGCGGTGGAACAGATGAGGATGTCAAAGTGATGATCAAAAAGACAAAAAGACAAGCCTACATTAATCTGAAATCAATGTGGAGATCTACTGCACTACACTTCACTCAGCATAAAGCGTAAAAGAGATCCGGATCTTCAATACTAATGTCAACTAAGTCAGTGCTTCTATGTGATGCTTGAAAAACTCGGCGCGTCACGAAAAGCATTTCCAACGAACTACAGACATCCATCAACAGCTGTCTCCTACGCTCACTGGATGCTCAGCCTTAAGTCCAGATAGGTGACTGGTAACGGACCAACCAACAACCTATCGCCCACCAAATATACAGAAGAAAGTGGAAATGGATTGGACTAGACATCCACTAAGAAGATATTTTGGGGACATCACACTCCAGACCATATCCTTGAGTGAAAGCCAAAGGCGAAATGACGAGTTGGGCATCCTAACTGAGGGTGACATGGAGGAGATCGTGTGAGGAAGAAATGAAAGCTTCCGAGCAGTCGTGGAGCCAGATTCAAAGGACTGCAGAGAACAGAGTGAAATGGCGACGTGCTACTGAAGCCATATTTCCACTGGGAATCCAAGTGACAAATAATAAAATAATAATTTAAAAAGAGGAGATAATTCAATCCGGTGGTTTGTGGGGAATTTTTATTGATTTCAGGTTGTTTATTTTGGACCGATATCAGTTGGAGAAAGACTTGAAACCTAGGAACACTAGGTTCACGGCCCGTCAGCAGTTCGCATCCATGACCCTGTCAAGGATCAAATCCATGATCTTCACGTTCCGCATTACTCTTTAGCCATTGAGTTGGAATCGAATGGTCCACATTTCTTACATCTGCCACGATATAGCAAAACGACTACATTGTAATGAATATCAACTTGAAATCAATAAATAAATCTCCTCAAGCCCCTTAGATGAATTATTCTAGTTTTCATTAAGGACCTTCTTCTAGATGAGATTCCCGAAGTTCTTATGAAACATCATGACTGGTGGGGTCAGACCCGTAGGGTGTGAGGACAATTACTCAAAGACAGCATTTAATGGAGGTCATAATATGTCGTTAAATGACAGAATTAGAGAATCTGGACTACTTGATTTCGACCCCAAGTTTTCCAATTTTTCTCCCTATGATTTTAGTCCATGATGTGTATCAACATAAAAAAAGAAGGTAAGTTTATAGCTAAACAGTATAGTGAATTTCCCCTTGGGAATGATGACTACCTTTGAAGTATCAGCTTTCGTCACGTTAAATAATACTGAGATACTCTTACTCAGAAAGTACAGGTTTATTGATGACCTGACTCAAAAATCCCCGTTTTCTTTCTTAGGGTCAGGCTAATAAATCTTTGCAGTAACCATATTATGACATTACAAATGAAAACTCAATGCGTGAAAACATGACAGTGTGATGAAGTAGTTGGTAGAAACAGGGATACACTTGATTGAATCAATTTAAGTACGGGGATAGCATTCTCTCTTTTGTGAGTACAACTCTGATCACGTTTGCCTTCATAGCTAATAATGCTTAATCTTCTAAAGTAACGACTTTCGCTTACTTTATTCCTTATGGTTGATTGTAATTGTATCAGTGATAAACTTAATTCCTCTTCCCTTGTAAACCTTTAAAAATGTTCACATACACTTACTCTTCCCATCGGTTATTAGGCTAATCACATTAAATATTTATGATATAATTTGTACTTACTTTTGAAAACCAATATATGTTCAATTAAGTGAAATGACACTGTATTCGTCAACAAGTAAAGGAAATGTAAATAAGTGGTGTATGAAACACACTTCAAAAATCATTTCCTCTAATGCAAATAACGGCTTTTTTCACCTATTTATTATTATTATTTATTTGTCACTTGGGTTCCTAATGGAACATAATGCTTCAGTAACACGTCTCCATTACACTCTCTTCTCTGAAATATTTTCAACCTCGCTCCACAACTGCCCAAAACCTCTCATTCATTCCTCACACCATCTCCTCCAACACCATATCACCCTCACCTCGAAAGCCCAACTCATCACTCCTCATCTGGGTTACAATAGACAGCCTGACATGGCTGGTCTGACGCATGATATCCCCAAATGGTTTCCTCAGTGCATACCCAGTCCAATCCATCTCCACTCCCCCCCCCCCTTCTGCATATTTGTTCAGCAATAGCTTCTCGGTTGGTTCGTTACCAGCCAGCCAGCCAGCCAGTTAGAGTCAGTTCCTTATTGCTTATTCTCACCATTCTGGCAATCAATCTGATCTTCAGTAACGAGCCAGTGTGGGTGGCAGTTGTTGATGAATGTGTGTAGTTTGTTGGAAATCAATTTCGTAACGTGCCGACAAGTCTCTCAACCATCATATAGAAGCACTGCACTGGCTCACTTGACTGAATTGGTGTTGGAAATCGGGATGTTGTTCACGCTTTATGTTGAGTGTAGTATAGTGTAGTGTAGTGTAGTGTAGTGCAGTAGATGTCTACACTGGTTTCAGGTTAATGAAGGAAGGTGTGTCTTGCTGTCTTTCTGATCCTGACTTGCTTTGACGTCCTCGTGTGTGTCTGTGCCACCTGTAGTTGAAAGGATGCAGCCTTGCCTATTTCAGTGAAGTAGGCTACTTTCTTTAGGTTTCTTCCGTTGATGGTGATTAGAGCTTGTTGTTGTTGGTGGTGGTGGTGTTGGTGTTGGCTGGGTATCTTCAGCACTTCTGTCTTCTCTACTTTCACTTGAAGGAAGTCCCGTCTTCTCTATTTTCACTTATAAGATTAAAATACTTCGGTCATTATTTGTAATTGTTCATATTATTCAGTTGTTCAAAAATGATATTTCTGCAAATTATGACATTCATCGAAATCCTGAACAAAGCTTTGTAATATGAATAAACGACCATATGGAGTAGTACACACATAAATTAGTTCATAGTAAATGCGATTCTAGGTCTCTGTTGTATGCCTGCTGAAACTAACACTGAAATGATTGTCCACCACACTTTTAAGAGTCTTATTGAGGATAAGGAGACGCAGTGTTTATAAACAGGCCATCTAAAAACATTTTCAAATAGTTCTTCAGTCGGAGGACCATTAGATACGCGTAGGCAATAGACAGCTGTTTTCCCCAATTACGGGACTCCTCAACAATACGTCCAACCTGGAATAAAACTCATGACATACAGACTTTTAAGCCGAACGCCTCAAGCATGCAGCCACTGGGTAGTGGTCCACAATTTTCAACTTCTGTCAATTAGTGACAAAGCGTAATTATCACCCAAGGCCTTTAGCTGGCAACCACTTCACTTTCAACTGGTAGACCACATAGGTTACAGCTTCTTATTTGAACTTCAGGATATCCATCTGTAACCGTGCCACTAGAGAGCACTTGATAGCAATATAGTTCCAGGTTAATCGAGATTCTATTTTTGTGACAGCATCACCAATTAACGTAATTAGGAAGCTGCGAACAAGTAAAATTCGACACACTGATTGAATGGGTTAACGCGATCGCTGTGAAACCCGAAGGTTCAGAGTTCGATTTCTACTCATGTCGTGAGTGTACCCTGCTGAAGAGTCCTGTAGTTGGATGAAACAGGTGTCTGGTACTCTCAGGTTTCCAATAGTTCTCCAACTGATGATAAATGCTACCTTAAAAATAAAAATCTGTGATAACCTCAAAATAAATTAATATTTGTTTTAGACCTTTCTATCACTGATTGGAATGAAAAGATTATTATGTTAAACACATTCGATGTAACTCTTAGCCCAATCAATAATCTTTATTGAAGAATATAAAGTGCATTTATGCGATGACACCAGAAACAGAGATTTAATGAGATCAAATCATGTACTACTACACTGGTATAAAAATGAGACTGACTAATACTGGAATCCAGGGTGTTTCATCCTATTTAGGACCCATCAGATGGATGTTTTCATTAAGGTTTTAAACTGGGGGTTGGTTCCTTAAAAAGTCACAGCGTTATCCATTATGCTAGTGACTATCTAGACTCAAACCAAAGGTGATTATTGATTGTGAAGTAAATTGATGAGCTAAGTTTGAAATGAACATAATCCTTTATGATGCTGTTGATGTTGTTTGTTCATTGTAGTTGCTGTTCTGTTCAACTTAGTGCCTAGTCATCACTTGGAAGATGATAATAGCTAGCATACAACTGTTGCATTTTGGGTGAGACTTAAAGTTATCCCCAAATGTTATAGAATACTGTCTGAAAATATATTTTTTATGTCTTTTGTGAATATATATTCTGAAGCAAAAACCGCAATCCTAATTCCTTATTTTGGACGTAAGTTGAAATCCCAACTAACTCAATGTGATCCGTGAGCATCATTTATCCTTAATAACTGTACTTACTTTCCACCTACGAAGTGGAAGTGTAGCCAACACTGAACATAAAATTAACAGTTTGAAACACTATTTATTGACAGATGGCATTGTAAAAACCATCCAAATAGTTAAAATATTCATACGAAAACACAGAAAATGTTGATATCTCCACAAACAACTGGACAATGTATGGGGAACACTCGTTCGGATGTCTGTGCGTTAAACAAGTCATTTATACGTCTGCAAACTAATTTCACCCTTCCTAATGTGCAAAATCAAGTGGATAGCTGCTTTCCAGGTTTCAATACAAATGATGTATTTAAATGTCTAAATTCTTTGAATCCCTCCCAAAGATTAGGTCCTGATGGTGTTTCTAGTATCATATTTAGAAAATGTGCATATATTTTATGTCATCCAGTTACAGAAATCTTCAATGTATCGTTTTCTAAAAACATAATACCCACTGCTTGGAAGCAGATAAAAATTGTACCTGTGCCTAAGCCATCTTCTGGATCAGATGTTACTTTCCGACCCATCGCTATAACTTCCCCTTTTCTGAAGACAATGGAGAAATTACTTCTGCTTGTGATTGAGCCCTCATTGATGGCCTTCAGAGATCCAAAAACAGTTTGCTTACAAACACCGGAAGAGTACTTTAGATGCAGCTACTGTCTTGCATCATAATATTGTTTCTAGTCTCGACAAAGGTGTTAAGTATGTTCGTTGTGCCTTTTTGGATTACTCATCAGCCTTTGACTCTGTTCCTAGACCACTTTTGTTAAATAAGCTTACCATAGCTCACACTGATCCATGGGTTACAAAATGGCTGCATTCTTATTTTTCTGAAAGGAAACAGTGCACTATTCATATAGGAATACGCTCCACTTCATTGCTTACTGAAGCTGGTGTGCCTCAAGGTGCTGTACTTTCTCCTTTTCTGTTTTCGTTTTTTTGCACGATTCGCCTTATTCTGTTGAAACTAATTTTATCAAGTATGCTGATGACCTGACGGTTTCTATTCCAATAAACTCTTCTTTGAATTGCTCGAAATTAAATGAATTCTTGTCTGAAGTTGGTAAATGGTCTCTCTCAGATGGTCTCAAACTAAACCCCTCTAAATGTCAGACCGTTAATTTTAGCCTCAGGTGTAAACAAGACTTATGTGAGCTGCTTAAATCTCATGACGCCTGCTGCATCAGCGGTATTTCTACAGAAAGTAAATCGAGTGTGAACTATCTTGGGTTGCCTTTTACTTGAAAAAATCTTTCGTTTAACTTATTACATAAAGAAATTGAGGCTTTCTGGTATAACTCAACTGCTTCTTTTACAATTTATTAATTCCTGCATTTTACCTATTCTTCTATATTGTTCCCCACTAATCTTTCCTGGTCTTCTAAAAAAGGACCATGTTACGTAGCGTAGGGCTTTGAAGACCGTCAGCAGGGTGAGTGGTGTGTCTCTAGCTCAACTGATTAACACTATAGTTGATCGACATATAAATTCCTGCAAGCTACTAGCTACAGAAATGTTAACTGACACTGAGCATCCACTTCATTTACAGTCCTCTCCATGTATCTCCTCAGGGAGGACAAGGAGAAACTACATAAGACTGTATGCTCGTACAGCTGAGTACAAGAATTCGACTGTACCTTACCTTGCACGTATATTTTGTGAGAAAAAAAAGTGTTAGAACAGAAATCACACATCAACTTTGTGACAGTTTTTAATATTCATCACATAACTTAAATTTTTACCATAAAACAATTTGAAAGGCTGCAAAGTAGTATGTTTATACTTATATTTTGTTATTACAATATATATTACGCTGAGAATTCCAAATTGTACTACAAATTGTTTGGAATAAGGTGAATTGTTATTATTATTATTATTATTATTATTATTATTATTATTAGCAACATCTGGAGATAGCTTTCAGCCTCACCCAAATTCTAGCAACGCTTTAAGCAATTATTCTAATATGCCCTCCAAAGAGATATAATTCATATGTGTAATCTACTCATGTATGAAAGTTATCAGTAACCGAAATGTCTCTTACTTTGAACCAGAATGCTGCACACCGAATAGAGAAATCATTGGCTTTTACCATACTGAAGTTATAATAAAGCATATTTCATGATACTTCCCCTCAAATTTCTGATAAACCATGAAATGAAACTTCACATTGTGATTGACTTGCAGTTAATTGAAATAAAACGTTTTTTGTTAAAAACATACCATTTCTCAGCAAAATTAACAGATTATGAACAGTATAAAGCTTCAGTATATAAGCATTCAATAGAAAATTAAATATATTGAAAATCTAAAGAGTAATTACACTTACTATTATATCGAAAAATGGGATTAAGCTTTTTCGATTAATGTTTATACTGAGTCGTTGTAAATTCATTAGGGTAGAACGTTTATGATTATCAACAATTGAACTAAATCCATTGACACTTGAATATTCAGTCATTAACTGTAAAGTATACCTGAGATTTTTTTTTCTTTTTTGAATGCACCACCGAATCAGTAAGAAAAAGAATTCATCTAAGATTGATAATATAGTCTATTAATGTTTAATTATATGAATCAGATGTATAATAATTCCAAAATGATGCTTATATGAATATGATTTCAACAGAACTGAAGTATTTTTCATAAATATGCTGAAAAATATTGATGAAGTAAAATATTTAATACAAAATATACTGAAAAAGATATAAAACAGGTTTTAAAATTACACTTGTTAATCATTAGTATATGTTCTAAGCAACTTTTAAAATACATCTTGTCAGTTTATCTTATTCTTTTGTGTGATTGCATACTTCGAAATCATTGACATTTTCGGTAAATTTTTTTTTCTTTTGGCATTACTAGGGTCTACGATTCATGTTTCAGTCAAGCATTTTTACTCTGTTATGCTAACTGACCACGATCGACTACTTTGACCTTTATACTTAACCTTACAATCTAAGGGGGTCCATAGGATCTTTTAACCAGAGATGTTTATTTCTTCTTATTCTTCTTACTAGTCAATATTATCTGTATCTATGTCACTCATCCTGTTTTTATAATTTCTTGTACGTAACTGTATCCATTTACAACGATAACTATTAAATAGTATGATTTCTCTTATACTGGATTCAGGAAGTACAAATAATGTGAGCATCAAATTGCAAAGCTACGGTTAAGAATCATCATAGAACAGAGTACAGAATGACAGCCAACTCTCTCCTTCACCTCAACTTGATCGACTTTGGAAAGGCATTCGACAGCGTCGACCAACAAGTTATTTGCCAGGCAGTTCCTTCAATACTACGGAATACAATAAACATTTATCAATCTCATTCAACAACTACATGAAGACGCCACATACCAAGTAATTCATAATGGACAGCTCAGTGATGCTTTTGAAGACAGAAGACAGGAGTAAAAAACAAGGCTGTCTACTATCACCCATGATATTCCTGATTGTGGTCGACTGGATCATGCAGCAAACAGTGAGTAGAGAGAAGATGGGGATATGCTGGACCGGGGAAAGATCCTAGAAGATTTGGATTTTGCCAACGATGAATTGTGTCTGATGTCACACAAACTTGAAGATCTACTGGCGAAAACTAACAAGTTGACAGAAAAGGCGGCGAAGACGTCGAGAAGACAGAGGTGATGATGATACCCAATCAACAAGCTCCAATCAACATCAACGGAAGAATCTTAAAGGTAGTAGCTTCTTTCACCTATCTAAGCAGCACTATTTCAAATACAGGTGGTGGCGACACAGACGAGGACGTCAAAGCAGCCAGCATCGGAAATACAGCAAGACACACCTTCCTTCATTACCTTGAAACCAGTGTGGAAATCTACTGCACTGCACTCAACATGTAGAACAAGATGCGGACTTCAACACAAACGTCAAATCAATGCTTCTGTATGGCTCAGAGACTTGACAGCGCATCACCAAAAGCATTTCCAACAAACTACACATATTCATCAACAACTGACACCTACACTGACTCGTTACTGAAGATCAGATGGATTGCCAGAATGGTGAGAATAAGTAACAAGGAACTGACTCTAACTGGCTGGCTGGCTGGCTGGCTGGCTGGCTGGCTGGCTGGCTGGCTGGCTGGCTGGCTGGCTGGCTGGCTGGCTGGCTGGCTGGCTGGCTGGCTGGCTGGCTGGCTGGCTGGCTGGCTGGCTGGCTGGCTGGCTGGCTGGCTGGCTGGCTGGCTGGCTGGCTGGCTGGCTGGCTGGCTGGCTGGCTGGCTGGATGTCAACGAACCAACCAGGAAGCTATTGCTGAAGAAATGTGTTGAAGGAGGGAGTGGAGATGGATTGGACTGGGTATGCACTGAGGAAACCATTTGGGGATATCACGCACCAGACCAGCCATGTCAGGCTGTCTATTGTAACCCAGATGAGGAGTGATGAGTTGGGCTTTCGAGGTGAGGGTGATATGGTGTTGGAGGAGATGGTGTGAGGAATGAATGAGAGGTTTTGGGCAGTTGTGGAGCGAGGTTGAAAATATTTCAGAGAAGAGAGTGTAATGGAGACGTGCTGCTGAAGCCCTATATTTCATTAGGAACTCAAGGGACCAATAATAATAATGATAAATGGACGACAATGTGATCTGATTCGTCACCTTTTACTATTTAAACTATTCGTTAACTTGTAAAGGTTTTATTCTCTGAAGAGGCGATTTCCACGATGTTGCAAAACGTCAGAAATTTATTTTTTTTCTACTTCCTTTGGATTTTACAAAATATATTTCATTTATCATTCAATTACTTAATGCTCAACCACTTCAACTCTTTCAGGTCAAATTTTGATCCTGAATTTTACGAAAATACTTCCTTTGGACTTCAGTCTTGGTTATAAAATACAGCCATGTGGAGAATATATAACAAGACATTTCTACTGATATCATGCTTCCAATGACAAGAGACTGAAACCGAAAATCGTTTAAATTTCTGCTGAAATACGATTTTAATTCTGAAATGCTACCCATGAATATTTCTACAAAGACTAAAACGGAACAAGTTTCGTTCAGAATTAGGGTTCAAAAATCTCTGATGAATCATGATTATCGTCCAAGAACCGAATTAATTTTCTGTATCTACAACAGATCTTTGTTCACTTTATATTTAAGTTTAATGCTTTAAATCTGATGCTCATGCTATAAAATGTTATACCTAGTGAAATCCGTCAAAAAAAGGCGTCATGCTTAAAGTGTTACTCCATAAAAGTTAGTGAAAGAGAAATTTTCTACATTTTTAGTATTACAAAAATAAGCTAAATTTTCTTGACGAAGAAAATATTTTGTTTATCCTTTATTGAAGAAACCAGATGACTCTCGTTACACCTCCTTATGCAGACAATGATCTTTTAATCGAAAAGGTTAACATACAAGGGTAAGGTTGAACTATGATTACGCTTCCATAATGAATCGATCTAAAAGAACTCAAACCTGAGAAAAATCAATGATGTTTCTTCCTAAAATAGTAGATAATCTCATAAATTGTGTTTAATTTTGTAGTTAGTGAAAGTCAAGAGTTCTTGAAAACTAATTTTGAAATAACAGAAGTTTTAGCATAGTTTTGTGCAAAGATCTTCAACACTGTCTTCATCTAGCATGTTCTCATTTAATACCCATTAAAAAAGTTATTATTTGTCCTTCTTTAACCAAGTATTAATTTATTTTGCTGACAAATTCCTACCGAGATACATATCTGAATCTTCATAATATAATCTACAACGTATTAGCCAAAGAAGGTGATTTGTAGAAGAACCTAATCTTCGCTGTAAACATACGTATAAAAATGTTCACTAAAATGTAGTCATTTTACTAAAAACAAGCTAAAGAGAATTTTCCAAACATATTTCTCTCAAATATTGGAGACTGATATTAAAATTGTTCAAATGGCTTGCCCCCGATTTCCTGAACAGCTTCACAACCAACTCACCTTCCTACCTGTACCCTAAATAAAAGCACATATGAAACCCCAAGCACAATAACCGGATTCCGATTTCTGGTCCATCACAAATACAGTGGAAATCTGGTTAAACAATCAAGCCCGAGAGATAACTTTACCTTATGGCAACGCAGCAATAATAATGCTATGCAAGAGATTTATCTAGTACTTTGTCTTGTATCAGTCCATCTAATAGAAGTCAATTAATAGCCAATGTATTTCTCTGATAATGCTGCATACTTTAATATGAAGTATATGAAGTTTTACACATGTGTAATATTCACCACTGTTGAACGATGATTCTCCCATTCTTCAGTTACTTGTACCACAATAAATGCTTTCAGTATTACTAATCTGAATTTCTGTGAAAGGTAACACTTGAAGAGTGAAAAATACCTGAACTTAGATGTTCACCTGGATTAAATGATTGTATGGATACTTACTTATTCCTGAAATCATTGAAGTTATTGTTGGTCAGTAAAGCTACGAACATAAGAGTTACTGTTAAATTAGACGTTTATCTGAAGAAACACTGTGGATTTTGCAGATGGGTCAATCACGTCGACTACTCATAACGCAAACACCGAATATTGAGCCGTTTGATGTGAAATAAGAATTGTGAGTAGGAATGATTTAAACTCAGAACGATATGTATGTACTGCAAAGTGATATTTTCCTCCTATTTTCATAATATTTAGACACTTCTTATCATGATAGAGTTTAATGTCCTCCTTCTGTACCATTCAAAACTGCTCAAACCTTTTAATTTTCTCTGTAATTATCAATTTGATGAGGCCTGTAAACCGGTTTCTATCATGTAAAACTCGTAACTTTAGGGATCGATCCCTGGCTGGGTCGTGGGTGCGCACTGCTGAGGAGTCCCATACTAGGACGAAACAGCTGTCCAATGCTCCTATAGTTGAGAAGACCAAAAGGCCTGCTGCAACATGGACCTCAGCGCACTATAAAGGATTGCGTCACATGTCACTGCGTTTATAAATTTACATGTATGTTTGGAAGAACATACATAGGCAGGAATAAACGTGATATGTACTTGGGAGTGGGGGAACATATACCAAATGGCTATAAAAACAGATGGATTTACAGACATTGCTGGGCACAGATGACAGACAGCAAATCATCATCCATTACAAAACATATCATTAATAAAGAACACAAGATTAATATTAAAACAGCCTTTACAATTTTGTACAGAAACTGTCAATGGCGTATAGTTAAGTTTGTTGAGGCGTTAGCCATAAATAAATTTAACCCCCCATTGTGTGTGTGCAAAAACAGTTTGTGCTTACGCTAAGTCCACCCTAGTAATGCTTATTTTATCGTATTACCATGGTTGTCTTCAATCTTATCTTTTTTTCTTTTCATTATCTTTCTTATAATTGGATTCCTTTATTTCATATTTGTCCTTCCCGAACTTCCGGTTTTCACATATAATGTCTTAACAAATAGATGTATGATCACATTGTTTGAAGAGTATAGCGCGAATACACCATATTTTTCCAGATAATAGACGCCTTCTAATTATCTTATCGAAATCCATAAAAGGGACTATTCTTTTAAATAGGCAAAATATATCCAGGTAAGATATCTCCTCAAGTCGACATTCACCTATATCAATCAAGATAACCTTCATAAAAAATATGTTCCCTTCAAAGTTTAAAATCACGCTGTTCTGACACGTGCTCTATGGATATTATTTATTGATATGTTCATCCTAATCTGAAACTTAACATTCTTTTAGAAGAGTGCAATTTAGTTCCAAACGCTGACGTATGCTTAACAAATAATATCATAGAAGAGAATGATACATCTAATGAATGGAAATATAGCAATAGGTATACATAGTATGGCTTTGAAAGATATTTTGTAGAACTATGTCATTACTGCTGTCATAGGCTTACAGATAAAACCTATTCAAGGTGAAGTAGGTAAGCAGAGGCTGATAAACATATATACGATATTTCAAGTTGTTATTCATCGAAGACTGACATCAGTTGGAGGAACAAAGGAAACCTGGGAGCACTGGACAGCTGTTTCGTCCTAGTATGGGACTCCTCAGCATACTGATGTCAGTCTTCGATGAATAACAACTTGAAATAATTCCAAATCTCCACAACCCCTCAAAATTTAATTGAACTAGTGCTCGTTGGTGACTAGCTTCGAGAAGTATTCCCGAAGTTCCAATGAGAAGTCGTGACCGGTGGAGTCAAAGCCTGATGGCCGTGAGGACAAATACTCAACGATGACATTGGGTGGCGGTTGCGCTATATATCGTGAGCTAACAGAAGTTGGAAATATGGAGCATTGGATTCTGACCCAGTGGCTCAATGGTAACGCGCTGGTCGCGGAACCTGAAGGTCGCGGATTCGATCCCTGCTGGTGGGGTCGTGGGTGCGCACTGCTGAGGAGTCCCATACTAGTGTGACGAAACAGCTGTCCAGTGCTCCCAGGTTTCCTTTGTTCCTCCAACTGATGTCAGTCTTCGATGAATAACAACTTGAAATAATTCCAAATCTCCACAACCCCTCAAAATTTAATATATACGATATGAAAGAGAAATTCTGGAGTCAGTGAAAAGCAGATTTTATTCTAAATTTTCATAATTTAAAACGTCTTCCTCGGTGTCAAAAACTGCCAGACCATATCTTAAACTGCATACACTTTCATGTAATTAGGATTTCAACCATTTGATTGTATTTTTGTAAACAGGCATATCGATATCCAGAATTTATATTTAAATGTGTTTGCTCATGGAATTTGCTTCCTCAGTTCGTTTTTAACTTCACTTTTCCAGGACACTTGAAGAATAACAATCAGAAATGCTTGGAAATGGGGTATTCACACACTTAGGGAATTTCATACTTTAATTGGTTGGTGGCAATCGGCAGGAAGAATTGAACCTGGGTTTTGTGCTTATCGGCACTCGACAGTAAGGCGTATCTGTAACTTTGTGGGAACTGATGCTTCCTGTATGATTCGAACCGGCGTCACTTAATGCTGCAGTCATTTCTCAAATCTCATGGTTATAGTTTACGGCAGTAAATAATTCAAGTGCAGTTGATAGCCTACTGAAAGATAAGCAGAACGATCATGACTTGTCATAGTTTATCTTTGGTCATATTTGTGGCATCACAATCTTTTACGTCCAGATCCACTGAAGTATTCTCAGAGGTAAAAACGCTGACAATTATGTTGGAAAGCTGCAGCCTGTTTGAATGTTCCCCTATACACTTTGCCTATACCTAGTGCTATTTCTACCTTTTCCTATCATAAGAAGTTAGTTTCTTGAAAGACGAAATCGTCATATAAGCCTTTTTACATGTTTACTTCCAAGGTATCACAGCATTTATTAACAGTAATAAAAAACAGAAAATTATGCGGATGTTAACACTTCTGTCTGTAACTAAGTTTCTCAGTTTTTTAATAAGAAGTTGTGTCAAGCGAAACTGAATTCACTTGAGGTTTGTTCATTATCATGTTAGCATACTTATGTTGACAGACTGGTACTGTATGAATAAGATGTGACTATCGTGGGTTATCAACCTCGTGGAGAAAGGTGTTTGATGCACGGGGTTGTAGTCCCAGAACTTGTGTACTTTTTTTCCTCAGATAACTTTCATTTATATGCTGAAAAAAATCAATATTCCAGTTTGGTAATTATTCCTTTATCATATCCTATGAATGGTCTTTAGTTTAAAAAACATTCAACTGATAAATGGTGAAGTTTTGAGACACATCTTTGTATACTATAGTTTACTAATGGCTGGAGTATAACTCTAAAATATCTACGCAGTGAAATCACATCATCATATGATTGTTGAAGTGATGAATAACAAGATCACTTAAATATAGTGTTGATGGGCAGTGGCTAGTAGTGGGATCCAGGATGTGCACTTCGTCATATTTGGGACTCACCAGTCAACTGGATGTACCTGCCTCCCAGTGAGTGATGTTGTTCCCACCAGGACTCGGACTCGGGAGCAATCGCTTCAAGCGCCAGAGCGTTGCTCACTACACCAACGAGCCACAATAGCCACTTCTTGTTTGACGGGTATACTTTTAGTGTTATTGCCTGTATGACATCGTGGTTGATTGGACCGAATTGGTTAGTCTTTGTTGGCAAATGGGCTCCTGTGTGGATGCCTGGATATTACATGTGTTTTAATTATGTATAATAATGATGGGCAGTGGCTAGCAGTGGAGGCAGGTACATCCAGTTGACTGGTGAGTCCCAAATAGGACGAAATGTGCATCCTGGATTCCACTGCTAGCCATGATCCATCATTAACATAATTAGAACACTGACAATATCGAGGCATCCACACAGGAGCCCACATGCCAATAGAGATTGATCAATTCAGTCCAGTCAACGACGGTGTCATACACGCAATAACACTAATATCACTTATAGTATTGATTGAAGACTGATAAAGAGAGGATTTCAGCAACAACTGTATTGTTGAGACATGAAATATGAAGTCAAAATACGATTGAGTAATTAACATTTTCCGTGTACATGGGTATTCATAAGTAATGGTTTAAGAGGTCAAGCTTGCAGTTAAGATGAAGAAATTGAGCTTCATGATTTCAGTATGCTTAGCTTAGGACTGAAACAGTTTTTAAAATCCTGTAAGTTAACTAAAGTTTTAATGTTTTGATATAAGATTTTGCTGCAAATTACTTAAAAGAGTTAAGACCCAATATGATGTCTAACATAAAACGATCCACTTACACTTAGCCCGCATTCTTAGTACAAATTATAATTCCTAACTTGCTTAACCTCAAGGAAGCCAGATGTAAAGAATATGTCACGAAATTAATAAATAAAGTATATCTGTCTGATATGGGAAGAATATTCAGTGCTTATTGTATGTTAGATATGATTATGACTTGTTTATGAATTGTCATTACTTTGGTTAATATGCATCACTAGCCTTGAGTACTTTAACTAGGTTTCATCTGTCTCAATGTCTCTCTAAGTAACCATTAAATATAGCTAAGAAGTATATAAAGACTTCTTCAAAAGCTTGATAACTTTTTGAGTTAATTACATACGCGTCTTTCACTTTCGAAATAGACAAAAAATAATTTTATGAGGTTGACGTTTTCTTCAGAAAGCGTTTTTCAAACTCTTACAGTTTACAAGTAATACCTATGTCCTAACCGGCTCCTGACTCAGTGGCTTTGCAGCACCGTACTGGCAACGGACCCCGAAGGTCCTGGATTCGAACACTGCCAGGGTCGTGAGTGTGCACTGCCTAGGAATCCCTTTATGAGACGAAACGGCTGTGCAACGCTCTTAGGTTTACAATGTTTCCCCTACCTGAAATTAATAAATTCCAACAAACCTCAAAGTTGAACATAGTTTGACTGAAGTTGAAGAGGTTGCCAAGACTACTGTAAGCTTAACTACGTAAAGAATAAATTATTTATTATTACTATTGGTCCCTTTGGCTCCTAGTCAAACATACGGATCCAGTAGCACGTCTCTATAACACTCTCCACTCTGCAAGCTTATCAACATCGCTCCACCACTACCCACAAGCTCTCATCTCTTCCTCCCACGATCTATTCCATGTCACCCTCACCTCCAACGCCCAAATCGTCACTACCCATCTGCATTCCACTCGACACCCTGACCTAGCCTAGCACGTGATGTCCACAAATGGTCTCCTCAGTGTATGCTCAATCCATCTCCACTTCCGTCCACTGCATATTTGTTCAGCAACAGCTTCTTGGTTGGTTCGTTGACAGTCAGTCAGCCAGTCAGCCAGCCAGCCAGCCAGCCAGTTAGAGTCAGTTCCTTGTTACTCATTCTCACCATTCTGGCAATCCATCTGATCTTCAGTAACGAGTCAGTGTAGGTGTCAGTTGTTGATGAATATGTGTAGTTTGTTGGAAATGCTTTGGTGACGCGCTGTCAAGTCTCTCAATCATCATATAGAAGCACTGCACTGTCTCACTTGACTGAATTGGTGTTGAAAATCCGGATGATGTTCACGCTTTATGCTGAGTGCAGAAGATCTGTATACCGGTTTAGGGTTAATGAACGCATGTCTTACTGTCTTTCTGGCCCTGGATTTGGCGTCCTCGTCTGTGCTGCCTGCAGTTGAAACAGTGCTGCTCAGATAAGTTAAAGAGGCTACTTTCTTTAGGTTCCTCTCGTTTATGGTGATTGAAGCTAGTTGTTGTAGGTATCGGTGGGGTATCCGTATAAAATGAATACTATAGGGAAAATAAAAAGGTAATGAAAATCTACTAGGCTTCTATTGCGCTTTTATTATTATTATTATTATTATTATTATTATTATTATTATTATTAGTCCCTTGGGTTCCTAATGGAACATACCGCTACACTCTCTTCTCTGCAAGCTTTAGAACCTGGCTCCACGACAGCCAACAAGCTCTCATTTCCTCCTCACACGATCTCCTCCATGTCACCCCCACCTCGTTGCCCAACTCGTCGCTTCCCATCGGGGTTCCACTCGAGCAACTGGCCTGACACGTGATGTCCCCAGTCGGCTTTCTCAGTGTATGCCCAATCCATCTCCACTTCCTTCTACTGCATATTTGTTGGGTGATAGGTTCTTGGTTGGTTCGTTCCCAGAGCTCCTTGTTGCTTATTCTTTCTGGCAATCCATCTGATCTTCAGTAGCGAGCCAGCGTAAGCAGTTGTTGATGAATGTCTGTAGTTTATTGGAAATCCCTTTCGTAACGTGCCGACAAGTCTCTGAACCACACAGAAGTACTGACTTGACTGAGTTGGTTTTGAAAATCCGGATCTTGTTCTATTACGCTTACTTAAGCATAATGTCATTGTCACCAATTCTAAAATAACATTGCGTAAAACACCTTCCCATTTATTTTTTGCTATCTTGTCTTGAATATTCATTCTATCAGCATATAGTTAGCTATCTTTTGAGTAGTTTTAACAACTTCACCGATTTCGATCAACCTTCTATCCCAATTGAAATATTCCCATCAACTTATTAAAATGCGTTGTATAACTCTCTTCACCATAAATATTAAATTCTTTAGGTTGTAAATCAACTGAGGAGAATCGACGAAACATATACATGCCAAATCGATTACTATTGTTCTTCTTGCTTTATTCAAATTAGCTGCTTTACTGTTTGTTTCAGTTTATTCATAAATCTGTTACGTAATGAGTGATATTCAGATTACCACTGGATGTGTAGCCATATATCTGAGTGAATAATATTTCATTCATTGAATCATGGGATATCTGCTTAAGTATACTTGTTTACCCAATAGCTCGGAATATTTTATTCGATTCCTATTTTCCTATTGAGTATTAAATATGCTTATATGATGCCGAAAACACTTATATTTATCGCAGAACAGCTGAACAACAGGAAACTTTAAAATTGTAATCTTTTCTTTTACTTAATGCATTAGTTACAAAGAAATGAGAGATAAATGTCTGAGAAGAAACATGTGGGACGTAATTTTTTCTGATTACAAAAGGTGACAGGAAAACATAAGCGTTTCATATTACACAGTACAAAAATTTTCTTTCGAATTGCTCTTATCTAAAATCCAGAATACTTTTCCAACAGATTTTGCATAATTATTTGAATGGCAAAGTGAATATAGGATGAAAATATAGTGTCAAGGTAGCCTATAAAACGGATCAAAATCAGCAAACCAACCAATAGCGACTTATTTTTAAACAAATTTTCTCAAATTATTTTGAGATATTGTTATTTTTAAGGGTCAACCGATTCCGGTATGAAGACATATTGTTGCCGCTAGCATTGAACATTAGTCATGTTATATCATAGACCACTTAATTCAAACCAGTTGACTTAATGGCAATGGGTTAAATGCTCAACTTGATGTCCCTAGATTCTATCTTTCATAGGATCATGTGAACATACTGTTGAAGGGTCTCAAACTCTCATAGGTTTCAAGATTTCCAAGGATTCTTCAAGTGATGTCAGGTCATGATGAGAACGACCTTGAAATGAATCAGTTTGAACAAACCATCAAACCATTTGAAAATTGATATATATCTCATGCAAAAGCATATTAAATTTCTATTTTCAAAGCTCATAACAAAATGATACACTTTGAAATTGTTTGCTTATCGTAAATCTTTTTTTTTGATGCTTGGCTTGGTCAGTAATCAAAATGTTCTATACTTGAAGTGTGTTCTTCAGTTAAACTTATCCTTACTAGTGTATCAATCTGCAGCAAGTCACCATTGTAAAGAAAATCCTTTCTAACATTATACTTAAATATGTAAAAGGTGAACTTGTAAAATAAATATTCCGATGGACAGATATCCTAAAGCATTTAATGTATATGATAACATCATTGTCAAATTATCGAAATTTAAAACTTTAGCGTCTATAAATGTATTGACTTCTCATTATGTTGTATATAACTAGAGCGAAAACTACTATTCTATGTACACGGTTTCTTTGATGCTGATGACAGTAGGCTTTCTCACCTACTTATCCCTTTTCTATTCAAGTGGGAAGTAGTTTAATTGGTTAAAGTAAGTATAAATTCATAGTGTTTCAATGGCATACTATAGGACAATCTTTTCTGGTACCATGCCAACTTATAAAACATCACTGGAAATATTGCCGAAGCAAAATGTAAGTTTCAATAATTACAGAATCGGAAAAGCAAGACATGCCTACACTCACTAATCTGAAGTCATTGTGGAGATCTACTGCACTACACTACACTACACTACACTCAACATTAAGCGTGAACAACATCCCGATTTTCAACACCAATTCAGTCAAGTGAGTCAGTGCAGTGCTTCTATATGATGATTGAGAGACTTGACAGCGCGTCACCAAAAGCATTTCCAACAAACTACACATATTCATCAACAACTGACACCTACACTGACTCGTTACTGAAGATCAGATGGATTGCCAGAATGGTGAGAATGAGTAACAAGGAACTGACTCTAACTGGCTGGCTGGCTGGCTGGTTGGCTGGCTGGCTGGCTGGCTGGCTGGCTGGCTGGCTGGCTGGCTGGCTGGCTGGCTGGCTGGCTGGCTGGCTGGCTGGCTGGCTGGTTGGCTGACTGTCAACGAACCAACCAAGAAGCTGTTGCTGAACAAATATGCAGTGGACGGAAGTGGAGATGGATTGAGCATACACTGAGAAGACCATTTGTGGACATCACGTGCTAGGCTAGGTCAGTGTGTCGAGTGGAATGCAGATGGGTAGTGACGATTTGGGCGTTGGAGGTGAGGGTGACATGGAATAGATCGTGGGAGGAAGAGATGAGAGCTTGTGGGTAGTGGTGGAGCGATGTTGATAAGCTTGCAGAGTGGAGAGTGTAATGGAGGTGTACTACTGAATCCTTATGTTCAACTAGGAACCCAAGGGAAAAATAAATTATGATAGTAAATAATAATTGCCAAATATTGACTCAGCGCAGAGTCTGTATAATACTTTGCTCACTTCCTAGAAACACTTTGTTGAGTAGTTGTAGCATGAGTGTATTAACTGAATTAAACCACAGTATAAGACCTCACCTAAAAGAAATTACCAAAGTGAAATTTTTAACTGAGTTCATGGACTTGGAAAGATTTAAGGTATCAACTTCTTTAATATATCAAGCTTTTCCAACCTCATTGCTTCCGTCTTTCATCTTTTTTACCACAATATATAGCTCGTTGAATGAATAAGCCAAAACCTTGATCTGTAATAAACCGGCTGGAATGTTTTTTGCTTCCCAGTGGATCACAGAAATAATATCTGTACAACCTTTGGGTTTGTTTAGGGTATATATAATTATAAAATGACATCGAAAGGCTCAGCATTGAACTGGTTTGCTTTTTAAGCAGAATTGTTTATTTTCAAATGATTTACAGAATGCATGATCCACCTTGATATTCCTCACAGATAAGTAGTTCTTTAACTGTCCAACTGTTATGTCAACAGAATATGATCTGTGACACAAAATTGTCACGAATTAACGGAATATACCGCTGCTGAATAACCTGAATGGTTAAAAAGCACCCAGGTTGATCCGTAGACTTCTCTAATCAGATCAGATAGAGATCTACTGCTGATAAGTTTAGTCACAAACAAGTGGCATAACCCTCGGGTGCTTAGATCACTCTGTACTGCCCAGCGAAGTCTGCACATCAAACTGAATAGTTTCCATCTACTTCCTTTGTCCAAAAGTATACTTCGATAGATAATTTTCCCTTGTATCACAAAGTAATGATAAGATAATCATAATGTTTCCGCCTAGAACTTTATTGGGAATGAATACGATTAGACTGAACTACATAGTCAAAAGGACTAGATGTAACCACTATTCAAATATGGAAGAATGCAGTCTGTATGATGGCTAGCAGAGAAATCCAAGAAATGCATTTTGTCTTATTCTGGACTTATCTGCTATATAAGCTTGCAGCCCAGTGAGTGATGTTATTATCACTCACTCTAGAACCAAGTACCCATCGCTTTCTGGATTCCTCTGCTGATGAACATTGAAGCAGTATCAAGGCATCCACACTGAAGCTCATCTACAATTCAACTCAATTCTACAGGAAATTACAAGTATCAATAAACAACTGAAGAATGCAGTTTAACGACACTGGATGATCGTCGTAATATGCCACCAAGATCTTTCGATAAAAATTCCAAATTATTGTATTCTGAAAACTGTTTTCACTAGTGTGTGAATAACAATCACACTAATTATTGGCTATAAATGTTGGATTTGATAAAACTTTCCCTATATTCCTTGTTGTCAGTCCGTCAGTCTATAGAATGAACTGTGCGGAAATCAACCCCTCTTCCGCCAACCACTTAACTTCATGAAATGAAAATTATGTTCTCGTAGTTTATCTTTATCATTCCGATAAAGTGGTTTCTCGACAACACTTGTAGACAAGTCATGTGTTTGCTCAATGAAAATACTAGAAAATTAAAACTGACAATTAAAAATGAAAATCTCTATTTTCGGCTGATGGATGAAAGGTAATATAATCCATTGACATCGTTTAAACTGCAATCCTACACATAGAATAATAATTTTGACATGACCACTTCCTAATTAGATGATACTTATAGTAAGATTAGTGAAAAAGATGAATTCTAACTAGAATTATATCACAATTAAGGCCAACAAAATAGTTTTACATGGCCGGCTGTTTAGAGTTCTACTTCAACTCGGATTTCTACTTCACCTACAATCTAACTTTAATCAACTTTCAAAATTTTGGCAGTAACACTAATCTATCAAATCACAGCTATCATAACAGTAACACTACAATTCAATGCAATGAAAACGGAGAGTTATGCTTTATACAGCAACACGAAACCCGGTCAAAATCCCCGACTATTGAAATGATATCAAAATATGATTAACAGCTAGGCCAGTTATTTGTTGGCTACTGGTTCAAAACCTGCTATGAACCAGGTTTTCATTACATCTAGGATCATTATTATGAATCAGTAATTTTTGTCTATCAAACGTTAATGGATTCTCTTCATAGGAAAAGTCACACTATTTTGTTTATTGATAAGCTCACTTTTCTCCAGTAATTGATAAATTAGGCTCTAAATCTATGCAGCTTAATCTGTTGGTAATTAATTCCATTTCATTTCCTTCTTCAGTTCAGTTCTATTAGGAGGTTTGTATTCAACATCGACTGACATTACTTGGAAAACCAGTACGAAACTAAGACCATTAGACAGCTGTGTCTTTCTACTACAGGAATTGTCAGCAGCGTACGGCTGTAACGCTGAATTCCCATAGGTCCAAACAAAGACCTTTAGGTTTCACAATGAACAAGTTACTATTGAACTGCTGGTTCAAAATCCAATAGTCCGTATTTTTTCCTACTTCTGTCAGTTCGTGATATATCATGACCTTTCTCCAATGCCGTCTCTGACAACCTGTTCTCATATCCTACATGGTTGGTATTACTGGTCACCCCTTCTAAAAATAAGTCACTAATGAGCACTGGCGAGTTCACATGTACGTACTAAAATAAAACAGATGTCCAGTGCCCTCAGGTATTCAGTGGTCTTCAATTAATAACATTCCTGATGAATACAAGCTGTATACATTTAGCAACCTGTTAATCAAAATGATTCCGTTAGGTGTCTAGTAATAAGATGGGAAAAAAGCGTTTTAATCCCATCGAAAAAGTTTACAATGAAGTTGTTTCACATATCATTTTGTCGAACAGAGAGAGGTCAATAATCAAAACAAAGCAAAACAAATTAGGGTTTCTGTCAAAATTATTTTCAGTCAGGTATGTGACAGAGTCGACCGAGAAGTAATTTGACAGGCAACTGCTTCAACACTACCGAATACCACAAAACATTTATCAATCTCATTCAGCAACGATATGAAGACGACACATACCAAGTAATTCACAATGGGAAGCACAGTGATGCCTATGAAGTGAAGACAGAAGACAGGAGTAAAAAACAAGACTGTCCACCATCATCCATGATATTCCTGATTGTGGTCAGCTCGACTCGATCATGCAACTAACAGTGAGGAGTGAGAAGAGAGGGATATGCTGAACTAGTGAAAAGAGCATAGAAGATTTGGATTTCGCCACCAATAACTTCTGTCTAATGTCACACAAACTCGAAGATGTACAGGCGAAAAGTAACAAGTTGACAGGAGAGGCAGGGCAGGGCAGGGCAAGGCAAGGCAACACAGCGAACACGTGAATCAAGTGAATGTAGAGAAGGTGGAGGTGATGAAGATACCCAACCAACACAACCAACAACATCACCACTACCACCACCACCACCAACAACAACAACAGCAACAAGCTCCAATCACCACCAACAGGAGAAACTGAAAGGGAGTAGCCTCGTTCACCTATATAGGCAAGGCTGCATCGTTTCAACTACAGGTGGTACAGGCACACACGAGGACATCAAAGTAACCAGGATTGGAAAAGCAAGACATGCCTGCACTCAGTAATCTGAAATCAGTGTGGAGATCTACTGCACCACACTACACTCAACATTAAGCGTGAACAACATCCCGATTTTCAACACCAATTCAGTCAAGTGAGACAGTGCAGTGCTTCTATATGATGATTGAGAGACTTGACAGCGCGTCACCAAAAGCATTTCCAACAAACTACACATATTCATCAACAACTGACACCTACACTGACTCGTTACTGAAGATCAGATGGATTGCCAGAATGGTGAGAATGAGTAACAAGGAACTGACTCTAACTGGCTGGCTGGCTGGCTGGCTGGCTGGCTGGCTGGCTGGCTGGCTGGCTGGCTGGCTGGCTGGCTGGCTGGCTGGCTGGCTGGCTGGCTGGCTGGCTGGCTGGCTGGCTGGCTGGCTGGCTGGCTGGCTGGCTGGCTGGCTGGCTGGCTGGCTGGCTGGCTGGTTGGCTGACTGTCAACGAACCAACCAAGAAGCTGTTGCTGAACAAATATGCAGTGGACGGAAGTGGAGATGGATTGAGCATACACTGAGAAGACCATTTGTGGACATCACGTGCTAGGCTAGGTCAGTGTGTCGAGTGGAATGCAGATGGGGAGTGACGATTTGGGCGTTGGAGGTGAGGGTGACATGGAATAGATCGTGGGAGGAAGAGATGAGAGCTTGTGTGTTGTTGTGGAGCGATGTTGGAAAGCTTGCAGAGTGGAGAGTGTAATGGATGTGTGCTACTGAATCCTTATGTTCAACTGGGAACCTAAGGGTCTAATGTTACTAATATGTTACAACTGTTTTTTATACTCAACATAATTTTTGTCCTTTAATTTTGTAGAGTGATTTTCGGAAGAATGAATTCTCCAGATATTGTAAATGGGCTACTAACACTAGTAAACCAACTGTCTTACCTAACTTTCCTTGGATATATATACACATGGATTGGTTACCGAAACTCAACTATTAGAAAGACATTAAAAATTGTTTGTTAACAATTGAACACCTAGTGCGCTCAGTAATTAAAGTAGATTGCATATCGATGAAACTGGTATTTAGATATGATTACGTTAATATACTTGAATAGCGTGGTATTTAAAGACAAAACAAAACGTGTATCTAAAAAATATCAAAATTTTATTACAAAGTTTTACTGAGTAAACTAGGCAAAATAATGTTTTTCATGTTAACTTTACCAACAGTCTGAACGTTAAAAATAAAAAAACCTCATGAAAACATCGATACATCTAGGCACTGTATCGATAAGAAAACGAAATATCAAAATCATTATTGTCGCTTATGCTACCCTTGATAATTATAAAACTCTAGTTGTATTTCAATTCAGTTACATTTATTACCGAACCTCCTCTTAGGTTACATTCATAGAAAATTTGTTTCATTATGTAACATACGATTCACTTGAGAGCATGTTATGAGGTGCTGAAAGTTTATAGAGAAATAAAATGGTGGTTACTGTTGAAGAAAGTCAATAAAGGCCACATTTTACCTCAACAAATGTGTCATTAATATGGCACAGTTATGATTATTATTATTATTATTATTTGTCCCTTGGGTTACTAGTTGAACACAAGGATTCAGTAGCACACATCCATTACACTCTCCACTCCCCAAGCTTTCCAACATCGCTCCACAACAACACACGAGCTCTCATCTCTTCCTCCCACGATCTATTCCATGTCACCCTCACCTCCAACGCCCAAATCGTCACTACCCATCTGCATTCCACTCGACACCCTGACCTAGCCTAGCACGTGATGTCCACAAATGGTCTTCTCAGTGTATGCTCAATCCATCTCCACTTCCGTCCACTGCATATTTGTTCAGCAACAGCTTCTTGGTTGGTTCGTTGACAGTCAGCCAGCCAGCCAGCCAGCCAGCCAGCCAGCCAGCCAGCCAGCCAGCCAACCAGCCAGCCAGCCAGCCAGTTAGAGTCAGTTCCTTGTTACTCATTCTCACCATTCTGGCAATCCATCTGATCTTCAGTAACGAGTCAGTGTAGGTGTCAGTTGTTGATGAATATGTGTAGTTTGTTGGAAATGCTTTTGGTGACGCGCTGTCAAGTCTCTCAATCATCATATAGAAGCACTGCACTGTCTCACTTGACTGAATTGGTGTTGAAAATCGGGATGTTGTTCACGCTTTATGTTGAGTGTAGTGTAGTGTAGTGTAGTGTAATGTAGTGCAGTAGATCTCCACACTGACTTCAGATTAGTGAGTGCAGGCATGTCTTACTTTTCCAATCCTGGTTACTTCGACGTACTCGTGTGTGCCTGTGCCACCTGTAGTTGAAACGATGCAGCCTTTCCTATATAGGTGAACGAGGCTACTCCCTTTCAGTTTCTCCCGTTGGTGGTGATTGGAGCTTGTTGCTGTTGTTGTTTTTGGTGGTGGTGGTGTTGTTGTTGGTTGTGTTGGTTGGGTATCTTCATCACCTCCACCTTCTCTACACTGACTTGATTCCCGTGTTCGCTGTCTTGCCCTGCCTTGCCCTGCTTTGCCCTGCCTCTCCTGCCAACTTGTTACTTTTCGCCTGTACATCTTCGAGTTTGTGTGACATTAGACAGAAGTTATTGGTGGCGAAATCCAAATCTTCTATGCTCTTCTCACTAGTTCAGCATATCCCTCTCTTCTCACTCCTCACTGTTAGTTGCATGATCGAGTCGAGCTGACCACAATCAGGAATATCACGGATGATGGTGGACAGTCTTGTTTTTTACTCCAGTCTTCTGTCTTCACTTCATAGGCATCACTGTGCTTCCCATTGTGAATTACTTGGCACATTAAAATAATTCGGTTTCTACAAATGTTTCACGTATTTCTTCGACAGTTTTTCAGCTTAACAGGGAAGCTGATGCAACTTTTACAGATTAATGTAAGAACAAATATTCGTTTCAACTTCTTATTGTTCTTTAAAAGATAACACAGTTGGTTACACTACTCACACCAAGAAGTTAAATCTCAGGATTTTCATGATTGATGTATTTTGTATGCGTATTTAACGACAAAAGTAAACTCATTTTTTTCTGTTATAAGATCATCCTAACACTTCTTCTGTCAGCAGAAAATCTCGAGGTTATTTAGCTTCAGGATAATGATAGAAGTTTATTGACAGATTTCTCAATTACACATTTATGCTATGTGATATAAGGTGCTTATGGTTGTATTCAGTTTCCTATTTTTTTGAGTTGGATCAATTTTTCAGCCACAGCAAACTTATGAAATCAGTCCGCTTCTTTCAAAAGAACTGATATATATGTCTTTTAAAATGAATAAACTATTCGTTACTTGCTATTTATACACCAGTTGTTTAAAGATTGATTAATTGTAAGTGAAAAGAAAAATGTCAATGAGGGGAGTAGAACAAAAGTTTAAGAGAAATTTTTAAATAAACATTAGTTAATAAAAATTGTTTTCATCACTCCTCTTTACTTGTGTGAATTTCTTTCCAAGAAATTTGGAACCAATTCGAATAAGCGACTTCTCAACGTTCGAGTTAAGCATAAAATCCAAAACACAGGATTTGGCTGAAAAACGGTTCTATACTGCTAAACAATATTGAGTAATAAAATATAAACCTCAAATTGTGAGGTATCTTTAGATTTATCGCTTTCAAAGCACTTCCAATGAGTGCGTTAACAGTAAAAACAGTAAGCCTGTATCCAAGCAACCAGAAAGGAATATAAAAGAAGACGCACGTTAGTTCTGACGATGAAGTAAAGATGCAAGATAAACAAATGTTCAAAGTAAAATAGAACATCAGGGAACAAAGGACGAAATTGGAAAACCATCATGATTTATGAAAAATACTAATATCTGTGCATGTTAAATGACGATGAAGATACAATGTAAACAGAATGAACAGTCAAGACTGTGGTTGAAGCAATGTTATAAGGCAACATGAACTATACTACTCAAAAATACTAAGTACAAAAGTGAAAATATAAAATGGGTATAGACCGGAAAATTATTATTATTAGTCCCTTGAGTTCCTAATGGAACATAGGGCTTCACTGGCACCTCTCCATTACACTCTCTCCTCTGCAAGCTTTTCAACCTGGCTCCACGACAGCCAACAAGCTCTCATTTCCTCCTCACACGATCTCCGCAATGTCATCCCCACCTCGAATGCCCAACTCGTCGCTTCCCATCGGGATTCCACTTGAGCAACTGGCCTGACGCGTGATGTTCCCAGTCGGCTTTCTCAGTGTATGCCCAATCCATCCCCACCTCCTTCCACTGCATATTTGTTGAGTGATAGGTTCTTAGATGGTTCGTTCCCAGAGCTCCTTGTTGCTTATTCTTTCTGGCAATCCATCTGATCTTCAGTAACGAGCCAGAGTAGGTGGCAGTTGTTGATGAATGTCTGTAGTTTATTGGAAATCCCTTTCGTAACGCGCCAAGTCTCTCAACCGTCATGGAGAAGCACTGACTCACTTGACTGAATTGGTGTTGAAAATCCATATCTTGTTCCACATGCTGAGTGCAGATCTCCACACTGGTCTCGGGCTAATGAACGCCTGTCTTGCTTTTCCTATCCTGGCTGGCTTTGACATCCTTGTCTGTGTCTGTGCCACCTGTAGTTGAAACAGTGCTGCCTTACCTAGATAGGTGAAGGAGGCTATTTCATTTCGCTTCCTCCCGTTCATGGTGACCGGAGTTTGTTGTTGTTGTTGCGGTATCTTTATCACCTCTGTCTTCTCTATATTCACTTGAAGTCTCGTCTTCGCTGCCTCTTCTGTCAACTTGTTGGTTTTCGCCTGTAGATCTTCAAGTTTATGTGACAGCAGGCACAAGTCATCACTGGCGAAATCCAAATCTTCTAGGCTCTTTTCCCCGGTTCAGCCAACCTATCCCCCTCTTCTCACAGCTCCCCACTGTTGTCTGCTGCATGATCCAGTCCACCACAATAAGGAATATCATGGGGGATAGTAGGCAACCTTGTTTCACTCCTACTCCTGTCTTCACTTCACTTCAAAAGCATCACTGAGCTTCCCATTGTGAATTACTTGGCATGTGGTGTCTTCATATAGTCGTTGAGTGAGGCGGATAAAGGTTTGAGGTACTCCGTAGTAGTGAAGCAGTTTTCAAATTACTTCTCGGTTGACGCTGTCAAAGGCCTTCTCAAAGTCGATGAAGTTGAGGTAGAGAGCTGATTGCCATTCTATGCTCTATTCTATGATGATGCGAAGCGTTGCAATTTGATCCGCACATGAATTGTACTTCTGAAGCCTGCCTGTTCCGGTCGTAGTTTTGAATCCAATGCATCTTTCAGCCTCTCCAGGATGATGCGGCTTAATACTTTACTTGGGGTGGATAAGAGAGTGATTCCACGCCAGTTCTTGCAAACACTGAGGTCTCCCTTCTTCGGCAGTTTGACAAGGTAACCCTTCTTCCAATCAATAGGCAGGTACCTTCTCTTCCTTCCACACCTTCTGCAATAGTAGTGTGGTGTGAGCATGTCCGCTGTTGTCCCTGTGTCTGTTCTCAGTGCTTTTGGCGGGATCCCATCTGGTCCAACTGCTTTCTCACATTTCAGTAGTTTTATGGTGTTGAGGACTTCCATTTTTGTTGCAGGATTTATGTTCACTTGTAGTTCAGTGGCTGAACTACCAACACCAATTCAGTCAAGTGAGACAGTGCAGTGCTTCTATATGATGATTGAGAGACTTGACAGCGCGTCACCAAAAGCATTTCCAACAAACTACACATATTCATCAACAACTGACACCTACACTGACTCGTTACTGAAGATCAGATGGATTGCCAGAATGGTGAGAATGAGTAACAAGGAACTGACTCTAACTGGCTGGCTGGCTGGCTGGCTGGCTGGCTGGCTGGCTGGCTGGCTGGCTGGCTGGCTGGCTGGTTGGCTGACTGTCAACGAACCAACCAAGAAGCTGTTGCTGAACAAATATGCAGTGGACGGAAGTGGAGATGGATTGAGCATACACTGAGAAGACCATTTGTGGACATCACGTGCTAGGCTAGGTCAGTGTGTCGAGTGGAATGCAGATGGGTAGTGACGATTTGGGCGTTGGAGGTGAGGGTGACATGGAATAGATCGTGGGAGGAAGAGATGAGAGCTTGTGGGTAGTGGTGGAGCGATGTTGGAAAGCTTGGGGAGTGGAGAGTGTAATGGATGTGTGCTACTGAATCCTTATGTTCAACTATTAACCCAAGGGAGAAATAACAATAATATCAAGATATCATCGAATTTTACCAACTTCACTTTTTCATTCTGATCACCGGCATTTTTGCTTTCCTTACGACAATCGTAAGACCAACAGATTATAAGCGTTTTAGAGAATCATTGTAAATTCCCACTAAAATTCAAATACCATTTAAATGAACAAAGAACACTCGTTTTAACAGCTTCTTCTTCAAGTCCTATAGTTAGGTTATGTGTATGTAATGAGATTTCATTTATCAGTTTGTGAATAATATTATAAGACTGAAAATTTAAATCCAGAAAATTTTTTATGTGGACAGTAATGATAGAATCAGTTGTTCCTGGAATTCAGTTCAAAATAACTGATAACCTAGACGTTTTTACTGTATAGGTAGTGCTATAATGCTATAGTTTAGCGAAACAATAGGTGTTTATGAGAGTTGGATGAAATAATCTAAGAAAGACAATTTGAAAATTAATAGCTTGATAGAATGTCCTTCATACGAGAAGATAAAAGATGCTCAGAGGATATGTTAGAATTATTCCAGATTGTAGAGTTGAAGGGTGTATCTACAGTATGGAATTCGATTAGTACGTCCCGAATGAAACCACAACAGTTGTAATAGCATCAATTACTTCTTTTGAACAAACAACTTGTGTTGTTTGATGCTGGCCGCTACTGTTTCTGCAGTTCGAAGGATTGTAACCCGGGTACCTTTTGACAATATGATGGGAACACAGTATAGAATGGAGAACAACTCATATCCATCTTATGTTTAGCTAACCTCGCCCGGTTAAATAATTCACTAGTTACTAGCCAGTCCTAAGCCCGGTTAAACAGGGAAGGTTGGGCGTACGGCTAGCAACCTTACACCGGAAAACCAATCTAACCTCTGAAGAAACTTCAAAGCACAAAGAAAATATAAAAAAAAAAAACTTATTTCTCGCTGGAATCGGAGAGGCGAAATGACACAAGTTCGTGAAAGCCTTTAGGAAGCCAGTCGACCGATGTGTCTTTGTTTCCCTCGATGAAAGCGAAAGAAAGCATGGGAAGTGGAGTGTCCACATCATGTATGAACCTAACAAGACTGCCCAGATTGCAAAGGAGATGGGAAGGTATGGCATGGGAGTGCTTGGAATCTAAGAAAGCAAATAAAATGCAAGTGGACTGTCCAAACAGTCAACTGGAGAGTCAGTAATCTACTCCGATATTGTCACCCACACGAAAACCATGAGCACAGCACACTGACTTGTGCAGTGGCTATCATCATGTCCCCAACAACAACAAAGGCTCTCTCTCTCTCTCATGCAGTGGGAAACAATCTCCTCAACGATCACTATCATGACAGCAAGATGGATTCAACTGAAAACGAAGGAAAGTCACAATCATACATTGCCTCGCTACACACCTACAAATAATGCAGATGAAGAGAGGAGAAGAGAAGAGAAGAAGGAGGAGGAGGAGGAGGAATTGTACAGACAAATGCAACCAACACTGGACAAGGCCCCACTTCACTTGGTGACATCGAAATTCTATTGCATGGGGTGACATGACTGCCAAAGTGGGAGAGGACAACACAGGAAGAGAACTGATCATGGGTAGAGAAACACTCAGCAAAATGATGAATGAGAATGGAGAACTGATTGCAGACTTCTGTACATTCAACGATTTGGTGATTCCAGGTAGTGTGTACAAACACAAAGATATTGACAAAGCGAAGTGGATTTTATTTCACCAGACACCAGGACACACTACACTAAGATTCAGATCGACTTCATGTCAATGTGAAGAGAGTGGAGATGGAGACGCAGCTTACTGGACACAAGATGAATAAGGGTAGCAGATGTAGGTTGACACCACTCACCATCTAGTGTAAGGAGGCTGCCTTCAAAATCAAGTTGAAAGCCTTCAAAGAAGTTGGTGATAGACGACCACAGTTCTGGTTTGAGTTCAACACCCAGAAAACAAACTGAACTGATGTATGCAACTACAAAGGACATCTTCATGTAAGTCAGTCATCGGAATAAAATGGGAGACATTGTACAACATCCCTGAAGAAACCTGTGTCGAAGAACACTGCAACTCGTTGAAAGTTTTGTGGAAATGAACCTGGATAACCGTATTAGGAAGAAAGAATAATCAAAACAGGAGAAGAAATAGATCTTGACGCACACACGCAAACTGATAGAGAGGAGGAAGATGGTGAAGCGGAAGATGGACCAGTACAAGGATGCACCACGGAAAGAGGAACTGAACACAACCTGTAAAACGCTACACTGGACAAAAAAGTGATGAAGAGTGCAAGCAAAGACAAAACACACTTCTATGACACACTGGCAAGTGAGACAGAACAGGCTGCATGTAGGAGCGATCTGACAACATTGTATCAAATAACCAGGTTACACTAGACGAGACCAATAAAAGTTGGTGAAGGAAACCCATTTAGCAAAAGAGAAAAAACAAAGGAAACTGTTGGCTGACCACCTCAAAAAAACTCCTAAATCAACCACCACCACCTGCAACTCGTCCACAAATGCCACCAGCAACGTCAGAACTACAAGTGAACACAAGCCCTCCGACAAAAGCAAAAGTTCTGAGTGTCATAAAACTGCTGAAACCCGGCAAAGCGGGGGGACCAGATGGAATTCCTCCAGAAACACTGAAAACAAACGCAGAGACAACACTGGATATGCTCACACCACTACCGCAGAAGGATTGCAAGGAAAGAAGTAAAGGTAACTGCCTATTGATTGGAAGAAGGGCTAGCTTGTCAAACTCACAAAGAAGAGAGACATAAGTCTTTGCAGGAACAGGCGAGAAATCATGCTCCTGTCCACCACAAGCAAAATATTTTGCCGCACCATCCTGGAGAGACTAAAGGATGCACTGGATTCAAACGTACAACTGCAACAGGCTGACTTGAGGAAGAACAAATCATGTGAGCATCAAATTGCAACGCTACTCTAAGCTACGCATCATCATAGAACAGTGTATAGAATGGCAGTCAACTCAATTCTACCTCAACTTCATCGACTTTGAAAACGTCTTCAACAGCTTTGACCGCCAAATGATTTGGAAACTGCTTCAACACTACGGTTTTAGTGCCACAAACATTTGTCAATCTCATTCAACAACTATATGAAGACGCCACATACCAAGTAATTCACAGTGCGAAGCATAGTGATGCCTATGAAGTGAAGACAGAAGACAGGAGTAAAACAAGACTGTTCACTATCACCCATGAAATTCCTGTTTGTCGTGGACTGGATCAAGCAGCAAACAGTGAGAAGCGAGAAGATGGGCTTGCACTGTTGGACCAATGAAAAGATCCTAAAAGAAGATTTGGATTTCGCTGCCAATGATGATTTATGTCTGATGTCCTGTCACACAAACTCAAAGATGTACAGGCGAAACCCAACAAGTTGACGGAAGAGGCATGGCAGCGAAGACGGGACTTCAAGTGAATGTAGAGCAGACGGTGGTGATGAAGATACCCAACCAACAATATCAATAACAAGCACCAATCACCAACAACAGGAGGAGCCTAAAGGAAGTAGTCTCTTTCACCTACCCAGGCAAGGCAGCATCGTTTCAACTACAGGTGGTGGCACAGACGATGATGTCAAAGTAACCAGCATTGGAAAAGCAAGACAGGCTTCCACTAATCTAAAATCAGTGTGGAGATCTTCTGCACTCAGCATAAAGAACAAGATAAAGATTTCCAACTCTAATCCAGTCAAATCAGTGCTTCTATATGGCTCAGAGACTTGACAGCGCGTCACGAAAAGCATTTCCAACAAACTACAGATATTCATGAAAACCTGCCTACGCTGGCTCGATACTGAAGATCAGATGGTTAGAAAGAATGAGCAGCAAGGATCTCCGGAAACGAACCAAACAAGAACCTTTCGACCAGCAAATATGCAGAAGAAGAAAATGGAGATGGATGGTACTGGACGTACACTGAGGCCGACTGGGGACATCACGAGCCAATCCCTCGAGTGAAATCCAAAGGGGAAACGATGAGTTGGGCTTCTTAGTCGAGGGTGACATGGAGGAGTTGGTGTGAGGAAGAAATGAGAGTTTATGGACTGTTGTGGAGCCAGGTTGAAAAGATTGCAGGGAACAGAGTGCACTGGAGACGTACTTCTGAAACCTTATGTTCCACTAGGAACCCAATGGAAAAATAATATATAATAATGATATGTTTCGCTGCTAATAGGGAGTTGGTAATGGTCATAAACTCATCTTTACTTAACCACCCTGAAAGGTGTTCGCCAGCGTGCAAAATAAAATTCCTAGAGCAGCATCTGACGTAAATGGCTGCAGAGAAACTGTCGAACTGGCAAACGCAACAGGAAGTAACTATTTACCTTTTAGTCTGAGCGTTACCACTGAGCGTTTTCAAAAAGAAATTTGTGATTTTCTAGTATTAAGTGTTCTGTGAAGTGATCTACGTAGTTAATATATTGCTGAGAGCGTCATCTCTAAATCGTACTCAAATGTACAGCAGTTTTCAGCTAGCCGTAGGAAAATCCTCTTTTTCAGTTTCCGTAATCATATATCTCTTTATGAATTTATCACCTATGTAGTATAATCGTTTAGATAGTAAATTATTTTGAAATGAATACCAGTAACAGTTGATCTTATCATTAACGTTCACACAAGACTTACCTGAATTGACTTCCTCAACTGTATAGTGTTATTAACATACTGTTAAACAAAATCTCGGTATTTTTTATGTATAATTCCTCAATATGTTCATATATTTGTAGGATCTGAAGAAGAAATTATCGAAATGAATGGTTAACGCGTTCGCCGTGAAACTTGAAGGTCTCGAGTTCGATCCCTAGCCAGGTCGTGAGTGCTTACTGCTGAGGAGTCCCATACTAGGACGAAACAGCTGTCCAGTGCTCCCAGATTTTCAATGTTTCCCTAACTAATGTCAGTTTATGGTGAATACTACTTCGAAATGAACACTCTTTGTTTATTCAAATGACTTTTTAGTAAAAGTGAGATTCAATTATAACACAACGAGTCTTTAATAATTTTCAATCGTATCCATTCTGAAAAGCTGTACAAACAAATTTTAGTTATACTAAACCCATCTAAGATAATCTCAAAATTAGTGGGAAATAATCTTTTCAATACGACAGCAGTATAAGAATTTACTCTTCCCTAAACAGACCAAGTAATCAGTATAATTGTTTTATATAATAACGTCGTTGATTGAACCGAACTGATCAGTCTGTATTGGCATGTGGGCTCCTGTGTGGATGCCTGGGTATTGTCAGTGCTCTAATTATGTTAATGATGGATTGTGGCTAGCAGTGGAATCCAGGATGCACATTTCGTCCTATCCCGGAGGGAACAATATCACTCACTGGGAAACAGGTACATCCAGCTGACTGGTGAGTCCCAAATAGGACGAAATGCACATCCTGGATCCCACTATTAGCTACGATCCATCATTAGACTAAGTAATTGGCTGAAGGTAGTCACCAGGAAGCCCCTGACCTAAGTTTCATGCTTTTTGGCACCTCAAACTGACTGATGTCTCCTGTGGAATTCGTACTTGTGTCACCCAGTGCTGCTGACACCCACGTCGCCAATGAGCTATTCAGATTCAATTACCTTTAGCCAACTAGCACCTATCAAAGTGTACCACTCTCCAGTAACCAATCAAAGTTTAGTTGAATTGACTATAAAATCTGGTGATATGGAAACCGAAGATCAGAAATCCTATGTACTGGAAAGTGAACATCCATAAAAGTCACTAGTAAATGAAAGGGAAGTGAACAAAAATGTAGAAAATTAGTATTCCGCTTTTCTTGAGTGTTTTTTTTTTCACTAACAGTGGCTATTAATAAAGTCATTTTGATCTTATCACTGTACACTAACATGCCTTTTCATATAGAGTTTATCATTAAAACTTGACTATAAATACGTCTTCAATTACTGACTCAAGTATGATTGCATAGACTTAAAGTTTTGATTCAGTAAGTGACTGCGTTCATATCATTTCTTCAAAAAGTTAAAATCTAATGTAACAGTCACTTTCCGGTTTGTTATTAATTACTGTAACAAATTATTGATATGAATTAAGCTTGTCTCAAACCCATAGCTAGAAGTAGCTCTAGTCTGCCTTCTAAAACCTTTATCCTTACTTCATTGAAGAATACTTTCAGCGTTAAATCTATATTCCTTAAAATACTTAAAATGTACACATTGAGAATCTCCAAATTGCCATCTACATAATGCAGCGATTAGGTTCTCAGTGTCTAATTTAAAATATTTGAGGTGACTAATCACCCGGGATACAAACTTCCTTTGATTGGCTAATAACTGTTTCTTTGGAATATTTTACTCATTGAAGTACTTTTGAGAACCATGGTTTTTTTCTCTCCTTTACTCTAATGGCTAACATGAAGGGACTTTTAATCACTTACTGTAGTTAACGTCCATTCTTGAGAATAAAGCTTAAAATAGCTATACATTTTACGTTTCATCTTATTTTTGTATCCTCAGAGACTGTTGTTGCGTACGTTTCGAAAATAAAGTAATTTCCTTATGATATAAAAGCTGAATAAAATCATAAGGATTCACAAAAACGCTTTCTATGCAGAATGGTCATTGAAAACATGAAGATTGTCTACTTTAGCTTCCCAGAATGTTATCTTTTTTAATGATCCCAAGGGAACCGTGAAATGATTTAAGTGCATTACTGTTATATACTAACATAGCAATGCAACTTTTTCACATGTTAACATTCTAATTTACTATGTTTAGTAATGATGGGCAGTGGCTAGCAGTGGAATCCAGGATGCGTATTTCGTCCTATTTGGGACTCGTCAGCTGGATGTACCTACTTCTCAGTGAGTGATGTCGTTCCCACCGGGACTGCTAGCCACTGCCCATCATTACTAAACATAGTTAAAAGACAGGCCATATCGAGGCATCCACATAGGAGCTCATATGCCAACAGAGGCTGATCAATTCGGTCCCATCAACGACGGTGTAATACAAGCAATAACACTAAAATCCTAATTTACTGTTTTTTCTGTAAGAAAGTATTTCATTTCTTATAGTAAGCCTTTTTGCCAGAGAATATCAAAGTTATAAGAAATATTTGGAGAAGTAGATAATTCCGTAGATGTTCAACTAGATTCAGCATTACTGCTAACCTTCATAATGTTAATAGACTGGTTAAGCTGAGGGCAGATGGTCAATCACCTACGCTATTTGACATGTTGTCACGTCACATTACGCTGTTTGTACGCTAATCCCCTAGGCACCAAATTGAAATATATCAGTATTTTTGCACGACCTATCAAGTATACAATTCCTCCCTGTTTACCCTACTATTTCCTTTTTAGGTTTGATAATTGTGGGTATTTTACTTGTACGAAAATTAGTAATTGGCTACTGAGTCTGTCAGATTTGCATAAATACAATTCCTAAAGCTACATGAGTCACATACGATTGTACAAATTCCTCTTTACTTACTAAATACCCACCAAACCGTATTAAGTGGATGGATAGACATAGTCAACACAATATTATCTGTTTAAAAACATCGAAGTACTTTCTCATTCAACATTTTTATGTACTACATCACTTTACAATTAACTCCCTAAAACCGAATATGTAGATTATACCTTGCAAAACATGAAAAAACGTGTAATTTTCCAAGAAGTTAAAAAGCTATTTGTTTCAAATCTATGATAAACGTACTGAAACTAAAAACTTGTTTCCAACTATTTCTCTATGCATCTTCTATTTTATACTATCAAGATGATACAAAAAATCTATTGAAGTAACCAAGCCTCATCTCTGAAATTAAAGGACACTGAAAAGTTGCAAATATTTGACTCTATATACCATGAAGACAATTCCCATGTATGATAGAACCACAAAGTTAACAATATTGAAAAGAGGTAAGCCAGTAGAAAGCTTTAAATGGTTTAGAAATGTAGAAAAAAAAAACATAACTAAGCTTAGGATATCTCACTGCTCTGTTTGTTGATTCCAGGGGAAAGTTTTTAACTCAAATTTAGAAGATAAGAGCATAGTTTGAACAATTTCATAGAATTCACAATTCACATATTACTATCACATGTGAACAACGTGAGGCGATTCATCTCCACTTACAACAACAACTTGTACAGTTTTTATTCTCTGAAAAAGTGGCTTACACGAGGTGGAGAGACGTCAGAAATTATCTTTCTTTTCAATAACTTCTTCTTCAGGCTCTGCAGTTATAAATCCATGAGAACAAGTGAAATATAATAGCCTAAATAAGGCATGATGTACAATTTCGAAACAGTGAGTGTTATGACTATTTATTGACATACTTGTTATTCTCCGTTGTTTTGGTGGATCGAATTGCTCGACTTCTATTGGCATATAGGCTCCTATGTGGATACCTCGATATTGCCTGAATGTTAATTATGATAATTTGGTTACTTGTGGCTAGCAGAAGAATCCAGGGCGCATGTTTTGTCCTATTTGGGACTCATCAGCTGGATGTACCTGCAACCCAGTGATGTTGTTCCCAATAGAGGTTGAACAATTCGATCCAACAAAACAATGGAGAATAACAAGTATGTCAATAAATAGTAACAACTACTACCTGTTGTGCAAGAAGTGGCTATCGTTCCTCTGTGGCATAGTGGATCACGCCTTGGCATTTAAAGCGATGGGCATAAGGTTCGAGTCTCAGTGGGAACAACATCACTGGGGTGCAGATACATCCAGCTGACGAGTCCCAAATAGAAAGAAACGCGCATCCTGGATTCTTCTGCTAGCCACAACCAACCAAATTATCATAGCCAGTGTTGTGGGGGAGTGGAGATCAAATCGAATGGAATGGTGGAATTGTCATCAGTCCAGTGTATTAGTTGTGCAAGGAAATCATTATTGATAGAACAATTACGAAATCAGGAGATAAAATCTACATTCATTCATTGGAGCATGAATATGTGTGTGTAAGTTTGTTTACTAAGGGTCAAATAATAATTATGTAGTGATGACTTATACTCAAGTAGGGTGCAAATCATATAAATACCATAACGCAACAGAGAATAACAAATGTGGTGTTACGTCACGGTAACAAATGGCTACCGGTGGTGGTATGAATAAAGAAGGGCATAAAACTAATAACATAAGAAAATGAGTGTTTATCAACATAATGACAATACAGAAGAGAGGGATAGGAGGTTGAAGTATGAAATTTGTGGTAGGAAAGTTCATAAAGAACGTGTCGACCCTGTTGTCGGCCAAAGTAAACAAAGTGGGTGTATATATTCCTTTTGAACAGACAGGTCCGATTTTCTTGCATTGATACTTATGGCTTTGGCTATGGATACGATGCAAAGTTTCGCACCTTTAGGGAGATTGCAAGGGACACGATATACCATAGAAAAGGCGTGATCTACCTTAATCTAATGTCTGGTGTCAATTAAATGTGAAAGAATTACACCGTTGATGCTCTTTGTCATTCCTTTCCCTAACCAAGCTGGTACATGTTCTGTAGATCACATGGATAGAGTCCTTTGAGTACGGCCTACATAACTAATTCCACAGGAACTACCTAACTGGGGTTTAAAAATATGTTTCCTTCATAGTTATAGCAGGTTGTATTGTCACTGAATATATATATATATATATATATATATATATATATATATATATATATATATATATATGCCTATACTAACAGTTTATGAGATATGAGGCTGTAGCAAGTTCAAAGCAACACAACGTAATCTACTACAATCTGAAGACTTATATGTTCAATTTACAAATGTAGTCCAAGAGTAAAGGCTGTTTGTGTGAGTGATGCTCCTATAAGTTTCAAAAAGTAAGTAGAAGGTATCTTTGGTTTGATAAACAACATTTTCACTCAAATCGAATTCATCAAAGGGGAACAAATTATCTCCCTAAACATCCTAATGGCTGATTTTGACATTAGAAACTAAGAATTCAAAGTTGGCACAAAGATAACCTGTGAGCACAACTATTTATAGATAGTTTGGTCCCCTAGTAGTATAATGTATCTACAAAAATGAAATGTCAGTCGAACATAGAGGTGTGGATTCATTTTCATCACTCCAAGAGATCAATGATGGTATTGGGTTGGGTAGTAGAAAATTCACAATCTTAGAGTGAAAGGTTTGATAACATATGAGAGGATTTCTAGACGGTATGGTAATCATATGAAGTTGTAAATAACAGATACGAAACCATGTAAGAAAAATAGGCAATCTGCAGCAATCCTGAAAGCAAAACGACTTCAACCAAACAAGAATAAACACTTCAGATAAACCAGCAAAACCAATTAATCGAAAAGAGATAAATCACGATAACTGACCAGGAAAAATCAGTTAGGTGTTGAAAACACAACTAATCAAAATCTACAGTCGAAGAAGTTTGCGTTGACTAACTTGATAAGGACAAGACCAAAGGTCTGAGTATAATAGCATCGTATAAAAGAAATTACTATCTTCACTAATCCTTATCTTTCACTGGCGACAATGATGCAAATGTCACTATACTCTCTTCTCTAAAACAAACCAACTTGGAGGACCCTTTTAACTTAAATTTCAAATAATGCAATGAGTTCTGCCAATCAGGACACTAGAAACATGGTACAAGTATATCTAGGGATGAAATGTTATGAAAAGTTTGCAAGAATTAGGTTGTCGTGACAGGTGAGTCCGATAGAACATATTCAAGAAGATATGCAACAATTGTTGTTACTGGAAGGCAGGCACATCCAACTGATGAGTCCTAAATAGGACGAAATGCACATCCCAAATTCGTTATCACCCGTCAACTTTGTAACTGGTTCATCGTTTCTGAGTTTTAAGCGGTCACCACACACTTCATCATCTTAAAACGACTAATATCCAAACATCCTCTTATCGTTTACAGTCCATTACTCTACTTCTGTCCCATCCATAAATCGATGGATTCCAACTAACCCAGCTAACCAACTCTATATTGTTGCGTATAAAAGAGGTAACAGACCATACAGCCAGCCTGAAAATTTCTGACACCACCGTATCGTTTTGGTCGATTTTGATTAAGAAGTAGCTGAAACTTAAGACAATCAGCTGATAAAAGCTCAGGCAAACCATATTAAAGTCTTACCTTTCCTCTTTCAAAATATTTTATTGTTAATATTATTATCTGTATCTTCCGTTCCTAGCGGAACATAGGGCTTCAACAACAAGTTACCATTTCACTCTCTACTCTTCAGTCTCCTCAACCCAGCTCCACCACTAACCAAAAGCTTTTATTTCTTCCTTATATGACGTCCTCCATGTCACCCTCGCCTAGGACGCCCAACTCGTCGTTTCCCATTTGGATTCCACTCGACAGCCTGGCTTGGCGCGTGATGTTCCTCAGATGGTCTTCTCAGTGTATGCCCAATCCCATACATCTCCACTCCCTTCTTCTGCACACTTTGTTGGGAGATGGGTTCATGGTTGGTTCGTTGTCAGCCAGCCAGCCAGAGTGAGTTCCTTGTTGCTTATTCTCACCATTCTGGCAATCCATCTGATCTTCAGTGTCAGTATCAAGTGAGCGTAGGTGTCAGCTGTTGATAAATGTCTGTAGTTTGTTGGAAGTGCTTTCCGCAACGAGCCGTCAAGTCTCTCAACCATCACATCGAAGCACTGGCTCACTTGACTGAATTAGTGTTGAAAATCCGGATGTTGTTCACGCTTTATGCTGAGTGGAGTGGAGTAGAGTGCAGTAGATCTCCACACTGGTCTCAGATTCATTAAGGTCCGTCTTTCTGCCTTTCTGATCTTGACTTTGACATCTTCATATGTGTCGCCGCCTGTAGTTGAAACGATGCCGCCTAGGCGGGTAGGTGAAAGAAACAACTTTCCTTAGACTGGTGCACATTGTTGTCATTGTTTGTTGAGTATCTTCATCACCTTTGTCTTCGCCACTTATACCTGAAGTCAGTTCCCTTTTCACTGCGTCTTATGCCAACTTGTTGGTTTTCGCCCACAGACCTTCGAGTTTGTGTGACATCAAACATAAGTCATCGGCGCTGAAGTTCAAATCTTCTAGGGTCTCCTCATCGTTCCAGCCAACGTATGTGCATCTTCTTGCTACTCACGGATGTCTCTTGCATGGTCCAGTCCAGCCCAGTCCACGACAATCACGAAGATCATCGACAAGATCAAAATCAACCTTGACTTTCTCCTGTCTTCACTTCAAAGGCATCACTGAGCTTTCCATTGTGAATCACTCGGTATGTAACATCATATACCATATAGCTGTTGAATGAGATTGATAAAGGTTTGTGGCACTAAAACCATTGTGTTGAAGCAGCTGCCTGCCAAATTACTTCACGGTCGACGCTATCAAAGGCCTTTTCAAAGTCGATGAAGTTTAGGTAAAGATCCAATTGACTGTTATTCTATACTCTGTTCTATGATGATGAGTAGCGTAGCGTTGCAATTTGATCCACACATGATTTGTTCTTCCTGAAGCCTGCCAGCCTGCCTGCCTGTTCCGGTCGTAATTTTGAATCCACCGCATCCCTCAGTCTTCCTCTCCAGGAAGATGCTACTTAATATTTTGCTTGATATTCACAGCAGCATGATTTCTCACCAGTTCTTGTATTTGCAAAGACTTAGGTCTCCTTTCTTTATGAGTTTGATAAGGTAGCCCTTCTTCCAATCAGTCGACAGGTACCTTTCCATCCTTCCTTCCAAACCTTCTGCAGTAGTGTTGTGATCATGTCCGCTATTGTCTCTGCGTTTCTTTTCAGTGCTTCTGGCGGAATCCATCTGGTCCTGCTGCTTTCAGGGATTCCAGCAACTATACATCGTCCAGAACTTCACTTCCGCTTTTGCTGGAGGGTTTGTGTTCACTGATAGTTCTGTGGTTGAACTGCCGATGGTATTTCTGGAGGTTTTTCAGGTGGTGGTGGTGGTGGTCGACTGAAGAGTTTTTTGAAGTGGTCAGCCAATCGTTTTCTTTGTTTCTCATCTTTGCTATGTTTTCTTCACTATTTTTCATCATGGGAAGATACACCAACCAACTGGTTTCTTGAAGGCTTTCACCAACCGGCACCATTTCGTCTCCCCAATCCCAGAAAAAAATAAGTTTATTTTTGTTTTTTATATTTCATCCGTGCTTCTAAGTTTCTTTGAGACAGGGTTAATTTTCCGGGGTACGGTTGCTAGCTCCACTCTCAACCTTCCCTGTTTATTAGGGATTAGAACCGGCCAGTAAACTAAGCGAGGTTTTAGAAATATTTTAACACTACTAAAATACATATCTACGTTTATTCCCAAGCCCAGGTAGACAACTGTTCATAAAACGTTTCAGAGTAATGTTTGCATAATCGATTTGCTTGCCAGAAATAAAAGTATAAACTTGGCAATCAAATGATGCTTAAAAACCCCAAGAAAGATAATCTCTCAATAATTAGTCTGTGAATACATACCTTTTAATTTTTGGTCTCAGTCTGTTCTGATGCAGAATTTAACTTAATCATGATATTGTTGGATGGCAGAAAAACAGGATAATTGACTTTCAAAAAATCAGTCACAGGAGACCGCAAAGAGTAGATACAGTAAGTCAATAAAAATGGTGGATAATCCCCTACTATTTAAAACCAAAAGTACACTGACTGTTTACTTAAAAACGACCAGTATCATGTTGTCTAGAACTGAGTCCTGACCATATTTTACCGACCCTTTCCAATGTGGCCGTCAAGCTAGGAGGCTCAGCATCGGGGTGCATCTTGATAGGTATTACTTGGTTGCAGGTAGTCAGTAGGAAGCCCTGCTGATTATCATAAGCGCTTGTTTCAAATCTCCCTGATTAAAACACTGGTAGGCGACTGTATCTAGCTTATAATAATGAAAGGCAACAGAATTCACTTTCTGTCTTTTCATTCCTATCAATCAGTTAGCCTCAAGGAAGCATTTCACACTTCAATGTTAAAAAGTTTTATTTTAACTATTATTTCTAGGTTGTATCCGGATCCAAACCCTACTGATTGTTCAGAGATATTCACCTAACCGGTGTTTGTTATGTAATGACCTTGAGATGCATGTTTTGCTTCCATCATATGAAATCAATGGTGATGTTATAACAGTTTACAACCAGCAGCTAGTCAACACTGAAAAGATAACAACAAAAGTAGGCATAATGCATAGAACAATAATACTGAATAGCTCTGTTTAAAAACATTTTCTTTACCTAATTTCTTGACTTATTTATTTATATACTACTTAATTCTTGATAACATTTCTTATCATTACAAAAGTTTATCCAAGTAAATAACATATGGTTGAGTAATACAGAACACTGAAGCAAACATACTCAGTAACATGTGCTACAATTCATTTCATACAAACAATAATGTATTAGATTTTTCTAATTTCAAAACGCTCAAAGTTTGAATTGGCCTACGAAATAATCTTATAGATCGTTATTTAGTCATACTTGTGACTTCCTATTGTCATTACTGAGTCAAATTGATCTTTCTCTGCATTGGCATCTAGGCTCATATACGGATAATTCAATATTGCCAGACTATTCATAATCTTGTGATTTGTTTGGAGGTAGTTAGTACTGAAGTTCATAAAGTGTGCTTCGTTCTATTTGGTTTCCGTCAGCCAGATATACTTGCACCTCAGTAAATGAAGTCATGAATGCTGGATTCGAGCCTCAGTGAGAAAGAGATATTACTCACTGGGTTACAGGTGCATCCTAATAACACTGAACATCTTTCATCCTAGTATGGGACTCCTCAGAAGTATACAAGCACAACATCACAGATATCAATCGAAGATATTGGTGAATAGTCGTTCCATGTCATGAACTGAAAGAAATATGAAACTGTTAACTACTAAACTCCAATCTAGTGGCTGTATGGCTAACGCGTTTTTTGTGAAACCTAAAGATCCTGAGTTCGTTACTTGGCTAGGCAGGGAACTACTGAAAACCTGGAAGCATTGAACGGCTATTGGAAACTATAAAGCACTGGACTTCGACCCAGTGGCTGAACATTTAACGTGTCCATTGTAAAACCTGAAGGTCTTAAGTTCAATCTCTATCCGGATCGTGCATGAGTGAATATGAATGAAGCACCATTGTTTGAAACTCTACTCATAAAATAATCATTCTGGAACGAATAATCATAAAGATATTTGACTAAAAACAGCTAAATAGTTTATCATTACTTTAGAAGTGATTGTTATGAATGCCCAAAATTAAGTTTGTCGTGTGAATAGCTGTTTTTTTACAATTTATCTCCTTTAAATCCACTTCAATCAACAATATAAATTGGGTTAATTGGATTTATTTTAAAGAATAAAGAAATACTTAGCTATACATTTGCCTTTGTTATATGTGTTGAAATTTCCAATTCTAAAGGCAGTTAATGTCCACCCTTTTGGTTGTATTGTGTTTTCTGAGCTGGGTTGTTCAATCGTGAAGCTTTCATCATCTTCGTCCTAGACGACATCATCAGCACTAACTTCAGTATGAAGTGAGCTATGAATATCTCTCCGTGAGTGGTTTAGTAGCTTGCCTTGACAAAATGGTCTGTGATTGGTTGTTTCCTTCGATTGTTGTGTCATAGATTGTATAGGCTTTCCTGTTGACTGTTCCTCTGCTTGACCTGATCTCTGACCTTGCTGTTGTTTATCATTTTTCTTATTGGTTGATAGACTGGGTCTATGTTTATACATTTGTTGATTACTGACTGACTGACTGACCTGAATACTAAGCTTCTAGGAATTCTCTGATACTTTTTGTGTTTCCTTTCTCCGTCCAAAATTTCTACATTGTCAAAATTGAATTCATGTCCACAATTACCCACGTGCATTGAAATGAGTGACAAAATGTCGTGGCATTTAATAGCCAACTGGTGCTCATGTAGACGAAGGTGAAGAGGGCGGCTGCTTTGTCCAATGTAATGCTGACTACAATTATTCCAGTTGATTTTGTAAATGATATTCGGTCTGTCTTCTTTGCTTGTTGCATATTTTGGTCTGCATAATAGTGTTTGGAGGGAATTTGTTGATTTATGAGCCACCCTCTACCGTCACACAAAACAGTGTTTAATACTATGTTTACTATGTCAGTAGAAAAAAATAGGAGTTTTGGAATTTGGTGACTAATTAACTGAAACTGGTGAATCGAGTATGAAACTTTACTTCAAAAATCCCAGAGAAATATTTTTCTACACTTCAGGAAAAGTATTTAAAAGGGAGTTTGAGTAAATCTAAAAAAGTCTTTTAGTTTTTCAGTGTACTTAGTCTGAATACATATTATTATGCATTTCAAAAATGCTTAAAGGTTAATTTTTATTAATGTTATCCTAATGGGAATAATAATACCCACTGTAAGGCAGATAGATCCAGCTGACAAGTTACAAATAGGATGAGCCACGTATCCTGGATTCCACTGTTAGCCACTATCCATCATTAGTATATGAATTCTGTTAAGTTTAGTGTTTTCAAATAGAGTTATAGGTATGTTTACTTGATATATAGCGCACAGTGATACAGTATTATTTACTTGTTTACGTTTCGAGCATAAATTATTGCTCATAATCATATCAATGTGATATGCAAAACTGACTGTATACCACATTTCAACATAAACTGGAAATGTTTTTGAAAGAGGCTTACTTCTCAGCAATATATGAGAACTGTTAAGACATACAAGCTGACAACATTATGAAGTTATAAAAATGTCTAGATATTTATTGAATAACATAAATGCGGACTTATTATTATTACTGTTATTATTTATTATTTGTCCCTTGGGTTCCTAGTCGAACATAGGGCTTCACTACCACCTCTCCATTACACTCTCTTCTCCACAATCTTTTCAACCTCACTCCAACACTACCCACAACCTCTCATTTCTTCCTCACACCATCCACTCCATATCAACCTCTCCTCGAAAGCCCAACTCGTCACTCCCCATCTGGGTTACAATAGACAGTCTGACCTGGTTGGTCTGGCACGTGGTATACCCAGTCAGCCTTCTCAGTGTATGCCCAATCCAGTCCAATCCAATCCATCTGCACTCCCTCCTTCTGCATATTTGTTCAGCAATAGCTTCTTAGTTGGTTCGTTGTCAGTCAACCAGAGTTCCTTGTTGCTTATTCTCACTATTCCGGCAATCCATCTGATCTTCAGTAAGGAGCCAGTGTAGGTGGCACTTGTTGATGAATATCCGGTTAACTAGTTCACTAGTTACTAGTCGATCCTAAGCCTGAGTAAAGAGGGAAAGTTGGGAGTAGGGCTAGCAATCCTACCCCGTAAAACCAATCCAACCACTAAAGAAACTTCAAAGCACAAACAAAATATATAAAAATAAAAATACGGACTTACTAATATATAATGAGTGACAAATAAAATTTTTCCGATTCAACGAGTACTTCTTAAAGGAAACATAACTGTAATATAATTTCTGCTTTTTCTTAAATAATTAATCATCGAATAAAACTAACTGATTCCTTTGTTTATACAAAGATTTCAAAAAGAGAAACGAAACTATATTGAAGTTATTCCAAAGAAAATTATACCATAAAAGATGTTTCATGCATCCCATAAAAAAAAAAAACTGTGTCTTACATCATTAAAACATACACACCATTGGTTTTATTCTTATAAAATACAAATTTCACAGTAGTTATATTCCATATGATATATATTCTGGAACATTTTATCCCTTTTTGTAGAATGTAGAATATCTAACTTTCATCGATGTTTGTGAGACATTGAGCATCAAGTAAAAGAAATTTTAGCCTTATTGAAAATGTTATGCATATTTAATGAAGCTTAGTGTATATTGTTTGATAAATTCAATAATATATCAAGATAACTAATCCATTTTCATATTTGATGAAATTTACCAGTTCTTAACAGTAAGCAACGCTCACACTTTATACTGTAATATTAATCAACAGTTGGAAATATGAACTATTGAATTCCAATCCAGTGGCTCAATGGCAACGTGTTGGCCACAGAACCTGAAAATTCTCTGGTTTAATCCCTGAAAGAGTCGAGGGTGCGCACTGCTGAGGAGTCACATACTAGAACGAAATAGCTGTCCAGTGCTCCCAGGTTTCTTTTGTTCCTACAACTGATATCAGTCTACGATGAATAACAACTTGAAAAAATTTCTAAATCCCCTCAACTTCTTCAAAATTCAATTGAATTAGTGCTCATTGGTGACTAGCTACAAGAGGTATTTCAAAAGTTCCAATAAGAAGTCGTAACCGATAGGGGCAAAGCCTGATGGTCGTGAGGACAGTTAGTCAACGATGACATTGGGTGATAGTTGCGCTATATCGTGAGTTAAATACAAATAATAATAGTGTTCTCCATGATTTTTTGATAAATTATGGTCACATAACTACTTAGTACAATGAACAGCAAAAGGGTAATTAACATCACGTATTATGACTCGTTGGTATATGATGATATCACAGCACCGAAATACTAAGAATTAGATTCATCCACTACTCTGTAAACCAATATATATATATAGGCTTTTTATTCTTCATTTTGATAATATATCCAATCTAATGGATACGGAACAAGAAGAGGAAGAATGCGCTCTTCACAAATTTAATAGATTATTAACAACTGGAACTGTTATTAGTATATGTATGTGTACATATAGACTCATGAAATAACTCTCCATCATGAAATTAAAGAACAATCAGCTTTTTATAACAGCCCAAATATTAGCTAAACTTATACTGAAAAAAACGAATTATATATGAAACTTTGGACATAACCCTAACCCAAGGTAAGTGGTCATTATTTTTAGTTTACTAACATTTAATGTGTATTATATGCAGATGTCAAACTAAAGTCCTTCGATTAGAGTTTCGATGTAACAATTTCTGGTTGGTATTCAACATGGATTGACATCAGCTGGATAAACATTGAAAATCTTGAAGCACTGGATAGATGGTCCTCTCTAGTAGTATGGGACGCCTTAAACAGTGCGCACTCATAAACCCATCAGGGATTGAACCCAGAACCCATAGGTTCCTCAGCCACCTAGTTGACATGTACCCAGTGTATGGGAATCTAACGGTTTATATTTCCTGATTCGGTCAGTTAACGATATAGTGAGACCTCCATCCAATACAGTCATTGAGTAACTGTCCTCATGTTCGACTTGATTGGCCCCACTACTCATGGCTTCTCAATGGGATTTTGCTAATCATCTTCTGAAGCTTGTCGCCAATCAGGAATAGAGTTTTTCAGTTTGGAGGTCTGCGGGAATCTGTCCATTGCTGTTTGACTAGTATTCATCATGGACCGATATCGTTTGGAGAAGCATTAGAAAGCTAGGAGTACTGGACAGATGCTTTGTCCTAGTATCGGACTCCTCAATAGTGCGCCTTGGTGATCCTGCCGGAGATCGAACCCAGTACCTCCGGGTCTTATGGCGAGCTAGTTATCATTCAGAAACTGAGTTGAAACTCAACCGTCTATATTTCCTACCGCTGCCCACTTCCAATCACCGATCACCGGGTTTCCGGCCAAATGCTCTACTAACTGAGCTACAAGGTGAGACTGACGATCAGATTTTATTTTACTTCAATCACCATGGGTTTCGTCTGACTACTATTTGAATTCGTGACGTGTTACTACCGTTTGGTCGTATTCACTCTAGCTGCCTAGTCAGAACTTCTCATCCTAATCCCAATCTAACTGAATTAGAGAAGGAGAGCATCATATTGATTATCACTTTGACTGAGATAGTGAAATAAAAATCTGGTCAGTAGTCGGACCTCCTAGGTCAGTTGGTAGAGCATCGGGCCAGAAACTTAGTGGTCACTGGTTTGAATCCGACCACGGTCCAAATTTTCATTTCACCTTCAATTATCACCCAATATAAATAATTAATAAAATGTATTTTGAATAATAATATTCAGTAATTCTAAATTAATGTACACCGTGTGCAATCAGTAACTGATCGAGTTTAGATCAAAAACAAGTATAAAAATTGTCCTCTAAGAAGATGGAAATCAAAGAAAAACAAGCAAATTATTTCGTGCACTCCTAAATAAGTCAGTAGAACAAAAGGAAATAAAAATGTTAGCTAATCGCTTTTATCAGTCAGTCTGCAACTGAACAATTTAAATAATTTTCACTTCAACCGATACATATCATAACAATAGGAATCGGTTACCAGCATCTACTTAGAAAGATATTCTGTTGAACATCTATGAATGGCTTCCTGATCAAGAATTTTGTATGAAATTACGCATAACAATGACGTACATGTATTGAGGCAATAAATATAGATAATTCACTTGGTTTTGGCTAGCAGAGGAATCCAAAACGCTTTTTTCGTCTTACATGGGACTAGTCATCTGGATGTACCTGCATCCCAGTGAATGATATTGTCCCTAATTGAACTCAAACATGGTGTCCACTAGGCCACTAAAGCACGACAGCCACCTCTTGTATTACGGATGTTAGTTATTACTATTTACTGATACGCTAATAGTTCTCCGTTCTACTGGATAGAATTGTTCAACCAACTAAGTGAATTATCATAATTACCATTCGGGCTATACCGAGATATCTGCATAGGAGCCCGCCCATATGCCAACAGAGGTTGAACAATTCGACCCAGTAAACAAAAGGGAATGACAAACATATCAGTAAATAGTAATAAATATAGACTTCAAGCTAACTACATGAGCTGCTGTATTCGCCCACTTAAACCTTTCAGATTAATTATTCTCAAGAAGAAGACTTCAGTCAAAACCTACTGTTGAAGTAAAAGTTAGCACACTGATGAGTATCCATCAAATCAATGATATAACATAAGTTCCCACATATAAATAGAAAGCAAACTAAGACCTAGGGGTATACGCTGGACTGCGGAAAACATCCTAGAAGATTTGGATTTCGCCGATGACTTTTGTCTATTATTGCACAAACTCAAAGATCTACAGGCGAAAACTAACAAGTTGACAGAATAGTCAGCGAACACACGACTTCAACTGAAAGTAGACAAGACAAAGGTGTTGAAGATACCCAACCAACAACAGCAATCTTCAATCACCATCAATGGGAGAAACCTAAAGGAAGTAACCTCTTCCACCCACCACCTAGGCAGTACTGTTTCAACTACAGGCGGCACAGGCACAGATGAGGATATCAAAGCCAGGATCGAAAAGACAGCAAGACAGGCATGCATTAATCTGAAAACAGTGTGAAGATCTACTGCACTACACTCCACTTAACATAAAGCGTGAACAACATCCGGATGTCCAACACCAATTCAGTCAAGTGAGTCAGTGATTCTGTGTGATGATTGAGAGACTTGACAGCGCTTCACGAAAAGCATTTCCAACAAACTACAGATATTCATCAACAACTGCCACCTACTCTGGCTCCTTACTGAAGATCAGATGGATTGCCACAATAATAAGAATAAGCAACAAGAAACTCTGGCTGACTGACAACGAACCAACCAAGAACCTACCACTCACGCATCATGCCAGGTCAGGTCGTCGAGTTGAATCCAGATGGGAAACGATGAGTTGGGCGTCGGAAGAGAGGTTGACATGGAGGAGATGGTGTGAGGAACAAAATGAGAGGTTGTGGTTACTGGTGGAGTGAGGTTGAAAAGATTGTGGAGAAGAGAGTGTAATGGAGAGGTGCTAGTGAAGCCGTATGATCGACTAGGAACCCAAGAGACAAATAATAATAATAAACTAACCGCTAGTTCTTGTAGTAGCCTTAAAATATTCAAAACATCGTCATTATTATTCACTTCAATTACTTACATATATCGCTTAGTAAAGATCTTGTAATTTTCCTTTCAAAAGTCATTGTAGTTCATTTTTGAAGTGACTAGTAGTATTTAGTATTTATACCAATAGTCATTTAAATGCAGCATATAGTATAATAATGATAAGATAATTATTCACTTTATTCCAAACAATTTGTTTTACAATTGGGAATTTATAGTACCTGGGATAGTTATAAGCAAAAATGAGGAAATTATTTGTTATTATGAAATTTATACGGAAATACAATAGAAATTTATTCACAATTCAATATCTTGAATAAATTCAACTTGTTAATAATCCAACTTGAATGTAAACATATTCGAATAGACTTAAATGAGCTCATCAGCTCATATAAAGCGAATTAATTTACGCCTACACGATAACTCTCTATTCCTTAGATTTATATCCAATCAAAATGTATATATTTAATTAGACTATATTGAAATAGTCTTGGTTGGTAGATTATGTTTAGTGTATGAATATGCTGATATAAGTTGAAAACTTGAATAGCATAAAGATCCTAACGAATAGTCTCTGAATTGCTGACCCATCATATTATCCGTGAAGAAATGAGAATAAACCGCCAATTAGATTTCAATTTCACTTTAATTCACTGGTTAAAATCAGCTCATTTATCCAAAGCATGTTTAAGTAATTTAAGTTTAAATAGTAAGGTGAGTAGTGTACCTCTGGTTCAACTGATTAACACTGCAGTTGATAGACATTTCAATTCTAGTAAGCAACTAGCTACAGTAATTTTAACTGAAATTGAGTGAGTATCTGCTTCATTCACAGCTCTCTCCTCACATCTCGTCAAGGAGGATAAGAAGAAATTACATAAGACTATACGCTCGTAAAGCTGCAGTTGTGCCTTGTTGATGATGGTTGCAGATTTTGATTCAAACTTAGGATGAGATAATGTGACACTGTTTACTCTCTAGAAAATAATAAATGAATTAAAGTTGAAATCCTCCGTACAAAAATAATTAATTGTGCGTCACAAGTATATATGATAAGAGTATAAAGTCGTATTCAACTGTCTTTGAGATATCATGCGTATATTTTGAATCATGAGGTAAGATTAATTCCCAGTAAGTGATATTGTTCCCACCGGGATTCAGACTCGGGAGCAATCGCTTCAAACGCCAGCGCGTTATCCACTACACCACGATAGACACTTCTTGTGCGGCAGGAATAGTTTTAGTATAATTGTTTTTATATAATACCGTCGTTGATTGGACTGAATTGATCAGTCTCTATTGGCATGTGGGCTCCTGTGTGGATGCCTCGATATTGTCAGTGTTCTAATTATGTTAATGATGGATCGTGGTTAGCAGTGGAATCCAAGATGCACATTGCGTCCTATTTGGGACTCACCAGTTAGCTGGATGTACCCGCTTCCCAGTGAGTGATATTGTTCCCACCGGGATTGGACGAAATGTGCATCCTGGATTCCACTGCTAGCCACAATCCATCATTAACATAATTAGAACACTGACAATATCGAGGCATCCACACAGGAGCCCGAATGCCAATACAGACTGATCAATTTGGTTCAATCAACGACGGTATCATATAGAAACAATTATACTAAGATTACTTCACATTAGCAAAAATCGTAAAAATGGAATCGCATTCACAAATCCAGTATCATTGCAAACTTTAGAACAGAAGTGTAGCAGAAGGATGCATGATGTTGGCAATATTACTGACACCATTCAGCTCTACAGTCTAATGATAAGACTGATACATAATTTTGAACACCACCTTTGGCTCACATAGAAAGTTATTTATGGGAGTGTTTAAAATCAGTCGAACCAAAAAATGAGACTGATTTTAAAGACCATCCTAGGAACATCTAAAACAACCAATTAGACTTTTTTATTTTATGAAAATCTGCCATTCCAGCTGGAATGTAGAAACCTAGTTGGCTATTTCGATCATTGCTAGGGTGGGCAACTTTAAGTCTGCCATGATTCACTGTGAGCAACAAGAGGATTTGAGGTTTTCTAGTTGTTTTTTAGTGGATGTGATGTGTGAAGTCGAACTGGCTTGCAAACAGTCCATTTTCACGTATGAGCATAAACTGTCTTTGATAAAGTAATCCACTATCATGTGAAGCAGTTATGTCAATTGATGTGTGTGAAGTGGCTCTGAATACCCTAGAGTATCTGGATAATTGTTGACGTTGATGTTTGGGCTTGGATTGCTACTCCTTGGGAACTTCTTGTGGACATTCTGTGTGAGGTATAGCTGTAGAAAGGCTGGATGGTACTAAACATGTTACATCACTTTGTAAACGCTTGACAAGAACTTCATGGCTTTTATCAACATGATGTAACTAAATGCCTGCATCATTTGTCATTTTGTGGAGGGATTAATATCGTTCTCATACATCGACGTAACATGATTCTTGTTATCAGGCTTCCTGAACTCATTTTCGGCTTCAATATGTCCATCACTAAAATATTTGTGACAAGTCTTTTTCAAAATCTGAGGACTTATGGATCTAGATTCTACTACTACTACTACTACTACTACTACTACTACTACTACTACTACTACTACTACTACTACTACTACTACTACTACTACTACCACTGCTAATATTTTACTCTCGATTTCTTATGAATTTATTTATAAATTTTCGTGGGTAATTATTGAGACGTAGGGTATTCTTGATGTGTCTAATTTCTCGTCGCAGGTTTTCCGATCTATTAGTAAGCCTTTTCACTCTATCACTTAACCATTTAACTAATGTCTATAGGAAACCTACCCATTCGAATCTCTACTTGGACTTCGGATCCTCCCATCCCATTTCAGTTAAAGTAGGCGTAGTTAAATGGTTAAGTGATGGAGTGAAAAGACTTACTAATAGATCGGAAAACCTGCGACGAGAAATTAGACACATCAAGAATACCCTACGTCTCAATAATTACCCACGAAAATTTATAAATAAATTCATAAGAAATCGAGAGTAAAATATTAGCAGTGGTAGTAGTAGTAGTAGTAGTAGTAGTAGTAGTAGTAGTAGTAGTAGTAGTAGTGGTAGTAGTAGTAGAGGCGTTAATAATAATAATCCCACCACTAATGGTAATAATGACGACAAGGTTAAGAGAGAATTCAAAGCGTCTGCTGTGTTACCATACAAGGAAGGCACCTCAGAAGCATTACGAAGAATTCTCAATAAGGCTGGTTGGGATTGAAGTGGCATTCAAACCACTTAGAAACAAGTTTGGAGGTTAGAAGATCCTATCGATGCAATTGAGCAAAGTAATCTGGTTTACCAGGTAGATCCCTTGCCATGATTGCGAGGTCAAGTACATAAGTTGGTCAAAGCAGTCGACCAGGGTCGATTAGAATAACAGCACAAACGCTTAGCTAAATCAAGATTAGTAGATTTTAATAAGATAAGAAATCTAGAGGAAAGCTCGGCTATAGCTCCGCATACGATGACACACAATAACACAGCAGGGTGGGATAGGGCGACAGTGTTGAAAACTAACTTAGTTAAGTAGAGGGAGGGAGAGATTGATAACCGACTGAATCTTTGTTTATAGAATCAACAACAAACATATGCAATCGAAATGATTCTGCACCTATCCCAGATATGTGGAGAATTCTACTACCCTTGTTATCACACAGAAGGAGAGAGAATTAGGAATATAGAACAGAACAGTTGGCTACTAAAGGATAAGTAATAGTATCCAGTAAAACGTCTCTTTTTTGCTCTCGATATGTGTTGTGAAAAAATTTCACTCGAGATGTGTCTTTTTTTAAGAACGTAGAGACGAAGATTTTTCCTTCACTCTTGTCAGTTCATGTTTGGGAGCATCATGAGTGAAATTCGCTTTTATAAACTTTTCAGAATATCTACTTTCCCTTAAAATAACCTGAAAGACTTGTAATTCCTTGTCAATACACTTCTGGGAAAGGCTTTTTGTGATATGAATGCCAAACATCTATTCATATTTCGTTTATACATTATAGCAACAAAGTTGAGAGAATGGTCGTCTTCTTATATACACTTTATTATAAGAAAACTATCTATTTTCCTTGTCAATAGGCTGTCAAGGAAAAGGAGTGAAGTATTTGTGCGTAAAATGAACTTCCGGATATATGCTACTGCAGTGGTTAAGGTGCGAATCACAAGACATCTATTTAACATCGATTAAAAATGCATCACATATGTATTGACGATACAGATCTATGTTGATAATGCCGTTCTCCAGCGATCTGTTATCTAATTTTGCTAAAAATATGTCAGCAAATATAAGGCCTACTGGAGGTTCTATGGCTGCACCTTAGATTTTCCTATACCTTTTGCTTCTAAACAAGAATTGGACATTCACTGTACACTTGACCAGTAGCTCTTTTAAATTCTCAATTGTAATTTCCTAGATATTCTAACATGCATTCGCCGTAAATTTGGCCATTACTAAATTAACGAATTTAATTTCACAGATGAAGAAACTAACGAGAATTTACTGAAGTAAATATCCTTCCTTTATATTTAATTATAAATTTTTAATTTTCTTGGGTGATGATTGAAGGTAAAGGCTGGATTCGAACTAACGCCCAGTAGGTTTCTGTCAGAGTGGTCTACCATCTGACCTACAAGACCTGACTGCTGATCAAATGTTTACTTCACTTCAATCACCAAGGGCTTTACCAGACCACAATGTGAATTCGTCAGGCGTTGCTATTGCTTGACAGTAGTCATATTGGCTGCTCAGTGAAGGCTTCTAATTACAGTCCAACTTCATTTTACATTTAAGTCAACACCTGGTTGTTCGATGATTTCCCTTCATTTTTCTGTTGCTACATTACAATTATAAAACATAAAGCCATAATAATTATCATTCTAACCATCTGAGATAGCCGTGGTTTCACATACTTGAAATGAAATAAAAATCTCGTCAGTAGTCGAACCTCGTGGCTCAGTTGGTAGGACATCAGGCCGGAAACGTGGTGACTGTTGGTTCGAATCCGGCCGCAGTCCAAACTTTCATTTCACCTTCAATCATTACCCCGATATAAATAAACCCATAAGATTGACTCGTCAACTGTTAAATGTTTGTCAATGGAAATCAACAATAAATATAATCTTGATAGTCTTGTGTTCTCTGAGCTGGATGATTTACTTGTGGAGCTTTCATTGTCATTCTGGAAAACATAATCAGCACAAACTTCAGAGAATACAACACCATCATAATTTGAACAATGCAAGAGCAAAGATATTTGCAGAATAAAATGAGCTCACTTTATTCTGCGAATTTCTTTGTTCTTACATTGTTCAAATTTGTCAAGAAAACTAAATGTATGACCATCATAATTACCCTTATTCTTCGTCTCCAAAAGCTTTATTGCTCTTCAAAATCAATCGTGACGCCGATCATATTCAGATAATCACACAATTCCATTTTCCAGTGTTTTTTTAAAAACGATTTAGCACTTTAGTTGGTTGAAGGCAATCGACAGGAAGCCCTGGGTCTATGTTTCGTGCTTATTGGCACTCATCAGTAAGGCGCATTTGTGACCTCGGGGAATCTGATGTTCCGCCTGAGATTCGAACCAACGTCACCCAGTGTTATAGTCAGCGACTTTACCACTGAGCTATTCGGGTTTCCAGGGCTTCCTGCCGATTGCCTCCAGCCAACTAACATCTACTAACGTGCACCATGATGCTGAGCTTCCTAGTCTGATTGCCACATTGCAAATATGATCGATAGGATTCGGTCTGAACCCAGGACTAGACAACATGAAATCGATTGCACTCCCGTGACCAATCAATACATAAACCAGTGTCTCTTCAGAGTGTCTCTACAACCTTCTACATGTTCTGGTTTCCAAAAAAGATTCATCATTGTCCAATCCTAAATCGATATGAATTATTTCGATCATTCGATACCTGAACAAGTAGTTGTGTGATCCATTCATTAACAGTAGGGATATTTCATCTATCAAGCCATTTCTACTAATCATTAATTCGAATATCTAAAGTAAGCTGGTTTTGGCATTGCTCGTCTTATTGTATAAAATGACTACACTTATTATTCACTTTTAGTGATTTAGTGGTGAAAATATGCACCAGCTAACATGAAATGTATCTCAATATGTTCAAAGGAGTGATAATTAATTTCTTCTACAGAAATTGCACTTATCCCATAAACCTAAAAATAAGAAATTGAAATTCAAGTACAAAACATTTAAAAAGGAGAGTGATGTTCAATTTAAGAATCACTGAAAGCCATACTGGTGACAACAGCACTCATATAACTAGTGTTGGCATAACTCTAAGCCTAGCTGTCTATAAGCCTTAAAATCACTTTTGTGAAATAATGTACATATATAAAAATGTGTAAAGGTGGTTTACTGTCAATTTTCAGGGTAAAAATGCTTACGTTTCTTATTTCTACTTCGAAGTAAATGATTCCTGTTAACCCCTCCCAAGAAAGGTTTCTGTGCTTCAGGAAGTACAAATCATATGCGGATCAAATTGCAACGCTTCGTATCATCATAGAAAAGAGTATAGAAATGGCAGTCAACTCGATTCTACCTCAACTTCATCGACTTCGAAAAGACTTTTGACAGAGTCGACAGACAAGTAATTTGGAAACTCCTTGCTTCAACACTACGGAATACCACAAACTGTTATCAACCTCATTCAATAGCTATATGAAGACACTACATGACAGCCAAGTAATTCACAATGGGAAGCTTAGTGACGCCTTCGAAATGAAGACAAGAGAAAGGAGTGAAACAATGTTGTCCACTATCACCTATGATATTCCTGATTGTGGTCTAGTGGACGGGATCCTGCAACAAACAGCGGGGAGCGAGACGGCGGGCATAAGCTAGCTGGACCGAAGAAAATATCCTAGAAGATTTGGATTTCGCTGATGACTTGTATCTTATGTCTTGTCTCAAAAACTTACAGATGTACAGGTGAAAACTAACAAGTTGATAGAAAAGGCAGGGCGAGGCAGCGAAGACGTGACGTCAAGTGTAAGTAGAGAAGACAGAGATGATGGAGATACCCAACCAACAACAACAACAACAACAAACTCCAATCAGCATCAACAGGAGAAACTTAAAAGAAGTAGCCTCCTTCAACTATATAGGCAAGGCAGCACTGTTTCAACTACTGGTGGCACAGGCACAGACGAGGACATCAAATCAGACAGGATCAGAAAGACAGCAAGACAGGTCTTCCTTCACTAACCTGAAACCAGTGTGGAGATATACTGCACTACACTACACTACACTACACTACACTCAACATAAAGCGTGAACAACATCCGCATTTTCAACACCAATTCAGTCAAGTGAGTCAGTGCTTCTCTGTCATGGTTGAGAGACATGGCAGCGCGTTACGAATGAGATTTCCAACAAACTACAGACATTCATCAACAACTGCCACCTACACTGGCTCACTACTGAAGATCAGATGGATTGCCGTAATGGTGAGAATAAGCAACAAGGAACTCTGGTTGACTGACAACGAACCAACTAAGAAGCTATTACCCAACAAATATGCAGAAGGAGGGAGTGGAGATGAATTGGATTGGATTGGATTGGATTGGGCATTCACTGAGAAGGCTGACTGGGTATACCACGTGCCAGACCAACCAGGTCAGGCTGTCTATTGTAACCCAGATGGGGAGTGACGAGTTGGGCATCGGAGGAGAGGTTGATATGGAGTGGATGGTGTGAGGAAGAAATGAGAGGTTGTGGGTAGTGTTGGAGTGAGGTTGAAAAGATTGTGGAGAAGAGAGTGTAATGGAGAGGTGGTAGTGAAGCCCTATGTTCGACTAGGAACCGAAGGGGCAAATAATAATAATTTTTAATATCCTTTGACTATCTGAGATAGCAGCGATTTAGTAGACTAATATTGATACTGGGTGACGACTGGAAATGAAATGAAAATACTGACCGCACATGAATTTGCAACGGCGACCACCGGGTTTTCGTCCTGATGTCCTATCAACCTAGTAGCTCAGTTGGTAGGGTATCAGGCCGGAAACCAGACTGTCGCCGGTTTGAATCCGGCCGTGGCCCAAATTTTCATTTCAGGTTCAATCATCACCAAGTATCAATGTGTAATATGTTCACTAAATTCAGTCTCAACTCTCCTCTCTATCTTTATGGTCTACCTATTATGACATTTTGACTTAAAATGGTAAGTATAATTTTAAGCGACATAAACCGGAAATCTGTCGACCTTCACTTATTGTAGTGAAAAACTTGGTTTACACAAGAGAGCTAAACTAGTTTATGGGAAAGTTGTTTTGGATAGGATCGTGTTTTTCAGCTTACTTTTTTCATCAAATCAGTCCCTCCCCCCCCCACCCCGCCACTTAAAAGTAGGATGGAAAAACATAAGCCTATTCTGAGGCCTGTTGATTCCAGCTGCTTATGCTTAGCTCATTTTCACTTCCTTTATCGATCTCTTGTAGTAACAATTCTCTTTCAAAACTTGTTGTTTCTGACACAACTTGGTGACAAGTACTAAAACGTGTACAGCTTAGTTTCATGGCCTCTTGCTTTCTTCATCTATCTTTCTCACTGTACACGATCACTTTATTCTAACACTAAATTGTATCCAATTTGATACCGTAGTAATTCTGTATTTATTAGAGGCTGTTCATAGATCAGGAAAAGTTATTAAATATATAAATACAAATCAATTAATTTGTTCATTCGAATTTTGTTCTTCCTGCCATTCTGAAAGTCTTCGACGGTGCATATAAGAGATTAAAAACGATTTTATGAAACCACACAAAAATCCTTTTACCATCATATTAAGACAAAATCTAGTACAGACGATTCTTGATATGTAGGGGAAATTATTAAATGATAACACTGTAATAGATATTTTACTACACTGAGTTAATCTAGGATAATAAGAAAAACTGTCCGAAAAACGTCCACACTAAGTGTTTTCACTAAAACTAGGAGAAGTGTCACAAGATATAATGTATTCGGTTTTTCTTCTAGATTGCTTCTCTGTGGATAAAAACAATCCTGTAATATAAATATGGGAATAAAATGAAGTTTTGAAAGATTTTGAAAGTAGAAATCATGTTATCATAATGATAGTAATAGTAATTTTATCACTTATCAAGTAAACAGCTATTATATATTGCACAAAGACAAGAAATTATGCAAAATGGCGATCAAATCGTATTAGACATATGATTACCATGGTAATCCTAGGACATCACCATCACACCTTAAATATGAGCAAAATAATTTGAATTTTTTGTTATTCCAATTAACTTGATGAATAAAAATGTTTCACATCACTTCCATATGAGATCGCTTAAGATATAAGAAGTATTATTATTATTATTATTAGTCTCTTGGGTTCCTAATGGAACATAGAACTTAACCAGCACGTCTCCAGTGAACTCTATTCTCTGAAATCGTTTCAATCTGGATCCATGACAGCCAACAAGCTCTCATTTCTTCCTCACACGATCTTCTTCATGGTACCCTCGACTAGGACGCCCAACTCGTTGCTTCCATCGGGGTTCCACTCAACACCCTGGCGTGACGCCTCATGTTCCAGTCACCCTTCTCAGTGTATACCCAATCCAGTCCAATCCAATCCAATTCATCTCCACTCCCTCCTTCTGCATATTTGTTGGGTAATAGCTTCTTAGTTGGTTCGTTGTCAGTCAACCAGAGTTTCTTGTTGCTTATTCTCACCATTACGGCAATCCATCTGATCTTCAGTAAGGAGCCAGAGTAGGTGGCAGTTGTTGATGAATGTCTGTAGTTTGTTGGAAATCTCATTCGTAACGCGCTGCCATGTCTCTCAACCATGACAGAGAAGCACTGACTCACTTGACTGAATTGGTGTTGAAAATGCGGATGTTGTTCACGCTTTATGTTGAGTGTAGTGTAGTGTAGTGTAGTGTAGTGCAGTATATCTCCACACTGGTTTCAGGTTAGTGAAGGAAGACCTGTCTTGCTGTCTTTCTGATCCTGTCTGATTTGATGTCCTCGTCTGTGCCTGTGCCACCAGTAGTTGAAACAGTGCTGCCTTGCCTATATAGTTGAAGGAGGCTACTTCCTTTTAGTTTCTGCAGTTGATGGTGATTGGAGTTTGTTGTTGTTGGTTGGGTATCTCTATCATCTCTGTCTTCTCTACTTACACTTGACATCACGTCTTCGCTGCCTTGCCCTGCTCTTTCTATCAACTTGTTAGTTTTCACCTGTACATCTGTAAGTTTTTGAGACAAGACATTAGATACAAGTCATCAGCGAAATCCAAATCTTCTAGGATATTTTCTTCGGTCCAGCCAGCGTATCTTCCTCTTCTCACAGCTCCCCACTGTTTGTTGCATGATCCAGTCCACTAGACCACAATCAGGAATATCACGGGTAATAGTAGACAGCCTTGTTTTACTCCTGTCTTCACTTCACTTCGAAAGCATCACTGAGCTGTCCATTGTGAATTACTTGGTATGTGACGTCTTCATATAGCTAATGAATGAGGTTGATAACGGTTTGTGGTACTCTTTAGTGTTGAAGCAGCTGCAAAATTACTTCTTGGTTTACGCTGTCAAAGGCCTTCTCAAAGTCGATGAAGTTGAGGTAGAATTGAGTTGACTGCCATTCTATACTGTGTTCTATGATGATGCGAAGTGTTGCAATTCGGACCGCACATGATTTGTTCCTCGTGAATCCAGCCAGCCTGTTTGGGTCGTAGTTTTGAATCCAGTGCATCCTTTAGTCTATTTCTCCTCAGGATGATGTGGCTTAATACTTCGCTTGGGAGACTGATTCCGTGCCAGTTCTTGTAAAGAGTTAAGTCACCCTTCTTTGTGAGTTTGACGAGGTAACCTTTCTTCCAATCGCCAGGTACCTTTACTTCCTTCCAGACCTTGTGCAATAGTGGTGTGAGCATGTCCGCTGTTGTCTCTGCGTCAGTTTTCAGTGCTTCTGGCGGTATTCCATCTGGTCCTGCTGTTTTCCCATATTTCAGTCGTTTTATGGTGTTCAGGACTTCCATTTTTGTTGGGGGATTTATGTTCACTTGTAGTTCAACGGCTGTAGGTGGTATTTGAGGACGAAATGCAGGTGGTGGTCGATTCAAGAGCATCTTGAAGTGTTCGGCCCATTGTTCCCTTTGTTTTTCTTCTTTCGCAATTAAATTTCCGTAATCATCTCTTATTGGTTTCGTCTGCGTTGATCTCTTCCCGAATAGATAGTAACCTGGTTATTTGATACAATGTTGTCAGGTGTCTGTATCTCCTACATGCAGCCTGTTCTGCTTCACTTGCCAGTGTTTCGTAGAAGTGTCTTTTGTCTTTGCATGCACTCTTCTTCACTTCTTTGTCCAGTGTTCTATACATTGTACTCAGTTCCTCTTGTCGTTGAGCATCCTTGCACTAGTTTATCTTCTGTTTCACCATCCTCCTCTTCCTCCTCTATCAGCTTCCATGTATCCTTTGAGATCCATTCCTTATCTTCTTTCTTCATCCTTCCTAATACGGTTGTGCAGGTTTCTTTCCACATCTCTTTCAAAGACTGCCGGTGAAAAACTGTTAAAACAAGAGAGTTTTAGACTGTCCTGAAATATGTAGAAAGATATACTGGGCTTGGTACTGTCAAATCTACACAACTCCAGGTTACAAATGTGAGTTAGTAATAGGTGAACTCAGTTAAAGAATTGTAATTAAAAGAGGTTTAATGTCTAATTATCTTCTCCCTGAAAATTAAGTGGTATCTTTTACCACTACATCGAGGATTATCTTTACAGCACTTCACTGTATCTCCATTATCAACATGAAATCCAGAGATATTCGTTATGAAATCAAATAATAAAACTGGTGCTTGCAAAAATAAGCTTTAAGAAACCATTATTTATAACAATAATGTGCTCCAATAAACCTTGAAACCCTTCAAAAATTTACTAAAGTCATGAAAAAAATTTACATTGGTTTGATTCTGACTACTGGTAGATATAACCTCGCCTGGTTAACTAGTTCACTAGTAATCAGTCAGTCCTAAGCTCGGATAAACACGGAAGGTTGAATATACGGCTAACAACCCTACACCGGAAAACCAATCCAACTACTAGAGAAACTTCAAAGAACAAAGAAAATATAAAACGTAAAAACAAACTTATTTCTCGCTGGAATCGGAGAGACGAGATGACACAAGTTGGTGAAAGCCTTCGCGAGGCCTATTGGCTGGTGTGTCTTCTCTCTTCCAATGAAAGCGAAAGTAAACGTGGGGACTGGTGGATATAAAACATGTTAATCAATGCGCATTTTTCTCCCCTCCATATATCATTAAATTCATATCTACCAACTTCCTTATGATCTGGTTGAAATAGAATAGTTTCTTTATCCAGTAGGTACTGTGTGTTTTCAGATAAAAGGTCACTGATGACACAGGATAAAAATTTCGAGTTGTTAGCAGCTTGTCTAATAATTAGGTCAGTTCTTGCTAAAAATGACAGATAAACCTACAACAAAGCAGAAAAGTAATAAATCTGTATTTCAGCGAAATACCACCCTGACAGTTATGTGCTAATTATGTGAAAGAGTTCTCCAAAAAAATAATACATCAATAAGAAAAACAAAGGAATCTATATGTAATTATTACAATACAAATAACTATAGGAAAACCATTTTCAGAGTAGAAAACAGGAGAAGACCGAAAAGTTGAACTTTATTTCTTATACTTACCGCTGCTTATCGTAATGAATTGATCAATGAACGTGTAGATCGTGTTTTATTTACTAATTGAACATTGTTTAAATGTACAGTTTCCGCTAAATTTACAACTATTCACTTACTGTTTATTCAGTTTTTTAATTTTTTAATACTTCACAATTTAACCAAGTAAATTTATAACTTGAGATGAAAATTTATCAGATAAGCTACGATTTACTTCAGTTATGCGCTGAATAAATCCACTTTCAAAAACTAAAACAAAAAACAGTAGTCAAAAGTTTGGTGATTCAAAATGACCTGAAAATGAAACCCATAATCAGCTAATCAACTCCTTTTGTTAACCCGCTGGTATTAAGCTCTTTTCTTTCAATAATTTGAAAGAATAATGATGGATGGTGGCTAACAGTGGAATTCATAAGGCACGTTTCGTCCCATTTGGGACTTGTAAGCTTGATGTTTCTGCCTCCCAGTGAGCGATGTTATACCCACTTGAACTCGAACTAGGGACTGACAACTTTGAAAGCTAATGGGTTATCCATTAGTACGTTGAGTTATGACAGCTACTTTTTGTGCGAAGAGACGTAGTTTTTATGCCCATAGAGACAGATCAATTCGATTCAGTCAACGAAAGGATAAGAAAAGTGGGAACATTAATTTGAAAATTTGTTTGTAAGGATGAATCATATATAAATGGCTGAAGCTGTTAACCATTAGGGTACTAAAATGCTTTTGAAATGAAATGAAAGGACCATTTAAGCCTTTGCTTCAGTTAATAATGACTGTCTGACAGTTGCTGACCAGTGACACAACTCTCCTAACAGTATTACTGAAAATAAAAACTTTTTTTTTGGGTTTCATCCACTACTTGCATAAGCGTATACACTTTCAATTCTGCGAATAAGTGAAGTTTATTTTATCCTACTTATCAATCACATAGGCCGTAATTAAGTAACATAGGCTGATAGAAGTCTCTTTATGATGTAAAGTTCGATGCCAGCAGTTCAGATAGGATCCAATGGACGTAGTTTCCAATGTCATAAGTGAACTAACAGACATCTTCGAAATGAACTTATTTACAGAAATATAAAATCTGTATTTCTTTTTCTTGAAGCCTACTGAATCAAACTCCACAGACCTTGTGGCTGAATAGGCACTGGATACAGCTATTTGAATTTCTGTAGGAATACGATTTACAGATGTTAGGCAACAATCAAGTATAAATTTAATTTTACAACTGATAAGCTTCATATGAGCACAACTGCACAGTTTAACCAACTAAGTGAATAACCCTCAAATATTTGTGATGTCTTCCTTAATGGATACAAGATGAAGCAGACTGACACATCTCAAAAACCCATCAGGAGAAGAAAAACTTTTACCGATCCCACTAGTTGTAGCATAAGGTAATAGCATAAATACTTTATACAATTCTTCCCGTTCTTGAAGCCAAAGATTAGGAAGTGGGTGGAAAACAATTATCATGGATTCTGTAACCTCAAAATGTCTTGAATTCACAAGAGCTCAGCAGGTGAAATGGATAGAGTTCAGACAGAAACTAAGATATAAAACAGAATAACTCAGCAGATATTTACGTATATATATGTTGTTGAGAACAAGTTACAATGGCAGTGCGACGTTGACATATATGCGCTTTTTTGAATACACAGATTCGGTTTAAGTCTCCGATGGCTACTGCTTCACCAGGATGTGATGAGTAGGAGTTGTTTTGACTACTGATCACTTTGAATGATTCGAGGCTGTCAACTCTGTATATAATATCGATCAAGTGACTTGCAGTCATGTTGTTTAGTGTACGTAATCAACCTAATCTTAGATTCTTGCGGATATACTCAAAAATGCTAGCGAAAATTGTTTACAACAAATTATATACAAATTTTTTTTAGATTATTTTATCTTGCCTATTTTGTTACCTTATTCCATCTCGAAAATATTTTGTTTTGTTTTATACCTAAATTTCTGTCTGGATTTTGTCCACCTTACTTGTCAAGCGCCTTTGAATTCAAGAGATTTCGAACTGATACAATCTATGATTATTACTTTTCATCTACATCTTAACCTTCCCCTTCAATAATACCCATCTAGTAATCTCTTCTGTAAATAGTCAGTCTTCCCGTTACATTCAAATCAGGTTACACGAAAGCAGGTATGACCAGTCTGCTCAAGTAACTAGCCTGTTATTAGAGGGTTTAAACAATTCGACTCTGTAAGCTGAATCAATTCCAGTACGCTACTGCTGGTATCTAGATCATCTTGATATGGCTAGCGATGACTACTGATTGCTTTAAGTGATTTAGAACTACTCATGCCAATCATTAATACATCATTTGAGACATTCACTAACATTCCCAACTGTCTCCTTGACTTTATTTATTTACACTATCTATGTTATCGGTTAATTCCGTCAACAACTTGGTTATCAGCTTGATAAAAGTATGTCCTATTCTTGTTGTGTGTACATTTTGATATAACTTAGGTTGTAAACAGTTTAGAGGAATCTTCGAAATAATAGGAATGATCTCATATTATACTGTTACACCTGTTGCTTTTTTGAGCATTCAAGTTGATGATGTAAGTATCAGAAGGTACTTGTTGGTATCTTACGTTTTGCATTTGTTTTATTGAATACCTTAATCGCATTTACTTATGGTAATTCGATGATTTCATGAATCCACATCATTCTATCTCATACATCATAAAATTTTCGGTCTTTTGTTAAAAGTAGTAATTGTCCAAAATCGATCATATTTGTAGTCAACCTCAATTGGATGATGTCTAATACTCCTGAAGAAAATTATATCATAGAGCCTCTTCGTCTCCAGAATGTTCTACAAAGGCTTCAGTTCATAGTTAAAACAACCTTCTAACTAAACAAACCCTTAGAACTATCTTCTCGATTAACCTAAGCAGCTTAACGTAACATGGATTGCCTATATATCATAATAGACAGTAACTCCTGAAGATATTCACCTCAGCAATTACAGTCACCTGTTATAAAGTATCTTTAACAATTGTATCCGATTCGTGAACGACTTGTTAGTCAAATCTACATTACATATATTCATCATTAGTAGGACTAGCTAGCTCCAATCCTTATAAGTTTTCTTGTGGTAAATAGTTATACCAAGATAAGCTGCTCAACTTCGCACTGAATTTAAAACTTGGATGACACCGTTAACTACAACGAGACAAAATTTAGGTTTGGTTTATTTGAATATCCTGTTGCATGAACATGTTTCATTTTGCAGAAAACTGCAAAGACTATAAGCATCCTATTTATTACGATACATGAGTAACTAGATGTCAGACATTAGGCAACAGTCGCTGGAAAGCTTCGGACCTGGATTTCATGTTTGTCGGCTCTTATAAACAGTGTTCCTGTAAAATTGATTTATAAAATTAGGCTGTGTCTGTGATTAATAACTGCGATGAACCCGAAAATATTGGGACGAGGCTAATCAGACAACAACTATCCAACATTATGAAAGTATTTTATGCATAAAAATCGACGAAAGATCGGTAAACAAAATAACTATCTAGTTCCTAGCATACCGCAATGACCAAAGCAGTTAGAACAACCTGGTTGACGTGTCGCACAAACAATAAAAACTCAATTATTTCCCTCATATCCATTAACTACTACACCCCAAAACAAACTGAAAAGTATACCTCCAATGAACAAAGAACATATCCTAACTCCTTGCTAAATGCACGCACCAAAAAAGATAGCGAAAACGCCTACAACTCAAAGCGCTTACATTGGTAGTTGGTTACTGTTCAAATCTAAGGCTTTTATAGTGAAGAGTTTTTCATTCTCCTATAGTAAAACTTGATCAATGCTCAATAATCTTCAATGAAACAATATCTAATGACTACAATTCCACAAAACATCAAAAAAGGTAGCAGCAACCTTTTCAAATACCTAGAAGACGAAGAACAAACCTGAAAATAGAGCCGTATCGCATACAATTGATAACTGACAGAAAGTTCGAGAGAATAAGTGCTTAGGTTTAAATCTCAAAGAAATCACAGAGTTGTATGTTGTTTTGGATCTATGCCTGATACCAGTAGAGCAGAGTACCTTGTTCTTGCCCATAAATATTCAACTCCATTACAACCTTATACTAAGTAGAATCCCAAACTGAGTAAAAAATATGTTCAATTTTCACTGGAACCAACCTGTTCCATCTATTTGAATCAACGAGAAAATGATATGCAAATCAAATCTAAGCAGATTAGAAGTTGAAAACGCCTATTACACATATTTTCCACACACATATACATAATAAGAAATTTGATCAGAATTCTATTATTTGCCTCATAATTTCCATGCTTTATGTGTACGCCTTTTATTCAACTGGTAAGTAATTAATCTCTATTGTTAATCATGGAATTAACCTACACAATAAACCAAAAAGAAATATATGATTCACAATATTCTTCGTAATGATAAGGAGGATAAAATAACACACGCAATGAAATTTATTTCTCTTATTACCAAGTGTCAGCTAAATATTGCATAATTCCCCATCGAAACTCATATAATAAGTGGTGTACAGATTTTTTTACCAGAGAGCATCAGGAAACCAAGAGATAGGAATTGGGCTTTTATGTATTCAGAAGAGGGTGAGATGTTAATAGCACCAAGTAGATATGAAACTTGAAGTAAAAAGTGAACAATAGTCCTAATGGTAGTGTAGTAAAGTAAACACTTTAGCTGAAGCAACTATACTCTTGTCTCAACTCTTATGCCATCAACGTGAAAACACTGTCAAAGTCATCTGAAAGAGTCCAACTCAACTTTAACAATACTTTTGTCTTTCGAGCAGTTCGCTCGCCTGCTTAACTAGTTCACTAGTAATCAGTCAGTCCTAAGCTCGGATAAACATGGAAGGTTGAATATAGGGCTAACAACCCTACACCGGAAAACCAATCCAACTGCTAGAGAAACTTCAAAGAACAAAGAAAATATAAAACGTGAAAACAAACTTATTTCTCGCTGGAATCGGAGAGACGAGATGACACAAATTGGTGAAAGCCTTCGCGAGGCCTATTGGCTGGTGTGTCTTCTCTCTTCCAATGAAAGCGAAAGTAAGAATGGAGACATAGGATGTCCGAACAACATCTGTACTTAGCAAGACTATCCAGATTGCAAAGGAGATGAGAAGACATAGCATAGAAGTGCCGGGCTAGAAATCTGAGAAAGTAGATGGAATGGAAGTGGAATCTCCAAACTGTCAACTGCACAATCAATAATCTCCTCCGATATTGTCACCCACACGAAAACCATGAGCACAGCACACTGACTTGTGGAGTGGCTATCATCATGTCCCCAACAACAACAAAGGCTCTCTCTCTCTCATGCAGTGGGAAACAATCTCCTCAACGATCACAATCATGACAGCAAGATGGATTCAACTGAAAACAAAGGAAAGTCACAATCATACATTGCCTCGCTACACACCTACAAATAATGCAGATGAAGAGAGGAGAAGAGAAGAGAAGAGAAGAGAAGGAGGAGGAGGAATTGTACAGACAAATGCAATCAACACTGGACAAGGCCCCACTTCACTTGGTGACATCGAAATTCTATTGCATGGGGTGACATGACTGTCAAAGTGGGAGCGGACAACACAGGAAGAGAACTGATCATGGGTCGAGGAACACTCGGCAAAATGATGAATGAGAATGGAGAACTGATTGCAGACTTCTGCACATTCAACGATTTGGTGATTCCAGGTAGTGTGTACAAACACAAAGATATTGACAAAGCGAAGTGGATTTTATTTCACCAGACACCAGGACACACTACACTAAGATTCAGATCGACTTCATGTCAATGTGAAGAGAGTGGAGATGGAGACGCAGCTTACTGGACACAAGATGAAGAAGGGTAGCAGATGTAGGTTGACACCACTCACCATCTAGTGTAACGGGGCTGCCTTCAAAATCAAGTTGAAAGCCTTCAGAGAAGTTGGTGATAGACGACCACAGTTCTGGTTTGAGTTCAACACTCAGAACACAAACTGGACTGATGTATGCAACTACAAAGGACATCTTCATGTAAGGCAGCCATCAGGACGAAATGAGAGATATTGAGCAAGATGCCTGAAGGATCGGGTGTGGAAGAACACTAGAAGTGTTTGGAAGAGATGTGGAAATGAACCTGGATAACCGTATTAGGAAGGAAGGAGAAAGAAGACAGGACAAGGACTGGATCTCGATGGACACATGTAAGCTGATGGAGGAGGGAGAGGAAGATGGTGATATTGAAGCAGAAGATGAACAAGTACAGTGTAGTGTAGGGCAGTGCAGTGCAGTGCAAGGATTCACCACGAAAAGAGGAACTGAACACAACCTGTAAAACGCTACACTGGACAAAGCAGTGAAGAAGAGTGCATGCAAAGACAAAAGACACTTCTACGACACACTGGCAAGTGAAGCAGAACAGGCTGCATGTAGGAGATACAGACACCTGACAACATTGTATCAAATAACCAGGTTACTATCTATCCGGGAAGAGATCAACACAGATGAAAGTAATAAAAGATGATGAAGGAAATCTAGCTATTAAAGAAGAGAAATAAAGGAAACGATGGACTGACCACTTCACAAAGCTCTTGAATCAATCAGCACCACCACCACCAACACCACTACCACCACCTGCAACTCGTCCACAAATACCACCAGCAACCCAGCTACAAAACTACCAGTGAACACAGGCCCTCCGACAAAAGCACAAATGAAGTCCAGAACGCCATAAAGTTGTTGAAATCTGGGAAAGCAGTAGTACCAGATGGAATTCCACCATAAGCACTGGAAACAGACGCAGAGACAACAGCGGACATTCTCACACCACATCACAACACACCACACCACATCACAACACAACACAACACAACACAACACACCACACCACACCACACCACACTACACCACTATTGCAGAAGGTTTGCGAGGGAGGAAGGAAAGGTTCTTGCCTGCCGATTGATTGGAGGAATGGCTACCTTGTCAAACTCTCAAAGAAGGGAGACCTAAGTGTTTGCAAGAACAGACGAGAAATCATGCTGCTGTCCACCATAAGCAAAATATTATGCCGCATCATCGTGGAGAAACTAAAGGATGCGCTGGATTCAAAATACGACGGAAACAGGCTGGCTGGATTCAAGAAGAACAAGTCATGTGCGGATCAAATCGCAACGCTACGCTATGCTAGGCATCATCATAGAACAGAGTATGGAATGGCAGTCAATTGGATCTTTACCTCAACTTCATCGATTTTGAATACGTCCTCGACAGCGTCGACGGATAAATAATTTGTAACTGTTTCATGAGTATGGTCTTAGTGCCACAAACTGTTATCAACCTTATTGGCCAGCTCTATGTTATATGATGCTACTTGATTAGTTATCGACAATGGAAAGCTCAGAGACGTCCTTGAAGAGAAGACTGGAGTTGGCTGGCTGGCTGTTAACGAACCAACCGACTACCCATCACACAACAGCTATGAAGAAGAAGGGAGTGGAAATGAACTGGATTAAGCTTACACTGAGAAGACCGGCTGTGGACATCACGTATCAGGTTAGGCTGTCGAGTGGAAACCAAATGGGAAACGAAGAGTGAGGCTTCCGAGGCGTGGATGACATGGAGTAGATTGCGTGAGGAATAAATAAAAGCTTATAGGCAGTAGCTGATCGAGGTTGAAAAGACTACAGAAAAGAGAATGCAATGGAGGCGTGCTACTGAAGCCCTATGTTCCACTAAGAACTCAAGGGAAAAATATTTATTATCATTATCCGTAAGATTTCAATAGTATACTTCTTTAACACCTGCTGTAGTGCTTTTCTCAGATTTCCTCAGAAGTAGCCTTCACATTTGTTGACCTTGAACGAAATACACTTCATTCACGAATATCTTTCAAGCTTCTCTACATCCAATAGTAAAGAGGTTATTCACCCTTTCACAGTAACAAAAATGGTGAGCAAATATCAATAAAAACTTGAACCTTTAAGAAATTTCAGTTTTAATTCATGCTTTCTTGTCAACTTCCCTCAATTCTTTTCAAATTTTAAGTTACGGTTGGTTGAAAATCCTGGCGGAAAAGACGCCTTCGGCAAACATGCCATCAAGCTGTACCTTAGTGCATACACTATGTAGACACTAAAGAGTAACTAAAAACTGAAATTTCTGAAGGTTCAAGTTTCTCAAGAAATTTGATTACCATTTTTGTTACTGTGAAAAAGTGAGTAAACTCGTTACAATTGGATTGCTACTCTGTCAATGCTGTCGAGGACGTATTCAAAATCGATGAAGTTGAGGTAAAGATCCAATTGACTGCCATTCCATACTCTGTTCTATGATGATGCCTAGCATAGCGTAGCGTTGCGATTTGATCCGCACATGACTTGTTCTTCTTGAATCCAGCCAGCCTGTTTCCGTCGTATTTTGAATCCAGCGCATCCTTAGTTTCTCCACGATGATGCGGCATAATATTTTGCTTGTGGTGGACAGCAGCATGATTTCTCGTCTGTTCTTGCAAACACTTAGGTCTCCCTTCTTTGAGAGTTTGACAAGGTAGCCATTCCTCCAATCAATCGGCAGGCAAGAACCTTTCCTTCCTCCCTCGCAAACCTTCTGCAATAGTGGTGTAGTGTGGTGTGGTGTGTTGTGTTGTGTTGTGTTGTGTTGTGATGTGGTGTGGTGTGTTGTGATGTGGTGTGAGAATGTCCGCTGTTGTCTCTGCGTCTGTTTCCAGTGCTTATGGTGGAATTCCATCTGGTACTACTGCTTTCCCAGATTTCAACAACTTTATGGCGTTCTGGACTTCATTTGTGCTTTTGTCGGAGGGCCTGTGTTCACTGGTAGTTTTGTAGCTGGGTTGCTGGTGGTATTTGTGGACGAGTTGCAGGTGGTGGTAGTGGTGTTGGTGGTGGTGGTGCTGATTGATTCAAGAGCTTTGTGAAGTGGTCAGTCCATCGTTTCCTTTATTTCTCTTCTTTAATAGCTAGATTTCCTTCATCATCTTTTATTACTTTCATCTGTGTTGATCTCTTCCCGGATAGATAGTAACCTGGTTATTTGATACAATGTTGTCAGGTGTCTGTATCTCCTACATGCAGCCTGTTCTGCTTCACTTGCCAGTGTGTCGTAGAAGTGTCTTTTGTCTTTGCATGCACTCTTCTTCACTGCTTTGTCCAGTGTAGCGTTTTACAGGTTGTGTTCAGTTCCTCTTTTCGTGGTGAATCCTTGCACTGCACTGCACTGCCCTACACTACACTGTACTTGTTCATCTTCTGCTTCAATATCACCATCTTCCTCTCCCTCCTCCATCAGCTTACATGTGTCCATCGAGATCCAGTCCTTGTCCTGTCTTCTTTCTCCTTCCTTCCTAATACGGTTATCCAGGTTCATTTCCACATCTCTTCCAAACACTTCTAGTGTTCTTCCACACCCGATCCTTCAGGCATCTTGCTCAATATCTCTCATTTCGTCCTGATGGCTGCCTTACATGAAGATGTCCTTTGTAGTTGCATACATCAGTCCAGTTTGTGTTCTGAGTGTTGAACTCAAACCAGAACTGTGGTCGTCTATCACCAACTTCTCTGAAGGCTTTCAACTTGATTTTGAAGGCAGCCCCGTTACACTAGATGGTGAGTGGTGTCAACCTACATCTGCTACCCTTCTTCATCTTGTGTCCAGTAAGCTGCGTCTCCATCTCCACTCTCTTCACATTGACATGAAGTCGATCTGAATCTTAGTGTAGTGTGTCCTGGTGTCTGGTGAAATAAAATCCACTTCGCTTTGTCAATATCTTTGTGTTTGTACACACTACCTGGAATCACCAAATCGTTGAATGTGCAGAAGTCTGCAATCAGTTCTCCATTCTCATTCATCATTTTGCCGAGTGTTCCTCGACCCATGATCAGTTCTCTTCCTGTGTTGTCCGCTCCCACTTTGACAGTCATGTCACCCCATGCAATAGAATTTCGATGTCACCAAGTGAAGTGGGGCCTTGTCCAGTGTTGATTGCATTTGTCTGTACAATTCCTCCTCCTCCTTCTCTTCTCTTCTCTTCTCTTCTCTTCTCCTCTCTTCATCTGCATTATTTGTAGGTGTGTAGCGAGGCAATGTATGATTGTGACTTTCCTTTGTTTTCAGTTGAATCCATCTTGCTGTCATGATAGTGATCGTTGAGGAGATTGTTTCCCACTGCATGAGAGAGAGAGAGAGCCTTTGTTGCTGTTGGGGACATGATGATAGCCACTCCACAAGTCAGTGTGCTGTGCTCATGGTTTTCGTGTGGGTGACAATATCGGAGGAGATTATTGACTGTGCAATTGACAGTTTGGAGATTCCACTTCCATTCCATCTACTTTCTCAGATTTCTAGCCCGGCACTTCTATGCTATGTCTTCTCATCTCCTTTGCAATCTGGATAGTCTTGCTAAGTACAGATGTTGTTCGGACATCCTATGTCTCCATTCTTACTTTCGCTTTCATTGGAAGAGAGAAGACACACCAGCCAATAGGCCTCGCGAAGGCTTTCACCAATTTGTGTCATCTCGTCTCTCCGATTCCAGCGAGAAATAAGTTTGTTTTCACGTTTTATATTTTCTTTGTTCTTTGAAGTTTCTCTAGCAGTTGGATTGGTTTTCCGGTGTAGGGTTGTTAGCCCTATATTCAACCTTCCATGTTTATCCGAGCTTAGGACTGACTGATTACTAGTGAACTAGTTAAGCAGGCGAGCGAACTGCTCGAAAGACAAAAGTATTGTTAAAGTTGAGTTGGACTCTTTCAGATGACTTTGACAGTGTTTTCACGTTGATGGCATAAGAGTTGAGACAAGAGTATAGTTGCTTCAGCTAAAGTGTTTACTTTACTACACTACCATTAGGACTATTGTTCACTTTTTACTTCAAGTTTCATATCTACTTGGTGCTATTAACATCTCACCCTCTTCTGAATACATAAAAGCCCAATTCCTATCTCTTGGTTTCCTGATGCTCTCTGGTAAAAAAATCTGTACACCACTTATTATATGAGTTTCGATGGGGAATTATGCAATATTTAGCTGACACTTGGTAATAAGAGAAATAAATTTCATTGCGTGTGTTATTTTATCCTCCTTATCATTACGAAGAATATTGTGAATCATATATTTCTTTTTGGTTTATTGTGTAGGTTAATTCCATGATTAACAATAGAGATTAATTACTTACCAGTTGAATAAAAGGCGTACACATAAAGCATGGAAATTATGAGGCAAATAATAGAATTCTGATCAAATTTCTTATTATGTATATGTGTGTGGAAAATATGTGTAATAGGCGTTTTCAACTTCTAATCTGCTTAGATTTGATTTGCATATCATTTTCTCGTTGATTCAAATAGATGGAACAGGTTGGTTCCAGTGAAAATTGAACATATTTTTTACTCAGTTTGGGATTCTACTTAGTATAAGGTTGTAATGGAGTTGAATATTTATGGGCAAGAACAAGGTACTCTGCTCTACTGGTATCAGGCATAGATCCAAAACAACATACAACTCTGTGATTTCTTTGAGATTTAAACCTAAGCACTTATTCTCTCGAACTTTCTGTCAGTTATCAATTGTATGCGATACGGCTCTATTTTCAGGTTTGTTCTTCGTCTTCTAGGTATTTGAAAAGGTTGCTGCTACCTTTTTTGATGTTTTGTGGAATTGTAGTCATTAGATATTGTTTCATTGAAGATTATTGAGCATTGATCAAGTTTTACTATAGGAGAATGAAAAACTCTTCACTATAAAAGCCTTAGATTTGAACAGTAACCAACTACCAATGTATTCGCTTTGATTTGGAGGCATTATTGCTGTCTGTAATAATTTCACTATGGGACTCCTAATGTGCACACGCGAGCATCTTCCTCAAATAAGTAGTGTAAGTATCTGCCAGTTCCAGACAGCCTTATCTTTTACTGATAAACTGTACGGCTATTATATATTGGCTGTCCTCACTTACACCTCATACGAATTTCATTCCGATTCATTATTTCATTATTTGTCTTTTCCAGATTTCAAAAGTTATATCAACAAACAGTGTAAATTCACAGTCATATTTTTCGAATGTCCATTCTCTGAACTACGCTCGTTCATCATTTGTTCACAAGTCTAATATTGTGAGGTATTCTCAGCCTCCATTATTCTTCATTATATTTTGTGTGCGTGTATTTTTGTTTTGATTTGCTACGAGTAAGACTTCTGTTCATCTTAGAACACTAAGCGTCTACTTCAACTTCATTTAGATTTAATGTGTATATGTAATTATCTCATGTTGATATTCATGGTAGAGTGACAAGTTGTAGAATAATTGATAATCCGATAGCATTGTTCATCTGTTTCGTCCTGACACGGGATGGCTGAAGAGTGCGAATCACTGACTCCACTATGGATGGAACCAATGACACTCAGGTTCCATTGCTAGCATGCTGCCATTTAGCTACTGGCTCGGAATTCTTTTGTCTATACTTCCTATTTCTATCATTTCGTGTTATGGCATGATCTCGATCCAACGCTCTCACTGAGTAACTATTTTCATGTTTCTCCAGCTGATGTCAGTCCACAATGAATACTAACCTGAAATCAATAAATAAATTCCCACAAAGCTCCAGAATGAAATAATCTAGTGCACATTGGTGACTCGCTTCGAGAGGTGATTCTTGAAGTTCTAACTAGAAGCTAGTGGAACCGACCTGGCTGGATGTAATCACAGTTACACAGCGACGGCATTGGATGACAGTGAAATGACAGAAGTAGAAAATATAGATAATTCAGTTTTAATCCAGTGGATCAGTGATAAAGTGCTGGTTATGAAACCTGAAGGTTATGGATTCTGTCTCTGACAGGGTTATGGGTGCATATTCTTGAGGAGTTCCATGGTATGACTAAATGGCTATCCAGTGCTCTCAGGTTTCCGATGTTTCTCCAACTGATATCAACCTATGATGAAAACCAACAGAAAATCAATAGATAAATCTCTACAAACTTTTAAATTGAATCTAATTATCTGTTCAAGCTTTAAGTTTTCCTGAATTGGATACACACTCGGTATTTGATAAGGTGTCGCACAATATGAACAATTCATAATCTGTTATGCAAACGATGAGAAATTATCCATAAATACGTTATATGTGTAATATGATATATCAGAGTTTTACATTCAAAGGATGAGACTGATGAGACACTAAATAGCAGATATGAGTCCACAGGCAACGCTGTTATGTTTTCAAATATGAAAAGCTGATGATGGAAATGGATGAAAACTAATCAAACCATACAAGACATATACACTGAAGTTTATCAGTATCAGGTGGTCATAATGTTAGTTGCATTCAAATTACAACTTACATGGGAAATGTATTATTATTATTATTAGTCCCTTGGGTTCCTAGTGGAACATAGGGCTTCAGTAGCACGCCTCCAGTGACCTCTGTTCTCTGAGATCTTTTGAACCTGGTCCCACGACAGCCCACAACCTCTCATTTATGGGAAATGTATACCAGAATATAAAGCTGAGGATATACAAGTGATCATTTATCAACTTGCAGAATCGAAGTATACTGATTGTGGATAAAGTTAAGTGGGAGGTAGTGGCTATCACCTTATCATTATTATCATCATTATTTTTTCATTGCAGAAATTTGCCTAAAGCGGTAAGTTTTATTGTTTGAAAATATTCTGTAGTCGTTTTATAACAGGATATCGGTAGATTTCTTTGAATTGATTCACGGGAAATGTTAGTAACATCCTGTTGGATTATTACTGACATTTTTTGACACTAAACATTCAATTTTGAGGTTTTTTAAGGATTTATTAATTTCAAGTAGGTGTTTATTATTGATTGACATCAATTGGAGAACCATTGAAAAGGATTGGACACTTGTTTCATCCTACCACTGGACTCCACAGCAGTGCTCACTCATGACCCAACCAGTTACCTTCATTACTATTTATTGACATACTCGTTATTCTCTGTTGTTTTTGTTGGATTGAATTGTTCAACCTCTATTAGTATATGGGCTCCTATGCGGATACCTCGATATTGCTTGAATGTTAATTATGATAAATTGGCTGGTACATCCAGCTGAGGAGTGAGTCCCAAATAGGACGAAACGCGCATCCTGGATTCTTCTGCTAGCCACAACCAACCAATTTATCAGTTACCTTCACTTTCCATGGCAAGTCTGTTATCATTGAGCCGCTAGGTCGGAATCAGACAGTTCACATTTTCCTACTTTTGTCAAGTGCCATTAGGGAGCGTTTTATCTTACACTTAACTCGATTGATCATACAGGTAACGACTTGTCATTAGAACTTTGAGAAACCCATCTCGAAGCGTGTCACTAGTGAGCAATGGAAAATAATTAGATTTTAGAGATTCATGAAGACTTATTGATTTCAAACTGGTATTCATCACACCTAGTGAGGTCATGGAGGCTCACTGTTGAGGAGCTCTAAGCTGGGACAAAATAGATATCCAGTGCTTCCAGGTTTTCAGCGGTTGTTGATCTGATTTCAGTCCGTGATAAACACTAGTTTGAAAACAAAATAATCAGTTAGTTCCATCTAGGTGTACCCCAAACTGAATTTATTACAAAGTCATCTGTGAACAACAGAACCATGAAGCTTTTAGTAGTGTTGAATAGATATAATAATGACGATAATAATAATAATACGGAACCATACAAATAATGGGTATTGATAACTTTTCACCCCTCTGAAGTGTAATTTAGTCTAAAAACATTCATAAGATCTGCATTACTTTATACACGAAAAGTATTGGTCACCATTTCTAGTTTCATTTCAGTAATTTCCTTCTTCGCTGGACCGGGGAAAATATCCTAGAAGATTTGGATTTCGCCAGTGATGACTTGTGTCGAATGTCACACAAACTTAACAGAAGAGGCAAGGCAGGGTAGCGAAAACAGGACTTCAAGTGAAAGTAGAGAAGACAGAGGTGATGGAGATACCCAGTCAACAACAACAAGCTCCAATCACCATCAACAGGAGGAACTTAAAGAAAGTAGCCTCTTTCACCTATCTAGACAGCACTGTCTCAACTACAGGCGGTGGTGGCACAGACGAGGACGTCAAAGTCTGCCAGGATGGGAAAAGCAAGACAGGCGTTCATCAACCTGAAACCAGTATGGAAATCTTCTACACTTAGCATATAACGTGAACAATATCCTGATTTTCAACAACAATTCAGTCATTCATTGCTGTGATATGATGGTTCAGAGACTTGGCGCGTTACGAAAAGCACTTCCTACGAACTGCAGACATACATCATCAACAACAGCCGTCTACGCTGGCTCGATACTGAAGCTCAGATGGATTGCCAGAATAATAATAGTAAGCAACAAGGAACCCTAGCTGGCTGACAACGAAACAACCAAGAACCTGTCACCCAACAAATATGTAGAAGGAAATGGAGATGGACTGGACACGCACTGAGAAGACCATTCGGGGACATCACGCGACAGGCTAATCAGGCACTCGAGTGGAACCCAGGTGGGAAACGACGAGTTGGGCGTTCCAGGCCAGGGTGACATGAAGGAGATGGTGTGAGGAAGAAATGAGAGCTTATGGGCGGTTGTGGAGCCAGGTTCAAAAGATTGTAGATTCAGCCTGAAATTAATTCATTGAAGATATTGTGTTAAATGGGATAAGATGTCAGTTTTATCTATGCATATTTTTCATAGAAGTTACAAATAATCCCAGAAGTTTTTTTCCAAAGATACTGGAAACATCTCATGAAGATTGATTTATAGAAGTAAATAAGCCAATGACCCAAACAATTATTTTGAGGTTTTTTTTACCAAGCTTGCTCAAATTCTCAATGTTTTCTTTTTCAGCTTTTAAAACTAGCAGAGGCCTGAAATATTTATCAACTGAAGACTAACTATTGTCTGCTATTTTACTGTCTTCGTTCGTTAGTTTATTCTTTACACTGTTTGGTTATCATTGTCCTTATTATCATGAGGATATTTTAATAGGATCTTAGCGTGTTTAGAAAATCAAAACTAGATTTTTATGAACGTTTCACTTTATGATGAAATAGTACTTTAAAATATGTAGTGCGGTGTCATTGGTTATGTAGTCCATTTTTTAAACTGAGTAATTTGTGACCAGTCATGACAAACGTTACAATCCCACTCTATATTTTAACAACATTAAGCACTACAAATAGAAGAGATAGAATAAACTTGTCGCTTATTCAGCAAATATTAATCCAATTAAATCATGAAGATGACATTTTTAATCTAGATCACTAATAACAATGACAATTACTGGTTGTTTGTTAATAAATAAGTATTTTCATATTGGTGAAGGAAATAACAAACTGATGTACCTTCCAGGGCATACAAACACACATGAGTGTATTGCCGTTAGTAAATCCCATACTAGGACGAAACACCTGTCCAGTGTTCCCAGGTTTTCAATAGTTCTCCCTCCAACTAATGTCAATCCATAGTGAATACTGTCTTAAAAATAAAATCCTCTTAAACCGCAATCTAAATTTAAACAAATAAATGGAAACATATGAAAGATATTTGAGAAATCAGTTTTATTCCTTAATTTAAATATAGATGGCAATAACAATGATAATAATGGGAAAAAAAGTAAATTTCAAATAACGTAAATATGAACTTGTAACGACCAGTCATTATCAATCAGTCTGAGTGACAAACCACATAAACAATGATTTGCAATCACCAAACATCTGATGTATTATTTGGTCATATATTTTGATGTCAATAAAAATTCGAATATTCCTTTAAGGAAGCCGCGGTTTACACAGCGAAACATTCAAGAAAGTCTTGTTTTTATTTTATAAACACTTGAGGATCACATTAAAATATCCCATTATAGTAATTAAACCAGACTCAATGCTCAACTTCTTTCAGGATATTCACGAAAACCACGGTCTGAATGTTTATAATCATCATTACTGTTTTAACATTTAGTAATATCTAGTGTTGTTTCACTCATTCCCTCCTTCTACTCTCCACGAAAATATATTTGTTTGATTTCAGTTGACTTGTTGCATTCATATCACCTTATGTCCACTTTGTTTATAAGCTTTACGGTCTGTTTTCTTCTTTATAAGCTGTATGCATGGTTTAGAAATCTCACTTTACTCCTCAGTTATCATCCAAACTGTGCCTTCTCAACTAACTACTTAATGGTTATTTTGAACATCCAGGAATTTTATTACTTGTGTTGGGTGTTGACTGGATGAACAAAAGTTCAGTGAAAACTAGCTCTCTCTCTCTCTCTCTCTACCTACCTACCTACCTACCTACCTACCTACCTACCTACCTACCTACCTAATTAGGTTGGACTTAAGTACAGCGGTTTTATCCCACCCTATTGTATCATTGTGTACTAACGCACGCATTTCAATAGCCGAGTTTTTTCCAGATTACTGGTCTTATTCGGGTGTGTCATTCTATACTTAGTCAAATTCCTATGTTCAACTAACCTAACTGACCTGGACCAGCTAGTTTGACCTATGCATTTAACCTCGTAGTCATTACATGAAATTTGATAGATTAAGTTAGTTTGCTGAATTGGTTCTATGGGATTCTCAAGCCAGCCGACAAAGCTTATCTTTGAGTGAGTTTGTGGGTTTTAATGGCTCCGTAATTTCAGCTTTGTTGAGGATCCTACGTAAAGTCTCTGTTGCACCTTCTTTATAGAACAACACAATGGAAACTATGAACTCCTTCCTATTTGTGTTGTCGTTATTATTCGTACTCGTGTTACTGTTACTTTTTCGTTTCTTGTGTGTTCATACGAATTTTTTAATAAACTGTAGAGCATAATTACTAACTATTAGCGCTTCTTTTATGTGTTTCATTTCCTTGTTTAGGTCCTTGCACTGACTAGTCATTTTGTAGCTGTCATTCAGACATTTGGCTAAACCTATCTTAACTGACACTGGATGAGATGACTTGAAGTCTAGATACCTGTTAAAATGTGTTGGTTTTCTGTAGACAGTAGTATCCAAACCACCGTCTGTCCTTCATTTTTTTTCTGCAATCTAACATAGGTAATGCTCCTTGTTAATTTTCTACCTCGTCAGTGAATTGTACTATGCTTAATACTGAGTTTATGTATGAGGAAATTGTTGATATGTTCCGATTTCAACATAGTGAATGCGTCATCCACATATGGTCACTATATCCTAGGTGCAGGATTAAAATGTTTGTAATGCCATGTTTTCCGACTTATCTATAAATATGTAAGTTACGACTGAGGATATCGGCGATCCCACTGCCATTCCTTCTGTGAACCAACATTCTAAATGGTAATATGCTAGCCATGGAACCTGAGTGTCATTGGTTCCATCCATAGTGGAGTCAATGGTTCACACTCTTCAGCCATCCCGTGTCAGGACGAAACAGATGAACAATGCTACCGGATTATCAATTATTCTACAACTTATGTCACTCTACCATGAATATCAACATGAGATAATTACATATACACATTAAATCTAAATGGAGTTGAAGTAGACGTTTACTGTTCTAAGATGAACAGAAGTCTTACTCGTAGCAAATCAGAACAAAAATACACGCACACAAAATATAATGATGAATAATGGAGGCTGAGAATACCTCACAATATTAGACTTGTGAACAAATGATGAATGATGAACGAGCGTAGTTCAGAGAAGGGACATTCGAAAAATATGACTGTGAATTTACACTGTTTGTTGATGTAACTTTTGAAATCTGGAAAAGACAAATAATGAAATAATGAATCGGAATGAAATTCGTATGAGGAGTAAGTGGGGACAGATAATTTATAATAGCCGTACAGTTTATCAGTAAAAGATAAGGCTGTCTGGAACCGGTAATTACTTACACTACTTATTTGAGGAAGACGCTCGTGAGTGTTGTTCAGGAGTCGTATGGTGTAATTTTGAAAGAATTCAAGATCTTTTGATAAAAATGGTTTCTGACTGTCTCTCAAGTAACCTATGTAACTAAGGCAAAGTGTAAGACTATGCTGAAGTTGCACATACAAATGAAACTACACAAAAAACAGTAAGAAAATAACATTGAGCAATTACTTTTTTATACAGAAGGCAGGTGGGTTGGCATGAAAAATGGATATTATTATTATTACTATTATTATTTGTGTTTTGGGTTTCTAGTGAAACACACCGCTTCAGTAGCACGCCTCCATTGCACTCTCTGCTCTACAGTCATCTCAAACACACTCCACCACTGCCCATAAGCTTCCACTTATTCCTCATGCCATCTACTTCATGTCACACTCGCCTCGGATGCCAAACTCGTCTTCCCGCATTTCGATTCCACTCGACAGCCTGACCTGACACGTGATGTCCTCAATCGGTCTTCTCACTGTATGCTCAATCCCATCAATCTCCACTCACTTCTTCTGCATAGCTGTTGGGTGATGGGTTGTTGGTTGGTTCATTGTTCAGCCAACCAGCCACCTAGAATGAGTTCCATGTGGCTTATTCTTATTACTGTGGCCATCAGTCTGATCTTCAGTGTGTCAGTATCGAGTGAGTGTAGGTGGCAGCTGTTGATGAATGTCTGTAGTTTGTTGGAAATGCTTTAAGTAATGCGTCTCCAAATCTGTCAACCATCATATAGAAGCATTTGCTCACTTGACTGAATTGGTGTTGAAAATCCGGATGTTGTTCACATTTTATGCTGAGTATAGTGCAGTACAGTACAGTACAGTATAGAACGGTACAGTACAGTATAGTGAGGTGCAGTGCAGTGCAGTAGATCACCACACTGATTTCAGATTAATCAAGGCCTGTGTTGCTGTCTTTCCAACTTTGGCTACTTTGCCGTCGTCATCTATGCCCCTGCCTGTAGTTGAATTGATACTGCTTTGCCTAGGTAGATGAAAGAGACAACTTCATTTCGATTCCTCCCGTTGATGTTGATTGGTGCTTGTTGTTGATGCTGTAGTTGGTTGGGTATTTTCATCACTTGTGTCTTATCTACATTCGTCTGAAGTCCCGTCTTCGCTTTATTCAAAACAACATTTATAATACAGTAAGCAGTTTTCAGCATGGAATATTTCAACAAATTCATTTTCCGTTAAATGTTTTTAAAAGGAATAATTATTTCGGATACATAGTGTTAACAATAACAGTAGTGAAGTGTGAAACGGGCACCTAATGTTACATTAGCATCTGTTCTGGATTCGGAAATAAACACAAAACCGAGTATAATTTTGATGGCCGCAGTTCAGTCAACCAACACAGAAATTCACAATCCTATACAGGTCTCCTAGGAATAGTAATGTGGTGTATTTTTGAGCATTTACAAATCCATTACCAACCAGCGCAACATTTTTCTTTTGTTTTGTTCTTAGCTTGAGGAACAAAAGTTCGCAAACATTTTAAAGGTATGTAAGAGTATATGATGCGTTCAGAAGACATTTAATAGATTAAAACAAACTTAAAAGAACGAATTCGATAGAATATAATCCGTGGAAAGATTTTTGAAAGCCCAAGATTTAAGCAGGCCGCCTTAATGTCAAATTGATAAGTATATACTCATTCTTCCCTACTGAATGAATCAAATTCGTGTTCCTTAAGTGCTGATCATTTAAAGAAACGGAACTGCACGATAAGGAAGTTCTTCGTGCTTATTTGAAATAGGCTAAATAGAGATTGAAGACTGGAAATAAGCCTTTGCGACCAGTAATTACGAAATGTATATGTCTTGGTGGAACTGATTTATTTATTACAACCTCGCTGAAATTACAAACTTCTACAACTTAACTATATAAGCCATGTTATCATAATTATTGAGAAACACTGAAAATATTGCATATAATTGACAAAATTTTACAGAGACCTCAAGATCCTTCAACGCTGAATCCAACTACAAAAAAACAGATATCAATACAGTACTAAAACACGAACTTGCTTAAAAATATAATATAAAGCTTCCACTTCTCTCTGAAGTAAAAACAGCATCATCTTACATAAATCAGGATTTACCACGTTACGTTGTAAAATTTCTCCAAATGTCCTTGGACTATCCACATATAACAAACTCGCTATCACGTGAAAAATCAAACCTACAGAAAACGTTGAATATGAAAATCAACGCGCCACTGAAGAATATCTACCACACTGAAAAAACAACTAAACGACACACCCCAATGTAAATGTTTGTGGGATGGATATTATTGTTAAACATACTGATATATAATATAGATCATCGAAAAAATCTTCCTTGAAAACTTATATATATATATATATATATATATATATATATATATATATATACATATATATATATATATATTGTAAATAAACACGATACATTTTTTTATGTATCAAATAAATTCGGTACACTAAGAACACCAGCAAGTTCGTTACATAATGCTCAAGAATAACACTAAGAAAGCATTAAAAAAGAAGAAGCTTATCTTAAGAACAACGGAGTGATCAAAGAAGCAATTTCACTGTGTATGTATGTATGTATGGATTGCATCGCTTTAAACAACAAAAGAGAAAAAAAGAGGTTCTAAAATAGTAGTCATGGTTTCTGACATAAGCTACTGAATCAATATAAAGCCGAAAACACCACACAGACAGATGTGTTCCAACAATAAAACCATACTCAGCACAGCAACCATACATCGCAGTATGCTACGTCGTCAGTTATTATGATACAAGCCTACGGATAACAAGCACCAACTAGAATAGATCTTGAAACGCTAACATGTGTCAAATTCATCAAAGTCAGTAAATTCTGTGCTGCATGAAGAAATCATTGGAATCAGAGAGGCAGAAGGACGCCACTTGATGAAAGCCTTCGCGAAGCCAATTGGCTGGTGTGTCTTCTCTCTTCCAATGAAAGCGAAAGTAAGAATGGGGACGTAGGATGTCCGAACAACATCTGTACTTAGCAAGACTATCCAGATTGCAAAAGAGATAAGAAGACAGCATAGAAGTGCCTGGCTAGAAATCTGCGAAAGTAGATGGAATGGAAGTGGAATCTCCAAACTGTCAACTGCACAATCAATAACCTACTCCGATATTGTCACCCACACGAAAACCATGAGCACAGCACACTGACTTGTGCAGTGGCTATCATCATGTCCCCAACAACAACAAAGGCTCTCTCTCTATCTCTCTCTCATGCAGTGGGAAACAATCTCCTCAACGATCACTATCATGACAGCAAGATGGATTCAACTGAAAACAAAGGAAAGTCACAATCATACATTGCCTCGCTACACACCTACAAATAATGCAGATGAAGAGAGGAGAAGAGAAGAGAAGAAGGAGGAGGAGGAGGAGGAATTGTACAGACAAATGCAATCAACACTGGACAAGGCCCCACTTCAGTTGGTGACATCGAAATTCTATTGCATGGGGTGACATGACTGCCAAAGTGGGAGAGGACAACACAGGAAGAGAACTGATCATGAGTAGAGAAACACTCGGCAAAATGATGAATGAGAATGGAGAACTGATTGCAGACTTCTGCACATTCAACGATTTGGTGATTCCAGGTAGTGTGTACAAACACAAAGATATTGACAAAGCGAAGTGGATTTTGTTTCACCAGACACCAGGACACACTACACTAAGATTCAGATCGACTTCATGTCAATGTGAAGAGAGTGGAGATGGAGACGCAGCTTACTGGACAAAAGATGAATAAGGGTAGCAGATGTAGGTTGACACCACTCACCATCTAGTGTAAGGAGCCTGCCTTCAAAATCAAGTTGAAAGCCTTCAAAGAGGTTGGTGATAGACGACCACAGTTCTGTATTAGATTTGTTTATTTGATATAAAGCGCACAGTAATACAGTATTATTTACTTGTAAATAATACTGTATCATTGTGCGCTTTATATCAGATAAACAAATCTAATATGGAATTACATTCTACCACAGTGCCCAAGTTTTTCACTTATATTATTAGACCACAGTTCTGGTTTGAGTTCAACACTCAGAACACAAACTGAACTGATGTATGCAACTACAAAGAACATCTTCATGTAAGTCAGCCATCAGGACGAAATGAGAGATATTGAGCAAGATGCCTGAAGGATCGGGTGTGGAAGAACACTAGAAGTGTTTGGAAGATATGTGGAAATGAACCTGGATAACCGTATTAGGAATGAAGACGAAAGAAGACAGGACAAGGACTGGATCTCGATGGACACATGTAAGCTGATGGAGGAGGGAGAGGAAGATGGTGATATTGAAGCAGAAGATGAACAAGTACAGTGTAGTGTAGGGCAGTGCAGTGCAGTGCAAGGATTCACCACGAAAAGAGGAACTGAACACAACCTGTAAAACGCTACACTGGACAAAGAAGTGAAGAAGAGTGCATGCAAAGACAAAAGACACTTCTACGACACACTGGCAAGTGAAGCAGAACAGGCTGCATGTAGGAGATACAGACACCTGACAACATTGTATCAAATAACCAGGTTACTATCTATCGGGGAAGAGATCAACACAGATGAAAGTAATAAAAGATGATGAAGGAAATCTAGCTATTAAAGAATAGAAAATAGAGGAAACGATGGACTGACCACTTCACAAAGCTCTTGAATCAATCAGCACCACCACCACCAACACCACTACCACCACCTGCAACTCGTCCACAAATACCACCAGCAACCCAGCTACAAAACTACCAGTGAACACAGGCCCTCCGACAAAAGCACAAATGAAGTCCAGAACGTCATAAAGTTGTTGAAATCTGGGAAAGCAGTAGTACCAGATGGAATTCCACCATAAGCACTGGAAACAGACGCAGAGACAACAGCGGACATTCTCACACTACACTACACTACACCACTGTTGCCGAAGGTTTGCAAGGGAGGAAGGAAAGGTTCCTGCTTGCCGATTGATTGGAAGAATGGCTACCTTGTCAAACAATCAAAGAAGGGAGACCTAAGTGTTTGCAGGAACTGGCAAAGAAGCATGCTCCTGTCCACCTGGAGCAGGCAAATATTATGCCGCATCATTGTTGAGAGACTGAAGTATGCGCTTGGTTCGAAATGCGACCGAAACAGGCTGGCTTGATTCAAGAAGAACAAATCATGTGCGGACCTAATTGCAACGCTATGCTAGGCATCATCACAGAACAGAGTATTGAATGACAGTCGACCCTCTACCTCAACTCCATCGACTTTGAGAAACCTTCGACAGCGTGGACCGAGAATTAATTTGGCAGCTACTTCAACACTACGGAATACCACAAACCGTTATCAACCACATTCAATATCTATATGAAGATGCCACATGTCATGTAATTCACATTGGGAAGCTCAATGACGTTTCTGAAGTGAAGACAGGAGTGAAACAATGTTGCCTACAATCACCCATGATATTCCTGATTGTGGTCTAGTGGACTGGATCATGCAACAAACAGTGAGGAGCGAGAAGAGAATAGGGGGATACGTTGGCTGGACCGGGGAAAAGAACCTAGAAGATTTGGATTTCGCCAGTGATTATTTTGCACGAACTGGCGTAGAAGCGTGCTCCTGTCCACCCGTAGCAGTCAAATATTATGCCGCATCATTGTGGAGAGACTAAAGGTTGTGCTGTATTCAAAATATGACCAGAACAGGCTGGCTGGCTGGTTGGCTGACAACGAACCAACTAACAACCCATCACCCAACAGCTATGCAGAAGAAGTGAGTGGAGATTGATGGGATTGAGCATACAGTGAGAAGACCGATTGAGGACATCACGTGTCAGGTCAGGCTGTCGAGTGGAATCGAAATGCGGGAAGACGAGTTTGGCATCCGAGGCGAGTGTGACATGAAGTAGATGGCATGAGGAATAAGTGGAAGCTTATGGGCAGTGGTGGAGTGTGTTTGAGATGACTGTAGAGCAGAGAGTGCAATGGAGGCGTGCTACTGAAGCGGTATGTTTTACTAAGAACCTAGGGGAGAAATAATATTAATAATCAGGTGTGTTTATACATAATACTAAATAGCATTCAAAGAATGCTAACACTCAAAATTGTTTTCAGTTTCATTACTTAGCATTTCTAACAAAATAATCGCTGATGTTGAGCAGCTCAGTCAAATATAACAACCGATTACTGCAAGTACGAAACAGCAACTGATAACCCTAGCACAACACGTTGCTGGTGTGACCCAGTGGCCTAGTAGATAACGCTTTGGCGTACAAAGTGATGTTTCCCCAGTTCCAGTATTAGTGAGAGCAATATCACTGACTGGAGTGTAGGTACATCCAGATAAGTAGTCTCAAACAGAACGGAATGCGCGTCCTGGATTCAACTGGTAATCACCAAACTAAACACAAAATTTTCCCATTTCAATTAAATTCAAGTTCTTTTTCCTCATTGTTTATCCGTGAAAGGTAAGTATGGAAGTCTTAAAGTTCAAACAGTGATGTTTCACTCTTGGGTTGCATAATATTCTACAATATATTCAGCTTATACAATAAAAAGAATTTTCAGGAAGTCCTCTATATGAGATTTTATACAGCATGTGCGGATCAAGTTGCAACGCTACGCTACGCTAGGCATCATAATAGAACAGAGTATGGAATGGCAGTCAATTGCATCTTTACCTCAACTTGTTTATCTTCTGCTTCAATATCACCATCTTCCTCTCCCTCCTCCATCAGCTTACATGTGTCCATCGAGATCCAGTCCTTGTCCTGTCTTCTTCCACACCCGATCTTTCAGGCATCTTGCTCAATATCTCCCATTTCGTCCTGATGGCTGACTTACATGAAGATGTTCTTTGTAGTTGCATACATCAGTTCAGTTTGTGTTCTGAGTGTTGAACTCAAACCAGAACTGTGGTCTAATAATATAAGTGAAAAACTTGGGCACTGTGGTAGAATGTAATTCCATATTAGATTTGTTTATCTGATATAAAGCGCACAATGATACAGTATTATTTACAAGTAAATAATACTGTATTACTGTGCGCTTTATATCAAATAAACAAATCTAATACAGAACTGTGGTCGTCTATCACCAACCTCTTTGAAGGCTTTCAACTTGATTTTGAAGGCAGGCTCCTTACACTAGATGGTGAGTGGTGTCAACCTACATCTGCTACCCTTATTCATCTTTTGTCCAGTAAGCTGCGTCTCCATCTCCACTCTCTTCACATTGACATGAAGTCGATCTGAATCTTAGTGTAGTGTGTCCTGGTGTCTGGTGAAACAAAATCCACTTCGCTTTGTCAATATCTTTGTGTTTGTACACACTACCTGGAATCACCAAATCGTTGAATGTGCAGAAGTCTGCAATCAGTTCTCCATTCTCATTCATCATTTTGCCGAGTGTTTCTCTACTCATGATCAGTTCTCTTCCTGTGTTGTCCTCTCCCACTTTGGCAGTCATGTCACCCCATGCAATAGAATTTCGATGTCACCAACTGAAGTGGGGCCTTGTCCAGTGTTGATTGCATTTGTCTGTACAATTCCTCCTCCTCCTCCTCCTTCTTCTCTTCTCTTCTCCTCTCTTCATCTGCATTATTTGTAGGTGTGTAGCGAGGCAATGTATGATTGTGACTTTCCTTTGTTTTCAGTTGAATCCATCTTGCTGTCATGATAGTGATCGTTGAGGAGATTGTTTCCCACTGCATGAGAGAGAGATAGAGAGAGAGCCTTTGTTGTTGTTGGGGACATGATGATAGCCACTGCACAAGTCAGTGTGCTGTGCTCATGGTTTTCGTGTGGGTGACAATATCGGAGTAGGTTATTGATTGTGCAGTTGACAGTTTGGAGATTCCACTTCCATTCCATCTACTTTCGCAGATTTCTAGCCAGGCACTTCTATGCTGTCTTCTTATCTCTTTTGCAATCTGGATAGTCTTGCTAAGTACAGATGTTGTTCGGACATCCTACGTCCCCATTCTTACTTTCGCTTTCATTGGAAGAGAGAAGACACACCAGCCAATTGGCTTCGCGAAGGCTTTCATCAAGTGGCGTCCTTCTGCCTCTCTGATTCCAATGATTTCTTCATGCAGCACAGAATTTACTGACTTTGATGAATTTGACACATGTTAGCGTTTCAAGATCTATTCTAGTTGGTGCTTGTTATCCGTAGGCTTGTATCATAATAACTGACGACGTAGCATACTGCGATGTATGGTTGCTGTGCTGAGTATGGTTTTATTGTTGGAACACATCTGTCTGTGTGGTGTTTTCGGCTTTATATTGATTCAGTAGCTTATGTCAGAAACCATGACTACTATTTTAGAACCTCTTTTTTTCTCTTTTGTTGTTTAAAGCGATGCAATCCATACATACATACATACACAGTGAAATTGCTTCTTTGATCACTCCGTTGTTCTTAAGATAAGCTTCTTCTTTTTTAATGCTTTCTTAGTGTTATTCTTGAGCATTATGTAACGAACTTGCTGGTGTTCTTAGTGTACCGAATTTATTTGATACATAAAAAAATGTATCGTGTTTATTTACAATATATATATATATATATATATATATATATATATATATATATATATATAAGTTTTCAAGGAAATTTTTTCGATGATCTATGTAACATATGATGAGATTTAACAAAAATATCCATCCCACAAGCATTTGCATTGGGATGTGTCGTTTAATTGTTTTTTCAGTGAGGTAGATATTCTTCGGTGGCGCTTCAAATTCCATATTCAACATTACCAGTGACATAGTGACAAAAGACAGCCACAAATTTTGGTGAGACTGAATATCTTTTCATTGAGCCCTATCCTGAATTCATGCATACAGCGCAATGTTTCGGCGCATCAGCTCATAGATCCCAATGAATTAAGATTATTAGAAAACTGGAAGGACAACAAAACGCTGTTTCCACATTGCATGAGGATTCCCACCACAAAATGCTCAACGATGATGGAACCAACGACCTACACCTCAGCTAACTGATACAAAAAGATAATATGGGCCATTGCATGCCAACTCAGTCGCCCAATGATTACGTGTTGGCCGGAGAACATAGGAATCCTCAGTTCAATCCTTGACAGAGTCATGAGTAAGCATTGTCGAAGAGTGCCATACTAGGACGAAAGAGTGGTCTGATAACCCCCACCCGTTCCAGCAGTTCTCCGACTGACGTCACTCATCCATGAATATTGACTCAAAAACATCTCGGTCAAAGGCTTGCTGGATAGAGAGTAAAAAATAAAACTCTACACAATCACACTTACAAAGTATAAACAACCACACCAATATATAAAAGCAAAACAAGAAAGAGTATATCCCGTCGTAAAACCGGTGAAGTGTAGGTAAATAAATGTCAATAAGAATGAAATGAATGCTTATCAGACATGGCGTGAACAAGACGAATGGTAGCGAACTTGTAACGAACACCAACTGAAAGAGAACACCTAAGAAATAATGAAATACCACTCACTTTCACAACGTTAATCAATCAAGACCATGTTTCTAAGTAAGAAATAGGGTGTTGATAAGACGACACACAGAAAACAAGATAATAAGTGAGATGAATAAGTTTTATTGAAGAAAAGGAATCCGAGAGAGATAGGATGACTTAGTTGTTGAAATGGACAAATGTGTTTCATGTGTATTCATGATCTGCAATAACTTCTACATCGACAAACATTCAGGATACAAATATGCCCCGACTGATGAACATGCTCACTACTTCGAACAAACAAAAACATCATGTTGAGTCCCTTATCCAACATCAACAAACATACAACCTCACATTAAAGGCAACATACGATCCACTCACACACATCTGATCACTCATATCGCCATTCACAAATAATCATGAACAACCCATTCACCACACACTAAACGATTCACTCGTCAGTCTATACCACACACCAGTGGTTAACTGAACTGAAACAACTCAACAGTCACAATCCGATTCAAGTGTTCAAAGACTAAGAAGTTCCCATTGGAAATTCATCATCCTTGCCTCATACGACAGTACACCCAATAGTGGATGCGAGTGATTTCTTTCAGAATCCAACAACACATCCTCCTGACACTTCTTGCCTCCCCTCCTATCGCCTAATCACATTGCCGAATTGAGTTGAAAACTACTCCGAAATCTCTCTCATTCTAGTGAAACGGTGATGTCTGTTAAAGTTTCGTTCTCACTTTTCCCAATACTTAATCAGATTTGACAAAAATATATGCTTCAAATTTCTAGATGAAATTCCTACAGGAAAATCATCAGGATAAAAAATGAACGAAGATGACGACTATTTATTGAAGATTAATCGATACAATGGGGAAAAGAAAGGCAAGGGAATAATTGAGTGATTAATTGCCTTGTTCAGACAGATCAATGTTTGATAAGAACAAAGCGTTAGAAGACGATAAAAAGATGAATATCGAGATGGATGAAAGACAAGGTTTGTGTCTATGAATAATGGATGAACTCATTCGGTCGAGAAAGTGTTCCTTTGAACACCTGTAGTAATAAAAATGAAACTACTTTTTTTCAGTAGACTTATTCAACAAACGAATATAACAGAAGTAAATAGATAAACTGACTACAGATTCAATGAAAACTACTTCTAGTCATAGTAAAACTGGTTCTTCCTGCCTAACTTATAAAAGATTTTTTTCATGCAAAATATACATGATTTTCAGGGAGTTATGGTATACTGATTAGATATTTGATCATTGCTTTCAAACAGATATCTCCTTTTACGAAAGCGTTCATCACTGTATATATTCACTCGATTAACATACTGTAACACAGAAATTTGTAATGAAGTCGTAATCCTCAGGAAAGAAAAGGAAAATGAAAAAGTTCATCCATTATTCATAGACACAAACCTTGTCTTTCATCCATCTCGATATTCATCTTTTTATCGTCTTCTAACGCTTTGTTCTTATCAAACATTGATCTGTCTGAACAAGGCAATTAATCACTCAATTATTCCCTTGCCTTTCTTTTCCCCATTGTATCGATTAATCTTCAATAAATAGTCGTCATCTTCGTTCATTTTTTATCCTGATGATTTTCCTGTAGGAATTTCATCTAGAAATTTGAAGCATATATTTTTGTCAAATCTGATTAAGTATTGGGAAAAGTGAGAACGAAACTTTAACAGACATCACCGTTTCACTAGAATGAGAGAGATTTCGGAGTAGTTTTCAACTCAATTCGGCAATGTGATTAGGCGATAGGAGGGGAGGCAAGAAGTGTCAGGAGGATGTGTTGTTGGATTCTGAAAGAAATCACTCGCATCGACTATTGGGTGTACTGTCGTATGAGGCAAGGATGATGAATTTCCAATGGGAACTTCTTAGTCTTTGAACACTTGAATCGGATTGTGACTGTTGAGTTGTTTCAGTTCAGTTAACCACTGGTGTGTGGTATAGACTGACGAGTGAATCGTTTAGTGTGTGGTGAATGGGTTGTTCATGATTATTTGTGAATGGCGATATGAGTGATCAGATGTGTGTGAGTGGATCGTATGTTGCCTTTAATGTGAGGTTGTATGTTTGTTGATGTTGGATAAGGGACTCAACATGATGTTTTTGTTTGTTCGAAGTAGTGAGCATGTTCATCAGTCGGGGCATATTTGTATCCTGAATGTTTGTCGATGTAGAAGTTATTGCAGATCATGAATACACATGAAACACATTTGTCCATTTCAACAACTAAGTCATCCTATCTCTCTCGGATTCCTTTTCTTCAATAAAACTTATTCATCTCACTTATTATCTTGTTTTCTGTGTGTCGTCTTATCAACACCCTATTTCTTACTTAGAAACATGGTCTTGATTGATTAACGTTGTGAAAGTGAGTGGTATTTCATTATTTCTTAGGTGTTCTCTTTCAGTTGGTGTTCGTTACAAGTTCGCTACCATTCGTCTTGTTCACGCCATGTCTGATAAGCATTCATTTCATTCTTATTGACATTTATTTACCTACACTTCACCGGTTTTACGACGGGATATACTCTTTCTTGTTTTGCTTTTATATATTGGTGTGGTTGTTTATACTTTGTAAGTGTGATTGTGTAGAGTTTTATTTTTTACTCTCTATCCAGCAAGCCTTTGACCGAGATGTTTTTGAGTCAATATTCATGGATGAGTGACGTCAGTCGGAGAACTGCTGGAACGGGTGGGGGTTATCAGACCACTCTTTCGTCCTAGTATGGCACTCTTCGACAATGCTTACTCATGACTCTGTCAAGGATTGAACTGAGGATTCCTATGTTCTCCGGCCAACACGTAATCATTGGGCGACTGAGTTGGCATGCAATGGCCCATATTATCTTTTTGTATCAGTTAGCTGAGGTGTAGGTCGTTGGTTCCATCATCGTTGAGCATTTTGTGGTGGGAATCCTCATGCAATGTGGAAACAGCGTTTTGTTGTCCTTCCAGTTTTCTAATAATCTGAATTAATTGGGATATATGCGCTGATTTTTTGCCGGGTACATCGCTAATGAGATCTGCCTCGAAGCATGAAATGCCCTTCCGTTATTATCATTGCTCCGATTATCCTGAGTTGTTACTATCTACTCATGTTCAGTAGTAACACGTTTAAGTAAAATATCTTCCATAATTTTTCTTAATACTACTTGTAGATACAGACACTATCCTATACTTCTTCAAGCTTGTTGGACTGTAGGCGAAATTAGCTGACCTCGACTGAAACCCTAATATTAACAACTAACTCATGTATAGATGTATGTATATTTATTACATCTTGTGACTCACAACCTTCGAAAGCTGTCATGTAACTAAGAAAAACATGTATATTACTTCTTTTTAACTCTGTCACTGCCAACTTCACTCACTTATCTAGGTGTGAGCACTTAGCAAGCTTCCATTTAGTTTAGGAAATTTGAAATAATTACCGTCACTACAGATTCATTTACCAAACCAACTAGCAACGAAGTAGAAAATATGAATTCTTCTAGAAAGTTACATCCAGTCTCCGCTGGTGATTTATTCATGTATGTAATCCAGTCCTACAGGAAGTCAGTCATAGCCTGAATAGATCAGTGGTTAGATCTCTGATTTCAGTATTCAGTGAAACGCTAGTCTCCTGATTACTGCAGATACACCCTGCTGATGAGTGGTAACAAGTACGAAACCTATGTCCAGGGTTTCCTGCCGACTAAGTTTCACCATCTTACATCAAAATAGAAAGGAGTATAATGCATACAATTTAACTTTTAGAGTTCAAGAAATATTTGCGCATAAAAACTGATACAATCAGTCCTACGCATTAATTACTTCTCACTTAATCCACTTGCTTAGAAAACTTTATAAAATATTGGCTATTAAACGTTACACACGATATTTCATTACTCATTTAAATGCATATGGATAACAACTATGGACATGAATTCAATTTCGACAATGTAGAAATTTTGGACGGAGAGAGGAAACAAAAAAGCATCAGAGAATTCCTAGAAGCTTGGTATTCAGGTCAGTCAGTCAGCAATCAACAGATGTATAAACATAGACCCAGTCTATCAACCAATAAGAAAAATGACAAACAAAAGGAAGGTCAGAGATCAGGTCAAGCAGAGGAACAGTCAACAGGAAAGTCTATACAATCAATGACACAACAATCGAAGGAAACAACCAATCACAGACAACTTTGTCAAGGCAAGCTACTAAATCACTGACGGAGAGATATTGACAGCTCATACTGAAGTTAGTGCTGTGGATGATGTCACTGTCTAACAAGACGATGAAAGCTTCACGATTAAACAACCCAGCTCAGAGAACACAATGCAACCAAGATGTTAGGTAGTTATCGACAATTGGCAGGTAGCCGTGCGTACTTGCTGGCACTTGTCAGCAAGATATATCTGCGACTCAGAAGAAACTAATGTCCCCTTTGATTTTTGAACTTCTGTCACTCAATGTAACAGTCAACAGCGTTACCAATGAACTTTTCGGGACGCGACTGATCTCTTATATGACTGGATTAGATACATTGATTAGTCACTGCAAATTAACCAACTTTTTGTTGTCTAGTCCTAAGTGCTGATTGAATTCTACCGAATATTTCCCAATGTGGCCACCAAGCTAGAAGGCTAAACAAGTAGCATGTTTATAATGACTGACTGACCGGCTAACTAGTTTTTGTAAGTTGGGATTTCTAAAACAGTTAGTTAGACAGAAATAATGGGAAAATAATAGATGACGCTTAAAACACGGAATTTGTTAAATGCTAAATTTCGTTGCAACTAGTTATTATATTCCAACTTCACATAGTTTCATCTCCAAACGGTTGTCTCTAACAGAAAGTTTTATTACTTATTTCTTACTTTAGTATAGTTATTGAGAATAAAACAAAGAGGGGTAACTATTTCAAATCCTTTGATCTTTATTGCTATGATTTGCTTAGTATTAGAACATGAAAACTAAATTTCACGCCATTATAACTGACTAAATTATAGACTTTGTTCGGGGCGAAAAGCATTAAATTTTTTGTGGTTATTCATCTGAACTACATAGATTAAGAATTTAAGTATAGTCGCCACATCACAGGGACTATTTCACATAATCTTTTAATCAAAAATGAAGCCAGTGGGTTTATTCTTATAGGCAAAGGATTAAAGTACAGTGGGCTAAAGTGAGTTTTATCTCAACACGTAATACCTATCAATAGCATAATACCCACTTACTTAAGAGTGCACATGCTCATACCACTACTGCAGAAGGTCTGGAAGGAAGGAAGGAAAGGTACCTGCAGATTGGAGGAAGGATTACCTTATCAAACTCCCAAACAAGGGAGACCTAAGTCTTTGCAAGAACTAGCGAGGAATCATGCTCCACTCCTGTTCATTCCAAGCAAAATATTATGCTGTATCATCCTGGAAAAACTAAAAGATGCTCTACATTCAAAATTACGACGGAAACAAATCGCAACGCTATGCTAAGCTAAGCAACATCATTTAACAGAGTATAGAATATCAGTCAATTGGATCTTTACCTCAACTTCATCGATTTTGAAAAGGTATTCGACAGCGTCGACCGACAAATAGTTTGGAAACTGCTTGTTTCAACACTACGGTCTCACTGCCACAAACCTTTATCGACCTCATTCAACAGCTTATACTATGTGATGTTACATGCCAAGTGATTCATAATGGAAATATCAATGATACCTTTGAAGTGAAGACAGGAGCAAGACAAGGCTGCCGCTCACTATCACCCGTGATCTTCCTGATTGTGGTCGACTCGACTCGACTGGATCTTGCAGAAAACCGTGAGAAGCGAGGTGATGGACATACGCTGGCCACACCGATGAAAAGACCCAGAAGAAGATTTCGATCTCACCGCTGATGATGATTTATGTCTAGTATCTTGTCGTACAAACTAGAAGATCTACAGGCAAATCTAACAGGTTGATTGAGGAGGCGAGACAACGAAGACAAAACCAACTTCAGATGTACGTAGATAAGACACAGGCGATGACGATACCTATCCAACAACACTAACAACAACAAGCACCAATCAACATCAACGGAGGAATCGAAACGAAGTTGTCTCTTTCATCTACCTAGGCAAAGCAGTATCAATTCAACTACAGGCAGGGGCATAGATGACGACGGCAAAGTAGCCAAAGTTGGAAAGACAGCAACACAGGCCTTGATTAATCTGAAATCAGTGTGGTGATCTACTGCACTGCACTGCACCTCACTATACTGTACTGTACCGTTCTATACTGTACTGTACTGTACTGCACTATACTCAGCATAAAATGTGAACAACATCCGGATTTTCAACACCAATTCAGTCAAGTGAGCAAATGCTTCTATATGATGGTTGACAGATTTGGAGACGCATTACTTAAAGCATTTCCAACAAACTACAGACATTCATCAACAGCTGCCACCTACACTCACTCGATACTGACACACTGAAGATCAGACTGATGGCCACAGTAATAAGAATAAGCCACATGGAACTCATTCTAGGTGGCTGGTTGGCTGAACAATGAACCAACCAACAACCCATCACCCAACAGCTATGCAGAAGAAGTGAGTGGAGATTGATGGGATTGAGCATACAGTGAGAAGGCCGATTGAGGACATCACGTGTCAGGTCAGGCTGTCGAGTGGAATCGAAATGCGGGAAGACGAGTTTGGCATCCGAGGCGAGTGTGACATGAAGTAGATGGCATGAGGAATAAGTGGAAGCTTATGGGCAGTGGTGGAGTGTGTTTGAGATGACTGTAGAGCAGAGAGTGCAATGTAGGCGTGCTACTGAAGCGGTGTGTTCCACTAGGAACTCAAGGGACAAATAATAATAAATAAGTGAAATGACTTAAACAAATCAACATTAATGTTTTTCACTGAATACTGCTTCAAACAGCTTTATGAGCACTAGAATTCAAACCACATAGAGAAGAAATTAGGAACCGTAGGTATCGGAAATGCGTTTTAGTTTAGTAGGATCATGTTCAACATGAGTAAATTACCCGGTTTAGAAAGATTTTGGTATTAAGAAAGTATAGTGAACTGTGAAGTTTACTGTTGGTTTTTAGAGGTGTATAGGAGTTAAATCGCCTTGTTTCGTTCAGTATATAATATTCAGTAATAAAACATGCTATGCACGAAATATCCTACTAAGTGACATGAGTAGGTCTAAATTGTTCACACTGACCAATAGTGCTTGTCACCCAGATGGTGATCTAAATACTAGAAAGCTATTTCTGTGGTTCATCATCGGTGTACTCAAATTGATTTAGCTCAGACTGCCTGTTGTGACCGAGTGGAATTCCGAGCGTAGATTTAATGATACTGAGACTCAATAGATAATACTTCAACCAAATACTTTTACGACTGACCTCCCTCAGTACCTTCTGCTTCATTGAGCCGCAAAAAATCAGAAGACAAAGAGGGCCTGTGACTACAAGAGCAACGACAAATTTATCAGACAAAATACACAATAAATATGTATTTATAAAACTCTCAGAAAACAAAACTAGAAATGAACCAATCCGATTTGTTGTATGACGTAGAACTTTTCCAATCAGGTTCTCATGTCAGTGCATACATAAATCAGATCATGATCTGAAAACAACTTCCCTATTAGTTGCCTTTTGTCGCCACGTATCATACACAAAATGATTAGACCATACTAATTGGTGTGAGTGGTCTAGTACTACTTATGTCAACCAGTATTATATTTCATAAAGCTTTCATGCTTGAAATCTTGACACCAATTATAGTGTCAAGCAGATCAAATTTTATGATCTAAACATTTTGGTTTTCTACAGGAAACTATAATGAGACTCATTTATATGAATATGCCAAGATTTTTATATACACCTTAAAAACTGCAATATCATATTTATGAAATGTTATGAAAAGATATTTTAAAGCCTGTACGACGATTACAAAATTTAGTTCACCCTTTCATATTCTGTATTATTTTACTCCAAATTCAATTTGTGAAGAAAAAAAAATCTTTTACTTTTCTATCAACTAAATTTTACGTTACCTAGTGAAAAAAGGAACCTAATGAAACATTCTATACCTTGACAAAAAAGAACTTTTAACACCTACTAACTGAAACTTCATTGATCTGTATGATAATTGAGTTAATGTTGATGAATTGAATAACGTTGAATAAGTAAAACTCATGAGATTGTAATCAATATATGCATAGACATAAACAAGATGCCTAGAGGAAAGGGAATCATGTTTGAATGTAAAAGATTTCACATGTATCGTTCACATGATGATTTCGTGGATATTTTCTTAGTTTCAAACTATTTTTCATCACGGAGGAACATCAGCTGGGAAACCACGGGTAACATGAAAGTACCAGACATTTATTTCTTCCTTCTTTTGGAGTCGGAAGCAATGTATGCTCATGAAAACGAAAGGGTTAAAGCTTAATAATGTCGGGTTTTGTTATGACTACTTGACGATTTTGATACTGAGATGAAACACAATGGCTAACATTTTCTAACTTCTGTCATTTATTAACATAGCTCGGTCTTCATTCAATACCAACAGTGGACACCCGTCTCAACTCCGACTTAATTGACCTCAGAGGACATGACTTCTTACTGGGAAATCAGAAAACCCAACTCGATGTTAAAAATGACTAGCGAATAGTAGTTCAGTTGATGGTTGGCGATATACTGAAGGTCGACAGAAGTATAAAACAATAAATAACTGGGTTCCAGCCGGGTGACCTAATTGTTTTGTGGTAACTGTGACACCTGAATGTCTTTGCGTTGATCACTCTCGGGGTCATATACGTACACTGTTGAACAGTCCTTAATCAAACCACCATTCTATTCTGCTGCCCTTTGCAATTCACAAAAGTTCACAACCAGAAGAAAACTTCTGTCTTATTCAGGCTTTAAATGTTATCCAGTTCTGTAATAACTCATGTTTCACAACATGGATGTAATTTATGCTATTTTACATACAAAATAATGAGCAAACGATCATGTTTTCATGATTGGGAATCAAGTATTTTTTTTCCAGATTTCAAATGACCGCAATTTGTAATATGCTTTATTGACGACTATTATCTTTACACGAGTCTCAAAACCCGTCGCTATACAGGGTAGACCTGTGCTACCAGATAGGCTCCAATTTGGATGCCTTGATACAGTCCGGACACCCATTACATCGTAGCATGCTTCGTGCCCATCAGCAGAATCCACGGAACATTCGCATAGAAACTCATCTGTCAAAAGAGGTCAAACAATTCCACCCTGTATAGCAACAGATAATTATAACTATCGGTAAACGATAACCGATACCCGTTGTATATGTGGTGGCTCTTGGGTTCAAGTCGCATAATAGATAACGCTTTGTCAATGGATGCGACGGGTGCTGGGTTCGAATTTCAACAGGAACAACATCACTCACTGAGGCGCAGGTACATCTAACTGACAAGTACTAAATAGGATAAATCGCATGTCCTGGATTCCGCTACCAGCCACCAAGCAGACTGCAGTTCGATAACCGGCCTGTATGAATCATTAACTAGATAAAAATGAGAACAAAGAGAACTGATGCCCATTTCAGCAGACTATAACAGTCCCAGTCCTCTAAAAACTTACATGAAGCACGATCAAATACAATAAATTATGAATTACTGAATCAACCATTTAGACTAGGAATCGGGTAACATACTTAACAGACAACAGACCATTACTGTTAGATAAAATAGTGAAGAATAGTAGTTCATTAACGACTGAAAGGAATACTTATCGAAACCAATTCCAAAATAAGAAGAAAAAGAAGAAGAAACAGATATTTCAGGCTAACATCTTCACTGGATCACACATAATCTCATCTCCACTATAAAATAATTAACCCAGCCATATATTTTCTTTCACTCTATATCTTTTCAAAGATGAATATCACAAGAATTAGTTCAATGCACTTCAAAGCACACAGTTCAACATAATTAATATTTTATGAACATTTTGTCGGAGTATTTGTAGTAGTAGAGGTAGGAAGTCTTGGAAGTCGATCTTTATTTGTCTAAATACTGACAATAATTTATCGTTTATATTTCTAATCCTTCACCAATCGGTTATAAATCAGAAAAACGGTTTTCAAATATCCAACGGTAAATAAGTCACCAGATAAATGTCCACTGATATCTTTATTCCACTCACAATACATTAAACTAAAATATTCTAACTCTTATTGCATAAGGGAATAATTTATCACAAGTTAATATAGGAGTAAAACTTGAGCACTGTGGTCGGTTGTAATTACATTTTAATCTGTTTATTAAGAATGTCACACAGTGAAGGAACAGTATCACCTACTGGATAACATTTCGGACACAATTTACTGTCCATATTCATATCAGGTAACTCCACAACTTTCAGACAGAGTTCATATATTCCTAATTTTCTCTCCTTCTTTGTGACAACAAGACTAGTAGAATTTTCCATATATCTGGGACAGGTGCAGAATCATTTCGATTGCATTCAAGAATTCTCAATAAGGCTCAATAAAGTGGCATGTAAACCAACAGACTCGCTTAGAAACAAGCTTTGTAGGTTAAAAGATTCTGTGGAATGAAATTAGGCAAAATAGTCTGGTTTACCCAATCCCTTGCAATGATTGCATGGTCACATACATAGGTGGAAGTAGTAGACCAGGGTCAAGTAGAATGACAGAACACAAAAACTGAGCTAAATCACTCCTAGTAAGATAAGAAGTTTAGAAAAATGCTCGGCTATAGCTATGCACGTAGATGCATGTAATCACATAAAAGAGTTGTATAGAGCGACCGGAACAGGCTGGATTCAGGAAGTACAAATCATGTGCGGATCAAATTGTAGCGCTTCGCATCATCATGGAACAGAATATAGAATGGCAGTAAACCCTTTACCTCAACTTCATCGACTTCGAAAACGCTTTTGACAGTGTCGACCAACAAGTAATTTGGAAACTGCTTCAACACTACGGAATACCACAAACCTTTATCAATCTCATTCAACAACTATGTGAAGACACCATATGCCAGCCAAGTAATTCACAATGGGAAGCTCAGTGATGCTTTTGAAGTGAAGTAAAGACAGGAGTGAAACAAGGCTGTCTACTATCACACTTGATATTCCTGATTGTGGTGGACTGGATCATGCAACAAACAGTGGGGAGCTGTGAGAAGAGGAGGATACGTTGGCTGGACTGTGGAAAAGAACCTAGAAGATTTGGATTTCGCCAGTGATGACTTGTGTCTGATGTCACACAAACTTGAAGATCTGCAGGCGAAAGATAACAAGTTGACAGAAGAGGCACGGCAACGAAAACAGGACTTCAAGTGAACGTAGATAAGACAGAGGTGATGAAGATACCAAACCAACCAACCAACCAACCAACCACCAACAACAAAAACAAGCTCCAATCACCATCAATGGGAGAAACTTGAACGAACTAGCCTCTTTCACCTATCTAGGCAAGGCAGCACTATTTCAACTACAGGCAGCACAGGCACAGATGAGGATGTCAAAGCCAGGACCAGAAAGATAGCAAGACAGGCGTTCATCAACCTGAAACCAGTGTGGAGATCTACTGCACTGCACTGCACTCCACTCAGCATAAAGCGTGAACAACATCCGGATTTTCAACACCAATTCAGTCAAGTGAGTCAGTGCTTCTCTGTGATGGTTGAGAGACGTGGCAGCGCGTTACGAAAGGGATTTCCAACAAACTACAGACATTCATCAACAGCTGGCACCTACGCTGTCTGGTTACTGAAGATCAGATTGATTGCCGTAGTGGTGAGAATAAGTAACAAGGAACTCACTGTGGTTTGCCTGGTAACGAACCAACCGAGAACCTATCGGTGAACAAATATGTAGGAGGAAGTGGAGATGGGTTGTATTGGGTATACACTGAGAAGGGTGACTGGGGACATGAGGCGTCAGGTCAGGGTGTTGAGTGGAACCGAGATGGGAAACGGCGAGTTTGGCGTGCGAGGCGAGGGTGACATGGAGGAGATGGTGTGAGGAAGAAATGAGAGCTTGTGGGCTGTCATGGTGCCATGTTCAAAAGATTTCAGAGGAGAGAGTGGAATGGAGACGTGCTAGTTAAGCCCTATATTCCATTAGGAACCCAGGGGACAAATAATAATGTTATAATAAAGGTTCATCCACTGGATTAAGTGTCACTGATAACATATGACCATCAAGATTTGTTAAATGCCTGGAATTATGGATCTTTTTAACTAAGTGGTTTAAAGTAGAGCACTTCAGATATTAAACACGAAACTTACGTAGTATTTGAATTTAACTCCATGTTTTGACAATGTCTCTTAAAACTATGCTGCATATCACAGGATCACAGATAAAAACCGTATGAATAGATAAATCACTTTGTTAGTTAAGAGAATATAAAGTGATATACAGAAGGATTGGATAAATTGTTGGCGAAAGACATTACATGCGGACAGGAATCTATTGTTGATATTTTCACTGTTTGACGACTGAGACACCTTTGAGTAAACAGTTAAGCTTTTAAATAGTTTGTAAACTGTTTATTTAATCGTTTGTATGCTGGTCCATTTATGTTACCTGGTCAGACGTATGTGATGTATACAATTTAAACATATGAGCTGAATTCATCTGATTACAACTGGTCACATATTTGAAACATACAGATGAACATGAAAGATGTTGAGTATTTTCCTGTAGTACATTCCATCATCTCAACTAATCCAAAGATCTGGAGAATGTCAGGTGTATTCTTTAGAGGTATAATACAAAAATGTTACTAACTTTTCACTTATTCCAACTTTAGATATCAGAAGATGCATTACAAGTGATGATAGTTTACCAACCAAATGAATGAATAAGAATGTCTTGTCGACCTACTGATGCACACCATAGCTCCACATTAGATAATTGATAGCCTGGAAAATTACATGATACTCGAAACTATCAATGATTTATAGACGATCTGACAATTCATATAATATTATTATATTATTATTTGTCCCCTGGGTTCCTAATGGAATATAGGGCTTAACTAGCACATCTCCATTCCATTCTCTCCTCTGAAATCTTTTGAACATGGCACCATGACAGCCCACAAGCTCTCATTTCTTCCTCACACCATCTCCTCCATGTCACCCTCGCCTCGCACGCCAAACTCGCCGTTTCCCATCTCGGTTCCACTCAACACCCTGACCTGACGCCTCATGTCCCCAGTCACCCTTCTCAGTGTATACCCAATACAACCCATCTCCACTTCCTCCTACATATTTGTTCACCGATAGGTTCTCGGTTGGTTCGTTACCAGGCAAACCACAGTGAGTTCCTTGTTACTTATTCTCACCACTACGGCAATCAATCTGATCTTCAGTAACCAGACAGCGTAGGTGCCAGCTGTTGATGAATGTCTGTAGTTTGTTGGAAATCCCTTTCGTAACGCGCTGCCACGTCTCTCAACCATCACAGAGAAGCACTGACTCACTTGACTGAATTGGTGTTGAAAATCCGGATGTTGTTCACGCTTTATGCTGAGTGGAGTGCAGTGCAGTGCAGTAGATCTCCACACTGGTTTCAGGTTGATGAACGCCTGTCTTGCTTTCTTTCTGGTCCTGGCTTTGACATCCTCATCTGTGCCTGTGCTGCCTGTAGTTGAAATAGTGCTGCCTTGCCTAGATAGGTGAAAGAGGCTAGTTCGTTCAAGTTTCTCCCATTGATGGTGATTGGAGCTTGTTTTTGTTGTTGGTGGTTGGTTGGTTGGTTGGTTGGTTTGGTATCTTCATCACCTCTGTCTTCTCTACATTCAGTCATATTTCAAATTTTATATATAAATGGATCAAACTTGACTATGACACTGATGTTACTTAACTAGCATTCAGTCTATTATTTAAAGCATATAGAAATAAAACCCTGGTATCACTGAAATTTACAATATATTTAAAAGAGGAAAACATTTATCAAAATTTATCTAAAACAACCAAAGTTATCTTAAAATCGATCAATCAACTGTAATAAAAATGCAATTACATGAATATGATGGGGAACGAGTTAAAAGAGTATTCAACACATGACGTGAAAAATTTCCTCAAAGAAACGATATGAAATCGTTCAAGAAACAACCATTAACTGTAGATAGAAGACATAAACTGAATGTCATACGAAAACAAAAAAGTAATAGGTTAATGATTAGAGTTTGGGTAATCTATTTTCTCACTTTGTGAAACAGTATTCAACACATCAATTGGAATCCAGTAGGTTGATTTATCTTCTTCTTTTATGTAAGGAGATCGAATTACAATATTCTTAGACTTGGTTTCATCTGTTTTCACTTTCTCCATAGCTTCATTCTCATCCATTTTTGTACACTTTTCAATGCGTCTCCTTCTTGAGAGCTTATAAATATCACTCAACAAATCTACATGATAGTTTTTTGCTTCTTCATTGTTTAAAAACCACTTTGGTGGTAGTGATGGAAATTTTTTCAAAAAATTAACTGCCTAAATTCAATTAGTAAATAAATAAATAATTGATTCATACCTGCCTAATTTCATCTGCATCATACTTTTCTCTCAAAATACTATAAAAAGGATCATTGTCCATCTTATCCTGTATGATAACACTGTGAAGAACCTCTGTATTCTATATACAAGTATTTGCCAATATACATAAGAATACACACAATACTATCAATTAAGGAACTTTATAAACAATAAATGGTGACAAAGAAATATATCAACAAACTGATTTAGTGCTTCCTATCAAAGTTTAGACTAGGAACCAACTATCGTTTCTAAATCTTGGTAAATAATGCTCATAATGTTGGTTATAATAACTAATCAAACCAGCCTTTAATCCTGCACAATAAAAAAGCACTGACTGGTTAACCAATCTCTGATGAATATTATTTTAAAGTTGTTTGCCTGATAACCAGAAAGTAAATAGCAACAGTATATCACGTTTGAAATTTTCTTCAAAATTCAAGACAACAGTTTCAATAAAGATTTACCCCTAGAAGCTTAAAGTCAACACTCTTGTTGAGAATAATAAGTAAACAATCAAGTCCTACAAAAAAACAGAATCAACAATGCAAAGTAGTTGTCTGATGAACTAAAACAGTAGAAATATCGAGGAAGGCGAGGGGTTTGACAAGGTGAAAATTGTTGGTAGATAAGAAACGCAAATATTGAGTGTCAGCACAAAGCGCACACTTTTCAAACGTATCTTGAAGCACTATCCTGCATGGTTGTCAACGACAGAATGTAAATCAATTAACAGTTCAATTCTTCAACATTTGGTCAACTCTGAACATAAAGCTAGACCAGAATCTTCCTTCAATATCATTTGTCGTATCAGATGGAATAGTTCAAAAGGAGTACGACTTCGACAGTTGTGCACAGCCGAGGCACTGACAATTCATCAATTCAAGCCTGATCTCTGTGTGCAAAATAAGTATGTTCAATCTCTCATCTTACTATGGTCTTAACACTTTCATTTTTTTCGATTTCATTATAATTAATTAGCTTATTATTATCACCTTTATTACGACCCTTGTCTCATTCTTAACCTTCTTTACACCTATCTATCAAGTGGACAACTCAATATTTGCGTTTCTGATCTACCAACAATTTTCATCTTGTCAAACTCCTTGCCTTCCTCGATATTTCTACTGTCTTAGTTTATTAGGCAACTACTTTGCATTGTTGATTCCGGTTTTTTTTAGCACTAGGTTAATGATGTAGCTATTATACCCTATTGTTTTATAATGGACTGTTATAAGTAAATAAGCAAGAGCTGTTGATTGCTGATGATGAAATTAAAAATAAAATGTCAACAAGAAATGAGAGTTAAAGAAATACAGAAGAATAAGTAGATTAAAATAATGTTCAGATTTACAGAAGCAAAATCTAAAATTCTCAAAAGAAGGGGAAGAGGAAATAATGCAAATAAGGTGGTTGGCAATAGGGATTTGACAAGTATTTAAGGTATATGAGATACCTAATGATAAAATTACCTAACTGTAAAATACTATTGGATAAGTCGAATCTTGGTCAGCATTTTTACAAACAAGATAAAGCTGCAAACCAATGTAAGGCTAATCAAGCTGTTTGTAATGCATTCGAAATCTTACTCACTCACCTTCCACTTTTGATTTCTAGACTGCCTTACCTCTTCATTGTCAAGCTCTACTATTTGTCAGTTATCTTTCACTGTTAAATGTAAGTACATCATGTGTACTTGTTGAGTCACTAAAAGTTAAGCTATTTTGTAAAATGTTGTTGAATTATATAAACGGTTAGTCGCCGAAGAGCTGGAATTGTTTTTAAGTGTTACAGTTTGCTATAGAATAACGCCAAGATCTGCTATCTTTAATGTATGCTTTTAAAAGGAAATTCTGATAAAACTATATTTTAGTGGTTTTCAAACCAATCATCTGCATGAAATAAGCAAGTATACTACTCGGTTTACATCACTTTTGTATGTTATCTAATCCGTTTATGAATTATTCCTTTTCCTGAAATATATCTTTCTCACCGACCATCAACGATCAAGTCTAGCCCATATGGCAAGTGATCCGTTAACAATTGGTGTGCCACAAAGCAGAAGGAACTTTCTGACGTTTATTGCTGAGCACAGGGTCAATCTGTCCGGTGGCAGTTTCCTGAAGGTGAACAGCCCCTTTTTTAGAGCCAACACAGCTACACCTCTAGGTTGCCCAACTCTAGTGTGCATCACACAACATCCCATTTCAGCTTATCAAAAATTTCTTCTCTTCTGAGAAAGCCGTCACTGCAACCAGGAAGTTAGGCAGGATGACAGAATTTGATCGATAATCTAAGGTTGCATTGTCGTGCGTCATGGACATACTTTCTAAATAAGTCGCGTCCTCCTATTGATTTTCATTTACTTTTCATGATGTACAGCAGCAATTGCCTCTGGAGTGGGTTCAGAGTTTCAGGCGGAGGTGGTTGACTTTGCGGTCGACCCAGCTGTAAATTTCCAGTAGACAAAGGTATGCAGTGCGATGCATGTGGATGTTGATTCCATAAAGTTTGTACTGGATTAACACCAACCGTGTACAATTGTTGCAGCAAACCAGCTTCTCCCTGGTTATGTGATTTCTGCTGTAAGCCCTTGTCAGCCCTAATCCAGGAAGCTGGCGAAATGTTACTGGTTAGAAAACATTCATATGGTAATGAATGTGGCATCAGATGATGACACTACAAGTGTTATTGTTAATACATCTGACACAAGATCTCAAAATGGACTTTTGGATACTAGTGATCTAGTGAGATTGCACGAGTTACAATGCGTACTCGATGCAAGAGAAAACCGAGGACAACAGATACACTAACTATGATCCCTAAGGATTCACTGAAAGACGGCATCTCCGTTAGCAACGTTGACTGTATAAAAGTGATCAATGAGTCTGAATAAATTTCTCCAAGGAAAAAATTGAAAAAACCTCCAAAAGTCATCACTGAAGCTACTAAGCTTATGAGACCTATCGAGGTTTCGGAAGCCGTCAACAGGTGACTCAAGGATTCCATACTAATGCCCATTGTGATCTTCTGGAATGTTGAGGAGTCACTGGACAAAGACCCTTCAGTACGTTATGGCCATGACATGAAACTATTCGACTCCGCCATCAGAAATTCTATCTGAAACGTCTAAAGAAGTACACATCTCCAAAGTAGTCAGGCTAGGTAAGAAAAAGGATGAAAAACCTGATGAGAAGAAGATTTTGAAGGTTGTTTTAGACAACAAAGAAGAAGTAACGCATCCAAACTACGAAGTCTGGACATCCACGTCCGACCTGACTAGCCTCTAGAGGACCAAATCAAAAGAGGAAAAGTTGTCATCTAACTTAAGGCTTGACGAACTAATGGGAAGAACAATCTTAAAGTTGTGGGTTTTCAGGTTGTGAGGTCACGGAAGCTAATGCTTCCAAGGCCTGTATGGGTGGGTCATGGAACTCTTTCAACACAGTGAACGTAATCTACACCAATGCCCACAGTATTAGGAGTAAAATCACAAAATCGAGACTCTAATCTGTGAACTAGGTCCTGATGTAGTAGCCCTTACTGAAACCTGGCTAATAAAGGATTTAGATTTTACACCACTTCTTACAGGGTATTACTGTGTAATCACGGATAAGGTTGTGAGTAGCAAAGGTGGCGGGATACTGCTTTATGTCCGGAATGATGTCCACAGACGATCAGTCACTTCCGAAGCATATGAATGCTGGACATGCGAAGTGGTCAGTTGCAAGCTGAAGTCAAAGCGAAGTTTCTGTACTATTGAGGTCACCTACCATAGTCCATCCTGCCTTGCAAATGACTTCGTGCTAACCCATATATGTAAGTGGATTATAAATAACAGATACCCGATAGCTGGGGATCCGAATGCTCCACACATGAACTGGACGAAGCTAACAGCCTCAGTATCAGGCAGTTCCTTCGAAAATGACTTACTTCTAACTGTATTAGAATCTGCTTTAGTTCAAAACGTAACTTGTACACAGTCTCCAATGTCCTACGAAAAACAGCTTGTGAGGGATTGCCAGAAGTTTCCTAAAAGACTTTTCGCGTTCATCACAAGAAGGACTAAGAGAAAATGTGGAATTCCCTCTCTGGTGACAGATGGAAAGTTCGGTAGTCTGGCGGCATCTAATCTGTTCAAAGCTGAACGTCTCTCAGATTACTTTAGTGAAGTCTTCTCAGTAGATCATGGTGATGAAGTGCTCAATGGTTGTATCAGCTCTGCCCCACTGATGGATACAATGTTCATATCAAAGGAAACAGTCTTGCAGTTGCTCATTAGTCTTAAACCTGGAAAATCCCCGGGTCCCGATAATTTACACCCCAGACTGATGTCTTTGCTAGCGGATATTATTGCTGAGCCAATCACTGATCTTTTCAATATGTCCCTATCTAAAACTCGCCTCCCTAAAGACTGGAAAGATTCCATGATCAGTCCGGTCTTTAAGGCCGGTAGTCACCAGCTGGTGGCTAACTATCACTCTGTGAGTTTAACTAGCATAGTTATCAAGATTTTAGAAAAAATAATTCGTGGCAAAGTACTTAAACATGTTGAATCAGCCAATCTTTTAGCGCCACAGTAACACGGTTTTCCTAATGTGCACTCCTGTTTAACAAACCTCTTCGTAGTGAGAGAGGAATGGGTTGCAACTCGTCACTGCAAGCTGCCAATAGATGCCGTGTTTATAGAATTCAGTAAGCCATTCGACAAAGTATCGCGTGTGGAATTACTAGGAAAGCTCTCCTATTCCGGGTTTGATGCTTCATTGCAAGCCTGGATTAGGGAACTTTTGTACGATAGAAGGCAAAGAGTAAAGGTAAGTGGGATACTGTCCGGATGGAAACCTGTGATAAGTGGAGTTCCTCAAGGAACAATCCTAGGTCCACTGCTTTTCGCGTTATATATATCAAAGAATGCTCAACTCTTCGGTGCTGCTATTCACTGATGATGTAAAAATTTAGAAAGCCATAGGTAGTGATGCCGACAGGTATGCTCTTCAAGCGTATTTTCATGAACTGGTAGGTTGATCCAAAGTTGGTGCCTGGAAACCAACTATAATAAAAGTGCAATAATGCACTCTGGTCATAGAGAGTTTCCAGTATTCCGTTGGTGGTACAACACTACTACCAGTCCTAGAACTGAAAGACTTAGGTGTCATCATTAATCATGATTTGAAAACCTCGGTGAGCCGTAATGCAGCTGTAGCAAAGGGCTTCCGCGTGTTATGGTCCGCTCGCACAGCCTTCAAAAGTTCCGATCAGGGCAGGTTCAGAATACTCTATTCTACTTACGTTAAACATAATTTCGAATACTGCATTCAGACGGTCAGCCTATGTCTAAAAAGGACGCTGACGCACTCGAACGTGTTCAAATGGTAGGTACTAAGCTTGTGGCAAGCCTTCCGAATCTGTGCTATGAGAAATGACTTATTCCCACTGTCTTTCTGTAGAAAACGGGGTGATCTCATACTAGCATTTCATATCTTTAATAATGACTTCAGTACTGATGTGTCCTATCTTTACTCCCCTGCTATAACCGATTATCTCCAAGGACACCGCAAGAAAATCCAAAAGCTGCGATCCAATCAAATTACCGTAAACCTGCATTTCTCCCATCATCTAGTCAACGATCGGAAATAATCACCTTAGCAAGTATTATCAGCATCTTCTGTCAACGCGTTTAATGAGAAACTAGATCTTCACAGAGATATCTCCTTAAAGGATTAACACAGGCCTACTGGCCTACAATCCCTATAAATGAAAACCAAAACTTACTTTGGCGGTAAAAGAGGTTTGACCGTTGTTTTATTGCTTGCTGTTGTAACCATCAGCGGAGTGTCACTGAGTATTTTTTTGGCGTAACTCTGTTTCATGGTAATGGCAACAGTGAAGTATTTACTTGAGTCTTTTACAGTCTCCCCGAAGAAATTCGTAGCAAAATATAGGCTAGTACGATAATGAAATGAAATGTACAAGAACCATGTATGTGAATGATACATCTAATATTTACTTAGCGCAACGACAGTTTACCCAGCTATTACAAAAGCTGAACACATAGGCTCCATTACTTTTGGCCACAACGACGCTCTATGTATGGCAATCAACTTCTTGGCCACTGCATTTTACCACTATCACATTCGTACTTCTTAGTCGCTTTCTCTTGTCCGCTTTTAAAAGTACACTGTGGTTCGTCCTAACAGTGCTATCACAGTTTACACTTACTCACCTAATGATGACAGAGGTACTCAGTTTTGTCAGGTTTGAAGATCTGTCGGTTTTCAGGTATCAATAGCCATGACTCAGACTAAGTTAAGATTCAGTGAGCTTCTTGTACGTCTCTTAGTTACAGCCTTATTTGCACCAATCAAGGAGTGAAGCTACATTGGGGAACTTATAGGGAGGTGACCACAACAGACAATGCAGTTTTACTATGCATACCTGTAAATAGACATCGAAGGTGACTGTGGAACAAACCCAGCTAGCAAACACCTGGGGCGCATTTTGAAATTTTCGGGCAAACAACGGTAGAAAAACTTTGGGCTTACTGCAGACAATGCATCCTCACTCCCGAAATTGTCAAGAGTTCCTGAAGAAATTGTCGAAACCGTCAAAAGGTGCCCAAACTACCCTAGTTGTCTGCAATGCATGCAAGTCTGTCAAACTGTCTGCAGTGCACCCAAAGTTTCCCAAATGAGGCATTATGACAGGCAGCAAGTAGGGTATGTGAGTAGAATTCTCATGAGTAGATGCTTAATCTTAGTATACGAGATTTGTAACTGTTTATTAACCTCCTGAAGACTGTAACCTTACGAAATACAATTTGTTTTGGAGACATGCCCAAAAGCTCCAAACTGCCCCGGAAGTTGATTTCGGGCAATTTGAATTACCCAAAAATATCAAAGTCCACCCAAAGTGTTTGACATCTGGGAAGATGAAGATTATATAAGTAAGACGATTAAAAGTGAATAGTCAACAGATTATAGACAAGAGGTTGCAGAACTCGCTTCAAAATTCCTGCCTGCACAACTCTCTGAAATTTTAAAATCTATCGACAAGTCTTGAACCTCACCTAGGTAACTAGTTTACCAGTTAATAGCTGGTCCTAAACCCAGAGAAACACGGAAGGTTGGGTATAGGGCTATTAACCCTACCCTGGAAAACCGATCTGACCTCTAAAGAAAATTCAAAGTACAAGGTAAATATGAAAAATAAAATCAAAATTATTCCTCACTGCAATCGGAGAGGCGAAATGACGCCGGTTGGTAAAAGCCTTTGCAAAGCCAGTTGGTGTCTGTTTTCTCTCCGCGAAAACGAAAGTAAGAGTGGGGACATGGAATGTTCAACACTGTTTGAAACTAGCAAGACTGTCCAGATTGAAAGGGAGATGAGAAGGTATAGCATAGAAGTGCCAGGCTGGGAGTCTGCGAAAATGAATCGAATGGAAGTGGACTGTCCCAACTGTCATCTAAAGAGTCAATAATCTACTCCAATATTGTCACCCACACGACAACCACGAGCACAGCACACTGAGTTGTGGAGTGGCTATCATCATGTCCACAACAGCATCGAAGGCTATTAGGCAATGGGAACCAATCTCCTCAACGATCATGACAGCAAGGTTCAACTCAAAACGAAGGAAAGTCACAACCATACAATGCTACGCTACACACCTACAAATAATGCAGATCAAGAAAAGAGAAGAAGGAGGAATTCTACCGACAACTTCAATCAGTTATGAACAAGACCGCACCCCGATCGGCGATATCAAAATTCTAATGCGTGTGGTGACATGAATACCAAACTGGGAGCAGATAACACAGGAAGAGACTTTATCATGGGTTAAGAAGCACTCAGTGAAATGATGAATGAGAACGGAGGACTGTTTGCAGACTTCTGCACATTCAACGATTTGGTGATTGGAGGCACTGTGTTCAAGCACAAGAATATCCACAAAGCGAAGTGGATTTTATTTCACCAGACACCAGGACACACTACACTAAAATTCAGATCGACTTCATCTCAGTGTGAAGAAAGTAGACACAAGATGAAGAAGAGGAGTAGATGCAGGTTCACACAACTCGCTATCTAATGCATGGAACCTACCTTCAAAATCAATTTGAAAGCCTTCAAAGAAGTTGGTGATAGACGACCACAGTTCAAGTTCAACGCCCAGAACTAAAACTGAAGGGCGAAACTAAAAGGACATGTAAGTCAGCCATCAGGACTAAATGAGAGACATTGAGCAACATACCTGAAGGAGCCTGCATAGAGGAACACTGGAACTCTGCGGAAAAGATGTTGAAAGAAACCTGCATAACCGTATTAAGAAGAAAGAAGAAACAAAACAGGAAGAGGAATGGATGTCCATGGACACATGGAAGCTCATGGAGGAAGGAGAGGAAGATGATGAAGCAGAAGATGAACAAGTGCAGTGCAGGGTGAACCACGAAAAGAGGAACTGAACACAACCTATAAAACGCTACCCTGGACAAAGAAGTGAAGAAGAGTGCATGCAAAGACAAAAGACACTTCTACAACACATTGGTAAGTGAAGCAGAATAGGCAGCTGGTAAGAGAGACCCGACAACGTTGTATCAAATAACCAGGTTACTATTTGATAGTGAAGAGATTAACGCAGATGAAGGAAATCTAATTATCAAAGAAGAGAAACAACGGAAACGACGGACTGACCACTTCACAAAGCTCTTCAATCAATCACCACCACCACTTGAAATTCGGCCACAAATACCACCAGCAGCCCAGCCACAAGACTACCAGAGGACACAAGCTCTCCGACAAAAGCAGAAGAGAAGTCCAGAACGCCATAAAGTTGCTGAATTCCGGGAAAGCAGAAGGACCAGATGGAGTCCCTCCAGAAGCACTGAGAACAGATGTAGAAAAAACAGTGGACATGCTCACACCACACCACTATTGCAGAAGCTTCGCAAGAAAGGAAGGAAAGGTACCTACCCGCCTACTGATTGGAGGAATGGCTACTTTGTCAAACTCTCAAAGAAAAGAAACCTAAGTCTTTGCAAGAACTGACGAGGAATCATTTGCGGATCAGATTGCAACGCTACGCTAAGCTATGCATCATCACAGAACAGAGCATAGAACGACAGTCAATTCAACTCTACCTCAACTCCATCGATTTTGGAAAGGCCTTCGACAGCGTCGACCGACAAGCAATTTGAAAACTGCTTGCTTTAACACTACGGTCTTAGTGTAGCAAACCTTTATCAACCTCATTCAACAGCTAGATGCTATGTGATGTAACACGTCAAGTGATTCTGAATAGAAAGCTGAGTGACGCCTTTGAATTGAAGATAGGAGTAAGACAGGGCTACCGCCCACTATCACCGATGATATTCCTGATTCTGGTCGGCTGGACTTGATTATGCAACAGACAACTGTGAGGAGCAAGGTAATGGGCATACGCTGGTCACAACGATGAAAAGACCTCAGAACAAGATTTCGATATCACCGCCGATGATGATTTATGTCTGATGTCTTGTCGTACAAACTCGAAGATCTACAGACAAAACCAATAAGTTGATAGAAGAGCTAGCGAAAACAGGACTTCAGGTGAAAGTAGATGAGACAGAAGTGATGAAGTTACCCAACCAACATCAACAACAAGCACCATCAACGGGAGAAATCGAAGGGAAGTTGTCTCTTTCACTTACCTGCCTAGGCACCATCGTTTCAACTACAGGCGGCACAGATGAGGATGCAAAAGCTAGGATGAAAAAGACAGCAAAATAGGCTTCCATCAATCTGAAACCAGTGTGTAGATCGACTGTACTCAGCATAAAGCGTGAACAACATCCGGATTTTCAACACTAATGTCAGTCAAGTCAGTGCAGCTACATGGTTCAGAAACCTAGCGCGTCAAGAAAAGCACAACAAACTACGGACATTACTCGACAGTTGCCTACGCTGGATACTGACAGTGAAGATCAGATAGCCAGAATAATAAGAATAAGCAACAAGGGACTCACTATAGCCTGCCAACGAACCAACCAAGAACCTATCGCTCAACAAATATGCAGAAGAGTGGATATGGATTGGATTGGGCATAGACTGAGAAGATCATCCAGGGACATCATGCGCCAGGCCAGGCCGTCGAGTAGAATCCAAATGGGAAACGATGAGTTGGGCGTCCGAGGTGAGGGTGACATGTAGGAGATTGTGCAAGGAAGAAATTGAAGGTTCTGGGTAGTGGTGGATCCAGATCCAAAAGATTTCAGAGAGTAAAGTGAAATGGAAATGTGCTGCTGAAGCCGTATGTTCCACTAGGAATCCAAGGGACAAATAATCATAATCAACGAGTCCTGAATTTATAAAATAAGGACCCTAACCTCCAGTCATAATTATGATTGCAGCAACATAGGCAATACAGCAGTAGATTGATACACTTAAACCTTTGATGGAGTTGGGTTCTCTGAGTTCTCTCCGTCTGTCAAAATTATCCGCCTTAGCTATGAATATTGTTCATCATCTCATGAGCTAAACCTGCCATAAATTGTCCCCCTGTTTACATTCAGCATTAAAAGACAACCACAAAACATTCATAATTCATAATTGGACGGTAAGATAACCCCTATTTTAAAACAGGAAGGTGAGTGAGTATGATTTCAAACTTCACTCTAGATATTCAAAAGATAGACGGAAAACTCTAGGCGTTGTCATGGCAACAACCTAGAAATACCTGTATGCAATCTTACTGTAACATCTAACAATAGTAAGTGCGTAGGAAATAGATCTTTTGGCTCTCTTTTGCGTTGGACACAGAACTCCCTTCTACTTTTTTGCTTTTAGCTCCGATGACGTGAATGCTTTAGTGGGTTAGTAACTGCAATTTGCTGAGTGATTAGACAGCTACGGGTTGCTGAAAAGATTACGGGTTTTTTCGTGACTCCTATGTGTATAGGTGCCTGAATAGTAACAGCAAGATAGCAGGAAAATTTATACTGAAATTAACTGGAAAGTAAAAGTAGATCGTACGGGTCTAGTTTGCTACAGACGAATTGGCAGATAATGCAGGTGTATCAACAAGGGAGGTGGTGAGTGGGAAGTGGGAAGGAAGTAGTGGTAGGCTAGTGAGGTTGGTCAATCCCTGAGTACGTCTTTGGTAAACCATGAGAAACGACATAACTGCCAAACCGTCTTTTGAATGAGTCGACAGAGGTGCCAGTGACTATACCCCGTAGCAAGGCATTCCGCAAAGTACTTATTCTTAAGGAGAAAAATTAGAAGTTGAGCTTGGCGTTAGCTCTCTGATGGGCTCCCTCGTGATGGCCACCATGCTGCAACCAAGGCCAATTTGCGTGATTTGCCTGATGGATGATCTTTGAGGCCACATTGAGGTCGCTTCTCTTCTTCTGATAGCTCAAGGTGAGTGAGTTTAGGTGTTTCATCCCTTTGCCTTTCCTCCTAGTCCCACAAGTGGTTATGTTTCAACTTTTTGTATTTCTCAAGGATAGTGGAGTGCTGAGGATGCTACCATGTTCATGACCTCTTGGTGCGACCGTACGCAGGGACCGAAAACTATGGAAAAACGTTCAGGGGTGGAAGCTGTCTACGCAGAAGGTGCAAAGTGGTGTTCGCTCTGGCTGCCATTTCTTTGGGACTGGTGTTCGGGACGTCTGAGATGAGTCCCAATTCTTTTAATATGGATACTTTGGTGAATGCATGGTTGATCAAATTCGGCCAGCCTTGCTTCAAAGGCAATGATACGCATTACCTTACGCTTTTCCATGCTGAAGCCTAAGCCTTTATCAGCCGACTATAGTGCTAATTGCTGCTGTTAACTACCCTCCAAACTTTAATGTCATCAGCGAAGAGGAGGAGGGACGCGGAGATTTCGGTTGACGAGCATGAGGAACGGAAACGGTCCTAGGATTGCTCCTTGGGATATCCCTGATGTCGGCGGTCTTCACCCCGGCCGTATTCTGTTTACCCTGGTGCAAAACTGCCAGTCTTCTTGGTTCGAAGCAAACCAAGAGGACAGAACCTCGCTCACACCGGCTGAAACGATCTTGAGAAGCGAGACTGTGGATGGAGCGCTTTCAAATGCTTCAACTAGGTCGAGAAGAACGACAGTGCCGGCTTTTCTGTTGTTCAAGCAAGTGCAGTTGTCCCAGGCAACCAGCGAGTTGCTGGTGCACGAATGATCTCTCCAAAAGCCAGGCCGAACAGCATGGACAATGTTTTCCCCGCTAAGAGATTCCCAGATCTTGCAGGCCATCGGGCCTCCCAATGCTTTTGACGGTGTGTGGAGTAGGGTGGTCGGTCATTAGCTGCCAGAACTTCTTCTGCCTCCTCCCCTGAAGACGGATGGTAAGATCGCTCACTTCTATTCTCTAGAGGGTTTGCATTGCTCTAGCAAGTACTCGAAGAAGATGCAAATTAGTTTTCCAGGTGCCTCGTTCCAGTTCTTTAGGATTGCCGGTCTCAGGTTGTAATAGATGGGGTACTTGCCTTGACAGAGTCCAGAGGGTTTTCCCGTCACCTTTTTCTGTGATGGAGATGTGGGAAAAGCATCCGTTATGGTTTGACTAGTGTCATATAGAACCGGAGAAGATTTAGTGTAAGCACTAAGCTGCGCTTCGAAGTGTGGGCTCAGAAGCTCAGCTAACTACAGACTGATTATTGCATCCCCATTACAACCTATGATGGGATTAACTCTTTCTCTGAACGACTCCGGTTCCAATATGAAGCAGTACAGGCTTTTGTGGTTATATTGTAACTCCCTCTCTTGTCTCGGGAGTCCTCGGCTTCCGTGAGGGGGCGAAAGTTCCGTGGAGAGACGAGAGCCCCAGCATCAGACAGCAGTCTGGCCACATCTGACCGTCAAACTATCCTCCCTTGACTGGTAGTGTCTGGCAGCACACGGACGTCGAAAAATGATAGAGCCCTCTCTCCTATCGCTTATATTCGTCGTAGATGACATGCCCGGTTTCCTAATGGCTTTGTTACGCATTTTACTGGTTGTTACTCGGTCGCGGTGTTTGGGACGCTCATACTGTGTTTCATCAGGCTCCCAGTGGCTGGTGTTTTTCGCCATGCGCTTGACGTCTCCTGTGGCTGGGTAGGGGTCCGGAAATCCAACCTAGTGTGGACTCTGTGTGCCGCGCCACGTACACAGCTACAGACCTTGCCTTGTTTTCGGGTTCCTTTATGTTATCGCCTGATGTTGACCGTGCTTTTTTCGGGCAGGTTAGTGGCTTTCGTGTGGTGGAGGGCATCTCTTCAGGCCCCCCAAATGGTTGTCGCTTCATCAGCTTATAGTGTCGTTGGGAAGCTTTGGTGTCACAGTGGTAATTCACCCATCGGTGACATAATTTGCACGAGAATGCCTCATAAACCACCAGAACGACGTCAGCGCGAATGCTGCGGTTGTCAGATGCCATAGTGCAGCCTGCTTTCCTCGAAGATTTTGCTAGATTTTGTGATGAACTCCTTGTGACTACCTTTTTTGTGCACTTGCCACGCCACTTCCTCTTACCAGGCGTAGTCTGATCCCTGCCGTGAATGAAACTACTTTGTAACACACTAGAGCTGCTCTGCATCACATGTGTGATAGCTATGGATATCCTAGGCACATGAATCCACCGCTCCTTTGAGAGATCGGCATCCTCTCCTGCCTTTAAGTGGCTGTGGATATAGTCTGAAGTGTTGTTTTGGGGGGTCAGTGTCCTAATAGTGTGCAATCGCGTTATCCACGTCAATGCATCAGACGCACCGCTTTCGGCCGGTTTGAGGGTATCATATTAATAAAAAAGTATTTAGCGGCGATCTGACAGGTGGAAATTCAAATTTTTAGCGTGAGAATAGAGAGCTATCAGCTTATGATAATAATAATTCTCCAGCAGATATCTTTACTTGCTCGGTTATCGTTTAAACGGACCAGCTGGCGATGCAGACACCGCTTCTTCTGGGAGTCGGTCCCAGGAGTTGATTATCCGGTGCGAAGACCATAAGTCTTTGGAGACTGCATCCATCCTTTCCTTTTTTGTTCTCCAGGTCTGTCCTCTGAGGCATTGCAACTCGGTGGGAAGGAAAAGCAAAGACAAATCACATCCAGAGTCATTTTTAGAACCTTCTATGGCAAAACTGGACTTTCGGTGCCTGCTACCGGATAAAAAGAAGAGGTTTGGCTCCCTAAGCCTACCTCCATATGTCAGGCCAGGCGTTGCAAAGATCACATGAGTGGTCCCCCCCCGTGAACTTTTTCCAGAGGGCTTGAATCACTTCAGGGACAAGGGTTTGCCAGCTGTGTACGGTTTTCTTTACTAGGTGTAATCGGTGATATGCATAAGGTGGTTAACATATCACCACTAATTTTCGTTAACGTTCCCCGTGATGCCGAAAGTGTTCTGAGGCTTCAAACAGATCGACAATGCGCCGCGTCCTTCAGGTCATTACTTGCTGTCACTCCCAGGCTATTGTGGGTCAGTGGTAAACGTCGAGGAGTGCCACCGGTGTCGTAGGTGTTGCCAACTGTGTGCCTCGCATGCATGCTGACACAATTACCTACGCTGACAAGCATCTGCCATTTCTCCGACCACATCAACAAGCTGTCTGGGTCCTTTTGGAATCCAAGCGCATCCTCGTTATCTGTAATTTTGTTAATTAAGCGAAGTAAACCATGTGAGATTTAATGGAGTTGTCAGTTCCCTCATGTATAGGAGAAATGGCATGGCACCTAGGGCTCTCTACTAACCTCGAAGAGGAGGGCAGAGAATCTTTCCACACTCTTTACCTTCTACCAGCAAGGAAGTCTCTTATCCACTCAAGTACGCTGGCAGTGATTCAGCGAGCTTTCCAGTTTTCGGGAAGCCCCGAATGATAGACCTCGTCGAACACCCTGCTGAAGTCCACGAACATAACATCTATGGGTACCCCATAATTCTTGGACTTGACCCAGCTTCCGCTGATTGTGTGAAGGTTCGTCAAGCGAAAGAAACTTCTGGTGAGCGTGGTACTACGGTTTTGCTTTCTAAGTGAGCCTTGATGGCTTTCTTGATTTCCATTCATTAGATTTTCACCTCAGTGCAGGCCAAGCTTGTCGGCCTGAAGCTTGATAACTGCCACCTAGAACCTGTAGAGAGGTGTGATTGTGGCATCATCCAAGCCACAATAGGAGTGTGCCTTGACTGAGGGACGGCCTGAATACGATAGCCAATGGGCTAGCTATATGAAGTGCAGGCTCTCCTAGCAGTCCGGGATGCAGCTAGTTCGTTCCTGTCCATTTTTCTGCATCTAGAGTATTTACTGTTCTAAGTGCGCCTTTGCACTTGACGTCCTCAGAAATTATTCCTTCGGATGTCTACACCCCTACTGTTGAACCGCCGTCCATAGAATGTTCCTGTGTAAAGACCTCAGCTAAATGTCCAGTCGTAGCCTCACCTTTGTCCTTATCGTCTCTGGTTAAATATTTAGTCGATGTACGATTACTTATGTCCCGTGTTCCGCTCTGTGAGATAAGTCTACACTTCGTGGCTCACCAATTATTTTGAAGTGGACTTTGTTCGTGTCCATCAAAATTTTTATGCCTAGAAAGCGATTTCTATTTGCAAGAAAAACACCATCCAGAAACAATGAATATCAACGGTCCAAGTGGAAGAAACTTGTAGTTCTGTAACTCTCAAGTCTAGGTCTTATGGCTTGGTTCCTTCTGTTTAGTTACAATCCTCCGGTGGCCATAGAAGTGCTTTCAGTCCAGCTGTTTGTAGCTTCGGGGGTAGGCACTGTCTGTCCGGAGGTATTCTGTTTGGGACCACGGACCGGTTTGTTTGTGGGGGCAAAGTAGCTGCCGATGGAATCAATCAACGTTTTGCAACTCCTGTCTTGATGGAAATCTGAAAGCTGGTACTAAGCTTTTTCAAGAGGCAGCGCGAAAGACAAATTGAAAGGAGAATGGAAGAAAAGAAGTGAAAAGTGCCCATGAGAGGTAAGTGTTACTAGCAAGAATGCAGAGATGAAATAAAACATAGCGTGGATATTGGGGCTGAATGGATGAGCGTAGGCTCAGTTGCCACCAGCGCATGTTGCTGGTAAACCGTATCTGCCGGCGTGTTTATCAAACTGCACTTTGAGGGAGCCAGCTGAGGTTGTTACGGCTGTTTCCTTTGAAAGAGCCCCCCAAAAACCACACCTTCCGCCAAAGTTAAAGTTACATCTAGGCCGAGTTCCAGCCCCCGGATGAGACGAATAACCGGCGATGGGCCAAGGCATAAAAAAGTCATGAAACCCACACCTTTTGAGGTATAGTTCGTTGGTTAACGAACCAAAGAAACCAGTCTTGGGAAATTTGATGGAGCAGTCATCTGGGACTGCATTGAAAGAGGAAAACATTGCCAAACCATTCCCATTTGCATATGATTCTTCGCTGAACCTGAACTGAATGTTGAAGGTGCGCCGGAGAGCTGGCGTCAGTGTTGAACATCTCTTAAACTTAGACTAATGATTTGGGGGGGGGGCTGACCGCCAAGACAGTCCACCCATCTGCTGAGATGGTGAGAAGTTCAAAACGGTTCAAGCGGTAAGCAAGGTCCCGATAACTCTGTTAGTAGACCAACTCCCTTTATATGCCAACGGGTGAAGTAGTCTTAGGTTGTCTCTGCCCATTCTAGGATGTATGGGTAAACGACAAATCGGTGGGCAGAAGGTAGATTGGCCATGATTTGTGCACTTGGCTGGGCAGCAGCACAGTGCGCGTCACATCTGTAACAGAAGACGAATTTGAAACACGATGGTGAAGACCTGCCGAAATATAGAACTGTGGTTAGCTTGAGAAAGCCTAGCCCTCTCACGATGAAAGAAAGAAAAAATGCACATTTTTAGGCATGTCTGACAAGTGTGTACGATTCTAAATTTTCCGGGAACCTAACAGTTGGGCATAAATGTGTTTTACGGTGCGAGAGGCGGTTGTGTCTCTCTATTGCCAGATGAGTTGTTGGGAAGTTTAGTGACCGGACTTTCTGCTGTTTTGCCATTCTAGGGAGCGACCGCTTACGATGGGTCCACCTTCGAGGTGAAGTGGTATCAGATAGCCGATGCTGAAAAAATCTTAACATCCATTCCCATCATTAACACGAAGCGTTTCGTGTTACTCGAAGTTCTGGACGGTCCTTCAAAGGTGGTTCAGGCGGTTGAAGAACCCATATTGTGACTGGTGGAAATATGTGGTATTTTTTCATGAAACGTCCGCAGGTGAGCGATCCCATTACACTTTAAACTGTTCCCCAGCGCGATATTACAGAGAATTTTGTCTAGATACTAACGTTGTACGAGACGGCTTTTTTCCAAAATGACGGTTTTCGGCGGTCTACATTGGTCATTAATGTCAGGTTTAAGAACATGTTCTGTTTCACGTCCTTTATTTTCCCCTGATAGGGATCGGATGACAGTAAAAACCGAAGGTGACGATCCGCGGTACTCCGTTCTTGAAAGTCGGCCTTAATGTACGGAAACCGTGCATCTTCACTTTCCGACGATGAAGCCGCGCAGTGAATCAGACATTCTGTTGGCACAATATGAACTGGTTTCCGGACTTCAATCCAAGTGGATATGAAGTCTTGAAATACGAACACATGACACAGACACAAGTAAAAATGTGAAAGTACAAACAGGAACGAGCCTACAAGCTCAGGAGTGTGATCGTGCAGGACCTAGTCGGCAGTACATGTCAACCCGTAATTCCCCCCTACTTGCTGAATATTTATGCGTGCAAGACCAAGAAATAGCGTGGCAGAATAGCAGAGTAGAAATCTTAAGTTTGATGAGCCGTGCAAGTTTACTGAGAGGCGTGAAACGGTTGACTAGGAGACCACGAGAGGGCGACACGAAGTAATGCAAATAATAATGATAAATAATAAATAAATATTTTACTCTCATATTAGTAATTTAACATGAGAGAAGCCAGTTTATACGCATCGTCACATTGAGATATGATAGCGTGCCCACTGGTACATATTGGCGACTGTGTGCCATTAGCACAAGCAGTCCGCCAAAACTACCAGAGTCAGCGTCAGTGCTGAATACCTTTGAAATATAAGCCACTGATTTTGGAGGATGATTTACGACTGCAAGCTTTTTGTTTTATTACTTGATATTTTCATCGGATCTATCGGGCTGGAAGCAAATGTTCAGGCGTGTTGTTCCGCTACGCCGCTCACTTATGATCCTGTGGACAGCCAGTTTAGTCTCCCCGGTATTTTAACCCGACCCGTTTAGCACGCTATTTCTGATGATTAGCATATTATGTTATTGCCCTTTTTGCACGTGCGATTATTAGACAAACCGAAAATTCTGTAAGCATAGACGACTTCTGAACATTTAACACTTCCGGACTTTTATCCACAGTTTAAGAACGTTAAGAACCACCACGTACTAAGGTAGGGTTTTCAAAGTTTGGAACTGAAGCACTATGAAACGTAGAATGTCCTAATCAGGATACGAAAATACATGGGTACTTTCGGGGCAAAATCACCCTGGCTCTTTCGTGGACATACTTAGATAGACTAGGCCGACAGATCTGACCAATACTGCGATAGCGGAAGACAAGTAGGTTGAGAACAAGACACCTCTGGACCAAGGTTGGGATCGCTACCATACAGAGTTGATCAACAAATGAAAGTTGATTGTTTCCGTTGCTTCAGGTTTCTCGGGGCCGGGAAAGGAACTATGCGATAACACTATCCTCCATGACATTAAGTGTACTAAGCACTCTTAATGTTTAGTGGGATGTCTACCACACCTGCAATACCCTCTTATAGGAAATAGTGAGGAAACCTGTATAAATTCTCACCTCGTACTAGCGGTATATTCTGCCCCACTCGATATATTAGGCATAAATAAGAGCTTAAAGCTACATTAAAGCATGAAATTCATGTTCTTAAGTATTTATCAGAGGAAGCATACACAATGAATATACGCATGCAGGAAACACACCCGTCGTTGGAATTTCTGCTTCCTTCCCTGCCTGATGCTCTGATTTTGCTTTTTTCTCGTTGTAGAAAGGCAGTTCGGTTGCCGTTGAAAATAATTTAAGGGACAGACCCTGTCTGCGCTTACAATACTTAACCAAAACGAACGAAAACAGAGAATATTCATCGGACTACGACTCCATAATTATCGAAACCTCGGATTTGTCGATTACGAAAGTGATTGAGAAAGTCCAACACTCGCCAGCCACAAGGTTGTCACAACCCGTTAGGATGGCGGACAAGATGCTCTAGAAGCTCACTTAACGCATTCAAACGAAACTATTGCTTTTGGATGCCGGAGTTGAAAATGCGGACATTTAGTCCCCAGTCGTAGTATTCAGCAAGATTATGAATCTCCGATGGAAAATGGTAAGAGCATACATGAATTGTACAGTTCTGGATCCATCGGTGGAGTGCAATGGATAAACAACTTGTATACATTCCCTCGACCTCGCCTGGTTAACTAGTTTACTGGTTACTAGCCGGTCCTAAGCCCGGGTAAACAGGGAAGGTTGGGCATAGGGCTAGCAACCCTACCCCGGAAAACAAATCTAACCACTAAAGAAACTTCAAAGCACAAACAAAATATAAAAAATGAAAACAAACTTATTCCCCCCTGGAATCGGAGAGGCGAAATGACGCCAGTTGGTCAAAGCCTGCCTTAGGGAAGCCAATTGACCAGGCCGATGTGTCTTCTCTCCCTCCATGAAAGCGAAAGTAAACATAACGACATGGAATGTCCGCACGATGTTTGAACCCAGTAAGGCAGCCCAGATTGCAAACGAGATGAAGAGGTATCACATTGAAGTGCTTGGAATTTGCGAAACCAGGTGGAATGGGAGTGGACTCTCCAAACTGTCAACTGGAGAATCAATAATCTACTCCGATATTGTCACCCAGACGACAACCACGAGCACACTGAGTTCTCCAGTGGCTATCATGATGTCCCCAACAGCATCGAAGGCTCTCATGCAGTGGGAACCAATCTCCTCCAGCATCAGGATCATGACAGCAAGGTTCAACTCAAAAGGAAGGAAGGTCACAATCATACAATGCTATGCACCTACAAATGATGCAGAGCAAGAGAAAAAGGAGGATTTCTACAGACAACTTCAATCAACACTGGACAAGACCCTACTTCAGTTGGCGATATCAAAATTCTGATGGGTGACATGAATGTCAAACTAGGAGGGGACAATACAGGAAGAGAACTGACCATGGGTCGAGAGGCGCTCGGTGAGGTGATGAACGAGAATGGAGAATTGTTTGCAGAATTCTGTGCATTCAACGATTTGGTGATTGGAGGCCAGGCAGTGTGTTCAGGCACAAGGATATCCACAAAGCGACATGGATTTCACCAGATGGACACACTGAAAATCAAATCGACTTTATCTCAATCTCGAGAAAATGGAGACGCAGTCTACTTAACACAAGGTCAAGAAGAGGAGCAGATGTAGGTTCACACCACTATCTAGTGCATGGAACCTACCTTCCAAATCAAGTTAAAGGCCTTCAAGGAAGCTGGTGATAGACCGCAGTTCAAGTACAACACTCGGAAACTGAAGGATGAAACTACAAATGACATCCTCACGTGAGTCAGCCATCAAGACAAAATGGGATATATCGAGGAACATCCCTGAAGAAACCTGTGTGGAAGAACACTGGAAGTCTTTGAAAGCTATGTGGAAAGAAACCTGCACAGCCGTATTAGGAAGGAAGAAGGTGGAAGACAAGGAATGGATCTCGCCGGATACATGGAAGCTGATAGAGCAGGGAGAGGAGGATGGTGAAACAGAAGATAAACTAGTGCAAGGATGCTCAACGACAAGAGGAACTGAGCACAATATATAAAACACTGAACAAAGAAGTAAAGAAGAGTGCACGGGAAGACAAAAGACACTTCTACGAAACACTGGCAAGTGAAGCAGAACAGGCTGCAGGGAGGAGAGATAGAGACCTGACGACATTGTATCAAATAACCAGGTTGCTATCTGGAAGGGAAGAGATCAACACACATGAAACCAATAAAAGATGAAGGAAATTTAATTACGAAAGAAGAGAAACAGAGGAAACAATGGGTCGACCACTTCAAAAAGCTCTTGAATCGACCATCACCATCATCTGCACTTCGTCCAGAAATACCACCTGCAGCCGCTGAATTACAAGTGAACATAAATCCTCCAACGAAAATGGAAGTCCTGAACGCCATAAAGCGACTGAAATGTGGGGAAAGCAGCAGGACCAGATGGGATCCCGCCAAAAGCACTGAAAACACACGCAGAGACAACAACGGACATGCTCACACCACACCACTATTGCAGAAGGTGTGGAAGGAAGAGAAGGTACCTGGCCATTGATTGGAAGAAGGGTTACCTTGTCAAACTGCCGAAGAAGGGAGACCTCAGTGTTTGCGAGAACTGGCGAGGAATCACTCTCTTATCCACCCCAAGTAAAATATTAAGCCACATCATCCTGGAGAGGCTTAAAGATGCACTGGATTCAAAACTACGACCGGAACAGGCTGGCTTCAGGAAGTACAATTCATGTGCGGATCAAATTGCAACGCTTCGCATCATCATAGAACAGAGCATAGAATGGCAATCAGCTCTCTACCTCAACTTCATCGACTTTGAGAAGGCTTTTGACAGCGTCAACCGAGAAGTAATTTGAAAACTGCTTCACTACTACGGAGTACCTCAAACCTTTATCCTCCTCACTCAACAACTATATGAAGACACCACATGCCAAGTAATTCACAATGGGAAGCTCAGTGATGATTTTGAAGTGAAGACAGGAGTGAAACAAGGTTGCCTACTGTCCCCCATGATATTCCTGATTGTGGTCGACTGGATCATGCAGCAGCAAACAGTGGGGAGCTGTGAGAATAGGGGGACACAATGGCTGGGCTGCGGAAAAGAACCTAGAGGGCTTGGATTTCGCCGATGACTTGTGTCTGATGTCACACAAACTTGAAGATCCACAGGCAAAAACCAACAAGTTGACAGAAGAGGCAGCGAAGACGAGACTTCAAGTGAATATAGAGAAGATAGAAGTGATGAAGATACCACACCACCACCATCAACAACAACAAACTCCAATCACCATCAACGGGAGAAACTTAAAGGAAGCAACCCCCTTCACCTATCTAGGCAGCACTGTTTCAACTACAGGCGGCACAGGCACAGATGAGGATGTCAAAGCCAGCCAGGATGGGAAAAGCAGGACAGGCGTTCATTAGCCTGAAACCAGTGTGGAGATCTTCTGCACTCAGCATGTGGAACAAGATACGGATTTTCAACACCAACGTCAAGTCAGTGCTCTCGTATGGTTCAGAGACTTGGCGCGTTACGAAAGGCATTTCCAATAAACTACAGACATTCATCAACAACTGCTTACGCTGGCTCGCTACTGACACTGAAGATCAGATGGCCAGAAAAAATAAGCAACAAGGAACTCTGGGAACGAACCAACCAAGAACCTATCACGCAACAAATATGCAGGAGGAAGTGGAGATGGATTGGCCATGCACTGAGAAGGCCGACTGAGGACATCACGCGTCAGGCCAGACACTCGAGTGGAATCCCCATGGGAAGCGACGAGTTGGGTGTCCGAGGTGAGGGTGACATGGAGGAGGTCGTGCGAGGGGGAAATGAGAGGTTGTGGGCTGTCGTGGAACCAGGTTCAAAAGATCTCAGAGAACAGAGGTCACTGGAGGCGTGCCACTGAAGCCCTATGTTCCACTAGGAACCCAAGGGACTAATAATAATAATAATAATAATAATAATAATACATTCCCTCAACTACTTTTCGTCGTCATCTAAGCAAGAACTACAAGTCATTACGATGGAAGTATTAGCTTCAAGCTTTGTCGTTCTCCAGGTAATACATATAATGTCCGGATACAAACCCTGCTTTTTGCTGATGAGAAGACTATACTTCTACTTGTCGAGCTTATAAACCTTTGCATACTTATTCTGCTGGGATGTTTCATTAGGTAAGTATGCAGCACATATGCTCCGGTGACAGAATAGGTGGGGATTGAGATTACCTGCATAAAGACACATGCAATTTATGTAGTTACGTGTTCGTACCCGCAAAAATGGTGCGTGCCTGTATATAGGGGACTTATTATCGTCATCATCCCAAACCACTTAAACGGAAGCATCAAAGTTCATCCCACTCAGTATGGCCTCGGAACCAGATGGTTATGTGCAACAAACTTGATGACCTCTTGGAATGGACGCACCAATAAATGAGACAACCAACAACCAGTTCAAGTTATCCTTCTTGACTTCATCGAAGATTTCAACGACGTCCCACACTGCAACATGCCCCCTTAAGTCGCAAAGGTGTTTATCCTTGAACCACTCGTAGCATGGTTCAAAGCATATCTTGAGGGAAGATAATCATTTGTAAAAGCAAACAGAATTCGATCAACCTGGAGGAGTTCAAGAAGAATTACTCAAGGAGCGATCTTTGAACCATTCCTACCATTATTATTCACCAATGACTTCTCCGCTCAAATCTCATCGTCTATCCTCCTATTTTCCGATGACATCAAAATATGAAGGATATAATGTTGGGAAGATGACCTTAGGATGCTCCAAGACGATCTGTTGAGGCTGGAGTCCTGATCAGCTGAAAATGGTCTCCAGCTTTAACCTGGAGAAGTGCAGAGTGATGTGTTTTTGCATACCGGAAGCGGTGAAAATCAGTTACACCCTCAAGGAGTGTACAGTCACCAGCGCATACACAGAGAAACGTCTAGGGCTAAAACGCCCTAACACACTGGATACTAGTGTGCGGATACCTACTATAAGGAAATGGCAGTAAGGGCGACCGCTATCGTACACTTTCTAGAACAGCCTGGGGCTCTAACCCCTGAATTACTCGCATGGCATTTGAAACCTACTTTCGACCAAACCTAGAGTTATTCAGCACGTCAGTCGCCCCTCTAATAAAGAGAAATGCAAGTGCTGTCGAGAAGCTAGAGAGAAGGGCGCCGAGGTCGGTTGTCGGACTAGCAGACGAAACACGCGCAACGACTCGGACAACTCAACTTGTTCACCGCAGACTTCCAAAAGAAAATGGGCGACCTATTACTAATCCACAAGACCATCCGCCAACTGGACTATTCCGCAGAACAGCATTATCCATCCAAGACCGATGGTCTCTCGAGAACCCCGCCAGTATACCCCACCATATAGCAGGAACGACGGTGAGTTAAAACTTCTTCTCACACAGTGTGCGCCTTATGGAAGGTCTGTCGGAAGAAGGAGCCGAAGTTACATCAGCTGACTCCTCCCAACGACTCCTGGTTAGGCACGTGAGCGCAACCGCTTACCGCGAACACTCACCGGTAGTAACTGCAGGTATGCTTATGCATCTGTGAACTACCCAGTCCCAGTATCTGTACTAAGACCCATCCCTCCTCTACATTATTACTGGTAACACGCAACTTTCTACAAGCACTTTTCACCTCTCATTCTCCGCTCACCCTATTTCTCTTACCACTTTAAAAAAACGTTTCATACGTACTTGCAGGCACCTACAAAAACGGGAATAGGAAGAAGTTGATTGGCTCTATCAGCAGCCTCGTTGTTCCCCTAAGCCAACTAACCTGCAATCTGCAAAAGAAAACCCTTGTGCAGAAAATCACTACCTCCAAAGCTATTAGCAGATAAACTTAAATCACCGAAGGAGTGCAACCGAACAGAAGGAACCAAGCCTAAAGACCTGGAAGCGAAGTCTTAAAGACCAAAAGTTTTCTGTACTCCCGCTGTTGATGTTAGACGTTGGAAGAACGTGTTCCATTAAGACATGTAGAATCCAAGGTACCGTGGTTCACTACTTCTACCTCATGATGTTTGAAAGCCATATTAACCGAAATGATGTCACATGCCTGAAGCTATAGGACATGAAAAACAAGAGAAACTAGGGAAATGAAGCTTCCAACCAACACCATAATCTAGCTAATGTGACAAACAAACCGCACTATTGGCGGTCCATAATCACCGCGTCTTCATCTCCAAGGTCGGCCGTTTAGACCAAGTTTTATTGTTTCTGCTGTGTAAGTGTACTCATTTGAGGAACTGGTTGCTAGTCAGTAAAGTTAGATCGAACTGCGGTGAAAATTCCCCGTGGAAATAAGGTGTTATATGAACTTACAACAACCGGCGCAGCCCAAAGGCCGCGGCCACTGTCCATCCAGCGAACTTCTGACTAAATTCCTGGTTACGAACTCAAAGCGCAATTATGCATGCGTAATATTTTTCCAAAACGTCATAATTCACTAAGTGCCCTAGAAAATTCGCTCAAAATTACCCAATTAGGTAATGTCTAAAAGTCATTCCCTGGAGTTGTCAGAAGTCCCTAAGTACGTAGGGATAGGAGTGTGTATCACTGGACGACTGATAGCAGGGTTCAAAGCATATCTAGTAGGAAGAGAATCATTTGTAAAAGTAGACAGAATTCGATCAACCTGGAGGAGTTCAAGAAGAATTACTTAAGGAGCGATCTTTGAACCATTCCTACCATTATTATTCACCAATGACTTCTCCGCTCAAATCTCATCGTCTATCCTCCTATTTTCCGATGACATCAAAATATGAAGGACATAATGTAGGGAATACGATTTCGTACTTGCAAACAGGACTGCCGCTTCATTCGGAGTACCTGTCTGGACTCTGTCCATGCTTTACTGTGTGCTAAGCTTGTCTTGCCTTTTAGTGGTCATCAAAACCATCGTCCTTATCAGGTTGCTGTGACAAGCTAGTTAAATCTAGTAGTGTAGCTAAATCCTAATCGGAGCTAGTTCTAAGGCTGGCTACCGATCTTCCAGAAAGCAGACGCGGATAAGCTGCACTTGTATGACGCCACGGAAATGGCGAGTAAAGCCGCTTGCAGCTTGGAAGAACGTCTCGCCAATGAACACTGGGTCTTTGCGAGCTCTCTGAAACTTCTTGACATCTGTCGGACCATTCTGGTGGGCAGCGAGTATAGTAGTTTGCGTAAGCCTAACGTGGAAGATTACGCAACACTTAGGCGATGACCGCGAGGCTTGGAGGTCAGAACTCGCGAGTTAGATGGGAGCAGCACTGCATCTGGTGATAGTCGAAAGCTGTCCCAGCTCATACGAGCCACTGGCAGCAAGAAGCCAGGTGTCAGCGAGACAGTCTGTGAAGTAAGTGGTACGCCGATAAACAATCTTTAAAGACGCCTGGAACACTGTGCGGAGCACTTCAAAAAACAGTTTAGCTGCCCCAACATCGGTGTGTCGTGCTCATGGTCAGTTAACACTTCGATCTAATGAGGCAGAGCCCCATAAGGAACTCCAAATTCTGAAACGCCACAAGGCACCCGGCTCCTTTTAAGGATGGAAAAACAACTATAGTTGGGGAACTGGCTAGGTTGCTTGAAAAGGTATGGCAGACAGTGTTCCACTACTGAAATGAAGCTGTCGTTGTTCCTCTGTTTAAAAAGGGTGTACGTAATGTATGTGACTATCATAAGGGTACTGGTCTGTTACCAGTCACTTCGAAAATATTGCCTGCTATCATACTTCGCAGACTTTACAAAACGCACGAGTAGTAGTCCAGGTTTCGCTCAGGTCGTGGATGCATCGATAATGTGTTTAGTCCCCACCAGATGTTTGAATATCGTTAACCATTTGGCAGGCTAACAGTCCTTGTGTTTCTCAACATTGGAGCTGCCTTCTATCCGTTGAGCAGAGCTATACTCTGGAATTGTCTATTGGAGAGAGGTGGGTCTGAGAAATTTATTATCTTCCAAAAAGCCCTATGTAATGACACCTTAGGTAGGGTGAGAGGATACAACCACCTGTCTCCATTATTCTAAACCAGAAATGGGGTTAGGTAGGGTTGCCTAATTTCTCCATTTCCTTATAACTTTGCGATAGATGACATTCTTGAAATACCTCTCAAGGAGGTGCGTGATGGTGGTGTAAATCTACAATCCGGAGAACGGCTATTCGACCTTGGATATGGGGACGATATAGTCAGTGTGTGATAACACAGGCTACTCAAATCTCACTTAATCACTTGGCGATTATTCTCTGTATGGTATGTACCTTGTACCATCGAAGTGCAAAGTACTTTCGCAAGATTGCTGGGAGCATATACCTACGCTCACTCTCGATGATGAACCGTTTGAGGTAGTCAAAAAGTTCACGTACCTGGGTAGTCGCGTGAGTGCTCGTGGAGGTGTATTCAAACTTCTAACCGCAAATCGAAAGCCAGAGTGGCATACGTTAATCTGGGCCACCTTTGGCGCCGTCGCGACGTTATTCTGACCGTAAAAGGTTGGGTTTACAACACTTCGATGCAAGTATTTCTGCTCTACGCCTGTTAAACCTGGTCTTTCTGAGCTCAGGATGTGCGACGACTCCACGTGTTAGATCGTCGTTGTCTCCATAGGATTGCCCATATCTAGTGGCAACACCATGCAAATAATTATGAGGTATGACAGCGTGTTCTGGCATGATGGAGATCGTCATTCAATAAGCGAAGTTATCTGGAAACACTGGTTTCGGTGGCTTGGATATGTGTTACTCATATCATCCTAACGGTTTCCATCCCATTCATTGTTTGCTAACCCTGGAACTGGATGGAAGAAGTTGAGGGGTGGTCAGTGTATCACGTGGCTCCGTGGGATGAAGGGTAGTTGTGTCGGGCTAGCATCAGTTGGTGCATCAGAATTCTCTGGGTGGGGTCCGAGAGACCATGCAACTCAGTGGTTTGAGATGTTATGAGATATAGCTTAGAATCGAAACCGGTAGCGGTCATGCTGTAGCTTCCTTCTGTCTTCTGCTAATGAAAAGTAATGAGTGTTTTGTTTTGAATATATCTTACTGAACTGCCCTTCTAATCCTTTAATTCTTACTGTGTTTTTCTTTTTATCTACTTCGCTTTGTCTTCAAAAGTGCGTTATTATTTTGTGTGGTGCACTTCTTGGTGCTCTTGTTGTACCATGTTTGTGATCTAATCATAATGATAAATTTCAAATTGTTAGTGTCACATATTTGTTGGGTAATTCGGTCTGGCAGTACGCATAAAGTCGTTTTGGTGGTTAAAAGACATTAAAAGCATTCCATTCGACAGACAGCATGCGTAGCTATACATTTATGAATACTAGTACGTAAAAATAACGGAAAAATTTCCTCTTCATGAGCTGTGATGGTATCTAATGTAGTAGTCTATCGGTAGCTATTCATTGCTATGGGTTTTCGACTCATAATTTTTTATATCAGACCATGAAGCATTGAGTTATATGCTTAAGCTTCGTGTACCAGGTTACTGGGTTCAACTGTAATCGAGGGAAAATGTCAGCATCAAATGGAACTAGGATATGTTAATTTCCTCAGTACAGTGATGTTACTCGTTTTAACTGTTGTTCTCTTCGATACGAATTACCAATCATTCTTCTCATATTTATTGAGTATTTTGTCAATCACCCATTTGTATTTAATGCTGTTAATTATGTTTTAAAAAGCATTTCGTTCAAAAGTATGAATCTTTGGCACACTCATCTGTAATAAAATCAGCCCCTTTGTGATAGTCATGTCTGTTGGAATTGTTTATGGTGATCAGTACAGACGGATATGCTGCAGCTCACCTAAATTTATGGATCGTTATGCGTTGGTTATGGATCTGATCAATGCGTATAAACTAACTTCTGAACTTTCTCGTGTACCTCCTCTGGAATGGGAATCATCTGATCGCATGTATGAAGCACTAACCACTTTCCATTCGTAAGTTTTCTTACTCTTTCTCGAACTCATTATTCAGATGATATTTATTTGGCTTTTCTTTGTTTTGTGATCATATTGGATTGTAAAGCAAGTATCATCATAAGCCACTGGATTTTGACAGTAGACTTGAGTTAATAATCTGGTATACGCCACAAACCTGACCGATAGCTGATGCCTTGATGTGATGATAAGTTTTGCTTATTCCAACTACTTAGCTCGTTACTGTCTACTGTAATGCTACTGTTTCAAGAAATTTGGCAGAATGGCAGTTTGTAAGCGTTGGTACTATAGTTGGCCTTTGAAAATAAAGCTGTGCTCTTGTTTTTACGAGGATGTGTTAAAAGTACGGCTTCTCTCAAGTAATCGAAATTTCGGGTAATGTTGCCTTTCCATTCTGAAAAGGTAGGATTATAAGAAGTCTTTCGTAAAATTAAAATTTTGTACATTTTGCTTTGCTTTGTTGTCTTCCATCTCTGGCGGTTATAGTGCGTTAGATAGAGAGTGAACGTTTCTTAAATCAACGCATAGGTACTGCGTGGCGTTGATCTCAGGTATATACTGCTTGTTCGATGCAGTCAGACGAATTACTCGCCAATTCCTCGGGGTATTTCAAAAGGTGACAAATTCTACAGTGTAAATAGCTAGAAAATGTTTCTCATTCAGTCATCTCTACTATCAAATGGCTGTAACAGTAAACGTAGCAACAGTTCAGCTACTTATCTTTCACTTTTCTAAAATTATTCGCCTGTGTGCAACGCAGATGGGTCATCGCCATTTGTCTTCCAACCCTTATAGGAGTTACAGTGTAGGAACGAGACAATTCCCCCAAAATAACCGTAATCGTACCAGTTTACAAAAAAGGAAAAGTCTTGTAAATAAATAATGTATCCAACCTTTTATATACATTTAGGTATATTTTTACTGTGATTTAACTTTAATTAACGTTTTAGAGAATCACAAATTTCTTAGTGATACAGCAGCTGATTATAGACCATGAAGAGAAAAACCAAGTCGGTTTCAGGCCTGGCCGAAAATGTCTCGATCGACCCTTTTTCCATAGTCAGCTAGATCATAAACGTGCTTACTAGTACTTTACAGTGTTTATAACGTTTGATTTCATGACAGCATTTGATTTTTTAGATGAAAACTCTTTGTGGTAGTATCTGACTTTGAACGAAGTACTGAATAAACGAATAAAAGAAGCACTCAGCATACTTGTACACATCCGTGCAGTGGGTAATGATCCACATATATTATGTGTGAACTAAGGTTACTACCTAGATGTTCAAACCTCAGTAGATGAAATAGTGTTCTAACCCGTGAAATATTAGTTGAAAGTCAACTGCCTAAACGAATAAGCAACAGCTCCACGAAGTACTGGATATCTTTACTTTAGAGTACTGAATAAACATATCATACTACTAAAGGTTGGTTACTCGACCGATAAACAAAACCTTTCCACTTTCCCACTAGATTTCATGTTACTCTGTCTGATCAAAGTTATCATACTTCACAGAAAGGAAAGTGGAAGGCAAAAATAGTAAAAGGAAAACGAAGGTTTTGTAAATAATACTGACTGTGGTAGATTTAAATAACGACGTATTACACCTTTAAAATTGAAATAAGAAGTTATATACAATAACCTCTTTCATTGATGTTAACGAGGTAAAGAATAAGTGCATTTTTATCAGTGTTTGATTTTAAATCATACCATTTAAATTCACCAAGCATTAATTTTATTTATCCTCTGAGTACATAGTGGAATTCAGATCTCATAGATACCCTGAATTGTTGATTCATTTCTGATCAGGTATTGTAAAGTTTACATTGTACTCCTTCTCTCCTAGCTAACATTCTATCCTGGAAAAGATGGTGATTACATTAAATTCCAGAAAACAGCTTACTTCATTTCATCGTATGTCAATGAGATGTAAGCACTGGAGGTTCAAGTTGTGAGGTTGCGATTCTCGGAAAGCATCACTGTTGTTTATTAGTACCATATAGTGAAGCTTGTTAAATTTAGGCATAGGAGTCTTAGGTAAGGTAGGTGAGTCATCTTCTGGTCTTGTGAACTGTTACCAACTGAAATGTTTGAACTTTTTAATGCATATCGGGTCATTCCTTACTCTAATGTGTAGTATTAATTAGATTAGAAATAAGTTGCTGATAGGCTATAATCGAACGTACTAAGAAACTGCAGTCATGTATGATTTGATCAATTCACTTGAGTTATGTGAAAGAATGTAGGTTTTTGCGTTTGGAGTCATCGAGATGTTATTAATCAGTGGATGGTAAGGTGAGTCAAAATGGATTATGTTCGTGATGATGGATTCATTTTTAGATAAAGCTATTAGAAGACGAAGATTATCTGAAAAATGTGATGTGTATTTGCGCAATACATTTCGAACAATCTGATCACACATTTACTTGTCAAGTCAATTTATATATGAAAAGGTTGTGACACTAGTCTTGCTAATATAATCAGATTACCAAGGTAAATTAAATTAAGTGAAACAACAATTATTTTACGCACATACAACGGGAGCTTAAGTTTACGAATGGCTAACACTTCGGCAAACTTCAGTATCCACCCCTAACTGTTCCTATATTATATCTTGAGTGCTGTTTTCGTATTAACCTTGTGATTCATGTCATTGATATACTTTGCTATAGATGAAGATAGATGTCTGTCACCTGCACTTATCAAAGTTTGTGTATTAAACTGTTTTTCAAGCTATTTAAGTATATATTCGCTTATCCTAGTCTGCATTGAACGATTACTCCTCCCTATTTGTGTGTGCCCACACAAACATGTAAATTGGCAAACACAGTGGGATATGACATAGTCACGGTCATGCAAGGTTGAGGTTTGTGGCGAAGGTAGTGTTTTGTTGTCTCAACAATGATAAGTTGAGCTGCACAGTATGTCTTACTGATAACAGATTTTAGTCTCTGTTTCAATATCATACTACTCGTTTCCCTTTTGTATGGTACTTCAAGAAATATATCTTCCTTCGGGACCGAGGAAACTATAGGCTTCGGGGTCAGTTGTTTTCTGTAGTGGTTCACAAAGTGTAAAGGATATCCCTTTTCCATTAGTTGATTGTCTTTTTCTACCTGAACTCACATTTCTTGATACATTCTTGTGCCGGACGGAAGATGGATCTATCAGAGGATCAATATATAGAAAGTCTACTTGTACAGGACAGTACTTGAGTTCGTACAGCTTTAGCCCAACGAAATATAAGAGAGATTCAGTAAGATACTTGTTGAATAGTATTTTATATTTCCTTTGATTGAATTTTCTTTTCATCGCCCACTTCACTGCCCTTTTACTTGATTTACTGATATGAGTTGTGGCAACTCGGACCGTTACGCACTAGTGCCTGGTCCTATGTTGATTTGGATGAATGGATGGAGAATTCAACGTATTTGTACATCTGATACGATGTATGATGAGAAAAAATTTCTGACAGACACGCTAATGGAAAAGGGATATCCTTTACACTTTGTGAACCACTACAGAAAACAACTGACCCCGAAGCCTATAGTTTCCTCGGTCCCGAAGGAAGATATATTTCTTGAAGTACCATACAAAAGGGAAACGAGTAGTATGATATTGAAACAGAGACTAAAATCTGTTATCAGTAAGACATACTGTGCAGCTCAACTTATCATTGTTGAGACAACAAAACACTACCTTCGCCACAAACCTCAACCTTGCATGACCGTGACTATGTCATATCCCACTGTGTTTGCCAATTTACATGTTTGTGTGGGCACACACAAATAGGGAGGAGTAATCGTTCAATGCAGACTAGGATAAGCGAATATATACTTAAATAGCTTGAAAAACAGTTTAATACACAAACTTTGATAAGTGCAGGTGACAGACATCTATCTTCATCTATAGCAAAGTATATCAATGACATGAATCACAAGGTTAATACGAAAACAGCACTCAAGATATAATATAGGAACAGTTAGGGGTGGATACTGAAGTTTGCCGAAGTGTTAGCCATTCGTAAACTTAAGCTCCCGTTGTATGTGCGTAAAATAATTGTTGTTTCACTTAATTTAATTTACCTTGGTAATCTGATTATATTAGCAAGACTAGTGTCACAACCTTTTCATATATAAATTGACTTGACAAGTAAATGTGTGATCAGATTGTTCGAAATGTATTGCGCAAATACACATCACATTTTTCAGATAATCTTCGTCTACGAATTTCATTATCGAAATTCATAAAAAGGATTAATAGTTTCAAATTCTTGAAAAGAAGGCTCCCGCCACACACTGTTAAAAGGTTGAAAGGGATTAATTGTATTAGATTAATTTTTTAAGCTTCGCAATAATATTTCAGTGAATATTTTTCCTTTCACATCTGTCTATGCATCATTTTATGTTTTTTAATATCGACTTCCGTTGATTTTGTCCTTCCACTTAGTTAACCAGACTAGGAACTGTAATCCTCAGCTCGTTTATATTCTAACAGTTTTCATCCACTCGTTGGTGAGAAGTATGTACTAATAATTTAGAATGATACAGGCTTACTGATACATTCAAATTAAATCAATAAAATTATTCTTAAGTAATTCATCCCGGTCAAAATCAGTTTTCGAGAAGCATAAATAAATTGTCTTGTCTTATTTTGATACCGATTTGTAATTTTTAAAAAACCTAGTTAGGTTTTAGCAGTAGATACTCACTGGTTGATCATAGCTAGCCCATTTTACGTAATTTGTAACCTAGAGTAATCAATCGATTTAATTACCAGACCAGCGTAGAATTAAAGCGAAATCTACTCACATGCATTCTATTTACCGTTACAATAATAAAAATCGGACGTTCAAATTTCTTCATCATAATATTTGGCTACTGTGAATAGATCAGCTTTGGTTTATTGACTTTTCTTCTGTGTACTTGTATACATTAACTGTTTTATATAAGAAATCCATGAACTGTACAATCTTGTATTGTTCACTTCATATATAACAACAGTTATATGAAATATCTGTTAAACACGAATATTACATACAAACTCATATGTATCTAACAGTGCTACTGTATTGTATCTTGTAATCTCCATTTTTAACATGCTTCTTTTCAGCTCGGAATATGTTGATGCTCTTAAACGACTACAAATGTTGCATATTGAAGGGAAGGAGTTGAATCATGATGATGAATTGCTTATAGATTCGTTTGGTTTAAATTATGATTGTTCTGGTTTTCACAGTGTTTTTGACTATGCTGTAGCTGCAGTCAGTGGTAGTTTAGCTGCAGCTGACACTTTAGTCTCTCGCCATTGTCAGGTAAGAAAAAACTTTTATTTTGCCTTCCTAAAAGTAAAAGTATCTCTTAATATTTCTTCGATCTTTTCAATTTCAGAATTACTATCATAATGTTGTCTACTGTGATGATTCTAATTATTATTATTATTATTATTAGTCCTTTGGGTTCCTAGTGGAACATAGGGCTTCACTAGCACGTCTCCAGTGACCTCTGTTCTCTGAGATCTTTTGAACCTGGTTCCACGACAGCCCACAAGCTCTCATTTCCTCCTCGCACGACCTCCTCCATGTCACCCTCACCTCGGACACCCAACTCGTCGCTTCCCATGGGGATTCCACTCGAGTGTCTGGCCTGACGCGTGATGTCCTCAGTCGGCCCTCTCAGTGCATGCCCAATCCATTTCCGCTTCCTCCTGCATATTTGTTGCGTGATAGGTTCTTGGTTGGTTCGTTCCCAGAGTTCCTTGTTGCTTATTCTTTCTGGCAATCCATCTGATCTTCAGTAGCGAGCGTAAGCAGTTGTTGATGAATGTCTGTAGTTTATTGGAAATCCCTTTCGTGACGCGCCAAGTCTCTGAACTATACAGAAGCAGTGACTTGACTGGGTTGGTGTTGAAAATCCGTATCTTGTTCCACATGCTGAGTGCAGAAGATCTCCACACTGGTTTCAGGCTAATGAACACCTGTCTTGCTTTTCCGATCCTGACTTTGACGTCCTCGTCCGTCCCGCCTGTAATTGAAACAGTGCTTCCTAGATAGGTGAAGGAGGTTACTTCTTTTAAGTTTCTCCCGTTGATGGTGATTGGAGTTTGTTGTTGGTGGTGGTGGTGCGGTATCTTCATCACTTCTGTCTTCTCTATATTCACCTGAAGTCCCGTCTTCGCTGCCTGACCTCTTCTATCAACTTGTTAGTTTTTGCCTGCAGATCTTCAAGTTTATGCGACATCAGGCACAAGTCATCACTGGCGAAATCCAAGTCTTCTAGGTTCTTTTCCGCAGTCCAGCCATTGTATCCCCCTCTTCTCACAGCTCCCCACTGTTTGCTGCATGATCCAGTCCACCACAATCAGGAATATCAAGTGTGATAGTAGGCAACCTTGTTTCACTCCTGTCTTCACTTCAAAATCATCACTGAGCTTCCCATTGTGAATTACTTGGCATGTGGTGTCTTCATATAGTTGTTGAGTGAGGCGGATAAAGGTTTGAGGTACTCCGTAGTAGTGAAGCAGTTTTCAAATTACTTCTCGGTTGACGCTGTCAAAAGCCTTCTCAAAGTCGATGAAGTTGAGGTAGAGAGCTGATTGCCATTCTATGCTCTGTTCTATGATGATGCGAAGCGTTGCAATTTGATCCGCACATGAATTGTACTTCCTGAAGCCAGCCTGTTCCGGTCGTAGTTTTGAATCCAGTGCATCTTTAAGCCTCTCCAGGATGATGTGGCTTAATATTTTACTTGGGGTGGATAAGAGAGTGATTCCTCGCCAGTTCTCGCAAACACTGAGGTCTCCCTTCTTCGGCAGTTTGACAAGGTAACCCTTCTTCCAATCAATGGCCAGGTACCTTCTCTTCCTTCCACACCTTCTGCAATAGTGGTGTGGTGTGAGCATGTCCGTTGTTGTCTCTGCGTGTGTTTTCAGTGCTTTTGGCGGGATCCCATCTGGTCCTGCTGCTTTCCCCACATTTCAGTCGCTTTATGGCGTTCAGGACTTCCATTTTCGTTGGAGGATTTATGTTCACTTGTAATTCAGCGGCTGCAGGTGGTATTTCTGGACGAAGTGCAGATGATGGTGATGGTCGATTCAAGAGCTTTTTGAAGTGGTCGACCCATTGTTTCCTCTGTTTCTCTTCTTTCGTAATTAAATTTCCTTCATCTTTTATTGGTTTCATGTGTGTTGATCTCTTCCCTTCCAGATAGCAACCTGGTTATTTGATACAATGTCGTCAGGTCTCTATCTCTCCTCCCTGCAGCCTGTTCTGCTTCACTTGCCAGTGTTTCGTAGAAGTGTCTTTTGTCTTCCCGTGCACTCTTCTTTACTTCTTTGTTCAGTGTTTTATATATTGTGCTCAGTTCCTCTTGTCGTTGAGCATCCTTGCACTGGTTTATCTTCTGCTTCACCATTCTCCTCTCCTCTGTTAGCTTCCATGTATCCGTCGAGATCCATTCCTTGTCTTCTTTCTTCTTCCTTCCTAATACTGTTGTGCAGGTTTCTTTCCACATAGCTTTCAAAGACTTCGTGTTCTTCCACACAGGTTTCTTCACGGATGTTCCTCGATATCTCCCATTTTGTCTTGATCACTGACTTACGTGAGGATGTCATTTGTAGTTTCATCCTTCAGTTTCCGAGTGTTGTACTTGAACTGCGGTCTATCACCAGCTTCCTTGAAGGCTTTTAACTTGATTTGGAAGGTTCCTTGCACTAGGCGGTGAGTGGTGTGAACCTACATCTGCTCCTCTTCTTGACCTTGTGTTAAGTAGACTGCATCTAATACTCAGTGGAATAGATGTTTAATTGAGATGAAAAAAGTATCAGTTCCAGCATGGAACTGATTATTTCCCTATGAAAAAGAATCTAGAAATTGGAAAGAAAAGTATAGTGTACCGCAGTTATATCAGCCCTGAAATTCCATATGTGCATAGCATAACAACGTCGATTGCTTTATTCCAAAAAAAACACGAATAGTACACCATAGAATTCTCACTATGCAAAAGTTCAACAAATTCATTCTCTGTACCATATCTTTAAGCGAAATAATCATTCCATTTGAATAATGTTAATTGTAACAATAATAAAAGTCACAATATAAAACAGGCATTTGGTATGACATTAGCATCCGATTTAGACTGATGAGTGATTAGAACATCGAACGTCATTTTCGTGGTGGTAGTTTATTCAGCCAATACCAAAATCTGCAATTCGACATAGTAATCCGAGGAATAGTAATGTAGTGTACTTCTGTGCTTTTTTAAGTTCATCTCTTACTGGTGTATCATTTTTTGTTTTGTTGCTAGCTTGAAAAACGGCAGTTTGAAACCATTTTAAAAGTGTGTAAGAATGCACAACGATCTTAGAAGACACATATTAAAGTTATAATACTTGTAATTTCCCTTTGCTATGCAAGGCCAAATTGCTCGACCTCTGAAGTAGGCAGATAAGCTCCTATGCGGATGCCTCGGTGCTACCGGGCATTCATGATGTTATATTCATGTTGGTGACTAGCAGAGGAATCCAGGACACAACAACATCACTCACTCAAGTGCAGGCACATCCAGCTGACGAATCCCAAACAGGACGGAACGTGCATCCTAGATTCCTTTGCTAGTCACCAATATGAATATATTATTATGAATATGCGGCAGTATCGAGGCATCCGCATAAGTGCCCATCTGCCTACTTCAGAGGCCAAGCAATTCGGCCCTGTAAAACAACGGGGAATAAAAAGTATCATAACAATAACCGATATCCGTTGCATAAGGGGTGGTTATCGTGCCTCTGTGGCATAGTGAGTAACGCCTTGGAGCTTTAAGCAATGAGTACTGGGTTCGAATCTCGTCGGGAACAACGTCACTCACTGACGTGCAGGTATATCCAGTTGATGAGTCCAAAACAGGACGAAATGCGCGTCTTGGATTCCTCTACTAGTCACCAATGTGAATACAACATCTAAAAGATTAAAATAAATTGAAAAGGAACAATTCGATGAAATATATTCTGTGGGAAACTCTCGGTAACCCAAATTGTAGGCATGATATATTCGAAACTAAATAACACCACTAGACGGTTATTTAATGTTTTGTTTCACCTTTTAGTGTAGCTGAAAATGATGTTGAACTAACTGGACTCAAAATACCCACTATGACCAACATAACCGTAGCAAATACATATTTAATCTAAAAATCTTTAAATATAGTAAATATATTCCCTAATGGTGATTCAAAGTGATGATCCTAGCTTATAAAAGATGAAATCATGTCTTTATTGATTCTGAGTAATTTTCTAGTTTAGAAAGGTTTAGCAACTTGAACCGATACACAGTAATGTCAGATCCAAAGTTGGTACTACTCAACTAAACTGCGTGTAAGATAATTTACAAGGTTTCCCATTTCGGATCAAATTCAACTTATTATTTCAAGTTGTTATTCATCGTAGACTGACATCATTTAGAAGAACAAAGAAAACTAGGAGCACTGGACAGCTGTTTCGTCCTAGTATGGGACTCCTCAGCAGTGCGCACCAGGTTTCCTTTGTTCCTCCAACTGATGTCAGTCTACGATGAATGACAACTTGAAATATTTCCATATCTCCACAACCCCCTCAATATCCAATTGGACTGGTGCTCATTAGTGACTAGCTTCGAGAAGTATTCCCGAAATTCCAATGAGAAGTCGTGACCGGTGGAGTCAAAGCCTGATGGTTGTGAGGACAGTTACTCAAAGATGACATTGGGTAGCGATTGCGCTATATCGTGAGCTAACAGAAGTTGGAAATATGGACGATTGGATTGTGACCCAGTGGCTCAATGGTAATGTGCTGGCCGCGGAACCTGAAGGTCGTGGGTTCGATCCGAGGGGGCGGGTCATGGGTGCGCACTACTGAGGAGTCCCATACTAGGACGCGAAACAGCTGTCCAGTGCTTCCAGGTTTCCTTTGTTTCTCCAACTGATGTCAGTCTACGATGAATAACAACTTGAAATATTTCCAAATCTCCACAACCCTCTCAAAATCCAATTAACTTATTATTATCAATTGTGAATTGCACTTAATATGAGAATATTTAGAATTCAAGATATTTCAACGCTTCTTTAAAGGTGTTCTTCTCTTCACTATAGTAATCTTAAATTCAACAGTGTTTGACGTTGACACAGTTAAACATATAACATGTTGAGTTAGAAATCATTCCAGTCAATAAATAGCTTGTAAAAATTGATTACAAGTAGGCAAATGGGTTACTCGACGAATCCCATTGAAGTTATTCAGCATTTTGCGTACATCACCTACCCCCCCCCCCCGCCCCTATTACACTACTTAGAAACAAAAATTATTATTTGTCACTAAGTGTATTGTTTCTCTCTTGAGACTGTTCATTTTGAATTTACGATCTTTAGGTAGTGATCAACTGGGGTGGTGGATGGCATCACGCTAAAAGAAGTGAGGCCTCTGGTTTTTGCTATATCAATGATATTGTTTTGGCCATTCATCGATTGATATCATCAAATCCATCAAAAATTTCAACTAACTCCAATTGTCAAACACGTGTACTTTATATTGATCTTGATCTTCATCATGGTGATGGAGTGGAAGAAGCTTTTTGGTATAGTCCTCGTGTAGTCACATTTTCTGTACACCATGCATCTCCTGGTTTCTTTCCTGGCACAGGAAATTGGAATGCATCAAATGATGATAACAAACAGCCAGTTTTCTCAAATGGTGCTGGTCGTGGTCGATTTTCAGCATTTAATCTACCATTAGGTAGTTTTTAATGTCAACGTGTTGAACATTTTAATCATCATCTTCTTAGTAAATAACCTTGCTTACTTATTTTCAACACTTCACGACATGTAGCATGTACTTTGTGGCGAAGTTTATACTGGTCTTCTATGGTGTTTGTTACATTCAGTGTGTATAGGTTAACTCTTTTTCACCTGTAATAGGTTGAATAGCTTCGTGACCTGTAAAGTGGTGTCCACGAATCACGTGACGTCATCTGCATATATGATAGAACAGCAACACGCGACCATATATGACGCGTAAAAATTTGTGTTACTATACTTATCTTCAGATAGAGAGACAGATAGAATGGTAAATCATCGTAGAACCTGATGCAGAAGTACATCAATTCAAGTTGTCATACTTCACAAAGGCAGACAGAAAAAATTGGAGTAGAAAACAAATGACATTGAAGTAGACAAAAGAGTATAGATGAAGAGAGGATAACTCGATGAAGGTGAATGGAAATGTTGAAAATTTGGATATATCCACACCATTGCAGTGATCAGTTTTAAACCATATCATAAAAATTCTGCAATGACTGATATCTATTATCTTGAGAGAATCCCAGTCATGTAGTGTACCTGGTTCATCCGAATAGTCAAAGACTTCGTGAACTGGTGCTTTTCCTCCATCTGATTATTTTCCGGTTTGTTCCATTTTAGTCCTATGTTGCTTATCGAAGTAGTTGATGGTTGTTCTCGGTAGATTAATCCCCTCATGATTATAGATGATTGGTGGTGTTCCCAGCTCAAAAATACCTTGAAACACTACTGTTTAGTTCTTAACTTCTTATTCACTTAAAACTTGTGATAATAATTTATTTGTGCACTATATTCACTTAATTATCATACTTACAACTTCAATATTGGCTCTTTTTTCTATGCGGATGACATAGTTCTGTTAGATGAAGACGCTGACAAGATTCAGAGCCTTCTGGACACTTTGAGTGGCGATTTGAGAATGTTTGGGATGCGTTTCTCACCACCCGAATGCAAATTGTTGCTCCACGATTGGTCTTCAGCTGTGCCCCACCGCGGCTAACAATAGAGAGTGAAGTGGTTGAATGTGTCGACCACTTCACTTGCCTGGGGAGTGGGATCAGCTCCGGTGGATCAGTGGCCGATGAAATCTCTGCACAAATGCAAAAGGTTCGGCTGGGTTTTGCCAATTTACGCCACCTGTTGCGCCGCCATGATATCCGATTGTCTATTAAGGGTCGCGTATACTGCACAGCAGTTCTGTCTGTTCTGCTATATGGCTGTGATACATGGCCATTGAAGGTGGAAGACGTGAGAAGGCTTCAGGTGTTTAACCACCGTTGCCTTCGTAGTATAGGCAGTATTCCGTGGTGTCACCACGTGAGTAACGCAGAAGTCAGGTACAGAGGTAAGTCAGTTGACGAGGTCATGAACCTTCATCGACTAAGATGGTTGTGACACATGTTACGTATGCCTAGTCACCGATTGCCTCGTCACACAATGTTGTCTGAAGTAGGTCCAGGCTGGAAAAAGGCTCGAGACGGCCAGACAAATGCATGGCACCAATGTATGAAGTCTTTGACTGTTGGTTTGAGCCATGTGGGGTGATGCAGACTAGCCGGTTGGGGTTGGTGGGACTAGAGAAAAGAATGGTTGGAGACTCTAGGTGGTATGACTGAGAACTGATGTCAGTGGTGCTGTTGTATACACATATTATCCTCATCTTAACATTGTATTAAATCTCATCATTTTCTCATTCTTCATTTCTCTCCTTTCGTACTTTGTATTTCTTTTGACTGAACTTTCTTATCTTCATCTTCCACTTCACTGCCTTATTATTTGATGTACTGATATGAGGTGTGGCAACTTGGACGGTTACGCAGTAGTGCCTGGTTCTATGTTGATTTGGTTGATTGGTCTTTTTTTCTATCAGACAATTTCTAAGCTTCTTCACATTCTCTACATTGCTTTCGCCAAATGTTACACTCATTGTTCAGTTCTTTTTTTCGGAGGAGATTAAGCATTCCTTAGTAAAATTCACTTTATTCATAGATTAAATAAAATATTTCACAGGGAAATATTCAAGGAAATGAAAAGACGGAGACGAAGGAAGGAAGGAATGTTTATTACTGAAATCTTGTACAGTAGTCATCAAATATGGTACACCTTGCACTAAGACGGTCATTTGCAAAATGTACTTCATTTCCTCTTCTGCTTCTATTTTGATTTGCTTTTAATGCGATCGCATTTTCTCTTGCGTTTCTGTCGGGAGAATTCTTACCTGTTGCTGATAATTCCCTATGATTTCTGCCGCTTTCTCAACATATACTACTTATATCCATTCTGGTCAGTAATGCCCACTACAGTATGATGTTTATGTCTTGTTATTATGATGAAAAGACTGTTTAGACTCGATCTATGAATTACTCATAGATTCTTGCTTATTTCAGTTTCTTCGCTATCTTTTCATTATTAAAGAATCAAGGTAGTAAATTTTTATTTTCAACTATTCATCCCTAATCTTTATTTCTCTTTTTGTCTACAGATGAAGGGATCAATGATTTCGATTGGTCTCAAGCAGTAGGACCTGTTCTTGACTCACTTAACATGATTATTCAACCAAGTTATATTGTAGTCCAGTGTGGTGCTGACTGTTTAGCTACTGATCCACATCGAGTATTTCATTGACCAACTTTTATCCAAATCCAGATACAGATTTAGATTATGCATCTGAAAACAGTTTAAGTGGATACTTGTATGCTATAAAGAAAATTTTATCATGGAATATTCCAACATTAATATTTGGTGGTGGTGGATATAATTTTCCTGATACCGCCAGATTATGGACAAGGATAACAGCAATAGTAATTGAAGAAGTTACAGGGAAGAAGTAAGTCTCTGAAATTCTCTAATTCTTAGTCTTATTCTAAACAAGACAAGTTGAGAAATGTTTAGGCAATAAAATGAAATTTTTGCATAGCAACTATGATTTTATTACACTCATTAAGTTGTTTAGAATAAAATCGACTCTGAAAATACATGGTTGTGTCAGTGAACTAAGAAAATGCAATAGTTGAGAAGTTCACCTTTAGAAGTAATGATGGATAGTAGCTAGCAGTGAAAAAATCCAGCATACTCATTTCTTCCTATTTGGGACTCATCAGCTGTGTTTGTCCGCATGTCAGTGAATGTTGCTGTTCCCACCAAGACTTGAACTCAGGACCAATCGCCTTCAGCTGACGAATTCAAAATAGGACGAAATGCATGCCTCGGATTCCACTGCTAACCACTAACCATCATTACTATCAGTATTGAGGCGTCCATGCAAGAGCCAATATACCTGTTTGCGTCTATCGATTCGGTCCAATCAAAGATGGGGAAATGCAATTGATAACCATCAAAACAGTATTCATCTCTTGCATTAATTGGTCACGGTAGAAGAGTAACCACTTTCATGTTGTCCAGTCCTGAGTGCAGACCGAATCCTATCGATCATATTTGCGAGTGGCGAGCAAGGTTGGAGGCTCAGCATCGTGGTGCACATTGGTAGATGTTGGTTGGAGGCCAACTGGCAGGGAGCCCTGGATCTAGATTCCGTGCTTGTTGGCACTCGTCAGCATGGCGTTTCTGCAACCCCAACGGAACTGGTACCCCGCCTGAGATTCGAACCCACGTCACCGAGTGTTGTATTCAGAGGCTTTACCACTGAGCTATTCGGGCTGTGATTGACCTCCTGTAGGACTGGGTTATATGCATCGATTAGTCATGGGAAAGTAACCACTTTCATGTTGTTTAGTCCTGAATGCAAACCGAATCGTCTTCTAAACAGTCACAGTTTCAGACAGCAATCGCTAATTACAGCACAAGCTATCTAATCGCCGAGAGTATATGGTTTCCTAAATACCATTATTGTGACTGTTAATCACCTTCTCATATTTATTCTGAATTCTGTTCATCGTTGTTTCAAGCTTTTTAAAGCTGTACAGCAATAAGAATTGCCGTAAGTCCGAAAATCTAAGTGTTCTTGCTTTGAAGTTTGGAGAAAACATGATTCCAACAATTATTACAACCGGTGACTTCCAGTCTTAAATTATGCAACGATTCAATTTTTCTGTGTCAACTTCAATCATTATCGTGGTTACATGAAGACAAGTCGGTTAAAAGGAAGCTATCTCATATAGCCTTATCAATAATGTTTTCATCATGAAATATTCACATTATCTGGTTTCAGAATAATAAGACTTATCAACTAAGGTTTATTTCTATCTAGTTGGTCAGTTAGTTAGCGCGTTACTACTTTGTGATTTTGTGAAGTTTATTCTTCTCATTTGTTGTTGGTTAGATATTAATTTATTTGATGACAGTTTTCATCATAGATTGACATCAACTGCAAGACGATTAAAGACCGAAGAACTCTAGATAATCGTTTCACCCTAGTTAGTGTTGTGTGAGCTGTGGCTCACTCGTCTAGGCACTTGGCTCTCAACCAGTTAGTCACAGGTTTGAATCGAGTTTTTTACGCTACTGGGTAGGATTACCAAGCCTCGTATAACTTCAGTCGCCACTTTTTTATGTCTTTACACTGACTTGACATAGTTTGAATTATGCATATGTGGTCACTTGTACAATGACCTTCATACCCCACCCTTAATGGTCACTAAGTTTCTCCGTAAATAGAAACGGTGGTAATAAAACAGGTGTATTTACAACGTCAACGCCAATATTCACAGTATATACAAAATGCAATATATATATATATATATATATATATATATATATATATATATATATATATATATATATATATATATATATATATATATATATATATATCACCACGGCCTTGGCTATTGGCTATTGAATTTTCATACCTTCAAACAACCTGATGCTTACACGTTGGTTCATGTGTTTTTTCCTGAGATCTTAAAACAAAGCGATTGGTTAAAAAAGGCATTAGGTACATGCAGCTTCTTATGAAGATTTTGGCAATCTTTATGCATTCTATAACACCCTACCCTCCTTGAAATAGAGATTGATAGTATAATAATGACTTGTAACGTCTCGCTAGGTTGTAACAGGTTATTCATTGGTACTTTTCTGTTGTATCTGTACTGTTGCGTAGCCTAAAGTAACTGAATTACAGTTTGAAATGAGGGGAATGATTTGCTGACACGTTGGTAAAGGGTATTTAGTGAACCTAGTGCATAAACATGTGTGAGTTTACTGAGTAGAGGCACTCAACGCCGCACAGAAACATGCTTAACGCATTCAGTTTGATAACACTGCGTTACATCTGTTCAAGTCGATTAGCTGTTTAAGCCTCAATTTCAATTAGAAAATGTAATGATATCAAAATATGCGTTAATATAAGTATCGATGTTGGACTCCGTGGTACAGTTTGATTCAATACTCGATTAATCTATTTGATAGAGCACACAGACGGGTATAATTTAACTTACTAAATCACCTTTCGAACACCATCTATTATTCATATTCATTTCAAAGTAATCACACACCTTCGTGTCTGAGTATTTTGCGGCTCTAATACTTTTTCATTCTTTGATTTGATTGGTAGTAAGGTTTTCCATATATCTAGAATCACTGTTGAATTACTCCTAACTACACGTGTTAGGCGCTAAATCGACGGACAGAGGAGATTCACTGATCAGCGTGTCTCTCTCTCACTAACAAAATTTATCTCTAATATTGTTACTCTGTCCCATCCTGTTGTGTGGCTCTCTTTTATCGCTATGGTTGAATTCTTCGCTAGACTACTTATCTCAGTAGGCTCAATCCAGATTTATCTGTTTCTATGTTCTATTGGCCTTACTGACCACGAACCGTTACTAAGACCTATTCACTCTATCTCGCAGCCATTGCAAGGTATTTGGTTCGGCTAGGGATATTGTATATTTGGATCAATCGAATCCTTGGGGTGTAAACGTTTGTGTCTAAGTGAATTTGTAGGTTTGAATACCACCCTAATGGCAGCCTTATTGTGAATCTTATGTAGGGTTTCTGAGTTCCATTCCTTGTATGGCAACACTATAGACGAGACCTTTATTTCCTTCATTATGTAATAACTGCTCACATCAATACATTTCTTCTTATGAATCCCTGTATATTTATGGATAAATTTAGGATAATTATTAAAAAGTAAAGCTTCTCTTATGAATTTCACTTCTTCATTTAAATTTTTTGATTTACCCCATAGACTCATTGCGTAGTTGCTTAAACATTTAACTAGACACCTACCTTTCTTGATATAGAGTGAGATAACCTCAAGTCTAGATATCTGTTGGAATGAAATGTTTTACTACAGACATTTATGTCTAAACTACCGTCTCCAGATATATGGAAAATCTTACTACCAATCAAACCAAAGAATGAAAGAGTAAAGGAGTAAAACTTGGGCGCTGTGGTCGATTGTAATTCCATTTTAGTCTGTTTATTAAGAATGTCACACAGTGAAGGAACGATATCATCTACTGGATAACATTTCAGACAAAATTTATTGTCCATATTCATATCAGGTAACTCCACAACTTTCAGACAGAGTTCATATATTCCTAATTTTCTCTCCTTCTTTGTGACAACAAGACTAGTAGAATTTTCCATATATCTGGGACAGGTGCAGAATCATTTCGATTGCATGCAAGAATTCTCAATAAGGCTCAATAAAGTGGCATGTAAACCAACAGACTCGCTTAGAAACAAGCTTTGTAGGTTAAAAGATTCTGTGGAATGAAATTAAGCAAAATAGTCTGGTTTACCCAATCCCTTGCAATGATCGCATGGTCAAATACATAGGTGGAAGTAGTCGACCAGGGTCAAGTAGAATAACAGAAGACAAAAACTGAGCTAAATCACTCCTAGTAAGATAAAAAAAATTAGAAAAATGCCCGGCTATAGCTATGCATGTAGATGCATATAATCACATAAAAGAGTTGTATAGAGCGACCAGAACAGGCTGAATTCAGGAAGTACAAATCATGTGCGGATCAAATTGCAGCGCTTCGCATCATCGTGGAACAGAGTATAGAATGGCAGTCAACTCTCTACCCCAACTTCATAGACTTTGAGAAGGCTTTTGACAGCGTCGACCGAGAGGTAATTTGGAAACTGCTTCAACACTACGGAATACCGCAAACACTTATCAGCCTCATTCAATAGCTATATGAAGACGCCACATGCCAGCCAAGTAACTCACAATGGGAAGCTCAGTGATGCTTTCGAAGTGAAGTAAAGACAGGAGACAGGAGTAAAACAAGGCTGTCCACTATCACCCATGATATTCCTGATTGTGGTTGACTGAACTGGACTGGATCATGCAACAAACAGTGGGGAGCTGTGAGAAGAGGGGGATACGTTGGCTGGACTGCGGAAAAGAACCTAGAAAATTGAGGTATCGCCGATGACTTGTGTCTTGTGTCACACAAACTTGAAGATGTACAGGCGAAAACTAACAAGTTGACAGAAGAGGCAAGACAGGTCAGCGAAAACGAGACTTCAAGTGAATATAGAGAAGAAAGAGGTGATGAAGATACCTCACCAACAACAACAAGAAGAAGAAGCTGCAATCAGCATGAACGGGAGAAAGTTAAAGTAAGTAATCTGTTTCACCTATCTAGGCAAGGCAAGACTGTTTCAACTACAGGCGGCACAGGCACAGACGAGGACGTGAAAGCCAGCCAGGATGGGAAAAGCAAGACAGGCGTTCATCAACCTGCAGCCAGTGTGGAGATCTACTGCACTACACTGCACTCAGCATGTGGGACAAGATCCGGATTTTCAACACCAATCCAGTCAAGTGAGTCAGTGCTTCTCTGTGATGGTTGAGAGACGTGGCAGCGCGTTACGAAAGGGATTTCCAATAAACTACAGACATTCATCAACAGCTGGCACCTACGCTGTCTGGTTACTGAAGATCAGATGGATTGTCAGAATGGTGAGAATGAGCAACAAGGAACTCACTGTGGTTGGCCTGGTAACGAACCAACCGAGAACCTATCGGTGAACAAATATGCAGTGGAAGGAAGTGGAGATGGATTGTGCTGGGCATACACTGAGAAGGGTGACTGGGGACATGAGGCGTCAGGTCAGGGTGTTGAGTGGAACCCAGATGGGAAGCGACGAGTAAGGCATCCTTGGTGATGGTGACATGGAGGAGATGGTGTGATGAAGAAATAAGAGGTTGTTGGCTGTCGTGGAGCCAGATTGAAAAGATTTGAGAGAACAGAGACGTGCTACTGAAGCCCTATTTTCTATTAGGAACCCAAGGGACTAATAATAACAATAATAATAGAGCGACAGTACTAAAAGCTAACTTAGTGTCGATGAAGGGAGAGATTGATAAGCGAATCTTTGTGTATCTAATCAACACTAAATACATGTAGTAATAGAAATGATTCTGCACATGTTCCTGATATATGGGAAATTCTACTAGTCTTCTCATCACAAAGAAGGAGAGAAAATTAGGGATATATGAACTCTGTCTGAAAGTTGTGGAGTTACCTGATATGAATATGGACAATAAATTTTGTCTGAAATGTTATCCAGTAGGTAATACTATTCCTTCACTGTGTGACATTTCTGATAAACAGACTTAAATGAAAAGAATGGAGAAGCATTTGAACCATAGATTACGCAATCATGAAGTTGTATGATTACTTTGACATGAATATGAGTAATAGGTTGTGTTGAGACGGTGAATTAGCATATAATATTATATTCGTCTGTGTGGTCTATCAGAGAAACTAATCTGATATAGAGTCAAGCTGTACACGATGGATTGCTGATGATCTTCACGGAGGAGTAAGACAAGTTTACTCAACACTAGTATTTATCGCAATAGTAGTTATTATAGTCCTTATGATCAGCCTACAGCTTGAGTAATACCTTATTTATGGATGTTGGGCACCTTGAGTTTGTGCTGATTGACACTGAAAATATGAGGTAAAAAGATTGATTTGTGAGATTTATTTTTCTTACTAATCGATAAGGTTGTAGAAAATGATTTTTATTACTGATTCTGGAAAGAAAATTGTTATATATGTCATATGATAATCTTTACAAGTCGCTTTTTCCTCTGCTGTCAGATATTTACAGCTTTGATAGTATTATTATTATTATTATTATTATTATTATTATTATTATTATTATTATTATTGTCCAGTCTAAACTTTTCATGGATAAAGCTTTTGTAATCAGTTCAGGCGGCAAATTCGGTGCAGATTTGTTATTATTATTTTGTGTGTTGGAAGACGCCAATACCATAAATATATCTGGGAATATTTCTTATCCTACATCAACTATGTTTTATATGTTAATGACCATTGAATTTGAAAGGAAGAGTGAGTGGTGTGTTCAACAGATTATCCTGCTTGACAGTTAAAAATCCCCTTTCATCTCAAAAATACATCACCGTATAGTGCTCATTAGTATCTTGCTTCCAGATGGATATCAGGAAGTTCTAATGAGAAGCCATGACCTATGGGGTCAACCAGTCGGAAGTGAAGTGAATGCTAACTGAAGACTGGGTGATAGTCGCGCTATGCCGTGAATTGACAGAAGTTGGAAATTGTGAACCACTGGAAACCACCGACCCAGTGGCTGAATGGTTAAGGCGTTCGCCGTGAAACCTGAAGGTCGTGAGTTGGATCCCTAGCCTGGTGGTGGGTGCGTACTGCTCAGGAGTCCCATACTAGGATGAAACAGCTGTCCAGTGCTACTAGATTTTCAATGGTTCCTCAACTGATGTCAGTCCATGATGAGTACTACTTTTGAATTATTTTAGGCTTCAACTCAACATAATTTAGCCAGGGTAATCTGGTAGTGTGATACACTTTTAAGTTATAAGTGTAGCCTAGTGCATAGATAGACACATGTATCAGGTTGAGTTGCATTATGTTAATTCCACTTTATTCACTTAACAAACTTACGATATCGAAAATAATATCTATCATCATTAATTATATATGTGTTAAGTACTCCTCTTGATATATTCTTGTAATTGTAGGATTTCACTCTCTTCTGAAATCCCAGAACATTCCTACTTCTGTCGTTATGGTCCAGATTTTGAGTTGGATATTAACTATTTTCCGCATAAAAGTAAGAATAAGTCGATTGACAAGATAAAACAACATCATCATCGTCTACTTGAACAGTTGTGTGATTATGCTGATTTAAACAAGATTACATATGATTGTGATAAGCTGTACAAGTTATACAACTCAACTGATATGTAACACAGTGAAGATTTATTTATATATAATTTCATCTATGCATTCATTATTATTATTATTATTATTATTATTATTATTATTATTAAAGTGCATGGACTTAATCCCATTTATATGAATACCTACTTATTTATATTTCAGTCAATGTGGTTATTTTGTATATATATATATATATATATATATATATATATATATATATATATATATATATATATATATATATATATATAATCAAATAAAGACGTTAAAATATTGCATTGATAAAAGATAATATTTTCAAAAAATAAAGGATAACTTGATTCAGTTGTGGCTAGCAGTGGAATTCAGGACTGACGTTTCGTCCTATATAGGGTTCGTCAACTGGATGTACCTGCCTCCCTCTAGTGAATGATGTTGTCTTTACTGAGACTTAAACTTTGCATCTATCATGTTAAATACCAAAGTGTTATCCACTAGGCCAAATAGGATGAAACGAGCGTTCTGGATTCCACTGCTAGCCTCAATCAAACCAATTATAATAGATATTTAGGCAATATCGAGTCATTCGCATGGGAACCCATAAGTCAACAGAATCACGATTTACTACTTCAAGGTCTTTTTTCACTTTAAGAATACGAAAGCGTAATAAGAATGCACCATCATAGTTTGTTTAAAACTTGTAGCCGATGTCCCATCAGAAGATATTAGAAAATTAGAAGGATTACCTAAGATTCATAACGCTAATATTCCTTTATGCCCTATATTGTCTGTATTACTTACTCCCTCATACATAAACTGGCGAAATGGTTGGTGAAGATGTTAAATCCAGTTTGAAACGAATTTTTTAAGTTTTCATTGAAATATTCTTTTCAAATTGTTGACTGTCTTAGTAACATGAATATAAAAAACAAGATGTACTCTTTCAATGTAAATTCCTTATTCACTAACATGGTGTTGTTCAAGACTATTAACATTCCCTGTAACTACATCTTTTCTAGAAACCTCCCATTTCCTATTACTCCAACTTTTCTGAAGGAGTTACTATTGCTGTATACCGACAAAGTCCACTTCACATTTGAAGGTGAACGCTTTCGACAAGTTGACGGTGTAGCTATGGGTAGTCCATTAGGACCACTACTAGTTGATATTTATATGTCATATATCAAAAATCTGGCTGGTGATCTCATTGCTAAAGTTCCTCTTTACAAGAGATATGTTGATGACATCATAGTGATCTGTAAAAGGCATGAGGATATGGCTTGTCTACTAAATAGACTTACTGCCGTACAAATTCACATCAGCCTGACTTGTGAGAAAGAGAATAATAATCACCTACCAATTCTTAGACATACTCCTGAGTTGACGAGAAAATAGTTCAATGAGACGGTCAATTTACAGAAAGCCTACATGGACAGGACAATACTTGAACTTACACAGAATTTTTCCAATTCAATCCAAGAGAGGTCTAGTAAAATGCCTGTTTAATACGATCTATCGTATCAGTACATCAGATATGATGGATAAAGATGACAAATTACTAACCAAAACATTATGGGTGTAAAACTTGGTCACTGTGGTAGAATGCAATTCCATATTAGATTTGTTTATTTGATTTATAACACACAGTGATTTAGTATTATTTACTTGATGACGTTTCGAGCATAAATTGTTACTGCTCATAATCATTTCAAGTTGTTATTCATCGTAGACTGACATCAGTTGGAGGAACAAAGGAAACCTGGGAGCACTGGACAGCTGTTTCGTCCTAGTATGGGACTGCTCAGCAGTGCGCACCCACGACCCCACCAGCTCATAATCATGTCAATGTAATCACACTCCACTTTCGTCATTTGCTTTTTATAATTATGTCACTTTATATGAGTTGTTTTTATTGGTGGTAAAATTTTCCATATCTCTGGTATCGGTGTTCCATCATTCCTATTACACACGTTGGGTGTAGATTCGATGGACGAAAATTCAGTAATCAATCAATCTCTCTCTCTCTCTCTCCACCTAATTATATTGGACGTAAGTACAGTGGCTTTATCCCACCCTGTTGTGTGGTTATGTGTTAATGCGTGCATTGCAATAGAGGAGCTTTTTTAATGTAGATTATTCATCGTATTTAGGTTTGTCATTCTATATTTAGCTAAATTCCTATGTTCAGCTATTTTAACTGACCCCGACCGACTAGTTTGACCTACGTACTTGACCTCACAGTTATCACATGGAATTTGATAGATCATATTAGTTGGTTGGAGGCAATCGGCAGGAAGTCCTGGACCTAGGTTTCGTGTTTTTTGGCACTCGTCGACTAGACACCATGAAATTGGTTGCACTACCGTGACCAATCAATACATGTAAACCAGTCCTACAGTAGGTCAATCGCGGCCTGAACAGCTCAGTCGTTGACTACAACACTGGGTGGTGTGGGCTCGAATCTCAGGCGGGACATCAGTTCCGTCGAGGTTGCAGATACACCTTGCTGACGAGTGCCAAGAAGCACGAAACCTAGGTCCGGGGCTTCCTGCCGATTGCCTCCAACCAACTAACATCTACTAATGTGCACCACAATGCTGAGCTTCCTAGCTTGGTTGCCACATTGCAAATATGATCGATAGGATTCGGTCTGCACTCAGGACTGGATAACATGAAATTGGTTGCACTCCCATGACCAATCAATACATAGATCATATTATTTTGTTGAATCGGTTCTATCAGATCCTCAAGCCAGTCGACAAAGCTTATCTCTGAGTGAGCAATAATTTATGCTCGAAACGTCATTAAGTAAATAATACTAGATCACTGTATGTTATAAATCAGATAAACAAATCTAATATGGAACTGACCAAAACACTTATGTAAAACGGATATCTGTTGAAGTTTATAAACCGTTGTAGAAGTCAAGTAGCACTGAAGCCAACTCTATATAAGGTTCCTAAGAAAAGTGTTCATATCACTCAACCTTACATAGGGGAATTGAACAGTATTATTTTGAGATGTAGGCTAATATCAGCCATTAATAAAACATATTATGCGGCGAGTCTTATCATTGTGAAAACACATGCTTCACCGAAAACCTAGATACTGCATCAACGATTACGTCACATCCCATTGTGTTTGTCAATTTACGCATGTGTGTGGTCATACATACACAGTGAGGAGTAATCAAGCCATGCAGTTGAGGGTGGGAGAACATGTACCTAAATGGCTTCAAAAAGAAATGGAGTGTGAAACAGGGATAAACGCTGATGGGAGACGAGCCTCATCATCTATAGCCAAACATATAGAAACAGCGGAATACACCCATTTGATCATAGCAAAAAAGATGAAAAGTGATTTTAGTGAAGAAATTTTTTTTATTTTCGACGAAGTCACTCACTAAGCTGTACATTCATAAATACAGAAACAGGTGACAAAATTAGTATTCAAACAGCTTTCAAAGTCTTATATAGAAACAGTCAGGGACTTATACTGAGATTTACGGAAGCCATAGCCATAAATAAATTGAAACCACCTTATGTGTACAAAACTAATTCGTTCTTAAACTACACCTGCACAGATGTAAAACTTGGGCACTGTGGTAGAATAACACACTGTGATATAGTATGTGTTATAAATCAAATAAACAAATCTACTATAGAATATACACCTACCTTGGTAAACTTTGTTTTCTTACCAAGGTTAGGATTAACTAGGTCACTTCCTTTGACGCCACATGCCCAGTAATTCACAATGGGAAGCTCAGTGATGCTTCCGAAGTGAAGTTAAGACAGGAGACAGGAGTGAAACAAGGCTGTCTACTATCACCCACGATATTCCTGATTGTGGTCGACTGAACTGGACTGGATCATGCAACAAACAGTGGGGAGCTGTGAGAAGAGGGGGATGCGTTGGCTGGACTGCGGAAAAGAACCTAGAAAATTTGGATTTCGCCAGTGATGACTTATGTCTAATGTCACACAAACTTGAAGATGTACAGGCGAAAACTAACAAGTTGACAGAAGAGGCAAGACAGGTCAGCGAAGACGAGACTTCAAGTGAATATAGAGAAGAAAGAGGTGATGAAGATACCTCACCAACAACAACAAGAAGAAGAAGCTGCAATCAGCATGAACGGGAGAAAGTTAAAGTAAGTAATCTGTTTCACCTATCTAGGCAAGGCAAGACCGTTTCAACTACAGGTGGCACAGGCACAGACGAGGACGTGAAAGCCATCCAGGATGGGAAAAGCAAGACAGGCGTTCATTAGCCTGAAACCAGTGTGGAGATCTACTGCACGACACTGCACTCAGCATATTGCGTGAACAAGATCCGGATTTTTAACACTGATTTAGTCAAGTGAGTCAGTGCTTCTCTGTGATGGTTGAGAGACGTGGCAGCGCGTTACGAAAGGGATTTCCAATAAACTACAAACATTCATCAACAGCTGGCACCTACGCTGGCTTGTTACTGAAGATCAGATGGATTGTCAGAATGGTGAGAATGAGCAACAAGGAACTCACTGTGGTTTGCCTGGTAACGAACCAACCAAGATTGTATCGGTGAACAAATATGCAGTGGAAGGAAGTGGAGATGGATTGTGCTGGGCATACACTGAGAAGGGTGACTGGGGACATGAGGCGTCAGGCCAGGGTGTTGAGTGTAACCAAGATGGGAAGCGACGAGTTAGGCATCCTTGGTGATGGTGACATGGAGGAGATAGTGTGATGAAGAAATGAGAGGTTGTTGGCTGTCGTGGAGCCAGATTGAAAAGATTCCATAGAACAGAAGCCCTATGTTGCACTAGGAACCCAAGGGACAAGTAATAATAATACGTCACTTTCTGTTTGTTCTCTTCTTTCTTAATTTTAATCCCCTATTATGTTGATTGTTGTATTTTTCCTCCCACTCTTCGGTTTATTATATATATTGACTTGACAAGTGAGTATGTAAATTAGAACAAGACATATAAGCGAACAATTTTGTTTTCAATTACATCCTCTTCAGCTTATACTCTAATACAAATAGCTTAATGTATGTATAATTAAACCAATCATGTAGATTTGTCGGTTGATGTGATAAATGTTTTAAAATAACGATGGTGATAATAATAAAAATAATACTAATGATAAAAGTGATAACGTTGACTAAAGCACATACAATATAGATGATATTGATGATAAGAACCAGGAAACCAGCATGAAAATGTAGACACTCCGATAATCAAAGTGGGTCAAAAGCTTATGAAAATAAAATTTACGTTTGTATCAGAGGTTTTCTAGAGCCACTAGGAGGACCTTCTACGCCACACAACCGTGTATATCATTTTCCAGTCGACCAATTTTAGCTGCTCAGACAAAGCATAAGTTATCTGGTTTTGTCATTTCGATGTGTATTCACAAGTTTAGCTGCTCCTGTGAAGACTATGTGGGGCATACTACTAGACAACTTAACAGACGTGTTGCTGAGTATTTACCTTCATGGTTTAGAAAGAACAGATAAAATCCATCAGAAGTTTGGTTTTATCTCACCTCGCTGATAGTGGTCCCTTTAGTAGGTAAAAACACTGCTTTCAAGATAATTCGCCGGATACCACTTCATCTTCCAAAAGTTATTCGAACACGTCTTTTACATACATGCATACACTAACTTCATTATGAAGTTAGTGCTGATGATGTCGTCTAGAAAGACGATGAAGGCTTTACGATTAAACAACCCAGCTCAGATAACACAATACAACCAAGAGAAATCTTTTTCCTTTCAGTTTTATCGAAAATAAAAATTCTCGAATATAAGGAATAGTTTAGTGTTATTGCTTGTATTACACCGTCGTTGATTATACCGAATTGATCAGTCTCTGTTGGCATATGGGCTTCTATGCGGATGCCTCGATATTGCCTGTCTTTTAACTGTGTATAGTAATGATGGGCATCCTGGATTCCACTGCTAGCCACTGCCCATCATTACTATACATAAGGAATAGTTGTTTAAATCAACCAGAGGATATAATCCACTGGTTGGTATTTTCTCAGATTACTCATCTTAGTCAAGTCAACTAATTTGTATTTAAGTTAGGTTGTCTCTATCATTTTACTAATCATTTGTTTGAACAGTAATTCAGAAACTAAACATCAAAAGGCTTCCAACTTTCCGATGTAACAACAACCTCAAGAAGTCTGTAATTTGAGTAAAATTCAAATCTTTCTAACGTTTCGATATCTTGACGAAGTATTCATCACAGTGAGGGACTCCATAACACTGTGCATCCATAATTGTACACACTTCAAGGCTTTTAGGTTTCTCGGTCAGCACGTTACCGCTGAGATACTGGCTCCGACTACAATGGTCAACATTTTCCTACTTATTTCAGTTCGCGATATAGTGCGAATTTAATCCAGTGCCAGCGTCAAGTACCTGTCGTCATGTACGACTTAGTTTGCCCCACCGGTCAACAACCTTTGGAAATCTCATCTAGAAACAACAGCTATTTCGTCACAGCATGACACTTCTCGACAGTATAATTATTTGACTTATTGTAACGAAAATGAATGTTTATATATCCAAGTGCAGTTTATTCATTCTCATCACAAGAATTATTCGTTATCAGTTCTTGATACTTGTCGATGCTGAAGAATTTTTATCAGAAGGCAGGGAAACGGTGTTCTTATGAAAAACTGTAACAAGAACTTCAGACAGTTGAATAATGTTTGGACAATAACAGTTAGTCCATGAAGTTCATGCTTAAATACAACAAAACTAAGCAGAAAAAAGGAGAATTTAACAGTGCTGAAAAGAAACCTTTTTTCTTACTCGACCTGAAGACAAGAATTAGTCGACGAATTAGGAGTTCACTCTCAAGGACCTATCTAGCTAAGAAATATGTCTCACTATTGTCAAACAGTATTTAAAATCACGTAATACAGGTTTTTCACTCATGTTAACTCGAAACATATTTGCCAATTCACATATACATGTGGAAGCCAATACATAGGAAGAATAGAGAGGTTGTTATTCACTGGGTTGGCTGAGCATATGAACATGATTCTATGTTTTCGAGGTCCATCTTCATTATCAGTTCAATATTACAGCACTTATATGATACAGAACAGTAAAGTCCTTCACAGTAACTGGCAAACAGAAAGAGTCACGCTTTGAATTGTGAAAGCCTACATCATCCTACGTGTTTAACACAAGTTGTATGTTCGGGAAGAGGTAGTTACCAATTCATTAATGCTCCGGTAATCAGTGACTTTAATCCTGTAACTTTTATCCAAAAACTATGATACCTTCATTCCTTGCCCATACCTATCCATATTCATTGTGATCATTGTTCCAGTACTACTGCATTTACTCTTATTACGATAATTGACCTCAATAGCTTAAAGTATTGTTGAGATCACATTTCATATGATTGCGTAAATGTTTCCAATCTCATCCCATTTATTCATGAGCATCCTTATTGTTACCGCAAATACCACACATCTTTTATTACTGAAGTTTATTACTTAAAAAGAGAAGCAACAACAATTGCAGCAGAATTATAATTATTCTTATGATAAGTCCCTTGGGTTCCTCATCGAACATAGGGCTTCAGTAGCACGTCTCCATTCCACTCTCCACTCTGAATTCTTTTGAACCTGGCTCAACGACAGCCAACAACCTCTCATTTCCTCCTCGCACGATCCCCTCCATGTCACCCTCCGACGTCCAACCCGTCGCTTCACATCTGACTTCCACTCGAGGGCCTGACGCGCGATGTCTCCAGTCACCCTTCTCAGTGTATGCCCAATAAACCCATCTCCACTTCTTTCCACTGCATATTTGTTCACCGATACAATCTTGGTTGGTTCGTTACCAGGCAAACCACAGTGAGTTCCTTGTTGCTCATTCTCACCATTCTGACAATCCATCTGAACTTCAGCAACCATCCAGCGTAGGTGCCAGTTGTTGATGAATGTCTGTAGTTTATTGGAAATCCCTTTCGTAACGCACTGCCACGTCTCTCAACCATCACAGAGAAGCACTGACTCACTTGACTGGATTGATGTTGGAAATCAGGATCTTGTCCCACATGCTGAGTGCAGTGTAGTGCAGTAGATCTCCACACTGGTTTCAGGCTACTGAACGCCTGTCTTGCTTTTCCCATCCTGGCTGGCTTTCACGTCCTCGTCTGTGCCTGTGCCGCCTGTAGTTGAAACAGTCTTGCCTTGCCTAGATAGGTGAAACAGACTACTTACTTTAACTTTCTCCCGTTCATGCTGATTGGAGCTTGTTGTTGTTGTTGTTGGAGTTGTTGGTGAGGTATCTTCATCACCTCTTTCTTCTCTATATTCACTTGAAGTCTTGTCTTCGCTGACCTGTCTTGCCTCTTCTGTCAACTTGTTAGTTTTCGCCTGTACATCTTCAAGTTTGCGTGACATTAGACAGAAGTCATCACTGGCGAAATCCAAATCTTCTAGGTTCTTTTCCACAGTCCAGCCAACGTATCCCCCTCTTCTCACAGCTACCCACTGTTTGTTGCATGATCCAGTCCAGTTCAGTCGACCACAATCAGGAATATCAAGTGTGATAGTAGGCAACCTTGTTTCACTCCTGTCTTCGCTTCGAAAGCATCACTCAGCTTCCCATTGTGAATTAGTCGGCATGTAGCGTCTTCATATAGCTATTGAATGAGGCTGATAAATGTTCGCGGTATTCCGTAGTGTTGAAGCAACTGCCAAATTACCTCTCAGTCGACGCTGTCAAAAGCCTTCTCAAAGTCGATAAAGTTGAGGTGTAGAGTTGACTGCTATTCTATTATCTGTTCTATGATGATGCGAAGCGCTGCAATTTGATCCGCACATGAATTGTACTTCTGAAGCCTGCCTGTTCCGGTCGTAGTTTTGAATCCAGCTCATCCTTTAGCCTCTCCAGGATGATGCGGCTTAATATTTTGCTTGCTCCATGTGGACAGGAGAGTGATTCCGCGCCAGTTCTTGCAAACACTTAGGCCTCCCTTCTTCGGCAGTTTGACAAGGTAACCCTTCTTCCAATCAATAGGCAGGTACCTTCTCTTCCTTCCACACCTTCTGCAATAGTTGTGTGGTGTGAGCATGTCCGCTGTTGTCTCTGCGTCTGTTCTCAGTGCTTCTGGCGGGATCCCATCTGGTCCTGCTGCTTTCCCGCATTTCAGTAGCTTTATGGCGTTCAGGACTTCCACTTTTGTTGGAGGATTTATGTTCACTTGTAGTTCAGTGGCTGTAGGTGGTATTTCTGGATGCAGTGCAGGTGGTGGTGGTCGATTCAAGAGCTTCTTGAAGTGGTTAGCCCATCGTTTCTTTTGTTTCTCTCCTTTTGTAATTAAATTTCCGTCATCATCTTTTATTGGTTTCATGTGTGTTGATCTCTTCCCTTCCAGATAGCAACCTTGTTATTTGATACAATGTTGTCAGGTCTCTCCTACCAGCGACAGCCTGTTCTGCTTCACTTGCCAGTGTTTCGTAGAAGTGTCTTTTGTCTTTGCGTGCACTTTTCTTCACTTCTTTGTCAAGTGTTTTATACATTGTACTCAGTTCCTCTTGTCATTGAGCATCCTTGCACTAGTTTATCTTCTGCTTCACCATCCTCCTCTCCCTGCTCTATCAGCTTCCATGTGTGAGGAAACGTCTTCATGAAATTCAACATATACCATTGTCTTGTAAGTTGATTTTGAAATAAAGGATATGTCTTTGTGAATTGTTGCCATTTTAATCTCCTGTTTTTTCATTGGATCGAATTTCTGGACCTTCGTTAGCCGATGGACTCCAATGGAATTACCAGGATTCTACTTGAATATGGTTGTTACAGTTTGCTGGTTGGCTAGAGATGAAATACAGGAAGCGCATCCCTTCCCATTCGAGATTTTTTAACTGTATATACCTGCTTTCCAGTGAGTGATGTTGTTGTCACTGTGACTAGAACACAGTAGCTATTGTTTTAAACCCCAAAGCAATATCCACTAAACCATTGAGTCACGAGTGCTACAATTTGGCGTTTGAAGTGTTGGTACTGGGTTCGATCCTTTGTGAACATCACTCACTGATGTGCAGGTTCATCCAACTGACGAGTTCCAAATAAGACAAAACGCATGTCATGTATTTCACAGCTAGCCAACAAGTAAACTACAAAGAAGAGGTAGAAAAAATTTAGTTCTAACATTGCTTTCGAAATATTTTAAAATCAGTCAGTTGATCCACTTTTATTCTCTTGGAATAAAATTGATGATTGTGTCTAAATACTCTTTGAAAAGACCACAATGTACATAAACACTGAACGAAGATTCAGCTTAGCTATAGAAAGTTTATTTCATCCACTAATTTTTTAAGCCAGCAACATTTTTGCCTAATAGTTCGAACTACTGTTAAAAATAAAAGTAGCACGTTATAGATACATTATTTTATTTATTATTTGTCCCTTGGTTCCCGAATGGAACATAGGGGTTAAGTAGCACGTCTCCAGTGAACTCTGTTCTCTGCCACCTTTTGAACCTGGCTGCACGACAGCCAACAAGCTCTCATTTCTTCCTCGCACGATCTCCTCCATGTCACCCTCGGACGCCCAACTCGCTGTTTTCGATCTGTGTTCCATTCGAGGCCCTGGCGCGTGATGTCCCCAGTCTATAGAAACATGGATATTAGGTTTTTGGACTAAGTGTTGAATAAAACATAACCGAAACGTTTTAACACCGCGATGCTCTTCGGACCATGTTATTCCTTGTTAGTTTACTTCATACAATTAAAAAACTACTTTTGTATGCCTGGTTAACTAGTTCACTAGTTACTAGTCGGTCCTAATCCCAGGTAAACACAGAAGGTTGGGCATAGGGCTACCAACCCTACCCGTAAAACAAATCTGACCTCTGAAGAAACTTCAAAGTAAAAACGAAATATAAAAAACAGTAAGAAGATTATTCTTCGCTGAAATCACAGAGGCAAAAGGACGCCAGTTGGTGAAAGCCTTCGGGAAGCCAATTGGCCGGGCCGATGTGTCTTCTCTCCCTCGATGAAAGCGAAAGTAAACATAACGACATGGAATGTCCGTACGATGTTTGAACCCAGCAGGGCAGCCCAGATTGCAAACGAGATGAAGAGGTATCACATTGAAGTGCTTGGAATTTGCGAAACCAGGTGGAATGGGAGTGGACTCTCCAAACTGTCAACTGAAGAGTCAATAATCTACTCCGATATTGTCACCCAGACGACAACCACGAGCACACTGAGTTCTCCAGTGGCTATCATGATGTCCCCAACAGCATGGAAGGCTCTCATGCAGTGGGAACCAATCTCCTCCAGCATCAGGATCATGACAGCAAGGTTCAACTGAAAAGGAAGGAAGGTCACAATCATACAATGCTACGCTGTGCACCTACAAATAATGCAGAGCAAGAGAAAAAGGAGGAATTCTACAGACAACTTCAATCAACACTGGACAAGACACCACCTCAGTTAGCGATATCAAAATTCTAATGGGTGACATGAATGTCAAACTAGGAGGGGACAACACAAGAAGAGAACTGACCATGGGTCGAGAAGCGCTCAGTTAGGTGATGAACGAGAATGGAGAATTGTTTGCAGAATTCTGTGCATTCAACGATTTGGTGATTGGCGTCAGGCAGTGTGTTCAGGCACAAAGATATCCACAAAGCGACATGGATTTCACCAGACACCAGGACACACAACACTAAAAATCAGATCGACTTTAACTCAATCTCAAGAAAATCGAGACGTAGCCTACTTAATACAAGATCAAGAAGACGAGCAGATGTAGGTTCACACCACTCACCGCCTAGTGCAAGGAATCTTCCAAATCAGGTTGATAGCCTTCAAGGAAGCTGGTGATAGACCGCAGTTCAAGTACAACACTCGGAAACTGAAGGATGAAACTACAAATGATATCCTCACGTAAGTCAGCCATCAAGACAAAATGGGATATATCGAGGAACATCCCTGAAGAAACCTGTGTGGAAGAACACGAAGTCTTTGAAAGCTATGTGGAAAGAAACCTGCACAGCCGTATAAGGGAGGAAGAAGAAAGAAGATAAGGAATGGATCTCGCCGGATACATGGAAGCTGATAGAGCAGGGAGAGGAGGATGGTGAAGCAGAAGATAAACTAGTGCAAGGATGCTCAATGACAAGAGGAACTGAGTACAATGTATAAAACACTTGACAAAGAAGTGAAGAAAAGTGCACGCAAAGACAAAAGACACTTCTACGAAACACTGGCAAGTGAAGCAGAACAGGCTGTCGGCTGGTAGGAGAGACCTGACAACATTGTATCAAATAACAAGGTTGCTATCTGGAAGGGAAGAGATCAACACACATGAAACCAATAAAAGATGATGACGGAAATTTAATTACAAAAGGAGAGAAACAAAAGAAACGATGGGCTAACCACTTCAAGAAGCTCTTGAATCGACCACCACCACCTGCACTGCATCCAGAAATACCACCTACAGCCACTGAACTACAAGTGAACATAAATCCTCCAACAAAAGTGGAAGTCCTGAACGCCATAAAGCTACTGAAATGCGGGAAAGCAGCAGGACCAGATGGGATCCCGCCAGAAGCACTGAGAACAGACGCAGAGACAACAGCGGACATGCTCACACCACACAACTATTGCAGAAGGTGTGGAAGGAAGAGAAGGTACCTGCCTATTGATTGGAAGAAGGGTTACCTTGTCAAACTGCCGAAGAAGGGAGGCCTAAGTGTTTGCAAGAACTGGCGCGGAATCACTCTCCTGTCCACATGGAGCAAGCAAAATATTAAGCCGCATCATCCTGGAGAGGCTAAAGGATGAGCTGGATTCAAAACTACGACCGGAACAGGCAGGCTTCAGGAAGTACAATTCATGTGCGGATCAAATTGCAGCGCTTCGCATCATCATAGAACAGATAATAGAATAGCAGTCAACTCTACACCTCAACTTTATCGACTTTGAGAAGGCTTTTGACAGCGTCGACTGAGAGGTAATTTGGCAGTTGCTTCAACACTACGGAATACCGCGAACATTTATCAGCCTCATTCAATAGCTATATGAAGACGCTACATGCCGACTAATTCACAATGGGAAGCTGAGTGATGCTTTCGAAGCGAAGACAGGAGTGAAACAAGGTTGCCTACTATCACACTTGATATTCCTGATTGTGGTCGACTGAACTGGACTGGATCATGCAACAAACAGTGGGTAGCTGTGAGAAGAGGGGGATACGTTGGCTGGACTGTGGAAAAGAACCTAGAAGATTTGGATTTCGCCAGTGATGACTTCTGTCTAATGTCACGCAAACTTGAAGATGTACAGGCGAAAACTAACAAGTTGACAGAAGAGGCAAGACAGGTCAGCGAAGACAAGACTTCAAGTGAATATAGAGAAGAAAGAGGTGATGAAGATACCTCACCAACAACTCCAACAACAACAACAACAAGCTCCAATCAGCATGAACGGGAGAAAGTTAAAGTAAGTAGTCTGTTTCACCTATCTAGGCAAGGCAAGACTGTTTCAACTACAGGCGGCACAGGCACAGACGAGGACGTGAAAGCCAGCCAGGATGGGAAAAGCAAGACAGGCGTTCAGTAGCCTGAAACCAGTGTGGAGATCTACTGCACTACACTGCACTCAGCATGTGGGACAAGATCCTGATTTCCAACACCAATCCAGTCAAGTGAGTCAGTGCTTCTCTGTGATGGTTGAGAGACGTGGCAGTGCGTTACGAAAGGGATTTCCAATAAACTACAGACATTCATCAACAACTGGCACCTACGCTGGATGGTTGCTGAAGTTCAGATGGATTGTCAGAATGGTGAGAATGAGCAACAAGGAACTCACTGTGGTTTGCCTGGTAACGAACCAACCAAGATTGTATCGGTGAACAAATATGCAGTGGAAAGAAGTGGAGACGGGTTGTATTGGGCATACACTGAGAAAGGTGACTGGAGACATCGCGCGTCAGGCCCTCGAGTGGAAGTCAGATGTGAAGCGACGGGTTGGACGTCGGAGGGTGACATGGAGGGGATCGTGCGAGGAGGAAATGAGAGGTTGTTGGCTGTCGTTGAGCCAGGTTCAAAAGAATTCAGAGTGGAGAGTGGAATGGAGACGTGCTACTGAAGCCCTATGTTCGATGATGACTCCAAGGGTCTTATTATAATAATAATAATCATTATACCCGCAGACGCTACCCCACTCTGTTCCAGCGCTATCCAATTTCCTACGAATTCAATTTTGTTGTTGGTTTTCTTGAATGATTAGAAATATGCACTGAGTCCTTTTTACTGTGTTCTGCTTATTTTCACTACTTATTACTACCTACTCTTCTGGATTGGTTTTAGAAACTTCTATAAGCAACTTATCTCTGCTTTCTAATGCTTAAATAATTTATTCAACTATGATATTTCATACGCTTCGATTTCACCACACCATTCAACCCCTTTAGTTGTGTTGTAAAGGTTAAATTTTTAGTAAATTGGACCAAGTAACGTTGTATTAACGTGGATCTATTTTTGAATATATTTACTGTGTTCATTGACTTTCTGATCAAATTTTTATTTTTTGCTGACTACTTGTAACCTTCTTTTGAACTAGTGGTGAAATAAAGTAGAGACCTAATTTTCGGTATTACTTGTTTATTGGTCTACTAAAAATTTACAGCCAGCCCTTTGTATTCATAATCATCACAACTGCTAAGTTTACTCATTACACTTTGATATATGTTTTGTATCTCTAACATACATTTGACAGGTTTTTTGTTTTCGACATGAGTTCTGCAAGTTATACATCACCGGTAGACTACAGAAAAAGAGACTCAGATGATTTTGTCGCATTTATTTTCTGATTCACATCTTCCATCGTATGGTATCAATAACCTAATCATACGATTCATCCAAATTGGGGCTCTTTTAGTGTCACGTATTATGCGACTCCCAATATCTAACTATGCCTACGTTGTTGGGGCGCTACCACGGGTGACTTGATAGATCATGTCACTGACGAGACATCTTATGCAAATTTAGAAGCAACAGTCATAAAGTGGATACCGGTCTCAGATGAAGAACGTTTACACCAACTTCTGAGAGACTGTTAGTTGGATGAAAGAGAACCGCAACATTGTAGACAGATGAAAAAACTAGCTGGTTTGTATAAATCAAATGAGGCAGTTCAGAGGTATATGTATTTACAAAAGCTACCTTACGACGTCCGTCAAATTCTTTCTATATCTTCTAAAGCTATTGAGTTCAAAGGTTTGGTGGATATGGCTGATAAAATGGTGGAGGTGTACCTGGTAGCTTTTCAGCTAGCAGCTTATCGGTGACTTTAACACAGATCAGTCGAAGTAACACTCCCGTAGCCCCACCATATTCATCTATTTTGGAGTTACAGTTGGTTACGTCGATATCTCGCTTCGAAGCTCTGGAGACAAGTATCTCCAATATACATCTTCGACATTCAAGGTCCATTTCTAGCAGGTGCTCATGTGACAGACGGGGATCCTGCACCCCGAAAGCCTCATAAGACGTTTGTTGGTACCATCGTGAGTTTGGTCACCTGATCAGCGTGTGTATAATGAAATACCCTGTACTTTCAAGACTGTCTTTTCAGGTCTCAAACAAAACGCGTATGTAGACTTTCAGTGAGAAGTCACTAATACTAGACTATGGTTTACGCCATCCGCAACCCAGGCTTTTCAATATTTCCGAGATATATCACTCTATATTAGACGTAGATTTCCTGAATGCCTTCAACTTGCTGGTTGATATTAACATGCGAAGCTGACTGATACATGCACCATACTAGAAGTACAAGGCATAGTATCGAACTCCTCCATTCAGATAATCTGGATTGCAAACATAACGGTGCATATGCACGTTCACTTCGGAAATTACCTGCTATTGTGCAATTAACTTGGAGTTGTTAACAGACCGTTAGAAAGGTAATCAGAAGAAATTTACCTTCACTAAAGCAGAAGGAGAAGCTGTTAGTGATGCCAAGGGAACGCTTCAGAAGTTACAAGGTTGTCGCACATGAATCCAGCAGCATCACTACTTCTCTGCATAGATGCATCTCAAATAGCAGTGTAAGTTCTGTTGCAATGTAAAACTTATTCGACCAGAACTCGCCTATGAAAGACTAGGACCTGTTCAGACCGGTAAACCAACTTTGGGATAGAACTGTTAGCTATATATCTTGCCGCAAAACATTGTAGTTATCTGTTGGAAGGTCATGATTCTACCGCAAATCATTATACTATGCATTGCCTATATCATCCTATAAACACTTCCCAAGAGAAGCTATAAAAATTGAGTATATTTCACAGTTCTCCACGGATATCCAATTTATCAAGGATAGTGCTAATTTGGTTGCTGAAGAGTTATCTCGAAGTGAGTTGGACCTTTTGATGAGATAGATAAATATTCACCTCAAAAACATGACTAATTACAGCAAAGCGATCCAGATCTATAGGGAAACAAAATTAAGTTTACCTTAGTCCTCAAGGACATTCTAATGCCTTCTAACGCCATGGCCTATGTGACGCAAGAGGGATCACATCACCTTTATTTCCCATTAATATGCCGGAGGGCTCCATTTCAACGCTGTCATTGTCTGTTTCACCCAGGTATGCAAGCCACCATTAAACTGGTTACTGAACGCTTCATCTTTCCCAGGTATGAACTCTGGTATCAGAAAATGGGTATGTGACTGTCTACACTGTCAAAGTTCTTAAGTGCATCGAAAAACAACGACGGTTCCAAAAGAATTTAGGGTAACTGACTAATCTTCCCAGCATGTTAATGTGGACCTTGTCGGCATCTAAAGGATTTACTTACACAACGCAACTGATCATTTCACTGGATGGACCATCGCCCACCCTTTGAATGATATTTCTGCTGAGAATATTACTGCTGTTTTCCTTGATCGCTGGGTTGCAAACTTTGATATAACTACAATGATGACTCCAGCATTTCGTGAATTCACTCATCTTCTTGGTTAGCATCATATCCACACGGCAGCGTACCATCCTGCAACGAATAGTCTGGCGTAGAGATGTTGTCAACAACTGAAAAATTCCCTGATGGCACAAAACGGAAGCACTCGATGGGGCAAATTTCTTTCTGTTTTGCTTGGTACCTGATCCACTATAAAAGAATTGGGCTGGTTTATGGCACAAACTTGATTCCATGGGGACCGCTTGTCAGCCAGCAGAACCCCTTCTCAATCGATGTCTGCTCATTGCCAACCAGTTACCACAATGTATTCCATGATTGCAGCCGACACCACCTCACACACAAAGGGACAGCTGAACAGACAACTGATGTTTTACAAGTTTGTTTTTGGTTGAGTTGGTACTAAAAAGACTTGCAGTCACCATACGAGGGAACTTTACGTGTAATCGGCCACGACGATAAATACATTATCATTAGGAAAATGGGGCAAAGTAAAAAATAGCGCTGGATTGCCTCAAACCAGCCTTTGTAGATAGCCAAACTAAAGCTACTCCAGAACACCACTTCTTGTGACACTACATCGTCGCTTACTCGATCTATCATTCAGGTTCCTCCTTACGGTATTCGTAGTCGAAGCCAAATAACCAAAACTGCATGTTACCTACATTTCATTGACTGATTTTTCTAATTTCTTATCCTGAGCATCCTATTTCTTTACGGTAAATATACCCATGCATTTATCACAAACATACTGTTCATTCCAAAAAGACTATCATACATATAAATGAATGTGTTAAGCAACTAACCCAAGTTTGGATATTAAAGAGAAAGTAAGAAATCCTCATGACAGCATATTAGATGTCCTTAGTAGATACCAGAAAGCGAAAGACCTACACTGATACCTTCTTATTGATGCTATAACTGTGGGAATAAACTAGTGAAATACCGTTTGATTTTTTATGAAGCAATCTAACAACACGAAATCGATCCAGTATAGCAACAAGAAATTACAATTATCAAAACAACAACAAAATGATACACTCTGCTCAATTAATGGTTCTTTTGTTTCAGTGGATAACACTTAGCAGTTTGAAGTGATGAGTACTGGTAACAAACATTACTTACTGGGTCGCAGGTACATCCAGCTGACAAGTGAGTTTCAAATAAGGTGAAACATTAGTCCTGCATTCAATTGCTAGCCACTAAATCGACTACAGTTTTATAGTATAGCTGCACTGTGTCATTTCGAGTTATGAAAGATAAATATAGTTCAAACGATGACTTTTTTAAAATTTTTCTTAAAAGTACTACTATTTTTCTAACTTGAAAAATATGAAATGGTATAAACATGTAAATCTGCTGTTTTAAACCTACCGTAAGCACAGATTGTTTAAAGTGTCATATCTTCCAAATACTTTATCATGCCTACATATGTGATATGGCCCCCCAATGGTAGCTGCCATAGTTACTAAGTTCTGGATGCTCATCGATGAAATTCGGAAGGGGACCACTAAGCATAGTAATACGACACTTTAGTCTAATGTATTCGGAAGCAATTAATATGAAGCTTTCGAGCGAAAAAAAATCGGGATATACTCAGCAACCTTGAGCACATTCATGCAGTAGGCAATAAGTCACACTTTTTGTGTTAGGGCTAACTATACTGCCTAGTTGCGTTAACCTCGGTAGGTGTAGCGATGCTTGAACCTACTACCTATTGTTTGGAAGTCAACTCATTGAACCACTGAGTCTTAATTCACCAGGAAGATCCGCGTCTAGATTTTTTTATTCTGGGTTATTGTCATATATAAGATTGGAAAATTATGGTAAAGGTGAAAACTTTAAAGTCATTCATTCGTTTGACTTTTCAATGGAGATATTGACTTTATTAAGGTAATTCAAAAACTCCACTGTTCATGATTACTTCATTAACAAGTGTCTATAGTTAATCAGTGGCAAAGTTAAACAGAAATGGATGGATCGGTAATCTTACTTAACCATCTAGTGATGGTTTAAAACAATAAAAGTAGATAAAAGGTGTCAATCAGATAAAGAACTTCTGAGATAGACTCCTGTCAGATAAAAAGTTCCAAGACGTGCAGCTATTGAAATAATAGAGAATATTTATAGCTCAGGTGGATGGTCTTGGTTGTATTGAGAGAACAGAGAACACAATACAATCAAGACGTGCAGCTACTGAATAATCAGAATGATATCCTAGTTTCAGAAGACATGCAATCCATATGATGGTGCTCGAGGATGTAGAGGCTAATAATAGGTATACAGATAATTTTGCAAAGACGTGCAACAGTTTTAATTGCTACAAAAAACGAAGATAAACAAAAAAGAAATTTTAGGTTGGGACTCATCATGGACTAATATCAGTCGGAGGAACATTGGGAACCTGAGAGGACTGGACAGCTGTTTCGTCTTGGTATGAGACTCCTCAGGTGTGCGTACCCATGACCCCGACACGGATTGAACCCAGGACCTTCAGTTTCCGTGGTCAGCACGTTACTATTGAGTCAATGGATCGTAATCCTATGGTCTGTATTTTCTACTTCGTAAGAAATTCGTTGAAATAAATAGTAAAGAGATGATTTGACATGAAGTAAGCAGACGTAGGCTAGTAAGATGTTCTAGATCCAGTTGAAGATAAAAAAATCACCACACGAAAGCTATTGAAGTCGATTTTCAGGCATAACACCAAATAACTTAGGCAATTGGCCACTCATAACTTAATTAGCCTCGTGAAAAAGATTACAACCTCTTGCACAAGTGAAATCAATTCAGTTGTCTCATAGATTGGTGCATCTTGTTTCAACTAACCTTAACTTTTCCACTATAATCCTTTTTCAGTTAGTATTAGCGAGTAGGATAGTTAGTGATTCGGTATGAATAAAAGACAGTTTCACCACTACTGCTCATGATACAAGTTCGTAAAACCATTGTGTGATCTATAAACGTTGAACATAGTACCAAACAACTGCAGTATTGTTGACTCGATTCCACTACATGAAGATGAAAAGGTGGTCATAGTAATGAAATTCGGTCTGCTCTTGACGAATCAGTCTGTGCATCTGATTGTACAGTCTGTGTAGAATAGCAACAGTCAGTGTTTTTCAGACAACTCTTAACAAACTAAAAGCATCAACGATAGGAAATTTAATTAATTCTAGTGTTGTCGTACCTTCCTGAACAATTTAGTCATATCTTCATCATCAAGAAATATTGACGACTCGTCTGTGTTGAGTGAACTATGTAGTCAATTTATTCAAAGTGTGCCTTCTTAACATCCACCTCTGCAACAAGATACTCTGGATGAATTTACAATAGATCGGATATAATATCTTCTTAAATGCTCAGTTTAACATCCAGAGATTCCTAATGCAAATGCTTCGGAAAGGTCAGATATTACCAGATTTCAGGTGCTGTTCGTCTTTCAGTAATACATCCTGATCGACATTGTTCATGGTTCTTGAGTATTCTTTGTGACTATTTGAGTACATGGTATGCTGATAAATCGCATATAACCTAACTCAACTCAGTACTGGTTTGTTTACTCAGCTTTCAGTGACAATTATTGTATGGAGCTCACAAAACGCATTATTTATCAGGCAGCAGGGTATTAAAATGATGTGTTGATATTAGTTAGATGGTATTACAGTGAATGTACTTCAATAAATGGCTTATTGCCAAGTAATTCATATGTTTAAGTATTACGATGTTCAAGACGTAGGTAGATCGTGTTGTAGTTGAATCGTCCAGCAAGACGCAGGGAACCAAATACCAACATTTAAAAAAATTCACCTTGATATTTGAAAACAAAAATTAGGATTTCAGTTAAGCAGGAAAAATTAGCAGAGTACATCCACCTGATCATAAGAAAAGACAAAACGTGGTTTCAGCTAACAGAATTTTTTTTAATTTTCAAAGAGATCATTTACTAAGTTGTACATTCGTGAGCATATGTTACGGTGGGTAGAACGTTCCAAAATTATTACCGTTCAGGGGGAAAATATGCTGAATAACTAAAGGAAGTTAATTAATAAATATTTGGATTTGGAATGGGAAAATTAACAAGGGTTTATGAGAAAAAAAAAGTGTATAATTACACAATACAGGCTGAATCTATGACAGTAAAAACCTTATGATAGCCACGGCAAATATTAAAGTTGGACGTACCTTTTCGAGACACTTAATGCCGGTTTGAACTTCTGAATGGCTAGTGCTTCAGCTATACCCAAATGTCTTGATATTACTCCCTTCAAGTGGCTTGAACGAACCCTGTAGATGATTTTGAATGAGTTCTCAAAAGGAGCTGAGTAGCCTGACCTCCCAAGGTGTTCTGTTATTGAATTGAAGATGCATTTTCGTTCACCCTTTGCCAGTCAGGTTGGCTATGCTATGTAATTACAACTTTACTTTCATAAACCCTTGTTTGTTTTCCTACTGCGTTATATACCTATCCTGTACTACATAATTACAAGGTAAGTGGATAAACATAGTCTAGGTAAATACAGTAAGAATATGAAAGAGGTGAAGAATAAGAAAGGGGTAGGAAGAAAACTCAATGATAAAGTTATTAGCTAAGTATTCCCTGGTCAAGGAAGAGATAAGGGATGTACAAATTTCTTCTGGATACAAAGTTAGTGCCGATGATGTCGTCTAGAAAGACAATGAAAGCTTCACGATACAACAACTCAGTTCAGAGAATATAATGCAACCAAGACCACCCAACTGAGCTACAAATATTCCCCATTATTTCGAAATAAGATTTCTTTCACTACAAAATGTTTTAGTTTACAACTTTTATGATTGAAAAAACAATAGAATTTAAATCTAGGAAACCTGGAAATAGTCCACGCCATTGTAGTATATATAAACCTTGTATTTTGAATATATTGTTCACGTTGACGTTGTAAATACACCTTCTGTCCTATCACCGCTTTTTCTACTTACGGAGAAAGTGAGTGACTAGCGAGGGGTGAAATCTTATGGTATTCGCACACGCGTCCACATTTGCATAAGTGAAGCTCTAAAAAGTCACTGTAAAGGTGTATAAAAGTGGCGACTGAAGTCACAAAAATGATCATCTTAATTGTGGTTTTGGATAAAGGATTGCGCCTGAAAAGCAATCTGAAGTAACTGACTGAATAATAATAATAATGCGAATGATGCTAAAGCGATGGCACATTGGGACTGCATACGAATAGGGACCGTTCTCCTTCAGAACCTTATACTTCACTGAATCGCAAAAATCCGAAGACAAAGACCAACATGCGACTATACAGAAGACACTTTACTCCACAAAAGTGCATCATTTATAGACACTTTTCATGACACCACTCGGTCAAAAGTTGAATAGTTAATTCTGATTGGTCAACTATAGGATAAAATTGTCCAATAAGGTTTTTTCTTGACCATACATCGACATGAAACAAAATATTGAAATCTTAAACTCCTACTTTTCCAGCTGGTGACTTAAAATGTTGATTTCTATTTACGCAGCTTCGTATCAAATTCTAAAACATATCTTATGTCACTGTATAGTATATCATTTGTGCAGACGAATGTGATATTAAACTAGAATACAGTGATTGGTCAACTTTTAACACTAACACTAAACTGAATAAACGTTGACGCCATTCATAAAAATGTTAAACATTTTCAGTCAGCTGTAGGAGTGTGTGTTACAATCCCATAACGTCTGATCAACACCACTAGTACCTGCTTAACCAGTACTTTACCTAACGTGTAAGTACTGATAACAAAACACAAATCAAAAGAACTGATATGGGAATATATTTGAAGAAGCAATATATTTAATTAAGGTAAATGTAATAGTAATGGATGAGGGAAAGTTTAATCAACTTATCTGGCTTGTAAGGCTGAACTATGGACTCTGAGTACGTGCGTGGTAACTAGCACCATGGAGAGCAAAATGGCATCCAAGCCAGCTCGGATACATGCTCGTTAAAACAAAAGATAAAACACCCTGAGCATCCGGTGGCGAGCTAGAGATTTATTTAGTTAATTTAATTTAATCTATTTATTTTAGCCCTAGTTGAAATTTGGTGCCAGCAAGGTGTACTACACAGTCATAATAAGAAATAGTATCAAAGGAAATTAGAGATTCGGAATGAATGACAGGGATTCAAACTAAACACTCAGAAAACAAATCTAGTGAAGTCTATGTTACTACAAAAGACACTGTGTGATATATTACTGAAGGAGTACGATTGTGCCTAACATCTACAGTTTCTAAGTTTCAAAATAAAATATATACTCCAAAGATATGGTTCCGATTTGTAGATGATACATTTACAGTACTGAAATCAAAACACATCAATAGGTTCTTGGCGCATATAAATTCTGTAGTAAATGTAATCCAATTTACCTGTGACTTAGAAAGTGAAGGTGAGTTAGCAATGTTAGTTTGCAAGATTAAACAGACACAAGACGGAAGTCTAGAGACTAGTGTCTATGGGAAACCTACCCATTCGAATAGCTACTTAGACTTCAAATCCTCCCACCCCATTTCAGTTAAAGTAGGCCTAGTTAAATGCTTAAGTGATAGAGCGAAAAGGCTTACTAATAGATCGGAAAACCTGCGACGAGAAATTAGACACATCAAGAATACCCTACGTCTCAATAATTACCCACAAAAATTTATAAATAAATTCATAAGAAATCGAAAGTAAAATAGTAGCAGTAGTAGTAGTAGTAGTAGTAGTAGTAGTAGTAGTAGTAGTAGTAGTAGTAGTAGTAGTAGAGGCGTTAATAATAATAATCCCACCACTAATGGTAATAGGTCACTGGAGGCGTGCTACTGAAGCCCTATGTCCCACTAGGAACCCAAGGGACTAATAATAATAAATAATAACTAATGGTAATAATGACGACAGGGTTAAGAGAGAATTCAAAGCGTCTGCTGTGTTACCATACAAGGAAGGCACCTCAGAAGCATTACGAAGAATTCTCAATAAGGCTAACCGGGATTAAAGTGGCATTCAAACCAACAAACTCACTTAGAAACAAGCTTTGTAGGTTAGAAGATCCTATCGATGCAATTAAGCAAAGTAATCTGGTTTACCAGATAGATCCCTTGCCATGATTGCGAGGTCAAGTACATAGGTCAAAGCAGTCGACAAGGGTTGATTCGAATAACAGCACAAACGCTTAGCTAAATCAAGATTAGTAGATCCTAATAAGATATCTAGAGAAAAACTCAGCTATAGCTCTGCATGCAATAGCACATATTCATAAAGTAGGGTTGAATAGGGGGACAATGTTGAAAACTAACTTAGTTGAGTGGAGGGAGGGAGAGATTGATAACCGAATCTTTGTTGATCGAATCAACACCAAATACACGCAATCGAAATGATTCTGCACCTGTCCCAGTTATATGGAAAATTCTACTATCCTTGTCATCACAGAGAAGGAGAGAGAATTAGGAATATATAAAGTCTGTCTCAAAGTTGTGGAGTTACCTTATGTGAATATGGACAATAAATTGTGTCCGAAACGTTATCCAGTAAATGCTACTGTTCCCTCACTGTGTGATATTTCTAATAAACAAACGAAAATGGTTCTACTGAAGGGACATGGATTTCTGATGGATAGATGAATTCTAGACATAGAGAAGGAAAGCTAATGGGAACAGTTAAGACGTCTCAGATAAAAACTAAAAAATGATGATCAGCTAAAAAAAATGTTTTTCATTCAATGAAATTCCTTAAACCGGTAATATATTCGATTCTTGTGACAACAAGAGTACATTTTTAGGCGTTTTGAATCAAAAACATCCAACTAAATCCCATTGCTTCATAACTGCGATCTAATGAACGATTGCGACTGAAAATAGGATTCATCAGCTGATTGATCAACTTGACCCAGTTAATGACTAAGATTTACTAGCCATACCACTGGAATTTGATCGAATAGTGATGCTTACAAACATATTGTATTATCTGGCAATAGAAATGATCGATATTTACTATAACACAATGGCGAACTTATGGCTGAATCACCTATTCCGTTTCAAGGTCACTTCCATTCTATCTTAAAATATTACTAGGTCATTCGAATGAAATTCAATCGTATTCATAAATCATTAAACTTTTTAAATAAAAACATAATAGGAAATAAATGAAAAAGTTATTACAGTGCATCATTGTATTCATTATCCAATTTATAATAAATTAAAAAAAGAGAGTGATACATCTGTATAGTGATTATTGTTTGTCATAACGGAAATTGATTCAATGATCTAATAATATCCTAACCATTTTTCTCTTCATACTTTTGTAGAAATAAAAGAAAAAAAAAACGAGATGAATGTATATGATAGAGAAGATAATTATTCAAGCCAACGGAATTTGGCTTAGTGAAATTAAATACATTGACTGATGTCTTTGTCCCTAGAAAAACAAAACAGAAACCAATCAACTAGTCTTATCGATAATAATACCAACATAGGAGTTGATTGTACAGACAGATAATAGCAGCAAGTAGAGTTCATAAAGAAGAGTCAATCGATAATACCTTACGAACCAGTAGCCTATATTGAAACTTTCCAATCTCCTAACCTTATAACACAACTCAAGTGTGTAGCAAACGATGAAATAAATTTGAGTAGATTTAACCGGATGATACTTGTCTCTAGTTTATTTATCAATCATAGATTCATATTTAGTGTTTAGCAACGGAAAATTATATACATCAAACAACAACAACAAAAGATACTCGTTGTATAACTGATGGTTGTAGTGCCCCAATGGTTTGATGAGTTACGTTTTGAAGTTTGAAGAGATGGTTACTTGATTTGAATCTCAGTGGGAACAACATCGCTCAATGGAATGTTGGATCATTTAGCTGACGAGTCGTAAAGATAAGAAAACACACTTCCTGGATTCTGATATGAGTCTCCAAGATGAGTAGAACATCAGGAAATAACAAATGTGAGTAGCGATTCGCACAAATCCCTAATGATGATAAACCTGAATTTACAGAAAAATTAAGCTCACAGTCCCCATGACATTTACCTTTTGTCGTCTGTCTAACCTACTTAATGTGCATTCAATAATATTCATGTTTTCATGGTAAGAAGATGTTTCTCTTCTCAAAATAGCAAATCATATCGCAGCAACGTCTGTTAACGGAATGACTTACCAACTTTACCCTGGACTAAAAATATAATCATGGAAGATTCTCAGACTATAAAAATGCCTTCTCCAAATCCGAAACACTCAACTCCAAATCTTAATCCTAAGTCTGAGAAATAAAATACAAAATTATATCGTCAAATTCGCACATTTTTTCATTTAAATTTCCGTGCGTTTCTAGTCAAACATAGACCTTCAGTAGCACGTCTCCATTCCACTCTCTTCTCTACAGTCTTCTCAACCTAGCTCCATCACTGCCCACAACCTCTCATTTCTTCCTCACACCATCTCCTCCATGTCAACCTCACTTCAGACACCCAACTCGTCGTTTCCCCCTTTGAATTCCACTCGACGGCCTCGCCTGGCCTGACGCCTGATGTCTCCACTCGGCCTTCTCAGTGTATACCCAGTCCAATCCACCTCCGTTTTCTTCTCCACAGCTGTTGGGTGAAAGCTTCTTCGTTGGTTGGTTTGTTGTCAGCCAGCCAGCCAGCCAGCTAGCCAGCCAGAGTGAGTTCCTTGTTGCTTGTTCTTATTATTCTGATCACCAGTCTGAACTTCAGTGTCAGTATCGAGTGGGTGTAGGCGGCAGTTGTTGATGATGAATGTCTGTAGTTGGTTGGAAATCCCTTTCGTAACGCGCTGCCACGTCTCTCAACCATCACATAGAAGCATTGACTTACTCGACATTCATTCGTATTGAAAATCCGAATCTTGTTCACGCCTTGTGCTGACTGCAGTAGATCTCCACACTGGTTTCAGATTAATGCAGGAAGACCTGTATTGCTGTCTTTCCTATCCTGAATTTGACATCTTCATGTGTACCACCAGTGGTTGAAACGATGCTACCCTGCCTAAGTAGGTGAAAGAGACAACTTCCTTCAAGTTTCTCCTGTTCATGCTGATTGGTGTTTGTTGTTGATGCTGTTGTTGGTTGGGTATCTTCATCACCTCTGTCTTGTCCACGTTCACTTGAACTCCCGTCTTCGCTACTCTGTCTTGCCTCTTCTGTCAACTTGTTAGTTTTCGCCTGTAGATCTTCGAGTTTGTGCGACATTTAGATATAAATCATCATCGGCGGTGAAATTCAAATCTTCTTCTGGGATCTTCTCATCGGTCCGACCAGCGTATACCCACCCATCTTCTCACTCCTCACAGTTGCCTGTGGCATGATCCAGTCCAGTCCAGTCGACCACAATCAGGAAGATCATGGCAGATAGTATTCGGCAGCCTCGTCTCACTCCTGTCTTCACTTCAAAGGCATCACTGAGCTGAGCTGAGCTGAGCTTCCCAGCCAGCCAGCCAGCCAGCCAGCCGCTCCTGTCCACCCAAAGCAAGCAAAATTACAACAGGAAGAGGCTGGCTGGCTGCCTAGCTAGCTAGCCAGCTAGCTGGCTGGATTCAGGAAGTATAAATCATGTGCAGATCAAATCGCATCGCTATGCTACGCATCATCATAGAACTCAGTAAAGAATGGCAGTCAACTCTCTACCTCAAATTCAGCTTCATCGACTTTGAAAAGGCCTTCGACAGCATAGACCGACAGGAAATTCGCCAGGTAGCTGCTTCTACACTACGGAGTGCAAGAAATCTTTATCAACCTCATTCAACAGCTATATGAAGACACCACATGCCAGCCAAATAATTCACAATGGGAAGCTCAGCTCAGCTCAGCTCAGTGATGCCTTTGAAGTGAAGACAGGAGTGAGACGAGGCTGCCGAATACTATCTCACACGATCTTCCTGATTGTGGTCGACTGGACTGGACTGGATCATGCCACAGGCAACTGTGAGGAGCGAGAAGATGGGTGGGTATACGCTGGTCGGACCGATGAGAAGATCCCAGAAGAAGATTTGAATTTCACCGCCGATGATGATTTATATCTAAATGTCGCACAAACTCGAAGATCTACAGGCGAAAACTAACAAGTTGACAGAAGAGGCAAGACAGAGTAGCGAAGACGGGAGTTCAAGTGAACGTGGACAAGACAGAGGTGATGAAGATACCCAACCAACAACAGCATCAACAACAAACACCAATCAGCATGAACAGGAGAAACTTGAAGGAAGTTGTCTCTTTCACCTACTTAGGCAGGGTAGCATCGTTTCAACCACTGGTGGTACACATGAAGATGTCAAATTCAGGATAGGAAAGACAGCAATACAGGTCTTCCTGCATTAATCTGAAACCAGTGTGGAGATCTACTGCAGTCAGCACAAGGCGTGAACAAGATTCGGATTTTCAATACGAATGAATGTCGAGTAAGTCAATGCTTCTATGTGATGGTTGAGAGACGTGGCAGCGCGTTACGAAAGGGATTTCCAACCAACTACAGACATTCATCATCAACAACTGCCGCCTACACCCACTCGATACTGACACTGAAGTTCAGACTGGTGATCAGAATAATAAGAACAAGCAACAAGGAACTCACTCTGGCTGGCTAGCTGGCTGGCTGGCTGGCTGACAACAAACCAACCAACGAAGAAGCTTTCACCCAACAGCTGTGGAGAAGAAAACGGAGGTGGATTGGACTGGGTATACACTGAGAAGGCCGAGTGGAGACATCAGGCGTCAGGCCAGGCGAGGCCGTCGAGTGGAATTCAAAGGGGGAAACGACGAGTTGGGTGTCTGAAGTGAGGTTGACATGGAGGAGATGGTGTGAGGAAGAAATGAGAGGTTGTGGGCAGTGATGGAGCTAGGTTGAGAAGACTGTAGAGAAGAGAGTGGAATGGAGACGTGCTACTGAAGGTCTATGTTTGACTAGGAACCCAAGAAACAAATAATAATAATGTTCAATCAGAACTCCTCTTGGATTGATCAAGATAATATTCAACGTTTTCATTTATCTAAATTTCTGTTTAACTCATTTTGAGTTCAAGTCGTATGTGATGCACTTTTGTTGCGTTCAATATTGTTGAATTGGGGGATTTATTGATATGTCCTGAAATCAAGTGATTTCTTTGCTGATATATGCCTTGTTCTGTTTATACTTTTTTTCAACAATTGATTCATTTAAACTATGGTCATTAATCTACAATCATTAGACATCATCTATTTTACATGTCTGTTATTGACCTTGAAAGTGCCTTCACTCACCTCAAATTGGATTTCATTCTTTGTTGGTAAACAGAAAGAAATTAAGCACTTTAAACTGGAAACTGAAATTCATTTAGCTTTTCAAAGTAGTTTTCGTTACTAATTGATGTCACTTAGAGAACCGATGAAAACTTTGGAAGATTGGATAGGTATTTATTCATAGTTGAGGACTTCTCTAGAGTGTGTATCGTCAAGATCCCATGAAAAATCGACTCTAGAATTGGCACCCTATGTTACCACTAAGTCACTGAATCAGAATTCAATATTTTACTTCTTTCCACTTTGGTCTTTTAACGATCTAATGTGGACATCATTTTATGTCATCCATCAATGAGCATGTGTTCTCACTCTCGAAATGGCTGACCTCAAAGTTCACAGCTTCTCAATAGAAATTTCTGAAATTCGTCTTGGATATACGAATGACGTAAATAAGTGATTAGAACTACTTTGAAATCTATCAACTGCTATAGACCACTGAATAAATTAATTTTTGAACAATACAACGCTTACTGAACGTAATCGAAGTGAGTGGACCACAAACAATGGTCCATTATCCAGTAAAATAACTGAATGCAAACAGCTTGTGAACGTTTATACAAACTTGGAATAAACATGCTACTGATTATTTAACTGAACAAGAATCATGCTACTAGTATTCTCCTGTATTGGTCTTTTTAAACATGGTTTGGTCAACTTCAGATGTCATCAGTCAGCGTTTATTGTCACTGACGATCTCATTGGCTTTGATTAATAATATTCCTTAGAAGACATCTCTGAATCTGTACATAATTCCTCGCCAGTTCTTGTAAAGTCTTCCGTCGCCTTTCTTTGAGTGCTTGACAAGGTAGGTAAGGTTGTCAGAAACCTGACTCATGATAGGATTGGAACCAGAATTCTCTGAAGTACATATCCAGTGATTTCTTTTATGACCTATGCGATACAATGTGTCAAACAGCTCTTAATATAGTGTTTACCTTAGTGTCTAGCAGCGTGAACTATGACATATGTCCCGTCCTATTTGGGACTCATCACTCAAGTATACTTCCACTGCTGTACGGAGTGATGTTGTGCCCACCGGAACTCGAACCGGGGACAAATCACTTCATCCACCAGAGTGTTATTCACTAGGCCACCCGGACACAAAAGACACCTTCTGTACACTGGGTATCAGCTAATTTTTATCCATCGATGCATATTTTTGTATACTGAAAAGATTTATCATCCAACTTGAATTAATTTTAAACGATATATTTACTGAACACATTTGTCAAGTATTGTTATCATTATTATTATTTGTCCATTGGCTTCCTAATGGAACATACCGCTTCAGTAGCACGTCTCCATTCCACTCTCTTCTCTGAGATCTTTTCAACCTTGCTCCACGACTGCCCACAACCTCTCATTTCCTCCTCGCACGATCTCCTCCATGTCACGCTCAACTCAGACGCCCAACCCGTCGTTTCCCATCGGGGTTCCACCTGAGGGCCTGACGCGTGATGTCCCCAATCAGCTTTCTCAGTGTATGCTCAATCCATCTCCACTTCCTTCTGCAGTCAAGTATAATAATTTAGAAAAAAATAACTTCTCATTTCAAATCCTACAATATGAGTACATACTTTTGAAACACAATTCAGTAAAATTACAATTCTTGAAGACAAACAGTACTTCAGAAGTTCAATTTTGTTCACATTTCCACAATTGAAAAGGGCATTAGTTATGCTTATTCACTGTTAATAAACATGCAGATTTAAATCAAATATTGAACTTCTGATTTATCTTTTGAGTACTTAGACTCAAGTGTATAGTTGTTGCTTATTAGTTTAGGCAGTTAACTTTCAACCAGTAAGTTGTGAGTATGAAACCCACTTCATCTACCACAGTTTGAGCAGCCAGGTAGTGGATTGGTCCAAACAGAATATGTGTGCCTCATCGCCTACTGTATCAATGTATGAAGGGTTGTTGAGGGCTTCCCGAAATAGACTGAAACTGACTGGGCTTTAAATTACGGCTGGAGTGACTAATAGTTATTGAGGGTTCGTACTTGTGCTAATATGAGTCTATTACTATGAGTTTGAAGGAGATAGCTGAAAATACTGTTTTTAGTAAAAGACTGACTTTACTATTTGTTGAAATGCTTGTGATTCACCATTATTACACTTGATTGGATTGCTCAAACTCCACATAAGAGTCTATATGCCAACAGAGGTGGAACGATTCGATCCGGTATAACAACGGAGGATTATAAGTATGCCAACAAATAATAGTCACTAATACCTGCTGTATATGAGACAGCTATCATGTCGCAGTGACCTAGTAGATAACTATCTGGCGTTTGAAGCGATAAGTATGGGGTTTGAGTCTCAGTGGGAATAACGTTTCTCCAAACTGAGATCCAGACACATTCGGCTGACGAATCCAAAATAGAACGAAACCCATGTCTTGGATTCCTTTGCCAGACACAGCCAAGTAAATTATAAAGACTAACTTTGTTGAAACAGTGGAATACACCCATTCGATCATTGGAGCAGTCAAAAACAACTGTTACAGCGAAGAGGAAGTTTTCTGTTCGACGTAGTCATTTATTAAGTTGTATATTCGTGAATATATTAGAAAGGTTATAATACTTTTGAATTATTCTCGGTTATGAGTCGAAGCATATTGAAGAAGAAAAGGTTGTTAGTTGGTGAAATATACCCATCGAGTGATCAAGAAAAGAAGCGATAATTCAGCGAAAAACACTTACCTTTCTTGTCGATATCATTTTCTGAAGCTGTCCATTGGTATTTATGCCTGAACAGTAGGGTATAGTTGCATCATTAAGTTAATGCTAAAAAGTGAAATCACTGCTGGAAAGGAGTTACGTATTGATCCTTTTAGACAATGGAAGTAATGAGAAAGGCAAGCATCTTGACAGGGTGGAAATTATTGTTGGTAGATTTCAAATGCAAAGATTGTGTCCACTTGATAGATATAAAGGAGGTGTAGAAAGAAACAAGGGTCATAATGAAGGTGATAATAATAAACTAACTAATTATAATCAAATCAAAAAATATTGTGAAATTGCTAAAGCCATGGTAAGATAAGATATTGAACAGACTTTTTCTGTACGCAGAGTTCCGGCTTGAATTAGTGAATTGCCAGTGCTTCTCCTGTGCATAACTGTTAAAAAGTTACTTCTCTTGAACTACTCCGTTTGACTCTATAAATGAGACTGAAAGAGGACTCTGGTGAAGCTACTTCTGTCCAAAGCTGACAAAGTGTTCAGGAATTAAACTATCAACTGATTTGCATTCTCTACTCGATAACCATACAGAATAGTGCTCTAAGGTATGTTCGGAAAGTGCACTGTTTGTGCCGTTGATGTAACTAGCTCCAGAGGAGAAAGCAAATTTGTGGACAAACACTGAGGTGGTCCAAAGCGGTAACTTGTTTTTAACACACCCCGAAACCGACTGCTGACCTGAGAAGTTGATCTGTAATCTCACAGAAAAGAATGTCTCCTTCAGAATGTTACGTAATATAAATTTTCACTCAAGCTACTGATTGAAATTGAGGTATTTAGCGAATATCAAGTCAGTTTTTATCATAAGTCAATGACAGCTTATAATTAGAGAAAACTAAATATCTGTTTAGTGACATCTTCTGTAGCCTTAGCTGTATAGGAAACTAAATCCAAGGTCATTAGACTCATTGATCAGTAAACTGACTTCTTTGCCTTCAGATTCATTCTTACTAGTTGAAGTTACCAATATTCTGACAGACTTTAAGATGAATATATAAATGTTACAATAGGCATTTTAAGGTTTATGAGAACACCCAAGGTAGAAGAGAAAACAAATGCCCGTAGATGATGGTGGATGATGGTAAAGTGATGCCAGGAAGTGATTGAAGTCAAACCAATAGTTACATAGTTAATGATATGGTCATCTTAATAGATACAAGTCCTAGACACCATCTCTTACTGGGTTGCACCTGTGAATTAGTGAAAAATTTCCCAAAAGATTAAACTGTCGAGATAAGTATAAATATAATCGACATGGATAATGACTTCAAATTAATAAATTACCTTCTGCTATAATGCTAATGCTCAATAGTTGATTATGTAGATTATATTTCCTGGGATAAAGTAAACAATTAAACGCTCTGGCAAAGTTAAACTTCTTCAGTAAGCCATATTCATCATGGGAATACAAATTGCAATTTATTTACGCTAACTTATTGTTGTATATCAACAGAAATTGCCAGCCATATGTTCAATAAATAGAGACGACTTCTGAGTGATATATATATATATATATATATATATATATATATATATATATATATTCATTTTAGGCTATTTAACCTTGGAAGTTTGTAGTACTAATGCACTTCTTATCAAAATTAATGAAACATCAATAGAATAATTTAAGCTTAGAGAAATATAAGAAATCAATAATTAATCAACAAATCAACCAGTGAAAGTGAGTGATTGGTAAAATGATTTGATAATACAGATATTCATCTGCAGAGACTTTTCGTCACCTTGAATGTATCAAATACTAAATGCAATTCTTCCTTTCAACATGAATGTATTTATCTCAAAAGACTTACTTGATAACGATATATTAATCGGTGATAATAGATGCTATTTGTTTGTATATTACCTTGTGTTTTTGAGGAAAGAATTTGTAAACTCACCAATATAGTAATCCTAGGTGATGATTGAAGAAGGAATGAAAACTTGTATCATGACAGAATTTGAACTAGCGACCTTGAGTTGTGAAATTAAGACCTAGAATTCGTAGCTGTGTCGGTAGAGCGCCAAGCCGATAGCCAGGAGACCGCCAGTTTGAATTCTGTTATGACCCAGATTTTCATTTCACCTTCGTTTACCATCCAGTATGAATAATCTGAGCTTGCTAGACCACGGTCAACTCAGACAGTAGTAGATTACCGTTTAGTCTGTAAGTACGTCATTCCAATGGAAGAGGGACGAATATTAAAGCGTGTATAAGTCGGCCACCACAAAATTCTTCACCTCCAGTTATCTATTTCTAGAATTCTTATACAATGTATAGTTGTATGTCTATGGGCCAACTGCTGTCTACCCTTCTGTTTTCATTTCATTTTATCACTTACCTGCAAAACATAGATTGAAAACATTTTTAAAATGTGCAACAGTATACAGCACGCCTAAATGATATGTTTTAGGGATTATAGCAGTTCAATGTGAGTTCTTGCAGCCGAAGGTTAAATTAAACCACCATTATCAACTGATGAATTGAAAAAGCATTATATACAAGAAATGATGAATTGAGTGGTTTTTTTCAATTCACGATGGTTTAAAAAGTGATGTTTGAGATATTCGATAAGTGAGAACTCCAAATTTTACTGTGATTAGTCTTCTAGCGTCCTTGAACGACCTGAAAGTTAAACAACACAAAAGTTATGCTTACAGGTGAACTTGAAATGTAGATGATTTCGCCTCAAAAATCACTAGCAAACCCTAAAACATCAACTTAACCAATCTATCTGACAGTAAACATAAACGAAGGAAGTAATATGAGGAATGGCAGTGTGTAACGGTTATGTAGGGGAGAAATCACGATGTAAGACAAGTCAGCACTATGCATGTGCAACTTCCACACACCTTCTGTCCATATTTATCCAGTCTTTGGTAGGGTATGCGAGAAGTCACAAAATGCTTACCACCGAAAGTTGAAATCTGTGCTCCTATGTTCATGAATAAAAAGAAACTGATTTATCTAGTGTACAAATGCTCAACTCAATAATGACGTATGAACTAAAGTCTAGGTTAGGCACTTAGGGGAAATAACCTGATCAACATCTGCATTTTATAACTGGTGGATCGTATGTTACTAACGTGGTTAATAATGGATAGTGGCTAGCAGTGGAATCCAGGACACGCGTCTTGTCCTATTTAGGACTCGTTAGCTGAATGTACTGACTTCCCACTAACACTACACCCCAGGAATAATCACTTCATACGTCTAGACGTGATCCACTGGGTTACTGAATCACGATGGCCACTCCATGTACGACAGGAATAACATATTCTTTGATGCTGTTGATCAGAAATCCGTGGTTCATCTCACCAAAATGATCGGCCACTAGACATTATTGATATCGAATTCGAAAATACCCGCAATATCGAGACACCTGTACAGGGGTTCCATAATATTCAACTCGAGAGATTTAGGGGCATCGCATTCATATCCAGTGAACAATAGTGCTAGAGATTCGATAAACTCCAGACTGAATGTAATATTTCTCGGTCTGTCTAGAGCTTATTACAGGACAATATAAGCAGCAAGAAATAACTGAAATCGACCTGCTGATTCGCCTAGACAGGTTACAGTGCCGAAACACCAAACGGTTGCTTCACACGTTTGGGGTCGAGCCCATCAGGATAAAATTAACTTATGAAGTAGCTGAATTGTACAGATCAAATAAATCTGACAAGCTGACTTGGATGGATCTGTAAAACATGAAGTTACTGGTTGGTTCCGATCATAGACTCAGCTCGACTGATATGAAAACATAACACCTGAGTCATGAATAAAACTGGTAGATAAATTGATTTGTCACTAGAGAGCAATGAATTTCATATTCTCTCATCCTGAGAGCAATGTATCTAATCCAGTCTTACAGGAGGTCAGTCGCAGGACGAAAAGCTCACCGGTAACGTCGCTAACTACAACACTGAGTGACATGGGTTCGAATCTCAGGCAGAACACCAGCTCCCTTGTGGTCGGAGATACTCCTCGCAGACGAATGCCAACCAATACACCAATTATGGTCTAGTCACAGATTTGCATGAGTAATTGTTAGTCCTAATGTGTGGACATTTTTATGTACCCCACTTCTGCACAAATCCTGCACACCATGATTATATTAACACTGAAACTAATTTTGTTTATATGTACTGACTATCGACAGACAGAATTAATCACGAATATTCAAACCTTGCACAGTATGTTTTTGCTTTACCTGTTGTTATCGCATGTTCTGTTGGCATCTACTGGTAAGCATAAGATCTATAACATCCTTGTCAGACAGAGGTGATATCTGGCTACATTCTCCATATTCACGTTAAGACTTATTTAGAACTAGTACTGTTGTGTACACAGGACTCTCTGCAACCAGTGGGGAGTGATGAAGATACTCAACAATGACATTGATTGATAGTCACATTTCTATCATGAACTGACATAAATAGTAAAATGTAGACCACAGGATTCCAACAGAGATGTTGGATAATAAGGTGCTCCCCGTGAAACCTCACAGTTCTAAGCTCCAGGTGTTATAGGTTCGTGAGTGCGTACTGCTGAGAAGCCTCATACTAAGACGAAACAGTTATCCAATCCTCTCAGATTTTCAATGTTTCTCCAACTGACGTCACTTAGTGATGAAGATTTTTGAGTGCTGTTTATTACTGTTAAATATAACAGCTTACTTAGTCGTCAGCTCACTTTTGTCTCATTGTTATTGTTGTTTTTCCGTGTGCTTTTTTCACACTCTTGTAAGTACACCCTATATCACACACTGACTAAGACAACTTCTTTCACAATTTAACCAAAATAGGCTAACATTTTGGTTGTATTGTGTTCTCTGAGCTGGGTTGTTTAATCGTGAAGCTTTCATCACCTTGCTAGACAGCGACATCATCCACAGCACTAACTTCAGTATGAAGTGAGCTGACAATATCTCTCCGTCAGTGATTTAGTAGCTTGCCTTGACAAAGTGGTCTGTGACTGATTGTTTTCTTCGATTGTTGTGTTATTGATTGTGTAGACTTTCCTGTTGGCTGTTCCGCTGCTTCACCTCTCACCTTTCTGTCGTTTATCATTTTTCTTATTGGTTGATTGATTTGGTCTATGTGTATACATCTGTTGATTGCTGACTGACCTGAATGCCAAGCTTCTAGGAAGTCTCTGATATTCTTTGTGTTTCCTCTCTCCATCCAGCATTTCTACATTGTCGAAATTGAATTCATGTCCCTAATTATCCACGTGCATTGAAATGAGTGACGAAATGTCATGGCGTTTAATAGCCAGCTGGTGTTCATGTTGACGAAGGTGAAGAGGGTGGCCACTTTGTCCAATGTAGTGCTGACTACAGTTATTGCAGTTGATTTTGTAAATGATATTCGATTTGTCTTCTTTGCTTGTTGCATCCTTTGGTCTGCATAATAGTGTTTGGAGGGAATTTGTTTGTTTATGAGCCACACCATTTCCAAGTGGTCTCAGTAATCTTGTCATGATTTCTGATATACTCTTATGTATGGTAGGACGATGCATCTGTTGATTTCTGTTGATGACTTCGTAGTTGATGATGTAAGGGATAGCCATCTTCTGATAAAGTTTCATGCTTAGCCGTTCTTCTTTAGGATGGACATCAAGTAATTTTCTTCGATTCTCCTTGAAGTTGTTGTACTGAAGTGTGCTCTCGCTCTTTTGAATAGAGTCTGCAACTCAACTGATCTTATGAGTTGTTGGGTTGTTGCTACTGTAGTTGAGGATTTGTTCAGTGTATGTTGGCTTCCTGTACACTTGGGTTTCCAGCTTCCCGTATTTGTTCTATTGACCAGAACATCCAGGTATGGTAGTTGGTTGTTCAACTCCTTCTCCATTGTGAATTTGATGTCACTGAAAACGTTGTTGATCAAACTATGGGTGTTTTCTATATCATCTTTTTTAATGATGACAAAAGTGTCGTCCAATAGTGAATCCAAAATTTGGTTTGATCATAGGTAGAATAGTGGCTTCCAGTCTCTGCATCACTGCTTCTGCAACTAATCCGGATATCGGTGATCCCATTGGAGTTCCTTTCATCTGTTTGTATATCTGCAAATATGTTAACATTGAATACTATAGCGACAAAATTCAAATAAAAATAAATTGTATTTCTTTTCATTAGTTTATTAAAAGTACTCAAATGTTTCGCCATATAGCTTATTAAAAAAAGCTATTGTTGGCCACATCAAATGGTCAGTAAACTTATAACTTCATGTTTTTCCATGAAACATTACTCAGTTCAACAATAAAATAGGGTGTATGAAATTTGAAGCATAGGCGTTCAATTTTAAACACCCACAATTGTCTGATTCAGTAGTTGTTTATTATATTTACTTTACCTGCTTTTATTACTAATACAGATAGGTGTCCAGTTATAAATAAACTTCCAAAAATATTTATTTACACTTCAATGACATTCGATAATGTATAGTGACAAACTAAGGTAGTTAAAGTTGCTATACAGGGCCTAATTTCTCGACCAAAGTTGGAAGATTGGCTCATATCCGAATGCCTTGGTATATTACCTGATATTCATGACTTTATATTTATCTTGGCTACTAGCAGTGGGATTCAGGACTCATGTCTCGCTCCATTTGGAACTCTTCAGCTAAATATATATGCACTGCAAAGAGTGATGTTGTTCCCACTTGGACTGGAACTTAGTACCCAACACTTCAAACGCCAAAGTGTGGCTTTCGTACCTCGAGAGTCTAGTGGATAACGCTTTGGCTTTTGCAGTGATGGGTAATCGGTTCAAATCTCAATGGGAACAGCACCACTCACTTGGATTCAGGTACATCCGGCTGACGAGTCCCAAATAGGACAAAGCGAGCGTTTTGGATTCCGCAGCTAGTCTCCAAGATGAATATAATCTAGTTAAAGTTATGCTTACAAGAAACTAAGCTAATTAATTCTTTGCCTAGCTCCATTGTCTTACTTGCATATGAATTCTCATTAGCAAGTCGATTCATACACTTAATATGCCTTAAACGTTGTGAGACCAACCTGATGTTCTTTAATGACTCCATTACAAATCACACTGTCCGTGTTGACATTATTCATAACTGGATAGTTTTTCAACTGTAAAACTGCAGTGTTAACACGGTTTCTATTAGAAACCACCCAACGGATCTACAGATCAATATCAGGGGTTTCTGACTAATCAATTTGTTCAGCATTATATATCGTTATTTCATGATATTTTCGTCTCAGAGATCACACTTTGTGATCATCGCTCAGTTATTTCCAACAGAACCTCTGCTGATATCAAAAATTTGGAACTTTAAACAATCATAAATATGGATTATTTTGACATGAACTGTGTAATTTGTAAATAATATGAAAATTGATCATCCTGTCTAAAGTACAGTAGACTACACAAGTCAGCTATTCAGATACGATTGATCTGAATTATTCATCTCTGTGAGCTAATCTTATCCGGATACACGTATGATGAGTTTGCGCCAAACAAGTGAAACTATCACCCAGTGTCTAGGCTTTCTTAAAGGATCTGAAATCAAACTGAGTGGTTTAAGGCTACGCATGTTGTTCAGTAGTATATTTCGTTTTTTCTAGCTATCGAAGTTGGAGGAACATTGGAAACCTGGGAGCAATGGACAGCTGTCTTGTCTTAGTATGGAACACCTCATCAGTGCGCACCCACGGCCCTGCCAGGGACCGAACCCAGGACCTGCAAGTTCCGTGGCCAGTAAATTACCATTAAGCCACTGGGTCGGAATCCAACGTTTCATATTTAGAACTTCTGTCGGTTCGCGACATAGTGTGACTGTCATCCAATCGCATGGTTGAGTATTTGTCCTTACGTCCACCAGGTTTGTCCCACAGGTCATGACTTCTCATTGGAACTTCAGGAATCACCTCTAGAAGTTAGTCACCGATGATCTCTAGATTAGTTATTGTTTGATTGTGCAACACTTACAAGTCAAGTTTGAATAGAACCTTCAAATAAGAAAGTGGTTGGAAATATAAGTACGTATCCGCGTTTATCAAGCTTCAATGTATGAAAAGTATTCTGAGTTTTCTCAATTTCAGACTGTGCTCGTTGTGACAGAAAATCATTCCCTTCAGCTGGTAACCAGATGTGAGATAGTAAACAAGTGGACAAGTTCGCATAAGAACTGTTGGAATTGCTACTCTAATAATACTGGTTTTCAACTTGTACAAATAATTATGCAGAACAGGTGGCAAAACGTGCTCTCTTTTACTAGTGGAATGAGATTTCTGTTTGATTACTTCTCTTCTTTATGAAAGTAGGTTGTCCCCAAATAAGCGATTGGGTTTCATTGAACTTTGTTATGAGCAGCTGGATGGTGGCTAGCAGTGGGATCCGGGATGGGCGTTTCATCCTATTTCGGACTCATCCATAGGATTTATGTGAGTCAGTGGGTGATGGTGTTTCCACTGAAATCGAACCCAGCACTCATTGCTGCAAACACCGAAGCGTTACTCACTAGACCACTGAAGTATGACAATCATTGGATTATGCTGTAAGTATTTGACGAAAAACTAGTGAAACAGAATAATGTCTGGTCATTCTGTTCCTATGACTTTTTAGTAGTGATCCTAATTCACTGTACTAGAATATGAAAAGAAAAGACCACTGGTAAAGAACTTGTTCAGATGAACTCAAAGGTTTCTTTCTTATCAGCTGGAACACAAGAAGATATGTGAAGTGACTAAGTGGAAGTGACTGACGGAATAATAAGCGAGTGCTACTAAAGCGATGAGATACTTGAAGTGGATATGAACAGCGACTGTTCTCCCTCAGAACCTGATACTTCACTGAGCCGTGAAAATCTGAAGACAAAGAATGACCTATGACTGTAAGGAAGACAACTTTATTTTTTTTAAAAAACGCATCGTTTATATACAGTTTTCACTCAGAAACTAAAGCCAGTAGGTCACAAGTTGAAAAGTTACTTTCATTGGTTAGCTGAAGGACAAAGTTGTCCAATAAAAATTTCCCGTGAAACAAGATTGAAATGAAAAATTTCTGCCTTTGCGGCTGATGATTTAGATTTAGGTCAATTCCTGTCAACATCCGCATTGACTTTTATGCTTGTTAAACGCTGAATTTATTCCTTTTGCTATCGACTTATGTCTAACCAGTAAACAAGGTAAAATAAGAACGAGTTTTGATAGAAATTTTGGATTACATTAGTTACATCTTTACAATAAGAATAAATCACACTATGATTACAGAAATATTGGCCTCAAAACCAAGGACTTCAATACGCCACACAATTGAATAAAATCGTTTGACACAGTCATATCAATCATTCTTACGGTGCTGACAAAAGAGGGCCATGTATTGCAAGAAAATCGATAAGCATCTCTTCAAATGCACTTCCTATTTGTTGATATTCCGTCATGAGAAATGTCAACAAAATCTAAGAAACCATTGCTCACGTAGGAGTTCAAAACCAACTTCATTTAGCATAATGGTGAAAAGTATTACAACTAATATATACGATTTTCAGTGGTTTTTTAAGATCAAAATTAAGTTTATCAACCTTTTATTATTATTATTTTATATTATATATCCCTTGGGTTCCTAGTCGAACATACGGCTACAGTAGCACGTCTCCATTACACTCTCTTCTCTGCAATATTTTCAACCTAGCTTTATCACTGCCCACAAGCTCTCATTTCTTCCTAACACCATCTCCTCCATGTCAACCTCACTTCAGACACCCAACTCGTCATTTCCCATCTGGGTTCCACTCAACACCCTGGCCTGGCCTGTCACGTGATGTCCCCAATCGGCCTTCTAAGTGTCTACCCAACACAACCCATCTCCACTTCCTCACACTGCATATTTGTTGAGCGACAGCTTCTCGCTTGGTTCGTTAACAGCCAGCCAGCCAGAGTGAGTTCCTTGTTGCTTGTTCTTATTATTCTAACCACCAGTCTGAACTTCAGTGTCAGTATCGAGTGGGCGTAGGCGTCAGTTGTTGATGATGAACGTCTGTAGTTGGTTGGAAATCCTTTTCGTAACACGCTGCCACGTCTCTCAACCATCACATAGAAGCATTGACTTACTCGATATTCATTCGTATTGAAAATCCGAATCTTGTTCACGCCTTGTGCTGACTGCAGTAAATCTCCACACTGGTTTCAGATTATTGCAGGAAGACCTGTATTGCTGTCTTTCCTATGCCGAATTTGACATCTTCATCTGTACCACCAGTGGTTGAAACGATGCTACCCTGCCTAAGTAGGTGAAAGAGACAACTTCCTTCAACTTTCTCCTGTTCATGCTGATTGGTGTTTGTTGTTGATGCTGTTGTTGGTTGGGTATCTTCATCACCTCTGTCTTGTCCACGTTCACTTGAACTCCCGTCTTCGCTACTCTGTCTTGCCTCTTCTGTCAACTTGTTAGTTTTCGCCTGTAGATCTTCGAGTTTGTGCGACATTTAGATATAAATCATCATCGGCGGTGAAATTCAAATCTTCTTCTGGGATCTTCTCATCGGTCCGACCAGCGTATACCCACCCATCTTCTCGCTCCTCACAGTTGCCTGTGGCATGATCCAGTCCAGTTCAGTCGACCACAATCAGGAAGATCGTGTGAGATAGTATTCGGCAGCCTCGTCTCACTCCTGTCTTCACTTCAAAGGCATCACTGAGCTGAGCTGAGCTGAGCTTCCCATTGTGAATTATTTGGCTGGCATGTGGTGTCTTCATATAGCTGTTGAATGAGGTTGATAAAGATTTCTTGCACTCCGTAGTGTAGAAGCAGCTACCTGGCGAATTTCCTGTCGGTCTATGCTGTCGAAGGCCTTTTCAAAGTCGAAGAAGCTGAAGTTGAGGTAGAGAGTTGACTGCCATTCTTTACTGAGTTCTATGATGATGCGTAGCATAGCGTTGCGATTTGATCTGCACATGATTTATACTTCCTGAATCCAGCCAGCCAGCTAGCTAGCCAGGCAGCCAGCCAGCCTCTCCCTGTTGTAATTTTGAATCCAGTGCATCCTTCAGTCTCTCCAGTATCAACGTTTTAGTGAGTAATTTTAATAGTATTGGTGTGTCATGTAGCCCAACCTTCAAAACTCACCTTCTCCTACCAATCAACCAATGTTGATAAGTATCTGAATGTGTTATGTATCACATAAATACTGATATTTGTAGCTTTGATACTGAATAATTTTTTTAGAATTGGTGGGAGAAAAATATGAAAACAGAGTTTCTTTGTCAATGATTCTGACTATTTAAAATGTTTTAATGTAGCTAACAGACGATATTTTTCTCATTATATTAGTTTATGAAGACTTGAACACAATGGAACAAGAAAAGTGACTATGGTGCTGAGTAACATTGCTGTACACTTTGAACTGTAATCGTTAATAATCAGCAATTGGCTGATGTTCGACATTCACTAAATATATATGGTCTATCTTTTCAGTAACAGACCAAAATTTGCAGCAATCTGCAGCAAGCGACATATTTGTGTTATAGACGAACCATCAACCCAATCAAACTGAAGTTGTTATATGAACCTGAGCTTCCTGAGTCTTATATAATTCAGTTCGAAACCAATTCAACTAGTGTTTGTATGGTCACTGAAACTTAAATATTTCTCAGACACCCCGTTGTTTCATTAATATAGGAGTTAAACTTGAGAAATTGTAGACTGTTATTTCATTTTAGTCTAGTCATAACACTTTTAATTTCCCGTTAATATACAGGGCCGAACTGCTGGATCTCTGTTGCCAGATGAGCTCATATGCGCATGCCTCGATAGTACTGCGGATACCGTCTTAGAGTTTGCAGCGAAGGTTATCGGAATCCAGCCTCAGTGGGAACAACATCACTTGGCACTGCGGTGCAGGTACATTCAGCTGAAGAGCCCCAAATAAGATGGAATACGCGTCCTGGATTCCTCTGTTAGTCACCGAGATCAATATAAGACCATTTTAGCCTGTTTATTAAAAATGTCAACATAGTGAAACAGTAGCATTTACTGGATAACATTTCGGACAAAATTTATTGTCCATATTCACATCAGGTAACTCCACAACTTTCAGACAGAGTTCATATATTCCTAATTTTTCCTCCTTCTTTGTGCCGACAAGGGTAGTAGAATTTCCTACATATCAGAAACATGTGCAGAATCATTTCTATTACTACATGTATTTAGTGTTGATTAGATAAACAAAGATTAGCTTACCAATCTCTCCCTCCATCGACACTAAGTTAGCTTTTAGTACTGTAGCCCTATACAACTCTATTATGTGATTATATGCATCTACATGCATAGCTATAGCTGGGCATTTTTCTAAATTTCTTATCTTATTGGGAGTGATTTAGCTCAGTTTTTGTGTTCCGTTATTCTACTTGACCCTGGTAAACTACTTTCACCTATGTATTTGACCTCACAATCACTGCAAGGGATTTAGTAAACTAATGGGTTTTGGCTAATTGGATTAATAAGATCTTTTTTAATCTACAAAGCTTGTTTCTAAGCTAGTTTGTTGGTTTGAATGTCACTCCAATCCCAGGTTTATTGAAATTTCTTCGCAATGCTTGTCAGGTGCCTTCTTTGTACGGTAAGACTGGAAGTGTTGAACTCTCTCAACTCTGTCACCACTACTACTACTATTACTATTATTAGTAGGGTTGTTATTGAAATCACTTTCGTTTCTACTGCTGCTAATATTTTTCGTCCAAATTTTTATGAGTTTGTTTGTAAATTTAGATGGGTAACTATTGAGACACAAAGTATTCTTGATGTACCTAATTTCTTGTCGTAGATTTTCTGGTCCCACTAGTAAGCTTTTTCATCCTATCACTTAGGCATTTAACCAATCCTAGTTTAAGTGAGATGGTGTGAGATGATTTGAAGTCTGAGTAGAGATTCGAATAGATAAGTTTCTGATAGTCACTGGTCTCTAAACTTCCGTCTTGTTTTCGTTTAATCTTGCAATTCAACATTGCTAGCTCATCACTTTTTAAGTTGTAAGTAAGTTGAATTGCATTGAATACTGAATTCATGTGTCAAAGAACTAGTAATGTGTTCCAAATTCAGTACCACAAATGTGTCACCCATATATCGGAACCATATCTTTGGAGTAGGGCTATTTCTGAAGGGCCATTCGTTTTCACGTATCCATAAATATGACTGCGACGATAAGGGACATTGTTGATCCCCTTTAGACATAATCGTACTCCTCGTTGCTTAAGTTTCCAACTTTGAACTCCTTTATATTGTCTTCTGCATAATAATAATAAATCTCATTTTCTATGAGAAATCTAATCTGATTGTTGATTTCCAGGGATTTATTGATCAGATTCCAACCCAGTGACTGAATGATAAAACATTCGCTGCAGGACCTGGTAGTCCTAGGCTTAGTACCTTTCTGAAGGGTATGTATGGCTGGAGACTGTCGTACTGGATAAAAACAACTCCCCAGTGCTCCTATGTTTTCAGTAGTTCTCCAATTGGCGGCAATCCATGATGTAAATCAATTTTAAGCAAATATAGCTGATGCTTGCAAACTCTTCTCAATGTTTCTTCATGATTAACTGTTTATGTAGTTGGCAAAAAAAGTCGTTACGTCGACCCCTTCTCCAAATTATTCACTGTACGCAGTATTTAATCTATCCGTCTATCAGCATATATGTATCGTCATCAAAATACTGTTGACTAAACTATACTATAAAGCCTTGAAATTAAAATGATTTTTATTTAAGTGCATGAATATCGAGTTTAGTAAGTAGACCTTCATCAAATGATCTTAAAGTCCCCTGTTTGAATCCTCCAGTTAGAAAATTTCCCATTTCATACTCAAATAAGTGTAGTATAGAGTAGTTAAAGTCAAAATAACAGCTGATTAGTAGGGATATCTTGTATCTAATTGAACATATATTGACGCTGGCAATAGACAACCAGTAGACCTTGAACTGGACTTTGTGCATATTCAAGTCGTTCTTTTAACTCTGAGCTTCAAACATAAAGGTAAACAGCACAATAGTTTTTTGAAGCAACAGCAGAAGCAGTACATTACAGTGTAATTCCAAAAGAGCCTAATTTTCTTTTGTGACACTATATGGACAACATTCAGTAGAGTGGAGTCATACCTTTTCTGTCAATTTCCTAACTGTAATTATGTGACAGATATAAAATTACAATTGTAATGATACCTCATTATTCACTCTCACTTCAGTTCCCCTTGTTCCGATCTCATTTCCTTAAAATGCTACTTATAAAATCTTTTCTACAACTTCCTCTCTAATCATCAAAAAGGAGAACAAACAAAGCACTTTATAATTCCATTTTAGAGTAAAACAGCATTTTAATTTGTTTGGTTAACATAGGAAACATGAATACTGGATATTAAAATCGTCACCCATAGACGTGTTAAAGTCACATTACAACCTTTAAGTCTGATTTCCTTGAACGAAGTTTGCTTTTCACCTTGGCTTAATTACCGGTAAATCTGATTGCTGTCATAAATGAACTAAGAATAAATTATCCTTTAGTCAATTATACCGAAATAAATATGAATATATCCGAGAACTGGCGGTTCTAGGTTTGAAGCCTCTCGAGGTCATAGGTGTATACGGATAATAAGTTCCCAAGTAGGACGAAGCAGCTATCCAGCGCTACCAGGTTTTCAATGGTTCCCTAACTGATATCTGTCTGTAATGAAGGCTGTTTTCATACTACTCAGCCCGCACAAACTGCCAATATGAATATCAGCTTGTTAAAAGTTCCCTAAATGTATATCTTTCTGTATGTTGGTGTAATTTATTTCATCCTACTACAAGTGTTAACACACTGAAGAAAAAATACTGAATGATTGTTCTAGTATGGGACTCCTCAGCAGTACGCACCCACCACCCGGCTAGGGATCCAACTCACGACCTTCAGGTTTCACAGCGAACGCCTTAACCATTCAGCCACTGCTTCGGTTGTTCCCAGTGGTTCACAGTTGCCAACTTCTTTCAATTCACGACATAGCGCGAATATCACCCAAGGGTCTTCAGTTAGCATCCACTTCACTTCCGACTGTTTAACACCACAAGTCACGGCTTCTCATAAGAGCTTCCTGATATCCGTCTGGAAGCAGTGCTACCAGATTTTCAATGATTCCCTAACTGATGTCAGTCCATGATGAATTATTATTATATTATTATTAACAGCCAACAGGAAAGTCTACGCAATCAATAACACAACAATCGAAGAAAACAATCAGTCACAGACCACTTTGTCAAGGCAAGCTACTAAATCACTGACGGAGAGATATTGTCAGCTCACTTCATACTGAAGTTAGTGCTGTGGATGATGTCGCTGTCTAGCAAGGTGATGAAAGCTTCACGATTAAACAACCCAGCTCAGAGAACACAATACAACCAAAATGTTAGCCTATTTTGGTTAAATTGTGAAAGAAGTTGTCTTAGTCAGTGTGTGATATAGGGTGTACTTACAAGAGTGTGAAAAAAGCACACGGAAAAACAACAATAACAATGTGACAAAAGTGAGCTGACGACTAAGTAAGCTGTTATATTTAACAGTAATAAACAGCACTCAAAAATCTTCATCACTAAGTGACGTCAGTTGGAGAAACATTGAAAATCTGAGAGGATTGGATAACTGTTTCGTCTTAGTATGAGGCTTCTCAGCAGTACGCACTCACGAACCTATAACACCTGGAGCTTAGAACTGTGAGGTTTCACGGGGAGCACCTTATTATCCAACATCTCTGTTGGAATCCTGTGGTCTACATTTTACTATTTATGTCAGTTCATGATAGAAATGTGGCTTACCAGTAGATGCCAACAGAACACGCGATAACAACAGGTAAAGCAAAAACATACTGTGTAAGGTTTGAATTATTTATTAGTCCCTTGGGTTCCTAGTGGAACATAGGGCTTCAGTAGCACGTCTCCAATGCGCTCTGTTCTCTGAAATCTTTTCAACCTGGCTCCACGACAGCCCACAAGCTCTCATCTCCTCGCACGACCTCCTCCATGTCATACTCACCTCCGACACCCATCTCGTCGCTTCACATGGGGATTCCACTCGAGCAACTGGCCTGACGCGTGATGTTCCCAGTCGGCCTTCTCAGTGTATGCCCAATCCAATCCATCTACACTTCCTTCTGCATATTTGTTGCGTGATAGGTTCTTGGTTGGTTCGTTCCCAGAGTTCCTTGTTGCTAATTCTTTCTGGCAATCCATCTGAGCTTCAGTAGCGAGCCAGCGTAGGCAGTTGTTGATGAATGCCTGTAGTTTATTGGAAATCCCTTTCGTAACGCGCCAAGTCTCTCAACCATCACACAGAAGCATTGACTCACTTGACTGAATTGGTGTTGAAAATCCGTATCTTGTCCCACGTGCTGAGTGCAGTGTAGTGCAGTAGATCTCCACACTGGTTTCAGGCTAATGAACGCCTGTCTTGCTTTTCCGATTCTGACTTTGACATCCTCATCTGTGCCTGTGCCACCTGTAGTTGAAACAGTGCTTCCTAGATAGGTGAAGGAGGTTACTTCTTTTAAGTTCCTACCGTTGATGGTGACTGGAGTTTGTTGTTGTTGTTGGTGGTGGTGGTGCGGTATCTTCATTACCTCTTTCTTCTCTATATTCACTTGAAGTCCCGTCTTCGCTGCCTCTTCTGTCAACTTGTTAGTTTTCACCTGTAGATCTTCAAGTCTGTGTGACATCAGACACAAGTCATCACTGGCGAAATCCAAATTTTCTAGGTTCTTTTCCGCAGTCCAGCATATCCCCCTCTTCTCGCTCCCCACCGTTTGCTGCGTGATCCAATCCACTAGACCACAATCAGGAATATCATGTGTGATAGTAGGCAACCTTGTTTCACTCCATGATGAATACTACTTCTAAATTAAAAAATTCCCATTCATCTCAAAAATACTTTACTAAATGATCACTGATCCAAAGTCCTATTGTAAAATAATAAAAAGACACTGAATTTCGATCACTGCCAATGGTGTCTGCATACGCATGAACACAGCTGCATCTCTTCAGATACCTAACAGTCTACATCTTTTCTTCTCTAATAAGTAACGCATTCCCTTGTGTTTTTCCTATTCATTTCCTCTTTCTTTTGTACTGTACATCTTTTCTCTTCAGTCAATGGCAGTTGTCACCTCTAATTACACCACTTTTTTCACACTACATGAAACTAAAAGATTAGAAAGTCACACTATAAAGTCAGGTGAATAGAAAAAAACATATCCTTCACCTCCCCACCCCATCCCCTCACACTGTTGTATATGTACACAGACAGATACTAAGATCAGTGCACAGACACACTTTTTTATATATAGAAAAAAGAATTCACTGGAGGACATCTTGCGTATATATTTTTAGAATTTGACCTTGTTTATGTATTGACTATTTACATGGAACGATGTCCGTTTTGTTATTATTTATCTGACTGTTCTGATAACTAGTTAATTGAATTCGCAATAAATAGATGACTATTATTTGTATACGATGGCAATAATAACAAACTGTTTGTTCACAATTCTCTTTTCTTTTCTTTTTTCTTTTATGCTATCCTTATTACTCATTTCATTAAAATGCGTATGAATGCGAATTATGCGAGGATATAACAACTGAAGTAATCAAGCAAATATGCTCATTTTCTATCATAGAAATGATTGTTTACGATAAACATATCAGACACTATTATTTCCAATTTCTTTCGACAAAAATGTCCTTCAACTGAAAACGATGATTAATTTACCGATTTATTAAGGAATTCATTAAATAAAGAGAAGTTTATAGTCTAGGTTTTTTCTCTCGTTCCATACTAACTAGTATGATGTGACCACAATAAAAACAACACCAAATTTTATCCATGTCTACATATATTTATTGAAATATACGCGTTCATAATCAATATCTAGCGGAATCAGTTTGTGGTCAAGGTCATATACATTAAGGTCATTAAAAATTACGGACCAATAAGAAAATGAAATGACTAGTTGTTCTCTATAAGAGATTTATAGATGCTTTTACTTAGTCAAAAAAGTTTATGTGCACTCTGATAACTTGTATGTATAGTCAGATGTTAAAATTATAACTATGGGGTTTCAAAAAAATACTGCAGACAAACAGATGTATCTTCTGACGGTTTCCGAAAAACCCTTTTCTTAATTTATAAACCTTGAAATGTTGAATAGATGATAGTATTCTAGAGTATGTGTGTGTGTACACCAGTGTATTTGTTTCCTCAACAAATAAAATCATCAGTTTTTTTCTATTTAATGTATGCTAGATAGTTTGTAACTCTTTTGTCAACAGAACCACTGAAACACCTAGCTCAGTGGTAACATGCTCACCTCAAACAGTGAAGGTTATGGTTTTGACTCCTAGAGGGATCAAGGGGGCCGACTGCTGAAGAGTCCCACACTAAGACGAAATAGCTGCTCGGTGGTCTCAAGTTTTTAATGGTTCTCCAACTAATGTCAGTCTGTGATGAATGCCAATTTGAAATCAATAAATAAATCCCCATAAACCTCAAAAATGAGTTTACAGTAATCGTTAAACACCACTAGTAGAAAAAACCTTGTGAATCATATATACTTGTTTCACTAGAAATGACGAAATCTGAACAAGAAAGTGTAGGGTTGCGTGTTACAATTTGTAACGTTTGATTAACCCTACTTAACTTGATATGCTCTAATACCTGCTTAACCAGTACCTTACCTAACGTGCAACTACCGATATCGAAACACAAATCAAAAGAACTAGTTTCAGGAATATATTCGAAGAAGTAATATATTCAGTTAGAATACATGTAATAGTAATGAATGGGGCGAAATATTTATTCAACTTATCTGGCTAGTATGGCTGAACTGGGGACTCTGAGTACGTGCGTGCTAATCAGCACAAAGGGAGCGCAAAATGTCACCTAAGCCTGCTCATATACATGCTTGTTAAAACAAAACTGTAAACACCTAAATCATCCGGAGTCGAGCTAGAGGTTTATTTAGTTGACTTACTTTATTCTATTTATTTTATCCCTAGTTGTATTTTGGTGCCAGGAAAGTGCACTGCAAAAGTATGAATAACTAGTGTCATGAATATGTCAGGAGCGCGCCATGTAACTGTATTCATTTATTCGACTTACTTATTGAGTAAATTCACTCTAACAGAAATTTCAGAAAGACAATAATAACAGTAGTAAATGTTACCTATAACTTACTGTACAAGATACCGGGTTATGTCTATTTTCGAACGGCTTTGTCTAGTAGTCGAAACCAGAGGTGGATTCAGCTTGCTTGGGTGTGTGTGTGTGATTCACACGATTGGAAACTGAAGAACCTGACCGATTGGTAAAATGTTCAACTGGATTACAATTTAGTTGCTTATTCATACAATGAGCGTACAAACTATATGGAATGATGTTATGCTATCTACCATCCAACTTTGTTAAAATTCAATCGACCAAACTTGTTGAATGATTCCATCTTGTGATTCTAAATATCCAGTACTACATCATTAGAAGCATTGTAAATTAGAACATTAGCTGTTTTCCAAATATCAGTTTGGACTAAACACCCAGCTTCTTTGTTATCTATGTCATAGATTGAAAGATCAGCTTCCAGTCGTAAATAAAATCAAACTTCAGAATGATACAAAAGTAACTGACCATTGTTTACAGCATACTTAAATTTACGGGCGATACACTGATATTTATTGATATTTGTAATATCCCATCGCCACAATGGATCAAATTGATCAGTGTTTAACGACTCCCAAACAAGACAAAATGCACCTGCTAGATTCCACTGCTAACTCCCATGAAGCAAATTACAGCGGTAATATGACGCTTCCGCACACCTGGAATCTACTCTTGTCGACGATTATTTTACAAGTTGTAACTAAAAGTTACCTGATGTTTACGCTTCCTTCGAAAATTTAGCCTGCCCTAACCAGTCAGTACTGCTGTGGGAAACATTAAGTGACTTTAAGGGCCAGCCTAGAAACTGCTGAAATAACCAACCAGAGTTCAGCATTTTGACTGTGAAAACAGTTCTGCATAAAATAGAGAAACGCAATTGGTTGTCAGAGTGGCCTTTAAAGTCACTCGAAGTGTGAAAAGTCGTATCATCGAGCTTTGCTTAGTAGCCATATTACAAACATGATCAATGAACTTTAATTAGCACCTTGTAATCGATTATTATAACCGTTAGCATCCAGGAACCAGTTTGTGTGAAAATCAAAGCGAATTACCACTTTGTGTAGTTAATTGTAGAACAAATGATAAGCGTAACTAACTTTCTGGAAGATCTCATATTGGCTTGTATATGAAGAAGACTAGGTGAAAAAGAAACCCGTCCAATAGTTATTTGTCACTATTCAATAGAGTAAATACCGGAGAGACATTTAGATGGTCTTTACTTCAAAATCCAACGGCCCTCACAGTTTCAAGTATCCTTCCAGTGTAAGGGGTTCAGAAATTCTGTGTTTTCTACATTATTCACAAAAACTGAACTTCAGTCAACCAATAACCAATCCATTTGTCGACCAACCACTTTAATATTAGTTCAACTATCTGAAATAACCGTGGTTTGGCAAACCTGTGTTGACACTGGTTGATGATTGAAGGTGAAATAAAGATCTGTAGCATGTCAGGATTCTAACTTATACCTCAAGGTCACTGATTAGAATCCAGCTGCACCATAGATCTTCATCTTACTTTCAATCGTTACATAGTATCAACTAGTTTACTGTCAAATTCACTTTATGTACTCATAACTACACACATAAATTCAACCATACCTAATTAAATACTGATGCTTGTATTATCCCGTCGTTGAGTGGACCAAGTTGATCGGTATCTATTGGGATATGGGTTCCTGCATGGATGCTTCGATAATGCATGTTTTAATTATATAATAATGATGAATAGCGGTTATCAGTGGAATCCAGGAGGCACATTTCGTCCTATCTGTCAGTTGGATGTGTCTGCCTCCTAGTGAGCGACACTGTTCCCATTGGGACTTGAGCTGGAGACCGATAGCTTAAAATGCTACAGCGTTATCCACTAGACCACCGAGTTATGAAAGCCAGTTCTTTTGAGGCTGGTATAGATTTTATCCTAACAGAAACCTATCAATTCGGTCCAATCAATGAAGAGATAATACAAGTGGCAACATTAAAAATTATACTTGTCTCATAAGAAGTGGCTATCATAAATTGGAGTTTAAAGCAAAAAGTCCCGGGTTCGAATCCTCGTGGGAACAACACCGCTCAGTGAGTGTTATTTCTGATGAAAACTACTCAACCGTGAACCATACATCATCCGAATATGAATCTGTCTAACTAATTACTCTAGTAGAACAGAGATGAGCGTTATCTCTGAGCAGGCTGTGAAGAAAAACCTTCGAATCAGACAATTAAATATTTCCCCAAAGTTACACTCATCTATTGCTTGATAGATCTCAAATAACCAGAAGTTAGTTGATAAATTTCTTTAGAAACAATTTTTTTTTCAATACAACTTTTGTTATGGTGTGCAATAAGATCGTTCAAATTCTTTGAGACAGTCTTAAATCCTTGAAGCCCCTCACAATCAATCACTATCCTCTGAAGTTTCGGGAAAAGCTGGTAATCATACGTGCAAATATCAAATTAATTAAACAGATGAATTCAATGGGGATTGATTTCTCAGAAAGGCATGGAAATAGTCAAAGTCATTGTAAATATACATAAACCGGTATATTTTGGGCATTCTTTGACGTTTCAAGATACTTTCTGTTATCCTTTTGCATCTTCCAATTACCACGAACTGAGTGACCATCAAGGGTAGAATCTGAAGATATTTGTTGAAGTTTTTGTACACATACATGACCAGCCTATATAAACTGCGGTCAATAAACGAAAACGAAGCGTACATGTTTAAACAGACACAATGTACAGATTTTGGTTGAAATGGCAGCCTGGCTTCGCAAAAAATCGTTTATTCATGATTTTCATTTCTTAAAGAGTTTTATGTATCAAAATCCAAGTCATATCTGTTGCGATTTCCGTAGATTTCTGGTCTCTAAAGGCATTTTATCCACAACACTTTGGTCAACATCTATTCATTATATCGAAATACATAAAATTCTAATCACAAATCACTGATTGTATACTATGGCTTGTTTCAAGATGACAAGAATCTGAGGAAAGAAAAAGAATTTAGTTGTTACCACTGTTTGTCTTAACTTCAATCAGAGTTCTGGCTTCATTTTATTTCAGTAAATTGTTTTACTGTAAACTATAAACCCCTAGTATCATTCACCTTAATGAGAATTTGGTAGGGTTTCATCAGCTGACAACAATGATTCAGTTAAAGAGATAGATGGACTTCATGACTTCCAGTCCTTGCAAGAAAAACGTTGAAACCGAGATACTAAGTTCGAAGCGAAGAGTCTTCCAGAAATCGTTAACACTGAGAAAATGTTCTCCAGTCTCATCGGTAAACATCCATCCTTACTCCTTACTTCTCATTAGGACTCTTAGATATTCCCCTTCCAGGTGACTAAATGGAGATGAGTATCGCTTATAAAGGTGTAATATTTTCGAAAGTATTTTTGATCCCAGTAGGTTACAGTCGAATGAATGTCATAGAAGACTTCTGCTTAGAAATTTTCGGCTGTGAAGAAATAATGACTCATTGCTCCCTATTTTAAAACATTTTCTTATAGAATATCAGTTTACTTGAAAAGTTCTCCATTAGTTTTGAGCCACCGACTTAGGTTGCCTGCAAGTGATACCTATGTACTATATCAGTCTTAAATGTTCCTTTAAAAAGATGTTTCTACGTTAACGTTTTTGAAACCGAATAGCTTAAATGAATTGCAGTATAGAAACGTCTGTGTAAATTTATCTTTGATTAGAAATCACTGTTTAACTCTGACGAACTTTACTAACGAAACTGTACTTTTGATAATGGAGAACAGCGATAAACCATTATTATTATTATTATTATTATTATTATTATTATTTATTATTATTAGTCCCTTGGGTTCCTAGTGGAACATAGGGCTTCACTAGCAATTCTCCAATGCGCTCTGTTCTCTGAAATCTTTTCAACCTGGCTCCACGACAGCCCACAAGCTCTCATTTCCTCCTTGCACAATCTCCTCCATGTCACCCTCGGACGCCCAACTCATCGCTTCCCATCGGGGTTCCACTTGAGGGCTTGACGCGTGATGTCTCACGCCAGAAGCAATCCGTATCGATCTACAGATTTTTCAAAACTGATGAGAATAGTAAAAAACTGGATGACAACTTTGCATGTTCGAACCAGACTTACCTGAGGAAAGCTTAGAGAATTCTGTACATGCTATTTGAATTATTCTGACCACTTCCTGACTTCATCGGCACTGCGTGCCATATACTAGGCATCAGAAAACATTGATAACTACATGAATCATTGTTGCTATTTGGTTAAAGGCTAAAAAGCACTTTATCACTAGTTGTTTCAGTTGTGTCATTACAACTGCTATATTTGTTTAAGCAGATCTCCAGTTATTAGCAAACGACTGACTAGAATTTCGAGAAAAGAATCTGGTTATCTCAATGTTAGCACTGTTGAAACCGTCTGATGCCATTAAATTGGCACAAAATCCTTGGAAATAGACAGCGTTACTTATCTATAGGTTGTTTATCGTCGATTAACTAATGAAATTCAAGAGGAATGGTAATTGGATGATTTTGTCATCAGCTTCTGAGAACATGACAACCAGATATTCAATGTCTAAACTTTTTCTGGCCATATGTAGTTTCAAAAAAAAAATGATTAAAGACAGTCAGAAAAGTTTCTAGACTTTAGTTCTGTGGATCCTTTTGTTGCTCAGCGGTGACTTGTATACTCCAACGTGAAGAGGTATACACTTGTCCTTGAATTCAAATCTGAATTACTGGCATAATTATTACAAACATTATTACTGAATTCTTTAATCTAAAACTTGACCAATGGTAGTAGTTGGTTAATAAAGAACAGCCTACATAGCTTAATGATGGATCGTGGCTAGCAGTGGAATCCAGGATGAGCATTTCGTCCTATTTGAGACTCATCAGCTGGATGTGCCTGCTTCCCAGTGAGTGATGTTGTTCTCATCGGGATTCGGACTCGGGAGCGATCGCTTCAAACGCCAGCCACGATAGCCACTTCTTGTGTGACGGGTATAGTTTTAGTATAATTGTTTTTATATGATACCGTCGTTGCTTGGACCGAATTGATCGGTATCTATTGGCATATGGGCTCTTGTGAGGATACCTCGATAATGCCTGCGTCCTAACTATAAAAACAATTATACCTGCCTCCATAGCTGTTAGATGCAGTAGATAAATTGTTTTTCATTGACTGGTAACCGATTTAATTTTCCTAAGCAACGAACAGAATCCATAGGTTATTCTCCAATGTAATCATTAAACCAGTAAACCCATCATCGAAGAGCACTTTGAATGATATTTAGTGGCTAGATTTAATCAGTAGGATGCAGCAGTAAGCGGTACTGGTTCGAATCCTTCACAGGACAGCTGCTCTGAAGATAAATACACGCCTTGCTGTAAAGTGCTATTATTATGGTTAGGAACTGCCATAGCGACCAGTGATTCACGGGTATCTACTGTTAACAACCATCGTTCTACAAATTCCTAGTTGATTCCCAAACAGACTAATTTGTGAAGAAGACATAATGAAACGTGTAGAAACATGTATTCAGATCGAAGACCTGAAGTAGTCAACAAAGGAGAGTATATGTAAACATATTAATGGTCCGGGGTTTAAAAATAATAGTAATATTGATTATTTGATCATCTGTCAGACTAACTGTAAATCTAATTAACACAAAGTACATTCTGACTGGTCCATTTACGGACTTGTTTGTTCGATTCACTTATCGACTATGAAACACAAAGCCTAGGTCCAGAAATTTCTGTTGATCGCCTTAAACCACCTACACAAACACTGTTTAGGAGTTAAATATAATCTCAATCCTTGAGATCCTTATAACTTCCAATATGATTACTGTGAGCTTAAACTAGTTTGAGTCGATAACGTTTATTGATTGTCAAAAGTTAAAGTACAGAAAAATTTGTCACCTACATCGAAAAATGAGACGATAATGAAATAATAATGGAATGTAACTATGGAGAATTTTGTAGCTCAGATGGATGGTCTTGGTTGTATTGTGTTCTCTGAGCTGGGTTGTTTAATCGTGAAGCTTTCATCGCCTTGCTAGACGACATCACCAGTACTAACTTTAGTATGAAGTTAGTACTGATGATGTCGTCTAGCAAGGTGATGAAAGCTCCACGATTAAACAACCCAGCTCAAAGAACACAATACAACCAAGGAACGTAACAATAAAATATAGTAGTGGTCATTAAAAGAAATCAGAAACTCTTCATTTGTACCAATCACAACTGTAACTTGGAGACTAAAAAGAATATTGGTAAACACAATAGTTCCACAACTTATCTTGTGTTGGGTTACATTTTATTGAAATGTAGATGTCAACACTTTCATATTATATGACTTATTTGATATTCCAAAAATGCTGAGAACACTTTTAAGCGCCTTTTAATTGATCCAATATATACTCACCTAATGAGATAATCACCCTATATTTCATCTCAGAACTGAATGCAAATGTACACTGATATAGGATAGTGACAGAGAAGATAATTTGCATTGAATGATCACTTTACAAATTATGTACAAAATGCACAGTCGACTTTAGCATTCAGATGTGATGAACTTGTGTAGGTAGATCCTTGATCACCTTGGCTGCAAATGACCAAGATGGCCATCAGATGTTTACATCAAATTTAAATCTAGCCAGAAAAATCTGAAGATTCATATGATAGGCTTATAACTACTCATGTTTATCAGTAGTATACTGCGAAATGTTTGAAAATTCACTGCTACATTACTGAAATTCTAAAATTTCCTGAATATTTTGAATGAATTTGTAATATCTCTTATTGTAACAATTAGAAATATTTTTAAAGCAGTTTTCATCACTAAGTGAAATCGCTTAAATGTGTCAGAGAAAACTTATGGTCCTTAAATGACTGTTTTATCCTAATACTGAACTCCTGCTAGTTAGAGTCGATTGGTTAGGAAACTAACCACGTATCTAACTGCTAAAATCTACTGAAAACTTAAGAATGAAAGAATGTACTTTTAACATTATACAACTAGTATGAATTACTGTGTAACTATGATAGTCTATAAAGAAAATAGAATGATACAACCTTTGTTCATTGTTTTTTACTGATTAAAAATGAATAATTCAGGTAAAATGATGCCTGTAATCACGAGATATATTTGCTTTGGATAACTTAGGTATACTATTAAGAATATAGTTCATCACAAATAATCATGTAGTTTTGAATGTGCATCAGGCTGTTCTAAATATCCTTGTTAACAGACTGAAGTTTAGAACCTCGGCTTTGAGATATATGACTTACATCTATAAACTGACGAAAAAGTGTTTATTCATTAGGCTATTTGTATATACAGGTGACTAGCTTTATAGGTAGTTGATTCAAAAAGATAAGCATAAGTCATAGAAAAATGAAAATTGTAAGTAGTTTGGTTAGTGTTCTCTGAACTTAGGTACCAAAGTTCTCATCATTTTTCATTTTAAGCTACAAGTATTTTCCATCATTGCAAATATGAGAAGTCTCGTTTGCTTTAGACTGTAACTCCTACAATTTCATTTAGAAATTTGAATTCATACAATGAAGTCAGTTAACATAGAAGTAAGGATAGATAGATGCCCATTGGAAATTTAGGATAAAAATAGCATTACATTATGAGTTTTAACAGAAGTTTGGCAACGTAGAGCATTCGATTCAAATCAAGAAACTGCATCATAAGATATTTTATACTGGATTGTAGTATCTTGATTTTGATTCCGTATCTGACTATGAGCAGCCTCATACCAGCACCACTTGATCGTCCATGCATCACTATTTTTATTTACATTATTTGTCCCTTGGGTTCCTAATGAAACATAGGGATTCAGTAGCACGTCTCCATTACACTCTCTTCTCCGCAATCTTTACAACCTGGCTCCATGACAGCCTACAACCTCTCATTTCTTCCTCACACTATCTCCTCCATGTCATTCTCACATCCAACACCAAACTCTTCGTTTCCCATCTGGGTTCCATTCAACACCCTGGCCTGGTACGTGATATCCCCAATCCGCCTTCTCGGTGTATGCCCAATCCAATCCATCTCCACTTCCTTCTGCATATTGTTGGGTGATAGCTTCTTGGTTGGTTCGTTGCCAGCCAGCCAGCCAGCCACAGTGAGTTCCTTGTTGCTTGTTCTCACCATTCTGGCAATCCATCTGAGCTTCAGTAAGGAGCCAGAGTAGGTGGCAGTTGTTGATGAATATCTATAGTCTGTTGGAAATCCCATTCGTAACGCGCCAAGTCTCTCAACCATCACAGAGAAGCACTGACTTGAATTCACAGGTATGTCACTAATAATTTGTCGTTAATGATAAGGCGAAAATCGAAAAGATTCATTATAAGTAGCAGTTATCCAGCAATTAACAGTAATTGAGTTCATTGATCGAGACTCATCCCACTAAATATCTGATATTGGTAATTTATTAACTAAATACTAAGTATGCCACTAATTGGCCTGTCTTTCAGCTTGTTAGATTAGTTAGTAATGGTTAAGAGGAGTGTCAGCGATTTACGCATCGTCATAATAATGAATTTCTACACAACTCACATATCCTTGAACTAGGTCCTAGGAAGGAAACACCTGTCGAATTAACAGCTCTTAGTAAGACGATTATCAGGTTGGTATTCATCATGAATTATCATCAGTTAGAGGAACATTGGAAACCTAGTGGCACTGAACAACTGTTTCCTCCCAGTATGGGACTTTTCAGCAGTTAACACCAGTGACACAGCCTAGGATCAAACCGAGAATCTTCAGCTTCCGTGGCCACCACCTTCCCACCGAGCCACTGCCTGGGAATCCAATGATTCATATTCCCTACTTCTTTGCTCATTGATGATTCGCTTAAAGAGGTGATTGCTGAAATTCTAATGAGAAGTCATCGTTGGTGGCACTGAATGATGCCACTGGATTGAGGGCGCACTATAGTATCGACTAATAGAAGTAGGAAATATGAACCACTGGACTCCGAACCAGTGACTCTATGGCCTCGTGCTAACCGTGGGACCTGAAGATCTTGTGTTTGGTCAGTGGCCGGAAAGGGTCATGGGTGTACACTGCTGAGGAGTCCCAGTTTGGGTTGAAGCAATCGTCTAGCAGTTTCAGGTTTCTAATGTTTCTCAAAACCTCGCCTGGTTAACTAGTTTACTAGTTACTAGCCGGTCCTAAGCCCGGGTAAACAGGCAAGGTTGGGCATAGGGCTAGCAACCCTACCCCGTAAAACAAATCTAACCGCTAAACAAACTTCAAAGCACAAACAAAATGTAAAAAATGAAAACAAACTTATTCCCCGCTGCAATCGGAGAGGCGAAATGACGCCAGTTGGTGAAAGCCTTCGGGAAGCCAATTGACCAGGCCGATGTGTCTTCTCTCCCTCGATGAAAGCGAAAGTAAACGTGGGGACATGGAATGTCCGCACGATGTTTGAACCCAGTAAGGCAGCCCAGATTGCAAGGGAGATGAGAAGGTATAACATCGAAGTGCTTGGGATTTGCGAAAGCAGATGGAATGGGAGTGGACTCTCCAAACTGTCAACTGGAGAATCAATAATCTACTCCGATATTGTCACCCAGACGACAACCACGAGCACACTGAGTTATGGAGTGGCTATCATGATGTCCTCAAGAGCATCGAAGGCTCTCATGCAGTGGGAACCAATCTCCTCATGCAGGATAATGACAGCAAGATTCAACTCAAAAGGAAGGAAGGTCACAATCATACAATGCTACACTATGCACCTACAAATAATGCAGAGCAAGAGAAAAAGGAAGAATTCTACAGACAACTTCAATCAACACTGGACAAGACGTCAGTTGGCGATATCAAAATTCTGATGGGCGACATGAATGCCAAACTGGGAGGGGACAACACAGGAAGAGAACTAACCATGGGTCGAGAGGCGCTAGGTGAAATGAATGAGAATGGAGAATTGTTTGCAGAATTCTGCGCATTCAACGATTTGGTGATTGGAGGCAGTGTGTTCAGGCACAAGGATATCCACAAACCGACATGGATTTCACCAGACACTAGGACACACTAAAAATCAAATCGACTTTATCTCAATCTCAAGAAAATGGAGACGCAGTCTACTTAACACAAGGTCAAGAAGAGGAGCAGATGTAGGTTCACACCACTCACCGCCTAGTGCAAGGAACCTTCCAAATCAAGTTGAAAGCCTTCAAGGAAGCTGGTGATAGACCTCAACCCAAGTACAACACTCGGAAGGTGAAGGATGAAACTACAAAGGAGATCTTCAAGGCAGCCATCAAGACAAAATGGGAGACATCGAACAACATCCCTGAAGAAACCTGTGTGGAAGAACACTGGAAGTCTTTGAAAGCTATGTGGAAAGAAACCTGCACAACAGTATTAGGAAGGAAGCAGAAAGAAGACAAGGAATGGAATGGATCTCGACAGATACCTGGAAGCTGATAGAGGAGAGGAGGATGGTGAAGCAGAAGATAAACCAGTGCAAGGATGCTCAACGACAAGAGGAACTGAGCACAATGTATAAAACACTGGACAAAGAAGTGAAGAAGAGTGCACGCAAAGACAAAAGACACTTCTACGAAACACTGGCAAGTGAAGCAGAACAGGCTGCAGGGAGGAGAGATAGAGACCTGACGACATTGTATCAAATAACCAGGTTGCTATCTCGAAGGGGAGAGATCAACACAGATGAAACCAATAAAAGATGAAGAAGGGAATTTAATTACAAAAGAAGAGAAACAGAGGAAACAATGGGCCGACCACTTCAAGAAGCTCTTGAATCGACCACCACCTGCACTTCGTCCAGAAATACCACCTGCAGCCGCTGAACTACAAGTGAACATAAATCCTCCAACGAAAATGAAAGTCCTGAACGCCATAAAGCTACTGAAATGCGGGAAAGCAGCAGGACCAGATGGAATACCGCCACAAGCACTGAGAACAGATGCGGAGACAACAGCGGACATGCTCACACCACTATTGCAGAAGGTGTGGAAGGAAGAGAAGGTACCTGGCCATTGATTGGAAGAAGGGTTACCTTGTCAAACTGCCGAAGAAGGGAGACCTCAGTGCTTGCAAGAACTGGCGCGGAATCACTCTCCTGTCCACCCGGAGCAAGTAAAATATTAAGCCGCATCATCCTGGAGAGGCTAAGGGATACACTGGATTCAAAACTACGACCGGAACAGGCTGGCTGGCTGGCTGGCTTCAGGAAGTACAAATCATGTGCAGACCACATTGCAACGCTACACTACGCATCATCATAGAACAGAGCATAGAATGGCAATCAGCTCTCCACCTCAACTTCATCGACTTTGAGAAGGCCTTTGACAGCGTCGACCGAGAAGTAATTTGGAAACTGCTTCAATACTACGGAGTACCACAAACCTTTATCCGCCTCATTCAACAACTATATGAAGATGCCACATGCCGGCCAAGTAATTCACAATGGGAAGCTCAGTGATGCTTTTGAAGTGAAGTGAAGACAGGAGTGAAACGAGGTTGCCTACTATCCCCCATGATATTCTTGATTGTGGTCGACTGGATCATGCAACAAACAGTGGGCAGCGAGAAGAGGGGGATACACTGGACTACGGAAAAGAACCTAGAATACTTGGATTTCGCCAGTGATGACTTATGCCTAATGTCACATAAACTTGAAGATCTGCAGGCAAAAACTAACAAGTTGATAGAAGAGGTGAGGCAGCGAAGACGGGACTTCAGGTGAATATAGAGAAGACAGAGGTGATGAAGATACCGCACCACCACCATCAACAACAACAACAACAAACTCCAATCACCATCAACGGGAGAAACTTAAAGGAAGTAACCTCCTTCACCTATCTAGGAAGCACTGTTTCAACTACAGGCGGGACGGACGAGGACGTCAAAGTCAGAATCGGAAAAGCAAGACAGGCATTCATTAGCCTGAAACCAGTGTGGAGATCTTCTGCACTCAGCATGCGGAACAAGATACGGATTTTCAACACCAACCCAGTCAAGTCAGTGCTTCTGTATGGCTCAGAGACTTGGCGCGTCACGAAAGGGATTTCCAATAAACTACAGACATTCATCAATAACTGCTTACGCTCGCTGCTGAAGATCAGATGGATTGCCGGAAAGAATAAGCAACAAGGAACTCTGGGAACGAACCAACCAAGAACCTATCACTCAACAAATATGCACTGGAAGGAAGTGGAGATGGATTGGCCATGCACTGAGAAGGCCGACGGAGGACATCACGCGTCAGGCCAGTTGCTCGAGTGGAATCCCCATGGGAAGCGACGAGTTGGGTGTCCGAGGTGAGGGTGACATGGAGGAGGTCGTGCGAGCAGGAAATGAGAGCTTGTGGGCTGTCGTGGGACCAGGTTCAAAAGATCTCAGAGAACAGAGGTCACTGGAGGCGTGCTACTGAAGCCCTATGTTCCACTAGGAACCCAAGGGACTAATAATAATAATAATAATAATAATAATAATAATAATAATGTTTCTCAAGCTGATGTTAGTCTATAATGAATACCAACCTGAAATCAATAAATAAATCCCTACAAGCCTGCAAAGTGAAGACGACTGCACTGTTATCATTTTGGTTCACGGAGCCCTCCATGGTTTAACAGACGTGTATTGATACTGGGTGATGACTGAAAGTGAAACAGATGTGTGAGCCATAGGTGGATTCGAACCAGCGGCCACCGGTTTTCTGGCCCTCTGCTCCACGAAATTATCTACGAGACCCAACCGCTAAACAGATTTTTGTTTAATTTCAAGCACCGAGGCCTTTGCCTCACTCCCATGTGAATTCGTAACCCGTTCCTACTGCCTGGTCATACTCACACTGGTCACCCTGTCAGTACTTCTCATCCCAATCCAAATCTACTTGAATCAGAGAGAGGGAGAGAAACCACAGCTATTCCACATAGTCAGTATGATATTCTTCCTCTCTAATTCAAGTAGACTAGGATTGGGATAGGAAAGCTTAACTGGGCAACCAGCGTGACTATGAACAAGCAGTAGTAACGCGTTACGATTTTGCTTGGCAATCGGGTAATACCCTTGATGATTCAACTGAAATAAACATCTGGTCAACAGTCGGTATGTACTATTCATTCTTTCGAAGTTTCTGCCAGACATACACAAATGCGTACACAAAATAAACTATCATACTGTCAATGCTTATAAAATCACTATCTCATTCTACAATAATATCAGCAAAGGAGACAACCGTGCTTCTTGTTAATGTACAATGAATCGATCTACAAATACTGAGAATAAATATTGAAAGTCAAATGACTTTATTATTATTATTATTATTATTATTATTATTATTATTATTATTATTATTATTATTATTATTATTATTATTATTATTATTCAAGAGCGCATCTCAAAGTTTAAATTTTGTCTGTCATTACTGCAGATCTGAGTATATATGTATGTACGTATATGAACAGTGCAAGTAGTATTATAACATGGCTAAAAATAAGTCCAAACCTTCATGTCCAACAGGACAGATGTAATTCAGTTATTTTGTTTATTATTTCTCCCCTTCGATGAAAAACAACAACAACAAACAAAAAAATGTGTATAGTAAGTCGAGTAAGCCAAATTCGCACTTTTAACAAGCAAATTGATCAGTGATTCATAACATAAATTTTGCTTACCATTTTACTCTCTTTTAAACTGCACGCCTTTTGAATAATTCTTTGTTTCAGATAATTGCCATTAGGAAAGTTTGAAATAACTATAGAGAAATTTCAATTTATTCTATGATAGATTTTAACACAAAGCAAAGCATTAACTTGAAAGGATATCTGTAGAGAGGCTGGACTTAAACTATCAATCTGAAAGCTTTCACTTCAATGATACTGCAGCTGGCTCACGAAAGACAACTTCAGCTTGATTGACCGACATTTAGTGTAATGACATTCAGCAAAAAATGATTAGACAAAAAAGAATAGAATAGTTTCAAAGCGAAAATGAAAATGATCGTTACTGGAATAATGAAAAGTGACTAACTTCTTGCACCCTCATCTTCCTTCTTCTAGCCCTTTTTATATCGTTTGGCATTAAGCATCATTGAGAAATCGTAAAAAAGAAATCCAGAACTTCCAAACCCGTTATTGAATACGTTACATTTGAATTCCTGTGTATAAACTAAAGTACGTACAAACCATGTCTTTGTAGTGCACCTTCCTGGCACCAAAATACAACTAGGGATAAAATAAATAGAATAAAGTAAGTCAACTAAATAAACCTCTAGCTCGACTCCGGATGATTTAGGTGTTTACAGTTTTGTTTTAACAAGCATGTATCCGAGCAGGCTTCGGTGCCATTTGCGCTCCCTTTGTGCTGATTAGCACGCACGTACTCAGAGTCCCCAGTTCAGCCATACTAGCCAGCCAGATAAGTTGAATAAACATTTCCCCCATTCATTACTATTACATGCATTCTAACTGAATATATTACTTCTTCGAATATATTCCTGAAACTAGTTCTTTTGATTTGTGTTTCGATATCGGTAGTTGCACGTTAGGTAAGGTACTGGTTAAGCAGTATTAGAGCATATCAAGTTAAGTAGGGTTGGTCAAATGTTACGGAATAGTACCACACCCTCTACACCTCATCCATACAGCTGGCTGCTCACCGGTGAACATTCAATTTCATGTTGTCTAGTTCTGAGTGTTCACCGAATTCTATCAATCATTTTCCAGTATGGCCAGCAAACTAAGAAGTTCACCACTGCGGTACACTTTGATAGATGCTATTTGGATGAAGTCAATCAACAGAAGCTATACTCGACTTAGTTATCATGCTTGTTGGCACTCATCAGCAAGGTGTATCTGCAACCTCAAGGGAAGTAATGTTTCGTTTGAGGTTCGAACCTATGTCACACTACGTTGTTGTTTGTCACGTTACCACTGTGCTATTCCAGCCACAATTGACCTCCTATAGGACTGAAGTAGACACGTTGATTGGTGAATGGCGAGTAAAGTTATCTATATTGACTGTCTACAACTCTTAAACAAGATTTACCATCACATCCCATCCAACACACTCCTGGCTCACCTCAACATTCCATTGCCAAATAGTCTGTTCAGCTACTGGAACTCATTACAAGGCAAACTTCTCACTACTATTTACAGGATACCTTTGAGTATGTTTGTTTCACTACTGAACTGAATGTTAATGAAAACGTTATGCTATCATTTCACGTCACAAATGTTTCACTAGTGGAAACTGTCTGTGTCATATATAAAGCTACATTGAATTGAAAGTTATCGATATCAAGACACTCTCAAGGCACCTCAAATGAGACACTATAAAGATACACTTCTGGTGTGAAATGAAGCTTCAACAAGATACTTCCAAGGCAAAAGAATAGAGTCAAAATAGGTTCCGTGTACGGCCCCATTCTGAAAGATATCTTCATGTTTAAAATCAAAACCACTTTACTAGTTCCATTCACGAAACAGTTAATATTCTAAAAGAGATATTTTGACCACATATTCGTCATCTGTGACACAGATTTTGGTCTACAGAGTATACTATATGCTTACAGTCAACGTTATTCCTCCATTGTTTATACGATGGAAATGAAATCTCATTTAGAAGCCGATTCTTGATGCATTACTAATAAGAATTGACAGAAAAACAAATTTTTAATCCATTTTTGTTGATCTCGAACTCGGAAAACTTCTTCATCTGACTGAGTGAAAGAAGAAATAGAATTTCTAAAGCATATCGAAACTGGATACCGTGAAAGACATGTCAGTAAAAGTATGCACGGAAAAACGTTCTTGAAACACACGCCAAAGTGGAAAATATGAAACTGTTTTTAAATTTGTCATTTGAATATGACATAGCAGATGATATTCTGGAGCATTGAGTTATGGTTACCAGTCATCCAACGGTAAACACTTATGCGTAGGACAAGTTACCACTGCTGACTTCTTCAGTTTCTATATGTCAGTTCATTTTCTCCTATGTAGAGTGTACAACATCGACATGAACATCTTCTTCCATGGTTTAGCAAATGTGTATATAAACATTTGTTGTGTATTTCTGAAACTTTAGCAATACGTAAGTAGAAGTCAGGACTGTGTTCAATTCGTTGCCTCTATTCTTAAAAATTATTGTCTAGTCCGTGGAGATTTTAGTTAATGTGACTGCAGTGTTATTTTACCATGAGAATCGTGTTAACTATTCGTCTTATATTTACGCAAAATTAGATTTAGTGTTCAGAAATTAACACTCACATATTTATGGCCCACTAACAAAATTGGCTACTAAATGCTCATCACTGTAGCATATATATTCTGTGACAAATAAGAAAAGAGGAATTTTGTATACTTTTCCAATAAATTCCTGCACAGATACTATTCTTCACAGAATAATATAGTGCATTTGAGAGGTGTGTTAGAAGAAACACACTGAGAAATATACTTTTCGGCGAAGGTTTAGATAACACTACACTATCACTAACATCATGAGCTATCTCAGATTCACTCTTGTCATTTGCCTCCTTGATGAAAAATCTTTATTAAATTCAGCAGAATTTCTTCTCCAAAACTCATGAAGCTGAGAAAGGTAACAGCTTGGTTATACAGAGAGGATGAAATATAGAGTCTAAATACGATATACAACTAGAAGTTTCTATCATGTAAGAACTCTTCCAATATTTGCAAATTATTCAGAGAAATTACTAGTGGAAACCAGATGACTCAAGAAGCCTGTTCAGATGTCTACTCACTGAATCAGTCAGTCATAAAAATATTTTCAAATGTCACAAATCCTTGAATCTTTCTCAAAGTTTAAGCTCCGATAGTGTTGCAAGTGTTATAAGAGTGCAGATATGTTATATCATTTTTCTTACAGATATCTTGGATGCATCCTTTTTCAAGAATGCAATATCTGCCGCTTTCAGGGATACTAAAATTGCATCTGTACCTTAGTCATATTCTGGATCAGATGTAAAGTTTACACTGATTGCTATAACCTTTTCTGTTCTGAAGGCAACAGAGAAACAACTTCTGTTCATGGATTAACTTTCATCAAAGGCTTTTGAAATATTTAAAACAATCTGGTTATCAACAAAGTTAAAGTACTTTGAATGCTTCCAGTGTCTTCCATCATAGTAGTGTTTTCAGCTTAGATAAAAGTGTTAAGTATGTTCGCTAGACTTTCTTAAACTATAAACTTGCCTTTGATTCTGTTCCAAGACTGCACATACTGAAACTTCGGTTACAAACATTATCTGTACCAACAAAGTATTTCTCAGGATATAGGTTAATTGCAGATAAGTGTATTATTTCCACACTCCGCATGATGATGCAACCCAGTAAATCAATACATCCCTATCCACAAGGCCTTGAGCAACACTGAGTATGCGAAGGTATATGATACGAATTAGTTGTCCATCTGAAAATAGGCGGAGCTTAAACACTCAGAGTAGGGTAGATTTACAAGAATAGACGATTTAATAACCAAAGTATTTAATTCTGAAGTTCATACTGACCAGAAAAAGGTAGTTGTCTGAGCATAGTTGTAGTAAGCAACAACCATTATCTGAAGTATATGAGGAATGATACTACAATCATTGATACAATAAAACTAGAGATGATTTATCGGGAGGAGCATTAATATGAAATCTCGAAAACCGTATAAGACCATTCCATTTTGAAACCAGTAACCTTGAAAACTGTATCAAACGAGACAAACTAGCACTACTTATGACCTTGAGAAAATATTCACCTGTACCGGACATACTAATTTCACTCTATACCATTAACAAACCAAAATTCCACTTGCTACCAGTCGTTATATCGACCTATTTCGAGTAAAAATAGATAAATCAACATTTATCCTTCAATGAGGTCGAAAAAATGAGAAATAAATAGCAAATGAATGAACTAGGCTATACCAAATGATTTTAGGTTTCTTTTCTCTCACCTATTCAACAAAATCTCCTAGTGAAGTTTCTGATAGAACCAGTTACTTTGGCGTTCAGTACTCCTTTATTTGTCCTCTCCTCTTCGAAAGTGTATTTAATAAATGCTGCAATCTATAAAGATTTCACACGTGTGTGGTTAAGTAAAGGTATGATAAAGACGATTACCGGCTGCATATTAGTATACTTGGTTGAAACGAAGCACAAGGTGGATATGAATGAGTCGTTTTCCATTCTGTACCCGGTTGTCACCAACTTACTGAAAGGTACTTGGCTGTAAATCCTTCAGAATACAAAAACAGTAGCAATCAGCTTGAGTTATGTGTTCAAGAAAGGCAAGCATTACCTCCACAATTACCATGGCCCGATTCGGGACTCACAAATTCATTAGCATCCTACTCCAGATAATCTAATTCTATAATACAGAAACTCCTTCATCTCTATAATCTGAAATAGTTCTAAAAAAATCCCCTTGACCTACTTTGTCCCCTAACATGAGTGACATTCTATCAAGTTATTATTCCTCAAATCATATTTCTTAGTTTATTTCATCCAACTTTCAAAAACATCATCCTATTGTTTTACTAAACTATCTATCACCTTAAAGCATAATCTATGCAGTATAATTGTTTAGATAATAAAATATTTTCAAGGAAATTGCAGTAACAATTGATTCTATCAATAACTTTCATACAAGACTTTTGACTTCCTCAATTGTATAATATTATTAACAAACTGACAAGTGAAATCTTGATACTACTGATACAGAAAATTACACAATTTGTACATATAACTGTAGGACTTGAAGAAGAAGTTATCGAAAAGAATATTCTTTGTTCAATTTAGAGGTTTGTAAGGATTTATTGATTTCAAGTTGATATTCATCATGGACTAACATCAGCTAGAGGAACATTGGAAAGCTGTGAGCACTGGACAGCTGTTTCGTCCTAGTATAGGAATCCTCAGCAGTGCGTACCCATGACCTCGTCAGGGGTCGAACCCACAGTCAGCAAGTGGCCATCGAGCCAGTGGGTCAGAGTACTGTGATCCATATTTCCAACTTGTGCCAGTTCACGACGTAGCGTGCCCGGTGGAGCAAACCTGGTGGACGTGAGGACAAATACTCAACGATGACATTGGGTGTTGATCGTGGTATGTGAAGAACTGACTGAATTTGGAAATACGAACCACTGGATTCCTCCCCACTGGCTCAGTGGTAACGTGTTAGTCACAAAAGTCGAAGGTCCTGGGTTGGATCCGTGGCGGGGTCGTAGATACCTACTGTTGAGGACGAAACAGGCGTCCAGAGCTCCTAACTAACTAACTAACTAACTAACTAGGAATTCTTTGTTAACTCAAATTTAAGATTCATAAATCAATTTCGTTTAAATCTGAAACTGTTTCTCACAGAGTAATCACCGAATTCCTAATCATCGTAATCAGGACAAAAGAGAAATCTTGAGAAAACTATGTAAATGAGAGAGATAAACAAATGTTCATCTCCCTACATAATAAGTGTACACCTTACATTGAATGAAGATCTAATATTCAAGAGAATAGACGGAAGAATCAAAGGAACACCATGAGGCTCTCCTTCAGTAAAACATGTATTAGTATACAATACCTCATGCTCGCTAAGTAAGGCAAAACTGGGTAATTACCTTGCTCATGTGACCTCCAGGTGTATTTATGAATTCCCATCCATTTGTGGTAGCAAGTACATTTGAAGGACTGAGAGGAGGACATCTGTTTGATCTGCTGAGCATATCCTCAGGAATATATGCTTGAAAGAAGTAAAACTGCTGATATTACCAGACACCTCAAAGATATAGAACATCAGGTTGAAACCATGATTGTTTTAAAACTGATTAAAGTAAAGAAAATGTCTTGACAACTGCGTTTCTTGGAAGCGATAGCAATAAAACGCTTTCAACCTGACCTTTGTATACAAAAGCATAGTATTGTTATTGGCTGTATAGAGTTCTCTGAGCTGGTTGTTTGTTGACAACACCGATAACTACAACTGAAAAACCATGCAGACGATACAAACAACAACGAAGAAACGTCCTCAAGAAAAGTTGCTCAAAATCTCAGAAGTACCTTCTACCGATGAAACAAACGACTGCCTTGCCAACTTATCAAAAAACCACTTACAAAATGGAAGAACTTATTCTTCAAAAAGGATTGAATTACAACACAAGAGATGCCACGAAACCAGAATTCTCATGATTAAACAACCCAGCTCGGAGAACACAAATACAACCATGACCATCCACCTGAGCTAAAAATGTTCTCCACTATTTCGATAGTATGAATGCTCTCTCAATCCCTTAGTGAATATGATTCGACCCTGTTTCATTTTCACTACACAACACTTTATTTATATGTTAACATTTTTCCTTTCTTACATTGTACAACTTTAGATTACTGATTTCCTAATTTTGAAATATTTTATCTACTAATGACCATTGCACATCTAGAGTGTATGCAACTGAGGAGTATCTGTGAAATAAAACGATGATATCATTTCATTCTGAGAATTTCGCCCTTCCTATTCCATTAAAGGATCTAAATATATAATGAGTGTCAGCCTAAATTTCCTCTCATTACTTGATACTGATCACACAAATAATGTGGTCAACAGAAAGTGGTGATTTTCAACAATTAGGAACTACTATCTAACAAATTAAAACTGGAAACATATGTACCTTATTATGTAAAAAGAAAGTCATTTCCGTGGAAGTATACATTCAAAGATGTTGGTTGTATTGTGTTCTCTGAGCTGGGTTGTTTAATCGTGAAGCTTTCATCGTCCTTCTAAACGACATCATCAGCACTAACTTCATACTGAAGTTTGAACTTTTGAGTTACTAATGCTTCTGATATGCTCAGATATCTTAACCTTACTCCTTACAGGTGACTCGGTCGTACTTTGTACAAAATTTTGTAGGACTTATCAAAAAGGGCCAAGTGTTCTTAGTTTACTATGTGTTCTGTTACACAGCTGAAAATACATTTCCATTCTCTCTTTGTCCGACAGGTTAGGTGGTGTTTGCGAGCGTGTTTCAGAAGCTGGCACATGGTACAGTCTGTGTGCTCGGTTCCACAGGGGTAAGTAAACTGATACGCACATTGATGAGGCCTAACTCACCAGCTTATCCTTCGTGTGATGACGATGGATTTTCTCATTGGAGAATATGATTCTAAGTTTGGCAGTAAAAGACGTTCTGTTTATGGGTGTTGAGACACTCTCACAGTATATTGTATTACAAGGGTTCTGAATGTGGGGATGATGGTGACAGGGAGACGTTAAAGGCTAACCTAACAATGGTCAAAATGACCCATCAGATTTCGCCATTTTACCTGGAAAGTCAGATTACAATAAATTAAAGAAGTCGAAATGGTTATTTCAACTGTTTCTCAGATGGCCTCAAAAGTCATTTTACTGACATAAATTTTAGATTTCTGAAGAGATTTCATCACACCTGTCAGTGGTAATATCAGCAATCTTGAGTTCTGAGTCCCCTAGTCCCTTGAATTCAGTGTAAAATACCCTTGATGAAACTAGATGAGAAATATCTTTGAATATACTTCCATAATTCTGCCTTATACTTCTAAAGGTCAGCAGTTTTCAGGCACAAAATACTTTGTAATGAAGTAGATATACTTCAACTCCAAAACCATACAAACTAAGCTAAGTTGTAGACCTACAGTGTCATCGCCGGTAGCATTATCCATTATGTCAAACATTTCTTGACTGACTGACGTTCGAACCTATTCCCCACTGATTACTAAAGGTTTCGAAGTATAATGAATGACACAGCTAAATTGCAAAATGTCGCATAAAAATGGTACGGTGAATAAAATCTGTGCGAAAATGATCAGAAAAAGAAAGTGACAAAAAGAGAAATAAGGAGATAATGCAAATAGGCCACGGTTTGTTCAGTAATTCTATTAGAAATAGAATTGTGATCAGTGTCGGTTCTTGAAACACTGTACAATACCTGTGTCAATCCTCAAGATACACTAGCGTTATGGTAGAAGGTACTTCACAGAACAAAATTATGTATGACTAGTTAATAATAGGTACTCTCAGTTTGGAGATTTATGGGGATATCAAGTTTGTATTCATCATGGACTGACAGCAACTAGAGAACTATTGAAAACCTGGCAGCACCAGACAGCTGTTCCCTCCCACTATGAGGCTCGTTAGTAGTACTCACTTATCACACCAAAAGGGATCGAAATCAGGTTTCGCGGTGCCCACATTACCATTGCGTTACTGGATTGGGATCAAGAGGTACACATTTTCCCACTTCTGTCAATTCACCATATAGTATGTATGACCTCTAACCAATGTCATCGTTGAGTACCCATTCTCATATCTGACTTGATTTGCTCCCCGGCACTCAACGACGGCATTGTATGAATGCCACACTGTATCGCGAACCTAGAGAGGTATCAAAATATATCAACCATAGACTTTTGACTCAGCTGCTCAATTGCCACTGAAGTTGAAAGTCTCGAGTTTGACCTCCGTGGGTGGGACCATGGTTCTATACTGGGACAAAATAGATGTACAGTGCTCCCGGGTTTTCAGTGGTTTTCCAACTAATGTCAGCTCGTGATGAATACCAACCTTAAAACAGTAGGAACCTTATTCATTTTGCCTAAAATACTGAAACTACTTATTGTTCAGACTGATAGTGATGATGGATTATGGCTAGCTGTTGAGTCTAGAATTCAAGCTTCATCTGATTTCAGACTCCACTTGATGACTACCAGATAGAATGAAACTTGCATCCTAAATCCCACTACTATCCACTATCCACTATCATTCTACTGGACTTTCATCATCGAAATCATCGAATCACATTATGAATCTAGACAATGAAACTAAGAAAGCTTTATTTATCTCGAAGTGAACACAGAACTATATTAGTTGCTTTCGAAATATCTTATCGAATAAATAGTTATCATCTACTTTTATGGGAATGATACACATAGCAGGCTGGGGTCAAAACGAAAATAGGTCATATAAGATGCTTAAATCCCAGGTCAAGCAACTAGAGAAATCAATAAAAGTATACAATATTCATCACACTTTAAAAAAACAAAGCTACATTTTGGTGAGGTATAATGTAAGGACAAACTAATTTTAATGCATAGAAAAAAAAGATAAGTTCAAGTATCTTAAACCCTAATAAACATAACAATGCCTTATTTAGTAATCGGAAATGCCATGATGAAATAAGTTTTATTTCTCTTTTATCAACAAAGATTTTGCCCAACTCTCATGTGAATTCATGATGCGTTACTACCTGTCGATCGTACTGACACATATTGACTGCCAAGTCATCGAAATACAAATCTATAAGAATCCCACCATAGCCCAAATTTTCATCTGTACTTTCAATCATTACATAGTATGAATATCAAACTACGACCATCTCATATAGTCAACCTGATACTGAAATAAGTTTGTTATCCCAGTTGAAGAATCTTATTTTTTATGGATGAGATAGTATATTTTATGTCAAGTTTGATCAATATCGTGAATTCAAGCACTAGCTAACTTTCGAAAAGATACTACTGATAGCCATGAGTAGTTAGAAATTGTAGAGTCTGAACTTCGAAATCCACCTGCCTGATGAAGGTGATCTAAATATCAGAAGGACATTTCGGTCTTTTGAAACCAAATTAATCACTGGAGTAGTTGAATTCATTCAACACTCACGGTCACACTGTTCAGACTAAATGCAGATCAGCCTGAATGGTTTCCAACTACTCATTTTGATCAGTAGTATATTTCATTTATGTATGATACTTTTGGAATTTCAGCTAAGCGGCTTCAAACAAAAAGCCTACTGACACGAGAGTTGAACAGTTGAAAAACTACTTTGGTGTGAGAAATACCAACTGGAACTGTTTACTTTGCAAGGGCATCATCCAGTGCAAAAAATACTACTGTAACCTGATTATTTAAAATTATTTTCTATAAGTACTCAGATGTCAGATCAACTAATAAACTGTCGATCTTAAAAACACTTTTAATCTGTGAGATTCAATTCTGTTAGAAAACGAAATTGATATGTCTTGATTTGATAGATCAGTAGTAACAAACTACCATTCATTACATCAAACTGAATTGCGTTACATAAACAATTGACTATCTATCTTGGTTGTAATGTATTCTCTGAGCTGGGTTGTTTAATCGATTAAGCAACCCAGCTCAGTGAACACAATACAACCAAGATCATCCACCTGAGCTACAAATATTCTCCAGTATTTCAAAATTATGCGAGAGTAGCACGCTTCACGTTGTTCGAAGACGAGAAGACTTCTTCAAAAGGCAAGCTTTCACAAGAGAACAACTATTCTTTCTCCATGAGTGCCTACGTCAGCATGTTATGCCGAAGAGTGTCAGATATAGACCACCGATAAACTACCCAATGGGATGGAAAATAGCCGAACAAGTGGAAGACAAATGGTACACACGATTAAACAACCCAGCTCAGTGAACACAATACAACCAAGACCATCCACCTCAACTACAAATATTCTCCAGCATTTCACAATTGACTATCATATCTCAGTAGCCTAATTGATGTTGCTCTGTAATCTGAAAAACGCAGTTGTACGTTCAAACTTAAAAAGGATAACTAAGAGGAATGCAAGCACATTCAGCTGACGAGTTCTGACGTCTTCTCACATGCGAAGGAATACTCCTCCTTGTACATAAGATTTTCATGGACAGACAATAAAATGAGTCTTTTTTTTGACCTTTTAACCATTGTAACACGTAATCGATAACCGACGAAATATTAGTAAAGCAAACTGGTATTTATTACATGGAGCGATGAATGAAGGTATGATGAAAAACTGTCATTGAAGGGTTTGAACCAGACATCTGAATGTTATCAGAGTGTTGCTCCATCGAGTGAGCCTACGAGACCGAGCTAGTGACTAACTTCCAATTTCAATTGAATCTTCAAATAGTTTTGTCAACTTCCTCTTGATCCCACCTACTGGTCAGCCCTTAATGTTTCAGGCGAAATAAACAACTTGGAAGTAACGGGATACTACAGCTCAGTCGATAGAACATTAGACTGATAGCATGGTTGCTGCTGATTCAATAGCTCGTTTCACCTATAATCATCCATCATCCCCCTTTCATAAATATTCACTTACCTTTGTATTAAATTCTCACTGGTCAACAACTGATTACCTGGAATGTAATTGGTCCACTAAATGGACATATTGATCACTAGATAAAGGACAAAAGTTCAAGGTTTTACAACAGTTCAACAGTTCATTTCTCACATCAAAATTAGTAGTTAAAACCATTATCAAAACGTGCCTATTCACAGTACATTTAAGTAAAAGAGCTTACAAAGTTCAAAGGTCATAGTAATTTTTTTTACAAAAGGGTCATGATTAGCAAACATCACCTCAGATCACGTGAAATTTGTAAATGTAATTAGCAAGTAAATATTATAGTTACAAGAATTTCGTCATTCTGGTTGACTGAACTTGAATATGATAGAGGTTACTGAATCACTTCAAATCCCAATAATCTTTGAGGATACAAAAAACAAAAAAATTAAAATTGTTTAACCGTGAAGTTCCGTCGTACAGACGTTAGACATCCAAACTGCTGAGAGCTGTTTTGATCCCACCTCTTATGAGTTGCTTACAGCTAACCATTATCCTTGGATAATACATGTGATTCTAAGTCAAGGTTCGACTGAATGGTGTATTCATGAAATTGAAACAAGTTTTAATAATGAACGAGATAATTCTCCGCCTATGTCGTATCTCAAATAATAGTAAATCTTATGCAGTGAGAAAATTTAGCATCTTGCTAGGCCGTTAAGATGAACTGGGGTCATTTTCTTTGAATCCTACTTCACTTACGATGTAATGCTACCTACAGTAAGCTAGAAATTAGCAATTACACTTGCAATCATACCAAGATGACAACTGATGAGAAAGATTTCATGGCGGCATTTATCATGGACTGATATCAGTTGGGGGAACATTGGGAGTCTGGTAGCTCTGGACAGTTGTTTCTTCCTTGTATGGGACTCCTCAGTAGTGCGCACCTGTGACTCCACCCCCATGGATCGGAACTAGGACCTTCAGGTTCCACGATTACCACGTGAACACAGAGCCACTGGGTTGGAATTCAGTGGTCTATATTTCCTACTTCCATCGGTTCATGTTAAAGTGCAACCTCCATCCTGTGGAGTCTTTGATTAACTCTCCTCTATTGGTGACGACGTCTCATTAGAAATTCAGAAATCACCTCTTGAAGTGAGTCACAAATGAAAGCTAGATTAATTCAATTGTGAGGTGCTTAAGCATTTATTTGTTGATTTCAGGTTGGCACCGATTAGAGAAACATTGAAAATCTGGCAGCACTTGACAGCTGCTTTGTCCTAGTATGACACTTTTCACATGGCACAAAAGTGAAACAGTGAACAATAAATAAGATTTAGTGTATAATAAGATTGTGGTTTACTGGTACCTCATCTACATTACATTTTGAATGCATTACAATTTGCTGGCAGAAAAAATGTCTGTGTACACATCAGCTGGATTCAACAACTTTCATCTTCATTATGAACGCGGTACCATAGTGGTGAAAACCTTTTCAAAACTCCGAGTTTCCTAGACGACTTGAATGGTAATTTGAGGATTTTTTGGATGCACATCTCTCCACTTAAATATAAATTGTTGCTCTAGGAGTGACATTCAGCGCTCCCCACCCTAACAGAAGGGAGTGAAGTAGTTGGCCTCGCTGATGATTTCAGTTACTTGAGTTATAAATCATCTGTGGTGGGTTAGTGCACGATGAAATATCTGCACAGATACAAAATGCTGACCGGCGTTTGCCAACCTACACCATATCTGACACCCATGTGACTTTTCATTGTCTATTAACAGTGAAGTTTATTGAGTTGCAGTTCTCTCGGTTCTATCACATGGCAATGAAACAGCCATTAAAGGTAAAAGATATATGAAAGCTTGCGGTGTTCAACCACCATTGCCTCTAAAGCTTCGACCATGAGTATTGATGCCAACACATCAGTACTGCCGAAGTCTGGGGAATATTTTCACACAAAAAAGGATGTGATATGGTGAGGTCACGAACCTTCATCGACTGAGACGCCTAGGATAGGGGTCACACATGTTTGGTTATCGTCATCTACCTCATTGTGCAATGTTAGCGGAGTTCGGCTTCGGCCCAAAAATGTAACGAGCTGCCAGAAAAAACATGGCGTCGGCGCATGAAGACTTCAACTGTTGATCTGAACCATTTAGATTGATGAATACTTCCCGGCTAGGGTTCATGTGACAACAGAAACCAGAGGTTGAAGACTCTGTAATATGTTTTTGAATTGATCTCAGTAGTGCAAATGTATCCACTTATCATTCTCATCCTAATCACCATGCCAACCTTCCTGATAGTCTGATTCTTCCTTTTCTAATTTCCCCAACTTTCTACCACTTCTGACTGATTTCTTCTTGATTTCTTTATCCATCGTCTTGATGTTGATACAAGGCCTGGCAACTTTGACTGCTGAGCAAAAATGCCAGGTCCTGTGTTGATTAGGACTGACTGACTGAATGAGTTCGTGCTTTACTCCTCATAGGTGGCAGTATCTAACCCTAACTTGAAGATTTCCAACAACACACTAGTTGACATTTTAGCCGTTATGTATAAAAAATCGCATTCAACTGAGAGAAACAGATATTCTCACCATCCATTATGTGAGTGAGGTGGTACCACTTGATTGTTAAAGCCTCGTTAGGTGAACCAGTTCTCAGACTCATAATCTACAGGTTGAAAGCCAAATACCTCAGCAAGTGAGCCATTGTTTGACGACCTTGAAATAGTTGCAATAACACATATTGGCAGATGGGCTCCCATGCGGATGTCTCGATAGTATCCTAATGTTCACCATGTTATAGCCTATTTGGTGGTTAACAGTGCAGTCCAGTATGTACATTTCGCTCTATTCATAACTCTCCAGTTGGATGTGTCTGTACGCAGTGAGTGATGTTATTCACACTGAGACTAAAACTCAGTACCTATCACTTCAAAACTCCAGTGTTACCCACTAGGCCACTGAGACATGAAAGCCCCCTCAAACAACAGGAACAATATCTGGCTCTCATGCACAAGTTTTGAAGCGATAAGTACTGACTTTTAGTCTCAATGGAAACACCATCACTCATTGGGTGCAGAACAACTGATGAGTCACGAGTCACAAATTCCACTACTAGCCACCAAGAGAACATGTATGACTTTACTTCAGATTCAGAACTTTATTAAAGATACTTTTCAAACAGCTGACATATGAATATGTAAACTTAGTACCACAGATAAATGACTGGCAATCGAAAACACTTATCAACCTATTCATATCGTTACAAGTGCATGATAAACTCATTTCGCATGTATAACTTTTTAGAAAAAAAATGCAATTCAAGGTCAACAGATTGATTGCAATTTTCAGTAGTAATAATGTAGCCTAATTAAATAAAGTTCAGTTCAATTTTCATTCATATCTTATCGATTTTTATGATAACAATTTGTCATAGAATTAGCTAATCCAACTACTGAACTTAGGTTAAATCATACTACTATTATATATTGTATTAGTAGAAACTGTCTAAGTACAATGGTATAAAGTAAACAATTCAATAAATTATAATATTCTTCATATGCTTTCTATAAGAAAACTTTTCAGTAAAGTATACTTTTAATTAGAGTAATATCATTTTTACGAATGATAACTTGAACTTGTTGAATAAGTAGGTAGCGAACATCATATCATTAATAACTTGAATAAAGGTCATATTATCATTGTGATAGTATATAAGATTAACACAGTAACCAATGTATAGATCCATTGTTGAATCCAACCAATTATTGATCAATACCCTAAATTGAAATATAATTGATTTTTCAATCAAATTCATTGTATGTATAACCTGAAACCAGTATGGAGATCTTCTGCACTCAGCACAGAGGCTGAACAACATACGGATTTTCAACACCAATGCCAGTCAAGTCAGTGCTCCTATATGGTTCAGAAATTTAGCGCGTTACCAAAGGGATTTCAAACAAACTACAGACATACATCATCAACAGCTGCCGCCTATGCTCACTCGATACTGACACTGAAGATCAGATGGCCAGAATGGTGAGAATAAGCAACAAGGAACTCACTCTGGCTGGCTGGCTGACAACGAATCAACTAACAACCTATCGTCCAACAAATATGCACTGGAAGGAAGTGGAGATGGATTGGATTGGACATACACTGAGAAGACTGCTTGGGATTATCACGCGTCAGGCCAGTCACTCGAGTTGACCTCAGATGGGAAACGACGAGTTGGGCATCTGAGTTGAGGGTGACATGGAGGTGATTGTGTGAGAAAGAAATGAAAGCTTGTGGGCTGTCGTGGAGCCAGGTTGAAAAGATTGTAGAGACGAGAGTGGAATGGCGGCGTATGTTCCACTAGGAACCCAAGGCACAAATAATAAATAATAATAATAACAGCTGTTTCAGCATAACCTTCAAATGAATGTCTATCAAGCTTTTTTTATCACTTTTATAAACGTCATACTTCTGGTGACTTTACCAACTCAATCTATTTATCAAATTAAATACTTGACTATATGACTAAATAAAAAAAGTTTCCTTCATTTAAAAATCTGGAGGGAATTAGGAACGATGAGGATATACATGTTCTTCAAACAGACCTAAACAGCTTGTCTACCTGGTCAGAGAAGTGGCTGGTGCCTAGCGATGCAGGTTAATGTGTGAGCATACACTTGGGACACACACACACACACACAACAACACCTACGATATTGGTGGGACCCCTCTACTGTCAGTACTGACCCACAATCACCTAGGAGTCACACTAAGTTATGACTTGAAGACCACGGCACACTGTCGATTGACTTGAAGTTTTTGGATACTCTGGGCATTATGTAGAAACTTAACGAAAATAAGTGGTGACATGTTCATCATCTTACACAGCCTTAGTTACATCTAAATTAGCAAACTGTACACAGGCGGCTAATCTCTGTCTGAAAGGTGACGCAGACCTTTGGGAGGAGTTCAGAGGGCAGACACTTGTATGATTCCTGCTATGGCTGACCTCAACTATGAAGACCGACTTCTTAAGGAGCTGAATCTCCTCTTCTTGTCCTATCGTGGACACAGGGGAGACCTAATCATGCCATCCAGGATTCTAAGAAATGACTTTGGACCTGATCTATCTTCTCTTTTCCTTCCCACTAGGTCAGAACATCTCAGAGGACATAGAAGAATGCTACAACAACAAAGAAAGAACATAGTCTCTGCAGAGAAATGGTTCTTGCATCGAGTAATCATTGCCTGGAACCGACTCTTAGAAGAACAGGTGTCTACATCACCAATTGTTCCGTTCAAAAGGGGATTGGACAAACATAGAAATCTACTGGAGAATGATTAATATAGGCTCATAGTCTTCTATCCTCAAACGCCAAGTCTGAATCTCAATGCAAAGATTATTGAGAACTTCCGACATAATTGTTTTCTAAATCAAAATTTTATCATGGGAAAAGTCTACAACTATTAATATGGAGCTATTGACTGATCTGTTTTGACCTCTACTGAGCCATACTGGAAGGTGTTGGTGTTGCTGTTAGGACTCTGTGTACGTCCAATACACCTAGTTTCATACAAGCAGGTGAATTGCTAAATCCACATTGAGGTAGCTAGCAGTTACAGTTTATCCTTCATAGAAGTGTTCACCATTTAGTGACCAGTACAGGTGAACTGTAAAATAACTGCAGAGAATGTTGTTTTGACAATCTGTGTTTTCCTACCTCATTTGATGCATCTCCATTGAATTCCAAGTTTAAAATTAGCTTTTTCTTCTCCACAGTAATATGAGACTTATGAACAGCATTCCAATGTTGATTTTCATCCATGAATCTCTCTGACTATCTATTTCTGATGAACGTCGATCTTAGAAGTTGAATTTCAACTTCTAAAGTGTCAGGAGTACAAATCCTCAAGATTTGAGAGGATAGGGAATAGATTAAAATTTATTTTTCTGTTGATGGGATCCTAGCTGCGAAAGTTTGTCACCTGTCCATTCCACGTAGGTTTTCGACAAACCGGTCTTCTAAGTCTTAAGTTTAACAGATGGTTCTATGAGAATAGACGTATTTTTAGAGTGACTTTAAAGGCCACACTAGCAACTGGTGAAACAGCCAATTACATTCTCTTCTTTTATGGAAAAGTACTTTTCCAGGCAAAATACCGAAGCCTGATTGGTGGGCGAAACCAGCAGAAACCAAAATAACCAATTACATTCCTCTATTTTATGAAAGTTTACCTTTCCAGCCGAAGTAAAGAAACCTAACTGCTAATTTCAACCGTTCCAGGATAGCCTTTAAATTGGCTCCAATTGGTCATTTCAGTAGTTGCTAGTGTGGCCTTTGAAGTCACTCCAAATTGGGCGCTTTCAAGGACAACTTTAAAAACCACTCTGGCAACTACTGTAACAACCAATCAACTTTCAGTGTTTCGACTAGAAAGATAGTTTCTCATAAAATACAGAAGTCTAATTGGTTATCTCAGTAGTTGCTAGGGTGTCCTTTAAAGTCGCCCGTCTTTAAAAGCCATCCAATCAACTGCTAAGATAACCAATTACGTTTTTATATTCTATGAAAAACTACCTTCCCAGTCGGTAGCCCAATTTTAAACAGGCCTCCTGATCAAAAAAGAATGTAGTATACCAAAATCGTGGGCTTAACTCATATTGTTCTTACTTTGAAGAGCACCCAAGTGCGTAATCTTTTCGACTGAAATTTTTCCCACATGTTAATACAACCGTTCTAGTAGTATTCTGAAAAAGCAAGAATGTTATCTATTTAACTGATTCAATATTCCAACATGAAAAAAAACTCAACTATCTATTAAATTGTCCCTAAAGAAGGTAACAAATGATTCATGTGGTCATACTAAACAGTAGGAAATAAGCATTGTTGAAATAACAAAAACTGTTACTGTTAACAAAGGTGTGTAGAGAAATATCATAGTTTATTATCACTATGGCGAGTGATTTCATAGGAGTTTACATAAGAATAGTTAGAAGCTGTATCCATCATGAATCAATGTTGACTGAAAAAATAACTGCTGGTTGACTGACTGACTGACTGACTGACTGACTGACTAGCTGATTGGCTAAATCAACAGTTCAGGGTGAGTGGCCGCTGACTGCTCACGTCTTTCAGCAGTACACCTAAATCGTATTTCCAGATTTGTATTTGATTTAGTTAAGTCTTCTGGTATACCCCTTTGAAAAACTTCATGAAACTTGGATTCCAGAAGGTCAGTCATTCGATTCTCTCACAACAGTCACGATTTGACATCAAACAGAATCTGAAGACTTCGAAGATATTACTAGGATCTATTGAAGTGTGTGAACACTTAAAGAAGACTAGTTGATCAGTCAAATACAGAAAATATCATAAGCTTTTTCTATTCTACTATCTACAGCAAGATTCATAAAATCCCCTGGTGAAAACCCAGAATCACGAAACGTTGTAATGAATCACTCTAACTATTGATATAGACAATATTGAAACTCACTGTTATTGCTTGTAACATACCATCATTGATTGGACCGAATTGATCGGTCTCTATTGAAAGATCGGCTCCTGCACGGATGTCTCCATATTGCCTATGTTTCAATTCTATGTAGTAATGGTGGAACAACACTCACTGAGAAGCAAGTACATCCAGCTGACGAGTTCAAAATAGGACGAAACGTACATCCTGGATTCCACTGCTAGCCACTCTCTATCATTATTATATAATATTGGATCTCCACTAAAAAAACATTTTGGCCTAAAAAGTATTGCTTGTAAGTTTTTTTCTAGTTATAAAACAACCAGTGTTGTCACTTCTGAAGTACAGTGAGTTTTTTGATAGTCACACTGAATATAACTCTGCTGAAACAATTTCGAGTCATATCATGTTTAAATACTCCTTGAAAATATGAAGATATTCAAGAAGCCAATGTGTTAAAGGTTCGTATTTTTATTTATTTTCCCCTTGGGTTCGTAGTCTAACATAAGGCTTCAGTAGCACGTCTCCATTCCACTCTCTTCTCTGCAATTTGTTCAACTTGGCTCCATTACCTGCCAGAACCTTTCATTTCTTCCTCACATCATCTCCTCCATGTCACCCCCAACTCAGATGCCCAACTCGTCGTTTCCCATCTGAGGTCAACTCGAGTGACTGGCCTGACGCGTGATAATCCCAAGCAGTCTTCTCAGTGTATGTCCAATCCAATCCATCTCCACTTCCTTCCAGTGCATATTTGTTGGACGATAGGTTGTTAGTTGATTCGTTGTCAGCCAGCCAGCCAGAGTGAGTTCCTTGTTGCTTATTCTCACCATTCTGGCCATCTGATCTTCAGTGTCAGTATCGAGTGAGCATAGGCGGCAGCTGTTGATGATGTATGTCTGTAGTTTGTTTGAAATCCCTTTGGTAACGCGCTAAATTTCTGAACCATATAGGAGCACTGACTTGACTGGCATTGGTGTTGAAAATCCGGATCTTGTTCTTCATGCTAATGCTAACGCTACTGATCAGCTCATACTATCCGACCATCTAATTTTGAATATAATGATGACTAGTAAGTATAAACAACTAGGATAAATGACGATTCAAGGTCATAGACAAAAAAATTAGTAATGCATTCAATGCGCACCAAGATAGATAAGAAGTATATGGTTTATAGATGATAGCTCACATACACACACACACATTTCTAGACTTATTGACATCGATGAATATCATCTTTATTCACTCTGACTAACTTATACCATAGAAAGCAAACAAGATACTTTCTACTTGAAACATAAAAGGATAGGTCTGATACTCTGAGAGTCACGCATTACAAAAATCAAAATTTTGAATGCTGGGAGGTGATAATCAGCGTAAAGATCCCGAAGAATCAACTACTAAACTACTGAAGTAAACGAAAAAGTGAGTGGATCATTGCATCAATAAATGCAACAGTAATGATTTATCACCTATTGTAGATACGTATCCATGAATATTCTCATGGAGTCATAAAAGAATGAAGACTTCGGATAGCGTGATTAGAAGACGAAGTTTATCTGAACAATGTGATGTATTTGCGCAATACATTTCAAACAATCTGATCCATCACACATTTACTTGTCTCAAGTCAATATATAACCTCGCCTGGTTAAGTAGTTCACTAGTTACTAGCCGGTCCTAAGCCCGGGTAAACAGGGAAGGTTGGGCATAGGGCCAGCAATCCTACCCCGTAAAACAAATCTAACCGCTAAAGAAACTTCACAGCACAAACGAAATTTAAAAAATAATAACAAACTTATTCCTCACTGGAATCGGAGAGGCGAAATGACGCCAGTTGGTGAAAGCCTTCGGGAACCGAATTGACTAGGCCGATGTGTCTTCTCTCCCTCGATGAAAGCGAAAGTAAACATAACGACATGGAATGTCCGCACGATGTTTGAACCCAGCAGGGCAGCCCAGATTGCAAATGAGATGAAGAGGTATCACATTGAAGTGCTTGGAATTTGCGAAACCAGGTGGAATGGAAGTGGACTCTCCAAACTGTCAACTGGAGAAGAGAGTCAATAATCTACTCCGATATTGTCACCCAGACGACAACCACGAGCACACTGAGTTCTCCAGTGGCTATCATGATGTCGCCAACAGCATGGAAGGCTCTCATGCAGTGGGAACCAATCTCCTCCAGGATCATGACAGCAAGATTCAACTCAAAAGGAAGGAAGGAAGGTCACAATCATACAATGCTACAGTATGCACCTACAAATAATGCAGAGCAAGAGAAAAAGGAGGAATTCTACAAACAACTTCAATCAACACTGGACAAGACCCTACTTCAGTTGGTGATATCAAAATTCCAATGGGTGGGGCGACATGAATGCCAAACTGGGAGGGGACAACACAGGAAGAGAACTGACCATGGGTTGAGAGGCGCTAGGTGAAATGAATGAGAATGGAGAATTGTTTGCAGAATTCTGTGCATTCAACGATTTGGTAATTAGAGGCCAGGCAGTGTGTTCAAGCACAAGGATATCCACAAAGCGAGCGACATGGATTTCACCAGACACCAGGACACACTAAAAATCAAATCGACTTTATCTCAATCACAAGAAATGGAGACGCAGTCAGCCTACTTGACACAAGGTCAAGAAGAGGAGCAGATGTAGGTTCACACCACTCACCGCCTAGTGCAAGGAACCTTCCAAATCAAGTTGAAAGCCTTCAAGGAAGCTGGTGATAGACCTCAACTCAAGTACAACACTCGGAAACTGAAGGATGAAACTACAAATGACATCCTCACGTAAGTCAGCCATCAAGACAAAATGGGATATATCGAGGAACATCCATGAAGAAACCTGTGTGGAAGAACACTGGAAGTCTTTGAAAGCTTTGTGGAAAGAAACCTGCACAACAGTATTAGGAAGGAAGAAGAAAGAAGACAAGGTATGGATCTCGACGGATACCTGGAAGCTGATAGAGGAGAGGAGGATGGTGAAGCAGAAGATAAACTAGTGCAAGGACGCTCAACGACAAGAGGAACTGAGCACAATGTATAAAACACTGAACAAAGAAGTAAAGAAGAGTGCACGCAAAGACAAAAGACACTTCTACGAAACACTGGCAAGTGAAGCAGAACAGGCTGCAGGGAGGAGAGATAGAGACCTGACAACATTGTATCAAATAACCAGGTTGCTATCTCGAAGGAAAGAGATCAACGCAGACGAAACCAGTAAGAGATGATGACGGAAATTTAATTACGAAAGAAGAGAAACAGAGGAAACAATGGGCCGACCACTTCAAAAAGCTCTTGAATCGACCACCACCACCACCACCTGCACTGCATTCAGAAATACCACCTACAGCCACTGAACTACAAGTGAACATAAATCCTCCAACGAAAATGGAAGTCCTCAACGCCATAAAGCTACTGAAATGTGGGAAAGCAGCTGGACCAGATGGAATACCGCCACAAGCACTGAGAACACACGCAGAGACAACAGCGGACATGCTCACACCACACCACTATTGCAGAAGGTGTGGAAGGAAGAGAAGGTACCTGCCTATTGATTGGAAGAAGGGTTACCTTGTCAAAATGCCGAAGAAGGTACACCTCAGTGTTTGCAAGAACTGGGGCGGAATCACTCTCCTATCCACCCGGAGCAAGTAAAATATTAAGCCGCATCATCCTGGAGAGGCTAAAGGATGAGCTGGATTCAAAACTACGACCGGAACAGGCTGGCTGGCTGGCTGATTTCAGGAAGTACAAATCATGTGCAGACCAAATTGCAACTCTTCGCATCATCATAGAACAGAGTATAGAATGGCAATCAGCTCTCTACCTCAACTTCATCGACTTTCAGAAGGCCTTTGACAGCGTCGACCGAGAAGTAATTTGGAAACTGCTTCATTACCACGGAGTTCCTCAAACCTTTATCAGCCTCATTCAACAACTATATGAAGATGCCACATGCAAACCAAGTAATTCATAATGGGAAGCTCAGTGATGATTTTGAAGTGAAGTGAAGACAGGAGTGAAACAAGGTTGCCTACTATCCCACATGATATTCCTGATTGTGGTCGACTGGGTCATGCAACAGACAACAGTGGGGAGCTGTGAGAAGAAGGGGATACAATGGCTGGACTGCGGAAAAGAACCTAGAAGATTTGGATTTCGCCAGTGATGACTTGTGCCTGATGTCACATAAACTTGAAGATCTGCAGGCAAAAACTAACAAGTTGATAGAAGAGGCAGCGAAGACGGGACTTCAGGTGAATATAGAGAAGACAGAAGTGATGAAGATACCTCACCACCACCATCAACAACAACAACAAACTCCAGTCACCATGAACGGGAGAAACTTAAAGGAAGTAACCTCCTTCACTTATCTAGGAAGCATTGTTTCAACTACAAGTGGCACAGGCACAGATGAGGACGTCAAAGTCTGCCAGGATGGGAAAAGCAAGACAGGCGTTCATTGGCCTGAAACCAGTATGGAGATCTTCTGCACTCAGCATGCGGAACAAGATACGGATTTTCAACACCAACCCAGTCAAGTCAGTGCTTCTGTATGGTTCAGAGACTTGGCGCGTCACGAAACGGATTTCCAATAAACTACAGACGTTCATCAACAACTGCTTACGCTGGCTCGCTACTGAAGATCAGATGGATTGTCAGAATAATAAAAATAAGCAACAAGAAGCTCTGGGAACGAACCAACCAAGAACCTATCACCCAACAAATATGCAGGAGAAAGTGGAGATGGATTGTGCATACACTGAGAAGGCCGACTGAGGACATCACGCGTCAGGCCAGTTGCTCGAGTGGAATCCCCATGGGAAGTGACGAGTTGGGTGTCCGTGGTGAGGGTGACATGGAGGAGGTCGTGCGAGGAGGAGATGAGAGGTTGTGGGCTGTCGTGGAACCAGGTTCAAAAGATCTCAGAGAACAGAGTGTACTGGAGACGTGCTACTGAAGCCCTATGTTCCACTAGGAACCCAAGGGACTAATAATAATAATAATAATAATAATAATAAAGTCAATATATATTGAACCGAGGACTGGGAGTGGTGGGGACGGAGGAGGGGGACAAATACAACAATTAACACAATAGGGAATTAAAATTAAGAAAGATGAGGACAAACAGGGAGGGGAGTGACATAGTTGATCCTAATCTTGGTAAGAAAACAAAGTGTACAAACATACATCAGCCTGACTTGTGAGAAAGAGAATAGTAATCAACTGCCATTCCTAGATAAACTCCTCAGTCGACGAGAAGATGACTCAATAAGACGGTCAATTTACAGAAAGCCTACATGGACAGAACAATACTTGAATTTCCACAGTTTTGTCCAATTCTCAATACAAGCGAGGTCTACTAAAATATGCCTGTTTATTAATAGGGTCTATCGTATCAGTACACCAGATGCGATGGATGAAGACATCAAATTACTGAGCAAAGCACTTATGGAAATTGGATATCCGACGAAGTTTATAAACCGTTGTAGAAGTCAAGTAGCACCAAAGCCAACTCTATACACGGTGCCTAAGAAAAATGTCCAAATCACTCTACCATACAGAGGGGAGCTACATAGTGTCATTTTGAGACGTAGGCTGACATCAGCCATTAAGAAAACGTATTACGTGGCGAATCTTACCATTGTGGCGAAAACAAAACATATGCTTTACCAAAAACCTAAACACTGCATCAGTGATTACGTCACATCCCATTGTGTTTACCAATTTACATGTGTGTGTGGTCACACATACATAGGGAGGAGTTATCCAGTCATGCAGTTGAGGGTGGGAGAACATGTGCCAAAATGGCTTCAAAAACAAATGGAGTGTGAAACAGGGATAAACGCTGGTGGGAGACGACCCTCTTCATCTATGGCTAAACATATCATAGAAACAGGTCACAAAGTTAATGTTCAACAGCTTTCAAAGTTTTATGTAGAAACAGTCAGTGAGGGATGTATTCTGAGGTTTGCGGAAGCCATAGCCACACACAAATTTAAACCACCTTTATGTGTATAAAAACAGTTCGTTCTTACACTACACCTACCTTGATAAACTTTGTTTCCTTACCAAGATTAGGATCAACTATGTCACTCCCCTCCCTGTTTGTCCTCATCTTTCTTAATTTTAATTCCTATTGTGTTAATTGTTGTATTTGTCCCCCTCCCCCGCCCCCACCACTCCCAGTCCTCGGTTTAATATATTTGTTGACTGAGACAAGTAAATGTGTGATGGATCAGATTGTTTGAAATGTATTGCGCAAATACATCACATTGTTCAGATAAACTTCGTCTTCCAATTACGCTATCGAAATTCATAAAAAGGGACTAACTGTTTCAAATGAAGACTTCAGAGAACAGATTTGTTTTCGGTGATATCATCCTCTGTAGATGTACAATTGCATTTAGATATAGTTAGTGAACATTGAAATGTCAATATTTGTTAATCAGTAATTGTTAGTAGTTTTTGGACGTAAAAATAATATGGGAAGTAATGGAAAGTACATAAGAGAGATGAACTGGAACGTTTTAGAATAAGAAGGGAATTAGAAGAGGGAATGATAAAGTCATTTCTGGATACAAAATTCTCGTTTCCATTGTTGTACTGCTAAACTTCGGCATTCCAAAGTAAACGTATTCTCATACCCTTTGAAGACTGGTGCAAACGAATCTTCTGAAACTGTGTCCTCAGTCAATCAAATTTTGTAATATGGAGCAGCTAACCAGTCTGTTTACTGAGGCATGATGCGAGGTGTTTGTGTCGACGTTCGACAATCTGCCTCAGTGAACGACCTATTTACCTAGCTCCACAGAAAGGAATATCTTGAGAATTTAGCTACCATTAGAATAAAATAATAAAGAACTGTGAACTAAATGACAGAAATTTGAAAGTTGTTTGATTACTTCGATATGAATATGAACAATAAATTCTGCTCGAAACGTCACCCAATAAATAATACTGTATCACTATGTGCTACATAAAATAAACAATCTAATCTGAAAGTATATTCTACCACGGTACTCAATTCCTTCTCTTACTTGAATGGCTTTACACTGTTTCCTAGAATAGAATGGACAGGTTATATAAGAACACATGTTACTATGTTGTCATTCCAGTGTGATTAACTGTGGGATAGTTTGTGAAATATTCCTGCAATGCATAAACTGTTTCAGTATTGTTGACAGTGTAGTCTTTTTGGAACCATATGGACGCTATGCCACAACAAACTTTATTTTACAGAACAACCAACAAGCCATAGTAGTTTGTTAGCTAAATTTGGTCAGTTTTGATAATTTAGACCCACCAGTCAAATCCTTCCTTCTAACTACGTTACTGATGATATCTAACCTGAATAGCATGAATAATGATCCAGTATTTCTGGGAATTTCATGTTACTTGCAAAACGTTTCATTGATGTAGGTGATATATTATTATTCCCTACTATCAGTAACATATGGCAAGAGAGAAACAGGTAACTTATGGTAGCGAATCACTGAAAACTGTTTATTGTATTACATGCTTCTCATTTTGACCCATGAATCTTTTAAGGTGAACATAATTACGTCACATATCTTTATTAACCATAAGGAATATCGAAAAATTAGCTGATGTAGACGATTTAAAATATTAGAGTGATGCTTTCAGGGTTTATTATTGCAAAGACAGCTCAACAAGTAGATGGCAGTTTCGAACACCACTCCTCCACCTAACAAGGTTTAGGCAATCAGGTAACATTCCCTAGCCCTAACGCACTGCAAGAATGTACAAAACCTTGCTGAATGGATTTCGATTTCAATTCAATGAAAGTGATCAAATTACAGTCAAATTCTTCTGTTTCAATTCTTGGAGTAATTTAGTTGTTTTCCAGTAACACTCTTTGATGTTTTTTCACATGAGTTTTAGCGTTTCCTTCATTTTAATAGTTTTGCAACTGATAGTGTTTGATAAAAATCACGTCCAAAAAGATTGAACATCACAACTAAACTCTAATCACATGTAAGATAAAGTGCTGATTATAACAAGGGTCAGTTCCTACCACATGACAATGCTATTCGAATGACTAATGAAACACAGAGCAGAAACACGCATTCATCATTGCTAATTGGACTGAGTGAAATAAAAAGCTTTTAAGGATTGCGACTAACACCTTCTCGGCCTTTCAAGTAATCGAACTCGATTCCATTGTCTGCTTGATATCTATACAACTGCTACTCCAATGAAAATATGCTTTTACTCAAATTTTCGTCTACATTTTCAACATTATTTCCACACTTCGAATGATACAATCAATGATCTTCTTGTAAACACTGAGGGACTTATAAACGTTGTTTTCTGCCTACCGATAACTTTTTCACTCTCTCCAAATATATTTACTAATAGATTGGAAATAAAACTTGTTATTGGCCGTGTTAACTGCTTTGGATAGCAATGACTAGCCTCTATTTGTATATGGGCTCCCATGCAATGCCATGATGTGGCTGGTGATTTTTTTGATATGGGAAGTGAATAGTGACTAACAGTGAAACTCAGAATGTGCGTTTCGTCTTATTTGGGAATTACTAGCTGTATGCATCTGCAATTCAGTGACCTACAGTGTTCCGACCAAGACTCGAAGCCACAAAACGTCTCTTCAAACCCCAGAGTGTTATCCTCATTATCAGAATGAAACCATCAGTTATATCAAAGCATCCGCACAGTAGCCTATAAATTAATAAATTCCTATCAGTCAGTCCAGTCTTAACCAATCAACATCTGTAAATAATGGTACATAGTATCATCAAGATATGCACGGCGCGTTGAATTAGGAGTGACCACCATGACTCTATATCCTGGTGGATAACTCTCCAACGTTTGAAGTGATGGGTACCGGGGTTAGCGTCCTAATGGCAAGACCTCATCCTCTAGGATCCAGTTACATCAAGCTGACTAATCCCGAAAGGAAATGAAACGAGAGTTCTAGATTTCACTGCCAATCACTATTCTCATCCTTAATATCAGTGAATCATATTTAAAAATGCCTCTGTTTCCTAAATCTGTGTCTTTATACAGATATACATATGGAAATAATCGCTATCATCATCGTCATCAGCAGCAGGATAACGGTCAAAAAGTAAAAGAGAAATAGAAAATAAACAAACAAAACGATCAATACACGTGTTGTTGCCATCATTAAGGTCACTGTGGGCTTGTGTACAAGCGTGTATGTGTGTATGCCTGCAAACTCACATTTGGGTGTGTATGCGTCACTAAACCATGTCAATTAAGAAGTACTTTGTGTCCCAGATTCTCAGGATGATGATGATGATGATGATATTTACAAAAGTAGAGAGAAACACTAGTGCGAAGATACAGACAGATAGATGAAGAGATAGAAAGAAAACGAGATCAATACAAGATTCAAAACTTATTTTTTTTATGCCTTTTTCTCTCTCGATATATTTTCTTACTTTTCACCTCTGTCTCTTAAATTCACTAACTTTGTGTTGATAATTATTCTTGTTATTATTGTACTTGTGGTGATTCACAGTTCTCTAGAGGTACATTGTAAAATAAAACAGCTGAATTGTGTAACATGTGAGTGATTAACCGACTCAGGTGCTACTCTGCTTGTGTGTGCGTATGTGCCTGTGTGTCGCATAGATTCAACCTAATTCTGTTTAGCATCCACATATCATTCTACCCTCCAGTTATATGGATAAATAGCCTGTTGTACAGCCGCTATACAGTTACGCTGAAATTTTGACCAGACTAAAATTTGGACACGTTCGCTTATGTTGATTGGTCACTGGAGGATAACCAACTTCATGTTGTCTTGTGTGCTGAGAGAACTCCACCGATCATTTTACAATGCGGTCACCAGACTAGGAGACACCATCACGATACTTTGACAGAGATATTAGTTGAATGCAAACAATCGACAGAAAGCATTGGATCAAGTTTTGTACATTTTGGCCCTCATCAGCAAGCCTGAATCTGCAACCTCGTTGGAACTGATATCGTGCTCAGTGGTAACGTCTCTAACTACAGAGCTGGGCGACTAGAGTTTGGAGACATCAGTCTCCTTAAGGTCGTAGGTACACCTTACTGATAAGTGCCAACAAGCACAAAACTTAGGTTTAGTAGAGGTTCCTGCTGACTGCCTCCATTCGACTAACATATGTAGTTATTTGATGATTTCCCTCGAGCATTTTCGGTAATACTTTCATCATAGTTGTGCTTGAGAGACTTGTATACTTTTCATATTGATCGCTTTTCTAAAAACTGATAAACTTTCGGTCTACTTGATAAAGTGATATCAACGTACCAAAGTAAACAAACACTGAACAGATTGGATGACTTTATACATCCCAGCCTGGTGTAGCTTGTCACAGAAAATGATGCGTCAGTTCCTCCATCCTACCAATCACTTGAAATCTAAAATTTACAACAATTAGCTTATGATTTAGGGACTCAAGATTGTGTTATATTCATCTTAGTGACTCCCAGTGGAATTCAGAAGGCACGTTTCGTTCTATTTTGGATTCGTTAGTTGGATGTACAACGATCAAACATACTCACTAACAAATAATGATACTCTTTGCGAAAGAGGTGGCTCTCATGCCCCAGAGGGTTGTGGGTAACGCTTTAGAGTTTGAAGCCATGGGTCCTGAGTTTAAGTCTCAGTGGGAACAAAATCACTCATTGGAATGCAGGTAAATCCACCTGATGACCCCCCAAACATGATTCCATTGTGAGTCATCAAGGTGAATGCAACATCATGAATATCCGACAGTATCAATCCATTCACAAAGGAGCCCACTATCAACACAGTTCAAGCAATTTGACCATGTTTAGCAACCGGAAATCACAAGTATCAATCAACGCTCAAGTTTATTCTTTGCATCCTAAGATCTAGAGTGTTTAGTTCGATACCTTTTCTTAGTAGAAAATTAAGCTGTAAGTAGTCAAAAAGTTTTACTGCTCTTTAGTTGTAAGTCAATAGTCAAAACTATCAGCAAACAAATAGGTCCCAGTTATAAACTTCTAACTTGGGCATGTGTAGATCTTCTCATCAAAGCTGAAACTTGTATTATGCAGTCACTCAATGATTTCTATCACCCTGAAGAACAAACGTCTCCATCTAATCACTTTTAGTTGTGCGCATATCAATTCATCTGCTCTTGTGGAGCAGGGTAAATAGGTCGTCCGATGAGACTACTATCGACAGACGCTCACGAGTACCATTCCCCGTGGTTACAAACAGATTACAGTGGGTCGATAAAAAGTGATATAATTCCATAAATCATGAACATGGGTTATCCATATCAACAAACTCCTAATTCATAAAGTTAAAGGAAACCTTTGAAAGGCTTCATTTCCTCATATTCTCTGCATAGCCAAAGCTCTTGTCGCACATACACAGAAACCTAACCTTTTTTCGCAAACCAAAACTGTTCAACCACTTCTCATTTCATCACTTTCATTTCCAGTCCTTGAAATCCCCTCTAGCTTTTTCCTCTGCTTAGTTCTTACATTATACACCATTCATTCATGTTTTCATGCTCATTCCAGTCAATAGTAGTAGTTGCGGTGACGTTGCTGTAATGGTGTACATCTAGATTTGCTTTTGAGAGCATTTCCAGAAGACATCATTCACTTCTAAGTTCCCATTGTTAAAATGATCGACATATTTCTTCAGAGGTGGTTTGTTTCACTTTCTTTCCACCATGAAAACGGGGAGATCAAATTCTTTCAATCAAAATCATGACAGCAAATAAATTCAAACCCAATAGGGGTCTGGGTTGATGAAAATTTGAACTCACACATTCTGTCATATGTAACAGTTTGTGAACACTGTAAGGATTCTCATTCACTAATGGATTATTCAGTTTAATGACTGAAAAGGATGTTTTTTCGATCTCATTATTGTCGGTAATTTTTATTATTTAGTTATATTATTGTACCACCTGACTGAATTCACCAATAAGATTTTCAGTATAGATATACTTCAAGCACACTTGTATACTGCAATATATTTCTAAGCTGTTTATCAAATAAAGTGATCACCTTCTCTGAGGTCATAGACCTGGTAGCAATAGAAGTAGAGAGGAATAAGATCTCCTTGTGTGAATTTCGTGATCGAGAGGACGACTATGGTAAAGAAAGCGGACAGCGTTTCAGCTGTTTACACCAGTTGTGTCCCTGTTATAACTGGATAAACTTTCCTTCGAATTAACTGTACTTGAGAATTTTTATTTCACTCAACTGTCAATTTCGTTACATTTCTAACTGTAATTGTCTTCACACTGTTATTCTTTCGTTGATGTCATTCACCCAAATGTTTCCCAAGGACATCGTGAATAGATATCTAACATCACAGTTTTGTCTTGAAATTAAGAATTTGTCTTGTGAATTCTAAGGTTCGCTGTTGTTATAGGAAGTTGAAAAGAAAAAATCGACAGCTGCTGTTTATTATTTACTGTGGTCGGTGTTTTCCTTAAGGCTTATAATTGGCTTAGCCTCAAAGACAAGAGTAATCTTCGATACAGTCTGAAACACCAACTAACGATTTTCAAGCAGTTGAATAGTTCTGAGAAATACTAGTGAGCTGATATGCTTCAAATTAATCGGTTTGCTTGTCTACTTCATGATGACTTATCATAAGGATATTATGCAATCGAAAAGTATACTGGATTATATAACCTTGTAGATACTAATAAATTTGTGAACTACTGATCAATATAATCACTGGTACAATATAGCCCTACCTATATCCAACATTCTGCTATTAAGCTTATTACGATAAAACAAGAGGGTTATTAAAATCCGGATCAAAATTGCTGATTTTACACGCAGTTGGAACGGAATAATGACCGTTAACATCAGTCAAGCAATATGCTGGATACTGGTAGTGCAATGCATCATTTTATAGGATGATTAAAATCGACGAAGGAATAAAGATGTGATTTGACGAATACGCTAACTGATATGGTATTATAATATGAAATCCTTACACTAGATGTTCAGTTAGGCTTTTCAGAGATCATTCAGTGCATGTATAATAATTGGCAAAAAACAATATGGCAGTTCTAAATATGGGTGAGTAGTTGCCGAAACAGTTCAAATAAATATATTTACCATTGTTACCTTACATAATAATGGAGTCAACTGTTCTCCAACATTTCAATTAAAACTAATTCATAATTGCTGTGCACTACAAATTTCACGTTAATGATTCCTTGAGTTTCATCTTTGAGCATCTTCAAGCATAGTCCATTCTCAAGGAAAGCAATTTTGTGAGTAGCTGCACCTTGCTTTACCTGGTACACACTGAGAGATAATGTTTCCTCCTCCTAGTACATAAGTACTTCTAGGTTTTACTCTTTATAGAATGAACAGAAAATTGCCATATGAACTAATAAAACAAGGATATAACGTCGAAGAGAACTTTCTTTTCGACGATTTCATCTACTAAAACTGTACAGTCTTATTTAAAACCAGTGAAAACAAATGAGTCAGTCATCAATCGATAGAGTCATGTGATTACTACGATGTTCATGAGTGGAAGAAAGCTACTACCTTGCTATGTTGATACCAGTGAATGCACGTAATGCTTTTGAACACAAGCATCAGATTTAAGGTTGTAAATTGCCAATGATTTGGCTGCACACAGATGATGCAGTCGATGACTTTTGGAATTGTAGGGGTTATCTTGTAAATAATTTGAAAGAACTCCTTGAAGGACCCAGATGTCCGGAGATGATAGTATGTTCATGGATAGTTCTGTTGATGTATTTTTCCTATCTCCTCTGGAAAACCAAGTTGGATAGTGTCCGAAAACAAACTTAAAGACTTGACGCCGATTGTGGCGAATGTACGTTGCTCCACAGAAAAAAAACGAATAGACGTACATTGAAGTGGCTAAAAGCGCTATTCTCTTCTTAACACGTTGATAGATTAATTGTCTACTGGAAAATACCACACAGGCTAGTTGCATGAAATGTCTTCCTCAGAGGTAACTTTGAGCATTTCAGCTGCAGTGTCACCTTCCAATTCCAGTTCACACAGAGAGTCTACTTTGAGACAGGCAGTACCTGTTTTTAACTCTATCTACACAAAACACTTGTTGATATTCATTACAACTGAAAGCTTGGCATTCGGATTCAGATACTTTGAATTTCAGCGTTTTTCTAAATTACATTATGCAAATGAGAACAGAATCCACCTTCATTATTCTTTATGAGGTTTATTTTATGAGAGTGACTTTGAAAGAACAGGGAGATAAATTTCTCTAGTTCACTTCCATCCCAACTATTCCTTTAATAATAGTAATACATTCTTTCAAATGTACTAGTCTTTACATCCTTAATAATGTACTACTTATTCAGCAGAGTGGAAATTAGGTAAGCATACATACATACTCTTCGACTGTCATTTATAGCCACTGGGATATAAATACACCTTGCTTGTGATCAACAGATTTTCTAAGCTAATCAGAAATATCTGCATTGAGTTGATTATCTTAATTGCTGATAGAAAATTGCTATCTTCTATCAATACAATGATTATCAAATGACTGGAGAAGTACAACAGTGACCTTGAGAATGTAACTGTTGCCTCAGGAAGTGGAATTATCTCAAATGTGTTTTTAAATTGATGAAACACAACTTCTTCGCAAGTACTATTCATCGAAGTTTATTCAGTAGCCTTCAGCATATTTGTCAGTGTCAATGATACTTCATGTCTAGTCTAACGTACGTTAGTAGAGATGGTTGTGAACCTGTAATCCGTAGGTTGGAAAGTAAACACCTAGACCATGAGTAACAACTCTATCAATGTGCACCAATGTACATCTTTTGATTTTCTGCAGTTTAATGATAAAAGTGACCGTCATGAGACTATAGATTTAGATTTCCTGATTCACTTTGTACTTGCTATCAGTATGTATCTACTACTTCATAAAAAGTTATATTGTTGTTTGGATTTAAATAAACCTTCGATGACACTTAATACTTCACTATCTCAGACCTGAATGACTGGAAATCAACACATGTAGAAGAATGATAAATACTGATGAATTTTTTGTACATTAGGGTGACCAACATCCGGATTTTCAACACCAATTCAGTCAAGTCAGTGATTCTATATGGTTAAGAGACTTGACGCGTTACGAAAGGGATTTGCAACAAACTACAGACATTCATCAACAACTGCCACCTAAGCTGGCTCCTTATTGAAGATCAGATGGATTGCCAGAATGGTGAGAATAAGCAACAAGGAACTCTGGGAACGAACTGACCAAGAAGCTATCGCTCAACAAATATGGAGGAGGAAGTGGAGATGGAATGGATTGGGCATACACTGAGAAGACCGATTGGGGATATCACGCATCAGGCCAGCCAGGCACTCGAGTGGAACCCAGATGGGAAATGACGAGTTGGGCGTCCGAGGTGAGGTGACATGGAGGAGATGGTGTAAGGAGGAAATGAGAGGTTGTAGACTGTCGTGGATCAGGTTGAAAAGTTTGCAGAGAAGAGAGTGTAATGAGACGTGCTACTGAAGCCGTACGTTCTATTACGAACCCAAGGGACAAATGATGATGTTGATGACGATGATGAGGGTGACCGACAGTCACGAACCAGTAAATGAGCGACATCCATAGCATTCACTAAGCAATTGATAGAAATATTCAAAAATTGATTAGTAGTCAGTTAATTTGTTGCCCCCAATACTTCAGTTTGAATAATGCCAATCATTTTCAGTTAATAAAATTAATAACACCAAACAGATAGTAAATTTTCTAAGAAAACACTCATATTTTCCAATACTCGTATCGTATGCTAATGATTGTTAATCAGTAAGTAGAAAGTTGATGGTTTCTTGCCTCCTACTAAACATCATCACATACAATGCATCTCAACATCGTCATTGACCTAACTGTTAAATATTCCATTTAACTTCTTTCATCGACTTGTCAATGATACAGTTTCTTCCTCATCTACTCATTAATCCAGCTAGTTGACTTAAAAATTGACAAAGAGTAATCAGACACCCATTAGTATGAATTTACTAACTACCTGTTGACCTTTATATCAGCCTGGATCTAAATTATATCCTCTTTTGTAAGTGAGAATTTATTCAGTATAAGAAAAAGTTATACATGATTATCTAGTTAACCCCTGGAAGGTATTTCGTCATTATTTCGAGTTTTTATGACCAGTTGTCACTTGACTACATGAACAATCAGTTAATCAATGTGCCACACTCAGTATTACTACATATTCTTGTATTACAAGAGAATTTATTCTATTTCTAGAGTTTGCATAAAGATACTAAAACATTAATTGCCTTCAACATGAATTTTATATGAAGTACAAGGCAGAAATACACTGACTAGTTCAAATCGAAGAAAAAATGTAACTGTTACCCAGTGTAAAATTAGTCAATGCCTATTCAGGATTACATAAGAGCAACTTTTGCACCTAACCTTCTTACCTTACCTTAGAAATTGACTTCAATTACACTAGATTTACACATTGTTTTTAAGCAACAAAAAGTAACAGACTGAAATCTATTTTAAAATTCTTGAAAATATCTTCAACTTAAAAAGTGATAATTTGAATAATAACATCCTACACGATGATAATGTTGAATGCAAAGATTTCAGTGTGATACAAGTTATCCTTCACAAGTCAACTAGGCTATGATTGCTCACTATTACGTGGGCTGAAGTGTTGCCACTGTGATAGACTTCTTATATGATTGTATTATTTAAGGAAAGGAATAATAAATGACGCTTGAGAAAGATAAATTATCATTTTGACTGTATCACCTACGAAATGTAGACAGTTGTGTTGATATTTGCAAGCAAACTAATGAACCCAGTATTTGTTAATACGACAGTATAACGTCACTGTAATATGTACGAAAGTCGAAGAGAAAGTCATTTTTAAAAGTAGACAGATATTGCGTAATCATCTAGAGGTGATAGTAATGTTAGGCCATAGTATGGCAGTCTACTTTTGACATTTTTAAAAATAACATAGTATCTAGCCTGAAACATTAATTCAAAACGGTAAGAAACTAAATGATGCACAGAAAACAAAAGTTAAACGAAACTGAAAATGAAAATATTGATGATAAAAAAAAGATGATGAAAGATGTTCAATTAGGAGTATGACATTGCTGTTTGAATACAAAGCTAGTTGATAAGGTTTCTGTTGCGTGTAAGCGGTGAATGAAAACTCATTCTGTAGATGCACGATTTCACTGAACCGATGTCTTTGATAGGTGAATTTAGAGCTTCAGCATGAGCTAATATTCAGAAAGTTGAGCTATTTATTAACTGAATTATAATAAGTTTTATGCATTAGTTTTTCTTTCTTCCCTTGACCAGTGATCAAAGAGTTTACACACCATGTATTTTAACCTACTTGGAGGCCAGCAGTGGAATCCAGTATGCACGTTTCGTCTTGTTTAGGACTCATCACCTAGATGTACTTGTAACCCATTGAGTGATGTTGTTCCTAATGAGCCTCAAATCTAGTACTCATTGCTACAAATGCCAAGACGTTATACACCAGAATACTGTGCCAGAGATCCACCTCCGTGCATAGGAGCCTATATGCCAACATAGGTCGAGCTATTCTACATAGCATAGCCACGGGTAGTACAAGCATCAAACAACAACTTATATTCATTGCATAAGAGGTAGCTATCGTACTTCAGTCACCTGGTGGATAACGCTTTTGTGTTCATAGCGATGGGTACTGGGTTAAAGTCTCAAAGGGAACAACATTACTCACTGGGGTGCAGCTACATCCGGCTAACGAGTCTCAAATAGGACGAAATGTGCATTCACCGCCAGCCACCACCAAGCAGATTACAACAAAACGAATAATCGGGTGGTATCAAGGCATCTGGATATGAGCCCGTCTGCCAACAGAGGTCGAGCAGTTGGACCATGGATTGCAGTGGGAAATTACAAGTATCAGTTAACAACATGTCATAGCCTATCAACAATTTTTAATCCCTTCACCGAAAGAATTTAGCCAGCTCTAAAATGAAAGCAGACTTCAATCGAGGAAGGAATAGAAAAGGCTCTGTTGGCCTTCGCCAGCATGCTATCTATGGAGCCGGCGTAGTATCCCACCGCTTATTAATAACTGAGTGCACTGTAAAATACTTCACTGTGTACTATCAAATGGCTGTATAACATGGCTATTAAAATTCAAGGCTATTAAAAGGCTTCAAGTGCTTGAGCACCCTCACCTTCATCTTGCATTCATGATTTTACCAACATAGAGTTCAGGTGCCTTGTTAGGAAAAAACAGTACATTGGTTGATGAGGCTTTAAACCTCCACTGACTAAAATATCTAGGATATTTGTTATCCATTCCTAGTCACTGTCTACTCTCTCACACAATGCTAATCTGAGTGGATTTAATCTAGAAAAAAGATTGAAGGCACCCATCGTTAAACGTGGCATCATTCCACGAAGTCTCTGAGTTTTGATCTTAGCCATGTAGAGAAATGCACACCCCTAAATTTAGGTCTGAGTCAAGACCAATACTGATGGTTTGAAACTCGAGGTGATAAAGCCTACAATCAATATCAGTAAGGTAGACGCATCCAAACATTATCTCCATTCTATCCATCTTATTACACTTTCTTACTTTCTTACCCTTTATTCCTCTCTTACTATGACTTTCTACCAATTTTGATAACATTTTCCTCCTTATTTCTCTAATTTTCACTCACCCACCTTGTATCTTGATGTACTGATATGAGATGTGGGAACTTCGACTGTTGATACTAACTGACTGATAACTTGGTGAAACAAATAAAAGGTTTTCACTGTCTTCAATATGTTGTTGATATTGAAGACAACAATATTGAACTCTTACAACTGTTATCTCTCAATAGCCTAACTAACATCCTTACACAAGAATTAAACTTAGGGTTTGTGGAGGACTATCAATTCCAAGTTGATATTCATCTTCATGATGAGTTTTCCTGAAGTTCTAATGAGAATACTTGACCAGTGGGACAGACCAAGTCGAACTTGAAGACAGGAAATCTACGATAACACTGGATCAAAGTGGCGTTGTATTGAGGAGTTGACAGAGGTTGTAAAATGTGGACCAGTGGATCCTGACCCAGTGTCCTATTCAGCTGTCTAGTACTTAGTACTTAGCAGTGATCGAACTTTATTCACCAAGTTTTGCAATGTAGTCACGAAGCGAAGTAAGCCAACACTGTGATGCATTGTATTCGGTGTGAGGTGGTGACACTCAATCAATAGGGTGACCTGTGGTTGAGTAGAAGGCTAAGTAATTTATAAGCACCCACTTGGCGGTAGCAAACTTCTGTTGGAACCTACACCTCATAGGTCATAATATGTGATTCTTCTGATGTTAAATCATCAAGGAAATTAACGAAATATATTTCCAAAAGGAATGTCAAGATAAGTTTGTCTAAGTCACACAACAAAATTGACCAAGTAGATAAGTGGTATCCATTTTTTGATGTGGCCTAATCATTTAGATGACTCAGCTGACTTTTCTGAGATACATTGGTGGTAGTATCTAGAATCTGTGGAACAATCTACTAACCATTCACAAGTCAACACTTTGTTTGTCGTGTCACTGACATCTTTTAACCTCTATGATTGATGCCCATCTAACCATTAAGTTTATGAGTAAGCTGTTTGTACTGTAGCCTCGTTCATTTTCCTCTGCTGTACACACTAAAGAGTATTGAGTTCCTCACTAATGACTACTTAAAAGAGAGTAAACCAGTATTATTGAAGGTTGACGTTCAGTTGGACAAAAATCTTCTGCATCCATCTAATTGTGTCGATTGATTTCCTGAGTGGTTTCACTCATCACCTGTGTTATCAACCAAGACAGTAAACGATGGGAACTTCTGTCTATAGGAGAATAAAATTCCCTCAAGGCTAAAAAGTATTTACTCAGGAAATTCAGTGACCATAAAACTTCAATCCATAGATGTTTTTCAGGACAGAAGAATAAATTCACTGAACAACAGAATTTCTCTTTGTAATAGACTGACAGGTTAACTGTTATAAAAGACTTAGGTGTAGTATGCAGTATACGCGTTCCGTCTTATTTAGGACTCGTCAGCTGAATGTACTTGCACCCCAGTGAGTCATATTCCCGTTGACATTTAACTCTCGTACACATTGCTTTAAACAATAAAGCGTATTCCACTAGGCCACTGACATACAATAGCCACCTCTCGTACAATGGATATTAATTATCACTGTTTGCTAATACTTGTAATTCCCTGTTGTTATACTGGACCAAACTGATCGACTTCTGTCAGCATATGGACTGTTATGTTTCTATTGTAGCAATAAATGTTCAGACGATGTTGAGATATTCACAAAGGAGTCCATATGATAACAAAGATCTCTCACTTCAATCCAGTATAATAAAGCACAATTATAAATATCTGTTATGATTTCGAACGCTAATGGCTACATATATATGTATGTTCCAGAAACGAATATAATACGCGTGCTTAGCTGACAGCTAACTTGATACACAAGAGACACTGACTGTAACCCCGACACGAATAGAGAGAAGACCGACGCTGGCAGATGGGAGAGTGTATTGCTCCGATAATATATTAACAACAATGTTTTATACAAGACTGGGGCATCACAACAATATCAACAAATGACAACCTGACTACTTGAATAAGACTAACTGAAAGCCTAAATCAATGCAAACTCATAGTAAACATGAAATAGTAAATGGAACTTCAGCATATAATATACCAAGTAAATTATCCCGTCATAATTCATTTATCAGGTTATATTTCCCTCAAATTCATGTTTCTTTCTGTCAGAAATGCACTAATGTTTCCGTAGACCTATTGACTTTCAGCCAAGCAGTCATGGGTTTGAACCTCGCCCTCCCTACCTACAGAGGTCTAGGAGACTAGGTAATATCATTATTCGTCAAACGATAAGTGTGGCTGGGTTGCTGAGTACATTTCGATTCGACTTCGACTACCTTTTGCATAGATTTACAATCTAATATGCTTTTCTTTATTGTTTGAATAAAACTTTAAAGTTCAGAATCAGTTCAGCTTCAAAGTATTCTGTTGAAGGACATATCAATAGTACTACTAAATTAAACAAATTTTTGATAAAAAAAAGAACTTGGCTGTTGAACACTGCAGTAAGTCCATACAACAGCTTGTGCCTACCACATTATTTTTTATTTTATTATTTTTCCCTTAGGTTCCTAGTCGAACATAGGGCTTCAGTGGCACGCCTCTATTGCACTCTCTTCTCTGCAGTCTGTTCAAGCTTGCTCCAAGACTGCCCACAAGCTTTCATTTCTCCCTCATACCATCTCCTCCATGTCACCCTCGACTCAGACGCCCAACTCGTCGTTTCCCACTTAAATTCCACTCGACGGCCTAGCTGGCCTGGTGCGTGATGTCCCTAGTCGGCATTCTCAGTATATGTCAAGCCCAATCCACCTCCACTTTCTTCTGCATATTTACTGAGTGACAGGTTCTTGGTTGTTTCGTTGCCAACCGGCCAGAGTTCCTTATTGCTTATTCCTTCTGGTCATCTGATCTTCATCAAGTCAGCCTAGGAGGCAGCTGTTGATGAATGTTTGTAGTTTGTTGGAAATGCTTTTCGTGACACGCAAAGTTTCTGAACCATATAGCAGCACTGAATTACTTGACATTGGTGTTGAAAATCCGGATCTTGTTCACGCTTTATGCTCAGTGCAGTAGATCTCCACATTAATTTCAGATTAGTGAAAGCCTGTCTTGTCTTTCCCATCCTCCTTTTGACATCCTCTTCTGTGCCGCCTCTAGTTGAAACGATGCTGACTAGATAGGTGAAAGAGACTACTTCCTTTAGGTTTCTCCCAAATATTCCATGTTCTCATCCTTACTTTCGCTTTCATCGAGAGAAGACGCATCGGCCGACTGGCTTCCCGAAGACTTTCATCAACTGGTGTCATTTCGCCTCTCCGATTTCAGTCGACAATAAGTTTGTTTTCATTTTTTATATTTTCTTTGTGCTTTGAAGTTTCTTTAGCGATTAGATTGGTTTTAGGGGGTAGGGTTGCTAGCCCTATGCCCAACCTTCCCTCTTTACTCGCTTTCAGGACTGACCAGTAACTAGTAAACTAGTTAACCTGGCAAGGCTCCCACATACTTGACGCTATTTATTATTTACGTGATATTAGCTTTGGACCTCAACTTATTTCAAACAATATTTCCATTCAGCGTAAATTGGATTTGGCCGAAGATGATATTTCGTCTGACAGTGAAATTACAGCCCAGCAAAGCGTTACAACTAACAGATATTTTCAGTATTAAAGACAAGGAAATGCTCCATGGTAATTAACTCCCCTTTTCGCAACTATCCAAACGATCCATAAACCACTTTAAGAAGCATAGCATCCCAGTAACCACGTACAGTTTCTTGTGCAACCTTAAGAACCTCACCTATGATGAAAAGCTTAAAGATATCACTTTCATATGCAAAGCTAGGTAAGTGGAGTTGCGTTCAAACTATTGACTCGTTCGCTGGTAGGAAGTCAATTGCTTGAACAAACAAACCAATTGAAAGTTCTGTTTTGTCTTACTTTACTTGTTTTAAACAAGAATTTAACAAAATTTTGGTCAGCACATCACTCCATACTGTTCACGATAGCATTAACTAAAATATATTTATCTCTCTGTTAGTGTAATGTGGTTACCTACACTACATGTAACCTTTACTCTATATTATTCTCTCTTCACTAATACTAATAATCAGAAGTCACTCTTTAGTCCCACTTAACTGCACTAGAAATAATCTGCTCTTCAAAGTAAGTTTTGTCTGTTGTATGATCTATTTTTTAAAGCTTCAAGGTGGGTCAAGGTCAGTGTAAAATGTGCTCCGTCAGTGATAGTTGAACGGACATACAGACAGATAAACAAATACAAATACAAACTGTAAACTGCCCTGAATTTTGGCATTGTAGGGCAATCGAAATTCCGAAGAACCAATCACAAATACGATGACCTGATTGTTACCAGTGCCGTAGAGTTAGGCGTCGACCCAGTCATGCATATTTTCGCATTTTCGCGTCATAATATCTACTATCCAATGTGATTTCTAGAAAAACTGACCAATCAGCAATCAGATCACATCCTGGCTTAAAGCAAAGAGGTGATGCGAGGACATTTCGAAACAGATCTCTCCCCCTTAAGTGTTTGAATCCGACTGAAGCAAATCAAAAGTGGCCTCAACAAATGGCTACGCACGCACACACACACAACAAACCTCATTCATGTCCTGATTATATAAGAAGCACTGTTCAACGTCTGTCCGCTTAGCAATTGGACACTAGCCTATTTTTTTTCTCATCAAATGACACAATTATCGGCCATGGTTGCAGCTGTTATGACATAGTCAGTTATCTAACTCATTCTTATGTAAAAGAAATCAAGAAACATTAGTCGTAGTACTTCATTGTCCTAGTTTAGGGAACGATATAACCACAGGAACTTCATAGTGAGTGAATGAGGGATGCATCGAAAGAAAATAAATGTAGATTGCTGAGATTGACAATCTTCTGAAAAGTATGTTCCTTTTACGGTGAGTTGTAAAGGATTTTTTATGCATTCGTTGTAAATAAACAGTCTACCATTTCTCTTTTAATCTAACCATTATTTTATTATCACGTTTCAATTGTGAGTGGAAGAATATATTTATACGTTATTTAGCGGAGAAATATTATTTACGAGTAGTGTCCGAGTTTATGAATCACGTTGCATTACAATATGTACTAGGTGAACTGTAACTGTTGTGTAATTTCATTATGTACAATAGGCTTGAGTTGGCCATGTGGTATTTGACACTTGAGCAGAGTTTCTTTCTAGCTGATTCCCTAAAATCATTAGTGTATTTTACACTTTATAATTTAACACAACTCACCAATGCAATACGTGGTAGTGTGCTAAGATGGAGCCATACTGTATCACAGGAACAAGTTGAAGTGAAGTTCACTTCGGTTTAAAAATCAATGAGTAACACCTTTTTATTACTGTCGAATCATCTACTAATGTTATCTTGACCAAGTTAGTTATCAATAGTGAAAATCTACTGAATAATTTAACTGAAAATTTGTAACTGGCATGTGTGTTGGTTAAGTTACCACCAGTAAGTAATAGTAGGAGGTACAGAACTATGACTCATCTGTCGATTTTTACAATGTTTCAATCAAATAAATATTTTTGAGATGAATGGGGATTTTTAATTTAGAAGTAGTATTCATCATGGACTGATATCAGTTGAGAAACCATTGAAAATCTGGGAGCACTGGACAACTGTTTCGTCCTCGTATGGGACGCCTTATCAGTACGCACCCACGACCCAGCTAGGGATCGAACTCAGGACCTTCAGTTTCACAGCGAAAGCGGGTGAGTACTGCTGAGGTGTCCCATACCAGGACGAAACAGCATCCAGTGCTTCCACATTTTCAATGGTTCCTCAACTGATATCAGTCCATGATGAATACTACTTCTAAATAAATATTTGTTCCCCCTGTTGTACGAAAGATGTTTGCCTTCCGATGAAATTCACTAAATTTTATTCAGTTGATTCACATATATAAAAAGTCCATAATTAAACTGTAACTTAAGGAATACAGAAATAACAGTGTTCAACTGAGTTTCTTAAAGGTGTAATCAAGAAACAAAATTAACCAAACCAACTTTCATATTGATTATTCACTGAGGGATAACTGATTTCATTATATCTGGCCTTAATTACTAACCAGATTTTATTGGTGAAGTTTGCAGAGTAGCTGCCAAGTTCGGAGACTCAGCATTGCGGTACACTTTGGTTTATGTTAATTAGTTGGTGAAGGAGACCGTCAAGGAGCTATGATATCCGTGCTTAGTTGTGTTTGAATCTGTAGAGGGATATCAGTTACCCAGAGCCGTAAACATACCTTACTGATGAGTACTAACAATCACGAAACCGATTTCAGGTTTTCCAGACAAATGACAAACTAGTCAAGATCAACTCATGAATGTTTGATTCGACAATTAGTTCTCGAGAAAATAATCATAATTTTTGAGATCGGTTGATGAATTGACGAAATTTTACTGAGTTCATTTTTACCTTGTCATAGATCGCCTATTTCATCACTGCAAACATATCTCAGTGAGAAAGTTGATCTAGTTAAATTTTTAAGTGAAATAAATGGGGTTATAAAAATACTTTTTTTTAGAGCATTCCCAATGTGTTTAGAAAATCAACAGATTTTTCCGCATGTTTCACTACGTGAGGCCCCAGTCACTTCAACAGAATTCCCTAGGTTGTATTAGTTACCCAGAAAAATGGACATGTTTAATAGTGGTTGTTAAGACTGAATGTTTTCCAAAATGTAATGTTTTCAGCCAATTTCGTCGGAATGCCTTGAGGATTACCCTGGCAGCCACTGAAATAGCCAATTAGTTTTCTTTTTATTATATTGAGAAGAGAGTTTTATCATGAATGGCTAGCCCTCAGTCAATATCCAACATAGGAATAGACATCACTGCATAACGGTTCAAGTTGTCACACCTCATATCAACACATCAAGTGACAAAGCAGTAAGATGAAAGATAAAAAGATAAATTGGTCAGACACAGTAGTAAAAGAAATGGAGGAAGAATGAGAAAATGCTGCATTCAGCATTGAGTATAGTGGTTAGGATGAAGATGAAGTGCAGATACATCTGAACCACTGACATCGACCGAGAGCCATATCACCTAGAGTCTTCTACCACTGGTTTCTCTTGTCACCCAGACCCAACTGGGTAGTCTACATTACCCTACATGACTCGGACTAACATTCGAAGAATTCAGGGTCTGACACCATGCTTTGATCCGACTGTCCTTAGCTTTTTTTCAACCTGAACCTACTTCAGCTAACATTATGTGATGAAGTAAACGCTTGCGACTAGGCATGGATAACACATTTCCTAGCCACATGGGTCACTGAAGGCTCGTGACCTCGTCAACTGAATTTCCTCTTCTCCCTAAACTTGCACACCCTACCTCTGCTGTAATTGGGCGGTGATGCAAGAACACATGACCGATATCTTGAAGAAAACCGTGGCAATCAAACACTTGAAGCCTTCTTGAAGCCCTCAACCTTAATGACTGTGTTTCAAGGTCAGATAATAGAAGTGAGTGAACTGCATCGCAGTATACTCATCCTTTTATAGTCACGGTGGCGCTATAAATGGCATAAGTTGGCGAAAGGCAATTGAGCTTTTTGTATCTGTGCATAGATTTCGTCGGCCACTGAGCCATCAGGGCTGATTCTTCCTCCTAGGTAAGGCAAGTGTTCAGTGCACTCAACCACTTCACTCTCTATTGTTAACCGTGGCATAGCTGAAGATCAGTCCTGGAGCAACCATTTGTATATTTTTAGTCATGTTTACGTCCGTACCGAATTTATTTCTGGATAGCTTGTATATATATGTTGGCTACTTCTGTTTTTTGATAAGTGTTTTACATTAAACTATGACCTGCAACCAACACTGTTGATTAACACTTAACGCAAACAGGCTAGACAGTGTGTTTAACTAATGTTTGTATTAGAGTGATCAGATTTTTAACAGAGGTCAAAGCAGTCAAAAGAGAGTGTGTACCATCCAGTTTATCATGTGGAGGATGTCGCAAGTGTCATCAATAATTAAAAAAATCATCACTTCTGCTAGTTTTCTATAGCGAAAAAGCATGGATCAGTTGGTAAGCAGTGACGAACGTTATGATCTGACTGTGAAAAGTAATTTACTAACATCATCAATTTGAGATCAGCCCCTCCGACCGTACATCATAGTAGTATACAAAGAACAAGTGGATAGTAGACGCTGGCCAGACCGATGAAAAGACCCTAGAACCCTGGATTTCGCCGCCGATGATTTATTTCTAATGTCCTGTGGCACAAACTACAGACATGCGTCATCAACAGCTGCCAACTACGCCCACTCGATACTGATACTGAAGATCAGACAGGTGGCCAGAAAGGATAAGCAGTAAGAAACTCACTCAGGCTGGCTGGCTGGCTGACTGACTGACTGACTGGCTGGCAACGAACCAACCAACAACCCATCGCCCAACAGATATGCAGAATAAGAAAAAGGAGATGGACTGGATTGGAAATACACTGAGAAGACTGTTTGGGATTATCACTTGCCAGGCCAGGCCATCGAGTGGAACCCGCATGCGAAACGATGAGTTAGGCATCTGAGTCGAGGGTGACATGGAGGAGATGGTGTAAGGAATAGACAAATAATAATCATTATTGTCATTATTAATGATAAGTTGACATGTGTTGATTTTGCCAGGAATTTTCATTTTGCCCAGCATTATTTATTTGTTTAAAGTAAGTTGACTAGAAATTTCTACAATGTAGCGTGATGATTAAACACAAGCGTGTTTAGTTATTATGCACTCCAGAATAAAGTGTAATTACATTTTGGTGGATTAAAGTCTATGCGCAGGGTTTATTTTGAAGTTCTTTGCTCATAGTATTGTTATTATTTTTTTTTGTCAAGATGCACTATTGAGATGATTAGTGTACTATTTTAATTGTTAACAGTTATTGATTTGTATTGGTTGATGTACCATCTGATTAATTGAAGGTCTAATACCTCGATATCCAAATTCTTGGTTACCCTTAAAAGTAACACTGGTAGACAAGGTTGGTAGGTATTTTTTTGGTTGATCAACTTTGTAAATAAAACTATGTAGATTTCAATAAGATCATACTATTTTACTGATGAGATAGATGACAAGAGAAAAGATTCACGCCCTTTGAATATTGTGCAACCATATTGGTGAATAATGTCAGAAAAATAACTTCTCATAAGTAGAGTAAATCCAATCATAATAATCACAGGTTATCAACTTTTCATGACATTAAGACATAAGAGACGTTTTTTAAGCTAGGAATTGGCTCAGGTTAAATGAGTCTTAATGGGCAAAGCATCACTCACTGGGAAGTAGGTACATTCCACTGATGAGTCCTAAATAGGACGAAACACGCGTACTGCATTCCACTGCTAGCCATTAATATCATTAATAGGATTATTGTAGTCATTAATATGAGATTTGAAAATAATGGCAATATGGAGGCATCCTGCCAGCAGTGCATATATCGATAGTGGCCGATCATTTCAGCTCAATCAACGACGGAGACGCACATGCTATAGTATCATCGCCCAGTTTCTGTCTTACTTGAGATGTTTATCTCTGGATTTAATTTTCCTAATGGTAAACTATCTGTATTTTACCTGTCATTCAATGTTGTTGGTTTAGAGTAGAATATGATTGAGTTTTTTGAAACTGTAGGGGTGACGTTTAAACACGTTGGTGACCTAATCATTTGGTTCGTCCAACCAAGGTACATCAGAAGAGGTTGCAAACTAGAGATTCATCCATGTTTTTGTTTTATGAAACTCATCGTTGATCTTCCTTGATTTATTTTTAGTGACTGTAACAGTGGGTTATGGTTTCTAACCTCGTTTCACCTTCAAAGTTCTGGGTGGGCAGCTGATATAACCAGCCTGTACTTTTTATCAGTACCTTTTTATCCATTTGAAATGCTTTTTAGATCAAGGTTCGGTGTGGGTTAAACTCATTGATGATATTGAGAATTAATGATATCGCAGATGTGTTTATCCTTCGACGTTTTCTAAGGATAGAATGCTTTCACTAACCTTCATTTCATAAATCCTTCTCCTCCTTTGTCTACTTCGATATCAGTTTTTTCCTATATTCTTTTTCCTTTCATGCTACTGTGAAGTGTAACTGTTTGGACCGATGGACTTTTGTGCAAGGTTCTACATTGATTTTGTCTATCTGTCTATTATCGACGTTACTCTAAGGAGTCTTATTTGAAACTCTTGGATACAATTAGTATAAGATGCTCATTGTAAATACTGTGCCAGTCATTTATCGATAGGGTATCCAAGTAATGTAAATCTTTAGTCTTAGTTTACACCTTTCAGTTATCCAGTCAATCACTTTATTCCTACAGTTGAGGGTGACTCGATGTAGAGTTGAAAAGTTAATAAATAGACATTGTATTTAGACTCACATCATGTTTCAAACCTTCATCAACTGATTTGTACATTTTATTCTTCATCGTGTTATTCCTGATCCAAGTAGTTAGTACTATTCACAACAAGTGTGTTCCACAATTCAGTCTTCATAACCTGAATCAAATACAGTCATGGAGGTTTAACTGTCATTCACTGCATCATATGTTCAATCCTACCACACCTTCGGAGCAGTGGCTCATTCGTTTAGGGAGATGACTATCAACTAGTGGGTCACGCACGGGTTGGGATCCCTCTCTATCTACCGAGGTTTGGGCAGCCAAGTAGTATTATTAGCCTTCACACAACAGACGTAGCCCATCACCTACTGCACAAATGCACACGAATGTAATTCGACCATTCGATTCTCAGCCGAATATAGTGCTATTGAACCGTGACGCGAAACCCTCCCTTGAGGCGTGAGATTTTGAGTATATTTTTGGTGAGATGAATCAAGGCGCACTTTGCAGTCGTTTTGATTAACCTGAAGGATTACGATAAACTGCTGGTCTTGTTTCAAGTGGCTGGTGTTGGTGTTTATATCTGGAAATATATCTTCTTTTGCACCCTCACAACCACTGGACACAGCCAGCTACGGTTCTTTATTTTGATTGGAAAGGTAGTTTTCTCAGCAAATAGTAAACTACTCTGGCTATTTCAGTAGGTGAAAGATGCCCTTTTTAGTCACATGATTTGAGTGAATCTACAGGTCACCCTAACAAACACTGAAATAACCAAGCTCATTTTCCGATTTCGGCAACTGATGCGACAGCCGATTACACTTCTCTTTTCTATGACAAAGTACTTAACCCAGGAAAAATACCAGAGCTTGATTAGTTATTTCAGCAGTTGTTAGGGTGGCCCTTTAAAGGAGTCACTCTAAAAGCCACCTCAGCAACAGCCAAAATAACCAATCAGAATTGTTTTATTTATGGAAATCTGGCTTTCGAGACAAAATACAGAAACGTGATTTATTCTTTTAATCGTTGCAAGGGTAGCCTGTGAAGTCACTGCATGATTTACTCAGGCCCCATTTTCGAGGCTTTGTTGTTTCGTCTGGGTAGGTACTTTTCCTTAAAATAAAGGGATGTAATTGGCTATCTCATCATTTACTTGGATGCCCTGTAAAGTCACCCGTTTGCAGTTTTGTACTAAAAAACTACCTTTATAGTCAAACTAAAGAAACTTACTTTAGTATTTCGGGTGACTTCATAAGCCACCGTAGCAACGATTGGAATAACCAATCAGGTTGCTTCATTTTGACTGGAAAGGCAGATCCTCATAAAATAAAGTTTCTTTAGTTTGACTATAAAGGCAGCTTTTTAAGTACAAAAGTGTAAATGGGTCACTTTACAGGCGATCCTAGCAACTGATTAGTTAGCCAGTTACATGCCTTTACTTAAAGGAAAGTACTTTCCCAGACGAAACACCGAAACCTGATCGGTCAGTTCGACAGTTGTTAATATGGCCTTTAGAGTCACTCACTATAACCAGCTTCTTCAGTGGTTGGTAGAGTGGTGTTTAGTCCCTTCATTTTCTCAATACATTTTCACTTGCCTATGCTTTCCTACACTTATTAGTGACCAACTGGATTGCAGTAAGCCATAGAATCAATTTTAAAAGCCACCCTAGTAACAACTGAAATAACCAATTAGATTTCTCTATTTCCAGCAGAAATGAAGGAACCGATCGGTTATTTCGATCGTTGCAAGGAAGACTTTTAAAGTCACCTGAGTGACGTTCACAACACACTAAATTACATCCATACACCAAAGTCATGCAGGTTAAAATGTAAGAGATAGAGTTAGCAGTTAATTACCTTTCAACAAAACCTGTGAAAATGCTGACAAAATGACTGTGAAATAAGTTATGAAGTAATCTACCTTTGAAAATAGGTGCGGTGGAACTAACCAAATTTTATATGCTTTTTTCTTTGATCAGTCGTAGTATTTAGCCTTCGTAAATCACCCAGCTTTGAAGGTAATTTTCGACAGTCTTGTAGTAAAATATGGAACATTACTGTACAATGTACTAAACTGTAAGTACACATTTAAAGATTTCTCTTCGATTCCACAGATGAAGTGCCCTTTGATAAGATATTAAAAAGCAATTTGTATCCACTGTGTCATTAGTAAGGAATCTCCATGTTAACCCTCACAGTATACATGCGGTTCAAAGTATTTCATACTAATCTGCCCAACATTAAGTGTATGTGTGCTTACACGATTGTTGAGTGAAACTGTTAACTGACTATACATACATATGGTGGGTTAACTTCGTAAGAAATAACCGGATAATGCATGTTATCAAAACTGAAGAGCATCCCCCCCCCTTAGTTATCATTTTGTATAATGTTATCGATTTGTTTGAAAGTAATCTTTGAAAAAGGTATCCACAATGGTAGTGAATGGCTCTCATGAAAGTGCAGACACTCTATTCCAAATTGTAAATGATAGTCTGTTATGTTTCACTTTTACTTTTTTATGTTGAGTTTCTCGAGTTTATCATTAGTGAAAATCATCAACTGGCTTAGTATCTATGCAGCCTCAGGGAGTAATCACATTTTCTTTGAGAAATAATCTGCTATCCCCAGAAACGTTTAAGCGGTGTGGTCTACGAGCAAATCACTTCAGAATGAAATGTGCACAAAACCAGTGGTGTTTTTGCCTGTGATACTAAACGTATGTATTGGGATCATGTGTCAACAACTGCCTAGCTTGTGCTCAAATCTTTCTACTGATTCCTTTAAACCAACCAACATAGAACATAGATGATCTATTTGCAAATGACTTGCAAATTTCACGGTCTTTATTAACATCCTTTAACTGTTTGACTATAGTCTCAACAAGGTTTCCATTGGAAAGTGCCCAGCCAAGATCTCAAGGTGGGATCTCTGATGCAAAGGTGTCATGAGCTAACGGAACATACTACTACTGAAAAACTTGCCTAGTTGTACACCATTCATGCTGATCTGTAGATTTTACCAGTCAGGTTAACACCGAATAGCTGTTTCACTCGCTTGGTGTTGAGCTCATCAACCGTTTTCCCGGACGAATTCAGCTCATAGGGCACAACCAATTCAGATGCCTGGCTAACTGACTTGTATTGGGGGGTATACCTTAGATAGGATGATCAATTTGCTAGTGGTTTGTAAATCAGCCTGCACATTTTCTAACTACTCGAGTTCAGTAGTATATTTCAACATTGAACATACTGCAAATACTGGTTATTCAGGTTGAAACAAAAAAATATATTCTACATACTTTTTCAAGCTGATTGGCAATATATAGATGAGTGCAACTTGTACACCATCAAGTTACTTTCTTTGTATTTGCTGTACTGTGACAATATCATATTTTGTCGATTTCTACTCACTATTACATCACCCTTATTTTATAAGTTATCACTTTTGTTTATGATTGAAATATTATTGATTTCAATTGAACATAACAAGTGAATAAGGTTGATAAGGTGCTCAGTGACCTTGATTGAATATAAGTCAAATTTATAAGTGTTCATTTCGTGAATTGAATTAATTGATTACAAAACACTTTGTCTTACTTGTTCGTCTGTGTACTTCAGTCTTATAAAATATGATTGTGTTCACTATTGCCCTTAATGATCATATCATATCATGTGCTGGTCAATCAGGCTCACAATTCCATAATACCGGACTAATATTATCTAGTTAGTTGTATAAACTATAATAGCTTGAGTAGGAGCTTCATTCTCGTAATCTAATGCTAGAGTTATGCTTATTGACTTGTGAATCTTACCTTTCCTTGAAAATCTCTCTTTGTACATGTCAGTTTCATGTAACTTGTCGCTTCTTATGGATACATCTGGTCATTGAGGAATGCTGTTATTGTGTACTGTCGATATTGTCAGTTGCAGCTGTTCTCTGAAACAGTATACTATGCAAGTATTATTATTATTTGTCCCTTGGGTTCCTAGTGGAACATACGGCTTCAGTAGCACGTCTCCATTACACTCTCTTCTCTGCAATCTTTTCAACCTGGCTCCACCACTGCCCACAACCTCTCATTTCTTCCTCATACCATCTCCTCTATGTCACCCTCACCTCGGACGCCTAACTCGTCGTTTCCTATTTTGGTTCCACTCGATGGCTTCGCCTGGTGAGAGATGTATCCAAACAACCTTCTCAATGTACGTCCAGTCCAATCCATCTCCACTCCCTCCTTCTGCATATTGTTGGGTGATAGGTTGTAGGTTGGTTCGTTGACAGCCAGCCAGCCAGTGTGAGTTCCTTTTTGCTTATTCTCACCATTCTGGCAATCCATCTGGGCTTCAGTAACGAGCCAGCGTTGGTGGCAGTTGTTGATGAATATCTATAGTCTGTTGGAAATCCCTTTCGTAACGCGCCAAGTTCTCAACCATCACATAGAAGCACTGACTCACTTGACTGAATTGGTGTTGAAAATCCGGATGTTGTTCAGGCTTTATGCTGAGTGCAGAAGACCTCCACACTGGTTTCGGGTTAATGCAAGAAGGCCTGTCTTGCTGTCTTTCCGATCCTGGCTGCTTTGACGTCCTCGTTTGTGCCATCGCCACCTGTAGTTGAGACAGTGCTGCCTAGATAGGTGAAAGAGGCTACTTCATTTTAGTTTTTCCCATTGATGGTGATTGGAGCTTGTTGTTGTTGTTGGTTGGGTATCTATCTTCATGACCTCTATCTTCTCTACTATGCAAGTAAAGTATGAAATTTTTTCATTACTAAATCTATGTGTGTGGTTTACTGGCTTGAGTACGTCAATTTGAATCAATAACTTTCAGCCCTGCCTTGTTTGATATGAACATAGTACGAAAACTCCTCCGATAACAAGTGTGGTTTACAGTTGAGTACATAAACACGTACTGAGTTATTTATTATCTACTAAATCTGTAGTAACAAATATCTATTCACGAAAACGGAGTGATGTCATACGATTACTCGTAGACAACATTCTCAAAATATATTGGAGTTTAGATGCTACTTTCAACACTAAGTAGGGTGAACGGTTACTGGGGTTCTTCAAAATTTCTCCCTTTGTTGTTGGTGTACAGGATATAATTGATAATTCCACGTTAAGCTGTAAGCTACTTCTATTGATGATATGATAATGATGCATGTAACCGCAACTGGGTCCCAAATACGAAGAAATGTACATTGTCGATCCCATCTCTAACCGATAAAAATACAAAACCAGAAGTTGATTATATTTCGAGTGCCTTTTTGAAGGTGACAACTATTCAACGTATCTTTACGGCCATTAGTCAAACAATATAACATTAGGCTTGTCCTTTGTAGTGGTTGTGTCATGTTCGAGCCTCTTCGAAGGGCAACTTTAAAGGCCACCACAGCGACAATCGAAATAACCAATTAGGTTCCTCCATTTCGGCAGGAAAGACAGATTTTCATGAAATAGAGAAGTCTAATTGTTTTCAGCTATTGCTCCGGTGGCCTATAAAGTCGCCTCTTGGTATGGTATCTGGTAGCACAATTTATATGAAGTTCCCAAAATACTCTCGCTTTTCTTATTAACCCAGACACTAGCTGATTTACCTACGTCAGACGGAATAAACGACAGGAGATAACGCAAAGTATAAATTGTGATGTATTAACAAAAATGGAATGACTTTAGAGGCCACCACACCAACTATTGAGATGATCAATTATGTTTCCTTATTTTATGAAAAACAACGTTTTTGACAGGATTATTGAAACCTGATTGGTGGCTTCAACAGTTCCTAGAGCGACCTTTAAAGTCACTCCAAAAATGAGGCAACAAAATTCCAAACCGGTAGCAAGCAGATAGTTCGTTCTGTATCAGTATCAATTGTAAGGTGAATGTTAAGTATATCAACAAACAGAAGAGGACATATATGCTACAGTAGTCCACGCTGCTCTAACTGATTTCAGCACAGTGTTTGTTATAGGTGGAAAGAAGAGAGATTAGGAAATAGAAACTAATAGGGAAATTTTAAATCCCAGTAAGTCGTCTTAAAAAGGTAAGGAAGAGCTAATAAAACACTAACGAAATCTGATGTGACAATTACGATGAAGGTAACTTGTGGATGTGTCCATTCTTCTAAGGTCGACTCTGAGCCATATCACTTAAAAGTTTCCAAAAAACGAGTTAACTTATCAGCACTCAATGCCCCTAAGATCTTTATGGCCACGGTATTTAACGCTCGTAAACAACTTTAAGAACAATATTCTTCCACTTCATTTCCCTCAAAATAAATAATAATGTAATATAGATCCCATTGGTTAAATCATTTCTCCTCATTTAACTTCAGTGATACAAACCTCCCTATGGTTTTATTGCTTCGAAATCAGGTGCGTTACTTCATTATCTATAACTGATAGAATTCAGTACCAGCTGAAGTGTTGAAATACTGTTTGGTAGCATATTAATCATCGTTCAAACTGTTAATATGTCTGTACTGTTGCACTAATCATAGTTATCGTGTCTCAGACACCTAATGAATAACGATTTGATGCTTGAAACAGTGTGATCTGGATTCAAGTCTAAGTAGGAACGATATTACTCCCTGGGAAGCAGGTACATTCAGTTGAGTTGAAAGAAGGAAGCAACCTGCCTTACTTCTAGTACTATATTGAATGTAAATGATTGTTAATATATATCACCACCACCACCACCACCAACAACAACAACAACAACTCAGTTTGTACACATTTACATTATGCATAAAATGTGAAAGCGTCCTATTTCTAAAACGGATTGTGAATAAGTTTCCGCACCTAGTACCAAGTAGATGTGATAAATCGGGATCCCACAGCAAAAAAAACTTGTAGTTGTGTATTGACACATATTCCAAAACTCAGATAAATATATCACTGACATGTATGCACAGGGAATTCAGAGAATTCTATCTGGAATGCACCAACTTGCACAGCTGTTCATAAGAGTACAAGCTAGTTACTGGCACACTATACATAACCAACTAATAAGATTAGTATGACATAAACATTTATCTCATGGATTTTTTTATTAAGTTGGAAGTGACTTGAACGTACAAATATGACCCACTGATTTTGAGTGACTTTTAAGTTCACCTAGCAACGGCTAAAATAAACAATTAGAGGCCACTTCTCATTCATTCATTTGTAAACGAATTAGTTTGAAGGTCACCCTAGAAACCGTTGAAATAACTAGTCAAACTTCGGTACTTTTTCTAGGATGGTGTTTTTTTCACAAAATAAACATAAATAGTTATCTCAGCAGTAGCTCTTAAAGTAATACTAGTAATCAAGTTCACCGCAAAAAGCTTTATAATGTTATCAGACAGATTTGAGGTTGGTTCCACATACCGAAGTTTGGACTGTCAGATAGTATCATTAGCCCTGAAACAATGAGTGTACCTCATTACCTACTGCACGAACGTGTACAATGTTGACTTGTCAAACTTCGTAGCTTGGATTGACTTGAAAGATCACTCTAACAACTACAGTAGTAATCAGTGAGAGTTCTACATTTTAGGAGAAAAAGGCTACTTTTCTAGACTAAATAAAATAATTTAATTGGTTGTTATAGTCGTTACTAGGGCGTGGCCACTCAACTGGTCATCTGATCAGCTGTTAGGATGACCTTTGAATTCAGTCAGTTTTTTCACAAGTAGATAGTTTAATCAGTTATTTCAGTGGTTGGTAGAGTGTCCTTCAGAGTTGTGTTGATGACGGCCAACAGTGTCATCAACGACATGTATTCATTTCTAGTCATAGTTGATTATTGACTTAGTAATTATACCATAGCATATCCTGATAAACAATGAAGTTTCAAAAAGAATAATACTGATTTTTATATAGACATTATACGTGCTGTGAGATGAGTTTTAACAAAACATAATTCATTTTTCATTTCAGTATATTATCTTACTTATTGAATTTGAAAATCAATATGATAAATTTGTGTTGATTCACTTTTGTCTACAGGATCGCAGAGGCTCTTGTGACAAGTGAAGAATCTCATTTAGCATTATCCAATGCGTATGGAAAAGAAACTGTTGAATGTGAGCAAAGAATTCATAAGTTTGAGGAGAGATTATCTCCAGAAAGTGATAGGTTATTATCTTCACCTCAACCAACCGATGCTACTCTTACCAGTCAACCGGTGCTTGAAGGAAGTGAAAAGTTATCTCGAATATGTTTAAATTCCTCAGTTGATTCATCTATACATAGTCCTGCATCTTTTACTACAACATCTGCACAATGTATAAATTCTTCTAGGACTAGTCCTTATCCACCTGCTTCTTCAAACCCGGTACAATTTATTGATAATCATCCTTCTAAGCAGGTTCATCAAGGATTATTATATAATTTGCTCATTTCTAAAGAAAATTCTTCACAAAATTCAGTAACCTCGAAAAATTCACTTTCTACTTCTCCCGGTCAATCACTTGTGGAAAATAATGAGAAATCAAGTGATTTGAGAATAGACAGTCCACTATCAAATTCTCCAGTGTTATCCTCTTCTTTCGTAACTCCTCATCATATGAATACAAGTAATCATTGTGTTTCGGTTAAAAACTCTACAGTGTATTGTAATTTACGTCATCGAGCAAACTCTTTTGGATGTAAACTTCCCAATAGCCGACCATATACCCGACCACATGCTTCATCTGTTGGTGCAGCTTCCGATTTTTATCCTAATCTTAAGGCTCGTGTACAACATCGTCGTCATTTGGAAGGAGCAATATCTGATTCAATCTTTTCAAAACCAAAAGGTACATTGTATCATCGAGCACTTTCAAAGTCACATGAAAATGCAATGAATAGCTCGCATATTGACACTCGTTCACAAAGTTTAAGTGCTATTCTACCTCAAAGGTCTAGTGTTTCCTCGTCCGGTATATCTAGTCCTCGAGTTCATCAGCAAAGTTTGTCTGCTCAAGCTAGAATCATGGATGTTTCTTCTGATCTAACTACTCCACAAATCTCAGGGTTTGGTTCAATGGCTTACAACAATCTCCTCAAACGTCATCTCTGTCAAATGATTCTGGTTCTGAAGAGCCGATTGATCTCACTGGTTATTCTATGGTTTTGTCACCAAGTATTACTTCATTTTCTTTACCTTCTACTATACCCGGTGTTTTTGATAAACAAAATGGAAATTGTCCTTATGTACAGTTAGCTAAGAAAACTGCTCGTCCGGTGCAAGCACGAATTACCGAGTGGTTACGACAAATCACTGAGTTTGTAGCTCTTTCCACCCCTCTTGTTTCAACTTTGAAACCTAAATTATGGACTTTAAATGGTTTATCTAAACAAGTACATTGTTTGAATAAGAAAAATGATAGTTTTCCTTGGTTATCTTTACTTGGACAGTGTTGGCAAAAATTGTTAGCGTTAAGTATGGTTGAACATTCTCTGGATGTTGTTGTCGTTGAAGACAAATCACAATATGAAGAGGATAAAAAGTACCAGAATCCTATTCAACTTGAAATTCCATGGTCTTTACTTCCAGACATTCAAAAATGTGGAGTAACAAGAAATAGGCGACCTGATCGAAAATTTGCTAATGAACTCCTTCAGTCCTTATCAGAAATACGTCAAGCTGGTCTAAGTGCACAAGAATTTTATCTACTACGACATGTCATTCTGTTAACGGGTATGTTTTTGTATACATATGACGATTCTCCGTTGTTGTTTTTACTTTTTTTAATTGTAAAATTTTGTTCATTCATCAATTTTAAAGTCGTACACTAAACGACGAATATCAATCTTGAGCATTGTGTTTGATGAAACAGTATCGTCAAAGCTTCATTAATGTCTACATAGTGCTGACTAGAAATTCTTTCCTAATAGCTTATAAGAATTGTGGTTTAATCAACCAAGTACTCAAAGTCCGAAATTTTGAAGTGGATTTTTTCTCTCCATTATCTTAGTGAATGAAATCTACTAAAAATTAGGTTTTTAAAGTCTTTATTGAGTTATTTGTATTGAACTGGCTTCATCACTTACAAAGTAGAACACAGCTCATGTGAATAGCAGTTCAGTGAGGTTCACTATGCAATTCTATAAGTTTGTCAAGACTGAATAATACTGAGAATAATAGACAGGTCACACAATCATTAAGTACTTCAGTCAAAGTTTCTACACTTCCAAACACCAATGCAAAGAAAAGATATGACTTCGAAGTTGAAATAGTCAATTGGAGAAGTGAGTGAAAATAGACGAGGATTTTCGAAGATGTTTAACGTTTCAAAGTTATTCCTCTATACCATTGTGGTTGACTTTGAGCTAAGTCATCAATAATCTCCGATGGTTGATTCCTATCATCGTCAAGATCCTAGCCAGACAGCTTGCGCCCTCCTACTTGGTTAGAATAAAGAATTCATGCATTGATCCCAATCCTTTTTTGACCATATGTGGTTTTCTTTTATTCTAGTCTTAATTCAACTACTATCAGATATCGAGATAGACAAACCACCATGGTGTGCGGAGGACATTTCACTGAAGATTCACAATCTCATCGATTGACTTGCCTTCCTTACCTAGTACTCTGCATCGAAACTCAACACTGGTCACCTGGTTATCCCGTTGTATGCGAGAAATTCGATAAGTTAACCTGTAACCTCTATAATCTTAGTATAAGGGTAGGATTTGAACACTTTGGTGGAGTCTAATGCCATATTGAATGCCTATTTGACAGTGAACATAGTGTTGCAGTATTATTTACTGGATAGTGTTTTGAAACGTTAGTAGTCATGTCTTACAGTAGTATATAATAGGACAGACGACTGACTATCCTACAGTATAATCATCAATTAATAGGTAGTTACATATCCCGCTGATATCGTAATCGGGATAAGGTGGTGGTAAATGGTGGATGGGCCTTTTTGTATCAAAGCTGAGATTTTGTCAGCAACCCTGAAGTAAATGAAGTGGACACTGGATTCCACCACTTTACTAAATCAGTGCAAACCGGTGATGAGTCATCATCTTATATTTCACGGGTGTTAGTAGTTCAGTCTTTTGATTTCATTCAGTTTGGTCTAGTGTGCACTTTACATTGGACAGAAATACAGTACAATCGTTTACAAGCACAACAACAAGTACAAGTACGATGTGTTTTTTTATTGTTTACCATTGATCATTAGTTAGGGAGATTTGGAAAAATTTTAACCATTTGTTTGCAATTTATTGATATCAGCATACTTTAACACCTAAATCACAGGTTCCTTTCTGTAATTAAGCTTGAAAAGGTCTGTAGTGCTGAAGTATCAGGAATTAGAATGAGATAACCATTCATCGGCTTTTTATGTGATTAGTTCTCTAACTAATATCAGTTGTTAATAATTACTGTCATTTCTGTCATTTCTTATTTTCTCAAACAGTTGATGAGCCCGATACTCTACCTACACTGGGTTTAAATGTAATTCGTGCTTCAAGGTGTATGGATACCAATAGAAATGATCAGTCAAATGCTGTTGCTAATCTACTAAAAGATGGAACTCAGGTGCCTATTCTATCTCGAGACAATGTTCCACCTACTGTCACCTTTGATTTAGCCTGCTTAGCCAGTGGACTTAAAGGTCTACAAGTTATGTGCCCTTATCGGATAGCAAATTTATTTTGTGGTCATTTGCGCAGCACTTCTATTTTGAATCAAACTTTCATTCTTGATATGCATCTAAAGTATTTGTCAGCACTTAAAGATTTACATACATTGTCTGCTTCAACACAAATCACCGCCAATATCGTTGTCAATAATGGTAGCGGTAATAATGGTAATAATAACAGCAATAATAATAATAATAATGGTACGAACAACAACAACAACGACAACAATACGAATAATAAACATTCCTCGTTTGAAAAGACACCGGTAAACAGAAAAAGCATCTTGGAACAATTGTTTGATAGTGCTTGAAAGCAAACAAACTTTCAAGAACTATCAAACAATTGTTCCAAGATGATTTTTCTGTTTACCGGCGTCTTTTCAAACGGGGAATGCTTATTATTCGTATTGTTGTTCTTGTTGTTGATCGTACCATTATTATTATTCCTGTTATTATTACCGTTATTACCGCTACTATTATTGACAACGATATTGGCGGTGATTTGGGTTCAAGCAGACAATGTATGTAAATCTTTAGGTGCTGACACATACTTTAGATGCATATCAAGAATGAAGGTTTGGTTCAAAATAGAAGTGTTCCGCAAATGACCACAGAATAAATTTGCTATCCGATACACACATATGTATATATATATACATATTATACATATATATACATATATATGTTTATATACATATATATACTACTACTACTACTACTGCCTTAATATTAAAATATACACTCAGACGATTTTTTAAACAAATTTGATTTGTCTTTTTCTTCGTTGATTCATTTTAAAAGGCTAGTACCAGTACCAGTTCATAAGATATTGAAGCCCAGATCTATCACCTAGACAATTTCATGTTTTGGCTTGTTACACACATGATTGCAGTGTGTTAATTGCCTTACTGCGTTAAATGGTGTCTACTCTGAAGAATTGACCGAGGCATATAATGCATGTCTATTATCTAGGTCATCGTTCACTCACCTGTTCGTCATTCTCATCATGTACATTTTTCTAATTAGATGTCCTCAAAGTTTTGTTTAGGTGTTATCCATGTATAACACGACGTAGTTCACACTCTAGGCTCATTAGCCTTCTCATCCCGTTTGGTACTAGTTGATCACATAGTGGATGATTCATCTCATTTTACACTACATCGAGTTCAAGATCACAACAGTCGAAATGTGTCACTTAGATTAGTGTCGATTTTACATGACAGTAGGATTCTTTTTAAAAGTACATGTGTCTGTGGCGTACAGTGAAAAAAGCCCACCTGTAGTATATGAGTGACTATAAGGGCAACCACAGCAATAACTGTAATAACCAATCAGACTACTGTCTACTTTGTGAAAATCTGCCCTTCTAGCCAAAATGGAGAGACCTGATTGGTTATTTCGTTCGTTCGTAGGGTGACCTTTCAATTCAGTCGTAGTAGGTTTGCATTATGTTTCGGCTATACCACAGTAGATACTCAATCAAGATTTTTTCTCACTGGGTTATTGTTTTGTTGTGACTGTCATATTGATTGAGTAACGGTTGTCTAACTAGGTTGGGGGAGTGTAGCTCATAACAGGTGATTGTAAAAGTCATCCTAGCAAGTAAATCTTTCAACGATTAGATGGATCTCGTGTATGTCAATATTTAATTAGGACTGGTGCTGTTGAACGAGTTTTAAATAGCATCTTTAATACTGCCAAGTGAGATACTCAGTGATGGCATTGAATGGAGGTCACGCTATATTGTGAACTAATAGAAGGAGGAAATATGGATCATTGGATTCCGACTCAGTGACTCAATAGTAAGGTCCTGGCAGCAGAACCTGAAGGCCATGAGTTCGATCCCTGATGGGGTCATGGGTGTACGCTGCTGTCCAGTATTCTTCCAACTGATATCAGTCCATGAAGAATACAAACCTGAAATCAATACTCCCACAACTCGACTGGTAAAGCAATTTTGAGTAAAGTATTTCAAAATGAACTTGGTACAGCTAACGGGAGACATCAGGCAATCCTCAACATAAAAGAATAAAGTTAGGTTTTGAAAACTGAAAGGGGGAGGGTAACGAAATAACTGCAGTTTGAAGAGACAAGAGGAAGTCACATAAGGAATTCTCGTTAATTCGAAGATACAGCACGGCCATATCTGATTTCACTTCTCAGCCTTATCTGATAACATCTCGAATAACTAATTTGTGTGACCTGTTGTACTTCAACCCTAGGGGTTGTACTGTGCAAACTGCCGTCGGTCTTTCGTCCCATAGTTTCAAATCATAAAACACCCACTTCTCTTATCCTGTCTTATGACCAGCAAACAATCAACAATATTTTATCCCACTGAACGGTTTACGTAAGATTTATCCGAGCCAAGATTAAACATTGGGGCTTCGGATAAGTTAGATTAACTATTATACTGAAGAACATCTTCTGGGAAACAACTGTTGTGTGACTCGAAACTCTGTAGATAGGCTAGTACTTTCAACAGTCATAGTGAACTGACTGTAGTAACTGAAGGAACTGTAAGAACAACACGTAAGTACGTTTCATGTGTAATCAAAACAATGATAGAGTGAATAACTGAGTATAGAGTTTTAAATTAGTCAGGTTTGATTATTGGTCACGTAATTGGGACAGTGTTTTCACATTCTCATTGCAATACTGTTTTGAGTTAGAGGCTAAATACTCGGTAGATGCTTTGATCTAAAGAGACACTTAACTGAATGAACTAATTTCCTAGTTTCAAAGTTGAGATTTAATTTGCAAAGTATTACATTACATTACATGATTTACTTCATTCACATGATTGACAGCGACCAGAACAGGTTCATTCACTGAGGGTGTGTATTTGAAGACAGATGGAAAACCAACGTAGAACCTCACATACAAGTGGATTACTTCAAGTTGACACACTTCACTTCAGGAGCATTCAAAGAAAAAATTGGTGGGGAAAGACATATAAACGAAGGTAATATAAGAGTAGAGGGAATTTGAACACTAAGTTTAGTAAGGATTTTCCAGCTGTAGAATACGTCAAAGAGTGAATACATCTGTGCCAATGTGACTGATTTTCATCCATTTCAGCAAGGATCCTAAACCACTTATTCATATCGTCTCGGGGATCCTAAAGATGTAGTCTGCACCTCCCTGTATGACTTAGGACAACATTCAGAGACTTCATGGATTGGTAGGACGTTTTAGTTTGAACACTCTAGGCCCTATTCCAACTTACTCTAACTTCTGCTAACATGGCACATCGAAGTAGTTGGTATCTAGATATGCACAGTACATGCGAAGCCACTTATTTTGCTCAGCATTTACAACTAATTGCCACTTCTGTATATCTCTCTACAAATTGATACTAGACTGAAGATAACAGTCAGTAGTTCAATGAGTTAGCAGCATATCTTCGTCTAACTTTGGTGGACCATTTCTAACCTGCTACAGCGAGCCCTATTTGGTTACCAACATTCACAAAAACGTTTTAAGTTATATTGGCCTAAGGTATTCAACTATAGTACACTGGCGTGTTTGCAATACAATGTACAGAATACTAACAACAACACAAATGAGAGATTTCGTAGCTGGAGTTATTGTAACTGTCAGCATCATGAAGTGAATGCTTTTTTCACTATTTCCTGTTGAATTTAACTTTCCTCAAAATTAGATGTGGTGTAGTGGGCGTTGTTGATAACAACGGATATAAGTAGTGTATATATGGAGATGGTGGCAGGAATCATAGGGAATTACCGGCAATGGGTAAGGTTTCTGCCAAGAGCAACGCAGGGGACAACACAGGCGTATTACAGGGGATGCTGCTGATAAGAGTGTATGAAGAGCAGGTCAAGAGCAAAGCAAGACAGGAATGGAGGAGAAACGAAGACATTTGCAAATGGCTGAGTTAGTGCAAGGTGTACTATATGTAACCAGTACCATTCCAATTGTTCTCGATAAAAATTCTGTATTCTAGTTATCTTCTGTCTTATCAATTGGTGTCGCTGTCTTTGTAGATGATGAAGATCCCATAGTCTACAGATTTCGAGGATGGAGATATCAAGGACTTCCTCAGGGACTTGGAGGCGGTCGCGGTGCTGATGGGGATTTGAGGGTCCGGAGGAGAAGGTCGTGGCGCTGGGAACATTGCTGCGGGGCAGAGCGAAAGTAGCATATGACGGAGTGGAACGTGGTGACGGGAAGGAGACTAGGCGGAGAATGGTTCAGTGCCTGGAGGCGAAGTTCGACTGCTCGGCGGACAGGGAGCAGGCGATTCAGCAGTTCCGCAGCGCAAAGCTGGGATTAGACGAAGATCCGCTAGTGTTGGGTGTGAAGTTGACCAAACTACTTCGACGAGCGCTTCCCACGTTGGATGAGGACACCCAACAACAGCTGATGACCGCACAGTTCACTGAGAGTGTCCCGAATGCCATTGCCCACTAGTTAGGACTAGTCAATACATCCCAGCCCATGGACATTAGCGAAATTGCCAAGGTGACCAGACAGCTAATGGGTACAGGAATAGCGGCAGTGGAGTCACGAGAGGTAAATAACTGGCAAGAACAAATCAACAACCTTCAGAAAGAGACAGCAGCACTCCGAATGAGCGTCAACAAACAGATTTAATGCTTCGCATGCGGGAAACCGGGACACTGGCGAAGGAATTGTCCAGAGAGGCGGAAAAGAAAACGTTTTGAAAGATATAATATGAGTTCGTTTTTTCGACTAGACTTGATATCGTAGTAGCCATAGATCGAGGGCGGTGTATGCTAGATTGAGAATAAATGGTCGGGATATCGTGTCTCATAGATACAGGGGCGGCAGTCTCTCAAATAGATAAGAGGCAGTCTCAGAACACAAGACCATGTGCGCTAACGGTCCATACGGTTGGGGGACATGTACTGGATATTGCGGGCTTGTCATATTGCGTTGTTGAGATCAGGAGCCAGAAAATTAGATTCCCATTTATTGTGACCGCTCGCCTACAACGCCCAATCCTAGGTGCCGATTTTCTGAGAGAAGTGGGTGCAGTGATTAAAACGAGAACAGGAATAGTGGTAACGAAGTACGGGTCGTTCAACACTCAGGAAAACAGCGAGGTAGCAGAGATTGAAGTACCAAAATCACCGTACCCAGAAACGCCAAACATCATGAAGGTGGTTAAGAAATACGACAGATTGTTCACAGGAGATGGAGACCTCTATGGTTACTGTGACAAGGTTCAGCATGAAATCCCAGTGACTAGTCAGGTAACGACAACATTCATCACACGGCGAATACCATGTCACTTGGAACAAGAAGTTGGGCACCAGATTCAAAAATGCTAGATGAAGGTATTATTGAAGAGGCTGACAGTCAACACAGTTCTCCAGTACTTTTAGTAAGAAAGTCAAAGGGGAAATATAGATTCTGCGTGGACTTCCGGGAGTTAAATAGCATAACGCAGCTGAAGCCATGTGCCATACCGACGATAGCTGAGACACTGGATCGTTTGCAGAATGAGAAAGTATTTACAGTTCTGGACCTCCACTCGGGCTACTGGCAGCTACCAATAAAAGACAGTGATAAAGAGAAAACAGCATTACCAATTCAAGCGAATGCCATTTGGTCTGGCAGGGGCGCCCTTTACATTTAGACGATTGTTGATGTTGCTGAGGAATTTAGAGAACGTAGAGGTGTACGGCGATGACCTGGTGGTGTACAGCCAGACGGAGGCAGAACACATAGAATACCTTGAAGCTGTTTTGAAACGTATCGATGAGTTTGGACTCCGCATCAATAAAACAAAATCTCAGGTAGCAAAGAAGAGTGTTACATTGCTAGGACACAAAGTTGGAAACGGCAAAATAAAACCACTACCTGAGAAAACTCTGACGGTCAGAACTATCCCAGTGCTGAATTCCAAGAGGAAACTGCGACAATTCTTGGGTGGAGCAGCACTCTACAGTCGGTTCCTCAAAAATTTCAATGAGATAGCAACACCTTTATATAAGTTACTGGGCACCCCCAAATTCGGGTGGACGGAGGAGGCACAAAAAACATTTGATCATATCAAAGAACTCCTACATGACCAGGAGATGACGTTAAAACTACCAATACCTAGTAGGCCATTTATCGTGTCCACCGATGCAAGTGATTATGGAATAGGGGCAGTTCTGAGACAGACTGAAGGAGTAGTGGAGTATGCCAGCCGCGTTCTAACACCCGCAGAACAGAAATATTCTACAATGGAAAAGGAATGTCCAGCGACAGTTTGGGTGCTGGAGAAGTGGAGATCGTACCTCCTCGGTCAACGATTCCATATTGAAACGGATCATAAACCTCTACAGTGGCTTAAGACAGCGACAGACCACAGAGGAAAATTATCACGTTGGGTGTTACGACTGCAAGAATATGACTTCACCATCGGCCATATGGCAGGGAAAGAAAACTGGTTGGCAGAATTCTTGTCAAGATCTGACGAAGAAAATGAGCTACCTGAGATCGCATACGGTGTACATGCAGTGGAATGGACCCCGTTAAAACTTATTCGCCTTCAGAAGTCGAACCCGACATTGAAAGAAGTGATCAAAGCCATAACTGAAGGGACAGAGACACAAACGTCTGTGGGAGATAAAGAGTTGAAAACGTTGTTGACACAGAAAGAACACCTACGGATGAATACTTATGGAATGCTAACGTGGCGAGAAAATGACGGAAGCTGGTTGGCAGTGATTCCGAAATGTCTACGCGACAAAATGATACAAGAATGGCACCAGTTACCTCATACAGGTGACTCACGGACAACTGACCTTCTCAGACAAAGTGCATACTGGCCAGGTATGAGAGAGGATGTTGCGAAATACGTGCTGGGGTGTCCTCATTGTCAACTGATGAAAGGTGATCGGTATGTACGGCCGCCACTGCAGTCGATTCCAGTAGCAGCGGTTGATGACCTGTGGTCGGTGGACGTAATGGGACCATTTCCGCAGACGTCTAGTGGCAACCAATACCTGCTGGTGATGACGGAGCATGCTACACGATGGGTAGACGCTGTCACGATTCCTGATCAACGCGCGAAGACAGTGACCACAGCAGTGATGCAGCATATTGTCGCGGATCACGGTGTGCCGAAGATGATACTGAACGACCGAGGTTCTTGTTTTGAGAGTGAAGAATTGAAATCCTGTTTGGAGCAGCTGGATATCAAGAGGATAAGAACGACGCCGTACCACCCAGAGACTAACGGTTTGACAGTATGGAATAACCGTACACTGAAGGAAGAAGTAGCTAGCTTCGAAAGGAGGAAATTGGGAGACAGAACTGCCGTTAGTATTATTAGCTCATCGTGCCTCGGTACAAGGAACAACGAAGAAGTCGTCGTTCCAGTTAATGTATGGCAGGAAACCACGGCTCCCGATACATAGTAATACCTGGCCCCAACAACAGCCTTGGAACATGACAAGATTGAGAGAGGAGCGGAAACAGGCTATCAGGAATGTGGAACGAAAGCAGAAGGCTGATGCTGAAAAATCTGAGCAGAGAGAAGGAGGAAGTAAATGGAAACCATTTGAGGTTGGAGATCAGGTGAAATGTAAAGAACGAGGATGAAGGTCAGGAGGTGAGTATGGCAGAAAGAAACTACTTCCGAAGTTGGAAGCACCATACATCATAACCGAGAGACGCAGTTCAATTTATACCATCAAACAAGGGAACAAAGAGAAAAGAGTAAACGCCAGCCTACTTCAAAAATGGAGCAGTGGAAAAAAAGATGAAAGAGCAAGTGAAAACCAAGAGAAGACAGCACCAAGACGATGAACACGGTTGCAAGCCCGGAATTTTGAGGAAGGGGGGGGAGACGAGTGTAGTGGGCGTTGCTGATAACAACGGATATAAGTAGTGATATATGGAGAGGGTGGCAGGAATCATAGGGAATTACCGGCAATAGGTAAGGTTTCTGCCAAGAGCAACGCAGGGGACAACACAGGCGTATTACAGGGGATGCTGCTGATAAGAGTGTATGAAGAGCAGGTCAAGAGCAAAGCAAGACAGGAATGGAGGAGAAACGAAGACATTTGCAAATGGCTGAGTTAGTGCAAGGTGTACTATATGTAACCAGTACCATTCCAATTGTTCTCGCTAAAAATTCTGTATTCTAGTTATCTTCTGTCTCTTCAGTAGCATTGCGTTTGAAGTAAACGTCAGAGTTTATGTATGCTTAAAATCGTTCAAAGTCGTTCATCCTGCATAGCCTATCCTCTCTCGATTACAAAAATAATTAACAAACATATTTATGTACTAGTCAAGTATGTGAAACACTGGAAAGGTTCAAGCAAGAATTATGATGGGTTTTTGAGTTATTTCCAGGTCCACGTCAAGTGAGAAATATCTCAACGATGAGATTCTCTTTTCACCTTCATCACAGAATGTAAATACTGTATTCACGCCTCACCATAGCGAAGTCTTTCCTAAATATTTTTAGCACAAATGCAGATGCAATTAAAGTCTAAGTGTTGGCATATTCTAAGAAAACAGAAGAAAAGAAAAGAATGCTTGGTAGATTGTGACATTGAGTGTTGTTCATTGTCTGTACAAGTGAAGTCTACTGTTAATCAGGTGACTGAACAAATTTCTCACAAAAGCAATAATAATGCAATCCGAGTGTTATTGGGAACAAGATTATTCACTGGGCGGCAGGTACACACCTCTGACGAGTCCCAAATAGGATGAATTGCACGTCCTGAATTCCAGTGCTAGCCATCATCCATCATTAATAGTACAGAATAACCTGTTAAGACTAGTACAGTCTGGAGATATTTCAGGTTTGGATCTTCCACGAAGCTGATGTGGACTGCTTGAATGGCACTGAAGTTATTTATTTGATTGTCCAAAAGGTGTTTTATTGTAGGCAATCTAGAAAAAGCAGTTAGAAAAATTAGGGGATTTACATTTTGTAGGTATTAAACGAACAAAGAGTTATCTCTACCTAAACAGCCTCTGGATGAATACAGTGACTACTATTAGAAGGATGTTTATAGAAAAATGTCTTAGAAGCAAATTTTTCGCTATTATTTCTACTTATCTCTTTTCATCGACCACTTTTTTCATGATCAGAGGTTTTTTCTTGTAAAAGTATCACTTTTGTTAGCAGGTGATTTATTTGCATACACAGCCACCAAAAGTACGGAATTCTTATTGCATTTTCTCATCAAAGTCCTATTGTTACAAGATGAACCAAAATTGATCACATTTACACGCTTATTATTTTAAAAGTTTATCATACTTGTATTATTATGTAGCTGAACTCAATGAATGAGATATTCATTACTCGTGTTCCCTGTCTGTCTATTTTATCAAGATTTATCGATTATATATATACGAAGACTACTACCTTATTTATTGGTGTAGATTTGGGTTCCCGAGATGACAGGAATCAGTGTAGTTGAGTTCTGTTGGTGCACCAGCCGAAAATCGGTCACAATGACGTAGATGCGTTTACTCTTTCACATCCTCTAAAGCTTGACTAACCTTCATTTTTAAATATCTTTTCCTTCCATACACGTTTGTCTACTTTGATATCAGTCTTCATTTATCCACTTGTTCTTGCATGTTACTGTAAAGTGTGGTCACTTGAACCAGTGCACTTGTATCCGAGGTTCAACATCATTTCTGTCCATCTGATTACCTCAGTGAAGATGAGCTGTAGTGTGAAGTTTAGTTTTCATATAGTTTATTGAATAGTTATCGCTGTTGTAACCCACACACATGCAGGAATTGTTTTCAATTTGCTACCTGTCCTGTATATTGTGATTTAGCTATGGTATTCAAATCCAATCAATCATGACATCAGCTGTGACATAAACTAAAACGGAGGAGAAAATTTGAAGTGAGATTTTCATTGTTGGCCAGCTGAGAGAAATGCCTGTTTCTTAAATAGTACACAGCAATATTCAAAAAACAATTTTATTATTATTATTTATTTATTAGTTCCTTGGATTCCTAGTTAAACATAGGGCTTTAGTAGCATGTCACCAATTCACTCTCTTCTCTTCAGTCTATTCAACCTGCCCAGGACCTTTCATTTCTTCCCCACACCATCTCCTCCATGTCGTCCTCGACTCAGATGCCCAACTGGTCGTTTCCCATGAGGGTTCCACTCGACGGCGTGAACTGGCACGTGATAATCCCAAACAGTCTTCTCAGTGTATTTCCAATCCAATCCACCTCCACTTCCGTCTTCTGCATATTTATTGGGCGATGGGTTGCTGGTTGGTTCGTTGCCAGCCAACCAACCAACCAGCCAGCCGGAGTGAGTTCCTTACTGCTTATCCTTTCTGGACATCTGTCTGATCTTCAGTGTCAGTATCGAGTGAGTGTAGGTGGCAGCTGTTGATGATGTATGTCTGTAGTTTGTTGGAAATGCTTTTCGTAATGCACCGAATCTCTCAACCATCACATAGAAGCACTGACTCACTTGACTGACTTAGTGTCGAGAACCCGGATCCTGTTCACGCTTTATGCTGAGTGGAGTGGAGTGGAGTGCAGTAGATCTCCACACTGATTTTAGATTATTGAAGGTCTGTCTTGCTTTCTTTCTGATCCTGACTTCGACGTCGTCATCTGTGCCGCCTCCTGTAGTTGAAACGATGCTGTCCTGCCTAGGTAGGTGAAACAGACAACTTCGTTTAGGTTTCTTTCGTTGGTAGTGATTGGTGCTTGCTGTTGTTGTTGTTGTTGTTGTGGTGGTGGTGGTGTTTGTGTATGTTCATCACCTCTGTCTTCTCTACCTTCACCTGAAGGAAGTCTCATCTTCCTTCCCTGCCTTGCCCCACCTCTCCTGCCAACTTGTTAGTGTCCGCCTATTGATCTTCGAGTTTGTATGACATTATACATAAAGTGGAAATTTCGGTAATGGTGGGATCGGAACCGGTGTTCTAAGACTTTAGGTTCGACACTCTGCCAATTGAACATGACCAGCCTATTTACTAGATTTTAACTTCACTGCTAGAGATTGAAATTAAGTGAAAGCCTAATCAGCAGCTGAGTCTTGTAGCTAACTCGGTACAGTTCTGGGCCAAGGTCGACGGTTCGAATTCTAAACTGACACAAGTTTACAATAGAAGACTGATGACAAAATTAAGAATAAGTCGTCAGAGATTGATACATTTTGTAGCTGATAACCTACTTAATAATGGCGTGAATCAAAAGCAAATATACACTGATTGGCCAGTGGAGAGGAAGTAATTTCATGTTGTCTAGTCTTGTGAGCTGACTGAATTCTGTCGATCATTTCGCACTTTGGTTGGTTGAAGTCAGTTGGCAAGAACTCTACACCGATAGAATTCGATGAGTACACAGGACTAGAGAACATGAAATTGGTTGTTCTCCATTGATCAAACAATATCTCGAATCCAGTCCTGTAGGAGGTCAATATCTCTACCTGATAGCTCAGTGGTAACGCCAGTGATTATAAAAGTGGGTGAAGGAGGCTCAAATCTCAGACAGGACATCTGTTCCTTCGAGGCTACGGATACAGCTTGCTGACGAGTCCCAACAGGTATGAAACCTTGATTAAGGAGGATTTCCTACCGATTGTCTCCAAGTCACTAACATCCATGAAAGCCAATATGCCTACACAGAGATTCCAACCTGTCTTGCTCACTGCTATGGTGACCGATGTCATGGTTATTCTTTTTGAGTTCAACAACACAAGTGTGTCTTAAATTAATCAAATGGCTAAAATGTAAGTATGATATCTACCAGGTAAAGTGTATGCTTGGAATATCATTTCTGAGTGACAGTAAGTCAACTCGCCACTCTAAGTTTCACGTCTAGTCAACGTTACCAAACACTAATCAATCAGTGTGAAACATATCAGCCTTGATTTCTATCAGCCTTTGTTTATTTACTGATTACTGAGATCTAGATGGAATTTTTTATCCATTAGGTAGTTCTAATATAATATACAGGTCAAAGGTCATTTACATTGATAAAATAAATTACTTTGTATAGACAGTTTTTTCTTCTACTCATTAGAGTTGACTCACACCAACTGTCATTATTCAGGTCAAAGTGTATCGATCCAATTTTACTTTGAGTGAATTAGTATAACTAACATACAATAAAATCAATATGTGGAAGAACTTTTCACATTATACTCATCTTAATATTTATGTACATATTAGTGAATGAAGTTCTTTCCTTTGGGGACAAATTGTGGAGTTTTAGAGAGAAAAAAACAATCAGGACACTTGATCAATTCTTTTTGACTGAAACAATGAGAAAACATTAATGAATAACAAATACTTTGAAAAATAAACATATAAAATTAGGTTGTCTATTGTTGAAGAGTCTAATCCAGTTAACTTGTGAACTAACTAATAAAGCAACGAAAATGTCTCCTCAAAATTAAATTACTTTTTAGTGTACGTTAGTGACATGCTTCTAGAAGACTGATGGGACGAGCGAAGTAGGGTGTGAACACAAATACTGAACGACTGCAGTGGCTGGAGGTTGCGCTATATATCGCGAATTGACAGAAGTAGGGAACTGTGAACCACTGAACTCCAACTCATTAGCTCAATGGCAACGTGCTCACCACGGAACGAAGGTCGCGGGTTCGATCCCTGGCGGGTTCGTGCGTGCGCACTGCTGAGGAGTCCCATACTAGAACGAGACAGCTGTCCAGTGCTCCCAGGTTTCCTTTCTTCCTCCAACTGATATCAGTCTACGATGAATAACAATTTGAAATATTTCAAATGCCACAACTGCCTCAAAATTCAATTGAACTGGTGCTCATTGGTGACCAGCTTCGAGAGGTATTCCCGAAGTTCCAATGAGAAGTGGTGACCGGTGGGGGAAAAGCCTGATGGTCATGTGGACAGTTACTCAACGATGACATTGGGTGGCGGTTGCGCGATATCGTGAGCTAACAGAAGTTGGAAATATGGACGATTGGATTGTGACCCAGTGGCTGAATGATAACGTGATGGCCATGGAACCTGCCTGAATAGTTATTTAGTAGGAAAATGGTTTCACCCTGTTGACGAGGTGGATAAATAAATCTGTGGATCGTATTCAACAGAAGCATAGAAATTTTCGCGGAGTTATCTACTCAAATTTTATCCAATCATATAGGTATCTGAACGTGTTTCTACATAGTCAGATTTTGGTACACAGTGTCAGTTAGATTCGATTTATGTGGAATAATTCACGTGTGAAAGGTACTTTGCATTTTACGCACACTTTAAAAACACTAGTGAAGGAATTTGTGTTATTCACTGTTGATTTAGCATGAAAAAGCTAATCAGTTTGCACTCAGTCAAACTCATGATATCTTCCTACCCTACACTCTAATTGGTTTCTTAATTTCGCTCAACAGTCTCAAGTGTGGAGCAAATTCTAGCGATCATTTTGAAACGTGTTCACCAATCTAGGAAACTCACCATGATGGTGGATTTTGATGATTTTGGATGGTTGGTAGACACAGACCTAAGCCTTCGTACTTGGTAGCACTTGTCAGTGGGTGTGAAATCCACGTCTGTTGCATCCCATCAACTCCCTTCAACCATCTGACAAGATAAAAGTATGTTCCATTTTTGTACTGGATACATCTTGATGCTGAAGAAGTCCTCGAAGCAGTTAAAATGAGCCCATATTATCCTGTGAAGCTTGTTGTCCTTATTCTGTTAAAGTTATAAGTGAAAAATGCGAGATGATGTGTTGATCTGTGTTGTCTACCAAATCTTTCTAGTTTGTAGAAAAGCATAATAAAGCTTTTTTTTCACTCATCTCCATATCCGAAGGTGACATGGGGAGATGGTGTGAGGAAGAAATGAGATGTTGTGGTCTGTCGTGGAGCCAGGTTGAGAAGACTGCAGAGAAGAGAGTGTAATGGAGACGTGCTACTGAAGCCGTATGTTCCATTAGGGACCCAAGGGAAAATAATAATAATAATAATAATAATTTTCATAAGTAATCTTTGGTTAGCTATACAGTCTCAACATTCCTCTGGTAGCCAGTTAGTCGGTCACAAACTCACACATTTTACAATTACTTCAACCTTGATAGATGGATTTTAATCATTAACCCTGGAATAATGTATGTGGTTTGGAGTTTAATAAATCAATACCAGGTTACCTACCTTTCAATCATCCTTGACTGATAAATTCTTCTGTCTGAAATTTAGACTAAGTTAATAGATATCACACGTAAAAGGTGGACAAATGAGACAGCAATAAACTGCGTCCGACTTCTCTGGGGGAAGTGAGTTCACACTGTTCTTGTCAATACGCAATATGTCACCACTGGAACAGAATGTTTGTATCCTTTCTTTATGCAATGTGAGTGAGTAATTTTCATATTGTAAAGATTTTAACTTAGGCTGAGGATTAGAATTGCTTGATATTCACCAAGCTTAGAGGGTTGTTCATCAACGTTTCCTCACCAAGCATTTATTTAATTATGAAGTAAATTCTGATGAATGAAGTCACTTAACTCGATGATGAAAGGTCTAAGACCACATCTCAAAGAATACCAAACAACTTTCATGAATTATTATTTTATTTGAGGAGTATGCTGTGAGCTAGTCCATTGAGCTTCTATCGACTTGATAAATGTGAATGCTATTGTGGTGAACCAGAAAACTCTCGGTAACAGTTGATAAAATCTTCAGGATGTCGATGAATGATAAGTCCCCTAGAGAACTTTACTAATCATCTGCTAACATCAACATACGATTATTACTATAAGTAATCTTAATCTAGATTTACAAATGTTCAAGAATAACTTCCTAAGACAATCACTTGCTACAGTTCACTTATCCTGGGATCACCGTGAACTTAACTATAATTTGTGAAAGGGAAGAAGGTAACTGGAAAAAAAATTCCATATCTTGTAAAGTAATTTCATTCATAATCTCTTGTCTTCGATAGTTGGTCAACATTGATTCAGTTGCTGTAGTGGATACGCCATGTGAACTTCTACTCGGCTCTTTCTCATTGATAGGAGTAAAATTCTATTTCAGTTAGTGAACAAACTAATTTCAAAGTATCCTGTGTAATAAATTCATTGACTGGTCCCTGGAGTAGCAACCAACTTTATGTTATCTAATCCTGAGTGCTGATTAAATTCTACTGATTATTTTGCTGTGTAGCCACCAAGCTGGAAGGCTTACCATGTTGGTGCACTTTGAGGGATGTTAACTGGATGGAAGCAATTGACAAGAAGCCTTTCTCGACCAAGGTTTCATACTTGTTGTCACTCATCAGTCAGGTATATCTGCAACTTCAATCAGATTTATATCTCCTGTGAATAGGATTCTGGAAATGACTTTATATGATATGTGTGATGGTAGGGGTCTAGCAATTGCCATTTTAGATTTAACCTCATTATTCACTCAGTTCATTTGAGAACATTTGGTCTGGTAACTTGAAGATCGTTTATCTATCTATCTTGTCCAATTTATCTACTGGGTAGAGAAGAAAATTTGGCCGGTAGAAATGATGAGGGAATCGGAGACATGAATAGTTCATACTGTGATGGTGGTGGTGGTTGTTGTTGTTGGTATAAATGTATTTAGTGAGCACCTGTTCACGCATCATGATTCCCTGTATAGACATGAGAAACCATTCACCTCAGAAGATTTTAAATCTGACTCACGATTGGTGCCATGATGCGACATCTCTTCTCTTCTTGAAATTCGTCAAGGCGAAGTGTGGAAAGAAAAACTACGAGAAAAATCAAGATTTTCTAGACATAATGCTCACTTGTCTCCACTGGCCTTCATGGAGAATATTTCTTATGTGGAGTAGAGACTAATTATATGTCACGTTGTTATCAGAAGCAGAATACGAGGTGAAGAAGTTAATTTAGTAATCGACCTTATGAATATCAGTCAACATAGTTAGGATATGTGTTTTGCATACTTGATTATCAATTAAACTGGTATGAAATGCTTAGATGAGAATAAATGGGACAGAAAGAGGAGCATCAGACTAACTATATCAGGATGCCATATTGTGCCGCGAAGTTGCCGTCTACCAGTCTAAGATGTGGCAAGTAAATGTAAGCTACTTAATGGAAGCCAGCAGGATGAATTGTGTTTAATGCAGAAGAACGTGATACAACTGAACATGAATTGTAGCGGTGCAAAAGAGTACATAAATAGGTTAACTTGGATGAATTGGTGAAATAGTATACAAATTTAGTGTTCCCAGTGATGTACCTCATCTTCGAGTACTTTTTACCAACATCAAACCGTGACGTTAATTATGTTCATGCTAACTCTCATTGGTTTAAGGAGCATAGTAACAACAGTTCATAAGTTGAGTAAGTTTTTTGAATATCTATAATCTTAGTAATTTTTATTCACTTCTAGAACCCAAAGTGAACAACCTTCTTCTCAGTCATTTGCATTACATTAATATTACTACTATTATTATTTGTCCCTTCGGTTCCTAATTGAAAATAGAGCTTCAGTAGCACGTCTCCATTACACTCTCTATCTTCTCTGAAATCTTTTCAACCTGGCTCCACGACAGTCCACAACCTCTCATTTCTTCCTCACACCATCTCCTCCATATCACCCTCACCTCGGACACCCAACTCATCGTTTCCCATCTGGGCTCCACTCGAAGGCGTGACTGGCCTGGCGCATGATGTCCCTGAATGGTCTTCTCAGTGTATGCCCAATCCAATCCATCTCCACTTACTCCTCCATATTTGCTGAGCGAAGGGTTCTTGGTTGGTTCGTTCCCAGAGTTCCTTGTTGCTTATTCTCACCATTCTGGCAATCCATCTGAGCTTGTGTAACGAGCGTAGGTGGTATTTGTTGATGAATATCTGTAGTTCGTTGGAAATCGCTTTTGTAACGAGCCAAGTCTCTCAACCATCACAGAGAAGCCCTGACTTCATTGGCATTAGTGTTGAAAATCTGGATCTTGTTCCATATGCTGTGTGCAGAAGATCTCCACACTGGTTTCAGTTAATGAACACCTGTCTTGCTGTCTTTCCGATCCTTGCTGCTTTGATGTTTTCGTCTGTGCCGCCGTTTGTACTGTATGGATTTCTCTAAATAAAAGAATATCGTTTCGAATTAGGTGACTCTAAGGCCACCCTAGCAACTGATAAGATAGCCAATTACACTTCTTTATCTTATCGAAAAGTAATTTTCCAGGCAAAATACTGAAGCCTGATTGACCAGTTCAGTAGTTGCTAGGGTGACCTTCAAAGTCATTTTACCATATGATGCAACGAAAGTAAAGAATAACAATAAACAAGTAAATAATTTGTAATCACATCGAGCATTAGTGTGATATTTTTCAATAAGGAATTAAATCACAACTTGATAAGATTTAGTTTATTGAATAAGGCATAACCACAGAGCCTATTTATGAGATTCCCCGTAGTACAAACAAGTAGTATTCGTCTATAATGGCAAAGTTGAAATTTTGATGGAATCATTAGGAGAAAAATGACAACTTCCGTTCGTGCAGATTTTTGTCAACTTTCCTTCCCAATATTGTAGAAAAAAGTTAGACAGGGGAGAAATAATTGAGGTTATTTTGACAGGTCGGAAAAATCCTCAGTAAAGTTTGTTGTAATCACTTCTTCAGTTGAACCGTGTATAATTTAAAGGTAATTTCGGAGATCAATAAATAGTATGCATTGTTTTAACTCATTGATTAAGGTATGTATGAGCTTTGCTTTGGTAGAGTGTACCTGACTGTCTAAAATGATTGTATTATTCAGACAATAACCATCTATGCACGCTTCAGAAGAAATTGCTGTAAGAAACATACTGAAACCATATGAACACTACACTTCGTGTAGGTAATTTCTTATACCATCACTATTCTCATTTCATAACCTCGCCTGGTTAACTAGTTCACTAGTTACCAGCCGGTCCTAAGCCCGGGTAAACAGGGAAGGTTGGGCATAGGGCTAGCAACCCTACCCCGTAAAACAAATCTAACCGCTAAAGATACTTCAAAGCACAAACAAAATATAAAAAATGAAAACAAACTTATTCCCCGCTGCAATCGCAGAGGCGAAATGACGCCAGTTGGTGAAAGCCTTCGGGAACCCAATTGGCTGATGTGTCTTCTCTCCCTCTATGAAAGCGAAAGTAAACGTGGGGACATGGAATGTCCGCACGATGTTTGAACTCAGTAAGGCAGCCCAGATTGCAAGGGAGATGAGAAGGTATAACATCGAAGTGCTTGGGATTTGCGAAAGCAGATGGAATGGGAGTGGACTCTCCAAACTGTCAACTGGAGAAGAGAGTCAATAATCTACTCCGATATTGTCACCCAGACGACAACCACGAGCACACTGAGTTCTCCAGTGGCTATCATGATGTCCTCAAGAGCATCGAAGGCTCTCATGCAGTGGGAACCAATCTCCTCATGCAGGATAATGACAGCAAGATTCAACTCAAAAGGAAGGAAGGTCACAATCATACAATGCTACAGTATGCACCTACAAATAATGCAGAGCAAGAGAAAAAGGAGGAATTCTACAGACAACTTCAATCAACACTGGACAAGACACCGCCTCAGTTCGTGACATCAAAATTCTGATGGGCGACATGAATGCCAAACTGGGAGGGGACAACACAGGAAGAGAACTAACCATGGGTCGAGAGGCGCTAGGTGAAATGAATGAGAATGGAGAATTGTTTGCAGAATTCTGCGCATTCAACGATTTGGTGATTGGAGGCCAGGCACTGTGTTCAAGCACAAGGATATCCACCAAGCGACATGGATTTCACCAGACACCAGGACACACTACACTGAAAATCAGATCGACTTTATCTCAATCTCGGGAAAATGGAGACGCAGTCTACTTAACACAAGGTCAAGAAGAGGAGCAGATGCAGGTTCACACCACTCACTATCTAGTGCAAGGAACCTTCCAAATCAAGTTAAAAGCCTTCAAGGAAGTTGGTGATAGACCGCAGTTCAAGTACAACACTCGGAAACTGAAGGATGAAACTACAAATGACATCCTCACGTAAGTCAGCCATCAAGACAAAATGGGATATATCGAGGAACATCCCTGAAGAAACCTGTGTGGAAGAACACTGGAAGTCTTTGAAAGCTATGTGGAAGGAAACCTGCACAGCCGTATTAGGAAGGAAGAAGAAAGAAGATAAGGAATGGATCTCAATGGGTACATGGAAGCTGATAGAGCAGGGAGAGGAGGATGGTGAAGCAGAAGATAAACCAGTGCAAGGACGCTCAACGACAAGAGGAACTGAGCACAGTGTATAAAACACTGAACAAAGAAGTGAAGAAGAGTGCACGCAAAGACAAAAGACACTTCTACGAAACACTGGCAAGTGAAGCAGAACAAGCTGCAGGGAGGAGAGATAGAGACCTGACAACATTGTATCAAATAACCAGGTTGCTATCTCGAAGGGGAGAGACCAACACAGATGAAACCAATAAAAGATGAAGAAGGAAATTTAATTACGAAAGAAGAGAAACAGAGGAAACGATGGGCCGACCACTTCAAAAAGCTCTTGAATCGACCACCACCACCACCACCACCTGCACTGCATTCAGAAATACCACCTACAGCCACTGAACTACAAGTGAACATAAATCCCCCAACGAAAATGGAAGTCCTGAACGCCATAAAGCTACTGAAATGTGGGAAAGCAGCAGGACCAGATGGAATACCGCCAGAAGCACTGAGAACAGATGCAGAGACAACAGCGGACATGCTCACACCACTATTGCAGAAGGTGTGGAAGGAAGAGAAGGTACCTGCCTATTGATTGGAAGAAGGGTTACCTTGTCAAACTGCCGAAGAAGGGAGACCTCAGTGTTTGCAAGAACTGGGGCGGAATCACTCTCCTGTCCACCTGGAGCAAGTAAAATATTAAGCCGCATCATCCTGGAGAGGCTAAGGGATGCACTGGATTCAAAACTACGACCGGAACAGGCAGGCTTCACGAAGTACAAATCATGTGCAGACCAAATTGCAACGCTACACTACGCATCATCATAGAACAGAGTATAGAATGACAGTCAACTCAACTCAACCTCAACTTCATCGACTTTGAGAAGGCTTTTGACAGTGTCAACCGAGAGGTAATTTGGAAACTGCTTCAATACTACGGAATACCGTAAACCTTTATCCGCCTCATTCAACATCTATATGAAGACACCACATACCAGCCAAGTAATTCACAATGGGAAGCTCAGTGATGCTTTCGAAGTGAAGACAGGAGTGAAACAAGGTTGCCTACTATCCCCCATGATATTCCTGATTGTGGTCGACTGGATCATGCAACAAACAGTGGGCAGCGAGAAGAGTGGGATACACTGGACTGCGGAAAAGAACCTAGAAGACTTGGATTTCGCCAGTGATGACTTGTGCCTAATGTCACATAAACTTGAAGATCTGCAGGCAAAAACTAACAAGTTGATAGAAGAGGCAGCTAAGACGGGACTTCGGGTGAATTTAGAGAAGACAGAGGTGATGAAGATACCGCACCAACAACTCCAACAACAACAAACTCCAGTCACCGTCAACGGGAGAAACTTAAAGGAAGTAACCTCCTTCACCTATCTAGGAAGCACTGTTTCAACTACAGGCGGGACGGACGAGGACGTCAAAGTCAGAATGGGAAAAGCAAGACAGGTGTTCATTAGCCTGAAACCAGTGTGGAGATCTTCTGCACTCAGCATGTGGAATAAGATACGGATTTTCAACACCAACCCAGTCAAGTCAGTGCTTCTGTATGGTTGAGAGACTTGGTGAGTTACGAAAGGGATTTCCAATAAACTACAGACATTCATCAATAACTGCTTACGCTCACTAGTGAAGCTCAGATGGATTGCCAGAATGGTGAGAATAAGCAACAAGGAACTCTGGGAACGAACCAACCAAGAACCTATCACGCAACAAATATGCACTGGAAGGAAGTGTAGATGGATTGGCCATGCACTGAGAAGGCCGACTGGGGACATGAGGCGTCAGGCCAGTTGCTCGAGTGGAATCCCCATGTGAAGCGACGAGTTGGGCGTCGGTGTCGAGGGTGACATGGGGGAGGTCGTGCGAGGAGGAGATGAGAGCTTGTGGGCTGTCGTGGAACCAGGTTCAAAAGATCTCAGAGAACAGAGGTCACTGGAGACGTGCTACTGAAGCCCTATGTTCCACTAGGAACCCAAGGGACTAATAATAATAATTCTCATTTCATATATTTATTATGGTTTCGCCGTTCAAGTGTTTCAAGTTAGACAAGAGATAAATATATATTTAATTGACCCATCAGTCGCAGGTCACATATGTATGTATACCACTTGACCACATCTTTTAAAGCATACAAAAATTGTAGAATACATTGTAATTAAATTGATGGTGGCTAGGAGTGGAATCCTCTTTGGGATTCGCTGATCAGTAGTCAAGCAATATTGAGTTATCCGCATTGGAGCATGTGTTCCAACAAAGATCGATAAAATCAATCTAGAATAACAACAGTACTATTATTATTATTATTTGTATCTTCGCTTCCTAATTGAAAATAGAGCTTCAGTAGCACGTCTCCATTACACTCTCTATCTTCTCTGAAATCTTTTCAACCTGGCTCCACGACAGCCCACAACCTCTCATTTCTTCCTCACACCATCTCCTCCATATCACCCTCACCTCGGACACCCAACTCATCGTTTCCCATCTGGGCTCCACTCGAAGGCGTGACTGGCCTGGCGCATGATGTCCCAGAATGGTCTTCTCAGTGTATGCCCAATCCAATCCATCTCCACTTACTCCTCCATATTTGCTGAGCGAAGGGTTCTTGGTTGGTTCGTTCCCAGAGTTCCTTGTTGCTTATTCTCACCATTCTGGTAATCCATCTGATCTTCAGTAAGGAGCCAGCTTAGGTGTCATTTGTTGATGATTATCTGTAGTTTGTTGGACATGCTTTTCGTAACTACATATAGAAGCATTGACTTCACGTTGGTGTTGAAAATCCAGATCTTGTTCACGCTTTATGGTGCGTGCAGAAGATCTCCACACTGGTTTCAGGCTAATGAAAGCCTGTCTTGATTTTCCGATAATGGTTTTGTGCTCCTCGTCTGGAGTTGAGACAGTGTAGCCAAGATAGTTGAAAGAGGCAACTTCCTTTAAGTTTCTCCCGTTCATGCTGATTGGAGTTTGTTGTTGTTGGTGGTGGTGTTGGTTGGGTATCATCATTACCTCCTTCTTCTCTACGTTCACCTGAGTGAAGTTCCGTCTTCGCTGCCCTATCTTGCCTCTTCTGTCAACGTGTTAGTTTTCGCCTGTACATCTTCAAGTTTGTGTGACATTAGACAGAAGTCATCACTGGCGAAATCCAAGTCTGCTAGGTTCTTTTCCGCAGTCCAGCCAACGTTTCTCCCTCTTCTCGCTCCTCACAGTTGCCTGTGGCATGATCCAGTCCAGTTCAGTCGACCACAATCAGGAATATCATGGGTGATAGTAGACAGCCTTGTTTTACTCCTGTCTCCTGTCTTTGCTTCACTTCGAAAGCATCACTGAGCTGCCCATTGTGAATTACTTGGCTGGTATGTGGTGTCTTCATATAGTTGTTGAATGAGGCGGATAAAGGTTTGCGGTACTCCGTAGTGTTGAAGCAGTTGCCAAATTACTTGTCGGTCGACGCTGTCAAAGTCCTTTTCGAAGTCGATGAAGTTGAGGTTGAGTTGAGTTGACTGTCATTCTATACTCTGTTCAATGATGATGCGAAGCGTTGCAATTTGGTCCGCACATGAATTGTACTTCCTGAATCCAGCCTGTTCTGGTCGTAGTTTTGAATCCAACCTAGTAAATTACAAAAATCAATAAATAATGATTGCAGACTACTTTAAGACGTTCATTTCAATCCATTTCGATTTCAGCGAACCGTCAGAGATATTGCTGCCAAGATATTGAAACTAAAATAGCAATAATAACAGTAGTAATGATGAACTTATTCAGAGAAATATTTCACGAATACTGTACAACATTTTTAACATGTCATACAGCATCAATTGTCTTGAAATTCAAGACAAGTATATTTACTCCATCTATAACTTTTTTGAAAATGCAGAGATAACTTAGGTAAAGTTGTTACATTAGGAATTCAATTCATGATGTAATTTTTAACTAGTTTGCTGTCAAAAACAAAAGTTGATTTGTTTGTTCATTTCTAATACTTTCTTCGTCGTACAGGAGATGAGCTAAATACGGTATATGCACAAAGTCTTATATACTCAGTTCTGGTCTTGTCCGAGGACTGACACGTAGAGAGCTTTGAATGAAAAGAATGCTGGTCATCTGATAAAAGAACTCTTGCCAGATGTTTACAAGAATTAATGTGTTTGTCCACAACTGTATTAATTAAAAGGTTTCGAGGTTCACCATTAGTTCTACTGACAGTCTTCAAATTTGTAAGCAATATGCCATAGTCTTTATTCATCAACCCCAAAAAGAATAAAGGGGAACAAAAGTGAAGAATAGGCAAGATGCAGAAGTTTATAAAACACAAGATCAGAGGCTGAGTTATACCAGATACTCTCAGCTTCCTAATATAGAAAAGTTAGGTGGAAGATGCTTTTTGGAATTAGTAAGATATGGAAGCACCAGAAAAGGTCCGAAAAAACACATGCTGAGATCAATCATACTTGTACCATTTCCTAATGCACAAATATCAATAGAATAAGAATCAGAGAATCTAAGCAGTTTACACAGGTTATGTTCACGTCTACAACTAAAGTTTAAAGTCTGACATTTTGAAGAATTCAGCACAACAACATTCATCGAGGACCACTGTCTTACAGTAGATAGGAAATTACTCAGCTGGGAACAATCCCTTAAGGAGGAGACAGGGATGGAAACTATCAGGTCATCAGCACATTCGACGAAGCTTACACCAGCTGAAGCTAGCAAGCCATGTAGAAAGAAAGGGAAAAGACAGGGGCAAAGCATGGTTCCTTGACAAACACCAGCCACTATAAGGAATGAGGTGAAGCACTTCCTTCTATTGTTTCCTTTCACAGAAATATGAATACAACCAGCTGATTATCCAAGTCTCAACATGAGTCCCGTCTAGCTTGTCCAGCAAAGAAGGTCTTGAGACAGAATCAAATGCTGAAGTATCGTCTAGAAAGGCACGTCTGACATACTTAGCACTTCTATCAAGATTATAAGCAATATTGTGAAATGAGACAGTGGTGGTATACAGACAGCTTCTGGTTTTGTCTCCAAACTAATTAGGATCTCCAAAAAAATTCAACAAGGGTTCAAGCACAAGTATTATTAGCTTGTTCATTATTTTCAAAAAGGGAGAAGTAACTGCAATCGGATGAAATTTCAAACATGCTCGTGGAGTCACCAACTCAGGTATGGAGGTTGCCTTAATTTCTCTCCAGGCAGGTGTCTTATGAAAACGATCTATTGAACATGTTAGTTAGTGGATGGCAGCATAATATATCAACGAATTTCATCAACACGAAACTTGAAACTCCATCCAAACCTAAACTGTGTGAAGGATTCAAGGATTTGAGATACTTAAAAAAATCTTTCTCTATGAATTTTGGACAACATTCTTCATCGGAAATGCGGGGACAGGGTACGATGAAACAGTTGGGTTGGAGTATAAACGATTTGTTTGAAGCACAGACATCAACATATACTTCTTCACTAAATTTTATTTATCACCAATGAATTCTTTAAAACATTTCCACATGGTGGGAGAGCCTTTGCATGGTAAACGTTTCCGGATATGTAACAGACTCAGAAATTTAATTTCCATCCTAATTAAAACATTCAGTGGATGTGCACCAGCATTATCATCACTTACTTTATGTAGTCTTCTTTTCTCTTCATAGTCTCTTGAGATGAGGAGAAGATATACGATTAGACTGTCGAAAGTTTTTCACCAGGTTAGCAGATATTTAGGAAAAACTTGAGATAGCATGTCACACCATCAGTAGTGTCGTTCAAAACATCTCTGTTAAATACATTCCAGTGTGTACCTCGTAGCATTCCTCTTAGTTGAAGTATGTTACTTTCTGAGTAGTTTCCACGTACAATTTCATCATACTGATATGAAGAGGCTGTTTTGGGTAGTTCAACATACATTTTGGGTGAACACGTATAGTGCGATGATCCAAGATGAGTAGTGGGTGTCTCTATTCGCAGTTTCATATAGATCAGTATCATTGACGAATACCAAGTGTAGTGTTGCATCCTGACATGTTGTGAAGTTAATAAGGTTTTGATGACCAAGAATTGTGAGGAAGCTATGATCACAAGAATTGAAATCACTACATATTATCTATCCATGAGGAACAACAGAGTGTAGGTGCTGCGAATTCTGTGAATATATCAGAGAAACTAGATAGTTCAGAGTAACCGCAACCGGGTGTCACATAAATATTTGTGGTATAAATAAAACGATATTTATATAGTTGTTTTCGCTGGGATTCAACAGTGATCCAATCTATGTAGTCATCTGAGGATTTTATCCACATGTAACTAGAAATGCACCAATGGACATTGATGAAGGTGTCTACACCACCTCCATATTTCTTAGTAGAGCTATATCGATCCTAACAGAAAATTTTGAAAGCAATAAGAGAAACTGAGTTATCATCAGAGAGATCACACAACCAAGTTCCTTGTAATACAGCATTACGGTTACACATTGGAGGATAGAAGAGATTGTAAGTAATCCACTTCTCCCTGCAACGACCTGCAGTTCATACTAAGAATTCCAGGCAGAGTCATTTGACACAGAGTTGTTCGCTTCAAAACACGGTTCCATCCACAGTGATACTTCTGCCTAATCTTATTTGATAAAAGCATCCCAGTAGGTTGTAAACTTCGTAAAAATGTGCTTGAATATATGATGGATATGATAAGATGATTAAAACACAAATGCGTAGAAAAGTCTGATGCAATATGTGAAATGATAAATTCAGTAGTCTAGATATTTGAGCAGGTCGCCGGAAAAGATGGCATCCACCGTTCTCTCCCCATAAACCTGGAAGATTTACCGAATAAAATGATACTATAATGAGGAGTTCTGTTGTCGTGGGTTTTCATAGTTAGTTTACTTGATGCCTTTACACAACATTCATGATTCATCATGTCTCTCCATTTTCTGCTTTCTGTTCTAATATCAAATAATAACTCCTTATATCTTTTAATTCTTTCATCTACTAATTAATTATCCAATCTCTTTTGAAAAGAACTATTACCTAACTTTCATCTTAAAAACCTACTATATGTAACATATATGTAACATCATCATAATCATCAATATCAACATAGGACCAGGCATTATTGTGTGACGGTACGAGTTGTAACATCTCATATCAGTACATCAAGTAGAAAGGTGGTGAGGTGAAGGATGAAGATCAGAAGTTCCGTCTAGCCTAGTTAAGCCTAATTGACACTGGTCATACTATGGATAATAAATCCTCTTCTTCAGTACTTCATGAGTATCACATCGTCTACCGCATGCAGAAAGAACCACTGAATTCATCACCATTAAAATCACAAAAATTTTAAGATTTATACCCAAAAACACTTTAAACATTCTTTTGCTTCAAGATGGCTCTTCTTCTTCTTCTTCTCCTCTAAGATGGAAGTCAGATAGTTCACCTCAACAGTGACTCGAAAAACTTGTGTACATCTACTTAAGTTTTAATTGTTTTGTCTAAGTTTGATTTCCTGTTTCATTTTCATTTCACCTTACCTATATGCTGCAATTATGACAACATAATTCTCACTGTTCATGTACTCATATCATCTGTTCTTTAATCAACTGTAATTGAGAATTGAGAATAACATGTTGATTTACTTTTCCCATTAACTACCCACAGTCTAGTAGGATGAACCGTTATACAGTTCCAATCTAAAAATTATTTTCATATGTCGATGTTCTGTCAGTCTTAAGAACTCTTGTAATCACCACTTGATGTTTTCTGAGTAAAATATTGGATTTATTGGTGGAACCTACTGAGACGAAGAAGAAGTAATTATCGCTCAAAATTCTGTTGATCCTCCTTAGCACTATGTTGCTGTGTAAGGTGTAATAAAACACGTTTATTGAAAAGAAACTGATTGAGCAAAGAAATCATATTCCTCTTCAATTATGTCTTTATCATCTCGGGCTCTACACTAATATATGTGGGTTTACAATGTGGTCAAATTACCAATCACGTGGTGATGTTTCGGAAATAATGATGTCAATAATCAATAGAGTTACTAAGATTGGAGATGTGAATATTGATAGGAAGAAGAGGAAGGAGAAGAGGTGTACAAATTAAACCTAGAAGTTACATGATGTTGACGGCCACGGTAATGAAAGTGGTCGAACAAACTTCTTTCTGATACAAAGGTTAGGTTTGTCAAGGTGGATTGTAATCACCTCTGTTATGTGAAGTAACCGAGTGCGTAATCCATGAGGTAAATTAATTGGAATGTGATGGATGATTTCGAAGGCTTTTCGAGTAACCACTTGATGTCGTGTGTCAACTAACTTAGTGTGGAAGTATCGAGTTGTTTATAGTTCTAATTTGTGCCTTGTTCAACCATGATGGGTGGTGTTCAGAAATTCGACAATGGGACTGCCTCATTGTACGCCCAATGTAACTAGCTCCACAGGAGCAGTTGAATTGATAAATGCACATAGAAGTGGCGACTAATCCGTTACTTCTATGGGAGTTGAGTTATCGAATTTTCAGGTGTGCTTACGCCTGAAATGTAACCATGTCGCGAATACATCCAGGTTTCATTTTGAACTACTCACAAGTAACCTGAAATGAGTGTAGGAATTTCTAAAAGAAATCTGCAAATGGCATTTTCTGAAGTAGCCTTTCACATTCTCACAAACGTACTGGTTCTCACCTGGTTACAGATGTTCGGACTATTGTTTAATGTCCACACAAATATGCATTTATCTCGAGCGAAGGAACCAAATCTTGCAGAATAACTCAAGTTCATTTTGGATAAGGAAAGAAGCACGAAGTTTGCGGAATAAAGTGATATCATCATTTCATTTCACGAATTATCTTCAGCCATATATAGCCTAAACGTGGGACAGTTATCTTATTAGTACATAAGATACCTGAAAATCAATAATCTTAAGTTGTTCAACGAAATCATTGATATTCCATACAACATGTAGGCGAAATAATTGTGGTATCAATGAGATTGGAAGGACTGAGAGGAGGGTGTGCATTCGGTTCGTTGAGTATATCCTCAAGAATCTGTGCTTGAACAAAAGTAGAACTTTAACTAGTAAGATTGCCAGGCACCTCACAGACACAGGATATCAGGTTTGAGCCTCCAAAATAATTAACATACAGAAAATGTCTTGACAACTGCTTTTCGCGGAGGCAATTGCAATAAAACGCTTGCAACCATGCCTTTGAACACAAAGGAGAGTATGGTCAGTCTCTCGATCCCTTGAACTTGTTCCATTTTCTGCACGTTATATGTATTATTAGTGATTCTGTGGTGTAGCTTGAGATTATTGATTTCCTAATTTTGAAATATCTTGTACAATACTGACCGCTGCATGTATCGTACAGGCGAAATTGAGGAAGCGCCTTACAACTTGGAAACTAATCAGAATGCTGTCTTCTGACCATTTTAAGGTCATTTCACGCCATCTCAGTAGGCCATGATGGACAATTGGTTTCGTGCTAACGAGTTTTTCGTTGATTTATTAAATTTGCAGTCGTTGTTGCCGTTCCTTTGTTATGAATTTTACTCAATTATGCCCTGTATGTGATACTGTCTTCGTTGGTTGCCTGTTTCGTTAACTAGTTTTATTGTTTGCAATGTTTGGGGATACAGATCAGTTTTGAAAAGAGTATTGCTTGCATATTTGTCTGTTGAAATGTATTTCTTCATGTTATGTCAATGGGTCAATGTGAAGTTATCCTTGTTATGTTGGAAGTTGGTTAACCGTTAAAAAAGCCGTGAAGCTACCTGTGCTGCCCTTGATCCCCGAACTACTTCAAAGTTTACAGCCTTTATCTGGTTGTTTAAGAAGTTTGTGCAAATGTTAACACGTTCTGTTGCTGTTTATTAACACCTCAGCTGAAAGTCCGCTAAGAAGAAGGCTTTATCTATTCGTTTTCATAGCTTCATGGATTCTCATCAAGCTTCTACAAGTAGTGCTAGCCTGGCTAGTGCAACGTGTGTTGATGTTTCTGCGGTGTTTGAGCAGGTTATACGACCTATCTGGAGACAAGTCGAAGAAGCGATAAATGCATTTCAGAAAGTATGCTAAAAAGTCACTTAACTCGATGTTTAGATGACGAATACTCACCACGTTGTGAGGGAATGCAATCGATATAAAGTAGATGCTGAAATGAAGTACCACTATGTTGTGTTTGCATGTACTTTGGTAACCGGAAAAAGTTGGAGAGCACCAAACAGCGAGTTAAGGGGTAATCTAAGAATTTGTTAAGAGTAGCGTTTTAGATCGAAGTACATTGGTTGTAAATCTAGAATTAGAATACTCTACGATTTGAATCACTTTATTTTTCCAAGTTTCAAGATGGTGCACAACCATCCATGTGATGTGAATTATCTTGTGAAAGACACTTGGTCCAGACGATTACCCCGAGGAGGAAATGAAGGTTGTTCGACCCATGCTGACAGTGGGGTCTGAACCGGATAGTGTTGTGAGGTATGTCGAAGGACATAACTTATGACTATGTGAAGAATATCCGGAGGAAAACAACACCAAGTAACATATTTCCTGAATAGCTTTTATTCTGCAGGTTATGAATCTCAGGCAGTAGTATTCGCTAAATTAAGAAGTAGTGGTCGGCTGATAACCTGGAGTGATGGTGAGCATCACCAGGTGGATCGTGTCTGCTTCAGCAGCAACGATCAAATAGCTACCTACCTCCAATTTCCGGAAGTGGTATACTTCAATTCAACGTATAATGCGAACAAGGGCAAGTAATTCTATCGTGATAGCATTAACATGAAGTATAGCTATAAATTGTTTCAATTTGTTGTAACTGACAACTTCGGTAACAGTCGCCCAATTATGTTTGGGTGGACTAAACGAGAACAAAGGACAGATGTAACATGGATGTTGGATGCCTTTAGGCGTTTAATGGGTGAAACTTCGTCAACACGAACATTTATTATTGATTGTGCTAGAGCATTGAAAGCATCTGTCGAGATTGTTCTCCCCAACTTTGATGTTGTCCTTTGTGCATTCCACGTTTGCAGAGCGATGTGCAAAAGGGTAAGCATTTCAAATAAGTGTTTATATGCATCTAGCTTAAAGACAAGAAATCCAGTACTCAAGCAATATCTGTGCAGATTAGTTCGAGAGGAATCAACCAGCAGGTAAGATGCAAACAGTACACTGACGTCCAACGTAGGTTTTATGCATATAACCTCATCATCAACGCTATCAGCCTGGATATGGGGAGGTATTTAAGTCTCATGTGGATGAATTGTAAGCGACTTTGATGTCCTGACATTGGGTAATAATACTAATAATCTAGTTGAAAGCCTCCATAAGCAGATAAAATGAAGGCTAAGAAAATGTGACAAGCTGCATATATCGATGTGGAAGGCGTATCAGTGGAACACTAGAAGAAGCGAAAGGAAGAAATTTGGAAATGAAATTGCCGGGTTCTGGGAATCAACGGTCTGCTGGACCTAAAAAGCTCCAACTGATCCTTGACAAACTGAGTCCATACCCAGCAAGAAAAGTTGTGAAGGACTTTAAACGACCGGCAGCAGTTTACATTGAAAACAAGTTATCTAACTGGGTTTTCTTTGTATACGGTTACAGAAATCTGGAAGTTGATGTACATCGGGGGATGTGTTCCTGTAATTTTTATAAGACCTACCTGCTCCCCTGTCGGCACATGCTGATAGCTCACTTGTAATTCCGAGAATTTACTGGTAAGTTGACGTATAGTGCTTTACTAAATGTAGTTACTCGTGTGTTGCAAAATTGTCAACAATGGATTCGAAGTGAGCTGCGCACTACCATTCCTGACGCAGAGATCGGAAGTACTTCATCGGAGGTTGCTGACTACCGCCTTATGAAGCGCAGACTTAACAGGCAAATATCTCAATTCAGGAGTGAATATGGTTACGTACAGGCCACAAACTTAATGAAGCGCTGCATCAGTTTAGCAGATGAGGGCATGAACGCAGCCGACAGAAAACAGCTCAACGATGAACCGTAGGCTATTCGCCTATTCCAATCCTTAAAACCTGCCTACTTTTTAATCGTGACGTTTACGCCATCCACCGTTATAAGTATGGACGAGAGCCCTTACAGACAGGTAAGTCCAATTCACTTCCACCTTACACTTAGATGGCAAACTGAATTGTACACATAAACTTCACTGTACAAACACTGGATTATAAAAAGTAGTGATGTAAGTCTGTTTTCATTTTTGAAATTGGATTTCATGAATACTTTTCATGCCCCATCTAACATGTTCACTTATTGTCTTCTCCTACAGGTAAACGACGTTGAACCTGCCTACTGGATTGCCGTTTATGTGTCTGTTAGCACGGAAATTTTTTTATCATGTAAATTAGCACACTCTTTTACCTCATAATACAAGCTGCATCTCTGAACAGTTGCTTTTGGAGTAGACTCTTGGGTTACTACGGGCACATGTACATTGTTTCCGAAAACCATGGTATTGGTGCCTGGGCAAGTTGTCATTCATGCGCGAAAAATTGGAAAACTTCCAATCACTCCATAGCTTCAGATTGTTGAATTATTATCAGTAATCCCGGAATCAGAGACTTAAACCTATCACTAGACGCTAAAGCGTTATCTGCTAGGCTACTGAGTCAAATCACTCATTCGTTGTGCAACGAATACCCGGAACAAATTCTCTCAGTATCATGATTCTTATTTCTCGTATTTTGTCTAGTATTTCCAAAACTTTTGTGTATCGAATACTTATTGGAAAATCTCATTTATTACTCATCATTTGATTAGCTTCGTCTAGTTCTGTATGAATTAAGTCATGGCTGTAATAACCTAGGCTACTAAAGTACATAGCATAAAAATCATTATGAAGATTATAACGTGACGTTTAAGAAAGGCTTTTCAGAGAGATTCGAATGCTACAAACTTATGTCCAGTTATTAGTGCAGGATGTGAAGATAGACTTCCTGATTCTGTCTATACTATGTGCACCTATCAGTTTAATAGCTACTGTGGAGCTGATTATATAGGGTGTACAATTGGTCAAGTTCACTGTAGAATATCTGAACACCATCTGGCATGACTGAGTAAAAGAAAATGAAAAGTTCAATGCTTGTATATTTGATGGATACTACTGGTCATAAAGTGAGTACGAGCAAGGGTTTTCCAGTTATTTACCGTATAACATCCAGCTTCCAGTGTAGTCCACTTATTCTCTTGCTACAAACCTCAGAAGCTGTTGCCATACACCTCTTCTGACCGAATCTTTGTATTGAGAATAAATTTGTACAACCTGTCATAACCTCACCTCAGCCATTAAGGTAAATAAAAGTTTAACTTTTAGTTTTTGTGTAATGCACTATGATTTGAATAAAACAAGAAGAAAGATATTCACAGGATAAAATGAGCTCATAGCCTTTCATTAGCTACAAACAGCCTACACTTGAAGTGAAATACTTTTAACACTGACATAACATACTTCAAATATGTGGAAATAAACAAAGATCCGAAATCCAAGACTAACAATAAGACAATGAGTCAAATGAATTCAGGGTTAATAATCACAAATCTTAGTCAAAATCAATAGCAAGTTATATCTGACAAGATAGAAAATTATGAAGTTGTGCAAAGCAGGAACAACAAACGAGTGTAAAAAAAGGGGTTATTGAAGAGTTAGTAGGTTACCCATTTATATGAAAAACCCGGGAAAATGTCATGCCGAGTGATTAACTGTCAGTAAATAATTAATAGAGAGATTATGCATTCCAAAAAGGAAAATTATATGCGTATATATGAAAAAAGTATATACAGTTACCAGGGTAAATAAGTGTCAGTTATATTCTCTTTTTGACTACAAGAGTTAAGCTGAAAACGTTTGATGGTGAGAGCTTCTCCAAACCATAATAAACATGGTGTTCTTTGTTTGTTAATTATCCTGAAAGATATAGAAAAATCTATTTGATATCCTGTTTCTATCTGAAATCTGACGATTACACTAGTCATGACCTTACCATTTTTAAGGCATAGATTTCTGTGAATATGCTCATAAAACCGAGTAGACGACCTTCTTTCAGTTGGAGATGATGTGAGCTGGTTATTTGTTTACTTTCGACTTCATTATTGAGCATACTGTATTGAAAGCTGAGGCCAGTATGGCAACAGGGAAGCTCCTTCTCAGTCTAGCTTTTATTGCTCTGTCTACTCTTCTTAGATATCTATCTCATCAACGTTGAATGTTACACGAAGTAAAATAGGTTTCTTCTCAACAGTTGTGTGTTTGGGCTTTTCAACAAATCCTTTTCCACGCTTTATGATAAATTTCTTTGGATATCCATTCTCTATAAGAGTCTTCCCAATGATAATGAATTCTTCTTCCAGCTTGTCTTTTACATGCAACATTCTTGTTCTAGTGAAGAGCATCTTTACTTGACTGTTTGCAGCTGAAGAAAGGCTGTGGAATGAAATGAGTTCATTTTGTTCTGTTCATGCATCATTCAAATTTTTCTAGTGAACCAAATGTATGATATTTCTGAAAATAATTATGATCCGTTAACAAAGAGGTCTCTCCCCTCTTCGTTTCTTATTATCTGTCTTCTTAATTTCCCGTCTCCCTATTATTACGTAATTCTACTAACATATAACCACTTGTCTCGAGTTTTCCCTCAACCTTCATGTTAGTTGTTATGCCATAAGTCAATCAACTTTTTTTAATTTTATTTAATACTCCTAGCAATCTTGCGTAAATACAGTATTCATCGATTTGCATCTTCATTTCTGTGACTGTAAGCCACCTGAGTAACTACTAATTTATAATTATTTTGGTTGACTAATCCACTACCACTAAATAGTATCATGTTATTTAGTGTTAAACCTATACATCATTGTAGAACTGATGACAAGAACTGTAAGTATGGTGTGTGCTTTGCACCATTAAAGGGCAAAGTACTCTTGCCAGATTGGCTGGAGTCTGTGTCTGCGCTCACCCTTGGTGGTGAGCCACCATTGGAAGTAGTCGAGAAGTTCGTGTATCTGGATAGTTGTGTGAGTGGTGAAATTTCCAGCCGCATATCGAAAGCCAGAGTGGCATACGCCAATCTGGGCCACCTTTGACTCCGTCGCGACGTTAGTCTGACTGCAAAGGGTCAGGTTTACAAGGCTTCGGTGTGTAGTGGACCCCAAACAATGTCAAGTAAACCAAAATGGCAAACTAGGTATAATTTAGAAGGAAAATGGATTTTATGATAAACATGTATAAAAGGTTATACGTTATAGCACAAATAGTATTGTCAAGGTTATAGATAACCACTGGTTACTTGGAGGTTATCTTTTCGGTATTGTCCACCACAATTTTAGGATACTCCAGAGATCACAAGGCGATATTTGTTGGCTCTCCGTAGTGTTTGTTGATTGGCTTGATTGTCATAATATTTGGAAGTAGGATGAGAGGTCCTGCAAAATCCCAAGATAATCAGTTAATATGCACGAAAGGCAATAGTCACGGAGGCAGAAGCCAGAATAGTTAGAAGCATATTTTATTTCCATGATTAGCATCAGCAAAAAGCTATAATTACCGCCACAACCAAAAAAGTGTATATATAAACAACATTCGTTCTTACAGGTATTAGGAAGAATGTACAGGATGTGTAGAAAAAACGATGAAAAGGGGAAGTATTGCTTTTAATTGAAGTGGTTTATGCACAATTTTATGCGGTCTCTACAAGTGCGAGCATTTCTGCTCTACGCCTGCAAAACCTGGCCTCTCTAAGCTGAGGATGTGCAACGACTCCACGTGTTAGATCATCGTTGTCTTCATAGGACTGCCCATATCCAGTGGCAACACCATGTAAATAATCCCAAGGTATGATAGCGTGTTTGGGCATGATGGAGAGCGTCATTCAACAAGCGAAATCATTTGAAAATACTGGTATCAGTGGCTTGGACATGTGTTACTCATGTCATCCCAACGGCTTCCATCCCATTCATTGTTTGCTAACCCTGAGACTGGATGGAAGAAGCTGAAGGGTGGTCAGTGTATCACGTGGCTTCGTGGGATGAAGGGTAGTTGTGTCGGGCTAGCATCTGTTGGTGCATCAGAACTCTCTGGGTGGCTGAGTGGTTAACGTGTTCGGCGTGAAACCTGAAGGTCCTGAGTTCGATCTCTAGCTGGGTCGTGGGTGCGCAGTGCTGAGGAGTACCATACTAGGACGAAACAGCTGTCCATTGCTCCCAGATTTTCGATAGTTCCCCAACTGATGTCAGTCCATGATGAATACTACTTCTAAATTAAAAAATCCCTATTCATTTCTTCTTTCAATCTGTCTTGTGTGATTACATTGATATGATTTATTAATTTATTCTCAAAACGTCATCAAGTAAACAATTCTATATTACTGTGTGTTATAAATCAAATAAACAAATCTAATATGGAATTGCATTCTACCATAGTGCCTAAGTTTTACACCTACATTAATCAATTAAGCCGTCGAGCATAAAAGCGTAGCTGAATCAAGATTAGTAAACCTTTGTAAAGTAAGAAATCTAGGAAAGAACTCGGCTACAGCTATCCATGCAATCAGACACAACAGGATGGGACAGAGAGACAGTCTTCGAAACTACCTTAATCTGGTGGAGTGAAAGAATAATAAACAAATATTTGTTTTTACTGTTTATTAATGTACTTACAATCCTCCTTTGTTTTATTGAATCGAATTGTTCAACCTCTATTGGCATATGGGCTCCTACACTGATGCCTTGATATATTGCCTGAATGTCAATTATGACAATTTGGTTGGTTGTGGCTAGCAGAGGAATCGAAGAGGTGCGTGTCGTCCTATTTGGGACTCATCATATTTGTTTATTGATCCAAAACACAACAGATAATAGGAATGATTCAGCATCTGTATCAGGTGTCGGAAAGAGCTCTGCTAACGCTGTCAGAATGGAGGGGAGAGAATTAGAACTGTTTAGACCGTGTCTCAGAGTTGTAAAGTTACCTTGATATGACTGTGGCCAACAAACTGTGTCCGGAACGTAATCCAGTGAGTAATACTTTGTGATACACCTGTCGGTATTGCATGCCATTTACATTTTATTTGACGTCGACATCATAAGTGTATGCTTATTTGTTTTTACCTTGTTTGAATAATAATTATCTCGTCAGGAGTTTTGAATTCGGTTGGACTGTGAATAGATTCTACATCGTCTTCATTTGTGTCTTCTGTTGTTTATGTTGTCTGACACTGATAGATCAGTAACGATCAGAGCCCCAGGAAAACATGAAGGTGTTTTGGCACATATATTCACACTTGGAATAAGAATCACGTAAGAAACCATAACTAGTGATACTCTGTGGTACGTATTCTTTTGATTCCCAAGTTTCAGTTAACTGTTTGAACAGACAACTTTCGAACTGCTAGCGTCTATCCATCGTGATAGAAGAAGGTACTCCAACATTAGGAATCCAATGTTTAATAAGCTTTGTAGCGATGGTCTCAGTGGAATGGCGATAGGCCATCTTGTGAAGTAAACCATGAGTCTTAGGATGTATGTATATCATTCTAAGTGAAGTAAAGATTCGAGAAAACTGGTAGGTGTGTGAGTAAATCTGGTATTAGGCGTTAAAAAACTATCCGTTGGAGTAAATGTGTGTCTTTGAACCTACGCCACTTGGCAATGCAGGCAAGTTTTCGACAACTGTTTTATATCTCAGTTCATGCTTGGCCATACAGATCTATCGGACACCATTTTGATAGTGATTGGGGCTCTAGGATGTGATATGTTATGCAGTTTCTCGAAGATGGTGCCTCTCATAGGTAGGGGGACACCTGGGCACATCTCGCCACAAGAAGTATCACATACCACAAAAGAACTGCTTACGAGAATTCTAGTGACTTGCAGTGACGTGGACTTCGAACAAATTAATTCACCTCATTCTGTATCCACTTGTCGAGATTCACCATTTCAGCAAAGTTGACATCAGTGTTGGAAATACTATTCAAGTGTACACGTGACCAGGCGTCAGCTACGTTGTTTTTATTTCTTTGAATGAACCGTATATTCCTTGTGAATCTCAGAATGAACTCTAGGTATCGGAGTTGTCTTGGGAAGTAACTATCATGACTCACTAGCATGGCTTTTACTGAGGTCTATGATCGGTGTAGATGATAAATGATGTTCCCTCTATCATAGACCGGAAATGTTTAAATGCCAAGCAAGCTACTAGTAATTCTCTTCCCAAAGTACTATATCTCATTTATGCAGAATCCAACCGGTTGCAGAAGAAGGATAGTGGTTGACATTTACCATTGAAGAACTGCTACAACACATTCAATAGATCTACTGGTCAAATTCAATTTATTCTGAATCAGCCGATGAGCAAAACCTGAGGAAATAAAATGAATATATGCATTGAGATCCTCTGATAAGTTTGGATAAATCAGGAAGAACGAAATTTGCAGAATAGTGTTATCATTTTTATCTCACTGATACTCTTCAGCTGCATACAGTCTTAAAGTGCAGCGGTTATTAGTGTATAAGATATTTCAAATTAGGAAATCAATAATCTCAAGCTACACCACAGAATCACTAATAATACATATAACGTGCAGAAAATGGAACAAGTTCAAGGGATCGAGAGACTGACCATACTCTCCTTTGTGTTCAAAGACATGGTTGCAAGCGTTTTATTGCAATTGCTTCCGCAAGACGCAGTTGTCCAGACATTTTCTGCATGTTAATTATTTTGGAGGCTCAAACCTAATATCCTGTGTCTCTGAGGTGTCTGGCAATCTTACTAGTTAAAATTCTACTTTTGTTCAAGCACAGATTCTTGAGGATATACTCAACGAACCGAATGCACACCCTCCTCTCAGTCCTTCCAATCTCATTGATACCACAATTATTTCGCCTACATGTTGTATGGAATATCAATGATTTCGTTGAACAACTTAAGATTATTGATTTTCAGATATCTTATGTACTAATAAGATAACTGTCCCACGTTTAGGCTATATATGGCTGAAGATAATTCGTGAAATGAAATGATGATATCACTTTATTCCGCAAACTTCGTGCTTCTTTCCTTATCCAAAATGAACTTGAGTTATTCTGCAAGATTTGGTTCCTTCGCTCGAGATAAATGCATATTTGTGTGGACATTAAACAATAGTCCGAACATCTGTAACCAGGTGAGAACCAGTACGTTTGTGAGAATGTGAAAGGCTACTTCAGAAAATGCCATTTGCAGATTTCTTTTAGAAATTCCTACACTCATTTCAGGTTACTTGTGAGTAGTTCAAAATGAAACCTGGATGTATTCGCGACATGGTTACATTTCAGGCGTAAGCACACCTGAAAATTCGATAACTCAACTCCCATAGAAGTAACGGATTAGTCACCACTTCTATGTGCATTTATCAATTCAACTGCTCCTGTGGAGCTAGTTACATTGGGCGTACAATGAGGCAGTCCCATTGTCGAATTTCTGAACACCACCCATCATGGTTGAACAAGGCACAAATTAGAACTATAAACAACTCGATACTTCCACACTAAGTTAGTTGACACACGACATCAAGTGGTTACTCGAAAAGCCTTCGAAATCATCCATCACATTCCAATTAATTTACCTCATGGATTACGCACTCGGTTACTTCACATAACAGAGGTGATTACAATCCACCTTGACAAACCTAACCTTTGTATCAGAAAGAAGTTTGTTCGACCACTTTCATTACCGTGGCCGTCAACATCATGTAACTTCTAGGTTTAATTTGTACACCTCTTCTCCTTCCTCTTCTTCCTATCAATATTCACATCTCCAATCTTAGTAACTCTATTGATTATTGACATCATTATTTCCGAAACATCACCACGTGATTGGTAATTTGACCACATTGTAAACCCACATATATTAGTGTAGAGCCCGAGATGATAAAGACATAATTGAAGAGGAATATGATTTCTTTGCTCAAACAGTTTTTTTTTAATAAACGTGTTTTATTACACCTTACACAGCAACATAGTGCTAAGGAAGATCAACAGAATTTTGAGCGGTAATCACTTTTCTTCCTCTCAGTAGGTTCCACCAATAAATCCAATATTTTACTCAGAAAACATCAAGTGGTGATTACAAGAGTTCTTAAGACTGACAGAACATCAACATATGAAAATAATTTTTAGATTGGAACTGTGTAACGGTTCATCTTACTAGACTGTGGGTAGTTAATGGGAAAAGTAGATCAACATGTTATTCTCAATTCTCAATTACAGTTGATTAAAGAACAGATGATATGAGTACATGAACAGTGAGAATTATGTTGTTATAATTGCAGCATATAGGTAAGGTGAAATGAAAATGAAACAGGAAATCAAACTTAGACAAAACAATTAAAACTTAAGTAGATGTACACAAGTTTTTCGAGTCACTGTTGAGGTGAACTATCTGACTTCCATCTTAGAGGAGAAGAAGAAGAAGAAGAGCCATTTTGAAGCAAAAGAATGTTTAAAGTGTTTTTGGGTATAAATCTTAAAATTTTTGTGATTTTAATGGTGATGAATTCAGTGGTTCTTTCTGCATGCGGTAGACGATGTGATACTCATGAAGTACTGAAGAAGAGGATTTATTATCCATAGTATGACCAGTGTCAATTAGGCTTAACTAGGCTAGACGCAACTTGTATCTTCTTTACTTCAGTTTTCACTAATGCTAACAGGAAAATGTAAGAGTGAAACTTGGACAATGTATTATAGTTCCATAATTGATTGTTCATTTCATAAAGTGCACAATGATACAGAAGTATTCGTTGGATGACGTTTCAAGCAGAAGTTATTGATCATATTAATACACAATTACTTTTTGCCAAGAGAAGAGTATGGTTTGTATGAGGGAAATGACTGAACAAACATGAGCTTTCGTTAGGTTTTCAACAGGTTCAGCCTTTAAATACAGTAGTTCTTATCATGAAAATGCCCAAACTTGAAGATATTATGAAAAAGCAACAGTTACATATATACGCCCGACAATAGCTGTATTTCTCGACCTCAAGGTGGCATTCGACTCCGTTGATCGAGAAGTCTTATGGCAATATGTCTCACTGGAAGGCGTGACGAGTAAGTACATCACCTTATTGAAGGCTATCTCTCTCTCTACTCGAACACTTGTGGGCGTGTATAGAGCCTATGGTGAGATGTCAGGTGAGCTGTACTCATCCAGTGGTGTCCGTCAAAGATGCCCAATCTCTCTATTCTTATTCAATTTATCATAGATACTCCTATAGAGGTTTCCCTATCGTCGCTTGATTACACAGACGTTGACCTAATCACAGGAGAATTTTCCTTACACCTAGAATATGCAGATGACATAGTCAATCTAGTTAGGTGAAGACGCTGACAAGATGCAGAGTCTTCTGAACACTTTGAGTGGGAATTTGAGAATGTTTGTGATGCGGTTGTCACCACCCGAATGCAAATTGTTGCTTCAGGATTGGTCTTCAACGGTGCCCCACCACGGCTAACAATGGAGAGTGTAGTGGTTGATTGTGTCGACCACCTCACTTACTTGGGAAGTGGGACCAGACTTACCCTGGTGGCTCAATGGCTGACGAAATTTCTGCACTGATACAAAAGGTTCGATTGGCTTTCGCCAACTCACACCATCTATGCGCCGCCGTGATATCCATTTGTCTATTAAGGGACGCGTGTACTGCACCTGCACAGCAGTCCCCTCTGTTCTACTGTATGACTGTGAAACATGGCCATTGAAGGTGGAAGACATGAGAAGGCTGGTTGGAGGTGTTTGACCACCGTTGCCTTCGTAGTATAGGACGTATTCTGTGGTATCACCACGTGAGTAATGCAAAAGTCAGGTGTAGAGTTTTAGGGAGTAGAGGTAAATCAGTTGACGAGGTTGTGAACTTTCATCGATTGAGATGGTTGGGACACGTACCACGTTGCCTAGTCGCCGACTGCCTCGTCACACAATATTGGTCGAAGTAGGTCGAGACTGGGAAAAGGCTCGAGGTGGCCAGACGAACGCATGGCACTAATGTATGAAGTCGTTGACTGTTGGTTTGAGGCATGTGGGGCGATGCATACTAGGTAGTTGATGTCAGCAGGACAAGAGGAACCAGTGGTTGGAGACTGACTCTAGGTGATATGGCCGACAACCGATGTGAGAGGCACAGACACATTGGCACACACATTATCCTCATCTTAACACCATACCGATTCTCACCACTTTCTCATTCTTCCTTTCTTTCTTCTCATACTTTATATTTCTTTTGACTGAATTTCCTGATTTTCATCCTTCACCTCACCACCTTTCTACTTGATGTACTGATATGAGATGTTACAACTCGTACCGTCACACAATAATGCCTGGTCCTATGTTGATATTGATGATTATGATGATGTTACATGTATGTTACATATAGTAGGTTTTTAAGATGAAAGTTAGGTAATAGTTCTTTTCAAAAGAGATTGGATAATTAATTAGTAGATGAAAGAATTAAAAGATATAAGGAGTTATTATTTGATATTAGAACAGAAAGCAGAAAATGGAGAGACATGATGAATCATGAATGTTGTGTAAAGGCATCAAGTAAACTAACTATGAAAACCCACGACAACAGAACTCCTCATTATAGTATCATTTTATTCGGTAAATCTTCCAGGTTTATGGGGAGAGAACGGTGGATGCCATCTTTTCCGGCGACCTGATCAAATATCTAGACTACTGAATTTATCATTTCACATATTGCATCAGACTTTTCTACGCATTTGTTTGTTTTAATCATCTTATCATATCCATCATATATTCAAGCACATTTTTACGAAGTTTACAACCTACTGGGATGCTTTTATCAAATAAGATTAGGCAGAAGTATCACTGTGGATGGAACCGTGTTTTGAAGCGAACAACTCTGTGTCAAATGACTCTGCCTGGAATTCTTAGTATGAACTGCAGGTCGTTGCAGGGAGAAGTGGATTACTTACAATCTCTTCTATCCTCCAATGTGTAACCGTAATGCTGTATTACAAGGAACTTGGTTGTGTGATCTCTCTGATGATAACTCAGTTTCTCTTATTGCTTTCAAAATTTTCTGTTAGGATCGATATAGCTCTACTAAGAAATATGGAGGTGGTGTAGACACCTTCATCAATGTCCATTGGTGCATTTCTAGTTACATGTGGATAAAATCCTCAGATGACTACATAGATTGGATCACTGTTGAATCCCAGCGAAAACAACTATATAAATATCGTTTTATTTATACCACAAATATTTATGTGACACCCGGTTGCGGTTACTCTGAACTATCTAGTTTCTCTGATATATTCACAGAATTCGCAGCACCTACACTCTGTTGTTCCTCATGGATAGATAATATGTAGTGATTTCAATTCTTGTGATCATAGCTTCCTCACAATTCTTGGTCATCAAAACCTTATTAACTTCACAACATGTCAGGATGCAACACTACACTTGGTATTCATCAATGATACTGATCTATATGAAACTGCGAATAGAGACACCCACTACTCCTCTTGGATCATCGCACTATACGTGTTCACCCAAAATGTATGTTGAACTACCCAAAACAGCCTCTTCATATCAGTATGATGAAATTGTACGTGGAAACTACTCAGAAAGTAACATACTTCAACTAAGAGGAATGCTACGAGGTACACACTGGAATATATTTAACAGAGATGTTTTGAACGACACTACTGATGGTGTGACATGCTATTTCAAGTTTTTCCTAAATATCTGCTAACCTGGTGAAAAACTTTCGACAGTCTAATCGTATATCTTCTCCTCAACTCAAGAGACTATGAAGAGAAAAGAAGACTACATAAAGTAAGTGATGATAATGCTGGTGCTCATCCATTGAACGTTTTAATTAGGATGGAAATTAAATTTCTGAGTCTGTTACATATCCGGATACGTTTACCATGCAAAGGCTCTCCCACCATGTGGAAATGTTTTAAAGAATTCATTGGTGATAAATAAAATTTGGTGAAGAAGTATATGTTGATGTCTGTGCTTCAAACAAATCGTTTATACTCCAACCCAACTGTTTCATCGTACCCTGTCCCCGCATTTCCGATGAAGAATGTTGTCCAAAATTCATAGAGAAAGATTTTTTTAAGTATCTCAAATCCTTGAATCCTTCACACAGTTTAGGTTTGGATGGAGTTTCAAGTTTCGTGTTGATGAAATTCGTTGATATATTATGCTGCCATCCACTAACTAACATGTTCAATAGATCGTTTTCATAAGACACCTGCCTGGAGAGAAATTAAGGCAACCTCCATACCTGAGTTGGTGACTCCACGAGCATGTTTGAAATTTCATCCGATTGCAGTTACTTCTCCCTTTTTGAAAATAATGAACAAGCTAATAATACTTGTGCTTGAACCCTTGTTGAATTTTTTTGGAGATCCTAATTAGTTTGGAGACAAAACCAGAAGCTGTCTGTATACCACCACTGTCTCATTTCACAATATTGCTTATAATCTTGATAGAAGTGCTAAGTATGTCAGACGTGCCTTTTTAGACGATACTTCAGCATTTGATTCTGTCTCAAGACCTTCTTTGCTGGACAAGCTAGACGGGACTCATGTTGAGACTTGGATAATCAGCTGGTTTTATTCATATTTCTGTGACAGGAAACAATAGAAGGAAGTGCTTCACCTCATTCCTTATAGTGGCTGGTGTTTGTCAAGGAACCATGCTTTGCCCCTGTCTTTTCCCTTTCTTTCTACATGGCTTGCTAGCTTCAGCTGGTGTAAGCTTCGTCGAATGTGCTGATGACCTGATAGTTTCCATCCCTGTCTCCTCCTTAAGGGATTGTTCCCAACTGAGTAATTTCCTATCTACTGTAAGACAGTGGTCCTCGATGAATGTTGTTGTGCTGAATTCTTCAAAATGTCAGACTTTAAACTTTAGTTGTAGACGTGAACATAACCTGTGTAAACTGCTTAGATTCTCTGATTCTTATTCTATTGATATTTGTGCATTAGGAAATGGTACAAGTATGATTGATCTCAGCATGTGTTTTTTTCGGACCTTTTCTGGTGCTTCCATATCTTACTAATTCCAAAAAGCATCTTCCACCTAACTTTTCTATATTAGGAAGCTGAGAGTATCTGGTATAACTCAGCCTCTGATCTTGTGTTTTATAAACTTCTGCATCTTGCCTATTCTTCACTTTTGTTCCCCTTTATTCTTTTTGGGGTTGATGAATAAAGACTATGGCATATTGCTTACAAATTTGAAGACTGTCAGTAGAACTAATGGTGAACCTCGAAACCTTTTAATTAATACAGTTGTGGACAAACACATTAATTCTTGTAAACATCTGGCAAGAGTTATTTTATCAGATGACCAGCATTCTTTTCATTCAAAGCTCTCTACGTGTCAGTCCTCGGACAAGACCAGAACTGAGTATATAAGACTTTGTGCATATACCGTATTTAGCTCATCTCCTGTACGACGAAGAAAGTATTAGAAATGAACAAACAAATCAACTTTTGTTTTTGACAGCAAACTAGTTAAAAATTACATCATGAATTGAATTCCTAATGTAACAACTTTACCTAAGTTATCTCTGCATTTTCAAAAAAGTTATATATATTATATATTATATTAGTCCCTTGGGTTCCTAGTGGAACATAGGGCTTCAGTAGCACGCCTCCAGTGACCTCTGTTCTCTGAGATCTTTTGAACCTGGTCCCACGACAGCCCAGAAGCTCTCATTTCCTCCTCACACGACCTCCTCCATGTTACCCTTCAAGAAAGTTATAGATGGAGTAAATATACTTGTCTTGAATTTCAAGACAATTGATGCTGTATGACATGTTAAAAATGTTGTACAGTATTCGTGAAATATTTCTCTGAATAAGTTCATCATTACTACTGTTATTATTGCTATTTTAGTTTCAATATCTTGGCAGCAATATCTCTGACGGTTCGCTAAAATCGAAATGGATTGAAATGAACGTCTTAAAGTAGTCTATAATCACTATTTATTGATTTTTGTAATTTACTGCTCTTGATTCAAAACTACGACTGGAACAGGCAGGCAGGCTTCAGGAAGTACAATTCATGTGCAGACCAAATTGCAACACTTTGCATCATCATTGAACAGAGTATAGAATGACAGTCAACTCAACTCAACCTCAACTTCATCGACTTCGAAAAGGACTTTGACAGCGTTGACCGAGAGGTAATTTGGAAGCTGCTTCAGCACTACGGAATTCCACAAAGATTTATCAATCTCATTCAACAACTATATGAAGACACCACATACCAGCCAAGTAATTCACAATGGGAAGCTCAGCTCAGTGATGCCTTTGAAGTGAAGACAGGAGTGAAACAAGGCTATCTACTATCACCCATGATATTCCTGATTGTGGTCGACTGAACTGGACTGGATCATGCCACAGGCAACTGTGAGGAGCGAGAAAAGGGAGAAACGTTGGCTGGACTGCGGAAAAGAACCTAGAAGATTCGGATTTCGCCAGTGATGACTTCTGTCTAATGTCACACAAACTTGAAGATGTACAGGCGAAAACTAACACGTTGACAGAAGAGGCAAGATAGGGCAGCGAAGACGGAACTTCACTCAGGTGAACGTAGAGAAGAAGGAGGTGATGATGATACCCAACCAACACCACCAACAACAACAACAAACTCCAATCAGCATGAACGGGAGAAACTTAAAGGAAGTTGCCTCTTTCACCTATCTTGGCTACACTGTCTCAACTACAGACGAGGAGCACAAAACCATTATCGGAAAATCAAGACAAGCTTTCATTAGCCTGAAACCAGTGTGGAGATCTTCTGCACTCACCATAAAGCGTGAACAAGATCTGGATTTTCAACACCAACGTGAAGTCAATGCTTCTATATATGGTTACGAAAAGAATGTCCAACAAACTACAGATATTCATCAACAAATGACACCTAAGCTGGCTCCTTACTGAAGATCAGATGGATTACCAGAATAGTGAGAATAAGCAACAAGGAATTCTGGGAAGGAAATAACCAAGAACCTATCACTCAGCAAATATGGAGGAGTAAGTGGAGATGGATTGGATTGGGCATACACTGAGAAGACCATTCTGGGACATCATGCGCCAGGCCAGTCACGCCTTCGAGTGGAGCCCAGATGGGAAACGATGAGTTGGGTGTCCGAGGTGAGGGTGACATGGAGGAGATGGTGTGAGGAAGAAATGAGAGGTTGTGGGCTGTCGTGGAGCCAGGTTGAAAAGATTTCAGAGAAGATAGAGAGTGTAATGGAGACGTACTACTGAAGCTCTATTTTCCATTAGGAAGCCAAGGGACAAATAATAATAGTAGTAATATTAATATAATGCAAATGACTGAGAAGAAGGTTGTTCACTTTGGGTTCTAGAAGTGAATAAATCACTAAGATTATAGATATTCAAAAAACTTACTCAACTTATGAACTGTTGTTACTATGCTCCTTAAACCAATGAGAGCTAGCACGAACATAATCAACGCCACGGTTTGATGTTGGTAAAAAGTACTCGAAGATGAGGTACATCACTGGGAACACTAAATTTGTATACTATTTCATCAATTCATCCAAGTTAACCTATTTATTTACGCGTTTGCACCGCTACAATTCATGTTCAGTTGTATCACGTTCTTCTGCATTAAACACAATTCATCCTGCTGGCTTCCATTAAGTAGCTTACATTTACTTGCCACATCTTAGACTGGTAGACGGCAACTTCGCGGCACAATATGGCATCCTGATATAGTTAGTCTGATGCTCCTCTTTCTGTCCCATTTATTCTCATCTAAGCATTTCATACCAGTTTAATTGATAATCAAGTATGCAAAACACATATCCTAACTATGTTGACTGATATTCATAAGGTCGATTACTAAATTAACTTCTTCACCTCGTATTCTGCTTCTGATAACAACGTGACATATAATTAGTCTCTACTCCACATAAGAAATATTCTCCATGAAGGCCAGTGGAGACAAGTGAGCATTATGTCTAGAAAATCTTGATTTTTCTCGTAGTTTTTCTTTCCACACTTCGCCTTGACGAATTTCAAGAAGAGAAGAGATGTCGCATCATGGCACCAATCGTGAGTCAGATTTAAAATCTTCTGAGGTGAATGGTTTCTCATGTCTATACAGGGAATCATGATGCGTGAACAGGTGCTCACTAAATACATTTATACCAACAACAACAACCACCACCACCATCACAGTATGAACTATTCATGTCTCCGATTCCCTCATCATTTCTACCGGCCAAATTTTCTTCTCTACCCAGTAGATAAATTGGACAAGATAGATAGATAAACGATCTTCAAGTTACCAGACCAAATGTTCTCAAATGAACTGAGTGAATAATGAGGTTAAGTCTGAAATGGCAATTGCTAGACCCCTACCAAAACGACATGTGAACACCGAAATTACAGAACATAACTATTGAGGTTTATTATCAAAGCGATTCTGTACATAGAGAAAATCTCTGAATTAACCACAAGCAAAACCAACAAGACCCAACTGGACAATGTACAATAAAAACTGTGAGCTCACTCCTCCAACAAGCAGACTAATCGAATGGCTGAGGCTAGTCCCTACTTTGCAATTCATCAGCAACACACGATGAGAGAATACGTCAAACTCTTATCCGTCTAGCAGGTAAGCCACCGCTTCATACGTGAGAAATGGTTACTGCATAAGATAAGAATAAACGTGTTAGCCGGACTCGGCCACCCATAGCCAAACTGATTTTTCAATGATGTCTGAGTTGATTCTCACAGCTTATCTCAGCTACTACAAAAACCATTAACAATCAAATGCCTACTCAGATATACGAGCTTTCAGCTTAACGACTCTGACTGGTGCATATGAGGCTTTTTCTTCAGTTCTGTACAATCATTTTTAGTTCACGCGGTGCGAAGTACCTATCATACTTATAGTTCCCGATAGTCGTGTACAATTCGTATTCTATTGGTCAATAAGACGAATGGTCGGCACGTCCAACTATACGAAATTCTTCTAAGATCTAAAGATTTAAGATACCACCACACATATCATCATATAAAGTCATTTCCAGAATCCTATTCACAGGAGATATAACTTCGATTGAAGTTGCAGATATGCCTGACTGATGAGTGCCAACAAGTATGAAATCTTGGTCGAGAAAGGCTTCTTGTCAATTGCCTCCATCCAGTTAACATCTTTCAAAGTGCACCAACATGGTAAGCCTTCCAGCTTGGTGGCTACACAGCAAAATAATCAGTAGAATTTAATCAGCACTCAGGATTAGACAACATAAAGTTGGTTGCTACTCCAGGGACCAGTCAATGAATTTATTACACAGGATACTTTGAAATTAGTTTCTTCACTAACTGAAATAGAATTTTACTCCTGTCAATGAGAATGAAGTTCACCTGGCGTATCCACTACAGCAACTGAATCAATGTTGACCAACTATCGAAGACAAGAGATTATGAATGAAATTACTTTACAAGATATGGAATTTTTTTTCCAGTTACCTTATTCCCTTTCATAAATTATAGTTAAGTTCACGGTGATCCCAGGATAAGTGAACTGTAGCAAGTGATTGTCTTAGAAAGTTATTCTTGAACACTTGTAAATCTAGATTAAGATTACTTATAGTAATAATCGTATGTTGATGTTAGCAGATGATTAGTAAAGTTCTCTAGGGGACTTATCATTCATCGACATCCTGAAGATTTTATCAACTGTTACCGAGAGTTTTCTGGTTCACCACAATAGCATTCACATTTATCAAGTCGATAGAAGCTCAATGGACTAGCTCACAGCATACTCCTCAAATAAAATAATAATTCATGAAAGTTGTTTGGTATTCTTTGAGATGTGGTCTTAGACCTTTCATCATCGAGTTAAGTGACTTCATTCATCAGAATTTACTTCATAATTAAATAAATGCTTGGTGAGGAAACGTTGATGAACAACCCTCTAAGCTTGGTGAATATCAAGCAATTCTAATCCTCAGCCTAAGTTAAAATCTTTACAATATGAAAATTACTCACTCACATTGCATAAAGAAAGGATACAAACATTCTGTTCCAGTGGTGACATATTGCGTATTGACAAGAACAGTGTGAACTCACTTCCCCCAGAGAAGTCGGACGCAGTTTATTGCTGTCTCATTTGTCCACCTTTTACGTGTGATATCTATTAACTTAGTCTAAATTTCAGACAGAAGAATTTATCAGTCAAGGATGATTGAAAGGTAGGTAACCTGGTATTGATTTATTAAACTCCAAACCACATACATTATTCCAGGGTTAATGATTAAAATCCATCTATCAAGGTTGAAGTAATTGTAAAATGTGTGAGTTTGTGACCGACTAACTGGCTACCAGAGGAATGTTGAGACTGCATAGCTAACCAAAGATTACTTATGAAAATTATTATTATTATTATTATTATTTTCCCTTGGGTCCATAATGGAACATACGGCTTCAGTAGCACGTCTCCATTACACTCTCTTCTCTGCAGTCTTCTCAACCTGGCTCCACGACAGACCACAACTTCTCATTTCTTCCTCACACCATCTCCCCATGTCACCTTCGGATATGGAGATGAGTGAAAAAAAAGCTTTATTATGCTTTTCTACAAACTAGAAAGATTTGGTAGACAGCACAGATCAACACATCATCTCGCATTTTTCACTCATAACTTTAACAGAATAAGGACAACAAGCTTCACAGGATAATACGGGCTCATTTTAACTGCTTCGAGGACTTCTTCAGCATCAAGATGTATCCAGTACAAAAATGGAACATACTTTTATCTTGTCAGATGGTTGAAGGGAGTTGATGGGATGCAACAGACGTGGATTTCACACCCACTGACAAGTGCTACCAAGTACGAAGGCTTAGGTCTGTGTCTACCAACCATCCAGAAATCATCAAAATCCACCATCATGATGAGTTTCCTAGATTGGTGAACACGTTTCAAAATGATCGCTAGAATTTGCTCCACACTTGAGACTGTTGAGCGAAATTAAGAAACCAATTAGAGTGTAGGATAGGAAGACATCATGAGTTTGACTGAGTGCAAACTGATTAGCTTTTTCATGCTAAATCAACAGTGAATAACACAAATTCCTTCACTAGTGTTTTTAAAGTATGCGTAAAATGCAAAGTACCTTTCACACGTGAATTATTCCACATAAATCGAATCTAAGTGACACTGTGTACCAAAATCTGACTATGTAGAAACACGTTCAGATACCTATGTGATTGGATAAAATTTGAGTAGATAACTCCGCGAAAATTTCTATGCTTCTGTTGAATACGATCCACAGATTTATTTATCCACCTCGTCAACAGGGTGAAACCATTTTCCTACTAAATAACTATTCAGGCAGGTTCCATGGCCAGCACGTTATCATTCAGCCACTGGGTCACAATCCAATCGTCCATATTTCCAACTTCTGTTAGCTCACGATATCGCGCAACCGCCACCCAATGTCATCGTTGAGTAACTGTCCTCATGACCATCAGGCTTTTCCCCCACCGGTCACCACTTCTCATTGGAACTTCGGGAATACCTCTCGAAGCTAGTCACCAATGAGCACCAGTTCAATTGAATTTTGAGGCAGTTGTGGCATTTGAAATATTTCAAGTTGTTATTCATCGTAGACTGATATCAGTTGGAGGAAGAAAGGAAACCTGGGAGCACTGGACAGCTGTCTCGTTCTAGTATGGGACTCCTCAGCAGTGCGCACGCACGACCCCACCAGCAGGATCGAACCCGTGACCTTCGTTCCGTGGTGAGCACGTTGCCATTGAGCTAATGAGTTGGAGTTCAGTGGTTCACAGTTCCCTACTTCTGTCAATTCGCGATATATAGCGCAACCTCCAGCCACTGCAGTCGTTCAGTATTTGTGTTCACACCCTACTTCGCTCGTCCCATCAGTCTTCTAGAAGCATGTCACTAACGTACACTAAAAAGTAATTTAATTTTGAGGAGACATTTTCGTTGCTTTATTAGTTAGTTCACAAGTTAACTGGATTAGACTCTTCAACAATAGACAACCTAATTTTATATGTTTATTTTTCAAAGTATTTGTTATTCATTAATGTTTTCTCATTGTTTCAGTCAAAAAGAATTGATCAAGTGTCCTGATTGTTTTTTTCTCTCTAAAACTCCACAATTTGTCCCCAAAGGAAAGAACTTCATTCACTAATATGTACATAAATATTAAGATGATATAATGTGAAAAGTTCTTCCATATATTGATTTTATTGTATGTTAGTTATACTAATTCACTCAAAGTAAAATTGGATCGATACACTTTGACCTGAATAATGACAGTTGGTGTGAGTCAACTCTAATGAGTAGAAGAAAAAACTGTCTATACAAAGTAATTTATTTTATCAATGTAAATGACCTTTGACCTGTATATTATATTAGAACTACCTAATGGATAAAAAATTCCATCTAGATCTCAGTAATCAGTAAATAAACAAAGGCTGATAGAAATCAAGGCTGATATGTTTCACACTGATTGATTAGTGTTTGGTAACGTTGACTAGACGTGAAACTTAGAGTGGCGAGTTGACTTACTGTCACTCAGAAATGATATTCCAAGCATACACTTTACCTGGTAGATATCATACTTACATTTTAGCCATTTGATTAATTTAAGACACACTTGTGTTGTTGAACTCAAAAAGAATAACCATGACATCGGTCACCATAGCAGTGAGCAAGACAGGTTGGAATCTCTGTGTAGGCATATTGGCTTTCATGGATGTTAGTGACTTGGAGACAATCGGTAGGAAATCCTCCTTAATCAAGGTTTCATACCTGTTGGGACTCGTCAGCAAGCTGTATCCGTAGCCTCGAAGGAACAGATGTCCTGCCTGATATTTGAGCCTCCTTCACCCAGTTGTATAATCACTGGCGTTACCACTGAGCTATCAGGTAGAGATATTGACCTCCTACAGGACTGGATTCGAGATATTGTTTGATCAATGGAGAACAACCAATTTCATGTTCTCTAGTCCTGTGTACTCATCGAATTCTATTAGTGTAGAGTATCTTGCCAACGACTTCAACCAACCAAAGTGCGAAATGATCGACAGAATTCAGTCAGCTCACAAGACTAGACAACATGAAATTACTTCCTCTCCACTGGCCAATCAGTGTATATTTGCTTTTGATTCACACCATTATTAAGTAGGTTATCAGCTACAAAATGTATCAATCTCTGACGACTTATTCTTAATTTTGTCATCAGTCTTCTATTGTAAACTTGTGTCAGTTTAGAATTCGAACCGTCGACCTTGGCCCAGAACTGTACCGAGTTAGCTACAAGACTCAGCTGCTGATTAGGCTTTCACTTAATTTCAATCTCTAGCAGTGAAGTTAAAATCTAGTAAATAGGCTGGTCATGTTCAATTGGCAGAGTGTCGAACCTAAAGTCTTAGAACACCGGTTCCGATCCCACCATTACCGAAATTTCCACTTTATGTATAATGTCATACAAACTCGAAGATCAATAGGCGGACACTAACAAGTTGGCAGGAGAGGTGGGGCAAGGCAGGGAAGGAAGATGAGACTTCCTTCAGGTGAAGGTAGAGAAGACAGAGGTGATGAACATACACAAACACCACCACCACCACCAACAACAACAACAACAGCAAGCACCAATCACTACCAACGAAAGAAACCTAAACGAAGTTGTCTGTTTCACCTACCTAGGCAGGACAGCATCGTTTCAACTACAGGAGGCGGCACAGATGACGACGTCGAAGTCAGGATCAGAAAGAAAGCAAGACAGACCTTCAATAATCTAAAATCAGTGTGGAGATCTACTGCACTCCACTCCACTCCACTCAGCATAAAGCGTGAACAGGATCCGGGTTCTCGACACTAAGTCAGTCAAGTGAGTCAGTGCTTCTATGTGATGGTTGAGAGATTCGGTGCATTACGAAAAGCATTTCCAACAAACTACAGACATACATCATCAACAGCTGCCACCTACACTCACTCGATACTGACACTGAAGATCAGACAGATGTCCAGAAAGGATAAGCAGTAAGGAACTCACTCCGGCTGGCTGGTTGGTTGGTTGGCTGGCAACGAACCAACCAGCAACCCATCGCCCAATAAATATGCAGAAGACGGAAGTGGAGGTGGATTGGATTGGAAATACACTGAGAAGACTGTTTGGGATTATCACGTGCCAGTTCACGCCGTCGAGTGGAACCCTCATGGGAAACGACCAGTTGGGCATCTGAGTCGAGGACGACATGGAGGAGATGGTGTGGGGAAGAAATGAAAGGTCCTGGGCAGGTTGAATAGACTGAAGAGAAGAGAGTGAATTGGTGACATGCTACTAAAGCCCTATGTTTAACTAGGAATCCAAGGAACTAATAAATAAATAATAATAATAAAATTGTTTTTTGAATATTGCTGTGTACTATTTAAGGAAACAGGCATTTCTCTCAGCTGGCCAACAATGAAAATCTCACTTCAAATTTTCTCCTCCGTTTTAGTTTATGTCACAGCTGATGTCATGATTGATTGGATTTGAATACCATAGCTAAATCACAATATACAGGACAGGTAGCAAATTGAAAACAATTCCTGCATGTGTGTGGGTTACAACAGCGATAACTATTCAATAAACTATATGAAAACTAAACTTCACACTACAGCTCATCTTCACTGAGGTAGTCAGATGGACAGGAATGATGTTGAACCTCGGATACAAGTACACTGGTTCAAGTGACCACACTTTACAGTAACATTCAAGAACAAGTGGATAAATGAAGACTGATATCAAAGTAGACAAACGTGTATGGAAAGAAAAGATATTTAAAAATGAAGGTTAGTCAAGCTTTAGAGGATGTGAAAGAGTAAACGCATCTGCATCATTGTGACCGATTTTCAACTGGTGCACCAACAGAACTCAACTACACTGATTCCTGTCATCTCGGGAACTCAAATCTACACCAATAAATAAGGTAGTAGTCTTTGTATATATATAATCGATAAATCTTGATAAAATAGACAGACAGGGAACACGAGTAATGAATATCTCATTCATTGAGTTCAGCTACATAATAATACAAGTATGATAAACTTTTAAAATAATAAGCGTGTAAATGTGATCAATTTTGGTTCATCTTGTAACAATAGGACTTTGATGAGAAAATGCAATAAGAATTGCGTACTTTTGGTGGCTGTGTATGCAAATAAATCACCTGCTAACAAAAGTGATACTTTTACAAGAAAAATACCTCTGATCATGAAAAAAGTGGTCGATGAAAAGAGATAAGTAGAAATAATAACGAAAAATTTGCTTCTAAGACATTTTTCTATAAACATTCCTTCTAATAGTACTCACTGTATTCATCCAGAGGCTGTTTAGGTAGAGATAACTCTTTGTTCGTTTAATACCTACAAAATGTAAATCCCCTAATTTTTCTAATTGCTTTTTCTAGATTGCCTACAATAAAACACCTTTTGGACAATCAAATAAATAACTTCAGTGCCATTCAAGCAGTCCACATCAGCTTCGTGGAAGATCCAAACCTGAAATATCTCCAGACTATACTAGTCTTAACAGGTTATTCTGTACTATTAATGATGGATGATGGCTAGCACTGGAAACGGGACGTGCAATTCATCCTATTTGGGACTCGTCAGAGGTGTGTACCTGCCGCCCAGTGAATAATCTTGTTCCCAATAACACTCGGATTGCATTATTATTGCTTTTTTGGGAGAAATTTGTTCAGTCACCTGATTAACAGTAGACTTCACTTGTACAGACAATGAACAACACTCAATGTCACAATCTACCAAGCATTCTTTTCTTTTCTTTTCTTTTCTTAGAATATGCCAACACTTAGACTTTAATTGCATCTGCATTTGTGCTAAAAATATTTAGGAAAGACTTGGCTATGGTGAGGCGTGAATACAGTATTTACATTCTGTGATGAAGGTGAAAAGAGAATCTCATCGTTGAGATCTTTCTCATTTGACGTGGACCTGGAAATAACTCAAAAACCCACCATAATTCTTGCTTGAACCTTTCCAGTTTTTACATACTTGACTAGTACATAAATATGTTTGTTAATTATTTTTGTAATCGAGAGAGGATAGGCTATGTAGGATGAACGACTTTGAACGATTTTAAGCATACATAAACTCTAACGTTTACGAATACCCAATGCTACTGAAGAGAGAGAAGAAACTTGACGAGGGAATGTTTATCGCGAACAATGGAATGGTACTGGTTACATATAGTACACCTTGCACTAACTCAGCCATTTGCAAATGTCTTCGTTTCCTCTACCATTCCTCCATTCTTGCTTTGCTCTTGACCTGCTCTTCATACACTCTTATCAGCAGCATCCCCTGTAATACGCCTGTGTTGTCCCCTGCGTTGCTCTTGGCAGAAACCTTACCTATTGCCGGTAATTCCCTATGATTCCTGCCACCCTCTCCATATACAATACTTATATCCGTTGTTATCAGCAACGCCCACTACACTCGTCTCCCCCCCCCCCTCAAAATTCCGGGCTTGCAACATCGTCTTGGTGTTGGTGTCTTGCTGTCTTCTCTTGGTTTTCATTCGCTGTTTCATCTTTTTTTCCACTGCTCCATTTTTGAAGTAGGCTGGCGTTTACTCTTTTCTCCTTGTTCCCTTGTTTGATGGTATAAATTGAACTGCGTCTCTCGGTAACGATGTATGGTGCTTCCAACTTCGGAAGTAGTTTCTTTCTGCCATACTCACCTCCTGACCTTCATCCTCGTTCTTTACATTTCACCTGATCTCCAACCTCAAATGGTTTCCATTTACTTCCTCCTTCTCTCTGCTCAGATTTTTCAGCATCAGCCTTCTGCTTTCGTTCCACATTCCTGATAGCCTGTTTCCGCTCCTCTCTCAATCTTGTCATGTTCCAAGGCTGTTGTTGGGGCCAGGTATTACTATGTATCGGGAGCCGTGGTTTCCTGCCATACATTAACTGGAACGACGACTTCTTCGTTGTTCCTTGTACCGAGGCACGATGAGCTAATAATACTAACGGCAGTTCTGTCTCCCAATTTCCTCCTTTCGAAGCTAGCTACTTCTTCCTTCAGTGTACGGTTATTCCATACTGTCAAACCGTTAGTCTCTGGGTGGTACGGCGTCGTTCTTATCCTCTTGATATCCAGCTGCTCCAAACAGGATTTAATTCTTCACTCTCAAAACAAGAACCTCGGTCGTCAGTATCATCTTCGGCACACCGTGATCCGCGACAATATGCTGCATCACTGCTGTGGTCACTGTCTTCGCGCGTTGATCAGGAATCGTGACAGCGTCTACCCATCGTGTAGCATGCTCCGTCATCACCAGCAGGTATTGGTTGCCACTAGACGTCTGCGGAAATGGTCCCATTACGTCCACCGACCACAGGTCACCAACCGCTGCTACTGGAATCGACTGCAGTGGCGGCCGTACATACCGATCACCTTTCATCAGTTGACAATGAGGACACCCCAGCACGTATTTCGCAACATCCTCTCTCATACCTGGCCAGTATGCACTTTGTCTGAGAAGGTCAGTTGTCCGTGAGTCACCTGTATGAGCTAACTGGTGGCATTCTTGTATCATTTTGTCGCGTAGACATTTCGGAATCACTGCCAACCAGCTTCCGTCATTTTCTCGCCACGTTAGCATTCCATAAGTATTCATCCGTAGGTGTTCTTTCTGTGTCAACAACGTTTTCAACTCTTTATCTCCCACAGACGTTTGTGTCTCTGTCCCTTCAGTTATGGCTTTGATCACTTCTTTCAATGTCGGGTCGACTTCTGAAGGCGAATAAGTTTAACGGGTTCCATTCCACTGCATGTACACCGTATGCGATCTCAGGTAGCTCATTTTCTTCGTCAGATCTTGATAAGAATTCTGCCAACCAGTTTTCTTTCCCTGCCATATGGCCGATGGTGAAGTCATATTCTTGCAGTCGTAACACCCAACGTGATAATTTTCCTCTGGGTCTCTCGCTGTCTTAAGCCACTGTAGAGGTTTATGATCCGTTTCAATATGGAATCGTTGACCGAGGAGGTACGATCTCCACTTCTCCAGCACCCAAACTATCGCTGGACATTCCTTTTCCATTGTAGAATATTTCTGTTCTGCGGGTGTTAGAACGCGGCTGGCATACTCCACTACTCCTTCAGTCTGTCTCAGAACTGCCCCTATTCCATAATCACTTGCATCGGTGGACACGATAAATGGCCTACCAGGTATTGGTAGTTTTAACGTCATCTCCTGGTCATTTAGGAGTTCTTTGATGTGATCAAATGTTTTTTGTGCCTCCTCCGTCCACCCGAATTTGGGGTTGCCCAGTAGCTTATATAAAGCTGTTGCTATCTCATTGAAATTTTTGAGGAACCGACTGTAGAATGCTGCTCTACCCAAGAATTGTCGCAGTTTCCTCTTGGAATTCAGCACTGGAATAGTTCTGACCGTCAGAATTTTCTCAGGTAGTGGTTTTATTTCGCCGTTTCCAACTTTGTGTCCTAGCAACGTAACACTCTTCTTTGCTACTTGAGATTTTGTTTATTGATGCGGAGTCCAAACTCATCGATACGTTTCAAAACAGCTTCAAGGTATTCTATGTGTTCTGCCTCCGTCTGGCTGTACACCACCAGGTCATCGCCGTACACCTCTACGTTCTCTAAATTCTCAGCAACATCAACAATCGTCTAAATGTAAAGGGCGCCCCTGCCAGACCAAATGGCATTCGCTTGAATTGGTAATGCTGTTTTCTCTTTATCACTGTCTTTTATTGGTAGCTGCCAGTAGCCCGAGTGGAGGTCCAGAACTGTAAATACTTTCTCATTCTGCAAACGATCCAGTGTCTCAGCTATCGTCGGTATGGCACATGGCTTCAGCTGCGTTATGCTATTTAACTCCCGGAAGTCCACGCAGAATCTATATTTCCCATTTGACTTTCTTACTAAAAGTACTGGAGAACTGTATGGACTGTCAGCCTCTTCAATAATACCTTCATCTAGCATTTCTTGAATCTGGTGCCCAACTTCTTGTTCCAAGTGACATGGTATTCGCCGTGTGATGAATGTTGTCGTTACCTGACTAGTCACTGGGATTTCATGCTGAACCTTGTCACAGTAACCATAGAGGTCTCCATCTCCTGTGAACAATCTGTCGTATTTCTTAACCACCTTCATGATGTTTGGCGTTTCTGGGTACGGTGATTTTGGTACTTCAATCTCTGCTACCTCGCTGTTTTCCTGAGTGTTGAACGACCCGTACTTCGTTGCCACTATTCCTGTTCTCGTTTAATCACTGCACCCACTTCTCTCAGAAAATCGGCACCTAGGATTGGGCGTTGTAGGCGAGCGGTCACAATAAATGGGAATCTAATTTTCTGGCTCCTGATCTCAACAACGCAATCTGACAAGCCCGCAATATCCAGTACATGTCCCCCAACCGTATGGACCGTTAGCGCACATGGTCTTGTGTTCTGAGACTGCCTCTTATCTATTAGAGAGACTGCCGCCCCTGTATCTATGAAACACGATATCCCGACCATTTATTCTCAATCTAGCATACACCGCCCTCGATCTATGGCTACTACGATATCAAGTCTAGTCGAAAAAACGAACTCATATTATATCTTTCAAAACGTTTTCTTTTCCGCCTCTCTGGACAATTCCTTCGCCAGTGTCCCGGTTTCCCGCATGCGAAGCATTAAATCTGTTTGTTGACGCTCATTCGGAGTGCTGCTGTCTCTTTCTGAAGGTTGTTGATTTGTTCTTGCCAGTTATTTACCTCTCGTGACTCCACTGCCGCTATTCCTGTACCCATTAGCTGTCTGGTCACCTTGGCAATTTCGCTAATGTCCATGGGCTGGGATGTATTGACTAGTCCTAACTAGTGGGCAATGGCATTCGGGACACTCTCAGTGAACTGTGCGGTCATCAGCTGTTGTTGGGTGTCCTCATCCAACGTGGGAAGCGCTCGTCGAAGTAGTTTGGTCAACTTCACACCCAACACCAGCGGATCTTCGTCTAATCCCAGCTTTGCGCTGCGGAACTGCTGCATCGCCTGCTCCCTGTCCGCCGAGCAGTCGAACTTCGCCTCCAGGCACTGAACCATTCTCCGCCTAGTCTCCTTCCCGTCACCACGTTCCACTCCGTCATATGCTACTTTCGCTCTGCCCCGCAGCAATGTTCCCAGCACCACGACCTTCACCTCCGGATCCTCAAATCCCCATCAGCACCGCGACCGCCTCCAAGTCCCTGAGGAAGTCCTTGATATCTCCATCCTCGAAATCTGTAGACTATGGGATCTTCATCATGTACAAAGACAGCGACACCAATTGACAAGACAGAAGATAACTAGAATACAGAATTTTATCGAGAACAATTGGAATGGTACTGGTTACATATAGTACACCTTGCACTAACTCAGCCATTTGCAAATGTCTTCGTTTCTCCTCCATTCCTGTCTTGCTTTGCTCTTGACCTGCTCTTCATACACTCTTATCAGCAGCATCCCCTGTAATACGCCTGTGTTGTCCCCTGCGTTGCTCTTGGCAGAAACCTTACCCATTGCCGGTAATTCCCTATGATTCCTGCCACCATCTCTATATATACACTACTTATATCCGTTGTTATCAACAACGCCCACTACACCACATCTAATTTTGAGGAAAGTTAAATTCAACAGGAAATAGTGAAAAAAGCATTCACTTCATGATGCTGACAGTTACAATAACTCCAGCTACGAAATCTCTCATTTGTGTTGTTGTTAGTATTCTGTACATTGTATTGCAAACACGCCAGTGTACTATAGTTGAATACCTTAGGCCAATATAACTTAAGTTAGTTCAAAACGCTTTTGTGAATGTTGGTAACCAAATAGGGCTCGCTGTAGCAGGTTAAAAATGGTCCACCAAAGTTAGACGAAGATATGCTGCTAACTCATTGAACTACTGACTGTTATCTTCAGTCTAGTATCAATTTGTAGAGAGATATAGAGAAGTGGCAATTAGTTGTAAATGCTGAACAAAATAAGTGGCTTCGCATGTACTGTGCATATCTAGATAGCAACTGCTTCGACGTGCCATGTTAGCAGAAGTTGGAGTAAGTTGGAATAGGGCCTAGAGTGTTCAAACTAAAACGTCCTACCAATCCATGAAGTCTCTGAATGTTGTCCTAAGTGACACAGGGAGGCGCAGACTACATCTTTAGGATCCCCGAGACGATATGAATAAGTGGTTTAGGATCCTTGCTGAAATGGATGAAAATCAGTCACATTGGCACAGATGTATTCACTCTTTGACGTATTCTACAGCTGGAAAATCCTTACTAAACTTAGTGTTCAAATTCCCTCTACTCTTATATTACCTTCGTTTATATGTCTTTCCCCACCAATTTGTTCTTTGAATGCTCCTGAAGTGAAGTGTGTCAACTTGAAGTAATCCACTTGTATGTGAGGTTCTACGTTGGTTTTCCGTCTGTCTTCAAATACACACCCTCAGTGAATGAACCTGTTCTGGTCGCTGTCAATCATGTGAATGAAGTAAATCATGTAATGTAATGTAATACTTTGCAAATTAAATCTCAACTTTGAAACTAGGAAATTAGTTCATTCAGTTAAGTGTCTCTTTAGATCAAAGCATCTACCGAGTATTTAGCCTCTAACTCAAAACAGTATTGCAATGAGAATGTGAAAACACTGTCCCAATTACGTGACCAATAATCAAACCTGACTAATTTAAAACTCTATACTCAGTTATTCACTCTATCATTGTTTTGATTACACATGAAACGTACTTACGTGTTGTTCTTAGAGTTCTTTCAGTTGCTACAATCAGTTGACCATCACTGTTGAAAGTACTAGCCTATCTACAGCGTTTCGAGTCACACAACAGTTGTTTCCCAGAAGATGTTCTTCAGTATAATAGTTAATCTAACTTATCCGAAGCCCCAATGTTTAATCTTGGCTTGGATAAATCTTACGTAAACCGTTCAGTAGGATAAAATATTGTTGATTGAATTCCTTGTGTGACTTCCTCTTGTCTCTTCAAACTGCAGTTATTTCGTTACCCTCCCCCTTTCAGTTTTCAAAACCTAACTTTATTCTTTTATGTTGAGCATTCCCTGATGTCTCTCGTTAGCTGTACCAAATTCATTTTGTAGTATAGCCGAAATATAGTGCAAACCTACTACGAGTGACTTTAAAGGTCACCCTACGAACGAACGAAATAACCAATCAGGTCTCTCCATTTTGGCTAGAAAGGCAGATTTTCACAAAGTAGACAGTAGTCTGATTCGTTATTACAGTTATTGCTATGGTTGCCGTTATAGTCACTCATATACTACAGGTGGGCTTTTTTCACTGTACGCCACAGACACATGTACTTTTAAAAGAATCCTACTGTCATGTAAAATCGACACTAATCTAAGTGACACATTTCGACTGTTGTGATCTTGAACTCGATGTAGTGTAAAATGAGATGAATCATCCACTATGTGATCAACTAGTACCAAACGGGATGAGAAGGCTAATGAGCCTAGAGTGTGAACTACGTCGTGTTATACATGGATAACACCTAAACAAAAGTTTGAGGACATCTAGTTAAAATGGTGGGAATGACGAACAGGTGAGTGAACGATGACCTAGATAATAGACATGCATTATATGCCTCAGTCAATTCTTCAGAGTAGACACCATTTAACGCAGTAAGGCAATTAACACACCGCAATCATGTGTGCAACAAGCCAAAACATGAAATTGTCTGGGTGGATAGATCTGGGCTTCAATATCTTATGAACTGGTACTGGTACTAGCCTTTTGAAATGAATCAACGAAGAAAAAGACAAATCAAGTTTATTGTTTTAAAAATCGTCTGAGTGTATGTTTTAATATATATACATATATACATATGTGTATATCGGATAGCAAATTTATTTCGTGGTCATTTGCGGAACACTTCTATTTTGAATCAAACTTCCATTCTTGATATGCATCTAAAGTATGTGTCAGCACCTAAAGATTTACATGCATTGTCTGCTTGAACCCAAATCACCACCAATATCGTTGTCAATAATAGTAGCGGTAATGACGGTAATAATAACAGGAATAATAATAATGGTACGATCAACAACAAGAACAACAATACGAATAGTAAACGTTCCCTCTTTGAATAGACACCGGTAAACAGAAAAATCATCTTGGGACAATTGTTTGATAGTTCTTGAAAGTTTGTTTGCTTTCAAGCACTATCAAACAATTGTTCCAAGATGCTTTTTCTGTTTACCGGTGTCTTTTCAAACGAGGAATGTTTATTATTCGTATTGTTGTCGTTGTTGTTGTTGTTCGTACCATTATTATTATTATTATTGCTGTTATTATTACCATTATTACTGCTACCATTATTGACAACGATATTGGCGGTGATTTGTGTTGAAGCAGACAATGTATGTAAATCTTTAAGTGCTGACAAATACTTTAGATGCATATCAAGAATGAAAGTTTGATTCAAAATAGAAGTGCTGCGCAAATGACCACAAAATAAATTTGCTATCCGATAAGGGCACATAACTTGTAGACCTTTAAGTCCACTGGCTAAGCAGGCTAAATCAAAGGTGACAGTAGGTGGAACATTGTCTCGAGATAGAATAGGCACCTGAGTTCCATCTTTTAGTAGATTAGCAACAGCATTTGACTGATCATTTCTATTGGTATCCATACACCTTGAAGCACGAATTACATTTAAACCCAGTGTAGGTAGAGTATCGGGCTCATCAACTGTTTGAGAAAATAAGAAATGACAGAAATGACAGTAATTGATTAACAACTGATATTAGTTAGAGAACTAATCACATAAAAAGCCGATGAATGGTTATCTCATTCTAATTCCTGATACTTCAGCACTACAGACCTTTTCATGCTTAATTACAGAAAGGAACCTGTGATTTAGGTGTTAAAGTATGCTGATATCAATAAATTGCAAACAAATGGTTAAAATTTTTCCAAATCTCCCTAACTAATGATCAATGGTAAACAATAAAAAAACACATCGTACTTGTACTTGTTGTTGTGCTTGTAAACGATTGTACTGTATTTCTGTCCAATGTAAAGTGCACACTAGACCAAACTGAATGAAATCAAAAGACTGAACTACTAACACCCGTGAAATATAAGATGATGACTCATCACCGGTTTGCACTGATTTAGTAAAGTGGTGGAATCCAGTGTCCACTTCATTTACTTCAGGGTTGCTGACAAAATCTCAGCTTTGATACAAAAAGGCCCATCCACCATTTACCACCACCTTATCCCGATTACGATGTCAACGGGATATGCAACCACCTATTAATTGATGATTATACTGTAGGATAGTCAGTCGTCTGTCCTATTATATACTACTGTAAGACATGACTACTAACGTTTCAAAACACTATCCAGTAAATAATACTGCAACACTATATTCACTATCAAATGGCATTCAATATGGCATTAGACTCCACCAAAGTGTTCAAATCCTACCCTTATACTAAGATTATAGAGGTTACGGTTTAACTTATCGAATTTCTCGCATACAACGGGATAACCAGGTGACCAGTGTTGAGTTTCGATGCAGAGTACTAGGTAAGGAAGGCAAGTCAATCGATGAGATTGTGAATCTTCAGTGAAATGTCCTCCGCACACCATGGTGGTTTGTCTATCTCGATATCTGATAGTAGTTGAATTAAGACTAGATAAAAGAAAACCACATATGGTCAAAAAAGGACTGGGACCAATGCATGAATTCATTATTCTAACCAAGTAGGAGAGTGCAAGCTGTCTGGTTACGATCTTGATGACGATAGGAATCAATCATCGGAGATTATTGATGACTTAGCTCAAAGTCAACCACAATGGTATAGAGGAATAACTTTGAAACGTTAAACATCTTCGAAAATCCTCGTCTATTTTCACTCACTTCTCCAATTGACTACTTTCAACTTCGAAGTCATATCTTTTCTTTGCATTGGTGTTGGAAGTGTAGAAACTTTGACTGAAGTACTTAATGGTTGTGTGACCTGTCTATTATTCTCAGTATTATTCAGTCTTGACAAACTTATAGAATTGCATAGTGAACCTCACTGAACTGCTATTCACATGAGCTGTGTTCTACTTTGTAAGTGATGAAGCCAGTTCAATACAAATAACTCAATAAAGACTTTAAAAACCTAATTTTTAGTAGATTTCATTCACTAAGATAATGGAGAGAAAAAATCCACTTCAAAATTTCGGACTTTGAGTACTTGGTTGATTAAACCACAATTCTTATAAGCTATTAGGAAAGAATTTCTAGTCAGCACTATGTAGACATTAAGGAAGCTTTGGACGATACTGTTTCACCAAACACAATGCTCAAGATTGATATTCGTCGTTTAGTGTACGACTTTAAAATTGATGAATGAACTAAATTTTACAATTAAAAAAAGTAAACAACAACAGAGATTCGTCATATGTATACAAAAACATACCCGTTAACAGAATCACATGTCGTAGTAGATAAAATTCTTGTGCACTTAGACCAGCTTGACGTATTTCTGATAAGGACTGAAGGAGTTCATTAGCAAATTTTCGATCAGGTCGCCTATTTCTTGTTACTCCACATTTTTGAATATCTGGAAGTAAAGACCATGGAATTTCAAGTTGAATAGGATTCTGGTACTTTTTATCCTCTTCATATTGTGACTTGTCTTCAACGACAACAACATCCAGAGAATGTTCAACCATACTTAACGCTAACAATTTTTGCCAACACTGTCCAAGTAAAGATAACCAAGGTAAACTATCATTTTTCTTATTTAAACAATGTACTTGTTTAGATAAACCATTTAAAGTCCATAATTTAGGTTTCAAAGTTGAAACAAGAGGGGTGGAAAGAGCTACAAACTCAGTGATTTGTCGTAACCACTCGGTAATTCGTGCTTGCACCGGACGAGCAGTTTTCTTAGCTAACTGTACATAAGGACAATTTCCATTTTGTTTATCAAAAACACCGGGTATAGTAGAAGGTAAAGAAAATGAAGTAATACTTGGTGACAAAACCATAGAATAACCAGTGAGATCAATCGGCTCTTCAGAACCAGAATCATTTGACAGAGATGACGTTTGAGGAGATTGTTGTAGGCCGATTGAACCAAACCCTGAGATTTGTGGAGTAGTTAGATCAGAAGAAACATCCATGATTCTAGCTTGAGCAGACAAACTTTGCTGATGAACTCGAGGACTAGATATACCGGACGAGGAAACACTAGACCTTTGAGGTAGAATAGCACTTAAACTTTGTGAACGAGTGTCAATATGCGAGCTATTCATTGCATTTTCATGTGACTTTGAAAGTGCTCGATGATACAATGTGCCTTTTGGTTTTGAAAAGATTGAATCAGATATTGCTCCTTCCAAATGACGACGATGTTGTACACGAGCCTTAAGATTAGGATAAAAATCGGAAGCTGCACCAACAGATGAAGCATGTGGTCGGGTATATGGTCGGCTATTGGGAAGTTTACATCCAAAAGAGTTTGCTCGATGACGTAAATTACAATACACTGTAGAGTTTTTAACCGAAACACAATGATTACTTGTATTCATATGATGAGGAGTTACGAAAGAAGAGGATAACACTGGAGAATTTGATAGTGGACTGTCTATTCTCAAATCACTTGATTTCTCATTATTTTCCACAAGTGATTGACCGGGAGAAGTAGAAAGTGAATTTTTCGAGGTTACTGAATTTTGTGAAGAGTTTTCTTTAGAAATGAGCAAATTATATAATAATCCTTGATGAACCTGCTTAGAAGGATGATTATCAATAAATTGTACCGGGTTTGAAGAAGCAGGTGGATAAGGACTAGTCCTAGAAGAATTTATACATTGTGCAGATGTTGTAGTAAAAGATGCAGGACTATGTATAGATGAATCAACTGAGGAATTTAAACATATTCGAGATAACTTTTCACTTCCTTCAAGCACCGGTTGACTGGTAAGAGTAGCATCGGTTGGTTGAGGTGAAGATAATAACCTATCACTTTCTGGAGATAATCTCTCCTCAAACTTATGAATTCTTTGCTCACATTCAACAGTTTCTTTTCTATACGCATTGGATAATGCTAAATGAGATTCTTCACTTGTCACAAGAGCCTCTGCGATCCTGTAGACAAAAGTGAATCAACACAAATTTATCATATTGATTTTCAAATTCAATAAGTAAGATAATATACTGAAATGAAAAATGAATTATGTTTTGTTAAAACTCATCTCACAGCACGTATAATGTCTATATAAAAATCAGTATTATTCTTTTTGAAACTTCATTGTTTATCAGGATATGCTATGGTATAATTACTAAGTCAATAATCAACTATGACTAGAAATGAATACATGTCGTTGATGACACTGTTGGCCGTCATCAACACAACTCTGAAGGACACTCTACCAACCACTGAAATAACTGATTAAACTATCTACTTGTGAAAAAACTGACTGAATTCAAAGGTCATCCTAACAGCTGATCAGATGACCAGTTGAGTGGCCACGCCCTAGTAACGACTATAACAACCAATTAAATTATTTTATTTAGTCTAGAAAAGTAGCCTTTTTCTCCTAAAATGTAGAACTCTCACTGATTACTACTGTAGTTGTTAGAGTGATCTTTCAAGTCAATCCAAGCTACGAAGTTTGACAAGTCAACATTGTACACGTTCGTGCAGTAGGTAATGAGGTACACTCATTGTTTCAGGGCTAATGATACTATCTGACAGCCCAAACTTCGGTATGTGGAACCAACCTCAAATCTGTCTGATAACATTATAAAGCTTTTTGCGGTGAACTTGATTACTAGTATTACTTTAAGAGCTACTGCTGAGATAACTATTTATGTTTATTTTGTGAAAAAAACACCATCCTAGAAAAAGTACCGAAGTTTGACTAGTTATTTCAACGGTTTCTAGGGTGACCTTCAAACTAATTCGTTTACAAATGAATGAATGAGAAGTGGCCTCTAATTGTTTATTTTAGCCGTTGCTAGGTGAACTTAAAGTCACTCAAAATCAGTGGGTCATATTTGTACGTTCAAGTCACTTCCAACTTAATAAAAAAATCCATGAGATAAATGTTTATGTCATACTAATCTTATTAGTTGGTTATGTATAGTGTGCCAGTAACTAGCTTGTACTCTTATGAACAGCTGTGCAAGTTGGTGCATTCCAGATAGAATTCTCTGAATTCCCTGTGCATACATGTCAGTGATATATTTATCTGAGTTTTGGAATATAGTGTCAATACACAACTACAAGTTTTTTTTGCTGGGGGTCCCGATTTATCACATCTACTAGGTACTAGGTGCGAAAACTTATTCACAATCCGTTTTAGAAATAGGACGCTTTCACATTTTATGCATAATGTAAATGTGTACAAACTGAGTTGTTGTTGTTGGTGGTGGTGGTGGTGATATATATTAACAATCATTTACATTCAATATAGTACTAGAAGTAAGGCAGGTTGCTTCCTTCTTTCAACTCAACTGAATGTACCTGCTTCCCAGGGAGTAATATCGTTCCTACTTAGACTTGAATCCAGATCACACTGTTTCAAGCATCAAATCGTTATTCATTAGGTGTCTGAGACACGATAACTATGATTAGTGCAACAGTACAGACATATTAACAGTTTGAACGATGATTAATATGCTACCAAACAGTATTTCAACACTTCAGCTGGTACTGAATTCTATCAGTTATAGATAATGAAGTAACGCACCTGATTTCGAAGCAATAAAACCATAGGGAGGTTTGTATCACTGAAGTTAAATGAGGAGAAATGATTTAACCAATGGGATCTATATTACATTATTATTTATTTTGAGGGAAATGAAGTGGAAGAATATTGTTCTTAAAGTTGTTTACGAGCGTTAAATACCGTGGCCACAAAGATCTTAGGGGCATTGAGTGCTGATAAGTTAACTCGTTTTTTGGAAACCTGTTAAGTGATAAGGCTCAGAGTCGACCTTAGAAGAATGGACACATCCACAAGTTACCTTCATCGCAATTGTCACATCAAATTTCGTTAATGTTTTATTAGCTCTTCCTCACCTTTTTAAGACGACTTACTGGGATTTAAAATTTCCCTATTAGTTTCTATTTCCTAATCTTTCTTCTTTCCACCTATAACAAACACTGTGCTGAAATCAGTTAGAGCAGCCTGGACTAATGTAGCATATATGTCCTCTTCTGTTTGTTGATATACTTAACATATAAATTGTGCTACCAGATTCCATACCAAGAGACGACTTTAAAGGCCACCGGGGCAATAACTGAAAACAATTAGACTTCTCTATTTCATGAAAATCTGTCTTTCCTGCCGAAATGGAGAAACCTAATTGGTTATTTCGATTGTCGCTGTGGTCGCCTTTAAAGTTGCCCTTCGAAGAGGCTCGAACATGACACAACCACTACAAAGGACAAGCCTAATGTTATGTTGATTGACTAATGGCCGTAAAGATACGTTGGATAGCTGTCACCTTCAAAAAGGCACTCGAAATATAATCAACTTCTGGTTTTGTATTTTTATTGGTTAGAGATGGGATCGACATTTTAACTCAGTACGTGTTTATGCACACAACTGTACACCACACTTATTATCGGAGGTGTTTTTGTACTATGTTTATATCAAACGAGGCAGGGCTGAAAGTTATTGATTCAAATTGACGTACTCAAGCCAGTAAACCACACACATAGATTTAGTAATGAAAAAATTTCATACTTTACTTGCATAGTAGAGAAGATAGAGGTCATGAAGATAGATACCCAACCAACAACAACAACAAGCTCCAATCAGCATCAATGGAAGAAACTTCAATGAAGTAGCCTCTTTCACCTATCTAGGCAGCACTGTCTCAACTACAGGTGGCTGTGGCACAGACGAGGACGTCAAAGCAGCCAGGATCGGAAAGACAGCAAGACAGGCCTTCTTGCATTAACCTGAAACCAGTGTGGAGATCTTCTGCACTCAGCGTGTGGAACAAGATTCGGATTTTCAACACCAATTCAGTCAAGTGAGTCAGTGCTTCTATGTGATGGTTGAGAGACTTGGCGCGTTACGAAAGGGATTTCCAACGGACTATAGATATTCATCAACAACTGCCACCTACGCTGGGTGGTTACTGAAGGTCAGATGGATTACCAGAATAGTGAGAATAAGCAACAAGGAACTTACTCTGGCTGGCTGGCAAGGAACCAACCAACAACCTATCACCCAACAATATGCAGAAGGAGGGAGTGGAGATGGATTGGACTGGACGTACATTGAGAAGGTTGTTTGGGTACATCTCCGAACAGGCGAAGCCATCGAGTGGAACACAAAGAGGAAACGACGAGCTGGGCGTCCGAGGTGAGGGTGACATGGAGAAGATGGTGTGAGGAAGAAATGAGAGGTTGTGGACTGTCGTGGAGACAGGTTGAAAAGGTTGGAGAGAAGAGAGTGCACTGGAGACGTGCTACTGAAGCTGTATGTTCGACTAGGAACCCAAGGGACAAATAATAATAACACTTGCATAGTATACTGTTTCAGAGAACAGCTGCAACTGACAATATCGACAGTACACAATAACAGCATTCCTCAATGTCCAGATGTATCCATAAGAAGCAACAAGTTACATGAAACTGACATGTACAAAGAGAGATTTTCAAGGAAAGGTAAGATTCACAAGTCAATAAGCATAACTCTAGCATTAGATTACGAGAATGAAGCTCCTACTCAAGCTATTATAGTTTATACAACTAACTAGATAATATTAGTCCGGTATTATGGAATTGTGAGCCTGATTGACCAGCACATGATATGATATGATCATTAAGGGCAATAGTGAACACAATCATATTTTATAAGATTGAAGTACACAGACGAACAAGTAAGACAAAGTGTTTTGTAATCAATTAATTCAATTCACGAAATGAACACTTATAAATTTGTCTTATATTCAATCAAGGACACTGAGCACCTTATCAACCTTATTCACTTGTTATGTTCAATTGAAGTCAATAATATTTCAATCATAAACAAAATTGATAACTTATAAAATAAGGGTGATGTAATAGTGAGTAGAAATCGACAAAATATGATATTGTCACAGTACAGCAAATACAAAGAAAGTAACTTGATGGTGTACAAGTTGCACTCATCTATATATTGCCAATCAGCTTGAAAAAGTATGTAGAATATATTTTTTTGTTTCAACCTGAATAACCAGTATTTTGCAGTATGTTCAATGTTGAAATATACTACTGAACTCGAGTAGTTAGAAAATGTGCAGGCTGATTTACAAACCACTAGCAAATTGATCATCCTATCTAAGGTATACCACCCCAGTGCAAGTCAGTTAGCCAGGCATCTGAATTGGTTGTGCCCTATGAGCTGAATTCGTCCGGGAAAACGGTTGATGAGCTCAACACCAAGCGAGTGAAACAGCTATTCGGTGTTAACCTGACTGGTAAAATCTACAGATCAGCATGAATGGTGTACAACTATGCAAGTTTTTCAGTAGTAGTATCTTCCGTTAGCTCATGACATCTTTGCATCAGAGATCCCACCTTGACATCTTGGCTGGGCACTTTCAATGGAAACCTTGTTGAGACTATAGTCAAACAGTTAAAGGATGTTAATAAAGACCGTGAAATTTGTAAGTCATTTGCAAATAGATCATCCTATGTTCGATGTTGGTTGGTTTAAAGGAATCAGTAGAAAGATTTGAGCACAAGCTAGGCAGTTGTTGACACATGATCCCAATACATACGTTTAGTATCACAGGCAAAAACACCACTGGTTTTGTGCACATTTCATTCTGAAGTGATTTGCTCGTAGACCACACAGCTTAAACGTTTCTGGGTATAGCAGATTATTTCTCAAAGAAAATGTGATTACTCCCTGAGACTGCATAGATACTAAGCCAGTTGATGATTTTCACTAATGATAAACTCGAGAAACTCAACATAAAAACTTAAAAGTGAAACATAACAGACTATCATTTACAATTTGGAATAGAGTGTCTGCACTTTCATGAGAGCCATTCACCACCATTGTGGATACTTTTTTCAAAGATTACTTTCAAATAAATCGATAACATTATACAAAATGATAACAGAGGGGGGGGATACTCTTCAGTTTTGATAACATGCATTATCCGGTTATTTCTTACGAAGTTAACCCACCATATGTATGTATAGTCAGTTAACAGTTCCACTCAACAATCGTGTAAGCACACATCCACTTAATGTTGGGCAGATTAGTATGAAATACTTTGAACCGCATGTATACTGTGAGGGTTAACATGGAGATTCCTTACTAATGACACAGTGGATACAAATTGCTTTTTAATATCTTGTCAAAGGGAACTTCATCTGTGGAATCGAAGAGAAATCTTTTAATGTGTGCTTACAGTTTAGTGCATTGTACAGTAATGTTCCATATTTTAATACAAGGCTGTCGAAAATTACCTTCAAAGCTGGGTGATTTATGAAGGCTAAATACTACAACCGATCAAAGAAAAAAGCATATAAAATTTGGTTAATTACACTGCACCTATTTTCAAAGGTAGATTACTTCATAACTTATTTCACAGTCATTTTGTCAGCATTTTCACAGGTTTTGTTGAAAGGTAATTAACTGCTAACTCTATCTCTTACATTTTAACCTGCATGACTTTGGTGTATGGATGTAATTTAGTGTGTTGTGAACGTCACTCAGGTGACTTTAAAGGGCTTCCTCGCAACGATCGAAATAACCGATTCGGTTCCTTCATTTCTGCTGGAAATAGAGAAATCTAATTGGTTATGTCAGTTGTTACTAGGGTGGCCTTTAAAATTGCTTCTATGGCTTACTGCAATCCAGTTGGTCACTAATAAGTGTAGGAAAGCATAGGCAAGTGAGAAATGCATTGAGAAAATGAAGGGACTAAACACCACTTTAACAACCACTGAAGAAACTGGTTATAGTGAGTGACTCTAAAGGCCATATTAACAACTGTCGAACTGACCAATCAGGTTTCGATGTTTCGTCTGGGAAAGTACTTTCCCTGAAGTGAAGGCATGTAACTGGCTAACTAATCAGTTGCTAGGATCGCCTGTAAACTGACCCATTTACACTTTTGTACTTAAAAAGCTACCTTTATAGTCAAACTAAAGAAACTTTATTTTATGAGGATCTGCCTTTCCAGTCAAAATGAAGCGACCTGGTTGGTTATTCCAATCGTTGCTACGGTGGCTTATAAAGTCACCCGAAATACTAAAGTAAATTTCTTTAGTTTGACTATAAAGGTAGTTTTCTTAGTACAAAACTGTAAATGGGTGACTTTACAGGGCACCCAAGTGAATGATGAGATAACCAATTACATTCCTTTATTTTAAGGAAAAGTACCTTCCCAGACAAAACAACAAAGCCTCGAAAATGGGGCCTGAGTAAATCATGGAGTGACTTCACAAGCTACCCTTGCAACGATTAAAAGAATAAATCACGTTTCTGTATTTTGTCTCGAAAGCCAGATTTCCATAAATAAAACAATTCTGATTGGTTATTTTGGCTATTGCTAAGGTGGCTTTTAGAGTGACTCCTTTAAAGGGCCACCCTAACAACTGCTGAAATAACTAATCAAGCTCTGGTATTTTTCCTGGGAAGTACTTTGTCATAGAAAAGAGAAGTGTAATCGGCTGTCGCATCAGTTGCCGAAATCGGGAAATGAGCTTGGTTATTTCATTGTTTGTTAGGGTGATCTGTAGATTCACTCAAATCATGTGACTAAAAAGGGCATCTTTCACCTACTGAAATAGCCAGAGTAGTTTACTATTTGTTGAGAAAACTACCTTTCCAATCAAAATAAAGAACCGTAGCTGGCTGTTCCAGTGGTTGTGAGGGTGCAAAAAAGATATATTTCCAGATATAAACACCAACCCCAGCCACTTGAAACAAGACCAGCAGTTTATCGTAATCCTTCAGGTTAATCAAAACGACTGCAAAGTGCGCCTTGATTCATCTCACCAAAAATATACTCAAAATCTCACGCCTCAGGGGAGGGTTTCGCGTCACGGTTCAATAGCACTATATTCGACTGAGAATCGAATGGTCGAATTACATTAGTGTACATTTGTGCAGTAGGTGATGGGCTACGCCTGTTACGTGAAGGCTAATAATACTACCTGGCTGTCCAAAGCCCGGTGGATGGAGTGGGGTTTGAAACAGTGACCCACTTGGTTGAAAGCCAACTGCCTAAACCAATGAGTCACACCTTAGAATCAATCTCACTGGTCAAATTTAACCCTATTCAATTAATACCTGTTTCATTGAGCGACTTTTCATCATCTTACGTATTCATTTTGCTTTTCTGAGTATTTTCGCTGATCGCTTTAATGATCTCTATTGGATTGTCGATTCATTTCACTATTCTGTACTTCACATCTCTGTTTCTACCTTCCAAGTTATTTGATTAGTGGACTAACCAATTTTCAGTTTTGAAGTATAAAGTCAGCTACTCTTCAAATAATATGCTTTGAGTAGCTTGTACGTAACTGAGGTGAAGATATGTACGTATTAACACTCTATATTCTACTAGTCTCTAAACATCATTTTACTGTGTAATTTTTGTCCATTGACTACTGTTCATCTTCACTTTTTTAACGATTTAAAATATCATTGGACGCTTCCCTTTTTCCTGTCTTGTCCTAGCTCAGGTGTGAGGTATGCCAGCTTAGATCGATATAAGCGTATTCCAGGATCTGTGTTGTTGATGTGTATCCACAATCGGATATGGAGTGAAAACGAAAACGACGAAACACACTCAGCCACATTGTGAACATTCGTGCAGTGGGTAATGAGACAAATCTATTGTGTGATGTAATACTACCTGGCTGCCCAAACCTCGGTAGATAGAGAGGGATCCCAACTCGTGCGTGACTCACTAGTTGATAGTCATCTCCCTAAACGAATGAGCCACTGCTCCGAAGGTGTGGTAGGATTGAACATATGATGCAGTGAATGACAGTTAAGTCTCCATGACTGTATTTGATTCAGGTCATGAAGACTGAATTGTTGAACACACATGTTGTGAATAGTACTAACTACTTGGATAAGGAATAACACGATGAACAATAAAATGTACAAACCAGTTGATGAAGGTTTGAAACACGATGTGAGTCAAAATACAATGTCTATTTATTAACATTTCAACTCTACATCGAGTCACTCTCAACCGTAAGAATAAAGTGATTGACTAGATTACTGAAAGGTGTGAACTAAGACTAAAGATTTACATTACTTGGATACCCTATCGATAAATGACTGGCAAAGTATTTAAAATGAGCATCTTGTACTAATTGTATCCAAGAGTTTCAAGTAAGACTCCTTAGAGTAACGTCGATAATAGATGGATAGACAAAATCAATGTAGAACCTTGCACAAAAGTCCATCGGTCCAAACAGTTACACTTCACAGTAGCATGAAAGGAAAAAGATAGGAAAAAACTGATATCGAAGTAGACAAAGGAGGAGAAGGAGGAGAAGGATTTATGAAATGAAGGTTAGTGAAAGCATTCTATCCTTAGAAAAAGTCGAAGGATAAACACATCTGCGATATCATTAATTCTCAATATCATCAATGAGTTTAACCCACACCGAAGCTTGATCTAAAAAGCATTTCAAATGGATAAAGAGGTACTGATAAAAAGTACAGACTGGTTATATCAGCTGCCCACCCAGAACTCTGAAGGTGAAGCGAGGTTAGAAACCATGACCCACTGTTACAGTCACTAAAAATAAATCAAGGAAGATCAACGATGAGTTTCATAAAACAAAAACACGGATGAATCTCTAGTTTGCAACCTCTTCTGATGTACCTTGGTTGGACGAACCAAATGATTAGGTCAGCAACGTGTTTAAACGTCACCTCCTTCAGTTTCAAAAAACTCAATCCTATTCTACTCTAAACCAACAACATTGAATGACAGGTAAAATACAGATAGTTTACCATTAGGAAAATTAAATCCAGAGATAAACATCTCAAGTAAGATAGAAACTGGGCGATGAAACTATAGCATGTGCGTCTCCGTCGATGATTGAGCTGAAATGATCGGCCACTATCGGTATATGCACTGCTGGGAGGAGGCCTCGATATCGCCATTATTTTCAAATCTGATATTAATGCCATTAATGATATTAATGTCTAGCAGTGGAATGCAGTACGCGTGTTTCGTCCTATTTAGGACTCATCAGTGGAATGTACCTACTTCCCAGTGAGTGATGGTTTGCCCATTAAGACTCATTTAACCTGAGCCAATTCCTAGCTTAAAAAACGTCTCTTATGTCTTAATGTCATGAAAAGTTGATAACCTGTGATTATTATGATTGGATTAACTCTACTTATGAGAAGTTATTTTTCTGACATTATTCACCAATATGGTTGCACAATATTCAAAGGGCGTGAATCTTTTCTCTTGTCATCTATCTCATCAGTAAAACAGTATGATCTTATTGAAATCTACATAGTTTTATTTACAAAGTTGATCAACCAAAAAAATACCTACCAACCTTGTCTACCAGTGTTACTTTTAAGGGTAACCAAGAATTTGGATATCGAGGTATTAGACCTTCAATTAATCAGATGGTACACCAACTAATACAAATCAATAACTGTTAGCAATTAAAATAGTACACTAATCATCTCAATAGTGCATCTTGACAAAAAAAATAATAACAATACTATGAGCAAAGAACTTCAAAATAAACCCTGTGCATAGACTTTGATCCACCAAAATGTAATTACACTTTATTCTGGAGTGCATAATAACTAAACACGCTTGTGTTTAATCATCACGCTACATTGTAGAAATTTCTAGTCAACTTACTGTAAACAAATAAATAATGCTAGGCAAAATGAAAATTCCTGGCAAAATCAACACATATCAACTTATCATTAATAATGATAATAATGATTATTATTTGTCTCTTCCTTACACCATCTCCTCCATGTCATCCTCGACTCAGATGCCTAACTCATCGTTTCGCATACGGGTTCCACTCGATGGCCTGGCCTGGCCTGGCACGTGATAATCCCAAACAGTCTTCTCAGTGTATTTCCAATCCAGTCCATCTCCTTTTTCTTATTCTGCATATCTGTTGGGCGATGGGTAATTGGTCGGTTCGTAGGTGGCAGCTGTTGTTGACGCATGTCTGTAGTTTGTGCAACAGGACATTAGAAATAAATCATCGGCGGCGAAATCCAGGGTTCTAGGGTCTTTTCATCGGTCCGGCCAGCTTATGTCCGTCCATCTTCTTGCTCCTCACAACTGTCTGTTGCATGATCCAGTCCAGTCTGGTCGACCACAATCAGAAGAAATAACAACAAATACAGCCTTAACTGTTCACTACTTGTAAACTACTTGCCTGAAGTCCCAGACAGGACAGGATCTAGTGGTTGAAGATTCTTGGTGAAATGACTGAAAATCGGTTACAAAAGAGCTGAGGCATTCACCCTCTCACATCTCCCATAGCTTGAGTGTTTTGACTAACCTTAATTTCTAAATTACCTTTTTCCTCATACACATTCGTCTACTATCCACTTGTTCTTTGTATACTACTATGATGTACGGTAAGTTGAACTGATGGACTCGTGTACGAGATTCTAGGCTGATTTTGTTTGTTTAACTGTTGGTTGTTAGCTTGTGCTTATTACAGAAGACATCCTCTGTTATTCAAATAATTACATCGTCCATAGCTGTTCATCATCAATGTTGAAGAACATGTCGCTTTATAACTCCGGTCGGAGGGGCTGATCTCAAATTGATGATGTTAGTAAATTACTTTTCACAGTCAGATCATAACGTTCGTCACTGCTTACCAACTGATCCATGCTTTTTCGCTATAGAAAACTAGCAGAAGTGGTGATTTTTTTAATTATTGATGAGACTTGCGACATCCTCCACATGATAAACAGGATGGTACATACTCTCTTTTGACTGCTTTGACCTCTATTAAAAATCTAATCACTCTAATACAAACATTAGTTAAACACACCTTCTAGCCTGTTTGCGTTAAGTGTTAATCAACACAGTGTTGGTTGCAGGTCATAGTTTAATGTAAAACACTTATCAAAAAACAGAAGTAGCCAACATATATATACAAGCTATCCAGAAATAAATTCGGTACGGACGTAAACATGACTAAAAATATACAAATGGTTGCTCCAGGACTGATCTTCAGCTATGCCATGGTTAACAATAGAGAGTGAAGTGGTTGAGTGCACTGAACACTTGCCTTACCTAGGAGGAAGAATCAGCCCTGATGGCTCAATGGCCGACGAAATCTATGCACAGATACAAAAAGCTCAATTGCCTTTCGCCAACTTATGCCATTTATAGCGCAACCGTGACTATAAAAGGATGAGTATACTGCGATGCAGTTCACTCACTTCTATTATCTGACCGTGAAACACAGTCATTAAGGTTGGGGCTTTAAGAAGGCTTCAAGTGTTTGATTGCCATGGTTTTCTTCGTGATATCGGTCATGTGTTCTTGCATCACCGCCCAATTACAGCAGAGGTAGGGTGTGCAAGTTTAGGGAGAAGAGGAAATTCAGTTGACGAGGTCATGAACCTTCAGTGACCCATGTGGCTAGGAAATGTGTTATCCATGCCTAGTCGCAAACGTTTACTTCATCACATAGTGTTAGCTGAAGTAGGTTCAGGTTGAAAAAAAGCTAAGGACAGTCGGATCAAAGCATGGTGTCAGACCCTGAATTCTTCGAATGTTAGTCCAAGTCATGTAGGGTAATGTAGACTACCCAGTTGGCGTCTGAGTGACAAGAGAAACCAGTGGTAGAAGACTCTAGGTGATATGGCTCTCGGTCGATGTCAGTGGTTCAGATGTATCTGCACTTCATCTTCATCCTAACCACTATACTGAATGCTGAATGCAGCATTTTCTCATTCTTCCTCTATTTCTTTTACTACTGTGTCTGACCAATTTATCTTTTTATCTTTCATCTTACTGCTTTGTCACTTGATGTGTTGATATGAGGTGTGACAACTTGAACCGTTATGCAGTGATGTCTATTCCTATGTTGGATATTGACTGAGGGCTAGTCATTCATGATAAAACTCTCTTCTCAATATAATAAAAAGAAAACTAATTGGCTATTCCAGTGGCTGCCAGGGTAATCCTCAAGGCATTCCGACGAAATTGGCTGAAAACATTACATTTTGGAAAACATTCAGTCTTAACAACCACTATTAAACATGTCCATTTTTCTGGGTAACTAATACAACCTAGGGAATTCTGTTGAAGTGACTAGGGCCTCACGTAGCGAAACATTCGGAAAAATCTGTTGATTTTCTAAACACATTGGGAATGCACTAAAAAAAAGTATTTTTATAACCCCATTTATTTCACTTACAAATTTAACTAGATCAACTTTCTCACTGAGATATATTTGCAGTGATGAAATAGGCGATCTATGACAAGTAAAAATGAACTCAGTAGAAATTTCGTCAATTCATCAACCGATCTCAAAAATTATGATTATTTTCTCGAGAACTAATTGGCGAATCAAATATTCATGAGTTGATCTTGACTAGTTTGTCATTTGTCTGGAAACCGTGAAATCGGTTTCGTGATTGTTAGTACTCATCAGTAAGGTATGTTTACGGCTCTGAGGTAACTGATTTCCCTTATAGATTCAAACACAACTAGGCACGGATATCATAGCTCCTTGACGGTCTCCTTCACCAACTAATTAACACAAACCAAAGTGTACCGCAATGCTGAGTCTCCGAACTTGGCAGCTACTCTGCAAAACTTGATCAATAAAATCTGGTTAGTAATTAAGGTCAGATATAATGAAATCAGTTATCCCTCAGTGAATAATCAATATGAAAGTTGGTTTGGTTAATTCTGTTTCTTCATTACACCTTTAAGAAACTCAGTTGAACACTGTTATTTCTGTATTCCTTAAGTTACAGTTTAATTATGGACTATTTATATATGTAAATCAACTGAATAAAATTTAGTGAATTTCATCGCAAGGCAAACATCTTTCGTACAACAGAGGGAGACAAATATTTATTTAGAAGTAGTATTCATCGTGGACTGATATCAGTTGGGGAACCATTGAAAATCTGGAAGCACTGGACAGCTGTTTCGTCCTGGTATGGGACACGTCGGCAGTACTCACCCGCGTTCGCTGTGAAACCTGAAGGTCCTGAGTCCGATCCCTAGCTGGGTCGTGGCTGCATACTGATAAGGCATCCCATACTAGGACGAAACAGTTGTCCAGTGCTCCCAGATTTTCAATGGTTCCTCAACTGATATCAGTCCATGATGAATACTACTTCTAAATTAAAAATCCCCATTCATCTCAAAAATATTTATTTGATTGAAACATTGTAAAAATCGACAGATGAGTCATAGTTCTGTACCTCCTACTATTACTTTCTGGTGGTAACTTACCAACACACATGCCAGTTACAAATTTTCAGTTAAATTATTCAGTAGATTTTCACTATTGGATAACCTAACTTGGTCAAGATAACATTAGTAGATGATTCGACAGTAATAAAAAGGTGTTACTCATTGATTTTTAAACGCAAGTGAACTTCACTTCAACTTCTTCCTGTGATACAGTATGGCTCCATCTTAGCACACTACCACGTATTGCATTGGTGAGTTGTGTTAAATTATAAAGTGTAGCAAATACACTGATGATTTTAGGGAATCAGCTAGAAAGAAACTCTGCTCAAGTGTCAAATACCACGTGGCCAACTCAAGCCTATTGTACATAATGAAATTACACAACAGTTACAGTTCACCTAGTACATATTGTAAGCAACGTGATTCATAAACTCGGACACTACTCGTAAATAATATTTCTCCGCTAAATAACGTATAAATATATTCTGCCACTCACAATTGAAACGTGATAATAAAATAATGGTTAGATTAAAAGAGAAATGGTAGACTGTTTATTTACAACAAACGCATAAAAAAACCTTGACAACTCACCGTAAAAGGAACATACTTTTCAGAAGATTGTCAATCTCAGCAATCTACATATATTTTCTTTCGATGCATCCCTCATTCACTCACTATGAAGTTCCGGCGGTTATATCGTTCCCTAAACTAGGGCAATGAAGTACTACGACTAATGTTTCTTGATTTCTTTTACATAAGAATGAGTTAGATAACTGACTATGTCATATCAGCTGCAACCATGGCCGATAATTGTGTCATTTGAAGAGAAAAAAAATAGGCTAGTGTCCAATTGCTAAGCGGACAGACGTTGAACAGTGCTTCTTATATAATCAGGACACGAATGAGGTTTGTTGTGTGTGTGTGTGTGCGTAGCCATTTGTTGAGGCCACTTTTGATTTGCTTCAGTCGGATTCAAACACTTAAGGGGGAGAGATCTGTTTCGAAATGTCCTCGCATCACCTCTTTGCTTTAAGTCAGGATGTGATCTGATTGCTGATTGGTCAGTTTTTCTAGAAATCACATTGGATAGTAGATATTATGACGCGAAAATGCGAAAATATGCATGACTGGGTCGACGCCTAACTCTACGGCACTGGTAACAATCAGGTCATCGTATTTGTGATTGGTTCTTCGAAATTTCGATTGCCCTACAATGCCAAAATTCAGGGCAGTTTACAGTTTGTATTTGTATTTGTTTATCTATCTGTATGTCCGTTCAACTATCACTGACAGAGCACATTTTACACTGACCTTGACCCACCTTGAAGCTTTAAAAAATGGATCATATAACAGACAAAACTTACTTTGAAGAGCAGATTATTTCTAGTGCAGTTAAGTGAGACTAAAGAATGACTTCTGATTATTAGTATTAGGGTAAAGCTTACATGTAGTGTAGGTAACCACTCTACACTAACAGAGAGATAAATATATTTTAGTTAATGCTATCGTGAACAGTATGGAGTGATGTGCTGGCCAAAATTTTGTTAAATTCTTGTTTAAAACAAGTAAAGTAAGACAAAAGAGAACTTTCAATTGGTTTGTTTGTTCAAGCAATTGACTTCCTACCAGCGAACGAGTCAATAGTTTGAACGCAACTCCACCTACCTAGCTTTGCATATGAAAGTGATATCTTTAAGCTTTTCATCATAGGTGAGGTTCTTGAGGTTGCACAAGAAACTGTACATGGTTACTGGGATGCTATGCTTCCTAAAGTCTTTTATGGAACGTTTGGATAGTTACGAAAAGGGGAATTAATTACCATGGAATATTTCCCTGTCTTTAGTACTGAAAATATCTGTTAGTTGTAACGCTTTGCTGGGCTATAATTTCAGTGTCAGACGAAATATCATCTTCGGCCAAGTCCAATTTACGCTGAATGGAAATATTGTTTGAAATAAGTTGAGGTCCAAAGCTAATATCACGTAGATAATAAGTGGCGTCAAGTATGTAGGAGCCTTGCCAGGTTAACTAGTTCACTAGTTACTGGTCAGTCCTGAAAGCGAGTAAAGAGGGAAGGTTGGGCATAAGGCTAGCAACCCTACCCCCTAAAACCAATCTAATCGCTAAAGAAACTTCAAAGCACAAAGAAAATATAAAAAATGAAAACAAACTTATTCTCGACTGGAATCGGAGAGGCGAAATGACACCAGTTGGTGAAAGCCTTCGGGAAGCCAGTCGGCCGATGCGTCTTCTCTCGATGAAAGCGAAAGTAAGGATGAGAACACGGAATGTTTGGGAGAAACCTAAAGGAAGTAGTCTCTTTCACCTATCTAGTCAGTATCGTTTCAACTAGAGGCGGCACAGAAGAGGATGTCAAAAGGAGGATGGGAAAGGCAAGACAGGCTTTCACTAATCTGAAATTAATGTGGAGATCTACTGCACTGAGCATAAAGCGTGAACAAGATCCGGATTTTCAACACCAATGTCAAGTAATTCAGTGCTGTTATATGGTTCAGAAACTTTGCGTGTCACGAAAAGCATTTCCAACAAACTACAAACATTCATCAACAGCAATGTTCGACAGCCAAGTTCTTTCTTTATCAAAAATATGTTTAATTTAGTAGTACTATTGATATGCCCTTGAACAGAATACTTTGAAGGTGAACTGATTCTGAACTTTAAAGTTTTATTTAAACAATAAAGAAAAGCATATTAGATTGTAAATCTATGCAAAAGGTAGTCGAAGTCGAATCGAAATGTACTCAGCAACCATATGCAAAAAGCCACACTTATCGTTTGACGAATAATGATATTACCTAGTCTCCTAGACCTCTGTAGGTAGAGAGGGCGAGGTTCGAAGCCATGACTGCTTGGCTGAAAGTCAACAGGTCTACGGAAACATTAGTGAATTTCTGACAGAAAGAAACATGAATTTGAGGGAAATATAACCTGTTAAGTGAATTATGACAGGATAATTTACTTGGTATATTATATACTGAAGTTCCATTTACTACTTCATGTTTACTATGAGTTTGCATTGATTTAGGCTTTCAGTTAGTCTTATTCAAGTAGTCAGGTTGTCATTTGTTGATATTGTTGTGATGCCCCAGTCTTGTATAAAACATTGTTATTATATTCTCGGAGCAATAGACTCTCCCATCTGCCAGCGTCGGTCTTCTCTCTATTCGTGTCGGGGTTGCAGTCAGTGTCTCTTGTGTATCAAGTTAGCTGTCAGCTAAGCGCGTTCGAAATCATAACAGATATTTATAATTCTGCTTTATTATACTGGATTGAAGTGAGAGATCTTTGTTATCATATGGACTCCTTTGTGAATATCTCAACATCGTCTGAACATTTATTGCTACAATAGAAACATAACAGTCCATATGCTGACAGAAGTCGATCAGTTTGGTCCAGTATAACAACAGGGAATTACAAGTATTAGCAAACAGTGATAATTAATATCCGTTGTACGAGGGTGGCTATCGTATGTCAGTGGCCTAGTGGAATACGCTTTATTGTTTAAAGTAATGTGTACGAGAGTTAAATGTCAACGGGAATATGACTGACTGGGATGCAGGTACATTCAGCTGACGAGTCCTAAATAAGACGGAACGCGTGTCCTGCATACTACACCTAAGTCTTTTATAACAGTTAACCTGTCAGTCTATTACAAAGAGAAATTCTATTGTTCAGTGAATTTATTCTTCTGTCCTGAAAAACATCTATGGATTGAAGTTTTATGGTCACTGAATTTCCTGAGTAAATACTTTTTAGCCTTGAGGGAATTTTATTCTCCTATAGAAAGAAGTTCCCATCGTTTACTGTCTTGGTTGATAACACAGGTGATGAGTGAAACCGTTCAGGAAATCAATCGACACAATTAGATGGATGCAGAAGATTTTTGTCCAACTGAACGTCAACCTTCAATAATACTCGTTTACTCTCTTTTAAGTAGTCATTATTGAGGAACTCAATACTCTTTAGTGTGTACAGCAGAGGAAAATGAAAGAGGCTACAGTACAAACAGCTTACTCATAAACTTAATGGTTAGATGGGCATCAATCATAGAGGTTAAAAGATGTCAGTGATACGACAAACAAAGTGTTGACTTGTGAATGGTTAGTAGATTGTTCCACAGATTCTAGATACTACCACCAATGTATCTCAGAAAAGTCAGCTGAGTCATCTAAATGATTAGGCCACATCAAAAAATGGATACCACTTATCTAGTTGGTCAATTTTGTTGTTTGACTTAGGCAAACTTATATTGACATTCCTTTTGCAAATATATTTCGTTAATTTCCTTGATGATTTAACATTAGAAGAATCACATATTATGACCTATGAGGTGTAGGTTCCAACGGAAGGTTGTTACCGCCAAGTGGGTGCTTATAAATTACTTAGCCTTCTACTCAACTACAGGTCAGCCTATTGATTGAGTGTCACCACCTCACACCGACATACAATGCATCACAGTGTTGGCTTACTTCGCTTCGTGACTACATTGCAAAACTTGGTGAATAAAGTTCGATCACTGCTAAGTACTAAGTACTAGACAGCTGAATAGGACACTGGGTCAGGATCCACTGGTCCACATTTTCCAACCTCTGTCAATTCCTCAATACAACGCCACTTTGATCCAGTGTTGTCATAGATTTCCTGTCTTCAAGTTCGACTTGGTCTGTCCCACTGGTCAAGTATTCTCATCAGAACTTCAGGAAAACTCATCATGAAGATGAATATCAACTTGGAATTGATAGTCCTCGACAAACCCTAAGTTTAATTCTTGTGTAAGGATATTAGTTAGGCTATTGAGAGATAACAGTTGTTAGGGTTCAATATTGTTGTCTTCAATATCAACAACATATTGAAGACAGTGAAAACCTTTTATTTGTTTCACCAAGTTATCAGTCAGTTAGTATGAACAGTCGAAGTTCCCACATCTCATATCAGTACATCAAGATACAAGGTGGGTGAGTGAAAATTAGAGAAATAAGGAGAAAAATGTTATCAAAACTGATAGAAAGTCACAGTAAGAGAGGAATAAAGGGTAAGAAAGTAAGAAAGTGTAATAAGATGGATAGAATGGAGATAATGTTTGGATGTGTCTACCTTACTGAGATTGATTGTAGGCTTTATCACCTCGAGTTTCAAACCACCAGTATTGGTCTTCACTCAGACCTAAATTTAGGGGTGTGCATTTCTCTACATGGCTAAGATCAAAACTCAGAGACTTCGTGGAATGATGCCAAGTTTAACGATGGATGCCTTCAATCTTTTTTCTAGATTAAATCCACTCAGATTAGCATTGTGTGAGAGAGTAGACAATGACTAGGAATGGATAACAAATATCCTAGATATTTTAGTCAGTGGAGGTTTAAAGTCTCATCAACCAATGTACTGTTTTTTCCCAACAAGGCACACCTGAACTCTATGTTGGTAAAATCATGGTTGCAAGATGAAGGTGAGGGTGCTCAAGCACTTGAAGCCTTTTAATAGCCTTGAATTTTAATAGTCATGTTATACAGCCATTTGATAGTACACAGTGAAGTATTTTACAGTGCACTCGGTTACTAATAAGCGGTGGGATATTACACCGGCGCCATAGATAGCATGCTGACGAAGGCCAACCCAGCCTTTTCTATTCCTTCCTCGATTGGAAGTCTGCTTTCATTTTAGAGCTGGCTAAATTCTTTCGGTGAAGGGATTAAAAATTGTTGATGGTCGATGACATGTTGTTAACTGATACTTGTAATTTCCCACTACAATCCATGGTCCAACTGCTCGACCTCTGTTGGCAGACAGGCTCATATCCAGATGCCTTGATACCACCCGATTATTCGTTTTGTTGTAATCTGCTTGGTGGTGGCTGGCGGTGACTGCACATTTCGTCCTATTTGAGACTCGTTAGCCGGATATAGCTGCACCCCAGTGAGTAATGTTGTTCCCTTTGAGACTTTAACCCAGTACCCATCGCTTTGAACACAAAAGTGTTATCCACTAGGTGACTGAAGTACGATAGCTACCTCTTATGCAATGAATATAAGTTGTTGTTTGATGCTTGTACTACCCGTGGCTATACTATGTAGAATAGCTCGACCTATGTTGGCATATAGGCTCCTATGCACGGAGGTGGATCTCGTGGCACAGTATTCTGGTGTATAACGTCTTGGCATTTGTAGCAATGAGTACTAGATTTGAGGCTGATCAGGAACAATATCACTCAATGGGTTACAAGTACATCTAGGTGATGAGTCCTAAACAAGACGAAACGTGCATACTGGATTCCACTGCTGGCCTCCAAGTAGGTTAAAATACATGGTGTGTAAACTCTTTGATCACTGGTCAAGGGAAGAAAGAAAAACTAATGCATAAAACTTATTATAATTTAGTTAATAAATAGCTCAACTTTCTGAACATTTAGCTCACGCTGAAGCTCTAAATTCACCTATCAAAGACATTGATTCAGTGAACTCGTGCATCTACAGAATGAGTTTTCATTCACTGCTTACATGCAACAGAAACCTTATCAACTAGCTTTATATTCAAACAGCAATGTCATACTCCTAATTGAACATCTTTCATCATCTTTTTTTTATCATCAATATTTTCATTTTCAGTTTCGTTTAACTTTTGTTTTCTGTGCATCATTTAGTTTCTTACCGTTTTGAATTAATGTTTCAGGCTAGATACTATGTTATTTTTAAAAATGTCAAAAGTAGACTGCCATACTATGGCCTAACATTACTATCACTCTCTAGATGATTACGCAATATCTGTCTACTTTTAAAAATGACTTTCTCTTCGACTTTCGTACATATTACAGTGACGTTATACTGTCGTATTAACAAATACTGGGTTCATTAGTTTGCTTGCAAATATCAACACAACTGTCTACATTTCGTAGGTGATACAGTCAAAATGATAATTTATCTTTCTCAAGCGTCATTTATTATTCCTTTCCTTAAATAATACAATCATATAAGAAGTCTATCACAGTGGCAACACTTCAGCCCACGTGATAGTGAGCAATCATAGCCTAGTTGACTTGTGAAGGATAACTTGTATCACACTGAAATCTTTGCATTCAACATTATCATCGTGTAGGATGTTATTATTCAAATTATCACTTTTTAAGTTGAAGATATTTTCAAGAATTTTAAAATAGATTTCAGTCTGTTACTTTTTGTTGCTTAAAAACCATGTGTAAATCTAGTGTAATTGAAGTCAATTTCTAAGGTAAGGTAAGAAGGTTAGGTGCAAAAGTTACTCTTATGTAATCCTGAATAGGCATTGACTAATTTTACACTGGGTAACAGTTACATTTTTTCTTCGATTTGAACTAGTCAGTGTATTTCTGCCTTGTACTTCATATAAAATTCATGTTGAAGGCAATTAATGTTTTAGAATCTTTATGCAAACTCTAGAAATAGAATAAATTCTCTTGTAATACAAGAATATGTAGTAATACTGAGTGTGGCACATTGATTAACTGATTGTTCATGTAGTCCAGTGACAACTGGTCATAAAAACTCGAAATAATGACGAAATACCTTCCAGGGGTTAACTAGATAATCATGTATAACTTTTTCTTATACTGAATAAATTCTGACTTACAGAAAAGGATATAATTTAGATCCAGGCTGATATAAAGGTCAACAGGTTGTTAGTAAATTCATACTAATGGGTGTCTGATTACTCTTTGTCAATTTTTAAGTCAACTAGCTGGATTAATGAGTAGATGAGGAAGAAACTGTATCATTGACAAGTCGATGAAAGAAGTTAAATGGAATATTTAACAGTCAGGTCAATGACGATGTTGAGATGCATTGTATGTGATGATGTTTAGTAGGAGGCAAGAAACCATCAACTTTCTACTTACTGATTAACAATCATTAGCATACGATACGAGTATTGGAAAATATGAGTGTTTTCTTAGAAAATTTACTATCTGTTTGGTGTTATTAATTTTATTAACTGAAAATGATTGGCATTATTCAAACTGAAGTATTGGGGGCAACAAATTAACTGACTACTAATCAATTTTTGAATATTTCTATCAATTGCTTAGTGAATGCTATGGATAGCGCTCATTTACTGGTTCGTGACTGTCGGTCACCCTCATCATCGTCATCAACATCATCATTTGTCCCTTGGGTTCGTAATGGAACATAAGGCCTCAGTAGCACGTCTCATTCCACTCTCTTCTCTGCAAACTTTTCAACCTGATCCACGACAGCTCACAACCTCTCATTTCCTCCTTACACCAACCATCTCCTCCATGTCACCTCAGCTCGGACGCCCAACTCGTCGTTTCCCATCTGGGTTTCACTCGAGTGCCTGGCTGGCCTGACGAGTGATGTCTCTGAATGGTCTTCTCAGTGTATGCCCAATCCATTCCATCTCCACCTCCTTCTGTATATTTGCTGAGCGATAGCTTCTTGGTTAGTTCGTTCCCAGAGTTCCTTGTTGCTTATTCTCACCATTCTGGCAATCCATCTGATCTTCAGTAAGGAGCCAGCTTAGGTGGCAGTTGTTGATGAATGTCTGTAGTTTGTTGCAAATCCTTTCGTAACGCGTCAAGTCTCTTAACCATATAGAACCACTGACTTGACTGAATTGGTGTTGAAAATCCGGATGTCGGTCACCCTAATGTACAAAAAATTCATCAGTATTTATCATTCTTCTACATGTGTTGATTTCCAGTCATGCAAGTCTGAGATAGTGAAATATTAAGTGTCATCGAAGGTTTATTTAAATCCAAACAACAATATAACTTTTTATGAAGTAGTAGATACATATTGATAACAAGTAAAAAGTGAATCAGGAAATCTAAATCTATAGTCTCATGACGGTCACTTGTCATTAAACTGCCAAAAATTAAAAGAAGTACATCAGTGCACATTGATAGAGTTGTTACTCATTGGTCTAGGTGTTTAGTTTCCAACCTATGGATTACAGGTTCACAACCATCTCTACTAACGTACGTTAGACTAGACATGAAGCATCATTGACACTGACAAATATGCTGAAGGCTACTGAATAAACTTCGATGATTAGTACTTGCGAAGAAGTTGTGTTTCATCAATTTAAAAACACATTTGAGATAATTCCACTTCCTGAGGCAACAGTTAGATTCTCAAGATCACTGTTGTACTTCTCCAGTCATTTGATAATCATTGTATTGATAGAAGATAGCAATTTTCTATCAGCAGTTAAGATAATCAACTCAATGCAGATATTTCTGATTAGCTTAGAAAATCTGTTGATCACAAGAAAGGTGTATTTATATCCCAGTGGCTATAAATGACAGTCGAAGAGTATGTATGTGTGCTTACCTAATTTCCACTCTGCTGAATAAGTAGTACATTATCAAGGATGTAAAGACTAGTACATTTGAAAGAATGCAAATTTCAAATGACTGTATTACTATTATTAAAGGAATAGTTGGGATGGAAGTGAACTAGAGAAATTTATCTCCCTGTTCTTTCAAACTCACTTCATAAAATAAACCTCATAAAGAATAATGAAGGTGGATTCTGTTCTCATTTGCATAATGTAATTTAGAAAAACGCTGAAATTCAAAGTATCTGAATCCGAATGCCAAGCTTCCAGTTGTAATGAATATCAACAAGTATTTTGTTAGATAGAGTTAAAAACAGGTACTGCCTGTCTCAAAGTAGACTCTCTGTGTGAACTGGAATTGGAAGGTGACACTGCAGCTGAAATGCTCAAAGTTACCTCTGAGGAAGACATTTCATGCAACTAGCCTGTGTGGTATTTTCCAGTAGACAATTAATCTATCAACGTGTTAAGAAGAGAATAGTGCTTTTAACCACTTCAATGTACGTCTATTAGTTTTTTTTCTGTGGAGCAACGTACATTCGCCACAATCGGCGTCAAGTCTTTAAGTTTGTTTTCGGCCACTATCCAACTTGGTTTTCCAGAGGAGATAGGAAAAATACATCAACAGAACTATCCATGAACATACTATCATCTCCGGACATCTGGGTCCTTCAAGGAGTTCTTTCAAATTATTTACAAGATAACCCCTACAATTCCAAACGTCATCGACTACATCATCTGTGTGCAGCCAAATCATTGGCAATTTACAACCTTAAATCTGATGCTTGTGTTCAAAAGCATTACGTGCATTCACTGGTATCAACATAGCAAGGTAGTAGCTTTCTTCCACTCATGAACATCGTAGTAATCACATGACTCTATCGATTGATGACTGACTCATTTGTTTTCACTGGTTTTAAATAAGACTGTACAGTTTTAGTAGATGAAATCGTCGAAAAGAAAGTTCTCTTCGACGTTATATCCTTGTTTTATTAGTTAATATGGCAATTTTCTGTTCATTCTATAAAGAGTAAAACCTAGAAGTACTTATGTACTAGGAGGAGGAAACATTATCTCTCAGTGTATACCAGGTAAAGCAAGGTGCAGCTACTCACAAAATTGCTTTCCTTGAGAATGGACTATGCTTGAAGATGCTCAAAGATGAAACTCAAGGAATCATTAACGTGAAATTTGTAGTGCACAGCAATTATGAATTAGTTTTAATTGAAATGTTGGAGAATAGTTGACTCCATTATTATGTAAGGTAACAATGGTAAATATATTTATTTAACTGTTTCGGCAACTACTCACCCATATTTGGAACTGCCATATTATTTTTTGCCAATTATTATACATGCACTGAATGATCTCTGAAAAGCCTAACTGAACATCTAGTGTAAGGATTTCATATTATAATACCATATCAGTTAGCGTATTCGTCAAATCACATCTTTATTCCTTCGTCGATTTTAATCATCCTGTAAAATGATGCATTGCACTATCAGTATCCAGCATATTGCTTGACTGATGTTAATGGTCATTATTCCATTCCAACTGAGTGTAAAATCAGCAATTTTGATCCGGATTTTAATAACCCTCTTGTTTTATCGTAATAAGCTTAATAGCAGAATGTTGGATATAGGTAGGGCTTCATTGTACCAGTGATTATATCATCAGTAGTTCACAAATTTATTAATATCTACAAGGTTATATAATCCAGTATACTTTTCGATTGCATAATATCCTTATGATAAGTCATCATGAAGTAGACAAGCAAACCGATTAATTTGAAGCATATCAACTCACTAGTATTTCTCAGAACTATTCAACTGCTTGAAAATCGTTAGTTGGTGTTTCAGACTGTATGAAGATTACTCTTGTCTTTGAGGCTAAGCCAATTATAAGCCTTAAGGAAAACACCGACCACAGTAAATAATAAACAGCAGCTGCCGATTTTTTCTTTTCAACTTCCTATAACAACAGTAAACCTTAGAATTCACAAGACAAATTCTTAATTTCAAGACAAAACTGTGATGTTAGATATCTATTCACGATGTCCTTGGGAAACATTTGGGTGAATGACATCAACGAAAGAATAACAGTGTGAAGACAATTACAGTTAGAAATGTAACGAAATTGACAGTTGAGTGAAATAAAAATTCTCAAGTACAGTTAATTCGAAGGAAAGTTTATCCAGTTATAACAGGGACACAACTGGTGTAAACAGCTGAAACGCTGTCCGCTTTCTTTACCATAGTCGTCCTCTCGATCACGAAATTCATACAAGGACATCTTGTTCCTCTCTACTTCTATTGCTACCAGGTCTATGACCTCAGAGAAGGTGATCACTTTATTTGATAAACAGCTTAGAAATATATTGCAGTATACAAGTGTGCTTGAAGTATATCTATACTGAAAATCTTATTGGTGAATTCAGTCAGGTGGTACAATAATATAACTAAATAATAAAAATTACCGACAATAATGAGATCGAAAAAACATCTTTTCAGTCATAAAGCTGAATAATCCATTAGTGAATGAGAATCCTTACACTGTTCACAAACTGTTACATATGACAGAATGTGTGAGTTCAAATTTTCATCAACCCAGACCCCTATTGGATTTGAATTTATTTGCTGTCATGATTTTGATTGAAAGAATTTGATCTCCCCGTTTTCATGGTGGAAAGAAAGTGAAACAAACCACCTCTAAAGAAGTATGTCGATCATTTTAACAATGGGAACTTAGAAGTGAATGATGTCTTCTTCTGGAAACGCTCTCAAAAGCAAATCTAGATGTACACCATTACAGCAACGTCACCGCAACTACTACTATTGATCAGAATGAGCATGAAAACATGAATGAATAGTGTATAGTGTAAGAACTAAGCAGAGGAAAAAGCTAGAGGGGATTTCAAGACTGGAAATGAAAGTGATGAAATGAGAAGTGGTTGAACAGTTTTGGTTTGCGAAAAAAGGTTAGGTTTCTATGTATGTGCGACAAGAGCTTTGGCTATGCAGAGAATATGAGGAAATGAAGCCTTTCAAAGGTTTCCTTTAACTTTATGAATTAGGAGTTTGTTGATATGGATAACCCATGTTCATGATTTATGGAATTATATCACTTTTTATCGACCCACTGTTATCTGTTTGTAACCACGGGGAATGGTACTCGTGAGCGTCTGTCGATAGTAGTCTCATCGGACGACCTATTTACCCTGCTCCACAAGAGCAGATGAATTGATATGCGCACAACTAAAAGTGATTAGATGGAGACGTTTGTTCTTCAGGGTGATAGAAATCATTGAGTGACTGCATAATACAAGTTTCAGCTTTGATGAGAAGAATCTACACATACCTAAGTCAGAAGTTTATAACTGGGACCTATTTGTTTTCTGATAGTTTTGACTATTGACTTACAACTAAAGAGCAGTGAAAACTTTTTGACTACTTACAGCTTAATTTTCTACTAAGAAAAGGTATCGAACAAACACTCTAGATCTTAGGATGCACAGAGTAAACTTGAGCGTTGATTGATAGTTGTGATTTCCGGTTGCTAAACATGGTCAAATAGCTTGAACTCTGTTGATAGTGGGCTCCTTTGTGAATGGATTGATACTGTCGGATATTCATGATGTTGCATTCACCTTGATGACTCACAATGGAATCATGTTTGGGGGGTCATCAGGTGGATTTACCTGCATTCCAATGAGTGATTTTGTTCCCACTGAGATTTAAACTCAGGACCCATCGCTTCAAACTCTAAAGCGTTACCCACAACCCTCTGGGGCATGAGAGCCACCTCTTTCGCAAAGAGTATCATCATTTGTTAGTGATTATGTTTGATCGTTGTCTTTCTAACTGACGAGTCTGAAACAGGACGAAACGTGCCTCCTGAATTCCACTGAGAGTCACTAAGATGAATATAACACAATCTTGAGTCCCTAAATCATAAGCTAATTGTTGTAAATTTTAGATTTCGAGTGATTGGTAGGATGGAGGAACTGACGCATCATTTTCTGTGACAAGCTACACCAGGCTGGGATGTATAAAGTCATCCAATCTGTTCAGTGTTTGTTTACTTTGGTACGTTGATATCACTTTATCAAGTAGACCGAAAGTTTATCAGTTTTTAGAAAAGCGATCAATATGAAAAGTATACAAGTCTCTCAAGCACAACTATGATGAAAGTATTACCGAAAATGCTCGAGGGAAATCATCAAATAACTACATATGTTAGTCGAATGGAGGCAGTCAGCAGGAACCTCTACTAAACCTAAGTTTTGTGCTTGTTGGCACTTATCAGTAAGGTGTACCTACGACCTTAAGGAGACTGATGTCTCCAAACTCTAGTCGCCCAGCTCTGTAGTTAGAGACGTTCCCACTGAGCACGATATCAGTTCCAACGAGGTTGCAGATTCAGGCTTGCTGATGAGGGCCAAAATGTACAAAACTTGATCCAATGCTTTCTGTCGATTGTTTGCATTCAACTAATATCTCTGTCAAAGTATCGTGATGGTGTCTCCTAGTCTGGTGACCGCATTGTAAAATGATCGGTGGAGTTCTCTCAGCACACAAGACAACATGAAGTTGGTTATCCTCCAGTGACCAATCAACATAAGCGAACGTGTCCAAATTTTAGTCTGGTCAAAATTTCAGCGTAACTGTATAGCGACTGTACAACAGGCTATTTATCCATATAACTGGAGGGTAGAATGATATGTGGATGCTAAACAGAATTAGGTTGAATCTATGCGACACACATGCACATACGCACACACAAGCAGAGTAGCATCTGAGTCGGTTAATCACTCACATGTTACACAATTCAGCTGTTTTATTTTACAATGTACCTCTAGAGAACTGTGAATCACCACAAGTACAATAATAACAAGAATAATTATCAACACAAAGTTAGTGAATTTAAGAGACAGAGGTGAAAAGTAAGAAAATATATCGAGAGAGAAAAAGGCATAAAAAAAATAAGTTTTGAATCTTGTATTGATCTCGTTTTCTTTCTATCTCTTCATCTATCTGTCTGTATCTTCGCACTAGTGTTTCTCTCTACTTTTGTAAATATCATCATCATCATCATCCTGAGAATCTGGGACACAAAGTACTTCTTAATTGACATGGTTTAGTGACGCATACACACCCAAATGTGAGTTTGCAGGCATACACACATACACGCGTGTATACAAGCCCACAGTGACCTTAATGATGGCAACAACACGTGTATTGATCGTTTTGTTTGTTTATTTTCTATTTCTCTTTTACTTTTTGACCGTTATCCTGCTGCTGATGACGATGATGATAGTGATTATTTCCATATGTATATCTGTATAAAGACACAATTTAGGAAACGGAGGCATTTTTAAATATGATTCACTGATATTAAGGATGAGAATAGTGATTGGCAGTGAAATCTAGAACTCTCGTTTCATTTCCTTTCGGGATTAGTCAGCTTGATGTAACTGGATCCTAGAGGATGAGGTCTTGCCATTAGGACGCTAACCCCGGTACCCATCACTTCAAACGTTGGAGAGTTATCCACCAGGATATAGAGTCATGGTGGTCACTCCTAATTCAACGCGCCGTGCATATCTTGATGATACTATGTACCATTATTTACAGATGTTGATTGGTTAAGACTGGACTGACTGATAGGAATTTATTAATTTATAGGCTACTGTGTGGATGCTTTGATATAACTGATGGTTTCATTCTGATAATGAGGATAACACTCTGGGGTTTGAAGAGACGTTTTGTGGCTTCGAGTCTTGGTCGGAACACTGTAGGTCACTGAATTGCAGATGCATACAGCTAGTAATTCCCAAATAAGACGAAACGCACATTCTGAGTTTCACTGTTAGTCACTATTCACTTCCCATATCAAAAAAATCACCAGCCACATCACGGCATTGCATGGGAGCCCGTATACAAATAGAGGCTAGTCATTGCTATCCAAAGCAGTTAACAAGGCCAATAACAAGTTTTATTTCCAATCTATTAGTAAGTATATTTGGAGAGAGTGAAAAAGTTATCGGTAGGCAGAAAACAACGTTTAAAGTCCCTCAGTGTTTACAAGAAGATCATTGATTGTATCATTCGAAGTGTGGAAATAATGTTGAAAATGTAGACGAAAATTTGAGTAAAAGCATATTTTCATTGGAGTAGCAGTTGTATAGATATCAAGCAGACAATGGAATCGAGTCCGATTACTTGAAAGGCCGAGAAGGTGTTAGTCGCAATCCTTAAAAGCTTTTTATTCTACTCAGTCCAATTAGCAATGATGAATGCGTGTTTCTGCTCTGTGTTTCATTAGTCATTCGAATAGCATTGTCATGTGGTAGGAACTGACCCTTGTTATAATCAGCACTTTATCTTACATGTGATTAGAGTTTAGTTGTGATGTTCAATCTTTTTGGACGTGATTTTTATCAAACACTATCAGTTGCAAAACTATTAAAATGAAGGAAACGCTAAAACTCATGTGAAAAAACATCAAAGAGTGTTACTGGAAAACAACTAAATTACTCCAAGAATTGAAACAGAAGAATTTGACTGTAATTTGATCACTTTCATTGAATTGAAATCGAAATCCATTCAGCAAGGTTTTGTACATTCTTGCAGTGCGTTAGGGCTAGGGAATGTTACCTGATTGCCTAAACCTTGTTAGGTGGAGGAGTGGTGTTCGAACCTGCCATCTACTTGTTGAGCTGTCTTTGCAATAATAAACCCTGAAAGCATCACTCTAATATTTTAAATCGTCTACATCAGCTAATTTTTCGATATTCCTTATGGTTAATAAAGATATGTGACGTAATTATGTTCACCTTAAAAGATTCATGGGTCAAAATGAGAAGCATGTAATACAATAAACAGTTTTCAGTGATTCGCTACCATAAGTTACCTGTTTCTCTCTTGCCATATGTTACTGATAGTAGGGAATAATAATATATCACCTACATCAATGAAACGTTTTGCAAGTAACATGAAATTCCCAGAAATACTGGATCATTATTCATGCTGCTCAGGTTAGATATCATCAGTAACGTAGTTAGAAGGAAGGATTTGACTGGTGGGTCTAAATTATCAAAACTGACCAAATTTAGCTAACAAACTACTATGGCTTGTTGGTTGTTCTGTAAAATAAAGTTTGTTGTGGCATAGCGTCCATATGGTTCCAAAAAGACTACACTGTCAACAATACTGAAACAGTTTATGCATTGCAGGAATATTTCACAAACTATCCCACAGTTAATCACACTGGAATGACAACATAGTAACATGTGTTCTTATATAACCTGTCCATTCTATTCTAGGAAACAGTGTAAAGCCATTCAAGTAAGAGAAGGAATTGAGTACCGTGGTAGAATATACTTTCAGATTAGATTGTTTATTTTATGTAGCACATAGTGATACAGTATTATTTATTGGGTGACGTTTCGAGCAGAATTTATTGTTCATATTCATATCGAAGTAATCAAACAACTTTCAAATTTCTGTCATTTAGTTCACAGTTCTTTATTATTTTATTCTAATGGTAGCTAAATTCTCAAGATATTCCTTTCTGTGGAGCTAGGTAAATAGGTCGTTCACTGAGGCAGATTGTCGAACGTCGACACAAACACCTCGCATCATGCCTCAGTAAACACAGACTGGTTAGCTGCTCCATATTACAAAATTTGATTGACTGAGGACACAGTTTCAGAAGATTCGTTTGCACCAGTCTTCAAAGGGTATGAGAATACGTTTACTTTGGAATGCCGAAGCGTTAGCAGTACAACAATGGAAACGAGAATTTTGTATCCAGAAATGACTTTATCATTCCCTCTTCTAATTCCCTTCTTATTCTAAAACGTCCCAGTTCATCTCTCTTATGTACTTTCCATTACTTCCCATATTATTTTTACGTCCAAAAACTACTAACAATTACTGATTAACAAATATTGACATTTCAATGTTCACTAACTATATCTAAATGCAATTGTACATCTACAGAGGATGATATCACCGAAAACAAATCTGTTCTCTGAAGTCTTCATTTGAAACAGTTAGTCCCTTTTTATGAATTTCGATAGCGTAATTAGAAGACGAAGTTTATCTGAACAATGTGATGTATTTGCGCAATACTTTTCAAACAATCTGATCCATCACACATTTACTTGTCTCAAGTCAACAAATATATTAAACCGAGGACTGGGAGTGGTGGGGACGGAGGAGGGGGACAAATACAACAATTAACACAACAGAGAATTAAAATTAAGAAAGATGAGGATAAACAGGGAGGGGAGTGACAAAGTTGATCCTAATCTTGTTAAGGAAACAAAGTTTGCCAAGGTAGGTGTAGTGTAAGAACGAACTGTTTTTATACACATAAAGGTGGTTCAAATTTGTGTATGGCTATGGCTTCCGCAAATCTCAGAATACGTCCCTCACTAACTGTTTCTACATAAAACTTTGAAAGCTGTTGAACATTAACTTTGTGACCTGTTTCTATGATATGTTTAGCCATAGATGAAGAGGGTCGTCTCCCACCAGCGTTTATCCCTGTTTCACACTCAATTTGTTTTTGAAGCCATTTTGGCACATGTTCTCCCACCCTCAACTGCATGACTGGATAACTCCTCCCTATATATGTGTGACCACACACACATGTAAATTGGTAAGTACAATGGGACGTGACGTAATCACTGATGCAGTGTTTAGGTTTTTGGTAAAGCATGTGTTTTGTTTTCGCCACAATGGTAAGATTCGCCACGTAATACGTTTTCTTAATGGCTGATGTCAGCCTACGTCTCAAAATGATACTATGTAGCTCCCCTCTGTATGGTAGAGTGATATGGACATTTTTCTTAAGGACCGTGTATAGAGTTGGCTTTGGTGCTACTTGACTTCTACAACGGTTTATAAACTTCGTCGGATATCCAATTTCCATAAGTGCTTTGCTCAGTAATTTGATGTCTTCATCCATCGCATCTGGTGTACTGATACGATAGACCCTATTAATAAACAGGCATATTTTAGTAGACCTCGCTTGTATTGGATTGGACAAAACTGTGGAAATTCAAGTATTGTTCTGTCCATGTAGGCTTTCTGTAAATTGACCGTCTTATTGAGTCATCTTCTCGTCGACTGAGGAGTTTATCTAGGAATGGCAGTTGATTACTATTCTCTTTCTCACAAGTCAGGCTGATGTATGTTTGTACACTTTGTTTTCTTACCAAGATTAGGATCAACTATGTCACTCTCCTCCCTGTTTATCCTCATCTTTCTTAATTTTAATTCTCTGTTGTGTTAATTGTTGTATTTGTCCCCCTCCTCCGTCCCCACCACTCCCAGTCCTCGGTTTAATATATTTGTTGACTTGAGACAAGTAAATGTGTGATGGATCAGATTGTTTGAAAAGTATTGCGCAAATACATCACATTGTTCAGATAAACTTCATCTTCTAATCACGCTATCCGAAGTGTTCATTCTTTTATGACTCCATGAGAATAGTCATGGATACGTAACTGCAATAGGTGATAAATCATTACTGTTGCATGTATTGATGCAATGATCCACTCACTTTTTCGTTTACTACAGTAATTTAGTAGTTGATTCTTCGGGATCTTTACGCTGATTATCACCTCCCAGCATTCAAAATTTTGATTTTTGTAATGCGTGACTCTCAGAGTATCAGACCTATCCTTTCATGTTTCAAGTAGAAAGTATCTTGTGTGCTTTCTATGGTTTATACCATAAGTTAGTCAGAGTGAATAAAGAAGGTATTCATCGATGTCAATAAGTCTAGAAATGTGTGTGTGTACGTGAGCTATCATCTATAAACCACATGCTTCTTAACTATCTTGGTGTGTATTGAATGCATTACGAATTTTTGTCTATGACCTTGAATCGTCATTTATCCTAGTTGTTTATACTTACTAGTCATCATTATATTCAAAATTAGATGGTCGGATAGTATGAGCTGATCAGTAGCATTAGCATTAGCATGAAGAACAAGATCCGGATTTTCAACGCGTATGTCAAGTCAGTCCTTCTATTATGGTTCAGAAACTTGACGCGTTGCGAAAAGCGTTTCCAACAAACTGCAGATATACATCATCAACAGCTACCGCCTATGCTCAATCAATACTGACACTGATGATCAGATGGCCAGAATAATAAGAATAAGCAACAAGGAACTCTGGCTGGCTGGCTGACAACGAATCAACCAACAACCTATCGTCCAACAAATATGCACTGGAAGGAAGTGGAGATGGATTGGATTGGACATACACTGAGAAGACTGTTTGTGATTATTACGCGCCAGGCCAGTCACTCCAGTTGACCTCAGATGGGAAACGACGAGTTGGGCATCTGAGTTGAGGGTGACATGGAGGAGATGATGTGAGGAAGAAATGAAAGGTTCTGTCAGGTAATGGAGCCAAGTTGAACAAATTGCAGAGAAGAGAGTGGAATGGCGGCGTGCTACTGAAGCTTTATGTTCGACTACGAACCCAAGGGGAAAATAAATAAATAAATAAAAATACGAACCTTTAACACATTGGCTTCTTGAATATCTTCATACTTTCAAGGAGTATTTAAAGATGATATGACTCGAAATTGTTTCAGCAGAGTTATATTCAGTGTGACTATCAAAAAACTCACTGTACTTCAGAAGTTACGCCATTGGTTGTTTTAAAGCTAGAAAAAAACTTACAAGCAATACTTTTTAGGCCAAAATGTTTTTTTAGTGGAGATCCAATATTATATAATAATGATAGAGAGTGGCTAGCAGTGGAATCCAGGATGTACGTTTCGTCCTATTTTGAACTCGTCAGCTGGATGTACTTGCTTCTCAGTGAGTGTTGTTCCACCATTACTATATAGAATTGAAACACAGGCAATATGGAGACATCCTTGCAGGAGTCGATCTGTCAATAGAGACCGATCAATTCGGTCCAATCAATGACGGTATGTTACAAGCAATAACAGTGAGTTTCAATACTGTCTATATCAATAGTTAGTGATTCATTACAACGTTTCGTGATTCTGGGTTTTCACCAGGGGATTTTATGAATCTTGCTGTAGATAGTTAGTAGAATAGAAAAAGCTTATGATATGTTCTGTATTTGACTGATCAACTAGTCTTCTTTAAGTGTTCACACACTTCAATAGATCCTAGTAATAACTTCGAAGTCTTCAGATTCTGTTTGATGTCAAATTGTGACTGATGTGAGAGAATCGAATAACTGACCTTCTGGAATCCAAGTTTCATGAAGTTTTTCGAAGGGGTATACCAGAAGACTTAACTAAATCAAATAGAAATCCGGAAATACGATTTAGGTGTACTGCTGAAAGACGTGAGCAGTCAGCGGCCACTCACCCTGAACTGTTGATTTAGTCAACCAGCTAGTCAGTCAGTCAGTCAACCAGCAGTTATTTTTTCAGTCAACATTGATTCATGATGGATACAGCTTCTAACCATTCTTATGTAAACTCCTATGAAATCACTCCCCATAGTGATATTGAACTATGATATTTCTCTACACACCTTTATTAACAGTAACAGTTTTTGTTATTTCAACAATGCTTATTTCCTACTGTTTAGTATGACCACATGAATCATTTGTTACCTTCTTTGGGGACAATTTAATAGATAGCTGCATTTTTTTCATGTTGGAATGTTGAATCAGTTAAATAGATAACATTGTTGCTTTTTCAGAATACTACTAGAACGGTTGTATTAACATGTGGGAAAAATTTCAGTCGAAAAGATTACGCACTTAGGTGCTTAATCGGTGAATAAGCTATTTTACTGGTTCTTTGACGATGTTGAGGGATCAGCAAGAGCAGGAGGAGTTTTATGTCTTGTATACTTATGTACACCAAAGCTTATTGGATGGAAATCCTTGGATGTTAATGCACCTAAAAGTACTTTAGGCCTTTTACCGAAATCCGTTGTACCACCAACTTTTGGAAGTCGATTAGATAAGATTCTGTTTCATTTATGTTCAGAAGAAGAATATTTATGATATCAGAAACTCACTTCTGTGCACAATTAATGCTCAACAAGAAGGTGTACATCAACCACATTGTTGTAACTAAGAGTAATGAGTCTATAATAATGGATATAATGTTGATCTTTTTTCATGAAACCATTTCATTTTTGCACATTATATTATACAGGGGAATATAATATCACACTGTTTAACGTTCACACTAGCAACGACTTCAAATCAGTCTACTTAGTGGTTACCAGGGGAATGTAGTACATGTATTTCACCCTATTTAGGACACTTCAACTGGATGTACTTGCACCCCAGAGAGTGTCGTTCCCTCTGAGACTCGAACTTAGTAACCATTTCTTCGTCCGACTGACGAGTCCGAAATTGGATGGGGCACGTGTTCTGGATTCCACTGCTAGCTACCATCAAGCAAATTACAATAAAATGAATAATCAGGGAATATCATGGCCTCCGGATAGGAGGTTATCTACCAGCACATAGGTCTACTTATTTGACCCAGCACTGCAACGAGAGATTGCAAGTATCCATAAAGAAATTGTAGCCACTTGTGATGATTAGATAAGGCTTGGAAATACTATGTCTAACCCACTTTTAAGTATTTTAGGTAACTTACCACAGCTCTGAATGGTGTGGATAGAAACTTGGAGGGAAAATTCGTCATTCAAGGTGTTGGGGCACACTCACGATACTACCCTACAGTGGTTGAACCCAGAACCTTCGGGTCCAACGACTGGCACGTTGACATTTAGTCACTGGGTTGGGATCCAATGGTCCACATTTTCCTAATTCAGTCAGTGCACAATATCGTGTGACCTTCATCCGATATCGTCTCTGAGTAACTGTCATCATGTCTGACTTGGTTTGCTCACCCGCCCACCCCAGTCATGACTTCTCATTTAAACTTGAAGAATCTCATCTTGAAACAAATTACTCATGACGAATACCAATTTAAACAATGAATTGATTACCAGCTTCCTTTCTGGTTACAAGTCATTTTTCTGACCTCTCGAAAACACAGTTAGCTTTTCTTCTTCAGATAAAATTGATTGCTTAATAAAATAAATGATTATTGCAAAAATTCGATGAAACCTTAATGTCTTAGCAGTTGGACGTAGACTGTTATCCCTCATTGTTTTTGGTTATATTAGATGAAAGATTAGTAGACGTTAATTTGAATGAAGGCAGTAGAAGTTATCACTTGTTCATTAAGTGGAAACAAGTTTACACTATATTGTTCGCTGTATTATTTTAAAGTCTGATTTCTTATTTTGAGCGAGTTAGCCAACTGGTAGTATGAAAGAGATTTCAGTGTTTCCCTTTCGTTGACTAATGATAGAGTGAATGAATATTCTTTCTGCTAACTGAATTACTGGTACTCTTCAAAGTAAGAACAATATGGTTAAGCCCACGATTTTGGTATACTACATTCTTTTTGATCAGGAGGCCTGTTTAAAATTGGGCTACTGACTGTGAATGTAGTTTCTCATAGAATAGAAAAACGTAATTGGTTATCTTAGTAGTTGATTGGATGGCTTTTAAAGATGGGCGACTTTAAAGGACACCCTAGCAACTACTGAGATAACCAATTAGACTTCTGTATTTTATGAAAAACTATCTTTCTAGTCGAAACACTGAAAGTTGATTGGTTGTTACAGTAGTTGCCAGAGTGGTTTTTAAAGTTGTCCTTGAAAGCGCCCAATTTGGAGTGACTTCAAAGGCCACACTAGCAACTACTGAAATGACCAATTGGAGCCAATTTAAAGGCTACTCTAAGAACGACTGAAATTGGCGGTTAGGTTTCTTCATTTCCGCTGGAAAGGTAAACTTTCATAGAATAGAGGAATGTGATTGGTTATTTTGGTTTCTGCTGGTTTCGCCCACCGATCAGGCTTCGGTCTTTTACCTGGAAAAGTACTTTTCCATAAAAGAAGAGAATGTAATTGGCTGTTTCACTAGTTGCTAGGGTGGCCTTAAAGTCACTATAAAAATACGTCTATTCTCATAAAACCATCTGTTAAACTTAAGACTTAGAAGACCGGTTTGTCGAAAACCTACGTGGAATGGACAGGTGACAAACTTTCGCAGCAGGGATCCCATCAACAGAAAAATAAATTTTAATCTATTCCCTATCCTCTCAAATCTTGAGGATTTGTACTCCTGACACTTTAGAAGTTGAAATCCAACTCCTAAGATCGACGTTCATCAGAAATAGATAGTCAGAGAGATTCATAGATGAAAATCAACATTGGAATGCTGTTCATAAGTCTCATATTACTGTGGAGAAGAAAAAGCTAATTTTAAACTTGGAATTCAATGGAGATGCATCAAATGAGGTAAGAAAACACAGATTGTCAAAACAATATTCTCTGTAGTTACTTTACAGTTCACCTGTACTAGTCACTAAATGGTGAACACTTCTATGAAGGATAAACTGTAACTGCTAGCTACCTCAATGTGGATTTAGCAATTCACCTGCTTGTATGAAACTAGGTGTATTGGACGTACACAGAGTCCTAACAGCAACACCAACACCTTCCAGTATGGCTCAGTAGAGGTCAAAACAGATCAGTCAATAGCTCCATATTAATAGTTGTAGACTTTTCCCATGATAAAATTTTGATTTAGAAAACAATTATGTCGGAAGTTCTCAATAATCTTTGCATTGAGATTCAGACTTGGCGTTTGAGGATAGAAGACTATGAGCCTATATTAATCATTCTCCAGTAGATTTCTATGTTTGTCCAATCCCCTTTTGAACGGAACAATTGATGATGTAGACACCTGTTCTTCTAAGAGTCGGTTCCAGGCAGTGATTACTCGACGCAAGAACCATTTCTCTGCAGAGACTATGTTCTTTCTTTGTTGTTGTAGCCTTCTTCTATGTCCTCTGAGATGTTCTGTTCTAGTGGGAAGGGAAAGAGAAGATAGATCAGGTCGAAAGTCATTTCTTAGAATCCTGGATGGCATGATTAGGTCTCCCCTCTGTCCACGACAGGACAAGAAGAGGAGATCCAGCTCCTTAAGAAGTCGGTCTTCATAGTTGAGGCCAGCCATAGCAGGAATCATACAAGTGTCTGCCCTCTGAACTCCTCCCAAGAGGTCTGCGTCACCTTTCAGACAGAGATTAGCCGCCTGTATACAGTTTCCTAATTTAGACCTAACTGAGGCTGTGTTTAAGATGTTGAACATGTCACCACTTATTTTCGTTAAGTTTCTACATAATGCCCAGAGTATCCTAAAACTTCAAGTCAATCGACAGTGTGCCGTGGTCTTCAAGTCATAACTCAGTGTGACTCCTAGGTGATTGTAGGTCAGTACTGATGGTAGAGGGGTCCCACCAATATCGTAGGTGTTGTGTGTGTGTGTGTGTGTCCCAAGTGTATGCTCACACATTAACCTGCATCGCTACGCACCAGCCACTTCTCTGACCAGGTAGACAAGCTGTTTAGGTCTTTTTGAAGAACATGTATATCCTCATCGTTCCTAATTTCCCTCCAGATTTTTAAATGAAGGAAAATTTCTTTTATTTAGTCATATAGTGAAGTATTTAATTTGATGTATAGATTGAATTGGTAAAGTCACCAGAAGTGTGACGTTTATAAAAGTGATAAAAAAAGCTTGATAGACATTCATTTGAAGGTTATGCTGAAACAGCTGTTATTATTATCATTTATTATTTGTGCCTTGGGTTCTCAGTGAAACATACGGCTTCAGTAGCACGTCGCCACTCCACTCTCTTCTCTACAATCTTTCCAACCTGGCTGCACGACAGCCCACAAGCTATCATTTCTTTCTCACACAATCACCTCCATGTCACCCTCAACTCAGATGCCCAACTCGTTCTTTCCCATCTGAGGTCGATTCGAGTGACTGGCCTGGTGCGTGATGTCTCCAGTCGGTCTTCTCAGTGTATGTCCAATCCAATCCATCTCCACTTCCTTCCAGTGCATATTTGTTGGACGATAGATTGTTGGTTGATTCGTTGTCAGCCAGCCAGCCAGCCAGAGTTCCTTGTTGCTTATTCTCACCATTCTGTCAATCCATCTGAGCTTCAGTAACGAGCCAGAGTAGACAGATGTTGATGATGTATGTCTGTAGTTTGTTTGAAATCCCTTTGGTAACGCGCTAAATTTCTGAACCATATAGGAGCACTGACTTGATTGGCATTGCTGTTGAAAATCTGGATGTTGTTCAGGCTTTATGCTGAGTGCAGAAGATCTTCACACTGGTTTCAGATTATACATACAATGAATTTGATTGAAGAATGAATTATATTTCAATTTAGAGTATTGATCAATAATTGGTTGGATTCAACAATGGATTGATACATTGATTACTGTGTTAATCATATATACTATCACAATGATAATATGACCTTTATTCAAGTTATTAATGATATGATTTTCGTTACCTACTTATTCAACAAGTTCAAGTTATCATTCGTGAAAATGATATTACTCTAAATAAAAGTATACTTTACTGAAAAGTTTTCTTATAGAAAGCATATGAAGAATATTATAATTTATTGAATTGTTTACTTTATACCATTGTACTTAGACAGTTTCTACTAATACAATATATAATAGTAGTATGATTTAACCTAAGTTCAGTAGTTGGATTAGCTAATTCTATGACAAATTGTCATCACAAAAATCGATAAGATGTGAATGAAAATTGAACTGAACTTTATTTAATTAGGCTACATTATTACTACTGAAAATTGCAATCAATCTGTTGACCTTGAATTGCATTTTTTTTCTAAAACGTTATACATGCGAAATGAGTTTATCATGCACTTGTAACGATATGAAAAGGTTGATAAGTGTTTTCGATTGCCAATCATTTATCTGTGGAACTAAGTTTACATATTCATATGTCAGCTGTTTGAAAAGTGTCTTTAATAAATTCTCAATCTGGAGTAAAGTCATACATGTTTCTTGGTGGCTAGTGGTGGAATTTGTGACTCGTGACTCATCAGTTGTTCTGCACCCAACGAGTGGTGGTGTTCCCACTGAGACTAAAAGTCATTACCTATCGCTTCAAAACTTGTGCATGAGAGCCAGATATTGTTCATGTTGTTTGAGGGGGCTTTCATGTCTCAGTGGCCTAGTGGGTAACACTGGAGTTTTGAAGTGATAGGTACTGAGTTTTAGTCTCAATGTGAATAACACCACTCACTGCGTACAGACACATCCGAATGGCAAGTTATGAATAGAGCGAAATGTACATCCTGGACTGCACTGTTAACCATCAAATAGGCTATAACATGGTGAACATTAGGATACTATCGAGACATCAGCATAGGAGCCCATCTGCCAATATGTGTTATTGCAACTATTTCAAGGTCGTCAAACAATGGCTCACTTGCTGAGGTATTTGGCTTTCAAACTGTAGATTATGAGTCTGAGAACTGGTTCACCTGACGAGGCTTTAACAATCAAGTGGTACCACCTGACTCACATAATGGATGGTGAGAATATCTGTTTCTCTCAGTTGAATGCGATTTTTTATACATAGCGGCTAAAATGTCAACTAGTGTTTTGTTGGAAATCTTCAAGTTAGGGCTGGATACTGCCACCTATGAGGAGTAAAGCACGAACTCATTCAGTCAGTCAGTCCTAATCAACACAGGACCTGGCATTTTTGCTCAGCCGTCAAAGTTGCCAGGCCTTGTATCAACATCAAGAGAATGGATAAAGAAATAAAGAAGAAATCAGTCAGAAGTGGTAGAAAGTTGGGGAAATTAGAAAAGGAAGAATCAGACTATCAGGAAGGTTGGCATGGTGATTAGGATGAGAATGATAAGTGGATACATTTGCACTACTGAGATCAATTCAAAAACATATTACAGAGTCTTCAACCTCTGGTTTTTGTTGTCACGTGAACCCTAGCCGGGAAGTATTCATCAATCTAAATGGTTCAGATCAACAGTTGAAGTCTTCATGCGCTGACGCTATGTTTTTTCTGGCAGCTCGTTACATTTTTTGGGCAGAAGCCGAACTCAGCTTACATTACACAATGAGGTAGATGACGATAACCAAGCATGTGTGACCCCTATCCTAGGCGTCTCAGTCGATGAAGGTTCGTAACCTCACCATATCACATCCTTTTTTGTGTGAAAATACACCCCAGACTTCGGCAGTACTGATGTGTTGGCATCAATACTCATGGTCGAAGCTTTAGAGGTAATGGTGGTTGAACACCGCAAGCTTTCATATATCTTTTACCTTTAATGGCTGTTTCATTGCCATGTGATAGAACCGAGAGAACTTCAACACAATAAACTTCATTGTTAATAGACAATGAAACATCGCATCGGTGTCAGATATGGTGTAGGTTGGCAAACGCCGGTCAGCATTTTGTATCTGTGCAGATATTTCATCGTTCACTAAACCACCACAGATGATTTGATAACTCAGGTAACTGAAATCATCAGCGCAGCCAACTACTTCACTCCCTTCTGTTATGGTGGGGAGCGCTGAATGTCACTCCTGGAGCAACAATTTATATTTAAGTGGAGAGATGTGCATCCGAAAAATCCTCAAATTACCATTCAAGTCGTCTAGGAAACTCGGCGTTTTGGAAAGGTTTTCACCTAAAAGAACTATATCATCTGAATACTCTAGGTTACTCTATGACGGTGGCAATCCTTATTAACTCATTCTGAGAGAGATAGTTTTCCATGTAAGTCGTAAGACCTCTTTGTCAACGGAGTCGAGTGTCGCATTCAGGTTAAGAAATATAGTGAGCGTCAGGCTCTGATAAACGTATCTGTGCTCTAGAACCTGAGAAAGCATGAATGTCTGATAGATACACTCACGGCCAGCTCTGAGATCTACCTGGTTTTTTTGGGTCACCCGTTCATTGGTTTCACTCAAATATTCAGTGATTCCAGAACCTAGAATCCTAGACACTGTTCATCAAGCTGATTCCTCTGTGGTTATCGCAAGAGAATTTTCAGTCTTTCTTGAATATTGGGGTGATCAGTTAATGAAGCTGGTTGGTAGGGATCATATCTGGTTCCCAAACACTAGCTAACACTTCATTTAAGCTGGTCGATAACTTACAATCATCATCTTTAAATGCTTTTAGTGTGGGCCTGCTGCCCTTCGTTTATCCGGGTTACTTGCAACCTTCTCAAACTTAGCTAAAGTTGGAAAACCTCATCTCAATATTCTATTCAGGATCCAACTAAATAGTAAGCACTGCAACAGTGGCCTATGAATACCATCAACTATGATGTCAGCAGTTCAGTCGCTTCCCATCTGGGTTTCACTCGAAGGCCTGACTGGCACGTGATGTCGGCGAATGGTCTTCTTAGTGCATAACCAACCCATCTCCACTCCCTCCTTCTGCATATTTGTTGAGAGATGGGTTCCCGGTTGGTTCGTTACCAGCCAGCCAGCCAGTGTGAGTTCCTTGTTGCTTATTCTCCCCATTCTGGCAACCCAACTGAGCTTCAGTAAGGAGCCAGCGTAGGCAGTTGTTGATGAATATCTGTAGTTTGTTGGAAATTTCTTTCGTAACGCGCTAAGTTCCCCAACCATCACATAGAAGCACTGACTCACTTGACTGAATTGGTGTTGAAAATCCGGATGTTGTTCAGGCTTTATGCTGAGTGCAGAAGACCTCCACACTGGTTTCAGGTTAATGCAAGAAGGCCTGTCTTGCTGTCTTTCCGATCCTGGCTGCTTTGACGTCCTCGTCTATGCCACCGCCACCTGTAGTTGAAACAGTACTTCCTAGATAGGTGAAAGAGGCTACTTCCTTTAAGTTTCTCCCATTGATGGTGGTTGGAGCTTGTTGTTGTTGTTGGTTGGGTTGTGTTGTGTTGGGTTTTTTGTATTCTGTTACTGTGTTAATTAACAGTTTTAAGTTGACTGGATTGATGAGGTGATCGTATAAAAATATTCTCTATGCTTAAAGTGATATTCACCAAATAGTATATACTTTACCACTAACCATTGTAGTATTCAGAATGTAGCTATCATGCACAATCTTGGAGCTACTATTTCTATTATGCTTTCATGTACGATGCTTGAAGTCAGAAATAAAGCAGGAACTATTATATTAGAGTGCTAGGTTTTTCAGTAATGCTTGCAATAATATAATTCTGTAATATGATATCAAACACTAGGTCTTCTTTTCTGTACACTTCATCAATGAGCCTCTAGGATTTATGCTTTATTGATTAGAGTTTTTGGAAACTGTTTGTAGTGTATCACCACCATTCTTAAATATCACTTGTAAATTTGTCCTTTACTCTCTCTCATCTTCCCCAAAAAGGGTCATGAATGCACAACAGCTACTTGGTACTAAGAACACCACCTAAACATGCAAATATGCTTCACTTCTTCATGAGGTTAATGCTGAGAATACCATAAAGGCTGGTAATGAAACGTCCACAAGAAAATATCAAAGATCAGGGAATATCGAAGCACTATGGTACCGCGTTCATAATGAAGATGAAAGTTGGTGAATCCAGCTAATGTGTACACAGACATTTTTTCTGCCAGCAAATTGTAATGCATTCAAAATGTAATCTAGATGATGTACCAGTAAACCACAATCTTATTATACACTAAATCTGATTTACTGTCCACTGTTTCACTTTTGTGCCATGTGAAAAGTGTCATACTAGGACAAAGCGGCTGTCAAGTGCTGCCAGATTTTCAACGTTTCTCTAATCGGTGCCAACCTGAAATCAACAAATAAATGCTTAGGCACCTCACAATTGAATTAATCTAGCTTTCATTTGTGACTCACTTCAAGAGGTGATTCCTGAAGTTCTAATGAGAAGTCGTCACCAATAGAGGAGAGTTAATCAAAGACTCCACAGGATGGAGGTTGCACTTTAACATGAGCCGATGGAAGAAGGAAATATAGGCCACTGAATTCCAACCCAGTGGCTCCGTGTTCACGTGGTAATCATGGAACCTGAAGGTCCTAGTTCCGATCCATGGAGGGTGGGTCACGGGTACGCACTACTGAGGAGTCCCATACAAGGAAGAAACAACTGTCCAGAGCTACCAGACTCCCAATGTTCCCCCAACTGATATCAGTCCATGATAAATGCCGCCATGAAATCTTTCTCATGAGCTTGTCATCTTGGTATGATTGCAAGTGTAATTGCTAATTTCTAGCTTACTGTAGGTAGCATTACATTGTAAGTGAAATAGGATTCAAAGAAAATGACCCCAGTTCATCTTAACGGCCTAGCAAGATGCTAAATTTTCTCACTGCATAAGATTTACTATTATTTGAAATACGACATAGGCGGAGAATTGTCTCGTTCATTATTAAAACTTGTTTCAATTTCATGGATATACCATTCAGCCGAACCTTGACTTAGATTCACATGTTTTATCCAAGGATAATGGTTAGCTGTATGCAACTCATAAGAGGTCGGATCAAAGCAGCTCTCAGCAGTTTGGATGTCTAACGTCTGTATGACGGAACTTCACGGTTAAACAATTTTAATTTTTTTGTTTTTTGTATCCTCAAAGATTATTGGGGTTTGAAGTGATTCAGTAACCTCTATCATATTCAAGTTCAGTCAACCAGAATGACGAAATTCTTGTAACTAAATATTTACTTGCTAATTACATTTACAAATTTCACGTGATCTGAGGTGATGTTTGCTAATCATGACCCTTTTGTAAAAAAAATTACTATGACCTTTGAACTTTGTAAGCTCTTTTACTTAAATGTACTGTGTATAGGCACGTTTTGATAATGGTTTTAACTACTAATTTTGATGTGAGAAATGAACTGTTGAACTGTTGTAAAACCTTGAACTTTTGTCCTTTATCTAGTGATCAATATGTCCATTTAGTGGACCAATTAAATTCCAGGTAATCAGTTGTTGACCAGTGAGAATTTAATACAAAGGTAAGTGAATATTTATGAAAGGGGGATGATGGATGATTATAGGTGAAACGAGTTATTGAATCAGCAGCAACCATGCTATCAGTCTGATGTTCTATCGACTGAGCTGTAATATCCCGTTACTTCCAAGTTGTTTATTTCGCCTGAAACATTAAGGGCTGGCCAGTAGGTGGGATCAAGAGGAAGTTGACAAAACTATTTGAAGATTCAATTGAAATTGGAACTTAGTCACTAGCTCGGTCTCGTAGGCTCACTCGATGGAGCAACACTCTGATAACATTCAGATGTCTGGTTCAAACCCTTCAATGACAGTTTTTCATCATACCTTCATTCATCGCTCCATGTAATAAATACCAGTTTGCTTTACTAATATTTCGTCGGTTATCGATTACGTGTTACAATGGTTAAAAGGTCAAAAAAAAGACTCATTTTATTGTCTGTCCATGAAATTCTTATGTACAAGGAGAAGTATTTTTTCGCATGTGAGAAGACGTCAGAATTCGTCAGCTAAATGTGCTTGCATTCCTCTTAGTTATCCTTTTTAAGTTTGAACGTGCAACTGCGTTTTTCAGATTACAGAGCAACATCAATTAGGCTACTGTGATATGATAGTCAATTGTGAAATGCTGGAGAATATTTGTAGCTCAGGTGGATGGTCTTGGTTGTATTGTGTTCACTGAACTGGGTTGTTTAATCGTGTGTACCATTTGTCTTCCACTTGTTCGGCTATTTTCCATCCCATTGGGTAGTTTATCGGTGGTCTATATCTGACACTCTTCTGCAGAACATGCTGACGTAGGCACTCATGGAGAAAGAATAGTTGTTCTCTTGTGAAAGCTTGCCTTTTGAAGAAGTCTTCCATCTTCGAACAACGTGAAGCGTGCTACTCTCGCATAATTTTGAAATACTGGAGAATATTTGTAGCTCAGGTGGATGATCTTGGTTGTATTGTGTTCAATGAGCTGGGTTGTTTAATCGATTAAACAACCCAGCTCAGAGAATACATTACAACCAAGATAGATAGTCAATTGTTTATGTAACGCAATTCAGTTTGATGTAATGAATGGTAGTTTGTTACTACTGATCTATCAAATCAAGACATATCAATTTCGTTTTCTAACAGAATTGAATCTCACAGATTAAAAGTGTTTTTAAGATCGACAGTTTATTAGTTGATCTGACATCTGAGTACTTATAGAAAATAATTTTAAATAATCAGGTTACAGTAGTATTTTTTGCACTGGATGATGCCCTTGCAAAGTAAACAGTTCCAGTTGGTATTTCTCACACCAAAGTAGTTTTTCAACTGTTCAACTCTCGTGTCAGTAGGCTTTTTGTTTGAAGCCGCTTAGCTGAAATTCCAAAAGTATCATACATAAATGAAATATACTACTGATCAAAATGAGTAGTTGGAAACCATTCAGGCTGATCTGCATTTAGTCTGAACAGTGTGACCGTGAGTGTTGAATGAATTCAACTACTCCAGTGATTAATTTGGTTTCAAAAGACCGAAACCTCTGATATTTAGATCACCTTCATCAGGCAGGTGGATTTCGAAGTTCAGACTCTACAATTTCTAACTACTCATGGCTATCAGTAGTATCTTTTCGAAAGTTAGCTAGTGCTTGAATTCACGATATTGATCAAACTTGACATAAAATATACTATCTCATCCATAAAAAAATAAGATTCTTCAACTGGGATAACAAACTTATTTCAGTATCAGGTTGACTATATGAGATGGTCGTAGTTTGATATTCATACTATGTAATGATTGAAAGTACAGATGAAAATTTGGGCTATGGTGGGATTCTTATAGATTTGTATTTCGATGACTTGGCAGTCAATATGTGTCAGTACGATCGACAGGTAGTAACGCATCATGAATTCACATGAGAGTTGGGCAAAATCTTTGTTGATAAAAGAGAAATAAAACTTATTTCATCATGGCATTTCCGATTACTAAATAAGGCATTGTTATGTTTATTAGGGTTTAAGATACTTGAACTTATCTTTTTTTTCTATGCATTAAAATTAGTTTGTCCTTACATTATACCTCACCAAAATGTAGCTTTGTTTTTTTAAAGTGTGATGAATATTGTATACTTTTATTGATTTCTCTAGTTGCTTGACCTGGGATTTAAGCATCTTATATGACCTATTTTCGTTTTGACCCCAGCCTGCTATGTGTATCATTCCCATAAAAGTAGATGATAACTATTTATTCGATAAGATATTTCGAAAGCAACTAATATAGTTCTGTGTTCACTTCGAGATAAATAAAGCTTTCTTAGTTTCATTGTCTAGATTCATAATGTGATTCGATGATTTCGATGATGAAAGTCCAGTAGAATGATAGTGGATAGTGGATAGTAGTGGGATTTAGGATGCAAGTTTCATTCTATCTGGTAGTCATCAAGTGGAGTCTGAAATCAGATGAAGCTTGAATTCTAGACTCAACAGCTAGCCATAATCCATCATCACTATCAGTCTGAACAATAAGTAGTTTCAGTATTTTAGGCAAAATGAATAAGGTTCCTACTGTTTTAAGGTTGGTATTCATCACGAGCTGACATTAGTTGGAAAACCACTGAAAACCCGGGAGCACTGTACATCTATTTTGTCCCAGTATAGAACCATGGTCCCACCCACGGAGGTCAAACTCGAGACTTTCAACTTCAGTGGCAATTGAGCAGCTGAGTCAAAAGTCTATGGTTGATATTTTGATACCTCTCTAGGTTCGCGATACAGTGTGGCATTCATACAATGCCGTCGTTGAGTGCCGGGGAGCAAATCAAGTCAGATATGAGAATGGGTACTCAACGATGACATTGGTTAGAGGTCATACATACTATATGGTGAATTGACAGAAGTGGGAAAATGTGTACCTCTGATCCCAATCCAGTAACGCAATGGTAATGTGGGCACCGCGAAACCTGATTTCGATCCCTTTTGGTGTGATAAGTGAGTACTACTAACGAGCCTCATAGTGGGAGGGAACAGCTGTCTGGTGCTGCCAGGTTTTCAATAGTTCTCTAGTTGCTGTCAGTCCATGATGAATACAAACTTGATATCCCCATAAATCTCCAAACTGAGAGTACCTATTATTAACTAGTCATACATAATTTTGTTCTGTGAAGTACCTTCTACCATAACGCTAGTGTATCTTGAGGATTGACACAGGTATTGTACAGTGTTTCAAGAACCGACACTGATCACAATTCTATTTCTAATAGAATTACTGAACAAACCGTGGCCTATTTGCATTATCTCCTTATTTCTCTTTTTGTCACTTTCTTTTTCTGATCATTTTCGCACAGATTTTATTCACCGTACCATTTTTATGCGACATTTTGCAATTTAGCTGTGTCATTCATTATACTTCGAAACCTTTAGTAATCAGTGGGGAATAGGTTCGAACGTCAGTCAGTCAAGAAATGTTTGACATAATGGATAATGCTACCGGCGATGACACTGTAGGTCTACAACTTAGCTTAGTTTGTATGGTTTTGGAGTTGAAGTATATCTACTTCATTACAAAGTATTTTGTGCCTGAAAACTGCTGACCTTTAGAAGTATAAGGCAGAATTATGGAAGTATATTCAAAGATATTTCTCATCTAGTTTCATCAAGGTATTTTACACTGAATTCAAGGGACTAGGGGACTCAGAACTCAAGATTGCTGATATTACCACTGACAGGTGTGATGAAATCTCTTCAGAAATCTAAAATTTATGTCAGTAAAATGACTTTTGAGGCCATCTGAGAAACAGTTGAAATAACCATTTCGACTTCTTTAATTTATTGTAATCTGACTTTCCAGGTAAAATGGCGAAATCTGATGGGTCATTTTGACCATTGTTAGGTTAGCCTTTAACGTCTCCCTGTCACCATCATCCCCACATTCAGAACCCTTGTAATACAATATACTGTGAGAGTGTCTCAACACCCATAAACAGAACGTCTTTTACTGCCAAACTTAGAATCATATTCTCCAATGAGAAAATCCATCGTCATCACGAAGGATAAGCTGGTGAGTTAGGCCTCATCAATGTGCGTATCAGTTTACTTACCCCTGTGGAACCGAGCACACAGACTGTACCATGTGCCAGCTTCTGAAACACGCTCGCAAACACCACCTAACCTGTCGGACAAAGAGAGAATGGAAATGTATTTTCAGCTGTGTAACAGAACACATAGTAAACTAAGAACACTTGGCCCTTTTTGATAAGTCCTACAAAATTTTGTACAAAGTACGACCGAGTCACCTGTAAGGAGTAAGGTTAAGATATCTGAGCATATCAAAGCATTAGTAACTCAAAAGTTCAAACTTCAGTATGAAGTTAGTGCTGATGATGTCGTTTAGAAGGACGATGAAAGCTTCACGATTAAACAACCCAGCTCAGAGAACACAATACAACCAACATCTTTGAATGTATACTTCCACGGAAATGACTTTCTTTTTACATAATAAGGTACATATGTTTCCAGTTTTAATTTGTTAGATAGTAGTTCCTAATTGTTGAAAATCACCACTTTCTGTTGACCACATTATTTGTGTGATCAGTATCAAGTAATGAGAGGAAATTTAGGCTGACACTCATTATATATTTAGATCCTTTAATGGAATAGGAAGGGCGAAATTCTCAGAATGAAATGATATCATCGTTTTATTTCACAGATACTCCTCAGTTGCATACACTCTAGATGTGCAATGGTCATTAGTAGATAAAATATTTCAAAATTAGGAAATCAGTAATCTAAAGTTGTACAATGTAAGAAAGGAAAAATGTTAACATATAAATAAAGTGTTGTGTAGTGAAAATGAAACAGGGTCGAATCATATTCACTAAGGGATTGAGAGAGCATTCATACTATCGAAATAGTGGAGAACATTTTTAGCTCAGGTGGATGGTCATGGTTGTATTTGTGTTCTCCGAGCTGGGTTGTTTAATCATGAGAATTCTGGTTTCGTGGCATCTCTTGTGTTGTAATTCAATCCTTTTTGAAGAATAAGTTCTTCCATTTTGTAAGTGGTTTTTGATAAGTTGGCGAGGCAGTCGTTTGTTTCATCGGTTGAAGGTACTTCTGAGATTTTGAGCAACTTTTCTTGAGGACGTTTCTTCGTTGTTGTTTGTATCGTCTGCATGGTTTTTCAGTTGTAGTTGTCGGTGTTGTCAACAAACAACCAGCTCAGAGAACTCTATACAGCCAATAACAATACTATGCTTTTGTATACAAAGGTCAGGTTGAAAGCGTTTAATTGCTATCGCTTCCAAGAAACGCAGTTGTCAAGACATTTTCTTTACTTTAATCAGTTTTAAAACAATCATGGTTTCAACCTGATGTTCTATATCTTTGAGGTGTCTGGTAATATCAGTCAATTTTACTTCTTTCAAGCATATATTCCTGAGGATATGCTCAGCAGATCAAACAGATGTCCTCCTCTCAGTCCTTCAAATGTACTTGCTACCACAAATGGATGGGAATTCATAAATACACCTGGAGGTCACATGAGCAAGGTAATTATCCAGTTTGCCTTACTTAGCGAGCATGAGGTATTGTATACTAATACATGTTTACTGAAGGAAGCCTCATGGTGTTCCTTTGATTCTTTCGTCTATTCTCTTGAATATTAGATTTTCATTCAATGTAAGGTGTACACTTATTATGTAGGGAGATGAACATTTGTTTATCTCTCTCATTTACATAGTTTTCTCAAGATTTCTCTTTTGTCCTGATTACGATGATTAGGAATTCGGTGATTACTCTGTGAGAAACAGTTTCAGATTTAAACGAAATTGATTTATGAATGTTAAATTTGAGTTAACAAAGAATTCCTAGTTAGTTAGTTAGGAGCTCTGGACGCCTGTTTCGTCCTCAACAGTAGGTATCTACGACCCCGTCATGGATCCAACCCAGGACCTTCGGCTTTTGTGGCTAACATGTTACCACTGAGCCAGTGGGGAGGAATCCAGTGGTTCGTATTTCCAAATTCAGTCAGTTCTTCACATACCACGATCAACACCTAATGTCATCGTTGAGTATTTGTCCTCACGTCCACCAGGTTTGCTCCACTGGGCACGCTACGTCGTGAATTGGCACAAGTTGGAAATATGGATCACAGTATTCTGACCCACTGGCTCGATGTCCACGTGCTGACTGTGGGTTCGACCCCTGACGAGGTCATGGGTACGCAGTGCTGAGGATCCCTATACTAGGACGAAACAGCTGTCCAGTGCTCACAGCTTTCCAATGTTCCTCTAGCTGATGTTAGTCTATGATGAATATCAACTTGAAATCAATAAATCCTTACAATCCTCTAAATTGGACAAAGAATATTCTTTTCGATAATTTCTTCTTCAGTCCTACAGTTATATGTACAAATTGTGTAATTTTCTGTATCAGTAGTATCAAGATTTCACTTGTTAGTTTGTTAATAATATTATACAATTGAGGAAGTCAAAAGTCTTGTATGAAAGTTATTGATAGAATCAATTGTTACTGCAATTTACTTGAAAATATTTTATTATTTAAACAATTATACTGCATAGATTATGCTTTAAGGTGATAGATAGTTTAGTAAAACAATAGGATGGTGTTTTTGAAAGTTGGATGATATAAACTAAGAAATATGATTTGAGGAATAATAACTTGATAGAATGTCACTCATGTTAGGGGACAAAGTAGGTCAAGGGGATTTTTTTAGAACTGTTTCAGATTATAGAGATGAAGGAGTTTCTGTAGTATAGAATTAGATTGTCTGGAGTAGGATGCTAATGAATTTGTGAGTCCCGAATCGGGCCATGGTAGTTGTGGAGGTAATGCTTGCCTTTCTTGAACACATAACTCAAGCTGATTGCTACTGTTTTTGTATTCTGAAGGATTTACAGCCAAGTACCTTTCAGTAAGTTGGTGACAACCGGGTACAGAATGGAAAACGACTCATCCATATCCACCTCATGCTTCGTTTCAACCAAGTATACTAATATGGAGCCGGTAATCGTCTTTATCATACCTTTGCTTAACCACACACGTGTGAAATCTTTATAGATTGCAGCATTTATTAAATACACTTTCGAAGAGGAGAGGACAAATAAAGGAGTACTGAACGCCAAAGTAACTGGTTCTATCAAAACTTCACTAGGAGATTTTGTTGAATAGGTGAGAGAAAAGAAACCTAAAATCATTTGGTATAGCCTAGTTCATTCATTTGCTATTTCTCATTTTTTCGACCTCATTGAAGGATAAATGTTGATTTATCTATTTTTACTCGAAATAGGTCGATATAATGTCTGGTAGCAAGTGGAATTTTGGTTTGTTAATGGTATAGAGTAAAATTAGTATGTCCAGTGCAGGTGAATATTTTTTCAAGGTCATAAGTAGTGCTAGTTTGTCTCGTTTGATACAGTTTTCAAGGTTACTGGTTTCAAAATGGAATGGTCTTATACGGTTTTCGAGATTTCATATTAATGCTCCCAACAAATCATCTCTAGTTTTATTGTATCAATGATTGTAGTATCTTTCCTCATATACTTCAGATAATGGTTGTTGCTTACTACAACTATGCTCAGACAACTACCTTTTTCCGGTCAGTATGAACTTCAGAATTAAATAGTTTGGTTATTAAGTCGTCTATTCTTGTAAATCTACCCTACTCTGAGTGTTTAAGCTCCGCCTATTTTCAGATGGACAACTAATTCGTATCATATACCTTCGCATACTCAGTGTTGCTCAAGGCCTTGTTCATGAAGATGTATTGATTTACTGGGTTGCATCATCATGCAAAGTGTGGAAATAATACACTTATCTGCAATTAACCTATATCCTGAGAAATACTTTGTTGGTACAGATAATGTTTGTAACCGAAGTTTCAGTATGTGCAGTCTTGGAACAGAGTCAAAGGCAAGTTTATAGTTTAAGAAAGTCTAGCGAACATACTTAACACTTTTATCTAAGCTGAAAACACTACTATGATGGAAGACACTGGAAGCATTCAAAGTACTTTAACTTTGTTGGTAACCAGATTGTTTTAAATAGAGTAGACATCTGAACAGGCTTCTTGAGTCACCTGGTTTCCACTAGTAATTTCTCTGAATAATTTGCAAATATTGGAAGAGTTCTTACATGATGGAAACTTCTGGTTGTATGTCGTATTTAGACTTTATATTTCATCCTCTCTGTATAACCTAGCTGTTACCTTTCTCAGCTTCATGAGTTTTGGAGAAGAAATTCTGCTGAATTTAATAAAGATTTTTCATCAAGGAGGCAAATGACAAGAGTGAATCTGAGATAGCTCATGATGTTAGTGATAGTGTAGTGTTATCTAAACCTCCGCCAAAAAGTATATTTTGCAGTGTGTTTCTTCTAACATACCTCTCAAATGCAGTATATTATTCTGTGAAGAATAGTATCTGTGCAGGAATTTATTGGGAAAGTACACAAAATTCCTTTTTTCTTATTTGTCACAGAATAATATATGCTACAGTGATGAGAATTTAGTATCCGATTTTGTTAGTGGGCCATAAATATGTGAGTGTTAATTTCTGAACACTAAATCTAATTTTGTGTAAATATAAGACGAATAGTTAACACGATTCTCATGGTAAAATAACACTGCAGTCACATTAACTAAAATCTCCACGGACTAGACAATAATTTTTAAGAATAGGGCAACGAATTGAACACAGTCCTGACTTCTACTTAAGTATTGCCAATGTTTCAGAAATGCACAACAAATGTTTATATACACATTTGATAAACTATGGAAGAAGATGTTCATGTCGATGTTGTACACTCTACACAGGAGAAAGTGAACTGACATATAGAAACTGAAGAAGTCAGCAGTGGTAACTTGTCCTATGCATAAGTGTTTACCGTTGGATGACTGGTAACCAAAACTCAATGCTCCAGAATATCATCTGCTATGTCATATTCAAATGACAAATTTAAAAACAGTTTCATATTTTCCACTTTGGCGTGTGTTTCAAAAACGTTTTTCCGTGCATACTTTTATTGACATGTCTTTCACGGTATCCAGTTTCGATATGTTTTAGAAATTCTATTTCTTCTTTCACTCAGTCAGATGAAGAAGTTTTCCGAGTTCGAGATCAACAAAAATGGATTAAAAATTTGTATTTCTGTCAATTCTTATTAGTAATGCATCAAGAATCGGCTTCTAAATGAGATTTCATTTCCATCGTATAAACAATGGAGGAATAACGTTGACTGAAAGCAAATAGTATACTCTGTAGACCAAAATCTGTGTCACAGATGACGAATATGTCGTCAAAATACCTCTTTTAGAATATTAACTGTTTCGTGAATGGAACTAGTAAAGTGGTTTTGATTTTAAACATGAAGATATCTTTCAGAATGGGGCCGTACACGGAACCTATTTTGACTCTATTCTTTTGCCTTGGAAGTATCTTGTTGAAGCTTCATTTCACACCAGAAGTGTATCTTTATAGTGTCTCATTTGAGGTGCCTTGAGAGTGTCTTGATATCGATAACTTTCAATTCAATGTAGCTTTATATATGACACAGACAGTTTCCACTAGTGAAACATTTGTGACGTGAAATGATAGCATAACGTTTTCATTAACATTCAGTTTAGTAGTGGAATAAACATACTCAAAGGTATCCTGTAAATAGTAGTGAGAAGTTTGCCTTGTAATGGGTTCCAGTAGCTGAACAGACTATTTGGCAATGGAATGTTGAGGTGAGCCAGGAGTGTCTTTGATGGGATGTGATGGTAAATCTTGTTTAAGAGTTGTAGACAGTCAATATAGATAACTTTACTCGCCATTCACCAATCAACGTGTCTAATCCAGTCCTATAGGAGGTCAATTGTGGCTGGAATAGCTCAGTGGTAACGTGACAAACAACAACGTAGTGTGACATAGGTTCGAACCTCAAACGAACCATTACTTCCCTTGAGGTTACAGATACACCTTGCTGACGAGTGCCAACAAGCATGATAACTAACTCGAGTATAGCTTCCTGTTGATTGACTTCATCCAAATAGCATCTATCAAAGTGTACCACAGTGGTGAACTTCTTAGTTTGCTGGCCATACTGGAAAATGATTGATAGAATTCGGTGAACACTCAGAACTAGACAACATGAAATTGAATGTTCACCGGTGAGCAGCCAGCTGTGTCGATGAGGTGTAGGGAGTGTGGTACTATTCCGTAACATTTGACCAACCCTACTTAACTTGATATGCTCTAGTAACTGCTTAACCAGTACCTCACCTAACGTGTAACTACCGATAACGAAACACAAATCAAAAGAACTAGTTTCAGGAATATATTCGAAGAAGTAATATATTCAGTTAGAATGCATGTAATAGTAATGGATGGGGGAAATGTTTATTCAACTTATCTGGCTGGTATGGCTGAACTGGGGACTCTGAGTACGTGCGTGCTAATCAGCACAAAGGGAGCGCAAAGTGGTACCGAAGCCTGCTCGGATACATGCTTATTAAAACAAAACTTTAAACACCTAAATCATCCGGAGTCGAGCTAGAGGTTTATTTAGTTGACTTACTTTATTCTATTTATTTTATCCCTAGTTGTATTTTGGTGCCAGGAAGGTGCACTACAAAGACATGGTTTGTACGTACTTTAGTTTATACACAGGAATTCAAATGTAACGTATTCAATAACGAGTTTGGAAGTTCTGGATTTCTTTTTTACGATTTCTCAATGATGCTTAACGCCAAACGATATAAAAAGGGCTAGAAGAAGGAAGATGAGGGTGCAAGAAGTTAGTCACTTTTCATTATTCCAGTAACGATCATTTTCATTTTCGTTTTGAAACTATTCTATTCTTTTTCGTCTAATCATTTTTTGCTGAATGTCATTACACGAAATGTCGGTCAATCAAGCTGAAGTTGTCTTTCTTGAGCCAGCTGCAGTATCATTGAAGTAAAAGCTTTCAGATTGATAGTTTAAGTCCAGCCTCTCTGTAGATATCCTTTCAAGTTAATGCTTTGCTTTGTGTTAAAATCTATCATAGAATAAATTGAAATTTCTCTATAGTTATTTCAACTTTCCTAATGGCAATTATCTGAAACAAAGAATTATTCAAAAGGCGTGCAGTTTAAAAGAGAGTAAAATGGTAAGCAAAATTTATGTTATGAATCACTGATCAATTTGCTTGTTAAAAGTGCGAATTTGGCTTACTCGACTTACTATACACATTTTTTTTTGTTTGTTGTTGTTGTTTTTCATCCAAGGGGAGAAATAATAAACAAAATAACTGATTACATCTGTCCTGTTGGACATGAAGGTTTGGACTTATTTTTAGCCATGTTATAATACTACTTGCACTGTTCATATACGTACATACATATATACTCAGATCTGCAGTAATGACAGACAAAATTTAAACTTTGAGATGCGCTTGTGAATAATAATAATAATAATAATAATAATAATAATAATAATAATAATAATAATAATAATAATGGTAATAATAATAATAAAGTCATTTGGCTTTCAATATTTATTCTCAGTATTTGTCGATCAATTCATTGTATATTAACAAGAAGCACGGTTGTCTCCTTTGCTGATATTATTGTAGAATGAGATAGTGATTTTATGAGCATTGACAGTATGATAGTTTATTTTGTGTACGCATTTGTGTATGTCTGGCAGAAACTTCGAAAGAATGAATAGTACATACCGACTGTTGACCAGATGTTTATTTCAGTTGAATCATCAAGGGTATTACCCGATTGCCAAGCAAAATCGTAACGCGTTACTACCGCTTGTTCATAGTCACGCTGGTTGCCCAGTTAAGCTTTCCTATCCCAATCCTAGTCTACTTGAATTAGAGAGGAAGAATATCATACTGACTATGTGAAATAGCTGTGGTTTCTCTCCCTCTCTCTGATTCAAGTAGATTTGGATTGGGATGAGAAGTACTGACAGGGCGACCAGTGTGAGTATGACCAGGCAGTAGGAACGGGTTACGAATTCACATGGGAGTGAGGCAAAGGCCTTGGTGCTTGAAATGAAGTAAAAATCTGATTAGCGGCTGGGTCTCGTAGATAATTTGGTGGAGCAGAGGGCCAGAAAACCGGTGGCCACTGGTTCGAATCCACCTATGGCTCACACATCTGTTTCACTTTCAGTCATCACCCAGTATCAATACACGTCTGTTAAACCATGGAGGGCTCCGTGAACCAAAATGATAACAGTGCAGTCGTCTTCACTTTGCAGGCTTGTAGGGATTTATTTATTGATTTCAGGTTGGTACTCATTATGGACTAACATCAGCTGGAGAAACATTAGAAACCTGAAACCATTAGACAATTGCTTCCTCCCAAAGTGGGACTCATCTGCAGTGCGCACCCATGACCCTACCCAGCCACTGATCAAACACAAGATCTTCAGGTCCCACGGTTAGCACGTGGCCATAGAGTCACTGGTTCGGAGTCCAGTGGTTCATATTTCCTACTTCTATTAGTCGATGCTATAGTGCGCCCTCAATCCAGTGGCATCATTCAGTGCCACCAACGATGACTTCTCATTAGAATTTCAGTAATCACCCCTTGAAGCGAATCATCAATGAGCAAATAAATAGGGAATATGAATCATTGGATTCCCAGGCAGTGGCTCGGTGGGAAGATGGTGGTCACGAAAGCTGAAGATTCTCGGTTTGATCCTAGGCTGTGTCACTGGTGTTAACTGCTGAAAAGTCCCATACTGGGAGGAAACAGTTGTTCAGTGCCACTAGGTTTCCAATGTTCCTCTAACTGATGATAATTCATGATGAATACCAACCCGATAATCGTCTTATTAAGAGCTGTTAATTCGACAGGTGTTTCCTTCCTAGGACCTAGTTCAAGGATATATGAGTTGTGTAGAAATTCATTATTATGACGATGCGTAAATCGCTGACACTCCTCTTAACCATTACTAACTAATCTAACAAGCTGAAATACAGGTCAATTAGTGGCATACTTAGTATTCAGTTAATAAATTACCAATATCAAATATTTAGTGGGATGAGTCTCGATCAATGAACTCAATTACTGTTAATTGTTGGATAACTGCTACTTATAATGAATCTTTTCGATTTTCGCCTTATCATTAACGACAAATTATTAGTGACATACCTGTGAATTCAAGTCAGTGCTTCTATGTGATGGTTGAGAGACTTGGCGCGTCACGAAAGAAGTTTCCAACAAACTACAGACATACATCATCAACAACTGCCACCTACTCTGGCTCCTTACTAAAGCTCAGAGGAATTGCCAGAATGGTGAGAATAAGCAACAAGGAACTCACTGTGGCTGGCTGGCAACGAACCAACCGGGAACCCATCTCTCAACAAATACGCCGAAGGAGGGAGTGGAGATGGATTGGATTGGGCATACACTGAGAAGGCGGATTGGGGATATCACGTACCAGGCCAGTGTGTCGAGTGGAACCCAGATGGTAAGCGACGAGTTGGGTGTCCGACGTGAGAGTGACATGGAGATTGTGCGGGGGAGAAATGAGAGCTTGTCGACTGTCATGGAGCCAGGTTGAAAAGATTGCGGAGAAGAGAGTGTAATGGAGACGTGCTACTGAATCCCTATGTTTCATTAAGAACCCAAGAGTTAAATAAATAATAATAATAATCTGTGAAAATAAAGAAACATATAGTAGATGTTTGATTTCCACTGTTTTAAAGCTGTAAAGAATACTGAACATCAGTTTATCAGAAAAAGAATTACGCAATGTTTGAAGTAGTAGTAAGAAGAAGCCTTATCAAGACTGAAGTAATATTTGGTTACCTAGTTAGATGACGTAATATAGTTGAAGGGAATGGTAAATGAAATGAGAAATCAGAATTCGATGGTGGTGGAAGGATGTAATGTGTGAAAAGATGTGAAACAAAAGATCATTTCGCCTGTTGCTGTGGAGCAAGATTTACTGACAGTATTCAGAGTTCACTTTCCAAACTTATTTTCTAATGTATACCAGCTAAGTTCCAGGAAGGAGAAAGGAGAGCACCTTACAGCTCTATTTTATAGCATTTACTCGGTTTTTAACCATCTGGTAAATACACAAAACCACTTTGGGGTCATCTGTGGAGTTCATGCAAGCCTAGTGAATGTATCTAGTCATTTGAATTATACTGGACATGACTAATAAAAATATTTTACCCTCAAAATCTTTTCTTTTCTTTCCTCTCACGAATTACATTCTTCCACCCTCATCGAATTCTGATTTCTCATTACATTCAGCAGCTGTTTTAACCATGTTACATCATCTAACTAGGTAACTAGATATAAATTCAGTCTTGGTAAGTCTTCTTCTCACTGCCACTTCAAACATTACGTAACTCTTTCACCGACCTTCTGATTTATAATCGAAACTGAATTTCGATCAGAAATGTTTCATGAAACATTCCTTTTCTGTTACCATGTGAATAAGAAATATATTTACTCTCATTATGAAAGTGAAGTTTGCGAAATGGGTGAGTAAGTGAGTAGGGTTGATTGTCGAAAAAATGGTTTCAAAGATACGTTTGAAGCAGCATTCCCCACTTTTAGTTTACATTTCGAGAACAGAAGAAACAAGAAAGTTACATGAATAAACAACCCAGCTCAGAGAACACAGTACAACCAAGACCATCTAACTGAGCTTTAAATGTTCTCCACTATTTCAAGAAAGCTACAGCATATTGTTGGTCACCAGTGGTACCACCATAATCTTACGCAATAAATTCCTAGAAATAGGTGTTGCATAAAGTGAAATATCAACGTACTTATATGCTTCTTACTAATATTATTCGACTAAGATGATTACTTAGTTAGATCTACTTTGTTAAAGTGATTGAAATCATTTTCTATTTATTGGTTTCAGGTTGATATTTATGACGGACTTTATCAATTGGAGAACATTGGGGTAGAACCCAATGACTCAATAGTATCGTACTGGCAGGGGAACTTGAGAATCCTGTGTCCATTCCACGGCAGGCTCACAAGTGCACACTGCTGAGGAGTCCTATACTAGAAGAAAAACGCTATCCAGTGGTCAGAGGTTTGTAATGTTTCTCCAGCTCATGTCCAAATTGGATTTTCTGGGTATGTGTAAAATGTAGACTTTACAACTCCTGACTGATCGGACGTCTTCAACATGAACATCGAAATACTCCATAAGTGCCCTGCTCACTGGATAAAATAAACGTCTCACTGACATTCCATGCCATAATCAAAGGACCATAATAAATACTGAGGGATAGCAGCATTACACTCATCACTTTCGCATTTATTTAAATTACTATCTTGATATCCATTAAGGTAGTTTCATGTCATAATTGGATCAGTTTTTCTTTTGAGGAGGAAGGGAAGAAGACATCAGTCTCCGTGGGTTGAATGTTCTTAAATCAGTAATTCATAAGGATTGTGTTAAAAAGTAACTAAGTGAATCTGTAAGGAAGGTAGTGATGTATGGAAGTAGGGATAAATAATGCTCCTCCTTTCAGAATCCACCTCGTTTCCACGTGTTAAACAATGAATGGTTAATTATGCTTGTGGAGAATGATAATGAAATTCACAGTGTATAGTTAGAAGGATTTACATCAACACTGGTTATCATGCATCCTTCTGTTGTAGTACGTCGGGAGAGTAATATTTCACTCCTTGATATTTTAAACAATGAATACTGGTTGTAATTTGCTTATTGGACAACTTTGTCCTTCAGCTGACCAATGAAAGTAACTTTTCAACTTGTGACCTACTGGCTTTAGTTTCTGAGTGAAAACTGTATATAAACGATGCGTTTTTTAAAAAAAATAAAGTTGTCTTCCTTACAGTCATAGGTCGGTCTTTGTCTTCAGATTTTCACTGCTCAGTGAAGTATCAGGTTCTGAGGGAGAACAGTCGCTGTTCATATCCAGTTCAAGTATCTCATCGCTTTAGTAGCACTCGCTTATTATTCCGCCAGTCACTTCCACTTAGTCACTTCACATATCTTCTTATGTTCTAGCTGATAAGAAAGAAAACTTTGAGTTCATCTGAACAAGTTCTTTACCAGTGGTCTTTTCTTTTCATATTCTAGTACAGTGAATTAGGATCACTACTAAAAAGTCATAGGAACAGAATGACCAGACATTATTCTGTTTCACTAGTTTTTCATCAAATACTTACAGCATAATCCAATGGTTGTCATACTTCAGTGGTCTAGTGGGTAACGCTTCGGCGTTTGCAGCAATGAGTGCTGGGTTCGATTTCAGTGGAAACACCATCACCCACTATGACTCAGATAAATCCTATGGATGAGTCCGAAATAGGATGAAACGCCCGTCCCGGATCCCACTGCTAGCCACCATCCAGCTGCTCATAACAAAGTTCAATGAAATCCAATCGCTTATTTGGGGACAACCTACTTTCATAAAGAAGAGAAGTAATCAAACAGAAATCTCATTCCACTAGTAAAAGAGAGCACGTTTTGCCACCTGTTCTGCATAATTATTTGTACAAGTTGAAAACCAGTATTATTAGAGTAGCAATTCCAACAGTTCTTATGCGAACTCTGTCCACTTGTTTACTATCTCAGATCTGGTTACCAGCTGAAGGGAATGATTTTCTGTCACAACGAGCACAGTCTGAAATTGACAAAACTCAGAATACTTTGCATACATTGAAGCTTGATAAACACGGATACGTACTCATATATTCCAACCACTTTCTTATTTGAAGGTTCTATTCAAACTTGACTTGTAAGTGTTGCACAATCAAACAATGACTAATCTAGAGATCATCGGTGACTAACTTCTAGAGGTGATTCCTGAAGTTCCAATGAGAAGTCATGACCTGTGGGACAAACCTGGTGCACGTAAGGACAAATACTCAACCATGCGATTGGATGACAGTCACACTATGTCGCGAACCGACAGAAGTTCTAAATATGAAACGTTGGATTCCGACCCAGTGGCTTAGTGGTAATTTACTGGCCACGGAACTTGCAGGTCCTGGGTTCGGTCCCTGGCAGGGCCGTGGGTGTGCACTGATGAAATGTTCCATACTAAGACAAGACAGCTGTCCATTCCTCCCAGGTTTCCAATGTTCCTCCAACTTCGATAGCTAGAAAAAACGAAATATACTACTGAACAACATGCGTAGCCTTAAACCACTCAGTTTGATTTCAGATCCTTTAAGAAAGTCTAGACACTGGGTGATAGTTTCACTTGTTTGGCGCAAACTTCATCATACGTGTATCCGGATAAGATTAGCTCACAGAGATGAATAATTCAGATCAATCGTATCTGAATAGCTGACTTGCGTGGTCTACTGTACTTTAGACAGGATGATCAATTTTCATATTATTTACAATTACACAGTTCATGTCAAAATAATCCATATTTATGATTGTTTAAAGTTCCAAATTTTTGATATCAGCAGAGGTTGTGTTGGAAATAACTGAGCGATGATCACAAAGTGTGATCTCTGAGACGAAAATATCATGAAATAACGATATACAATGCTGAACAAATTGATTAGTCAGAAACCCCTGATATTGATCTGTAGATCCGTTGGGTGTTTCTAATAGAAACCGTGTTAACACTGCAGTTTTACAGTTGAAAAACTATCCAGTTATGAATAATGTCAACACGGACAGTGTGATTTGTAATGGAGTCATTAAAGAACATCAGGTTGGTCTCACAACGTTTAAGGCATATTAAGTGTATGAATCGACTTGCTAATGAGAATTCATATGCAAGTAAGACAACGGAGCTAGGCAAAGAATTAATTAGCTTAGTTTCTTGTAAGCATAACTTTAACTAGATTGTATTCATCTTGGAGACTAGCTGCGGAATCCAAAACGCTCGCTTTGTCCTATTTGGGACTCGTCAGCCGGATGTACCTGAATCCAAGTGAGTGGTGCTGTTCCCATTGAGATTTGAACCGATTACCCATCACTGCAAAAGCCAAAGCGTTATCCACTAGACTCCCGAGGTACGAAAGCCACACTTTGGCGTTTGAAGTGTTGGGTACTGATTTCAAGTCCAAGTGGGAACAACATCACTCTTTGCAGTGCATATATATTTAGCTGAAGAGTTCCAAATGGAGCGAGACATGAGTCCTGAATCCCACTGCTAGTAGCCAAGATAAATATAAAGTCATGAATATCAGGTAATATACCAAGGCATTCGGATATGAGCCAATCTTCCAACTTTGGTCGAGAAATTAGGCCCTGTATAGCAACTTTAACTACCTTAGTTTGTCACTATACATTATCGAATGTCATTGAAGTGTAAATAAATATTTTTGGAAGTTTATTTATAACTGGACACCTATCTGTATTAGTAATAAAAGCAGGTAAAGTAAACATAATAAACAACTACTGAATCAGACAATTGTGGGTGTTTAAAATTGAACGCCTATGCTTCAAATTTCATACACCCTATTTTGTTGTTGAACTGAGTAATGTTTCATGGAAAAACATGAAGTTATAAGTTTACTGACCATTTGATGTGGCCAACAATAGCTTTTTTTAATAAGCTATATGGCGAAACATTTGAGTACTTTTAATAAACTAATGAAAAGAAATACAATTTATTTTTATTTGAATTTTGTCGCTATAGTATTCAATGTTAACATATTTCGGATATACAAACAGATGAAAGGAACTCCAATGGGATCACCGATATCCGGATTAGTTGCAGAAGCAGTGATGCAGAGACTGGAAGCCACTATTCTATCTATGATCAAACCAAATTTTGGATTCACTATGTGGACGACACTTTTGTCATCATTAAAAAAGATGATATAGAAAACACCCATAGTTTGATCAACAACGTTTTCAGTGACATCAAATTCACAATGGAGAAGGAGTTGAACAACCAACTACCATACCTGGATGTTCTGGTCAATAGAACAAATACGGGAAGCTGGAAACCCAAGTGTACAGGAAGCCAACATACACTGAACAAATCCTCAACTACAGTAGCAACAACCCAACAACTCACAAGATCATTTGAGTTGCAGACTCTATTCAAAAGAGCGAGAGCACACTTCAGTACAACAACTTCAAGGAGAATCGAAGAAAATTACTTGATGTCCATCCTAAAGAAGAACGGCTAAGCATGAAACTTTATCAGAAGATGGCTATCCCTTACATCATCAACTACAAAGTCATCAACAGAAATCAACAATGCATCGTCCTACCATACATAAGGAATATATATGAGAAATCACGACAAGATTACTAAGGTCATTTAATGGGATTAGTGTGGCTCATAAACAAACAAATTCCCTCCAAACACTATTATGCAGACCAAAGGATGCAACAATCAAAGAAGACAAACAGAATATTATTTACAAAATCATCTGCAATCATTGCAGTCAATACTGTATTGGACAAAGCGGCCGCCCTCTTCACCTTCGTCTACATGAGCACCAATTGGCTATTAAATTCACGACTTTTCATCACTCATTTCAATGCATGTGGATAGCAACTATGGACATGAATTCAATTTCGACAATGTAGAAATGCTGGATGGAGAGAGGAAACACAAAGAATATCAGAGACTTCCTAGAAGCTTGGCATTCAGGTCAGTCAGCAATCAACAGATGTATACACATACACCAAATCAATCAATCAATCAATAAGAAAAATGATAAACGACAGAAAGGTGAGAGGTGAAGCAGCGGAACAGCCAACAGGAAAGTCTATACAATCAATAACACAACAATTGAAGGAAACAACCAGTCACAGACCACTTTGTCAAGGCAAGCTACTAAATCACTGACGGAGAGATATTGTCAGCTCACTTCATACTGAAGTTAGTGCTGTGGATGATGTCGCTGTCTAGCAAGGCGATGAAAGCTTCACGATTAAACAACCCAGCTCAGAGAACACAATGCAACCAAAATGTTAGCCTATTTCGGTTAAATTGTGAAAGAAGTTGTTTTAGTCAGTGTGTGATATAGGGTGTACTTATAAGAGTGTGAAAAAAAGCACACAGAAAAACAACAATAACAATGAGACAAAAGTGAGCTGACGACTAAGTAAGCTGTTATATTTAACAGTAATAAACAGCACTCAAAAATCTTCATCACTAAGTGACGTCAGTTGGAGAAACACTGAAAATCTGAGAGGATTGGATAACTGTTTCGTCTTATTATGAGGCTTCTCAGCAGTACGCACTCACGAACCTATAACACCTGGAGCTTAGAACTGTGAGGTTTCACGGGGAGCACCTAATTATCCAACATCTCTGTTGGAATCCTGTGGTCTACATTTTACTATTTATGTCAGTTCATGATAGAAATGTGACTATCAATCAATGTCATTGTTGGTATCTTCGTCACTCCCCACTGGTTGCAGAGAGTCCTGTGTACACAACAGTACGGCTTCTAAATAAGTCTTAACGTGAATATGGAGAATGCAGCCAGATATCACCTCTGTCTGACAAGGATGTTATAGATCTTATGCTTACCAGTAGATGCCAACAGAACACGCGATAACAACAGGTAAAGCAAAAACATACTGTGCAAGGTTTGAATATTCATGATTAATTCTGTCTGTCGATAGTCAGTACATATAAACAAAATTAGTTTCAGTGTTAATATAATCATGGTGTGCAGGATTTGCACAAAAGTGGGGTACACAAGAATGTCAACACATTAGGACTAACAATTACTCATGCAAATCTATGACTAGACCATAATTGGTGTATTGGTTGGCATTCGTCCGCGAGGTGTATCTCCGACCACAAGGGAACTGGTGTTCTGCCTGAGATTCGAACCCATGTCACTCAGTGTTGTAGTTAGCGACGTTACCGGTGAGCTTTTCGTCCTGCGACTGACCTCCTGTAAGACTGGATTAGATACATTGCTCTGAGGATGAGAGAATATGAAATTCATTGCTCTCTAGTGACCAATCAATTTATCTACCAGTCTTATTCATGACTCAGGTGTTATGTTTTCATATCAGTCCAGCTGAGTCTATGATCGGAACCAACCAGTAACTTCATGTTTTACAGATCCATCCAAGTCAGCTTGTCAGATTTATTTGATGTGTACAATTCAGCTACTTCATAAGTTAATTTTATCCTGATGGGCTCGACCCCAAACGTGTGAAGCAACCGTTTGGTGTTTCGGGCACTGTAACCTGTCTAGGCGACTCAGCAGGTCGATTTCAGTTATTTCTTGCTGCCTATATTGTCCTGTAATAAGCTTTAGACAGACCGAGAAATATTACATTCAGTCTGGAATTTATTGAATCTCTAGCACTATTGTTCACTGGATATGAATGCGATGCCCCTAAATCTCTCGAGTTGAATATTATGGAACCCCTGTACAGATGTCTGGATATTGCGGGTATTTTCAAATTCGATATCAATAGTGTCTAGTGGCCGATCAATTTGGTGAAATCAGCGACGGATTTCTGATCAATAGCATCAAAGAATGCGTTGTTCCCGTCGTATATGGAGTGGCTATCGTGATTCAGTAACCCAGTGGATCACGTCTAGATGTATGAAGTGATTATTCCTGGGGTGTAGTGTTAGTGGGAAGTCAGTACATTCATCTAACGAGTCCTAAATAGGACAAGACGCGTGTCCTGGATTCCACTGCTAGCCACTATCCATTATTAACCTCGTTAGTAACATAAGATCCACCAGTTATACAATGCAGATGTTGATCAGGTTACTTCCCCTAAGTTCCTAACCTAGGCTTTAGTTCATCCGTCATTGTCGAGTTGAGCATTTGTACACTAGATAAATCAGTTTCTTTTTATTCATGAACGTAGGAGCACAGATTTCAACTTTCGGTGGTAAGCACTTTTAACTTCTTGCATACCTTATATTTCATCAGTTTTCTGCTTGTCTTTGGATTTGGAGTTTCTTAAGTGCGTTCCACCTAGTTTCGTTTTGAAAGAGGAAGATTACGACAGAGAAAAGCAACAGAGAGGCAGGGAGCAGTTATCGAGTAATTTTGCTGACTTCATTATTGTTTACTGTCAGATTAATTGGTCATGTTGGCGTTTTCGGGTTATACTAGTGATATTTGAGGGGAAATCAGCTATATTTTAAGTTCAGCTGTACGCATAACTTGTTAGTTTTTGCTTGCAGATCTACGAGTTTGTGCGACATTAGACACAAGAGGTGAGGCAGCGAGGACGGAAAGACAGCAAGACAGGCCTTCTTGCATTAACCTGAAACCAGTGTGGAGATCTACTGCAGTCAGCACAAGGCGTGAACAAGATGCGGATTTTCAATACGAATGAATGTCGAGTAAGTCAATGCTTCTATGTGATGGTTGAGAGACGTGGCAGCGCGTTACGAAAGGGATTTCCAACCAACTACAGACGTTCATCATCAACAACTGCCGCCTACACCCACTCGATACTGACACTGAAGTTCAGACTGGTGATTAGAATAATAAGAACAAGCAACAAGGAACTCACTCTGGCTGGCTGTTAACGAACCAAGCGAGAAGCTGTCGCTCAACAAATATGCAGTGGAAGGAAGTGGAGATGGATTGGATTGGGCATGTACTGAGAAGACCGATTGGGGACATCACGCGTCAGGCCAGCCAGGCACTCGAGTAGAACCCAGATGGGAAACGACGAGTTGGGCGTCCGAGGTGAGGGTGACATGGAGGAGATGGTGTGAGGAAGAAATGAGAGGTTGTGGGCATTCATGGAGCTAGGTTGAGAAGACTGCAGAGAAGAGAGTGTAATGGAGACGTGCTACTGAAGCCGTATGTTCCATTATGAACCCAAGTGACAAACAATAATGGTAGTATTATTAACCTATTACCACTGATTGTGAGGACGTTATACTGAAGATTACTGATAGATATAAGATGTATAGATTCAGAGATGTCTTCTAAGGAGTAGCATGAATCAAACCCAATGAAATCGTCAGTAATAAAAAATGGTGACTGATATCTGAAATTGTTTAAAACAGGAGAACTTTAGTAGCATGATTCTTGTTCAATTAAATAATCAGTAGCATGTTTATTCCAAGTTTGTATAAACGTTCACAAGCTGTTTGCATTCAGTTATTTTACTGGATAATGGACCATTGTTTGTGGTCCACTCACTTCGATTACGTTCAGTAAGCGTTGTATTGTTCAAAAATTAATTTATTCAGTGGTTTATAGCAGTTGATAGATTTCAAAGTAGTTCTAATCACTAATTTACGTCATTCGTATATCCAAGACGAATTTCAGAAATTTCTAATAAGAAGTTGTGAACTTTGAGGTCAGCCATTTCGAGGGTGAGAACACATGCTCATTGATGGATGACATAAAATGATGTCCACATTAGATCGTTAAAAGACCAAAGTGGAAAGAAGTAAAATATTGAATTCTGATTTAGTGACTTAGTGGTAACATAGGGTGCCAACTCTAGAGTCGATTTTTCATGGGATCTTGACGACACACACTCTAGAGAAATCCTTAACTATGAATAAATACCTATCCAATCTTCTAAAGTTTTCATCGGTTCTCTGTGACATCAATTAGTAACGAAAACTACTTTGAAAAGCCAAATGAATTTTACTTTCCAGTTTAAAGTGCTTAATTTCTTTCTGTTTACCAACAAAGAATGAAATCCAATTTGAGGTGAGTGAAGGCACTTTCAAGGTCAATAACAGACATGTAAAATAGATGATGTCTAATGATTGTAGATTAATGACCATAGTTTAAGTGAATCAATTGTTGAAAAAAAGTATAAACAGAACAAGGAATATATCAGCAAAGAAATCACATGATTTCAGGACATACCAATAAATATCCCAATTCAACAATATTGAACGCAACAAAAGTGCATCACATACGACTTGAACTCAAAATGAGTTAACCAGAAATTTATATACATGAAAACGTTACATATTATCTTGATCAATCCAAAAGGAGTTCTGACTAAAGATTATTATTATTTGTCACTTGGGTTCCTAGTCAAACATAGACCTTCAGTAGCACGTCTCCATTCCACTCTCTTCTCTGCAGTCTTCTCAACCTAGCTCCATCACTGCCCACAACCTCTCATTTCTTCCTCACACCATCTCCTCCATGTCAACCTCACTTCAGACACCCAACTCGTCGTTTCCCCCTTTGAATTCCACTCGACGGCCTCGCCTGGCCTGACGCGTGGTGTCTCCACTCGGCCTTCTTAGTGTATACCCAGTCCAATCCACCTACGTTTTCTTCTGCATAGCTGTTGAGTGGAAGCTTCTTTGTTGGTTGGTTTGTTGTCAGCCAGCCAGCCAGCCAGCCAGCCAGCCAGCCAGCCAGCCAGCCAGCCAGCCAGCCAGCCAGCCAGCCAGCCAGCCAGCCAGCCAGCCAGCCAGCCAGCCAGCCAGCCAGCCAGCCAGCCAGCCAGCCAGCCAGCCAGCCAGCCAGCCAGCCAGCCAGCCAGCCAGCCAGCCAGCCAGCCAGCCAGCCAGCCAGCCAGCCAGCCAGCCAGCCAGCCAGCCAGCCAGCCAGCCAGCCAGCCAGCCAGCCAGCCAGCCAGCCAGCCAGCCAGCCAGCCAGCCAGCCAGCCAGCCAGAGTGAGTTCCTTGTTGCTTGTTCTTATTATTCTAATCACCAGTCTGAACTTCAGTGTCAGTATCGAGTGGGTGTAGGCGGCAGTTGTTGATGATGAACGTCTGTAGTTGGTTGGAAATCCCTTTCGTAACGCGCTGCCACGTCTCTCAACCATCACATAGAAGCATTGACTTACTCGACATTCATTCGTATTGAAAATCCGCATCTTGTTCACGCCTTGTGCTGACTGCAGTAGATCTCCACACTGGTTTCAGGCTAATGCAGGAAGACCTGTATTGCTGTCTTTCCTATCCTGAATTTGACATCTTCATCTGTACCACCAGTGGTTGAAACGATGCTACCCTGCCTAAGTAGGTGAAAGAGACAACTTCCTTCAAGTTTCTCCCGTTCATGCTGATTGGTGTTTGTTGTTGATGCTGTTGTTGGTTGGGTATCTTCATCACCTCTGTCTTGTCCACGTTCACTTGAACTCCCGTCTTCGCTACCCTGTCTTGCCTCTTCTGTCAACTTGTTAGTTTTCGCCTGTAGATCTTCGAGTTTGTGCGACATTAGATATAAATCATCATCGGCGGTGAAATTCAAATCTTCTTCTGGGATCTTCTCATCGGTCCGACCAGCGTATACCCACCCATCTTCTCACTCCTCACAGTTGCCTGTGGCATGATCCAGTCCAGTTCAGTCGACCACAATCAGGAAGATCATGTGAGATAGTATTCGGCAGCCTCGTCTTACTCCTGTCTTCACTTCAAAGGCATCACTGAGCTGAGCTGAGCTTCCCATTGTGAATTACATGGCTGGTATGTGGTGTCTTCATATAGCTGTTGAATGAGGTTGATAAAGATTTCTTGCACTCCGTAGTGTAGAAGCAGCTACCTGACCAATTTCTTGTCGGTCTATGCTGTCGAAGGCCTTTTTCAAAGTCGATGAAGCTGAAGTCGAGGTAGAGAGTTGACTGCCATTCTATACTGTGTTCTATGATGATGATTAGCATAGCGTTGCAATTTGATCCGTACATGAATTGTACTTCCTGAATCCATGCAGCCAGTTCTGGTTGTAATTTTGAATCCAGTGCATAATTTAGTCTCTCCTGGATGATGTGGCTTAATATTTTGCTTGCTTTGGTTGGACAGGAGTAGAGCATGATTCCTCGCCAGTTCTTGCAAAGTCTTCAGTCGTCCTTATTCGTGAGTTTGATGAAGTAGCCCTTCTTCCAATCAATCGGCAGGTGGTAATTAGTGGCCGTGCCTTAATGTCGTGTGCGAGGGTTCTATATTGCACCATGCATTCTGTTAGGAACAAATCGACTGTTATTATTAGTCCTATTAACAACCAAGTAAAATCAGACTCATGCAACGAAAAATTACACACTCCTCTACGTTACTTCCACCTAAGATTATCCTAGATTGTCCGGTCCTGCACGTTTAGAGGACTTAAAGTCACCGTACGTGACCACTCCCCCTACAATCACCCACAAACATTTGGTTTGACTTTCCAGAGCTTATCAGAAAGCCCAAACAGTCGAATAGCCCTTCGTGAAGTGCTCTATCATCTGACGCAGTCGCTCCGCTCCCATGGTTTTTCGCGTTTTTATGCTTTTCCGATGCATCACTCGCATGTGAATCCAGAATACTGACTACATCTACTTGGTTTGTCTAGATGAAGAATGAGGCCGCTCAACTTACCTCGTAACTTATGAGGTTACACACCACTGAGGGTTGGATACTTCCAGCCTCTTACACTGACCCGTAAACCTTAACATTCATCAATAGCAGTGCCCTCTGATCTCCGCCATCAAAACAGCCTGTGAGCAGTTGCGCACTGCTTCTGCAAAAAACGCAGCTGCTTTCTGCCTACCACTTTCGACCGTGTTATTAGTGAAGTTGAATATGTTAGCACTTGGATACTTCCCTCAGTGATTCTGTGGCCTGCTGCTCAAGTTGCATCACCTCGGGAAGTGTGATGTAGGTTTAGAACCTGCTTCATACTCCTGCAGTTTGCAGTTAGATGCTTTCAATCGTTCACATACCGTGGGCTTGGCTCGCAGCCATTTTCATTGGGCCTCTGATTCCTGATTATCCACAACAATTTATTGTGTTATTTTCATACTGAGCCTTACCAATAGTAAGTTACTCCGACGCCACGTGTCCTCAAGTACAAATGCGCGTTCCAAAACAAAAATATTGGGCTAACCCTATTTCCAGAAATGGTTCTTACGTTTTCCACTATACCGTCTTACGTTACAACAGTGAATAGTCTGGTAGGTATGAAATCTGCCAACATTCCTGAAGCGCTGGAAGGGCACCATCGGGGTGAAAATGTAAGTTACCCATTATAATAGTTCTTTCCACTTAACTTGCACACACCTAGTCCGTACTGGAGTCCGTCCCCCATCATACACAGCTTAAAAAAACAGAAATTCACAACCTAGTTTTCCAGGCACGACAACTGCAAACCCATGTCTCAGGCTCTGTCGTATTATTATGTAGCCGCGTTCTTACATCCAAATAGCTCCACAAAAAACAAGTTGTACCATAGTGTTCTTGGTGCCAAACGTATTCACTGTAGAAGAAATGTGATGCATCTGTTGAATAAAACTTATAAGTTGGGTCCGTTTCAACAAGTAGATGTTTTCGAATACCACTTGTGTGGATTCCGGATTGAACGCAACACTGATGAGCTTTCCTGGGTTCGAACCCAGGCCCTTCAGGTTCCGTGGCCACTGAATCACCACTGAGTAGGGATCCAATGGTCCATATTTCCAAGTCAGTTCACAATATAGTGTGACCTCCGTCCAATGCCGTCATTGGGTGACTGTCCTCATGTTTGGCTTGGTTGGCCCCACCAGTCACGACTTCCCACTGAAGTTTAAGGAACCAGTTGTTGAAGCGAATCACTAGTAAGCTCAAGATCAATTCAATTTAGAGTTCTGTGGGGATTTCTTCATTGTTTTCAGGTTGGTGTTCATCATGGGCTGGCATAGGCAGGGCGGTACAAGGCATACGAAACGTATGGTTAGCGCAAAATTTACCTGTATAGAATAGTTTTCAACATGTTAAATGAAGGCGTTCCAACTGCACACAGATGTGCACACAAACAACTTTAACGAACTTCAGTGCACAAATCTGTCTAGATGTCTATATGTCAGTCCGCTTTGGGACTCATGAAACGATCTAGTAACGCTGCAATGAAATATAAAAGCGATTTTAAGGGTAAAAGAACTGCATTTTGTTGTAAAACGTTATTACCATCACGAGAGACACTTTCTCGAAACTTGTTCTGGATTTCCATCGCGATATCCATAAAAAATTTAACCAAGTTCTAAACATGAATTCGTTTCTATGACTGTACATTACTTCGTTTGGGGAGCTCAAACTTGAAAAGGCAGTCTCAGAACAAACCAAGGGTTAAGTGACAACACGCCATCATAAAAATCCTCTTATTTGACCAGCAGCGCACGACAGCACATATCGGGCAGCTTCCTGTCCATGATTGCATGCAGTCATGTTTCCCACCATCAACACAGTTTTGGTATCCACAAAGCTACATGGTGTTAACAGTACTGTAAGTCGTTTTCAGGAAAGGGTCTTACACTCAGGAAGTGAACGCTACTCACCCGCTTTTGTTCCTACTGGTTTCCATAGACCTAGTACCTAGTTGGCGTGGATTTTGAACTAATCTCAGCCAATATGGAACTGCCTAAAGTTCAACGTGAGCTAACTCTCGTAGCTCCCAACATTTGCGAAATCTCTATTGATCGTGGGTGAAAGTAATCTCACTGTCACCGTTTCCCCAGAAGAACAAATATTCGACACGAAATTCAGTAAATATTGCCTGGCCACAGCATATCAATCGCCAGATAATTGAGAGGTTGCAAGAAACAAGACCTTTGAACTTGCCTCATAATACCGGGCTTCTCCGTCTACACAGGAGACAGTCAGGTTACAGCCCAAAGTTTCGAGGTAACTACTTGTTATAGCTCAGGCTATTGGGCCCGCAACGTTGGCTCGGAAACGTACTTTCGAAACCAACCAGTCTCGTTTCGCGGAATTTCTGTCAAGCACAACCTGGACTTAGAGTGAGGGACAATAGAAACAATGACAATATACCATGACCAACGGATCTGTTCCTGCAGAGGCAAGCAGGTTCGTCACACCAGCTGGACTTTATGGATCTCAGACCATGCCCCTCGGTCTCACAAATACTTCTACAAACTTCAGAGACCAACGCGCATATTTCTGAAGGGTCTGGTACTCAGTGTCCGTATGGTGTATTTAAGTAATCGCAATGTTTGGTCGAGTCATACAGCGGTACGAGAAACGGTCACGAGTGGTTTCGAAATGTCTGAAAAACATTGATGTTTAGGAGCTCGAATAAACGTGGTTCGTCTATAAAAGAAACGTCGCTACTCCTTCACGCATTCACGGATTGTTAAGGCAGCTCACTGGGATATGTGCCACCACGGAACAGGCTTCCAAACGGTACTGGTGTGCAAAGCAACGACGGAATTTTCGACATTTTGTAGAACGTCAGGCCAGACGTCAAGAGATGAAGAACTCCCTGAGAAAGTTAAACGCTGTTCCGGACAACACGACAGTTGGATTTCCGAAAGGAATGATGAGCATGGATATCATGGGGTCATTGCGCGAGAAAATTCATGGAAGTAAGTACATCTTAGTAATATGCCGGGTGATGCTCGAAGGTGAAACAAAACTTGGGCCGCCACCGGATTTGAATCAGCCACAGCCGGGTCTCCGACCCTGTTCAAGTTTAAGTTTCCACCCCACCTTCAATCGCCGCCAAGTACCAATGCTAGTTTGCAAACCATGGCTATCTCACATAATCAAAATGATAATCATAGTAATGATAAACTACCTGACAAATTAGTGTGACGGTGAGCCTTTGGACCAAACGGACTCCACCACCTGCAGAACAATTACATTCAATTGAAGATGCATATTTCAAAAGTTAAGTGGTGAGGGGTGTGTCATTTACTTGGGAGTCGTAAATACCGAACCACTAGGCATCGTCCTAACTTCCCACGCTCGGCTAGATTCTTGGCATTTTTTGTGTCTACACATCAAAGGCCTTTGTATTTTTGCTCTAAACAGAATATTATTCGATCAAAGTGAGACAGAAACTTTAACTGGGTGAATTCCTCTGGTTTCCGCCACATGGTGAGCCAAACATGTCGTAAAAATGCTTTTAGGGAGACCGGGTGCCACTTCACAGTGGCCCCTGGTATGCAGTGCAGCGAACATAGGAGTTGGTTCCACGACAACCGCGCAAGCCCCCCTCAGCGTTTTAGAGGTACAGTAACGCAAGAAGCGTCCAATTTTGCATGTTGTGCTGTTCGGATATTCGCGCTCTGGTAGACGAGACTAAAACACTTCTAAATATGATAACTAAGGAACTAGCATCGGAAGGGAAAGTCGAAAACTGCGATACTGATAACTACATAGCACCCATTGACACGCATCTCTGTGGGAAATTTTAAGGGGGTCACACGACAAACTGTAGGTCGAACGCGTGGACCACGCGCTAGGTTTACCGACAGAGACTTAGAAAAAACTGCACCAAGCAGGGTGAAGCGAGTATCTTCTGGTTCTCGCATCCCCAGAGCTGGCAGACCCAGTCTGAAAACTGCTGACCGTAGGACTAGGTCCACTTCACATGAAAGAAATAGCAGTGAAGCACTTTCAACACCAACCGCGGAACCAAGCAGGCCGCAGGTCATACCCAGTTTGGCAGCCGAATCACTGACGAAAACGAAACAGAATGGTATGCAAGTCCGTTCTGGGGCTGCCAGCGTCGCGGCCACTGGACTAGGCTCTAGTAAACTTTTTATATCCAACTCTGAAAAGTGGCAAGTAACTAAGTCTAAACGGCGTGCTAAGAGGCCAATAACGGTCACCGAACCATCTATAATCGCTCTACAGAGCAAAGACAAAGTAGGGATCTTCCGCAGAGTGGAGGAAAGTAGAGACCCAGAACCACGTAAACGTTTCGAACACGATTTCGGCAAACTACAAAGTTTGATAAACCGGCTTTTACAGGAAAGTGTGCCAGGAGTCACCCTGCTCAAGATGTAGGGAGTAGGCAAACAGGAGACTATCATCACTGGAAACAAGTTCCGGCTACATTAAGTCGTATTCAAGTCAACAGGTGAGAGGAATCGGGTTCTGACGAACACTAGCAGACTTCAAGGGTCTGGAGTGTTCGTGTGAAAGGATTTGGCTCTTGCTGACCGAATCAAAAAACGAGAAGCAGAAACAGAACTAAAATTCAGATTGGCAGCTGGAGAGCAAAATCTGAAAGTAGTGGGTTTTCGTGTAGTGAGTTCTCGGCAACAAACGATGCCGAAGCCTCTATGGATAGGACGGAAACTCACATAAGTGGTTTCCTTACCTTGTACACAGGTGCACGTAGTCTTTTATACAAGTGGACTGAGCTTAGTAATGTAATAAGCAGCGAAAGTCCTGATATTGTTGATATCTCAGAAACTCGGCTCTCTTCTTGGTTCGGTGACTGTGAAACTCACTTACGAGGATTCATCCCTTTTAGAAGTGATGCGCTGGCAGGCAAAGACGGTGGTGTCATCCTTTACTTTAAAAATACCTCAACTGTAAAAGCCATAGAAGCAGTCGGACAGGAGAGTGAGATATGTGAAATGCTGCGCTGCGCACTAAAATGCATGAGACAAGACGTTAACGCAGTCCAGAATGTGAGTCAGTAGACCTCCTCCCGGATAAGCTCACCCTCTGGACAGATAAATGCCGGCGCCTAGTCGTAGGGGATTTCAACACACCATCAGCTGACTGTGACAGACAAACAAGAAAGGCATCACGTAACTCGTTTGATCACAGGTTAGTGGGAACATGAATTTCTCTAATGTAACCTACATTTCTTCATAACCTAACTGATCTCACGACTTAACACCTATTTCCTGAAATTCGTCCCTTAAAATTATCTCTCTACTCCTCACTGATAAAAGAACTGTCTACCGGTGCATTTTCATAGCATGTAACATGTTTTATTATTTGTCCTTTGAGATCAGTACTTACATGTAAGTAATCTGCACCACCATATCGTTTCGGTAGCCCCAATATGGTAATACTCAACAGGCAACACCATGATCGCCCCCCTCCCCCCACCTCCGTGACCAGGTAAAGAGTGGTTATCATCTTAGAAAAAACCGTGAATTTCACTTAAATGTCTATAACTTCAAACGTTTGTACATAGGTATATAACAAGTGAATACCTGGTCCAAAATCCTCTAATCTCTCTATTTCGTAGTGATATTTTCGGCTTCAGACTAATTTTCATTACCGTCGTGCGCACCTTCATCTTCTTCCACCTAAGCTTACCTCTAAACAGTTGGTTCTGGATACTTCTTCAAGTAAGTTTTGTAGTCAGTAACAAAAAATTCAGTCACATGTATCATGGCTGATCTACTCCTGCGCATTTTTGTGCTTCTGTTTTGAACTTTGCTTGCTGCTCGCTTTTGTTATTCACTTTTCAGGTTTGCCTAACCAGTCCTGCATTCGAATGGAATCCTACAAATCGCATTTGCAAGTTTGCACTTAGCCATCAAAACCTTATGACGAAAGCGTGCACCCAAAGGTCATGACAGTGATGCAGCCGCACCTTCAACAATATTGGAAGATTCAAACAATAACACAATAATTCCTAATTTTGAACTTAGCCTGCTTCAACACACCCCTTCATGACATGAATAACGGTGTCTAATGTATAGCTTCAAGCTGTACCTAATAGTCATTTCTCATTGCCAAAATGATCAAACCTGTAAACTGGTTTGTACTCATGTAAACTATGTTGTATGAAAGATATATTATTACCATTATTATAGGCCCTCACATAGCACATTAGGACGGCAGCCAGATATGATTACCAGCATGCTTCATCAGTTCTAGACTTAGTATTCTCACACACAGGTGATTTATGCTACAACTGGCTCCTAACACTTTTTGTTAAAAATGACAGGGCTATGATCATCCTCAGATTCACGGCAGACGTCTTGTATCAAGCCGATGCCCCAGCTAGACCCAACGTATAGGGAGGGAATATGGAAGCTACTAGCCTCGCGGAGGACTGGATGGTCAATCCAGAAGCCTCAGTTGAAGGTGAGTGGTGCTACTTCAAACAGTGTTGGAGTCTTGCCACCCATCTCGGTATGATGTTGGATATTTTTCTGTTTTAAAGCAGGTTGGCCTGTGCAAGACAGATGAAAACTGCTTTAGCAGGTGAGTAGGGGGACGCACTGCATCGAAGATCTGAGAGTGTCCCGCAAGATGTAAAAGCAGGCACAAGAAAATCAATTGGTTTTACAAGTCTGAAAAAAAGTTGGGTGTTGTAAAGTGAACTTGAAGTATGCTTCCCTTCATTCTTCAGATTAATGCATGAAGTTATCCTTAGCAGTAGACGGTTCGTTGCTGGTGTATGTCTGGTTAAGTGGAGGCAGGTGGATGCAGTCAATGAACTTCTGCTTTGGAAACTCCGTTCAGAATGAAGTTATGCTGAAACTATATTTTTTAATGAATTGACGCTAAATATATGCGCATGTTTATTAGTTTCTCCTGTTGTGTTATAATGGATAGCGAATTTTCTATTATCTAGGGAATCCTAGGGAAATTAAGCCCGAATAAGTCTTGGGGAAGTGATGGGATTCACAAGAGTGCCCTGCTAGCAAGCCTCTTCAGATGCTCGTTTCCGGTAGGCAGGTTACGCTGTGATTGGAAACGGGTGTCTGTCATCCCAATTTATAAAGGTTGAAACAGAATGTTTCCCTCTAACTACAGACGAATCTGCCGAATATCTTCAATGGTGAAGATCATGGAGAGACTAGTAAAGGATTCACCTCTTGATTACTTATTTAGGAATTCACTCTTAAAGTACCACCAACATGGCTTTCTGTTCAGAAAGTCTTTTAACTTCGAATCGCTGGGCTCTTCCTGTTCAGCAGAAGACGTCCATTCACATTAGTTTACTTGCCTCAAAGCTTCCATTCTGGTTCTAGTACTGTTTCTTGCTTTAGTCAGTGAAGTGTTGGAAACGTGTGACCAAGTCCAGCGTTGACAATGCCAAAGTACACCACTAGCTAAGAAAATTAAATACGCAATAAGTGAATACGACGTACCTGTGAAACTAGACTCCTTTAAATGTACCAGAAGCAAGTGTCTACATGGATAACGACAAGCTGTGAATGTTCTGCAGGTGCATTCACATGATAACAGATCAACTTAAACGGTGTGATCGTCATCCATGATGAAAATGTGGTCGCAGCTTTCACATTCGATGTATGTGTTCCTTCTTCTAAAATCTTGAGTAACCTTGAGGGCTGCAAATGGTGTTAGGCAACATAGAAGGGGAACTAATGCATCCGGGCAGCCACATTTATAAGATTTTGTCTGTGCGATAGCAGCTTTCGTATCTTTTCTGTACGAACTGCGTGCATTCCAGTTGTACACTTTAAGCATACTTTTATGCAATGCATCAGATCTCCGGAGGTACCTTTTGTAACGGAAAATTGATCTGAAAATCCCTCCCGATCACCTTTATTTGATTGTATTGACATTAATTTTAATATTTTTACCCTCGTTATGGATGGTGTACCTTTGACCCTAGCCGATGTAATGTTATTTGCTTGTTTAACTGCCTTATTTGACTTTACACTCGGTATTTGCCTTTGTATGTTTGAGACTTATTATGAGTGTTTCACTTTCCTATTATGTGACGCTGGACTGTTGACAACGTGATGTTGTTTTAATGCGCCCGACATTTTGTTTTGGTTCAACTTACGGCTGTGCAGTGATTTGACTGTTTTAACTGTCTTTTGACTGTCTACTGGGAACGTTTGTTTGTTGATTTGATTCCTGTAGGCAGAGTTTTGATCCCTTTCGTCGGGAATATTCCTATTGACCGACAGGTATTTAACAGTTGTATTTGTTTAACCAGTTTTTACCGTATAGTACGTATTTGCACTCGAGAACGTTTTGGACTGTATAGTTACCCAACGGCGCTGTTGAGGTATTTTTTGTAATTTTGACATAACTTATTGTTGCTTTGATAGTACCACAGATTTTGTTACGAACCTACTATTGAATTACTACAAACCGTGTTTTGATATTTTGATCCAACCTTTGACTGTGCGTCACTCGCGGAAGTTCGGAAGCTATACAGTAGAACGCAGGAACTAGTCAGATTTACGTCAGTTGGCACCGCCTAATTATTTCCCGCCTTAGGTTCTGGCCACTACACCCTTTCAGTTGCCTATGGGAACTTTTAACACAGTTGTTTGTGTTATTCCCAAGAGTAAGAACATCGTTGTCAAACGCCGCACACCACATACGTTTTCTACTCAGCCAGTATCGGTTGACGTATTCGGCTACGTTGCGGTCTAATCTACTAATGATTCTGTAATGCTTATAGAACCTGAGAAATTAGAGCAACACAGTCGTTACCTCCCAGTGTATTCACATGACACCAAACGACAGAGGTATGCTTTCACCATAGAATTCTTGGTCTCGAAATTGTGCCAACATAGTATTTTTTCAAACTTACTCTTTCACACGAGGCCCGGCATACATGAAACGCACAAAGCACGGTGTTAGCCTGCCTGTGTGTCACTGGGACAGCGGAGATTTCAGTGCATGAGTGATCTACAGTAAACGTCTGCGTCGTCCTTGTCTCCTGTATAATTTCTCGAAAACTATCCAGGATCCATATAACATCCCTTTTAAGCTCTTTCTTTGTCCATGCAAACAACACAGGACGTCCACGACCGCAGTTATCAGTAATCACCAATTGGAACAATCGGTACCTATCTAATTATCATTAAATAGCCCAACCGATAGTTGCTACCTTGGTCGGGCTTGCATACCACAATGACCCAACAAGCTATGCTGGTGGAACGCTTGTTCCCTCGAGGTCCTACCATACCAGAAACGTCTGTTGGATAGTGGTTAGATGAAAAGCAGTTACCGTTGTAGTGTAAATTGCTATACTATGATGGGGGTTCGAGGGCGAGGGAGAGAGAGACTTTGCCCTCCTCGGTTGGTGTTATAAATGGAATCGATGTCGACTACTTCCGGATATTGGCGATATAGTCGTATTTGCTCAGTTGAGGCAAAGCACACCCTATGTAACACCTGAGAACTACCGTTCTGCGAATAAAACTTCTTCAAACTTCCCCTCTTACTCAGAAAGTCGAATACCTCCGACTGCGTCACACTATCTAAACAGAATTATATTCATAATTACAAAACTACCTTTAGTGGCTTTCAACTTCATATTTCTTACATCCTTCGCCGTAACTACCTTGTTTCATTCATCCGTGACAGACAGAATAACATCGTCTGTAGAGGATGACTGCTACAAAAGAGGCTTCGAATTCTCCTTCTCTTCCCCAGTTAGACGTCTGCTCCATGCATCACAAACCATAAACGACTGAGTACAAGAGTGGTTATGGGCCATTTTGTAAGATCTAACAGTGTACTCGTCCATCTTGGATGCCAACCGAAGCATTGACGGGCAGTTTTGAAATTTGGACTTGAGAGTATTCTCATAGACAGGGGGAATTACGGCTTTTTAATCAACCCCAGACCTTGGGGTCTACGTTTTACACAGAAAGTACACTTAAAAACCTCAAAAGTGTACTTCAAATGAGGATCTCCCGATCCCTTGCTTTTCACATGAACATAATGAGTGCAAGTAACCTACGTTCAACGTAAAAAACAAGTTACATACTTTCTGATATTCATTGACTGCTTTTTCAACGGCTTTCCAGCTGAAGAATGACTTCGACAACACCACTTCCTGGAATGCTCCAGTTATGTCTACTGAGACTGCAGCATTCTCAGAAGCTTGGGATGTCCTACTTAAAAATACAGATTACTCATTAAACAACAAAAGGAAAATCCAGTAGCAAGCATAATACAGGGGAATCGACAATTCTCGGTGCACAACAATGTTACAAAACCCACCGGTACTCACTGAAAGTTAGAAACCTACGGGGTCAGAGCCATTGTTATGTATCTAGATATAGACTTCATAAAAAAGAAAATACATTAACCACTTGCCTCCAAAGGGTAGTTGTTGGTAATCTGAAATTCTTACAACAAAGTATCCCATTATTTGAAGTATATTAAGAATACTTCAGGCAATTCCATACAGCAACTACCCGAGCACGATTAAATATGAGAAACCCGCTTCACCTATGTGGCTCAACGTCGATTGGCAACAGAAGCCAGCCAAATTCGATTTGGGGATAGCTTAAAGTAACACTAATCGTTTTGATTATCCCTTGACGGGTGAATCTAAAGACCACCTTGATATCCACTGAGTAACCAGTTAAGTTTCATTTTTTTTGGTGAAAAAGGAATCTTTGTGCAAATAAGGAAACCTTATTGGCTATATGATACTGCAGTATGTACCTTGTAGGGTACAATGGTTATTGTAATGACTATAGTTGTTAGGATTACCTTTAAATTCACTAGCACCTAACTTTATGTATTACTTTGCATTATTTGTCAACTCTGCTTACTTTAAAGCTGTTCATATTGTACCGAAGTCAGGAGGGAACTGGTCGTACTAGGCTAAAACCGAATCTTATCGTGCACATCGATTCCCACCTACGTCGGTGAAAATTCACATTGATTATTCCAACTTTTTCTTTAACACGTTTGAATTAAAAGAAAATAGCATTGCCAACTAACTGGTTAAACGAAAATTAACCAGCCAGTAGACCATCTTCTTAGCGTCAGTACTGAAATAGGTGTACATGCTAATAGCCTAATAGTTGCACTTCCCTACTTTACACTAATTAGTTCCAACTTATACCTCCTATTTTCAATGCTACCAGCAGCTTTTCATAATACAATAATGGTTGCTCAAGCCGTCCATGCAAGCCTGAAGTCATTGACTTCTAAAATTTTTGCTGCTTATTAGGATATCCATTTCCACATATTTTGTTGAGACTCCTGTTCCCTCGAGGTCTTACCACATTAGAAACGTCTGTTGGATAGTGGTTAGACGAAATATACATACCGTTATGGTGTAAGTCGCTACGCTATGATGGGGGTTCGAGTGTGAAGTGGTACTGCTGACTGGACGGGTCTGACAGCAATAAGGTGTTTCCCTTGGATGACCAGTAATGCAAAGCCGCTTCTGCCTTCCCTATAGGGGTGGGGATTATAAAAGGTTAGATCTTAAAATAGAACAATCCCGTTGCTCTTGGCATGCCAATGCCTGCGACAGGGATTTATAGTCGGATTCCAAACCGAAACAACAAAATTTGAAACTTGCAAATGGCCTTGTATGACCGGCGTCAAGCGCGTATTCTATCAGCCATGCGGTTACATACGATTCCTTTCTTTTTAGATACCTCAAGATGAAATAGCCTTCCATGGTGTGGGCAGCCAGAAAGTGTTAACCGCTCGCTCACTCCCAACAATATGCAAGATTCAATCAAATATTACCTATCCTCTTTACCCCTGTCTTCTCCCCCGCTTTCACCTCCTGATACCAATATTAAGCACCTTACAACTTCCTCAACCTTTTACTCTGGTAACATCACCAACGACCCAAGACATCGAGACATTATTCTTAGTCTCCTGAGACTCCCTGTCGGTTTCATATTGGACCTTCCAACGTTCGAACTCTGCCAAATCGGACAGCAACCATCGCTCGCCAGAAATTTGGAATGTCTAGCCATGGATGGATGCTGTGGCTCTTAAGACGCGTAGATAGGTCCTGAGTGTGTGGTTATTTATCTGATCTCATCTGGCCATTGCAGTGAATATTCAAACTGCACCCAACGGGTATCCCGAGGCCCAGTTCTGAAGGACTCGCTGATGTAGGCAGAGCATCGATCTGGGTAGAAAGTGCGCTTCTCGACTGGTTACGAGTCAATAGCCGTTTATTTAATCGACTGAATGGATCTGTAAGGACTAGGAAGGATCGTGAGACCAACTGATGCCTGTTGGTAATTTCAGCCTATGCTCCCACAGACTATTTCGGATAGCATTGGGAAGGAATTCTATGAGAAGCTATCAACTTTGATACAGAAAGGTAAACGTTCAGATGTGGTCATAGTGGCAGGTGACTAAGGCTGAGTCAATCGTAAAGGCATATAGGGGTATTTACAGAATCGCATGCCAACAAACTAACGACGGTGATCGCCTGTTGCAATTTTGTCACGACAGTCACTTGTTCATGGTCAACACTCGTTAGCACGAAACCAATCGTCCAACATGACCTAATAAGATGGAGTGAAATGACCTTACAAAGGTCACGAGACAGCATTCTGATTGGTTTTCAGGTTGTAAGGAGCTTCTTCAATTTCGTCTGTAGGATACCCGCAGTCGCTAATGACTGCATTACTCACGTGGTGATACCACAGAATGCGTCCTATACTACGAAGGCAACGGTGGTCAAACACCTCCAGCCAGCCTTCTCATGTCTTCCACCTTCAATGGCCATGTTTCACAGTCATACAGTAGAACAGAGGGGACTGGTGTACAGGTGCAGTACACGCGTCCCTTAATAGACGAATGGATATCACGGTGGCGCCATAGATGGTGTGAGTTGGCGAAAGCCAATCAAGCCTTTTGTATCAGTGCAGAAATTTCATCGGCCATTGAGCCACCAGGGTAAGTCTGGTCCCACTTCCCAAGTAAGTGAGGTGGTCGACACACTCAACCACTACACTCTCCATTGTTAGCCATGGTGGGGCACCGTTGAAGACCAGTCCTGAAGTAACAATTTGCATTCGGGTGGTGACAACAGCATCACAAACATTCTCAAATTCCCACTCAAAGTGTTCTGAAGACTCTGCATCTTGTCAGCGTCTTCACCTAACTAGATTGACTATGTCATCTGCATATTCTAGGTGTAAGGAAAATTCTCCTGTGATTAGGTCAACGTCTGTGTAATCAAGCGACGATAGGGAAACCTCTATAGGAGTATCTATGATGAAATTGAATAAGAGTAGAGAGATTGGGCATCTTTGACGGACACCACTCGATGAGTACAGCTCACCTGACATCTCATCATAGGCTCTATACACGCCCACAAGTGTTCGAGTAGAGAGAGAGCCTTCAATAAGGTGATGTACTCACTCGTCACGCCTTCCAGTGAGACATATTGCCATAAGACTTCTCGATCAACGGAGTCGAATGCCACCTTGAGGTCGAGAAATACAGCTATTGTCAGGCGTATATATGTAACTGTTGCTTCTTTAAAATATCTCCAAGTTTGGGCATTTTCATGATAAGAACTACTGTATTTAAAGGCTGAACCTGTTGAAAACCTAACGAAAGCTCATGTTTGTTCAGTCATTCCCCTCATACAAACCATACTCTTCTCTTGGCAAAAAGTAATTGTGTATTAATATGATCAATAACTTCTGCTTGAAACGTCATCCAACGAATACTTCTGTATCATTGTGCACTTTATGAAATGAACAATCAAGTATGGAACTATACTCTACTACAGTGTCCAAGTTTCACTCTTACATTTTCCTTTTAGCATTAGTGAAAACTGAAGTAAAGAAGAATACAAGTTGCGTCTAGCCTAGTTAAGCCTAATTGACACTGGTCATACTATGGATAATAAATCCTCTTCTTCAGTACTTCATGAGTATCACATCGTCTACCGCATGCGGAAAGAACCACTGAATTCATCACCATTAAAATCACAAAAATTTTAAGATTTATACCCAAAAACACTTTAAACATTCTTTTGCTTCAAAATGGCTCTTCTTCTTCTTCTCCTCTAAGATGGAAGTCAGACAGTTCACCTCCACAGTGACTCGAAAAACTTGTGTACATCTACTTAAGTTTTAATTGTTTTGTCTAAGTTTGATTTCCTGTTTCATTTTCATTTCACCTTACTTATATGCTGCAATTATAACAACATAATTCTCACTGTTCCTGTACTCATATCATCTGTTCTTTAATCAACTGTAATTGAGAATTGAGAATAACATGTTGATCTACTTTTCCCATTAACTACCCACAGTCTAGTAAGATGAACCGTTATACAGTTTCAATCTAAAAATTATTTTCATATGTCGATGTTCTGTCAGTCTTAAGAATTCTTGTAATCACCACTTGATGTTTTCTGAGTAAAATATTGGATTTATTGGTGGAACCTACTGAGACGAAGAAAAGTGATTACCGCTCAAAATTCTGTTGATCTTCCTTAGCACTATGTTGCTGTGTAAGGTGTAATAGAACACGTTTATTAAAAAAAACTGATTGAGCGAAGAAATCATATTCCTCTTCAATTATGTCTTTATCATCTTGGGCTCTACACTAATATATGTGGGTTTACAATGTGGTCAAATTACCAATCACGTGGTGATGTTTCGGAAATAATGATGTTGTCGAGCTCTGAAATCTGACTCCAAATTTTATATACGTGTCCAGATACACTATCGCCTATTTATAATTCCCGACACTGCTGATCCACCTGCGTCAGACAGCGTAAATATCAGGAGTTAACGCGAAGTATATATCAGGATGTTGTATTAGTCAACGAGCGAGCAAAAAGTCTTTTTCAGTACAACTAAACAAAAAATGTTCAATGAGTTGTTACATACATCAACACAATACAGTGAAATAAAATGCTACATAAGTCCCTCCCAAGAATACAGATATAAGAGGGAATATCTGTGTTCGATATAAAATATTATGAGAAAGGTAAATTCATTTTGAAGATATTAAAAACATAGGAGGAATGTTAAGGATATCTATTATCAGGATGAAAACTGATTGGAAGAGTGTTTACATAAAAATGAAGTGTATGACATTCGAAACACTAAAATAACTTTACCAAAGTAATAATATATCCGGAGATAAAAAAATTAACAACCAAAATCGTATTACCTGGAACATTGTTAAGAAATAAGAGATTCGGAAGTCCGTGGTGCCCGGAATTTTAAAAGTTTTGTGTATGCGGAAAAGTCTGACAAAATCGTGTGGTCATGTTTTCAACAAGGTAATGAGCAAAAACGATAATAATGTTACTAGGGAATTGGTTTTATGAAATGTAAATTGTCTGAAAGTAACGTCGTGGCCAACGGACTCTTCTTCCGGATCTCGTGGTTCTGCTACCGTCGCTATTATTGGGTGATTCCGATGCCGTTGTTTCTGTTTTGACGGTGGTTTTCGGTGTTTCCGGTTGCTTCACTGCGGGTTCAGACTTGGTATCCGTGACATCTGGTTCCATAAACGCTGGTTTGACTCTATCAATGCTGACCGTTTCTCGTCTACCCGAGCGTTCGACCGTGACAACTTTGTCTGATTTACTAATTACCTTGAAAGGTCCTTCATACGGGGGCTGTAAGGGTTTTCGTACGCCGTCGTGTCGGACGAAAACGTGAGTGCAGTTTGAGATGCACTGAGGTACGTAAACTTGGTTGTCTCGGTATCGTGGGGACTGAGGTCGAAGTGTGCTCATGTGTCGCCGTAGTTGTTGTACATAGTTAGTCAAGTCCGGTGGAACGTCTGTTGCCGGGTTAAAATACTCTCCTGGCAATCTTAAAGTAGTTCCATAAACTAACTCAGCAGTACAGCAGCCAATGTCCTGCTTGACACTCGAACGTATACCAAGGAGTACTAGTGGTAATTTGTCACTCCACTTGTCATCAGTCTTTACTGCCATCAGTGCTGCTTTTAGTTGTCGATGGAACCTTTCGACAATACCATTGGATGCAGGATGGTACGCAGTGGTTCTTATGCGCTTGATCCCGAGAAGTTCAGTTAACTGTTGAAATAGACTACTCTCGAACTGCGCACCTCTATCTGTGGTGATGACACTTGGGACACCAAAGTTAGAAATCCAGTGTTGGATGATATTTCTCGCTACTGTTTCGGCAGATATATCCTGCAGAGGTATTGCCACTGGCCATCTCGTGAATCGGTCTACACATGTTAAAATGTAGCTAAAACCATTTGACGGAGGTAGTGGTCCAACGATGTCAACGTGTATATGGTCAAATCTGCCATCCGGTGGGAAAATCTTCCCGTAGGTGAAAGAATATGTCTTTGCACTTTCGATCGCTGGCACGCTAAACAAGCTCTGGACCACTGTCGAAGATCTCGATTCATCTTTGGCCAGACGTATCGGTCAGTAATTAACTTCACCGTAGCTCGAATACCAGGATGTGAAATGCCATGCATCTTAGAGAAGACTAATCGTCTCATTGATAACGGCACAAACGGGCGCGGTTTACCCTTGGATACATCACAGGTGATGGATACAGAGTCATCAAGTGTCACTTCTTCAAGACGTAATGAGGTGTTCACATTGTTTTTCAAATGTTTCAAGTCCTCATCCGTCCCCTGCAACTTTGCCATTTCTGCTAGGTCAATACGGTCACGTTCTAAGACGTTTACGTACATACGAGACAAAGCATCAGCTGCCTCATTTTTGCTGCCTTTGATATACCTTATATCTGAAGTGAATTGTGAAATAAATTCTAAATGTCGAATTTCTCGGGGCGAGTAGTTGTCATGCTTTGCATCAATTGCTTTTGTGAGTGGCTTATGGTCGGTGAATACTATAAATGAGTACCCTTCGAGCATATATCTGAAGTGCTTGATAGCCAAGTAAATCGCCAGTAGCTCTCTGCCGAATGTACTGTATCGCGATTGAGAAGCATTAAGTCGTTTCGAGAAGAAAGATAATGGTTCCCACTGACCGTGAACAAACTGTTGTAGTACTGCGCCTACCGCAACATTTGAAGCGTCTGTCATGATGGCTAGTGGTGCTTCTGAATCACGACGAGAGAGAAGAGTTTCAGAACTTAGAGCCAGCTTCAGTTTGTCAAAAGCATCATGGGCCGCTTGGGTCATGTGAAACACTTTGGCTCGTCCTTGCAATAAATCTGTCAGCGGTTGGGCTACTTCAGCACATTTAGGTATGAAACGTCGATAGAAGTTTATTAACCCCAGAAATCTTCGCAGCTTTCGAAACGAGTCTGGAACAGGATATTCTCGAATTGCATCTACTTCTTGCGGAACCGGTTTAACACCGTTGGCATTAACAATGTGACCCAAAAACTGTAGGGATTCCTTGCCAAATTCGCATTTCTGCGGATTGATTGTAATGCCATATTCACGCAGTCGTTCGAAAAGCGTCCTCAGATGTTGCAGGTGCTCTGTTTCAGATGCGCTAGCTACTATTAAGTCATCTATGTATGCACTGACGAAAGGTAAGCCATGGAGTACCTGATCTATAAATCTTTGGAATGTTTGAGCAGCATTTGTCAAACCAAACGGCATACGAATAAATTCGAATAGTCCGAAGGGGTAGTGATGGCCGTCTTAGGAACATCATTGGGTTCCACAGGAATGTGATAGTAAGCTCGCACGAGGTCAATCTTGGAAAAAATATTTACTTTTGTCATAGAGTTCATAAAATCATGTATGTGAGGAATTGGATACTTATCAGGGACCGTACGCTTATTCAACGCTCGATAATCACCGCAAGGCCGTATTTCCCCTGATGCTTTTTTAGGTACCATATGCAGGGGTGATGACCATGGGCTTTGGAAGGGCGTATAACTCCCAACTTTAGAAGTTTATCAAATTCCTGTTTTGCTATCTGCAGCTTTTTAGGGTCTAAGCGTCGAGGTTTTGATGAGACTGGAGGACCTTTTGTAAGAATATGGTGCGTCACCGTATGTTTTGGAGAGGACTTCGTGTAATCCGTTTGAGTGAGCTCGGGAAATTCTCGCAGAAGGATATCGTACTCGGAAGTGTTGTTTATTGGAGCTACGACTAAGTTTATTGTTTTTGTCTCCGTAGCGATACCGGTGATAGAAAATTCACCATTACGGCTGACTAGTCTATGGCGACTAGAGTCGACCAATAGTTCGTAGTGTTGAAGGAAATCCATGCCAATGATAGGCGACGATATGTCAGCTATGACGAATTCCCACTGGAATGGTGTATGAAAGCCAATGTCTAGGATCAAAATTCTGGTCCCATATGTAGTAATAGCAGATCTATTTGCCGCTTGTAGTACCAAAGTTGGGTTGGGATGGCGTTTTTCGGAAGGTGTGGGTGGGATCACGCTCACTTCCGCTCCAGTGTCAACCAGAAACTGAGCTCCAGTCTTCCTATCCGTCACTCGAAACAAACGACTGTGTTGTTGTACGCCGGCGACAGCAGTCGTCACTGATCGCCGGCCTTTCCGTTTCCCGATGAAAAGGTTTTAAAGTCGCATGGTAACAAACAACGACGTGCTTTACTGCCAAACTTCTTGTGATACCAGCACGTGCTACTTTTAGACGCAATTCTACTCGTGGTCCTATCACGACTACGGGATCTGCTTCTACAGAACTTCGGTGACCGTTCGTTTAACTGCAAAGCCGTCAGTTGTCCTGTAAGTATGTCTATCTTCCTCTCTAAAGCGGCCACTCGGTCGTTTTGCGTTGGCTCAGCAATACTTTCAACCGGTTTAGGCATCCTTTCGTACATACGGTCAGCGATGTCAGCCAACCTGTCAATGTCTTTTTTCGCATCTCCGACAGCTAATATCTGCTGAATGCATGAAGGAAGTCTCCGCAGCCAGAGCTGGTAGAATAAACGGTTGTCTACTTTCCTATCTTTCAGCAGACTTTGCATATGTCGCTTAAGTTGTGAAGGTGTTCTGTCACCGAGGCATATGCTACTTAGTAGTTGATCGACAGCCTTCTGGTCAGATAACGAAGTAGCTTTCAGCACCTCCTGCTTCAAAACATCATAAGGTGTGTCTGGGTGGGGCTTTAGTAGTGTCTCCCTTACTTGTTCAGCCACTTCTTCCGGCAAAACAGAGCTTGTGTATCCGAACTTTGTGTTTTGTGAAGTTATATGATTGGCCATGAAGAAATGTTCTAGACGGACAAACCACAATTGCGGGTCGTTAAACTTAAAACAAGGCATAGGAAGATTAATGGCACCCACGGACCCTAAATTCGAAAAGTCTTGATTATGAGAGTTTAAGGACATCAGTACTGGTACAGCAAAAAAAATATTTAAGAACAAGAGCAGGAAAAATACAATAAACAAGTATGTCAATGCCTACCACAAAGCAGCCAAAGAAATTCTCAGTATATATGTATATCCGTATTGTATACAGTCATTAATGACCGGTTGCAGTATTCAATTGCGAGAGTTTAATCACGTCGGGCTCACCAGTTTGTCGAGCTCTGAAATCTGACTCCAAATTTTATATACGTGTCCAGATACACTATCGCCTATTTATAATTCCCGACACTGCTGATCCACCTGCGTCAGACAGCGTAAATATCAGGAGTTAACGCGAAGTATATATCAGGATGTTGTATTAGTCAACGAGCGAGCAAAAAGTCTTTTTCAGTACAACTAAACAAAAAGTGTTCAATGAGTTGTTACATACATCAACACAATACAGTGAAATAAAATGCTTCAATGTAAATAATCAATAGAGTTACTAAAATTAGAGGTGTGAATATTGATAGGAAGAAGAGGAAGTGGAAGAGGTGTACAAATTAAACCTAGAAGTTACATCATGTTGACGGCCAGGGTAATGAAAGTGGTCGAACAAACTTCTTTCTGATACAAAGGTTGGGTTTGTGAAGGTGGATTGTAATCACCTCTGCTATGTGAAGTAACCGAGTGCGTAATCCATGAGGTAAACTATTTGGAATGTGATGGATGATTTCGAAGGCTTTTCGAGTAACCACTTGATGTCGTGTGTCAACTAACTTAGTGTGGAAGTATCGAGTTGTTTATAGTTCTAATTTGTGCCTTGTTCAACCATGATGGGTGGTGTTCAGAAATCCGACAATGGAACTACCTCATTGTACGCCCAATGTAACTAGCTCCACAGGAGAAGTTGAATTGATAAATGCACATAGAAGTGGCGACTAATCCGTTACTTCTATGGGAGTTGAGTTATCGAATTTTTAGGTGTGCTTACGCCTGAAATGTAACTATGTGCTGAACACATCCAGGTTTCATTTTAAACTACTCACGAGTAACCTGAAATGAGTGTAGCAATTTCTAAAAGAAATCTGCAAATGGCATTTTTGAAGTAGCCTTTCACATTCTCACAAACGTACTGGTTCTCACCTGGTTACAGATGTTCGGACTATTGTTTAATGTCCACATGAATATACATTTATCTCGAGCAAAGGAACCAAATCTTGCAGAATAACTCAAGTTCATTTTGGATAAGGAAAGAAGCATGAAGTTTGCGGAATGAAGTGATATCATCATTTCATTTCACGAATTATCTTCAGCCATATATAGCCTAAACGTGGGACAGTTATCTTATTAGTACATAAGATATCTGAAAATCAATAATCTTAAGTTGTTCAACGAAATCATTGATATTCCATACAACATGTAGGCGAAATAATTGTGGTATCAATGAGATTGGAAGGACTGAGAGGAGGGTGTGCATTCGGTTCGTTGAGTATATCCTCAAGAATCTGTGCTTGAACAAAAGTAAAATTTTAACTAGTAAGATTGTCAGACACCTCAGAGACACAGGATATTAGGTTCGAGCCTCCAAAGTAATTAACGTACAGAAAATGTCTGGACAACTGCGTTTCGCGGAAGCAATTGCAATAGAACGCTTGCAACCATGCTTTGAACACAAAGGAGAGTATGGTCAGTCTCTCGATCCCTTGAACTTGTTCCATTTTCTGCACGTTATATGTATTATTAGTGATTCTGTGGTGTAGCTTGAGATTATTGTTTTCCTAATTTGAAATATCTTATACACTAATAACCGCTGCACTTTAAGACTGTATGCAGCTGAAGAGTATCAGTGAGATAAAAATGATAACACTATTCTGCAAATTTCGTTCTTCCTGATTTATCCAAACTTATCAGAGGATCTCAATGCATATATTCATTTTATTTCTCAGGTTTTGCTCATCGGCTGATTCAGAATAAATGAATTTGACCAGTAGATCTATTGAATGTGTTGTAGCAGTTCTTCAATGGTAAATATCAACCACTATCCTTCTTCTGCAACCGGTTGGATTCTGCATAAATGAGATATAGTACTTTGGGAAGAGAATTACTAGTAGCTTGCTTGGCATTTAAACATTTCCGGTTATGATAGAGGGAACATCATTTATCATCTACACCGATCATAGACCTCAGTAAAAGCCATGCTAGTGAGTCATGATAGTTACTTCCCAAGACAACTCCGATACCTAGAGTTCATTCTGAGATTCACAAGGAATATACGGTTCATTCAAAGAAATAAAAACAACGTAGCTGACGCCTGGTCACGTGTACACTTGAATAGTATTTCCAACACTGATGTCAACTTTGCTGAAATGGTGAATCTCGACAAGTGGATACAGAATGAGGTGAATTAATTTGTTCGAAGTCCACGTCACTGCAAGTCACTAGAATTCTCGTAAGCAGTTTTTGTGGTATGTGATACTTCTTGTGGCGAGATGTGCCCAGTGTCCCCTACCTATGAGAGGCACCATCTTCGAGAAACTGCATAACATATCACATCCTAGAGCCCCAATCACTATCAAAATGGTGTCCGATAGATCTGTATGGCCAAGCATGAACTGAGATATAAAACAGTTGTCGAAAACTTGCCTGCATTGCCAAGTGGCGTAGGTTCAAAGACACACATTTACTCCAACGGATAGTTTTTTAACGCCTAATACCAGATTTACTCACACACCTACCAGTTTTCTCGAATCTTTACTTGACCTAGAATGATATACATACATCCTAAGACTCATGGTTTACTTCACAAGATGGCCTATCGCCATTCCACTGAGACCATCGCTACAAAGCTTATTAAACATTGGATTCCTAATGTTGGAGTACCTTCTTCTATCACGATGGATAGACGCTAGCAGTTCGAAAGTTGTCTGTTCAAACAGTTAACTGAAACTTGGGAATCAAAAGAATACGTACCACAGAGTATCACTAGTTATGGTTTCTTACGTGATTCTTATTCCAAGTGTGAATATATGTGCCAAAACACCTTCATGTTTTCCTGGGGCTCTGATCGTTACTGATCTATCAGTGTCAGACAACATAAACAACAGAAGACACAAATGAAGACGATGTAGAATCTATTCACAGTCCAACCGAATTCAAAACTCCTGACGAGATAATTATTATTCAAACAAGGTAAAAAAATAAGCATACACTTATGATGCCGACGTCAAATAAAATGTAAATGGCATGCAATACCGACAGGTGTCACAAAGTATTACTCACTGGATTACGTTCCGGACACAGTTTGTTGGCCACAGTCATATCAAGGTAACTTTACAACTCTGAGACATGGTCTAAACAGTTCTAATTCTCTCCCCTCCATTCTGACAGCGTTAGCAGAGCTCTTTCCGACACCTGATACAGATGCTGAATCATTCCTATTATCTGTTGTGTTTTGGATCAATAAACAAATATGATGAGTCCCAAATAGGACGACACGCACCTCTTCGATTCCTCTGCTAGCCACAACCAACCAAATTGTCATAATTGACATTCAGGCAATATATCAAGGCATCAGTGTAGGAGCCCATATGCCAATAGAGGTTGAACAATTCGATTCAATAAAGCAAAGGAGGATTGTAAGTACATTAATAAACAGTAAAAACAAATATTTGTTTATTATTCTTTCACTCCAGCAGATTAAGGTAGTTTCGAAGACTGTCTCTCTGTCCCATCCTATTGTGTCTGATTGCATGGATAGCTGTAGCCGAGTTCTTTCCTAGATTTCTTACTTTACAAAGGTTTACTAATCTTGATTCAGCTACGCTTTTATGCTCGACGGCTTAATTGATTAATGTGGTGTAAAACTTAGGCACTATGGTAGAATGCAATTCCATATTAGATTTGTTTATTTGATTTATAACACACAGTAATATAGAATTGTTTACTTGATGACGTTTTGAGAATAAATTAATAAATCATATCAATGTAATCACACAAGACAGATTGAAAGAAGAAATGAATAGGGATTTTTTAATTTAGAAGTAGTATTCATCATGGACTGACATCAGTTGGGGAACTATCGAAAATCTGGGAGCAATGGACAGCTGTTTCGTCCTAGTATGGTACTCCTCAGCACTGCGCACACAGACCCAGCTAGAGATCGAACTCAGGACCTTCAGGTTTCACGCCGAACACGTTAACCACTCAGTCACCCAGAGAATTCTGATGCACCAACAGATGCTAGCCCGACACAACTACCCTTCATCCCACGAAGCCACGTGATACACTGACCACCCTTCAGCTTCTTCCATCCAGTCTCAGGGTTAGCAAACAATGAATGGGATGGAAGCCGTTGGGATGACATGAGTAACACATGTCCAAGCCACTGATACCAGTGTTTTCAAATGATTTCGCTTGTTGAATGACGCTCTCCATCATGCCCAAACACGCTATCATACCTTGGGATTATTTACATGGTGTTGCCACTGGATATGGGCAATCCTATGAAGACAACGATGATCTAACACGTGGAGTCGTTGCACATCCTCAGCTTAGAGAGGCCAGGTTTTGCAGGCGTAGAGCAGAAATGCTCGCACTTGTAGAGACCGCATAAAATTGTGTATAAACCACTTCAATTAAAAGCAATACTTCCTTTTCATCGTTTTTTCTACACATCCTGTACATTCTTCCTAATACCTGTAAGAACGAATGTTGTTTATATATACACTTTTTTGGTTGTGGCGGTAATTATAGCTTTTTGCTGATGCTAATCATGGAAATAAAATATGCTTCTAACTATTCTGGCTTCTGCCTCCGTGACTATTGCCTTTCGTGCATACTAACTGATTGTCTTGGGATTTTGCAGGACCTCTCATCCTACTTCCAAATATTATGACAATCAAGCCAATCAACAAACACTACGGAGAGCCAACAAATATGGCCTTGTGATCTCTGGAGTATCCTAAAATTGTGGTGGACAATACCGAAAAGATAACCTCCAAGTAACCAGTGGTTATCTATAACCTTGACAATACTATTTGTGCTATAACGTATGACTTTTCATACATGTTTATCATAAAATCCATTTTCCTTCTAAATTATACGTAGTTTGTCATTTTGGTTTACTTGACATTGTTTGGGGTCCACTACATACCGAAGCCTTGTAAACCTGACCCTTTGCAGTCAGACTAACGTCGCGACGGAGTCAAAGGTGGCCCAGATTGGCGTATGCCACTCTGGCTTTCGATATGCGGTTGGAAATTTCACCACTTACACAACTATCCAGATACACGAACTTCTCGACTACTTCCAATGGTGGCTCACCATCAAGGGTGGATTTCGGGTCTTTGTTTATTTCCACATATTTGAAGTATGTTATGTCAGTGTTAAAAGTATTTCACTTCAACTGTAGGCTGTTTGCAGCTAATGAAGGGCTATGAACTCATTTTATCCTGTGAATATCTTTCTTCTTGTTTTATTCAAATCATAATGCATTACACAAAAACTAAAATAAGTTGAAGTTAAACTTTTATTTACCTTAATGGCTGAGGTGAGGTTATGACAGGTTGCACAAATTTATTCTCAATACAAAGATTCGGTCAGAAGAGGTGTATGGCAACAGCTTCTGAGGTTTGTAGCAAGAGAATAAGTGGACTACACTGGGAGCTGGATGTTATACGGTAAATAACTGGAAAACCCTAGCTCGTACTCACTTTATGACCAGTAGTATCCATCAAATATACAAGCATTGAACTTTTCATTTTCTTTTACTCAGTCATGCCAGATGGTGTTCAGATATTCTACAGTGAACTTGACCAATTGTACACCCTATATAATCAGCTCCACATCAGTTATTAAACTGATAGGTGCACATAGTATAGACAGAATCAGGAAGTCTATCTTCACATCCTGCACTAATAACTGGACATAAGTTTGTAGCATTCGAATCTCTCTGAAAAGCCTTTCTTAAACGTCACGTTATAATCTTCATAATGATTTTTATGCTATGTACTTTAGTAGCCTAGGTTATTACAGCCATGACTTAATTCATACAGAACTAGACGAAGCTAATCAAATAATGAGTAATAAATGAAATTTTCCAATAAGTATTCGATACACAAAAGTTTTGGAAATACTAGACAAAATACGAGAAATAAGAATCATGATACTGAGAGAATTTGTTCCGGGTATTCGTTGCACAACGAATGAGTGTTTTGACTCAGTAGCCTAGCAGATAACGCTTTAGCGTCTAGTGATAGGTTTAAGTCTCTGATTGGAACTGCTAGCCACCTCCAAACAAAAATTCCACTTAGTCTAATTGTTTTTATATGATAACGTCGTTGATTTGACTGAATCGGTCGGTCTCTATTGGCATATGGGCTCCTATGCAGATGCCTCGATATTGCCAGTGTTCTAATTATGTTAACGATGGATCGTGGCTAGCAGTGGAATCCAGGATGCTCATTTCATCCCATTTGGGACTGGCCAGCTGGATATACCTGCTTCCCAATGAGTGTTGTTCCCACCGGGATTCGGACTCGGGAGCGATCGCTTCAAACACCAGAGCATTGTCCACTGCACCACCGAGCCACGATTGGCACAGGAGCTTATATGCCAATAGAGACCGATCAATTCGGTCCAATCAACAACGGTATTATATAAAAACAATTATACTAAAAACTATACCCGTCGCACAAGAAGTGGCTATCGTGGCTCGGTGGTGTAGTGGATAACGCGCTGACGCTTGCAGCGATCGCCCCCGAGTCCGAATCCCGGTGGGAACCACATCACTCACTGGGAAGCAGGCACATCCAGCTGACGAGTCCCAAATGGGATGAAATGCACACCCTGGATTCCACTGCTAGCCACGATCCATCGTTAGCAAAAATACTTGTTTTTATTGAATTATAAATCATTTCTGGAGAAAATGTTGTTTGGTAAATCCTTTACGGGTGTTATTTTCTATACTATATGCTTGTTTTATAATCACAAGCTTCCACAGTCAGGTCAATTGCACTTTTTCTTCACATTAAATTATATTCGTATGTACCTATTTCACCTTATGACAAATGTACTGCTGTAGTCATTGGAATTGTTTATCACTGATACTCATGTAGTAGGCTGATATGCATTGTTTTAGAAAGAGACTTGATGACAATATCCAAGTTGGATTTAGGTTAAAAAGTGTTCCTGTGCTTCAAAATCAATTTTCTTGCTGTTAATCACAACTTTTATCTATTCTTTTATGCATAATTTCACACCAATGAAAAGACTTAGAGATGCTGATCAGTCAGTGTAGAGTAAGTCATTTTACACTGTCTTATCCTTGGTATTGGTGTGAATCTCATCGACTAAATATGCAATGTGTTGAATAAGTTAGGTACCCGAATATTGGTACTTACTGGATTTGATGAGAATATTAGGACGTAATTGACAGGACATTGTTCATCTGATCGTTATGATTGTTGGGCTATCTGCAATTTTGGGGAGAATTATAACTGTTTTGCTAGTTATACCGTGTGTGAGAGCAGTGAAGTGTTTCCTGAGGATCATCAGTATTCCGAATTGACCCTAACTTCCCTTCTTCTAAAAGTATAGTTTAGGAAGGGTCAACCCTGAAAATCGTATACTCCTTCTTGTCCTACATGCTTCCGGTGGTGTGTGTATGAATTTTACCGCAATTACAGATATAAAGCAACAAAGTCTACGTCGAGAACCGCCAAAATATTTTGTATTACCAGCCTCAAGTAGATTTTCCATGACCTTTGTACTCAGGCAACTAGGTAAGTTACACTATCCGCATTAATCCACTTTCTTTCTCATTTATTTCAAAAAGTAAACTTCTGCTGTGTGGATATTCAAAATAAGTCAACTATCCTCATATCTTTCAGCACTCAATATCTTCAACTACATAGCTTTCTAAAGTTCCTTCACATTTCTCTGTTAATATTTTTACATCATAATCAACTCGTTAATATAAGTGAAAAACTTGGGCACTGTGGTAGAATGTAGTTCCATATTAGATTTGTTTATTTGATATAAAGCGCACAGTGATACAGTATTATTTAATTGATAATTAAATAATACTGTATCACTGTGCGCTTTATATCAAATAAACAAATCTAATATGGAATAATCAACTCGTGTTAGTCCTGCAGCTCATAAGGATTCTCGTTGATGAAATAGCATCTCTCATCTTCAGAAACTGCATCTCAAAATATATATCACAGCTTTCAATGTTTGTTCCATTTGTCCTACCAGACAATGCTCACTAACCGAAACCCTAGCACGTTGTGCTATGGACTTATGCTGTTTCTGAGACATGCATACAAGGAATAAGTGTGGTTATTCATTTGGTTAAACCTGGTTAACGTACTGAGACGGAAAAACTTATCCTTCGGGTATTTCAAGGGTCTTCTGTTTGTTCCCATCGTCCTGCAGGTGTAATCTTGAGTTCTAGGGTAGAAAATGCAATGCTTGACCGAATCCTCTTTCATAGTCATTTGTGTGACTGAATGTCATAGTAAAGAATAAGGAGGACAGCGATATATCGTTGTCCTTATGTCTCTTCATACGCACCCGCTGATTAAATTTCAGGTTAACTTGAAAGATAGATTATGCTAAAAACTTCCTAGCTTCCGAACAAAGTCAAGCGTTTGGATTTGATCGTCACAATGGACATTTCAATGCATAAGTATGCAGGCTAAGCTAGGTAGGAAGGCATTTAGGTGATACTGCTAGGATCTCAAACAGACGAACGGATAATTACGATTGTTTGCTGCAACTGAGATTAGACGACCATCTGTTTTCAGTAAGCTTGAATGTCAGATATACTGTCGGTCACCGATGTCAACTTAAGGATAGACACAAACAGACTATATTCATATCATTTATTGCGACGGAGTGTTTATAGATAGCCACTCTTTCTAGACCACATACTTGTATAGTGACTAAGCGCTGGTTCAAGAACATATGTCTGCTCTAAAAACAACATAAAAACACTATAACTCAAAAACTGTTCCCAGCTCATGTCGAAGATGAGGACGATAGTACTGCTCTTAAAGAGGAAGATTGCTAGACGGTCATCCGGACATGACAGTGTTACTTATCCTAAAAAAGGCACACACCATCTTCAGTCTGCGTGAAAGGCTGTAACTACCCTACCTAGAAAAAGGTAAGCAAGGGTCTGTGGATAGCAGCTTTATTGAAATTAGGGATTACATGTAAAGGCGATTCCGCAGACTCCGAGAACAATTAGGTAATAAAACAACAGATTAGATATAAAATGACAAACAGTCTACGGAGTGACTGTAATGTCCTAATGTACAGTTGTAAAACAATGCCACAAAGGTGGAAGACACAAGAAGCCTCCAGGTGTTCAACAACCATTCTCTTCGTGGCACTTGGTGCATGTAGTGGGATCACTATATGCAGTCTCAGATAAATGAAGTGAGTCAGTTAATGAGGTTGTAAGTAATCACTGAATGAGGCGACTGCGACATGTGCAGAGAAGAGAAAACGTTTACACTGGGATCTACCTGACAGTCAAAACTAAAGTTTACAGACTTCAAGTGATACGACTTATAATTTATCAGATTGGTGTAGATGCATTCACTCCTTGTTTTTATCTTAACCACTACATCATATCTCGTTACTTATTTAACCCCTTCTTGCTGATTAGTAGCTTTCTACAACTTTTTTTGATGAATCTATTTGTTTCTTCATTTTACTTCCTTGGATTTTGAGGTGTAGCAACATCGATCGTTAATGCTAGGTCTCGATAGTGTTAGTAACTGACTGATAGATTCTAATTTTTAACACCATAGATTATTAATGGCATGATCGACTTTATATAGAGTCGGATCAAACATGCTAGTTGGTTGGTAATCACGGAAATTCCCCGAAAAGTATTTTATAAACAAACGTTTTCAAGATATTAAATAAAGTAGGAATAAACTTACAATTTTCTTACATGAATAATTTATTACAGATATTAGTAACTGCAAACAAAAACAGGAATTTTAAATAGTCACCTGATCACAACATAAACTTATTAAGTAACTCACAAAGATCCCGAGCAATACATTATACTGGTTATTTTTTTTATGAAAAAAAAAGATTGTATTAAATAACAACTCTTGAAGGAATGGGTGAACTATCAAAAAAGAAACCAGCAGATATAATTTGTTCATCAGGATTATTGGAAACAGAAGATTTCGGGTTTTTTGTTGTACCCCATACCCATAGCCAGTATAATGCGCCAATTATGAAAAACACAGCACCGAATTCAATTTTTATAGCTAAGAGCCATAATAGTAATGTAATGCTCAATTGTATATACCATAAATTGAAAATAGCGATAATTCTTGATGGCTGTCATTAAACGAAATAAGAATATAAATTTTTGAGGGGGTTGTGGAGATTTGGAAATATTTCAAGTTGTTATTCATCGTAGACTGACATCAGTTGGAGGAACAAAAAAACCTGGGAGCACTGGACAGCTGTTTCGTCCCAGTATGCGACTCCTCAGCAGTGCGCACCCACGACCCAACCGGCAGGGATCGAACCCGCGACCTTCAGGTTCCGCGGCCAGCGCGTTACCATCGAGCCACTGGGTCACAGTCCAATGCTCCATATTTCCAACTTCTGTTAGCTCACGATATAGCGCGAACCGCCACCCAATGTCATCGTTGAGTATCTGTCCAATGGCAAGTCGTGACCGGTGGAGTCAAAGCCTGATGGCCGTGAGGACAGATACTCAACGATGACATTGGGTGGCGGTTCGCGCTATATCGTGAGCTAACAGAAGTTGGAAATATGGAGCATTGGATTGTGACCCAGTGGCTCAATGGTAACGCGCTGGCCGCGGAACCTGAAGGTCGCGGGTTCGATCTCTGCTGGTGGGGTCGTGGGTGCGCACTGCTGAGGAGTCCCATACTGGGACGAAACAGCTGTCCAGTGCTCCCAGGTTTCTTTTGTTCCTCCAACTGATGTCAGTCTTCGATGAATAACAACTTGAAGAATATAATTGTTTCAGTGCAAATTAGTGATATTTTTGTTCTATTATATAGGCATGTTAACCAAATAAGCAACAATTACTGAATGAAAAAAAAAGAAGGCGTCAATATGCTAATAAATCTTATTCATAGAATAGGGACACAATAGGTTTGAATCTAATGTTATTGAATGTACCTTATCTTTATTCTTAAGTCAAAAATCAAATACCGTACCTCAAATAAATAAACATAAAAACCTGGCGCATAAGTGCGCCAGTTCAAGTTACCAAACTTCTTCACAGCAACATGCTAAGAAGTGGATAGAAAAACAATGGCAAGAAAGCAGAGATAGGTGTATGAAAAGGAAAAAGAGAGAGAAAATAGAAGCAAGTTAATAAAAATATCAAGAAACTTAGAACATTTGTGCCACTATGATCGATTTTAAGTCATGTCTGCAAGGATTCCCAACTACTGATTCCTATCATCTTGAGGAACCAAATCAAACAGTATATATCTCCCTACAGGGCTAAGATCAACGGTTAGATAATTTATTAACTGGTTCTATGTCTAAGTTTCGCCCCCTTTTAATGCAATCCTACTTTAGTAGATGTCGTGTTGACGAAGCCAGTGGCTCAGCATATACAACTTCATCTTTGATCCACTAAGGTGAGAAAATACACGTGTTGTACTAAGGCATGAGCGAATTCTACGACGGTACTTCAAAAAGAGTGGTTATCTTCCTAAACTAAACGACGGTCTATAGCGATGTCATCTACATGTGTACAACGATGCCCTGATGCTGGCAGACAAGTTACCTCTTTATGTCTGGAGTTAGTTTACGCCAGGAACTACTGATTGCCAGAACAAAACTGCAAGACATAACCACCGATGTGCATTCCTCTGCATGAAATATCGTAGAAAAATTTTATTTATTATTACCATTCGTGACCTCGCCTGGTTAACTAGTTCACTAGTTACTAGCTGGTCCTAAGCCCGGGTAAAGAGGGAAGGTTGGGCATAGGGCCAGCAACCCTACCCCGTAAAACAAATCTAACCGCTAAAGAAAATTCACAGCACAAACGAAATATAAAAAATAATAAACTTATTCCTCACTGGAATCGGAGAGGCGAAGTGACGCCAGTTGGTGAAAGCCTTCGGGAAGCCAATTGACCCGGCCGATGTGTCTTCTCTCCCTCGATGAAAGCGAAAGTAAACATAACGACATGGAATGTCCGCACGATGTTTGAACCCAGCAGGGCAGCCCAGATTGCAAACGAGATGAAGAGGTATCACATTGAAGTGCTTGGAATTTGCGAAACCAGGTGGAATGGAAGTGGACTCTCCAAACTGTCAACTGGAGAAGAGAGTCAATAATCTACTCCGATATTGTCACCCAGACGACAACCACGAGCACACTGAGTTCTCCAGTGGCTATCATGATGTCCTCAACAGCATGGAAGGCTCTCATGCAGTGGGAACCAATCTCCTCCTGCAGGATCATGACAGCAAGGTTCAACTCAAAAGGAAGGAAGGTCACAATCATACAATGCTATGCACCTACAAATAATGCAGAGCAAGAGAAAAAGGAGGAATTCTACAGACAACTTCAATCAACACTGGACAAGACCCTACTTCAGTTGGCGATATCAAAATTCTAATGGGCGACATGAATGCCAAACTGGGAGGGGACAACACAGGAAGAGAACTGACCATGGGTCGAGAAGCGCTCGGTGAGGTGATGAACGAGAATGGAGAATTGTTTGCAGAATTCTGTGCATTCAACGATTTGGTAATTGGAGGCCAGGCAGTGTGTTCAAGCACAAGGATATCCACAAAGCGAGCGACATGGATTTCACCAGATGGACACACTGAAAATCAAATCGACTTTATCTCAATCTCGAGAAAATGGAGACGCAGTCTACTTGATACAAGGTCAAGAAGAGGAGCAGATGTAGGTTCAGACCACTATCTAGTGCAAGGAACCTTCCAAATCAAGTTAAAAGCCTTCAAGGAAGCTGGTGATAGACCGCAGTTCAAGTACAACACTCGGAAACTGAAGGATGAAACTACAAATGACATCCTCACGTAAGTCAGTGATCAAGACAAAATGGGATATATCGAGGAACATCCCTGAAGAAACCTGTGTAGAAGAACACTGGAAGTCTTTGAAAGAGATGTGGAAAGAAACCTGCACAGCCGTATTAGGAAGGAAGAAGAAAGAAGATAAGGAATGGATCTCAATGGATACCTGGAAGCTGATAGAGGAGAGGAGGATGGTGAAGCAGAAGATAAACTAGTGCAAGGATGCTCAACGACAAGAGGAACTGAGCATAATGTATAAAACACTGGACAAAGGAGTGAAGAAGAGTGCACGGAAATACAAAAGACACTTCTACGAAACACTGGCAAGTGAAGCAGAACAGGCTGCAGGTAAGAGAGACCTGATGACATTGTATCAAATAACCAGGTTGCTATCTGGGAAGAGATCAACGCAGACGAAACCAATAAGAGATGATGACGGGAGTTTAATTACGAAAGAAGAAGAACAAAGGAAAAAATGGGCCAACCACTTCAAGAAGCTCTTGAACCGACCACCACCTGCACTTCATCCAGAAATACCACCTACAGCCACTGAACTACAATTGAACATAAATTCTCTAACAAAAGTGGAAGTCCTGAACGCCATAAAGCTACTGAAATGCGGGAAAGCGGCAGGACCAGATGGGATCCCGCCAGAAGCACTGAAAACACACGCAGAGACAACAACGGACATGCTCACACCACACCACTATTGCAGAAGGTGTGGAAGGAAGAGAAGGTACCTGCCTACTGATTGGAAGAAGGGTTACCTTGTCAAAATGCCGAAGAAGGTAGACCTCAGTGTTTGCAAGAACTGGCGCGGATTCACTCTCCTGTCCACCCGGAGCAAGTAAAATATTAAGCCGCATCATCCTGGAGAGGCTAAAGGATGCACTGGATTCAAAACTACGACCGGAACAGACAGGCTGGATTCAGGAAGTACAATTCATGTGCGGATCAAATTGCAACGCTTCGCATCATCATAGAACAGAGTATAGAATGGCAGTCAACTCTCTACCTCAACTTCATCGACTTTGAGAAGGCTTTTGACAGCGTCGACCGAGAGGTAATTTGGAAACTGCTTCAATACTACGGAATACTGCAAACCTTTATCAATCTCATTCAACAACTATATGAAGACACCACATGCCAAGTAATTCACAATGGGAAGCTCAGTGATGCTTTTGAAGTGAAGACAGGAGTGAAACAAGGTTGCCTACTATCCCCCATGATATTCCTGATTGTGATCGACTGGATCATGCAGCAAACAGTGAGGAGCGAGAAGAGGGGGGATACAATGGCTGGACTGCGGAAAAGAACCTAGAAGACTTGGATTTCGCCAGTGATGACTTGTGTCTGATGTCACACAAACTTGAAGATCTACAGGCGAAAACTAACAGGTTGACAGAAGAGGTAAGGCAAGGCAGCGAAGACGGGACTTCAGGTGAATATAGAGAAGACAGAGGTGATGAAGATACCGCACCACCAACGGGAGAAACTTAAAGGAAGTAACCTCCTTCACCTATCTAGGAAGCACTGTTTCAACTACAGGCGGCGTAGACGAGGATGTCAAAGTCAGAATCGGAAAAGCAAGACAGGCGTTCATTAGCCTGAAACCAGTGTGGAGATCTGCACTCAGCATGTGGAACAAGATCCGGATTTTCAACACTGATTCAGTCAAGTCAGTGCTTCTCTGTGACGGTTGACGGTTCCCCATGGGAAACGATAAGTTGGGCGTCCGAGGTGAGGGTGACATGGAGGAGATCGTGCGAGGAAGAAATGAGAGCCTGTGGGCTGTCGTGGAGCCAGGTTGAAAAGATTTCAGAGAACAGAGCGCATTGGAGACGTGCTACTGAAGCCCTATGTTCCATTAGGAACCCAGAGAACTAATATTAATAATTATTAGTCCTCTGGGTTCCTAATGGAACATAGGGCTTCAGTAGCACGTCTCCAATGCGCTCTGTTCTCTGAAATCTTTTCAACCTGGCTCCACGACAGCCCACAAGCTCTCATTTCTTCCTCGCACGATCTCCTCCATGTCACCCTCACCTCGGACGCCCAACTCATCGTTTCCCATGAGGATTCCACTCTAGGGCCTGACACGTCACGTCCTCAGTCGGCCTTCTCAGTGTATGCCCAATCCATCTCCACTTCCTTCTGCATATTTGTTGGGTGATAGGTTCTTGGTTGGTTCGTTCCCAGAGCACCTTGTTGCTTATTCTTTCTGGCAATCCATCTGATCTTCAGTAGCGAGCCAGCGTAAGCAGTTGTTGATGAATGTCTGTAGTTTATTGGAAATCCCTTTCGTAACCCACCAAGTCTCTCAACCGTCACAGAGAAGCACTGACTTGACTGAATCAGTGTTGAAAATCCGGATCTTGTTCCACATGCTGAGTGCAGATCTCCACACTGGTTTCAGGCTAATGAACGCCTGTCTTGCTTTTCCGATTCTGACTTTGACATCCTCGTCTACGCCGCCTGTAGTTGAAACAGTGCTTCCTAGATAGGTGAAGGAGGTTACTTCCTTTAAGTTTCTCCCGTTGGTGGTGCGGTATCTTCATCACCTCTGTCTTCTCTATATTCACCTGAAGTCCCGTCTTCGCTGCCTTGCCTTACCTCTTCTGTCAACCTGTTAGTTTTCGCCTGTAGATCTTCAAGTTTGTGTGACATCAGACACAAGTCATCACTGGCGAAATCCAAGTCTTCTAGGTTCTTTTCCGCAGTCCAGCCATTGTATCCCCCCTCTTCTCGCTCCTCACTGTTTGCTGCATGATCCAGTCGATCACAATCAGGAATATCATGGGGGATAGTAGGCAACCTTGTTTCACTCCTGTCTTCACTTCAAAAGCATCACTGAGCTTCCCATTGTGAATTACTTGGCATGTGGTGTCTTCATATAGTTGTTGAATGAGATTGATAAAGGTTTGCAGTATTCCGTAGTATTGAAGCAGTTTCCAAATTACCTCTCGGTCGACGCTGTCAAAAGCCTTCTCAAAGTCGATGAAGTTGAGGTAGAGAGTTGACTGCCATTCTATACTCTGTTCTATGATGATGCGAAGCGTTGCAATTTGATCCGCACATGAATTGTACTTCCTGAATCCAGCCTGTCTGTTCCGGTCGTAGTTTTGAATCCAGTGCATCCTTTAGCCTCTCCAGGATGATGCGGCTTAATATTTTACTTGCTCCGGGTGGACAGGAGAGTGAATCCGCGCCAGTTCTTGCAAACACTGAGGTCTACCTTCTTCGGCATTTTGACAAGGTAACCCTTCTTCCAATCAGTAGGCAGGTACCTTCTCTTCCTTCCACACCTTCTGCAATAGTGGTGTGGTGTGAGCATGTCCGTTGTTGTCTCTGCGTGTGTTTTCAGTGCTTCTGGCGGGATCCCATCTGGTCCTGCCGCTTTCCCGCATTTCAGTAGCTTTATGGCGTTCAGGACTTCCACTTTTGTTAGAGAATTTATGTTCACTTGTAGTTCAGTGGCTGTAGGTGGTATTTCTGGATGAAGTGCAGGTGGTGGTCGGTTCAAGAGCTTCTTGAAGTGGTTGGCCCATTTTTTCCTTTGTTCTTCTTCTTTCGTAATTAAACTCCCGTCATCATCTCTTATTGGTTTCGTCTGCGTTGATCTCTTCCCAGATAGCAACCTGGTTATTTGATACAATGTCATCAGGTCTCTCTTACCTGCAGCCTGTTCTGCTTCACTTGCCAGTGTTTCGTAGAAGTGTCTTTTGTATTTCCGTGCACTCTTCTTCACTCCTTTGTCCAGTGTTTTATACATTATGCTCAGTTCCTCTTGTCGTTGAGCATCCTTGCACTAGTTTATCTTCTGCTTCACCATCCTCCTCTCCTCTATCAGCTTCCAGGTATCCATTGAGATCCATTCCTTATCTTCTTTCTTCTTCCTTCCTAATACGGCTGTGCAGGTTTCTTTCCACATCTCTTTCAAAGACTTCCAGTGTTCTTCTACACAGGTTTCTTCAGGGATGTTCCTCGATATATCCCATTTTGTCTTGATCACTGACTTACGTGAGGATGTCATTTGTAGTTTCATCCTTCAGTTTCCGAGTGTTGTACTTGAACTGCGGTCTATCACCAGCTTCCTTGAAGGCTTTTAACTTGATTTGGAAGGTTCCTTGCACTAGATAGTGGTCTGAACCTACATCTGCTCCTCTTCTTGACCTTGTATCAAGTAGACTGCGTCTCCATTTTCTCGAGATTGAGATAAAGTCGATTTGATTTTCAGTGTGTCCATCTGGTGAAATCCATGTCGCTCGCTTTGTGGATATCCTTGTGCTTGAACACACTGCCTGGCCTCCAATTACCAAATCGTTGAATGCACAGAATTCTGCAAACAATTCTCCATTCTCGTTCATCACCTCACCGAGCGCTTCTCGACCCATGGTCAGTTCTCTTCCTGTGTTGTCCCCTCCCAGTTTGGCATTCATGTCGCCCATTAGAATTTTGATATCGCCAACTGAAGTAGGGTCTTGTCCAGTGTTGATTGAAGTTGTCTGTAGAATTCCTCCTTTTTCTCTTGCTCTGCATTATTTGTAGGTGCATAGCATTGTATGATTGTGACCTTCCTTCCTTTTGAGTTGAACCTTGCTGTCATGATCCTGCAGGAGGAGATTGGTTCCCACTGCATGAGAGCCTTCCATGCTGTTGAGGACATCATGATAGCCACTGGAGAACTCAGTGTGCTCGTGGTTGTCGTCTGGGTGACAATATCGGAGTAGATTATTGACTCTCTTCTCCAGTTGACAGTTTGGAGAGTCCACTTCCATTCCACCTGGTTTCGCAAATTCCAAGCACTTCAATGTGATACCTCTTCATCTCGTTTGCAATCTGGGCTGCCCTGCTGGGTTCAAACATCGTGCGGACATTCCATGTCGTTATGTTTACTTTCGCTTTCATCGAGGGAGAGAAGACACATCGGCCGGGTCAATTGGCTTCCCGAAGGCTTTCACCAACTGGCGTCACTTCGCCTCTCCGATTCCAGTGAGGAATAAGTTTATTATTTTTTATATTTCGTTTGTGCTGTGAATTTTCTTTAGCGGTTAGATTTGTTTTACGGGGTAGGGTTGCTGGCCCTATGCCCAACCTTCCCTCTTTACCCGGGCTTAGGACCAGCTAGTAACTAGTGAACTAGTTAACCAGGTGAGGTTACCGTAGATGAAATAAGAGCATGATTTGGTTACTGTGGCAGTGTATAGTTTTGTTATATTTCTCCTCTTATGATTATCAGTGTTACATACAAAATGTAACTATGATGGAATTGTACTGTATAGAAGACTAAGTTGCCTTTCTGATCGGCTAAGCCGCCCTACTTGATAGTTGAAGTCACCGAACACTATGACTGGATCTAATGGTTTTCCTTTAAGCAGGAAACGTGACAGCTTCTGACAGACATCATTCTTAGTATCATCCAACCCAAAGTTGGTGAGTGTGAATGCAGAGAGTGGAGCTGTGATCCATTGGCTTAGAAAGGTGATATTCAACCGATAGTTCACACGTTCGAAAAACGCTCCACCTACTTAGGTTTGAGCAGTCTGGTAGTATCATTAGCGCCAACACAAGAGGTGTGGTTCGTTGTCCACTGCACGAAAGTGGACAGTGCAGTGAATGAAAAGACAACAAATAGGCATCAACAAGTGTCCGTTTTTTAGCCCTTGCAGATCCGTTCAACCCAACAGTACATAGACGGCTGTTCACTGATATCCAGTTGAGCAGTGAGCTTTCTGCTCTACAACTTAATGGCATACACTAGTGAGGTCACGGAAAGTAGCCATCGAAAAACCGAACACTCACAAATTGAATTCAGCAGATTCACTGCATTTGTCGGGTAAGGTCAAGTGGATAACCATATCTGAATATTATAGGTTTGTCACAGCAACACAAGGTACATCAATGGTCCAAGATTCCAAAGTTTTAATAAGCGAGACCAGTTGTCCGGTTTACAATAGGGTTCGGATGTCGTAAGCTCTAGCGTGGGGTCATCAGAAATGGTGCTTAGCAGGTTCGGGTAGCTAGAAATCGTGATAAGGTAAGAAGTTGAAAGGATTGTAAGGGGCTTCATACTAGTGACAAAAAGAAGCAGTGAAGGAGAAGCTACAGTTAGATGCGTTTTGAACATCGCTGAGTGTGTAGGCGGTTGGTACTTTTTAACTGCTTATGCAGTGGAAGTTGATGTTTTTGTGAAGTGGACTAGTTTTGTGCAACACCACAGTCCAAAGGATATCTGCTTGAGATCGGCCCGACATGACCATTTTTGGAGATTTTAGTTCGTTGTGTTACTTAGTGCCGTAGTAGATAAAATCTGATGCTAGAAGTACTACATGCCAAGCTCGAGTTAATGTAGGAATGGTGACACTACTTAGCAAATGTACATCAACAGACAGCGGAAATAGGTAATAAGTGCAGTCTTAATCCCCTGGCTAACCGCCAACAGTAACTATCAGGATTTGCCTACTAATTACCAAGGTAACAGAATATATAATGGAGACTTTAAAGAAAATAAGCAGTTGGGAATTTCTTTCACATAGAAATTCAGAGCTTTGTCTGAAGTAGGCATAAATGTCTATGAGAATCATATAACTATCGAAAACCTTTAGGATACCAATGTAGAAAACTTATTTGAGTGACTGATTCAGTATGAAATTGTCTTAATATAACAGGCCGTTATTTTCTTTTTATCTGAAAATGATACTCAGACTTATCTACTGCAGCACAAAAAATTACTGCGCTGAACTTATGTTTTTCAAGCTCACATTTTTTCTAGTACATCTGCAGGTGATTAATATTGATAAAAATTCTCAGTGAATATACGTCATTTGAACGATTGAACTCTGAATTACTCTTTCATTGTTCCAACAACTAAGACTATGTGACCCTACTGATGACTAGTTTTTAATTAGATTCGTATCACAGAGTTTAAATAAGGATTGAAGTAACAGCAGTTACCGAACAGGTTTCAGTACAACGTTGAACCAGTAATTTAAATGATCCAACCGATCCTGGATACATAAGTTAGTCTATCGACCAAAGTTAATCCGGATAGTTTAAATATAATTTTTCCTTTTTCCTCAATGGCTCAGTGAAGAACGCTCTGGCGACCAAAGTCATGGGCACTGGGTTCGAGTCTCAATGGAAACAAAAATCACTGGGGTGCAGATACATCCAGCTGACGAGTCCCAAATAGGATGAAACGTGTATCTTGGATTCCACTACTAGCCACCAAACAGATTAAAACTTAATAATTACTAGTTATCATCACCACTATTCAAGCGTGAAATTTGTACCATGTTTATAAGCAATGAGTACATTGTTTGAATACCTCTTTCGATTATGCATCAAAACAAGTGATAACCATATTACTTTAGTTGATTCTTTTGTAGGAGCACCGCCAACAGATTTTTCAGCAACTTTCGGCAATGTAATTTCTACCTCACTAGGCACTAGATTCGCCAAACGATATGCATCTAATTGAGCCTTAACTGCAGAATATGAAGGTCGTTTACATTCGATTGTCATATGAGATCAGTCTGAAAATATTATGTTAACAAAAATAAAGTTAGTCCAACGATTAACTTGGAACATCTATGCACAATATTTTTCAAACAACTTAATAAGTGAAAGAAATTTCTTTCGTGTTCAGAAAGAATCAATATAAGTGGGTTATTGGAAAACTTTATCATACTAGCATTAAGGACTGTTGGTGTTTTGTTTAGAAAATGCACACCTGATGAAACAATTTTGATTAGCAATGTACATTCTAGCCGTTAGTCCTGGGAGGTTATCAAGGTACTATCCTTTTCGGTGATACATTCACTAACTAGCGTCTTCTTCTAGCCAGTATCCTTAATAAGCCTTAGTAGTTGCCGAATGTTAACCAACGATGATGCCTTCTCCATCTCTCTCGCTTTCCTCAACCACAACTGTTCGCGACTGATGCGAAGACTCCTGGTCAATTTACATTTCAGTTGCTTTTAGTCCTCATCATGGTCAGAGCCTGCTGGGATCAGTCTTCTCGCACCAATCAGTTCGAGTGACGTTACAGAAATCCTAACCTTGAGATGTAGGTTACCAACTGCTTTCACAGCTCTTTCTACGGTAGACGTGACGTCATGACTGGTTTCCTCAGCATGAGTATTATTGTCATGTTCAGTCAAATTCTTAACTGACTCCTCTGTAGATGAGTACTTTGCGTCTTAATCTACCTATCGAGCACAAATGGGCCTCACTATCTTGTTAACCTCGATTAGTAATCCGCAGGCATACACGAGCTCATACTAGTGTGATCGGAGTCCAATGTGGTACTCCAGAAAGGGTGTCAATCCCCCACCGATCCTCTTCGACGATGACTTATAGTAATATGATTTATATGTGTCCACTGTTGGTTTGATGTCGGCGTAAGCCATATGATACGGTGTATTTCCTTATGCTTAAAGTTAATGCTGACCATGAACAAGTGATTGTCGTGACAAAATTGCAACAGGCGATCACCGTTGTTAGTTTGTTGGCATGCGATTCTGTAAATACCCCCATATGCCTTTACGATTGACTCAGCCTTAGTCACCTGCCACTATGACCACATCTGAACGTTTACCTTTCTGTATCAAAGTTGATACCTTCTCACAGAATTCCTTCCCAATGCCATCCGAAATAGTCTGTGGGAGCATAGGCTGAAATTACCAACAGGCATCAGTTGGTCTCACGATCCTTCCTAGTCCTTACAGATCCATTCAGTCGATTAAATAAACGGCTATTGACTCGTATCCAGTCGAGAAGCGCACTTTCTACCCAGATCGATGCTCTGCCTACATCAGCGAGTCCTTCAGAACTGGGCCTCGGGATACCCGTTGGGTGCAGTTTGAATATTCACTGCAATGGCCAGATGAGATCAGATAAATAACCACACACTCAGGACCTATCTACGCGTCTTAAGAGCCACAGCATCCATCCATGGCTAGACATTCCAAATTTCTGGCGAGCGATGGTTGCTGTCCGATTTGGCAGAGTTCGAACGTTGGAAGGTCCAATATGAAACCGACAGGGAGTCTCAGGAGACTAAGAATAATGTCTCGATGTCTTGGGTCGTTGGTGATGTTACCAGAGTAAAAGGTTGAGGAAGTTGTAAGGTGCTTAATATTGGTATCAGGAGGTGAAAGCGGGGGAGAAGACAGGGGTAAAGAGGATAGGTAATATTTGATTGAATCTGGCATATTGTTGGGAGTGAGCGAGCGGTTAACACTTTCTGGTAGCCCACACCATGGAAGGCTATTTCATCTTGAGGTATCTAAAAAGAAAGGAATCGTATGTAACCGCATGGCTGATAGAATACGCGCTTGACGCCGGTCATACAAGGCCATTTGCAAGTTTCAAATTTTGTTGTTTCGGTTTGGAATCCGACTATAAATCCCTGTCGCAGGCATTGGCATGCCAAGAGCAACGGGATTGTTCTATTTTAAGATCTAACCTTTTATAATCCCCACCCCTATAGGGAAGGCAGAAGCGGCTTTGCATTACTGGTCATCCAAGGGAAACACCTTATTGCTGTCAGACCCGTCCAGTCAGCAGTACCACTTCACCCTCGAACCCCCATCATAGCGTAGCGATTTACACCATAACGGTATGTATATTTCGTCTAACCATTATCCAACAGACGTTTCTAATGTGGTAAGACCTCGAGGGAACAGGAGTCTCAACAATATATGTGGAAATGGATATCCTAATAAGCAGCAGAAATTTCAGAAGTCAATGACTTCAGGCTTGCATGGACAGCTCGAGCAACCATTATTGTATTATGAAAAGCTGCTGGTAGTATTGAGAATAAGAGGAATAAGTTGGAACTAATTAGTGTGAAGTAGGAAAGTGCAACTATTAGGCTATTAGCACGTACACCTGTTTCAGTACTGACGCTGAGAAGATGGTCTACTGGCTGATTAATTTTCGTCTAACCAATTAGTTGGGGATGCTATTTTCTTTTAATTCAAACGTGTTAAAGAAAAAGTTGGAATCATCAATGTGAATTTTCACCGACGTAGGTGGGAATCGATGTGCACGATAAGATTCGGTTTTAGCCTAGTACGACCAGTTCCCTCCTGACTTCGGTACAATATGAACAGCTTTAAAGTAAGCAGAGTTGACAAATAATGCAAAGTAATACATAAAGTTAGGTGCTAGTGAATTTAAAGGTAATCCTAACTACTATAGTCATTACAATAACCATTGTATCCTACAAGGTACATACTGCAGTATCATATAGCCAATAAGGTTTCCTTATTTGCACAAAGATTCCTTTTTCACCAAAAAAAATGAAACTTAACTGGTTACTCAGTGGATATCAAGGTGGTCTTTAGAATCACCCGTCAAGGGATAATCAAAACGATTAGTGTTACTTTAAGCTATCCCCAAATCGAATTTGGCTGGCTTCTGTCCCCAATCGGCATTGAGCCACATAGGTGAAGCGGGTTTCTCATATTTAATCGTGCTCTTCTTTACTTTCTTTGTTACTTCGTGTTGTAGAATTAGCGAACTGCGGTTCCTTGGGTTCCATGTCTCTCTGATTGGAACACGTTCTGAGTTTTGAATGGTCACAATTACTTTCCCGGTTCTGTAAAACCCGAAAGGATAGGGATACGATTAATTAATTAATCTGGTCTCAAGGTATTATTACTGCATCTGATCTGGGGAAAGTTTCTCGAGTACAGCACATTGGCACCGTAGGACTCGAGGTGTGTGTCCAACCCCCTTTTAAAGTATCGGGGGATGGGGCTGTAACAACTGCTGAAGGGTGGGGAGGGGGAGTTCTACAGTTGACAAATTCTAACCGCAAATTAGTTAGCACGGATCTTTGTACGTGCTCTCTCGCGTTCTACTCTTAACAGGTGACCCGTCAGGTCGCGTTTCCGACTAAAGCTTGGAAGGGATCCGTTAGGATGGAGGGGATTATGCGTGATGTGGTACATCATGATCATATCCCCCCTCATCCTCCGGTATTGTACTGGGTGCAGCTGAAGAGCAACTAAGCGGTCTGGGTACGGTTTGTGCCGTAACATTATCACTTTCTCTGTAGCTCTTCTCTGTACCCGTTCTAGGATCGCAATGTCCTTTTTCAGGTATGGAGACATTACAAGCGAATTTTTTTCTGAATGAGGACGAATGTACAGGGCATCCATTGTGGTGAAAAGATTGTAGCGTCATACACTTCCCCAAAATCAATAGCCTAGGGTTTGACGACTTCGACATTGATGCTGACCTTGATAGTTTAACTGGACTCGCTAAGCTGAAGGCATCCGGTCAAGCATCCTCGCCATTTGGCACGCTGTCGTGTTACGTTGCATTGCTCGTATTCGACTCTCTAGCCAGTTAGTTGGAACGCATCGGTATTTTGGCATAACCATCCAAATATACTATTCCATCCGACTACGCTATCGTGTTCTTCCTTGGTCTCGTATTCGTGGGTATATAACAAGTTCGAATAATTAGTGATTGGTCTTTGCGTCTGTCAAGTTCGCACCAGGACAAATCCTAAATTGGTGAGCCCGACGTGATCACATATCCCGACCAATAGCAAGTATTGAATTGGTGAGCCTGTTCCATTTTATATTTGTTTATTGTTTTCATTTCGATAACATTTATATATCCATTTACTACACTTTCTCATGTCCGACCACACTCCCAAGCTTATTCGTATTAAGCCGACCTCGAACACGATCCAACTCGTGCCATATTGGCCAGACAATGCAGAAACATGGTTTCTGTATGCCGAGGCCGATTTTCGAGAACAGGGTGTCTCAGATCCTCATCTCGATTTCTTGCCGTCATACGTTCACTACCGCGAGAATTAAACAGGTTGTTACAGCAAACATGTTTAATCCTGAAGTAAGTGACCCTTATGCACTTCTAAAGGCTGCACTCTTGAAGAAAAGCGATCTCACAGATCGCCAACGTCTAGACGAATTGCTTCGTAACATCGAGCTAGGCAGCCACTCAGCTACTGAAGTCCTCGCACGCATGCGAGAAGTAATCGGTGCACGAACATTTGACGATGGTTTCTTCCGAGAACTATTTCTCTCGAAACTACCACAACCGGTGCAAACCGTGTTGGTGACACTCCAGTCAGTCCCACTCGACGACCTGGCAGCTTCAGCAGATAAAATACTGGAGATATCCAGCAGACCCGTCTCCAACGTATATTCTATCTGTGACAAAACAGAGCGCCAGGATTCGGAGGTGACCAAGTTGTGCAACTCTGTGAAACGGTTGCTACGATCTCGAAGTCCTAGATCACGTAGCACTTCACAGAAACGCACCTTGGCGCATCGCAGCAAGTCGCGTGGTAGCCCTAAAACGAAACCCAACAGGGTGGAAAACCCTGAATGGTGCTGGTTTCATAACACTTACGGGGATGAAGCCAGAAAATGTCGTAAACCATGCCGTTTTAAGAAGGACACGAACTCGGGAAACGGTCACGCCGGCACGTGCTCACGGCAACCGTAGCCGGCGGAAAAAGCCGTTTGCTCTACGTCACCGACATTAAAACGAAAGTCCGCTACCTCGTCGACACCGGCGCAGAAGTTAGCGTTCTTCCAGCAACGACAAAGGAGCGTCATCTCGACCCATCCTTCAATCTTCAAGCAGCCAACGGCAAGGCAATCGCGACATTCGGGAGACGGTATGCCTACCTCAACTTAGGTTTACGCAAACCTATTCACTGGATTTTCCTCCTGGCAGACGTCTCTATGCCCATCATTGGCATAGATTTGCTGAACCATTACGATCTACTCGTAGATGCTCGCCGTCGACGACTGATAGATAACAACACAAAGTTATCTATTGGCGGCACCACCTATGTAGGTCCGAGTTTAGCCATCGTTAGGACTAAACAATCAGGCGACGCGTCCTACCAGGCAGTTCTGGAGAAATATCCAGAGTTACAACAACCGAAACACACTCTTCCGTGCATAACCAGCAATGTTATGCATCACGTCACAACCACAGGTCCACCTGTGGCATCCAAAGCTCGCCGTTTAGCCCCCGATAAGCTGCAAACGGCGAAAAATGAATTCGACCATATGCTCGAACTGGGCATTATCAGACCGTCGAACAGTCCTTGGGCATCGCCATTGCACATGGTGCCCAAAAAGGATAGCAACGACTGGCGTCCGACCGGTGATTACCGAAGGCTTAACGCCAAAACAACTCCGGACTGCTACCCTATACCCCACGTTTACGACTTGACCGCAACCTTATGCGGCATGAACATTTTCTCGAAAATCGACTTAGTCAAAGCGTACAACCAGATACCTATGGCAGCAGAAGATATCGCGAAAACAGCCATTATTACTCCTTTTGGCCTGTTTGAATTCCTGCGCATGCCTTTTGGTCTTCGGAATGCAGCACAAACATTCCAACGCTTTATGGACGACGTCTTCCGTGGTCTGAATTTTGTTCATGTCTACATAGATGACTGTCTAATTGCGAGTCCAGATAAGGAAACACACCTTAAACATTTGGACCTCGCATTCGAAAGACTCAAAAAACATGGCATCACAGTTAACTTACAGAAGTGTGAAATAGGAGTTGAATCACTCAGCTTCCTTGGGCATACCATTGACAACAAAGGTATACGCCCATTGAGAGATAAAGTGGCGGCTATCACAAACTATCCAGAGCCGACCACTGTGAAACATCTCCGCACTTTCAATGGCCTGGTAAGTTATTACCGAAGGTTTATCCCTAACTGTGCCTCTGTCATGAGACCACTCACAGATCTACTTCGAGGAACTGCGAAGTTCGTGTCTCTGGACAACGCGGCTAGACTTGCTTTCTCCAAAGTCAAGGAAGCCATTTCGAACGCAACCATGCTTATGCATCATGACCCCAATGCTCCTCTGAGTATTGCTGTTGATGCATCTGATTCAGCAATTGGAGCAGTTTTGCAACAGTTGACTGACAACCAGTGGCAACCGTTAGCCTTTTTCTCGAGGCGGCTGCAAGACGCGGAAACAAGATACAGTACATTTGGTAGGGAACTCCTAGCCATGTACTGTTCTGTACGCCATTTTCGACATTCTGTGGAAGGTCGTGATTTCATTATTTTCACAGACCACAAACCGTTAACGTTTTCCCTCAGCTCGGCGTCTGACAAATACTCCCCTCGTGAGTCGCGACAGCTGGATTACATTTCCCAGTTCACGTCAGACATCCGCCACATTTCTGGAGCAAACAACTCCGCAGCCGACGCACTATCTCGAATAGCTTCGATAAACTATATCGAGGGTATTGATCTCGTTGAACTAGCTCGGCGTCAAAAGGAAGACCTTGAGCTGCATCATGAGTTGTCGTCCACAACTCTCAAACTGCGACTTTGTCCTGTTGGATCAGACAAGGATGCAATTTTGTGCGATGTCTCTGCTAGTCAACCACGCCCAATAGTTCCGAAGAGTTGTCGACGCAACGTCTTCAATACGTTGCACAAACTCTCTCATCCAGGTGTACGAGCCACCATTAGGCTTATCGCACAACGTTTCTGCTGGCCTGGGATGAACAAAGACGTTAAGGAGTGGGCCCAGTCGTGCTTAGCTTGTCAAAAGTGTAAAGTCACGCGACACACGAAAAGCCCTTTAGGCTCATTTCTAGCCCCAGACATGCGTTTCGACCACGTCCATATAGATATTGTAGGACCCCTACCAGAATCTAATGGATGTACCTACCTTTTCACCTGTGTTGATCGTTTCACACGATGGCCGGAAGCAGTACCCATTAAAGATATTACTGCCGAAACAGTTGCTCGTGTTTTCGTCGAAAGATGGATCGCGAACTTCGGATGTCCATCCTACGTCACAACCGACCGTGGGCGCCAATTTGAGTGCGGACTATTTCACGCTCTAACGGCACTTTTAGGTTGCACTCGGTTCCGAACGACAGCCTACCATCCACAAGCAAATGGCATGGTAGAGCGTTTCCATCGACAGCTGAAAGCTTCCCTTTCAGCTACAAACATACCTCAGTGGACCGAGGCTCTGCCTCTAGTCCTACTAGGTATTCGTAACGCGTTGAAAGTTGATGCTGGATGCACTCCTGCAGAACTCGTCTATGGGACCACTCTTCGCCTACCAGGTGAGTTTGTTTCCCCTTCAACTTTCAAACATGTTTCCGATAGGGCATCTTATGTGACTAGGCTTACAAACGCAATGCGTTCAGTTAGGCCTTCTCCGATTAGACCGCAAACGACTGATGTTTTCGTCCACCCCAGTTTACAGAAGACATCACACGTGTTTGTTCGCCACGACGCTGTTCGTCGACCACTTGAACCACCCTACGACGGGCCGTTCAAAGTGATTAAGCGACATGAGAAATTCTATGTAATTGAGCGAGGCGGACGCGAAGATACTGTCAGTATCGACCGTTTGAAACCAGCTTATTTCGAAGGCAACCCCATTGTAAGTGACGTTTCAGCTCGCTACATCCGACCGACGGATGACTCAATTATCGAAATTCTCGACGATGTGCCTGGTAATGCACAGCTGCAACAACCAGCGGCGCAACAAAAAACACGATCAGGTCGAACCGTCAGGTTCCCAGAGTACCTGAAGTCATATTCAACTTAGCTATGTGTGTGCCAACCATTTTTTTTTGGAGGCACTATTTTTCTTATTTACCGGCACAAACCCTCGTACACTTTGCCTTTTTATATCAATTTTTATTTACCATGTAATAAAAACTAAAAAAACGGCGAAGATAAGCGTAAATTTTTCTTTTTCGACACGTTTATATATAAATAATTCCCATTTTTACGCAACGTTTTCGTGGTATTAAAGACTTTTATTTATATTCCAGGTGCAACGAGCACTGGACGGAACGTCGAAAGGAACAGATGACCGCGACCGACGTACAATTTCATTTATTGTATTTTATTTATTTAATCGCCACGACACCCTAGAATAAGGTTCAGACAACCAGGGGCCACCTCACGCAGTGAGCCCATCGGAGAGTTTTACCAGTGGAGAAACCACTGGGTTTTTACTTCCGGCTGGTATCGTCTTAGGGTCCTCACGAACCCACTAGGGGGGGAGTGATCTGTAGCGTCATACACTTCCCCAAAATCAATAGCCTAGGGTTTGACGACTTCGACATTGATGCTGACCTTGATAGTTTAACTGGACTCGCTAAGCTGAAGGCATCCGGTCAAGCATCCTCGCCATTTGGCACGCTGTCGTGTTACGTTGCATTGCTCGTATTCGACTCTCTAGCCAGTTAGTTGGAACGCATCGGTATTTTGGCATAACCATCCAAATATACTATTCCATCCGACTACGCTATCGTGTTCTTCCTTGGTCTCGTATTCGTGGGTATATAACAAGTTCGAATAATTAGTGATTGGTCTTTGCGTCTGTCAAGTTCGCATCAGAACAAATCCTAAAAGATAAGGAGTTAGACACCCTAAGGTTGGCAAGAGAAATCCTAAGATTTCATAAGCCCTGTTGGCTGCAAGGCGACAGTGAACAGAGGCTCCTAGTGTATCAATTAGTGTAACTCCCAGATCTTGTTCCATGCTAGAGTGACAGATATCTGTTTCGCCTAGAGAGTGAGGACTGGGACTGCCTTTATGTTTGTCAGCTATCATAATTCGACACTTCTTCGATTTGAGAGGAAGCTGGTTTTCTGTAGTCTAAATAAGGATTTTCGTAAGGTCCTCCTGGAAGATCAAAACATCCATTGGTTCCTGTATTTCCCTCCAGATCTTCAGATCATCGGCATATAATGGCGAATGTGAATTAAGGACCCCTGGTAGGTCACTGATAAAAGCAAGAAACAGTAGTGGGCCCAGTATGGAACCTTGAGGCACGCCACTCAGCATCGGGAACCAATCAGATAGGAGGAGCCGACTCCAACTGACTGAACCCTGGTGTACAGATAATCTCTAAGCCAGATTAATAATTTTCCGTGTACACCCATGAGCTGGAGTTTCTTACAAAGGATATTATGATTTACCCTGTCAAAGATTTTAGAAAAGTCAAGTAAACCAATATGTACAGGCTTTTTCTTCTCGACAGAGTGTGCCCACTTGTTCCAAGCGATCAACAAGTCGGTGTTACATGACCTTCCTGGTAGAAAGCCATGCTGACAGTCTTCTAGGATTGACTTCTGAAGTAAGCGATCACGTAGTGGGCCATTTATGACTCTCCATGACCTTCGCAACTGAAGAGATGAACTGCAGGGGGAGGTTCCTAGGAGTTTGCAAACACTCTTCCATTGGTCAAGGTCATGTTCTTCACGATCAGTCATTAGGGAGGAGCCACGTTCCTGAACTTTGAAGTGTATGAGTGATCCGAGATTGAGGTTATGGTCCGTCTTTTGGAGCTTATTCCAACTTGTGAATACAGACTCAGATTTCTGATGAGCCTTTTGCGAGTGACTCGAAGACCTGAGGTGCCAGCTATGGGAGTTTTCGTGATGATTAAAAGAGGCTGGTGGTGAAATGCAGGTGGCTTCCGCCCTGAGTTACGGGCTGTGGGAGCAAGATCTGCTTTTTTCGGAGCGTTTTTCGCCTGAGTGGGAAGGGCAAGGTTCAGCTTATGGTTCGGCTTCTCATTAGGCTGAGTAGTCGTTACTCCGTCAGGCTTGCGATCGTTACTTAATGTTCCGTTTTTAACTGAACTGATCTGCCTACATTTCTTCAGGCCTTTCTTCCGGCGCTTATCAGGTGTGAGATTCCCATTCATCACTGAGGGGATCGGTTCCAAAGGCATTCTCACGGGGAGACAGACCGTGACAGTGATGAATTCGCTACTTCCCTTACTGCTAACTCGATGGATCTTTTCATGGCCATGAGACTTCTTTAGATTGAGGCTGGTTGTATAGAGATCTCAGCCGTAGGGTGGTCGGAGTTCTGTCTCATCAGTTCTAGGCCTATTTCGTACTTACTTTTTGACCTGCAACATGGACAAAAATACCAATCACCATCAAAAGGGCTATTAAGCAGTGCCTCATAATAGCCAGATGGCTGGCTGGAATCGCAGGAGCAGTGAGTCCATTGGCAGCAAAGCTTGCAACCCATCGCCTTAGCTGAGAAGCTGACATTTCTGCGACAGACTACGCAGACATACTTTGAAACTATCATTAGACTGTACAAAGGATAGAAAAATGTTCGTTCAAGGAGTTATGAACCTCAACACAGTGAATACAACAAGCTAATCAAAATTTGTCATACCCCACCGTCCTTTTTGAAAAGCTCAGGTGGTTGCTGTATGGAATTGGCTGAAGTATACCTAATATACTCCAAATAATGGGATATTTTGTTGTAGGAGTTTTAAATTACCAACAACTACCCTTTGAAGGCAAGTGGTTGGTGTATTTCTTTTTTATGAAGTCTATATCTAGATACATAACAATGGCTCTGATCCCGTAGGTTTCTAACTTTCAGTGAGTACCGGTGGGTTTTGTAACATTGTTGTGCACCGAGAATTGTCGATTCTCCTGTATTATGCTTGCTACTGGATTTTCCTTTTGTTGTTTAATGAGTAATCTGTATTTTTAAGTAGGACATCCCAAGCTTTTGAGAATGCTGCAGTCTCAGTGGACATAATGACTCTACAGACGACTTTAAAAATCCCACTGGTTAGTGCATGAAAGGTCTTAAGTTGTAATCGGTTTATTTGTTCAGCGACCTCATCAATCAGGATAATCTTGTTCGCGTCTTAGTTCAATTACACAAAATCCTCATTGTGTTCATTGTATCACAGAGATGTTTTAGTTCGAAACTTGTATGCTGTATCGAAATATACTTCTCTATACTTCATTTATATTAGGAGGTTTAATATGTAAGTGTGGTACGGCACAAACCGTACCCAGACCGCTTAGTTGCTCTTCAGCTGCACCCAGTACAATACCGGAGGATGAGGGGGGATATGATCATGATGTACCACATCACGCATAATCCCCTCCATCCTAACGGATCCCTTCCAAGCTTTAGTCGGAAACGCGACCTGACGGGTCACCTGTTAAGAGTAGAACGCGAGAGAGCACGTACAAAGATCCGTGCTAACTAATTTGCGGTTAGAATTTGTCAACTGTAGAACTCCCCCTCCCCACCCTTCAGCAGTTGTTACAGCCCCATCCCCCGATACTTTAAAAGGGGGTTGGACACACACCTCGAGTCCTACGGTGCCAATGTGCTGTACTCGAGAAACTTTCCCCAGATCAGATGCAGTAATAATACCTTGAGACCAGATTAATTAATTAATCGTATCCCTATCCTTTCGGGTTTTACAGAACCGGGAAAGTAATTGTGACCATTCAAAACTCAGAACGTGTTCCAATCAGAGAGACATGGAACCCAAGGAACCGCAGTTCGCTAATTCTACAACACGAAGTTTGAAGTTTGATGACCAAAAACAGTACCGTTCATCTCATGGTTGGTTTCTGTTGCTAGCTGAATCACCAGATTCAAACCATTCCATTCTGGTGCCAACTTATTCCGGTGACTGGTGTTATGTCTCGACTGTTTAAGTCAGACTTCTTCACCCATATTGAACAGTGTTCTCTATTGCTCTTCGTCGTACTGTTGTTTCTGCCTATGCCACTCTTTATCAAGTTCATCCACAGCGTAGCTATGACACCTCGCAATATCTTCTCTCAGGCCTATTACCATTTCTGAAACCATCAATGGATCATCCAATTGTGTGTCGATCAGGGTGTCACTGGACTATCATAGCTCAAATTTTGTTTATGCCAGGTGGCTGACCGGTGGAGAGATGTATACCTCCTCTTTCCTCCAGTAAGTACTTTGGTAGCAAAACATCCCACGTCGTTTATTGTCCGGGATTTGTGGGTGTGCGAAGAAGCAATTTTTCGGCTCTGTTGGTTATTTCAACCAGTCCATTGATTCCGATTTCAGATTCTTTGTCCAAGGATAGGAGGCTGCGAGCTTGTGTTATTCCCTTCCAGTAGATTCCTGTGTTTGTCCAATCCCCTTTTGAACGGGACAATTGATGATGCAGACAACACTTCTTCTAAGAGTCGGTCCCAGGCATTGATTACTCAACGCGAGAACCAGTACTCTGCGGAGACTATGTTCGTTCTTTGCTCTTTAGTCTCCTACTTTGTCCTCTGAAGTATTCCAACCTAGTGAGAAGAAAAAGATAAGATTCATTAGGTCCAAAGTCATTTCTTGGAATCGTGTACAGCATGACCAGGTCTCTCCTCTGTCCACGATAGGACAAGAGGAGGAGATTCAACTCCTTATTTCGGTCTTCATAGTTGAGGCCAGCCATTGCAGGGATCATACGAGTGGTTACCCTCCGAACCCCTCCTAGAAGGTTTGCGTCACCTTTCAAGAAAGGGTTAACCGCCTGTGCAGATCCAACTAGGGACGTGTAAAAGATGGTGAACATGTCACCACTCACCTTCAACTGAGGCTTCTGGATTGACCATCCAGTCCTCCGACGGGCCGCCAGGCTATTAGCTTCCATATTCACTTTCCATATGTCGGGTCTAGCTGGGGCATCGGCTTGATACAAGACGTCTGCCGTGAATCTGAAGACGATCATTGCCATGTCATTTTTAACAAAAGGTGTTGGGAGCCAGTGAGCTGCCTTAACAATCCGTGAATGCGTGAAGGAGTAGCGACGTTTCTTTTATAGACGAACCACGTTTATTCGAGCTCCTAAACATCAATGTTTTTCAGACATTTCGAAACCACCCGTGACTGTTTTTCTTACCGCTGTATGACTCGACCAAACATTGCGATTACTTAAATACACCATACGGACACTGAGTACCAGGCCCTTCAGAAATATGCGCGTTGGTCTCTGAAGTTTGCAGAAGTATTTATGAAACCGAGGGGCATGGTCTGAGATTCATAAAGTCCAGCTGGTGTGACGAACCTGCTTGCCTCTGCAGGAACAGATCCGTTGGTCATGGTATATTGTCATTGTTTCTATTGTCCCTCACTCTAAGTCCGGGTTGTGCTTGACAGAAATTCTGCGAAAATGAGACTGGTTGGTTCTGAAAGTACGTTTCCGAGCCAACGTTGCGGGCCCAATAGCCTGAGCTATAACAAGTAGTTACCTCGAAACTTTGGGCTGTAACCTGACTGTCTCCTGTGTAGACGGAGAAGCCCGGTATTATGAGGCAAGTTCAAAGGTCTTGTTTCTTGCAACCTCTCAATTATCTGGCGATTGATATGCTGTGGCCAGGCAATATTTACTGAATTTCGTGTCGAATATTTGTTCTTCTGGGGAAACGGTGACAGTGAGATTACTTTCACCTACGATCAATAAAGATTTCGCAAATGTTGGGAGCTACGAGAGTTAGCTCACGTTGAACTTTAGGCAGTTCCATATTGGCTGAGATTAGTTCAAAATCCACGCCAACTAGGTACTAGGTCTATGGAAACCAGTAGGAACAAAAGCGGGTGAGTAGCGTTCACTTCCTGAGTGTAAGACCCTTTCCTGAAAACGACTTACAGTACTGTTAACACCATGTAGCTTTGTGGATACCAAAACTGTGTTGATGGTGGGAAACATGACTGCTTACAATCATGGACAGGAAGCTGCCCGATATGTGCTGTCGTGCGCTGCTGGTCAAATAAGAGGATTTTTCATGATGGCGTGTTGTCACTTAATCCTTGGTTTGTTCTGCGACTGCCTTTTCAAGTTTGAGCTCCCCAAACGAAGTAATGTACAGTCATAGAAACGAATTCATGTTTAGAACTTGGTTAAATTTTTTATGGATACTGCGATGGAAATCCAGAACAAGTTTCGAGAAAGTGTCTCTCGTGATGGTAATAACGTTTTACAACATAATGCAGATCTTTTACCCTTAAAATCGCTTTTATATTTCATTGCAGCGTTACTAGATCGTTTCATGAGTCCCAAAGCGGACTGACATATAGACATCTAGACAGATTTGTGCACCGAAGTTGGTTAAAGTTGTTTGTGTGCACATCTGTGTGCAGTTGGAACGCCTTCATTTAACATGTTGAAAACTATTCCATATAGGTAAATTTTGCGCTAACCATACGTTTCGTATGCCTTTTATCGCCTTGCCTACGTCAGCCCATGATGAACACCAACCTGAAAACAATGAAGAAATCCCCACAGAACTCTAAACTGAATTGATCTTGAGCTTACTAGTGATTTGCCTCGACAACTGGTTCCTTAAACTTCAGTGGGAAGTCGTGACTGGTGGGGCCAACCAAGCCAAACATGAGGGTAGTTACCGAATGACGGCATTCGACGGAGGTCACACTATATTGTGAACTGGCTTGGGAATATGGACCGTTGGATCCCTACTCAGTGGTGACCCAGTGGCCACGGAACCTGAAGGGCCTGGGTTCGAACCCAGGAACGTTCATCAGTGTTCGCTGCCGAGTCCCAAACTGGGATGAAACAGCTGTCCAGCACTCCCAAGTTTCCAATTTTTCTCCAACCGATGTCGGTTGACGATGAACACCGACCTGAAATTTGAAACTCGTGTCTTCACTTTGATACAGATATTGACGGTAGATTTTGCACGTGACTTCATTCAACAGACGGTACCGTATCGCTGCGTGGTATACTGAGTAAACCATCTAACATGGAATTTCCCTCTGCCAGTAAGCATGACATTCCATGGCTGAAATTCACTCGTTTGCCGCCCCTCACAGTCACGAAATATGGAAGTCTTTCTGTTTTTGGGTATGTTCAAACATGTGCACACACTGAAGTACTCTTCAGTCCATTTAGGTCTCATTTTCCGATACTTTTCAAGTAGAGCTAGTCTGATTATAAGTCTGAGTGAGGCGAAAATCTTTCATTACATCACCATGCGTAGATTCCGTGATCAATCCGGAATCCACACAAGTGGTATTCGAAAACATCTACTTGTTGAAACGGACCCAACTTATAAGTTTTATTTAACAGACGTATCATATTTCATCTACAATGAATACTTTCTGCACCAAGAACACTATGGTATATCTTGTTTTTGTGGAGCTATTTGGGTATAAGAGCGAGGCTACATAATAATACGGTAGAGCTTGAGATATGGGTTTGCAGCTGTCGTGCCTGGAAAACCAGGTTGTGAATTTCTGTTTTTTAAGCTGTGTATGATGGGGGACGGACTCCAGTACGGACTAGGTGTGTGAAAGTTAAGTGGAAAGAACTATTATAATGGGTAGTTTACATTTTCACCCCGATGGTGTCATTCCAGCGCTTCAAGAATGTTGGCAGATTTCATGCCTACCAGACTATTCACTGTTGTAACGTAAGACGGTATGGGGGAAACGTAAGAACCATTTCTGGAAATAGGGTTAGCCCAATATTTTTGTTTTGGAACGCACATTTGTACTGGAGGACACGTGGCGTCGGAGTAACTTACTATTGGTAAAGCTCAGTATGAAAATAACACAATAAATTGTTGTGGATAATCAGGAATCAGAGGCCCAATGAAAATGGCTGCGAGCCAAGCCCACGGTATGTGAACGATTGAAAGCATCTAACTGCAAACTGCAGGAGTATGAAGCAGGTTCTAAACCTACATCACACTTCCCGAGGTGATGCAACTTGAGCAGCAGGCCACAGAATCACTGAGGAAAGTATCCAAGTGCTAACCATATTCAACTTCACTAATAACACGGTCGAAAGTGGTAGGCAGAAAGCAGCTGCGTTTTTTGCAGAAGCAGTGCGCAACTGCTCACAGGCTGTTTTGATGGCGGAGATCAGAGGGCACTGCTATTGATGAATGTTAAGGTTTACGGGTCAGTGTAAGAGGCTGGAAGTATCCAACCCCCAGTGGTGTCTAACCTCATAAGTTACGAGGTAAGTTGAGCGGCCTCATTCTTCATCTAGACAAACCAAGTAGATGTGGTCAGTATTCTGGATTCACTATGCGAGTGATGCATCGGAAAAGCATAAAAACGCGAAAAACCATGGGAGCGGAGAGACTGCATCAGATGATATGACACTTCACGAAGGGCTATTCGACTGTTTGGGCTTTCTGATAAGCTCTGGAAGGTCAAACCAAATGTTTGTGGGTGATTGTAGGTGAAGTGGTCACGTACAGTGACTTGAGGTCCTTTAAACTTGCAGGACAGAACAATCCAGCATAATCCTAGGTGAAAGTAACGTGGAGGAGTGTGTAATTTTTCGTCGTATGAGTCTGATTTGACTTGATTGTTAGTAGGAATAATAATAACAGTCGATTTCTTCCTAACAGTATGCATGGTGCAATATAGAACCCTCGCACGCAACATTTGAGCACTGCCACTTTAAGGACAATAGTTTCGTTAATATAGGAGTGAAACCCGTACGTTGGGGTAGAATGTTATTCCACTTTACTGATTTATTAATTTTATCACACAGCGTAACAGTATTATTCACTGGCCTACGTCCGAAATGTAATCCAGTGAGAAACGCTGTTACACTGTGTAATGAATCTGGTAAATCAATAAAAACGGCACGGCGCCTTTGGATGAAATGGTCATTGCATCTGAATGATGTTAACAACAGCAGCACTCAGGTCAATAACGTGAAGCAGCCAGCTGGTTATGGATTGGAATCCGGTTTACGATGGATAATCAGTGTCAACGAGAGTGTAACTCTAATGGTGGAGGTTCATTCAGCCAGTGTAAAGATGTGCACACCAAACTAACTGCCCAGCGGTTACGGCTGTCGACTGACCAGGTAATGGTTCGGCGTAGCAAATGATTGCGAGATTGTGAAGAAACATAGGTTGGCTGGGTGACATTCATTTGGTCTGTCCGCGGGATGGGTTGGGAAATGAAATCTGACACTTTTCTTAGCATGGCTGTGTAAACATGTGATGGTCACATGGGCTTCGTACTGGCCCTGCATCCATTGGGCAGGCTGTTGAACCGGCTGTCCGGTGTTTCACTTAGCCTACGTGGGTGCCCAGTGCCGCTGGCATTACATTAACTAGTGGTATCTGTAGTGTATGTGGTTACCCATCTTGAATGCACATGCCACATATGGGCTGGCGTTGAAGTGCTTTAGCCTACTATTAGTCCATGTATTTTAGTGGTCTGGTGGAGGTGGGGTGTCTGTGACTACGGCTCGGTACATCTATGGACCGCGCAACTCCTACTGGGGACATGGCAATACCTACAAATTTAAGCTGTAACGCTGGGGTGGCGTATGCGATTGTTCGTAAGTGGATGGGTAGGTGACTGGATCTTCACGGCGAAGGTAATGTCTGTACTTCTACTAGGTAAGGTGGTTGTTTGTGGCTGAGTTCGGCGCAGTAGCCAGTTTATCTGCAGAGCGTTTTGTTGCTTAAGTTGCAGACTGCCCAACACAACAGGAGTTATTTGCATTCGAGCCACCTGTGCAAACGCGAATTTGACGAGGTGCTAAGTCTTGCGTTGTTTTCACCTTAGTGCAGAGTGCGGACATGGTGCTACATTTACCAGACGACAGCTTTCTGGGGTAGTTGAAGCTGTTGAATTTCAACAGCGTGGGACAGTTTTATCTACCTGAGTTTTTGGGGGGACAGATAACCTGTCATTCGGCCGAAGATGTATCGCATGCTTAAAGACATAATGCCTTCAGCTGTTGGATCAGTACGTAGTGCGGTAGAATGAATACAATAACAGATGGAAGGTAGTTTTATTCTCATATAAAGAAGTAAACACGAGCGACACCGATCAGTAGGCAGCATGACGCTAAGAATATATGGAGGAACACAATTATTGCATTGTCCTTTGTAGTATATAAAGTTGCTGAAGTCTACGATAATATCAGGGTTATCTATGAGTTATGAAACCGGCAGGGATATATTATATGCAGCCACACTTCTGCTGTTCATGAATTCAGAGTGTTGCCACCGTTTCTACCGATTATAGGTGGCATGAAAGCCCGACAGAATTTCACGGTGGCATCACGAACAGCTAATATAGCTAGGCCGTTTGCAAAGTCCGCACTGTGGTCTCTACTGCGTCAATTCTTCTGCCAGTAACTTTACTGGCCAGGGGGGGAGGAGACTCCTTCTATATGGGATATCAGCAAGCGTCCACATGGTCATGTGACCAGGGCAGAAGCCCAACTTCGAGCATCTCAGGCCCCTTAGGCGTAACATTTTACAGCACTATAGATTCGTTTCACTAAAAAATTTCTTATGGCGCATAGAAATTGATGTTAGAAAAGTTACTACCCAAACGGTGATGAACTGTACACAGACTACCGGTGTGTTTAGCGCCAAGGTATGCCACACCATTAAGGAAGCACGATTAGGGTATTTCGCCCTGCAGTTTATCCTAACCTGGTTTCGTGGAAAGATCAACTTCAACGGTTGTTACTTAATCCAACAGGCTTGCTAGTGTAATGGAAAATTGATCTGAAAATCCCTCTTAATCATCCTATTTGGTTGTTTGACTATCTTCTTTGACCTTTTACTCAGTATTTGCCTTTGTATGAATGGGGCTTATCATGAATGTTTCACTTTCCTATTATGTGACGCTGGACTGCTGACAGCGTGATGTTGTTTTACTGGGCCCGACATTTTGTTTTGGTTCAACTTACGTCTGTGCTGTAATTTGACTGCTTGTCTCTTGACTGTCCACTGGAAACGTTTATTTGTTGATTTGATTCTGGTAGACAGAGTTTTGATCCCTTTCGTCGGGAATATTCCTATTGACCGACAGGTATTTAACAGTTGTATTTGTTTAACCAGTTTTTACCGTATAGTACGTATTTGCACTCGAGAACGTTTTGGACTGTATAGTTACCCAACCGCACTGTTGAGGTTCTTTCGCAATTTTGATATAGCTTATTGTTGCTTTGATAGTACCACAGATTTTGTTACGAATCTACTATTGAATTAATACAAACCGTGTTTTGATATTTTGATCGAACCTTTGACTGTACGTCACTCGCGGAAGTTCGGAAGCTATACAGTAGAACGCAGGAACTAGTCAGATTCACGTCAGCTGGCACCGCCTAGTCATTTCCCGCCTTCAGGCCGAGATTATTGGATTCTGGTCGCTACAGCTAGAATGGGGTCTTATGCTAATCATCACCAGTCCCCAATTTTTGAAAGTATAAATCAGTGGCCCTACGGAGGTGCATGTATCAGTGTCTGCAGACAATCCACGGGACTTGATGATCTCAGGAGAATGAGACTACGGAGAAAATTGTGGTGAATATCATGAGAAATTAAAGAAAACGATTGGATAAGTACGAGACAGCATCATGGATTCAATCAGCAGAAAGTGATACTTTGCTAAATTTGGATGCAACAGCCAGGATCGTACCGTGGGTATCAGTCTAATACTTAGCGCTGATGGATAGATCTGTCAGCCGTGCTGTTATGTGGTAGCCTCACTAACTCGTACCTTACATCCGGGATTACCGAAGAAATTCAGCGGTAAACCGGGGATTCTTCTCAAAGTGTCAAACAGATTCACGTATGACAACTTCGAAGTCACCCAGTTGGAATAGTAGACTTTAGTGTGCTCAACACCAATAGATACTAGATATAAAGCTGGTTCAGCCACTTTAAAAGGGGGGTCGGTGGTGATGCACGGGGGAAAGTTAAGATGTAATGCATGACGCATGCTCTTGACCTGAAAGCTGAGGCTTCGTACAACCGTTAACACTGTGTCGGTAGTGTTCAAACTCTTCGCTGATTCATATCAATTTATGGCCAGAAGATTGACCAACGAAAAACCTCTTGTCTGTGAAGCTTTTTTGGATGAGAAGTGAAAGATACATTATGCATCGCAGCCAGCAAGGAGTGAATAATAACAGATAATAATTTGTCCTTTCAGGACTCCTCTTACCCCGAAACAAATAAGGCTTTCTCGTGAGAAGAACGCCTTTTAATACCACGGACGTCAAACTCAATGAATAGTGAGATACAAAACTTCTGAAAAATCAACTTTAAGAAATCCTTTTCGTGTAAAAGAGACCTAGGACCCAAAGGATAGTTACTGACTTCCTACAGCAAAATGACTTCCAAAGGTGACTGCTAACTGTACTCATCAAACTTCTGCCCTGCAGCCTCGTCCCATGCACCTGTCTAGCCTTTTTCTCCCATTCCCTTCAGACACCTAAAAGGGCATGAGCCACAAGAAGACCTTTGGTCGTTTCAGAAGTTTATGGCTTCCTAACTAAGTTCATCCACAAGTTTTAAATAAAAATCCACAAGAAACACTTACCTCATAGAAGCTAAAAGCAGATTAGAACTGTCGACTAAGTGGGGAGAAACAGGCTTCAGAAGTGAAGAAATTATTAGTTTTTTATATTTGAATAGGAGTGTAGCTTGTTTAAATTCACAATCACGAGTGACCCTGCACCAATGACAACGCACAAAACACTGATTTAAATGTCCGGAGTATGTGATAACTTAGTATTTGAAAATCCACTATATACCATTGATCAGAAAGAAATACTTCAAGCATTAGCAGATGCTGGTTTACTCAATAATGAAAAGCTTATCCTGGAAGTTGTGAACCAAGCTATTAATTTCGCGAAGACGGAGAACTTCAATTTTTCTCATCTATGCGCACTTGTTTCAGTAATAGACAGAGTTATGAAAGAGCTTTCAAGTATGAAATTTAGCAGTTTCCAACTGATTAAAAGGCTCACCATATGACGATATGCAAGGCGTATTGGGTGTAGCAGACAAAATGATGTTGAGTTATTCTATTCAGGTAATAAAAAGTGTCAGTTTCATTACGCAGTATTTGTTCAGAGACCTCCACATTGTATCGAGCTATTTTCGATTTCTGGTTCGTCAAAGTCCGTTGAATTTCTTGTTGATATACTGTTCAGACACTGGAAACTTTACAAGTTTGCATTAGCACCAACTGCCCGCCTGGTGCCCCAAATAATCTATGACGGGAACAGTAAGTTAGTCCTTACTGTAAAAGATAACCTTGAAATAATCAACCCTATGAAAGTCCAGTTTTTCTTGAATGCGACCACTGAAGGAGTTGCTGCTACTTTTTTTTGTTAACGCTTTCCAGTTATTAACCAATCTATGGAAGAACTGGTACCCCACTTGAATGTGATTCAACCGCGGCTTTTGAAACTATCTTGATGCCTTGAAAGATGAATTACTAGTAACGAAGCAAGTAAATACGACAAATCAATACTTAAGTCATCATTTAAAATGCAGAGAGCTGAATTTAGATCACCCGTTTTCCTGTGTTATGGCAAGGGAAAACGCTTTACTCTTGCAAATCGCTCTTCGTAAGGAAGGTGTGCAAGACTTACAACTGATTTAGAGGCAACCCCTGGGATTCGTTCAAGAGTATCTGCTTCATTCTTGAGTGATGAACTAACCTCCTGGATTATCATTATTTCTCACTTGAGTTCCTAGTGGGATATAAGGCTTCACTAGCACACCTCCATTGCACTCCCTTCTCTATAGTCTTCTCAACCTGGCTCCACCACTGCACACAAGCTCTCATTTCTTCCCCACACCATTTTACCCATGTCATCCTCGCATCGAACGCCCAACTCGTCGTTTCCCCTTTGGGTTCCACTCGTCGGCCTCGCCTCACGCGTGATGTCTCAGAACGGTTTTCTCAGTGTAGGCCCAATCCAATCCATCTACACTTTCTTATGCAGATTTGTTGGGCGATAGATTCTTGGTTGGTTCGTTTCCACCCAGTCAGAGTGAGTTCCTTGTTGTGTATTCTTACTATTCTGACCATCTGTCTGATCTTCAGTGTTAGTATCGAGTGAGGAGCGTAGGCGGCAGTTGTTCATGATGTATGTCTGTACTTTGTTGGAAATGCTTTCCGTCACGCTCCAAGTCTCTCAACCATGACATAGAAGCACTGACTCACTTGACTGAATTAGTGTTGAAAATTCAGTTCTTGTTCACGCTTTATACTGAGTGCAGTGCAGTAGGTCTCCACACTGATTTCAGAATAATCAAGGCCTATCTTGCTGTCTTTCCGATCTTGGTTTTCGCGTCCTCATGTGTGCCCCCACCTGTAGTTGAAATGATGCTGCCTGCGTAGGTAGGTGAAAGAGACAACTTCCTTTAGATTTCTTCCGTTGAGGGTGATTGGTGCTTGTTGTTGTTGGTTGGGCATTTTCACCACCTCTGTCTTCTCTAAGTTCACTTGAAGTCCTGTCTTCGCTATCCTGTCTCTTCTGTCAACTTGTTGGTTTTTTTTGAGTTTGTGCAACACTAGACATAAATCATCATCTACAAAATCCAAATCCTCTAAGGTCTTGCCATCGGTCCAGTTAGCGTATGCCCATAACCTCGCTCCTCACGGTTTGGTGCATGATTCAGTCTAGTCGAACGCAATCAGGAAGATCATCGGTGGTAGTAGGCAGTCTCGTCTTAATTCTGTCTTCACTTCAAAGCCATCACTGAGCTGAGCTTTTCATTGTGAATCACTTGGGATGTGGCGTCTTCATATAGCCGCTGAATGGGATTGATAAAGGTTTATGGCATTCCGTAGTGTAGAAACAGCTGCCAAATTACTTGTTGGTCGACGCTGTCGAAGGCCTTTTCAAAGTCCATAAACTTGGGGTAGAGAGTTGATTGCCATTCTATGTTCTCTTCTATGCTGATGCGTAGCGTTGCGATTTGATCCGCATATGATTTGTTCTTCCTGAAGCCAGCCGGCCAGCCTGTTCCGGTCGTAACTTCGAATCCAGTGCATCTTTCAGTCTCTCCAGGATGATGCGGCTCAATATTTTCCTTGAGGTGGGCTTCAGCATGATTCCTTTCCAGTTCTTGCAAAGACTTAGGTCTCCCTTCTTTGGAAGTTTGACAAGATAGCCCTTCCAGTCAATCAGCAGTTACCTTTCCTTCCTCGCAAACCTTCTGCAGTAGTGGTCTAAGCATGTCCGCTGTTGCCTCCGCGTCTGTTTTCAGTGCTTCTGGCGGAATTCCATCTGGTCCTGCTGCTTTTCCAGATTTCAGCAACTTCATGGAGTTCAGCTTTTGTCGGAGGGCTTGTGTTCACTGGTTATTTTGTCGCTGGGCTGCTGGTGGTATTTCTGAACGAGTTGCAGGTAGTGTAGGTGGTCGATTCAAGAGTTTTTTTTTGAAGTGGTCACCATACTGTTACCTTTGTTTCTCCTCTTCGGTAACTAGGTTTTCTTCACTGTCTCTCATGGGTTTCGTCTGCGTTGATCTCTTCCCGGATAGATAGTAACCTGGTTATTTGATATAGTGTTGTCAGGTCTCTTCTACCAGTAGCCTATTCTGCTTCACTTGCCAGTGTGTCGTAGAAGGGTCTTTTGTCTTTTAGCGCACTCTTCTTCACTTCCTTGTCCAGTGAAGTGTTTTATAGGTTGCGTTCAGTTCTTCTTTTTGTTGTTCATCCTTGCACTGCACTGGTTTGTCTTCTGCTTCACCATCTTTCTCTCTCTCCTCTATCAGTTTCCATGTGTCCTTTGAGATCAATTCCTTGTCCTGTCTTTTCTTCCTCCCTAATGGGGTTATGTAGGTTTCTTTCCCCATCTCTTTCACAGAGTTTCAGTGTTCTTCCAAGCAGGTTCCTTCAAGGATGTTGCTCGATATCTCCAATTTTGTTCTGATGGCTGAATTACGTTAAGATGTCCTTTGCAAGTTCGTCCTTCAGTTTCTGTTCTGGGTGTTGAACTTGAACCAACTTCTTTGAAAGCTTTCAACTTGATTTGGAAGGTTCCTTGCACTAGATGGTGAGTGATGTGAACCTACATCTGCTCCCCTTCTTGATCTTGTGTCCAGTAAGCTGCGTCTCCACTTCCTTCACATTGAAACGAAGTCGATCTGAATTTTAGTGTGTCCTGGTGTCTGGTAAAATCCATGTCGCTTTGCGAATATCCTTGTGTTTGTGCACACTGCCTCCAATGACCAAATAGTTGAATGCCCAGTAGTTTTCAAACAGTTCTCCATTATCGTTCATTTCACTGAGCGCTTCTCGACCCATGATGAGTCCTTTTCGTGTGTTGTCCGCTCCCAGTTTGGCATTCATGTCACCCCACACATTAGAATTTTGATGTCACTAACTTGGTTGGGGTCTTGTCCATTACTGATTGCAGTTGTCTTTAGAATTTCTCCTTCGCTTGATCTGCATTTTTGTAGGTGCATAGCATTGTATGATTGTGACTTTCCTTCTTTTTGTGTTGAATCATGCTGTCATGATCCTGCAGGAGGAGATTGGTTCCCACTGCATGAGAGCCTTCCATGCTGTTGAGGACATCATGATAACCACTCAAAAACACAGTGTGCTCGTGGTTGTCGTCTGGGTGACAATATCTGAGTAGAATATTGACTCCCCAGTTGACAGGTTGTAGAGTCCACTTCCATTCCATCTGCTTTCGCAGATTCCCAGCATAGCACTTCTATGACATAGTTTCTCATCTCTTTTGCAATCTGGGCAGCCTTGCTAGATTCATACATGCTGCGGACATTCCATGTCCCCATCCGTACTTTCGCTTTCGTCGCGAGAAGATACATCGGCCGACTGGCTTCCGGAAGGCTTTCACCAACCGGTGTCGTTTTGTTCCTTCGATTCCAGCGAGGAATTAGTTTGTTTTCATTTGTTATCACTTCTTTGTGCTTTGGAGTTTTTTTAGCTGTTGGATTGGTTTTCCGGGGTAGGGTTGCTAGCTCTACGCCCAACCTTCTCTCTTTACCCGGGTTTAGGACCGGCTAGTAACTAGTGAACTAGTTAACCACCTGGATACAGTACTACAAATGAGGTTCGCATGAGTGGAGTATGGGCGCGTAAACATAGTTTCCCCAAATCATTCGAGTGTGCGACGAAGCGAGCAAAGCATACAAAACGTTGTGTCTGCAGAAGCACTTATATTAGAAGTGTTTACGTCATGCCTTAAGATAACCCCTAGACTCATAAACTTCTGGACCATAGTTGTTGCGATTCTCCCTGAAGGTGGGCACCCAGTCAAATTTAATCATTATAGGAAAATATTTTAGTATAAACAGGCTACAATTATATTAAAATATTTCCTATAGTGCCTAGATCATCTTGTTCGCGAACCCGAGGTATTAGTTAACAACCATTCGTTGAGTAGCCATCAGACAAGTTATATCAAATGGACATTACCACATTTTTCTTGGAATTGATTTCCAGGCTCAATCATTTAAATCATTCAACCAGTTCTTCACTATCAACTAAGAGCATGGACGTATCTTCATTACTATGGATGGTTATCTGTAACTTGATGTCATCAGAATATAGCAATGATGATGACCCAAGTATTTTTTATATTTCATCAAAGTAAAGAACGAAGGGGAGAGGCTCAAGTATATTCCCCAGGGAAGACAGGTCGCCACTCATATAATATCCCACTGACTTTTAATCTTTGCATTCTTTCGTGTAAGTAGTCTCTAATTCAAGGGTGAATTACAATGTCAACACCGAATATGGGAAGTTTTTTGAATAGCCCTTTGTCAAAAAACTTCCTAAAGTCAGCAAACGCCAAGTTCACAAGACGTTTGTTGTCTCTAGCCTCACTCTAGTCCTCCCTTGTCAGGAGTGGGTTTTCCAAACAACAGCGTCAAGCCCAGAAGTCATGTTGCTCCTGCTTTTATAGGTTATGTGGTTATAAGTGATTGAGTATCTCACCACGTATTATCTTCTCCATTATGTTAACCACGGTACCAGTGGAAATAACAGGTCGGTAGTTGGTAACCAGTTGTCAATCACCTCCCTTAAACACAGGACTTATAGCGTCCTTCCAGTCTTTAGAAAACTGTGTCAGAAACAAGGATATGCTGAATTACACAGCTAAAATTGCATCGACAGTATTGGCCAAAAGCATCAAAATTCTATGGTGTAGTCTGTCCGGGATGGGAGACTTCCAGACTTTAAGTTTTTGAGCAGTCGGAACATTGTCTACTTTGTGATTTCAACAGATTCTATTACAGGAGCATTAGAAAGACTATAATTGTCAAAATCGCGTCGGAATTTTAAGCAGGAAGCACTAGGCAAAAACAGTTAGACAAAATATCTGCTTTGGCCAGGTTCGATTCTGCGACATTATTCGCCTCCACACATGGTAACAGAAGAGAGATCCCTCAGTTCTTTTAGCTTTCCTCTTGATAAGAGAGAACGGACGTCTAGGACTTTTCAAACAGTCGCCCACCAATGGCCTTTTATATACAGTTTGACATAAATTGATGATAGACTTAAGTTTATTTCTAACCTTATAATATTCCAACTTAAACGCTTCACGGCCTGCCGCTATGAGTGCATTTCAAAGGCGTTTTCTCCGTTTTAATAACCTTTTAGTCTGCTTGTCAAATGAAAGTAGTCTCTGAGAAGGTCTCCAAGGAGTAGGCCAAGGAATAGATGATATCATACGATCATATATATTCTTGAACCTATCCCAGGCTTTCTCTACCGAACAATCTACAGTGTTCGCTCGTTAAATATTCGGACAAGCAGGAGTAGTACCATAAATCCATTCTTAGGTTCTAAACTCACATACAACACAATCAGTGCTTCCCAACTAAAGTAAGTGTGAAGACTAGGTCCAAGACTGACGGTGCATGCGTTGACTCATAACGTGTGGGATACTTTACACTCTAAGTTAGTGCGAACTCTAGAGCAGTCAAAAAACCGTGTGGCTCAATCATAGTGGGCCGTTGTCGATTAATATGAGGTACATTAAAGTCTCTTAGGACTAGGCATCTATTGCTACTGCCTCACTTCCTAATATATTTTAGCACGAAGTTATCAGCAAGGCAACTCGGACGTCGGTAGATTACTCGTATTATCACAACACCCTACTTAGACATGACTTAGCAACTAACAGCTTCACACATGCAACTGCAGTGTGCGTCAGAAGCAGTCGAGTGAACGTACGGGACTACACCACCACCCTTCCAGGCTGACTGTGCCCGTGCTAATACATGTATAACCTGGAATGAGTGCAGAGATGTCTACATCTATATATTCAACTCTGTGTCTCCCTGGGACTGGCTAAATACCTCACCACGCACTGGAAATCAGTATTTTTGGACTCAAGTCACTCCGAATTCATAAGTAGATGTATAAGGCACTCACTAGTATCATTCTAAAAATTATTGTCTGACTGGTGTTTTAAGATATCGCTACAACAGTGTACTTCACAAACTTTTTTTCTTGAAACTCGGTCATTCCAACTCAGAAGCTTATACTTCTTTTTCGAAACCTAAGTTCTTACTTTCAAATATTAGTACTGTAGCAGGTGCTGGTGATCAGAACAGATATAAGTAGTATATGTTGAGAGGTCGGAAGAAGTTTTAGGCAATTACCAGCGATTGGTAAATGTTCTGCCCAGAGGAATGCAAGAGACAATGTATGAAGAGAAAATCGAAATAAGAGAAAATGAAACACGTTGTGCAAATGATTATTTTAATGGAAAGTATACAATATTTCATCAGTACTGTAGAAAATGTTATGATAAACATTCCTTCCTAAGTCTCAGTCGTTTGTTGCAGTACCATAATAGACATTTTGAATAACCCCAAGACGTTTGTATATGTTGCTTAACAAAGCCGTCAGTTGAAATGAATAAATGGATGGAGTTTTATATTGAATTGCATTTTTTATAAACCGGTAAATAGCGCAACCAATGGATGTAAATCATAACCTATACTCGTTGCTAATGGAACAGGTGAAGAGTTAATACATACTAAATTGATATAAAAAGAGTATTTTGGGGATCGAAACTGGTTGAAAATATTTAGTAAGGATATTAGCAGTTAAATGTACAAATTTTAGCGCTGAGATTTCATATGATGGCAGTTCATATTACTTTGAAGACTAATAGGATTACTTATGAAATACTGACTATTTGTTTAGTTGGAGTAGATCTACAACGGTTTATGAGGACGATTTTTCTTAATGCATATTCTGATTGGTATACTTTGGAATCGTAGATAGGGAAGTTGTTTTAATTTCAGCTACTTATTCTTAAGGTGACATCAAAATGATGTTTGTTAGTTCCAATAAAGGTCGACCTTGGGTAGACGACAAACAAGTTTGTTTGCGTTGAGGTGAATCGTGGAAAAAAGCATCCTAAATTCGAAGGTTCTTGTTCAGTTGAATTAAAAACTGCTCGACATGTACTAATTCTTCAGAAACAAGAAACTCTAGTTTACTTGATATTTCCTGCTTTGTGCTTACTCTGTAGACCTAGAGGACTTATCTTGCTGAAAATGACCAATGAACTATTTCATGTGATGTTAACTAAAGATTTTCTATCGACGTTATTTTTCCATGTCTCAAGACTCTAGTTGATGTTTCCGTGGAAAATCGCAGCTTAGCGAACATGCTTCCTATTCAAACTGGTGTTTTATGTCTTCATTTTGATTACATAGCTACTAGTGGTCAAACTATTTCCAACAAATTACAGACATTCATCAACAACTGCCTAAGCTGGCTCGTTACTGAAGCACAGATGGCCAGAAAGAATAAGCAAAAAAGAACTCTGGCTTGGTAACGAACCAACCAAGAAGCTATCGCTCAACAAATATGCAGTGGAAAGAAGTGGAGATGGATTGGGCATACATTGGGAGGACCATTCGGGGACATCACGTGTCATGCCAGGCACTCGAGTGGAACCCAGATGGGAAACGGCGAGTTGGGCGTCCGAGGGTGACATGGAGGTGATTGTGTGAGGAAGAAATGAGAGGTTGTGGGCAGTCGTGGAGCCAGGTTCAAAAGATTGAAGAGAAGAGAGTGGAATGGAGACGTGCTAGTGAAGCCCTATGTTCGACTAGGAACCCAAGCGACAAATAGTAATAAAAAATCATTTTTGCACGTTCAGAAAGTTTCCTGGGTGTTACCAACAAATTCTCATTGAAATGTTGGTTTTAGGACCGATTGTTAGCAGACTGAACGTTATTAGCGTGTTAATACATTGGGCAAAATTTATTGGTGAAACCAGTAAAAATTCCAAGTCGTGACTGACTATGCACGATCAGAGATTGTAAAGAAGATTTCACGAAATTAATCTACGTACTTCTTAGGCTACTCTTATTGTTGGTGTTGTGACCGAGTGGTAGGGTTGCGCGCGCCTGGGTATAATCAATACTGAAACCCAATAGACACCTCAACCCAATACCTTTACGATTGACCCGCCTTAGTACGTTCTGCTTCACTAAGCAGTGAAAAAAACCAGAAGATAAAGACAGCCTGTGACTGCAAGAACAGCGACGACTTTTATTAGGCGAATACATGATATGTATGTATTTACAAAACTCTCAGAAAGTGAAGCCATAAATGAACCAATCCGATTTCTTGTATGAGATCGAACTTCTCCAATCAGGTCCTCATGTCATCACATGCATAAATCACGACCTGAACATGATCTGATCATGACTTGAAAACAATTTCTCTATTGGCTGCCTTTTGTCGCTACGTAACAGTTGGTCTTCTTATTCCTCATCTGGTTAAAAAGTTCGAATAATTACTATTCCATTTATGACAACTGATCTTTTCTTAATTACATTTTATTTGATTTAGCCTATTTTTCGTGGGCGGATAAAATGTAACATTACTTATTGTGATATGACTTAATCGATTGGACATCTATAAAAACATAACATGAACTATATCAGACTACTGTTCAACCTGATACATACTGCATTTCATGTTAACATGAATAGGTTAGATAGTGCGAACAAGTATGTCATATAATGAACACAATTGAACACTGCATACAATATTATCAAACCAATTTCGCACTCAAAAGTCATGCCAAATACTTCAGCCTAGCATAGCAACCAATAACAAAAATACAACTCATTTATTGAATGTCATTAAGTCAGCTAATGGGAAATGAGGTCGCCAGAGACTGTCTAAAGAATAAATATGTGAAACGGAGTTTTTCAAAAACAGAACAAAGAAATAAGAGAAAAACAACCTACTGACAAAAGCTCTTGTCATTGTTCCACAATGTAGGTATACAAGAAAACACATTATGTTCGTGTGGTCATTTATAGTATTGAGATAAACTGCCTAAGAATTCATGCAGCTCACACTAGTTAATAATTTAGATGGATTATGAGCTGTTTCATTTCTCAGTCTACATGCAAATTTTAACTTGGTAGAAAGCATAGTGCTACCAATATGATGACTGATGACAAGCTAATAATTTATTTACCTTTTGATTAGTACAAATGATAACTGTTTAAATTATTTTACTGAAATCATAAATGGAAAATTTTGTTTTCAAGTTACTGGAACATTATATGTGGTGTAAAACAATTGACTTCATCATCATTATCAACATAGGACCAGGCATTACTGAGTAACGGTCCGAGTTGCCACACCTCATATCAGCACATCAAGTAAAAAGTTAGTGAGGCGAAGGATGAAGATAAGTGAATGCAGTCAAAAGAAATATAAAGTACGAGAAGAAAGGAAAGAGGAGTGACAAAATGGTGAGATTCGGTATAGCGTTGTTAGGATGAGGATAATGTATGTATACATCTGCGCCACTGACTTCGGTTCTGAGCCATATCACCTAGGGTCTCCAACCACTGGTTCCTCTTGTCCCGTGGACCCCAACCACCTAGTCTGCATCGTCCTACATGGCTTAAACCAACAGTCAGAGACTTCATACATTGGTGCCATGTTTTAGTCTGGCCACCTCGGGCCTTTTTCCAGCCTGGACCACCTCAGCCAACATTGTGTGACGAGGCAATCGGTGACTAGGCATACGTATACGTGTCCCAACCATCTCAGTCGATGAAGGTTCACAACCTCGTCGACTGACTTACCTCTTCTCCCTAAAACTCTACACCTAACTTCTGCATTACTCACATGGTGACACCACGGAATACGTCCTATACTACGAAGGCAACGGTGGTCAAATACCTGTAACCTTCTCATGTCTTCCACTTTCAATGGCCATGTTTCACAGCCATACAGTAGAACAGACCGGACTGCTGTGCAGTACACGCGACCCTTAATAGACAATTGACTTGGGATTCAGAAATACTGTTGGAATAATTAACGGTCACAAAGGAAAAGTTTAATTTGAAACCAAAATCCAGGAGTTAGTATAAACAAATAACGAAAATTATCAACAAGGATAAAAGTATAGGTGATGCGATAAGTTACTACCAGTTAATGGTTTTATCAAGTAACAAATAACAGCGACCATTATTACTCTATGTTCTTATTGAATAACTTCTGTGAATTAATTAAAAAGGACTGCAGGATTTAAAGTTCAGCAAAACACTTATCTATAGTTATGTCACTTTATATGAGTTGTTTTTATGGGTAGTAAAATTTCCCATATCTCTGGTATGGGTGTTGCTTCATTTCTATTACGTGTGTTGCGTGTTAATTCGATAAACAAAGATTCAGTAATCAATCTCTCTCTCTCTCCACCTAACTATATTGGACCCAATTACATTGGTTTTATCCTACTCACCCTATTGTGTGGTTATATGTTAATGCAGGCATAGCAACAGCCGAGTTTTTTTCTAGATTATTGATCTTATTTGGGTCTGTTATTCTATATTTAGCTAAATTCCTATGTTCGGCTATTCTAACTGACCGTGATCGATTAGTTTGACCTATATACTTGACCTCATAGACGGTGGCTTGGATACTACTGTCTACAGAAAACCAACACATTCCAACAGGTATCTAGACTTCAAATCATCCCATCCAATGTCAGTCAAGGCAGGATTAGTCAAATGTCTAAATGATAGAGCTAGAAAACTTACTAGTCAGAGTAAGAACCTAAACAAGGAATTGAAACACGTAAAAGAAGCGCTAATACCTAATAATTATCCTCCGCAGTTTATTAAGAAATTCTTACGGACACACACAAAAAGAAAAAATAACAGTCACACGAGTGCGACTAATAACGACAACACGAGAAAGAGTCCACAGCCTCCAATGTATTACCCTATAAGGAGGGTACCTCGGAAACTTTACGTAGAATCCTCAACAGAGCTGAATTTAGGGTGGCATTTACACCTACATACTCACTCAGAGATAAGTTTTGTCGGCTTAAGGATCCGATAGAACCAATTCAGCAAAGTAATGTAATCTATCAAATTCCATATAGGTCAAACTAATCGATCACGGTCAGTTAGAATAGCCGAACATAGGAATTTAGCTAAATATAGAATAACAGACCTAAATAAGATCGGTAATCTAGAAAAAAAACTCGGCTGTTGCTATGCATGCATTAACACACAACCACACAATAGGGTGAGTAGGATAAAACCAATGTAGTTGGGTCAAATATATTTAGGTGGAGAGAGAGAGGGAGATTGATTACTGAATCTTTGTTTATCGAATTAACACGCAACACATGTAATAGAAATGAAGCAACACCTATACCAGAGATATGGGAAATTTTACTACCACTAAAAGCAAATCATATGAGGTGACATGATTATAAAAATCAAATGTTGAAAGTAGTGTAATTACATTGATATAATTATGAACAATAATTTATGCTCGAAACGTCATCAAGTAAATAATACTAAATCACTGTGTGTTACAAATCAAATAAACAAATCTAATATGGAATTAAAACATTTGTCTAACTACAAAGTATGACAGGCTTATCTGAGCTCCAGAATACACGACTTCGTTGTATGAACAAACATTTATACAAAAAGTCAGAAGAGATACATTTTAATTGTAGGATGAATTCGCTTCATCATATGGTTCTTATTCAGCAACGAATTTTCGCAGTAATAAATAAACATGTTGAAGAAAAGTTCAACGTTTAAGGGATAAGGAAATATAGAAAATGCGAATCACAAAGTTCTAAGACTGCAAAAACCATATTACGTGGTGAGAGCTTGGGCACTGTGGTCGATTGTAATTCCATTTTAGTCTGTTTATTAGAAATATCACACAGTGAAATAGTAGCATTTACTGGTTAACTTTTCGGACACAATTTATTGTCCATATTCATATCAGGTAACTCCACAACTTCGAGACAGTCTTTACATATTCCTAGTTTTCTCTCCTTCTCTGTGATGACAAGAGTAGTAGAATTTTCCATATATCTGGGACAGGTGCAGAATCATTTCGATTGCATGTGTTTATCGAATCAACACCAAACATATGCAATCGAAATGATTCTGCACCTGTCCCAGATATATGGAAAATTCTACTGCTCTTGTCATCACAGAGAAGGAGAGAGTAGATTAGGAATATATGAAGTCTGTCTCGAGTTACGTGATATGAATATGGACAATAAATTGTGTCCGAAACTAACCATAGAAATAGTGAACGAAATACCTTCTTGGCAAGCTTTTGTTCTGACACAACTATATATGAGTATACTGTAGGTTTTTTGATATACAGAATACAAGATGTCATAACAAGTATTACTAGGAAAACTGAAACCTGTTTAATGTATACTGCTACATGGGACAGAAGCTAAGAACGGCATGGACTGTAGATGATGGTAGATTGACAGTCAAACATTATTAAATTTATGTATGCAAATATTTTTATCTCTATTCTCTACTATCTAAAGTTGCCTTTTTTTCTTCTAAAAATTTCATAGGTCATAAACCACAAGCTGTCGAGATGAAACCATCAGGTAAAATGAAAATACATGGGAGTAGCTAGTTATCTTTTCATCTTTCAGGAACTAGTATACTGTATTCAATCTTGAAATATGCATTGGAAGATCAAATTGAAGCTACCAAAAACAAAACTGAGATTCGTAATTCATAGAATAAAAAACCTCATACTTCCCATCTAGAACTTTGCCTTTTTTGTTCTTATACGATTGCCTGTATCACCTTAAAGAAAGCAGTGGAGTGCTTACACAAATAACTTAGCTTTAAAAATCACTTATTCTAAAGAATATATATGCATTAGCTGTCTCTATGAAATGTCTCAATAGTCATCCGTCTATGATCTCTAAATTAATTAGCCTTTTAATTGAAGTGAAGAAGTTTGGAGGAATCAACTCACTTCGAATTTAGTACAGTTTTAGTGAAAATTGAAGTAATGAGACGTTTAATGATGGATAGTGGCTAGCAGTAGAATTCAGAACACGCGTTTCATCCTATTTGAAACTCGTCAGTTGGACGTCCAAGTGACTGTTGTCTCTACTGGGACTAGAACCCGGGGTCGATCGCCTCAAACGCCAGGCAGTTATCCAATAGACCACTGAGCCATGATAGCTAGTTCTTGTGCGATGGGTATAGTTGTAATGTTGTAGCTTGCATTATCCCGTCGCTGAGTGAACCCAATTGATTGGTCTCTATTAGCTTATGTATTCTTAAGCAGATGCCTCGATATTGCCTGTTTTAAATAGGTATCAATGATAAATAGTGGATAGCAGTGGAATCCAGGAGGAAGGTTTCGTCCTACTTGGGACTCGTCAGATGGATGTACCTGCATACCAGTGAGTGGTATTGTTCGTACTCGGACAACATTGATTTGTTAAAAAGTCAGTTAATATTCAGTCGTTCAAGCAGAGAAAGGATGCCATATATGGAAATAAGGTTATTATGTTAACTCTAAATTTACGTGTTATTTTGGTCACTTAAGGCATCTATTACAAACGTCAAAAAGAAAATCAGATTACACTTTAAAAAGTTAACATATTCGAAGAAAACAAGAAAATCTCCAGTATCAGATTGTTTAAAAAACATAGATGTTTTGTAAAAGATATGGCAACATCAAAAAACCAATCTTCATAACTATGAACAAGGATATTGTGCTGTAGAAAGTCAAGGGAAAATTGCAAAAAATATTTAATGCTTTTTCCCTAAAATCTTTCCTTGAGGTAATGTGATTTTCACACAGCCGGGGAAATTTCGTGACACTTCTTCATCTTTCATAGCACGTATCAATTCTCGTTCTCTATTTGTTGTAGACTTATCTGATGTAAATTGAAACAAAGCCATTTTCGATGCTAAATTGTGAAAGAAAACGGAAAATCATGAAATAGAGGTACGAAAACCTGTGATAAAAGATTCATAATAATAATAATAATAATAATAATAATAATAATAATAATAATAATTCACTTTATTCCAAACAATTTGTGGTACAATTTGGAATTCTCAGCTTAATGTATATTGCAATAACAACAAAATATATCTGTATATACATACTACTTTGAAGCCTTCCAAATTGTTTTATTATAAAAATTTAAGTTATGTGATGAATATTAAAAACTGTCAAAAAGTTGATGTGTGATTTCTGTTCTAACACTTTTTTCCTCACAAAATATACGTGCAAGGTAAGGTACAGTCGGGTTCTTGTACTTAGCTGTACGAGCATACAGTCTTATGCAGTTTCTCCTTGTCCTCCCTGAGGAGATACATGGAAAGGACTGTATATGAAATGGATGCTCAGTGTCAGTTAACATTTCTGTAGCTAGTTGCTTGCAGGAATTTATATGTCGATCAACTAGTGTTGATCAGTTGAGCCAGAGACACACCACTCACCCTGTTGACGGTCTTCAAAGCCCTATGCAACATAACATAGTCCTTTTTAAGAAGACCACGAAAAATTAATGGGGAACAACAGAGAGGAGGAATAGGTAAAATGCAGGAATTAATAAATTGTAAAAAAAGCAGTTGAGTTATACCAGAAAGCCTTAATTTCTTTACGTAATAAGTTAAACGAAAGATTGTTTTACAAGTCAATAAAATGTGGGATGACCAACAAAGGTCAGAAGTAAAACGCAACCCAAGATAGTTCACACTCGATTTACTTTCTGTAGAAATACCATTGATGCAGCAGGCGTCATCAGATTTAAGCAGCTCACATAAGTCTTGTTTAAGCCTGAGGCTGAAATTAACGGTCTGACATTTAGAAGGGTTTAGTCTGAGACCATCTGAGAGAGACCACTTACCAACTTCAGACAAGAATTCATTTAATTTCGAGCAATCCAAAGAAGAGTTTATTGGAATAGAAACCATCAGGTCATCAGCATACTTGATAAAATTAGTTTCAACAGAATAAGGCAAATCATGCAAAAAAAAGGAAAACAGAAAAGGAGAAAGTACAGTACCTTGAGGCACACCAGCTTCAGTAAGCAATGAAGTGGAGTGCATTCCTTTATGAATAGTGTACTGTTTCCTTTCAGAAAAATAAGAATGCAGCCATTTTTTAACCCATGGATCAGTGTGAGCTATGGCAGGCTTATTTAACAAAAGTGGTCTAGGAACAGTCAAAGGCTGATGGGTAATCCAAAAAGGCACAACGAACATACTTAACACCTTTGTCGAGACTAGAAACAATTTATTATGCAAGATAGTGGCTGCATCTAAAGTACTCCTCCGGTGTTTGTAAGCAAATTGTTTTGGATCTCTGAAGGCTATCAATGAAGGCTCAATCACAAGCAGAAGTAATTTCTCCATTGTCTTCCTAAAAGGGGAAGTTATAGCGATGGGTCGAAAAGTAACATCTGATCCAGAGGATGACTTAGGCACAGGTACAATTTTTATCTGCTTTCAAGCAGTGGGTATTATGTTTTTAGAAAACGATACATTGAAGATATCTGTAAGTGGATGACATAAAATATATGCACATTTTCTAAATATAATACTAGAAACACCATCAGGACCTAAGCTTCGGGAGGGATTCAAGGACTTTAGACATTTAAATACGTCATTTATATTTAAGCCTAGAAAGCAGCTATCCACTTGACTTTGGACACTAGGAAGGGTGAAATTAGTTTGCAGACGTATAAATGACTTGCTTAACGCACAGACATCTGAACGAGTTTCTTTTGTCATCTGTTTTTTTACCAGTAAGCTCTTTAAATAATTTCAATATATTGAAAGAGTTCTTACACGATAGGAACTTCTGGCTGTATATAGTATTCAGATGTTGTATTTCAGACTTAATTAGGCAGTTAAGCCTTTTAACGCCAGGGTGATCTCTCGCCTTGTACCTTTCCTTTTCTCTCCGGAGCCTCTTGAGATGAGGAGAGAAAAGTCTGTCACATCTCATGTAAATTGTTTCAGCAGGGCAGCAGATATCGAGACAGAATCTGAGATAGCTTGTGATATTGGTGATAGTGTTGTTTAAAACTTCATCAGCAAATATATCCCAGTCCGTTTCTATAAGGATGCTTCTCAAACGTAGTATATTTTCTTGTGAATAGCATCTGTATTGAACTTTCCTGGAAACATATCCGAAATTTTTCTTGTATAATTTTGCCGTACGCTTCAGGCAAAACATGAACAATACAGTGGTCAGAATTTAGCAGCGGAGACCGTTTATGGGCTTCATATATGCCAGGTTCATTTGTAAATGCAAAGTCTAGGGTGTTGTCAAGACGAGTGGAAAGTTAACCACATTTTTATGACCCAATGATAATAGAAAACTGCAGTCACATGAGTTAAAATCTCCACAGACAATAAACAAGCAGTTTCCCAGAACCGGAGAAGCAAATTCAGTGAATTTATCAGCAAAAGTTGACAAATCTGAGAAACTACAATAAGGTGTGATATACATGTTATATATATATATATATATATATATATATATATATATATATGCTCAAATGTTTGGGACGACATTTGATGGTAATGCACTCAATTTTTTCGTTAGAGAAGCAGAAGCATACATAGTTGGAGGAGGACCAGTTTGCACTAATAAATGTTGCTACACTACCACCACATTTCTTCTTCAAAAGGCTTCGATCTTGTCGAAATAATTTGAAACCATCTAAGCAGACTAAATTATCATCATACAGGTTATGAAGCCATGTTTTCTGTAGCATTATTACACCCGTGTTTCGATAAACATTTGTGGACAAGAGTAACTGAAAGTAATCAACTTTATTCGGCAACGACCTGCAGTTTGTGCAAAGTATTTCCGGGATAGTCATTTGATCTATGGTCATACACTTTAGAGCCCGTTGCCATCCACCGTGGTGTTTCTCCTTAAATTTTCTATCAACTTGCGAAGCGATAGGTTGTAATGATTTTAAAAACGCGCGAAAAAAATACAATACGATTGGTTGACATAATTGGACGATTAAAACAATATAGAAATGAGAAATTTGACGTAATATATTCGGTGATAAAAAAAGGTAGCCCAGAGTTCAAGCAGGTCACCAGATGTGGAAGTTGTCTCTTGCATGATTCACTAAATTACTGAATCTAACGAGTTCGGATAACTTATTTATAGTGCAGGAATTTCTCTATGCACAACTATCAGTATACTGATTGCAATGATACACATATTTTCCAAATACTCAACTACTTGTTACTCGTTTGAAACCTGCTTCATTTAATTCGGTTTAAAAAGAACCGATAACACAGCGTTTAAAAGCCTAACACAAAGTCAGTCTTTGTTACTATACTTTATAATACTAATTCCATAATTGGAATGAGTTTTTCAGGTGATCTGTATTCACAGAAGTAAGCATCATCGAAAAGGTAACCAGTAACAAAGATGCTAACCCTAACTATGTACATGACCATATTTCTTGAGTGTTATGTAGACATCATAACTTTAATGGTGTTGCATATAAAATAAGAGTGATGTTGATAATGCATGAGACATTTTCTTCTTGTACGACACAAAATCTACTGGTCATATAAACTATGAATAAACTCTGGAATTTTCTAAAAGTCATTTATCTATTACCTGACTGTTTGTCTGTGCATAAACTTTTGTACTTATATAAATGCTGATGAGAAAAAACTGGACAGAAAAGGCTATAGATTTTTGAAAAGTTCAGAAAGAATTTTATCTCCATTGTTTATTCATGATAAGTTAAAAAGATACATCCACATGAAAAGACAATGACACAGCCATAATCAATTCTACAGGTATAAGCCAACTGAGATATATCGCAATCTACGACGAACAACCCCTGTTGTGCCAAGGCTAATGATACTACTACCTGGCTGTTAACACATTTCCCAGTCACCTCAGTCGATGAGGGTTGATAACCTCATCGACCGCTTTCCCCTTATCGTTTAGTACCCTTTGCCTAACCTCAACACTGCTCACACAGTGATTCCACCGAACGCGAACAATGGTACGAAGACACTTATGATCAAAACCCTGTAACCTCTACGTCTTCTACTTTTAACGGTCATGTTTCACAGCCGTAAAACAGGACAGAACGTATTGCAGCACAGTATACCTTGTCTTTTGATAGATAGTCGGATATCTCGTCGGTTGGCGCCTTAGGTGACACGAGTTAGCAAATGACAAACGCACCTTCTGTATCCCAGCTGAGATTTCATCAGCAACCAGCCCGTTCGAGATGCTGCAACTCCCCAAGTAAGTGATGTGGTCGACACACTACACCGCTTCACTCCCGATCATAAAAGTGGCAGTGGTTGCAGACCAGTCCTGGGGCATTTTCTTACATTTGGAAAGTGTGAGACGCGTGTCAAACGTACTCAGATTTTTACCCAATGAGTTCGTAAGACTCTAAATTTTGTCAGCGTCTTCACCTAGTAAGACAATATCACCTGCGTACTCCAATCGAACTAGGCACAATCAGGGAGTAGATCAAGCTGTCAGGTTCCCCTGCTTTGCACCGTCTCAGGTTCGAAACAGCCTTCTCAACTTCAACGACAGTTGAGGGACCGACATCTACGTCCTATTTAGATCCAGGTTGGGTGTTGGGCAACTAAGGGGCTGCTACGGGCCAGTTCAAAGCGTTCCCGGAAGCGTTTTAGGCGCCTGTCCTGAGAAGTTGTCAGCGTCCTATCTTTTTCGATGGTTTCACTAACCGTCGTATTCTTCCTGCCAGTATCCCTAACAAGCCTCAGCCTAAAACAAGGTCTTAAGAGACTAAAAGTGAAGTTTCAAAGACTTGGATGGTTGCCAATGGTTGCAGAGTGAGAGTTTGAGGAAGTTGTAAGATGCTTAATGTTGGTATCAGGAAGGAAATGAAAAGGAGACAAACGTGAGAAGAGTAGGTTATGCTTGATTAGGTTTTGCAGTTGATACGTCTCGGCTGCTGACACCATGGAAAGCTATTCCTTATTCAGGTACCTGAAAGAGGAGAAGATTTGGGTGATTGCAGAAATCATGAGAAATCTGCATGAGGCTAGTCCCATATAGCTAAAGAGTATGAAACGAAGTTCAAACTCAACAACATAAGCGTGATAATAGAGCAGTAAAATGTAAACACTGTTTATTTGTATGATAGAATTTTTCAACAATTGAAAAATCTGAGGAATAAGCACAAAAAACCATGCATAAAACGAAGCATCTAATGGACAGTTATCATCAAAAAAACCAATCAAGTCGTATTTTATTGTTATTATTTGTCCCTTGAGTTCCTAGTGGGACATAGGGCTTCGCTAGCACACCTCCATTGCACTCCCTTCTCTATAGTCTTTTCAACCTGGCTCCACCACTGCACACAAGCTCTCATTTCTTCCCCACACCATTTTACCCATGTCATCCTCGCATCAAACGCCCAACTCGTCGTTTCCCCTTTGGGTTCCAATCGTCGGCCTCGCCTCACGCGTGATGTCTCAGAACAGTTTTCTCAGTGTAGGCCCAATCCAATCCATCTACACTTTCTTATGCAGATTTGTTGGGCGATAGGTTCTTGGTTGGTTCGTTTCCACCCAGTCAGAGTGAGTTCCTTGTTGTGTATTCTTACTATTCTGACCATCTGTCTGATCTTCAGTGTCAGTATCGAGTGAGGAGCGTAGGCGGCAGTTGTTCATGATGTATGTCTAGTTTGTTGGAAATGCTTTCCGTCACGCTCCAAGTCTCTCAACTATCACATAGAAGCACTGACTCACTTGACTGAATTAGTGTTGAAAATTCAGTTCTTGTTCACGCTTTATACTGAGTGCAGTGCAGTAGGTCTCCACACTGATTTCAGAATAATCAAGGCCTATCTTGCTGTCTTTCCGATCTTGGTTTTCGCGTCCTCATGTGTGCCCCCACCTGTAGTTGAAATGATGCTGCCTACGTAGGTAGGTGAAAGAGACAACTTCCTTTAGATTTCTTCCGTTGAGGGTGATTGGTGCTTGTTGTTGTTGGTTGGGCATTTTCACCACCTCTGTCTTCTCTAAGTTCACTTGAAGTCCTGTCTTCGCTATCCTGTCTCTTCTGTCAACTTGTTGGTTTTTGTCTGCAGATCCTCGAGTTTGTGCAACACTAGACATAAATCATCATCTACAAAATCCAAATCCTCTAAGGTCTTGCCATCGGTCCAGTTAGCGTATGCCCATAACCTCGCTCCTCACGGTTTGGTGCATGATCCAGTCTAGTCGACCACAATCAGGAAGATCATCAGTGGTAGTAGACAGTCTCGTCTTACTTCTGTCTTCACTTCAAAGGCGTCACTGAGCTTTCAAGTCGTACAGGCTAAATATTATAGATGAAGTTATATAAAGGTTGTCGAGGAAACACCTACGTATCATTAAACTTTGTTTTACGTATATACACAAAGAAACTAGAATTAGCTTAGGACTAATTAGTGGACAAAAACTTTCGCTCTTTAGTGAATATCTTCACGTATTGAATCAAACTGGTGGGCATTTTGTTTTAATTATCACCATATATGTAAATAAAACGTAACTGAACACTCATTAAATATCCATTTAACTGGAAACCATTATTAACTAGTGTTAATAAATGTATACAAGTAAACAGTTAAAAAGCATATTTCTCATCATACCTTTTCCTCTTTTAGTAGTCCCTGGATTAAGCTTAACTCTGAATTTATACTTCAACATTACTGAATAAGGACCACACACAGGGATAGCGTATAACAATAAATCATCATTATATGGTTGACCAGTCAATGAATTTAACATCAAAAGTAAATCATCTTTAGTTTCATCCAATATATCTTCATCATTATTGATGCCATCTTCAACTTCAATATCCTGTACATTATCTTCGTTCTGATTATCTGATTTAACTGAATGATTATCATCTGATTTTTTTACAGAGATTATGGACTCAACCTCATCTTTGTTTGGTTGATCGTTTTGTATGCTGTCTAACTTATCTACTGGTTGAAGATCAGTAGTAGATTGTGATATTTTAGTATGGCTTGGTAGATGATCACGCTCAAGAATTTGATGATACTGACTTGGTTTAGCATCGTCTCCCTGAAATAAAGATAAGACTACATTTATAGAAATAAAGTTATTAGTTGTCTTTGATATTTTTTTTATACAAACAAGGGATAAGAAACGACAGCATTGCATAGAGGTTGCGCTATATCGTGAACTGACAGGAGGTATAGACGATTGGATTCCGATTCAGTGGTTATTAACATGCTGGCAGCGGAACCTGAAGGTACCGGCGAGGCAGTGGGTGTGCACTGCTGATGAGTCACATTCTAGAACGAAACAACCGTCCACTGCTGTCAGGTTCCCAATATTTCTCCAATTGATGTCAGTCCATGATGAATACTAACCTGAAATAAATGAATAAGTTTTCACTAACCTCTAAATTAGACTGTCTGAGATAACTATAGTCCGTTTATTAGAACTGTCACACAGTGAAATAGTAGCATTTACTGGATAACGTTTCGGACACAATTTATTGCCCATATTCACACCAGGTAACTCCACAACTTACAGACAGTCTTTATATATTCCTAATTTTCTCTCCTTCTCTGCGATGACAAGGGTAGTAGAATTTTCCATATATCTGGGACAGGTGCAGCATCATTTCGATTGCATGTGTTTGGTGTTGACTCGATAAACGCAGATTCGGTTATCAATCTCTCCCTCCTCCACCCAACTAAGTTACCTTTAAATACTGTCGCTCTATCCCACCCTACTTTGTGATTGTGTGAAACCGCGTCCAGAGGTATAGTTGAGCTTTTCTCTAAATTTCTTATCTGATTAGGATCTACTAAACTTGATTCGACTAAGTTAAATCCCCAAAAAGTGATTAAAATAAAGTCATGATAATCACAGTAATGGATGAGAAATGGTTGCATTATTCGGGATAGAATACTCCCTACATGGATGGGTCCCTAATGTGCCTAAAAAGGTCCGAATGCTAACTGAAGTGTACTGGGTGGTACAACACTACAGTTTACTATGTTCGATATTATTCGTCAGCAATACTACATGGCATAGATATTGTCTCTGAGTATTAATGAATATCGAAGTCAAAAATTTTAGCACTGCGATATAGACAAATAAAATCAGCGTAGAATCTGGCTCACAAGTCGATAGGTAAGACTGATATTAAAGCAGATATAACTCTATGGGCGCAGGGGGGACTTCAAGATTTAAGTTAGTCAAAACACTCAAGCTTTGGAAGAAATCCAATAACGAACACAACTGCTCCATTGTGACCACTTTTCAGCCATTTCACCAAGAGTTCTCAACCACTGATTCATTTAGTCTCGGGAACCTCAACTAGGAAGTCTACATCTCCCGACACGCCTCAGACCAATAGTAAGAGAATTCATCGATAGGTACTACGTCTTGGTCTTGCTATACTGAATCCTACATCAACCTAACCCAACTTTGCCTAACATGTCACAAACAGGTAGGCGATGGCTGGGCATGCGCAGTACATCTCCAACCCACCTTATTCCATGAAGTTTCACAAACTCACCAACCAACTTATCTATCTTGTCTAGTAACTTCTGCCTGACCTCAAATATTTCTTACACCGTGATCCCACCAAACGCTACTAATCGTATGAAGACACCTGCAATCGAAAACCTATAACTAACACATAACTCATATAAAATTATGGAAAGTAAGTCAATATATCTGTAATTTGGCAACAAAATGGAAAGTTTTTCAACTGTTATAAACGAAACCTATCGTAGGTGTACCAATGATGCTGCCAACCGCGAACCTCAGAGGCGAAATGAATTTCAACGTAACTGTCCACTAGTTGAAATGCAAACGTTATTAAGTGAGTCACAAGTTCACAGAAGTCAAATAATCAAACTCTTCTTGTCTGATTGTCAATGAATTTCATTGTGTGGATAATTGATGATGTCATCCGTAAGTTCATTATTCTCAATTCAACACATCATAAACCTAACTCAGAATTTTCAATGAGACTCGAATAAGAATGGCATTGAAGCCTAAGATATGACTGAGAAACAAACCGTGTAGGCTAAAATAGTCTATTAATTCTTCAAATGAACAAAAAGAATTGATTTTGGGGCTTTGTGGAGATTCAGAGATTTTTCAAGTTGGTATTCATCATGAACTGACATCAGTTGGAGTAACACTGAAAACCCGGGAGCACTGGACAGCTGTTTCGTCCTGATATGAGACTTCTCAGCAGTACGCACCCATGACCTCACACACCAGAAACCAAACCCAGAACCTTCAGGTTCCGTGGCCAGCGCGTTAACATTGAGCTGCTGGATCGGAATCCAATAGTTCATATTTCCAACTTCTATCAGTTCAAGAAATAGCGCGACCATCGCCCATTGTCATCGTTGAGTATTTGTCCTCACGACGGCCAGGTTTACCCCAATGGTCACAACTTCTCACTGGAACTTCAGGAATTACCTCTTGAAGCTAATCACCAATGAGCACCAGTTCAATTGAATTAAGGGGTTTGTGGGCATTCAGTGATTTTTTAAGTTAGTATTCATCATGGACAGATATCAGTTAGAGGAACTGATGGTGCTCGCGCTAAGTCGTGAACTGACAGAAATTGGATATATGGACCATTAGGTTCCGATCCAGTGGGTTAATGGTGACATACTCACCACGGAACGTGGAGGTTTTGGGTTCGATCCCTGGCGGGGTAGTGCGTGCGCACTGCTGAGAAGTCCCATACAAGGAGGTAACAGCTGTTAATTACTTAGCGAGTTCCAGTTTTTCACGTAATTACGTAACCTGTCAGCTCTTAAACAGTCTCTTCTTTAATAATGATTTTCGTTTGTTGTCCCTCCACTCCACAGCTCCGGAATTTTCTATCTCATCAGATATAAATCGCCATTGATTCTGACTAAGATTTGTAACTATTAATCCTGTGTTTTCTTGACTCCCTCACTACCTTATTGTTAATCCTGGATTTCAAATCTCTGTTCATCTCTAAATATTATTATTACTAATACTAATACTGTTTGCGGCTGATGAAAGGCTGTGAAATAAAATGAACTCATTTTATTTAGCAAACGTCTTTGTTCTTGCACTGCCCAAACACTTTGAAATGGTAACAACAAATTTAGTAGATGATTCGCACGTTGATATTTCAGTCAATTTGGATAGACCTAGCTATCTGAAAGTTGTCCCAAAGGTTGTAAAGTCTTCATTCGGCCTAAACTAGAGAGGAATTATAGGTATGCAGAATGTGACAACTGTCTGATATTTCTGAATTTTCAAGGCTATTTGACTAAAATCGGTTTGCAATGAGAAAACAAGGTGTTAACAATTAAAAAAAATAAAATAATGACTCTTTTTTAGTTAAAACAAAACCCACATACGTTGACTGACACTTATTCTGACATTAATTATGCAGAAGAAAGGCATCAGTTGTTTAGAGATTTCGCAACCTACGTTTTACAACCGTAACCGTCCCCTTTTCACTCAGAAATTTATAATACCTTTGATATTCAAAAACATATTGTTTGGTGAAACACTCAAGAATTTTGAAGAGATGATAGTTTGTTGAAGGTAACTGGCACGAAGCCCTAGACCCAGGTTTTGTGCCTATTAGCACTTGTCACCGAGGCGTATCTGTAACCTTGAGGGAAATTATGTCCCCTGTAGCATTCGAACCCGTCATTTAGGATTGCAATCTAGGGCCTTACCATTGAACTATTCGAGTGGTAATTGACCTACGGAACTAGATTAGATACATTGACTGGTCACTGGAGGGTGATTGATCTCATGTTATCTAGTCTTGAGACCTAAATGAACTCTATCGATCATTTTTCAATCAATTTATCTAATTCAGCTTTGCGGGGGGGGGGGGGTCAGCTGCAACACGAATAGCTCAGTAGTAACGTCTTTGACTGCAACACTAGGCGACCCCAGTTCGAATCTCAGATGGGATAGCACTTCCCTCGGGATTGGGGATATGCATTGCTAACGAGTCCCAGCAAGCACAAAACCTAATTCGTGTAGGGCTTCCTGACAATTACCTCAAGCCAACTAACATCTATCCACATGTACCGCGATGTTGAGCCTTGTATCTTGGTGGCTGCATTGCAAAATGTTCCGTATAATTCGGTCAGCGCTCAGGACTAGACAACATCAAATTGGTCGCCCTCCAGTGACAAATAAATGTACTTTGAAGAGAAGCTGATTTAGTTATATCTAGCCACACTTTAAAGCTTCAGGATGATGATTTAACAGGAGTAACTAATAGATGTATGCATTTCTTAATAATGACTTTTAGGTTTCACTCCTAAGGATTCCTCAGTTTACCGGAAACAACGAAAGGCTGAAAAGCGATAGTGTTTATTCGTAATTCAAAGTGTATAAAATGTAACGGTGTATTTATGTTTTCAATGGGTTTGATACTTTCTAAACTGTTCTACAAAGACATTAAGTGTAATCCTATTAGCCAATTTGAAGGTCACATACGATGAAGTGGCTTTTCGTAAATGTTCGGTGTGTGATTACTAGTTCTGAAGGTCTTCAGAAGATTTCAAACCCCTTCGAGGGTTCAACAAGCGATGTTGTATTTCATAATAAGGGCATTTTATCTGAGAATTATCAAAAAAAATGTACAGCTTCCAGTCAAATATATCGTATATCAGCGTCACGTCACTTAACCCTCACTTATTATGGTAATCTAGACAGCTCGCTACTACAACATGCAAAACAAATGGTTAAAGTTACAAAGTGAGAGACTGGTTATATTAATTGGTTAATCCCTAAGGAAAACTAACTCATGATATGTTTATCTTGTCATTGTAAAATCTAAAACTTGTTTTTACCGCAGTTTAGGATACTAAACGCTGATTGGTCCATTTTACATTTTAAATATGCTATTTTGTTTTTCCTAGTCAAGGCCATCTAAGGATATATAAACGACTGAGTTTTCAGCTATCAGGATTCGGTTGGAATATATTTTCAATCCCATCGTCTTCTTTTGGTGTCAGCTGAATATCGAGTTGCGAAGTCATTGTTCTATCGTTGGTCGTATCACGTCGGAGCGTTGTATCATTATATATATATATATATATATATATATATATATATATATATATATATATATATATATATATATATATATATCACATATCAAAGTGGATAATATAAAAAGTCGTGCAATTAATTCGTCTACCTGGAGCATTTTCATACGAAGCACTCGTTCCTCTTCATCTTGTTCACTATATTTTTGCTTGATTTTTTTCAGTTTAGACTTTTGACCACGCTTCAAACTTTGTTGATTAGGTAACTGAATTTCTGTTGGTTTCTCACTTCTTTCCACGATTGCTTTATCCAAATTTGGTGTAATTATGATTTTCTTGTTCACTTTTGACTTGTCCACTTTTTGATTCTTTGTTTTACCTTTTTTTGGAAGAATTTCCGGTAAGATTTGTGATTCATCAGGATTATTTTGACCAAAGGAGTTGAGGGGTCTATAACAGAAACAGAAAGTGTATGATTTTTAGCAGCAACAGTAAAATATAACATAGAAAGAAAAGCTGTGTACATAAGAAAATGAAATGCATTATTCGTTTACAGTTCCTTTTGTTAGATAATGTGACATTTCATTGCTGAGAAGCTGACTTACTGAATTCAAACTTTAGATTCATGACAATCACGTCGATAGACTGTGGATTAGACTTTTGAGCAGAAATCCATTCAAATACCTCAATTAAATTCGCGGGTATGTTACCAACAAACATGAAAGTTCCTGATAAGGATTTCAATCAAAAGATCGATTTTTCTAAGGATACGACAATTTCAAACACAGATTAATTCTCTCTAGAGGTTTATGGAGGTTTATTAATTGATTTTAAGTTGGAATTCATCATGGACTGACATCAGTGGAAGGGACATTGTAAATCCGGGAGCACTAGACAGCTATTTCGTCCTGGTATGGGACTTCTCAGCAGTGCGCACCCGTGACCCCACCAAGGATCCAGCCCAGGATCAAGTAAGAAATGCAGACCATTTGATTCCAACCCAGTGGCTGAATGGCAACGTGCTGGCCACGGGACCTATAGGTTCTGGGTTCGATCCCTGGCGAAGTAATGGATGTGCACTGCTGAGGAGTCCCACACGAGAACGAAACAGTCGTACAGTGCTCGCGGGTTTCTAATGTTCCTTCAACTGATGTCAGCCCATGATGAATTCCAACCTAAGACAGAGAATGATTTCTAAGTTTGTATGCTAAACAATTTTCATGTACAAGAATGTCGCTCTTCTGAAATATTGGCTTTTCTTCGACTACTTATATCAATTCAGGTAATGTTGTTTTTATAAAAAACGAAACGCAATCAGTCACCTTGCGCACACCCATGCGGTAGGCAGTGAACCGTATCCATCCTTTGAGTGCTAGTTCATACTATCTACCCACCCAAACCTCGGTAGATAGAGTGAGGTTTGAAACAGGGACCCACTGGTTGATTGTCATCTGCCTAAACCATTGACTTACAGCTCCACAATGTAGTTTGAGGTTAATAGGGATTTTATTTTTAAGGTTGTATTCATCATAGATTGATATCAGTTGGGGAACCATTGACAACCTGAGAAGACTGGAAAGCTGTTTTGTCCTAGGATGAGACTTATTAGTAGCATGCACCCACGACCCCGCCCCACCAAGGATAAAACTCAGGACGTTCAGGTTTCACGGCGAACGCGTTAACCATTCACCCACTGGGTCGGAGTTCCGTGGTTCACAGTTTCCTACTTCTGTCAATTTGAAATATAGTCCGACTATCCACCAAGGTCTTTTAGTTGGTATCAGATGCACTTTCGACTAGCTGATCCAGCTGGTCATAGCATCGGAATAGTACTCCACGATATCTATCTCGAAGTATGTCACTAGTGAGCGCCATATGTTGACGCGCTCCAAAATAAAATGAAACACCTGTTCAGTGCTGCCAGGTATTCAATGGTCCCCTAACCGACATCAGCCTTTGATGAATACAACCTTAAAAATCACAGTTAATGCTTAAAACCTCATTTTAGAATTTTTTATTGTTCCAAATCACAACCAGTCATGTGACTTAAACGGTTAACAATGCAAGTTAAAAGTACATATTTCTTGAACTTGAAGGGTGTCTAGTGACCTAATGAATCCACTACATCTATCGCAAGTACGTTTCTTCCGTGACTTGGAAAGGTTCAAATAGCGCAATACTTATCACAACACTGACGTGAAAAACTGAAGTTGAAGTAAGAGTGAGATGAATACCACATCAGCATGTTTTATCCATTATTCTCAGCACCGCTGAAGATTGATGTGCCGTCTACCTGAAAAACGTTTGTATTTGTAACCAGGTATTTTACTTCCAGTCGCTTAGGGAATTAGACGTCTGCTGTGTCAGCCTGAAACAATCTGTATTTCCACTTCGGCATCATGGTTTGATGATGAAGTAATGTAGTCCTTATGCAAACTCTGTATAGCCCTTTATACAAGATGTACTGTCAATAAACTACTAATGAGATGAGCAGATGAAATTATGAGGATGAAGAGGTCGAAAAGACTCAATATTCATAAGCAATGTCCCATGAAGTTGAGAGAGGTCTTAGCCAACATTTTATATCACACTAAGTATAAGTATACCGAGTTTTTATTTACACTCTCCAGCGGGTCGACAGTTGGGATTAAATTTAGTTCAGTGAGAAATGGTCAGTCTGTTTACACCAGCCCATTTTATGACGACTTCGCCAACCATTGAAATACTAGGGTATATGCAGAAGACAATCTTTGAAATAATGGACGCAAACACAACTACACTTTAAAAGGTATGCAAAATACTAAATACCTGGAAAGATCCTTTGCTAAGTCAAGTTGAAGAGAAGCATTCGGGAATTCTGAAGTTTCGCCAGCAGTTTGAAGGCTAAGCGATTCTAGCTTACCAACTGGTGGTTCTAAAAAGGGCTTATCCAAAGTGATGATGCGACGTTCCCCGTTATGTTTAGCTATAGAATCTTCATGCAACTGAAATTATGAAAAGCATAAAAAGGACGGAAAAGATTTTTAGCTGTTAGATATTAGTGTGTTTTACACTAGACAAATTAGTCTGTCATAGTAACAGAATATCAAAAAATAGAAAGGATGGACAAAGGGTAGTAAAAAAGGTGATATGTCAGTTGGTGATGATTAAATTACCTCGGTATGAGGCAGCAAGTAAATTGGAAAAATCGACAGACAGTTGCACAGCCAAGAATACTAAGCAGATAACAAGCAGTTTGAGTTAAAGATAATACCATCCATCCAAGTGTACTAAGCAACCAAAAACACAGACAGATAGACAATATCAACGCAGAACGTCAGACACAGGTGCACTAGCTCAAGTTGCCACACTTCACAGTAGAATTCAAAGAACATATGGATAGAAAAAGAGTGACATCAAGGTAGACAAAGCTGTGTAAGAGAATAAACAATTCGAAGATATTCAAGCTGTAGAATATCTCAAGGAGTAAATATATCTGCGCCACTGTCACCGATTTCCAGCCATGTCAGCAAGACTCCTTAACCACTGGTTCCTTCCGTCCTGAGGATCCCAACCAGGTAGTTCACATCTCCCAACACGGCTTAAACCAACAGTCAAAGACTTCATCAATTGGTGCCACATCTTCGTCTGGCCACCCTGAACTCTCTTCCAAACCAATTCACCTTCCCCTAGCATGGCACGTCGACGTAGGTGGAGACTGGGCATACGCAGTAAATGTTCAAGTTATCGCAGTCGACTAAAGTTCACAATCTCATTAACTGACTCGCCTATCTCACCTATTATCCTTCGACTGACTTCAACATTGCTCACACTGTGATTCCCCCAAACGTAAGCCATGCTACGAAGACACCAGTGATCAAAACCTTGTAACCGCTACGTATATTCTAATTTCAACGGCCGTGTCTCACAGCCGTATAACAGGACAGGACAGACTGGAGAGAAGTATACACATCCTTTGATAGATAGATATCCCCAAGGCACTACAGATGATGCGAATTGGCCGCTAAATAACACATAGAAGACAACAACGCTTTGACCACTATCAACAGACAGGCGATGTTAAAGCACACTTCAATTTTCTATCAAAGGAGTCAAAAATAAAACGATAGCTAATATCTTATAGATTTGGTAATGAATGATTGATCTTGACAACCTTTTCATTCCTTCAGAAAGCTTCCTTCCCTGCTCAATTTCAAATGGTTATTATTTTACAACCAGTTATCATCTTGGCAACAACGGAAATAACCAATTAGACTTCCTTCTTTTATGAGAATTTGTCTTTCCAGACGAAATGAAGAAACCTAATTGGTTATTTCGATTGTTGCTAGGATAGGCTTTAAAGTCGCCCTAATTTTAACAACCGCCCTAACAACAACTGAGGTAGCCAATTAGGCTTACCCATAATTCAGCTAGAAAGGTAGTTTTTTTGCAAAATGAAAAAAATCTAATTTAGTTGTCTTAGTTAGGGTTAACTTCGCCTGGTTAACTAGTTAACTAGTTACTAGCCAGTCCTAAGCCCGGGTAAACAGGCAAGGTTGGGCATAGGGCCAGCAACCCTACCCCGTAAAACAAATCTAACCGCTAAAGAAACTTCACAGCACAAACGAAATATAAAAAATAATAAACTTATTCCTCACTGGAATCGGAGAGGCGAAATGACGCCAGTTGGTGAAAGCCTTCGGGAAGCCAATTGACCAGGCCGATGTGTCTTCTCTCCCTCAATGAAAGCGAAAGTAAACATAACGACATGGAATGTCCGCACGATGTTTGAACCCAGCAGGGCAGCCCAGATTGCAAACGAGATGAAGAGGTATCATACTGAAGTGCTTGGGATCTGCGAAAGCAGGTGGAATGGGAGTGGACTCTCCAAACTGTCAACTTAAGAGTCAATAATCTACTCCGATATTGTCACCCAGACGACAACCATGAGCACACTGAGTTCTCCAGTGGCTATCATGATGTCCCCAACAGCATGGAAGGCTCTCATGCAGTGGGAACCAATCTGTTCAACGATCAGGATCATGACAGCAAGGTTCAACTCAAAAGGAAGGAAGGTCACAATCATACAATGCTACAGTATGCACCTACAAATAATGCAGAGCAAGAGAAAAAGGAGGAATTCTACAGACAACTGCAATCAGCACTGGACAAGCCCCACCCAGTTGGCGACATCAAAATCCTAATGGGTAGGGCGACATGAATGCCAAACTGGGAGGGGACAACACAGGAAGAGAACTAACCATGGGTCAAGAGGCGCTCAGTGAGGTGATGAACGAGAATGGAGAACTGTTTGCAGACTTCTGCGCATTCAACAATTTGATGATTGGAGGCAGTGTGTTCAAGCACAAGGATATCCACAAAGTGACATGGATTTCACCAGACACACTAAAAATCGGACCGAATTCACCTCAATGTGAAGAAAGTTGAGACGCAGCCTACTTGACACAAGGTCAAGAAGAGGAGCAAGATGTAGGCTCAGACCACTCACTGTCTAGTGCAAGGAACCTTCAAAATCAGGTTGACTGCCTTCAAGGAAGTTGCCGATAGACCATAGTTCAACAGTCGGAAACTGAAGGATGAGACTACAAAGAAAATCTTCACCTCAGCCATCAAGACAAAATGGGAGACACCGAGCAACATCCCTGAAGAAACCAGTGTGCATGAGGACTGAAACTCTTTGAAAGAGATGTGGAAAGAAACCTGCATAACCGTATTAAGAAGGAAGCGGAAACAAGACAGGACGAGGAATAGATCTCGATGGACACATGGAAGCTGGTGGAGGAGGGAGCGGAAGATAGTGATATTGAAGCAAAAGATGAACGAGCGCAAGGATGCACGACGAGAAGAGGAACTGAGTACAATGTATAAAAAACTGGAAGAAGAAGTGAAGAAGGGTGCGCGGAAAGACAAAAGACAAATTGACAAGTGAAGCAGAACAGGCTGTTGGTAGGAGACACCTAACAACATCGTATCAAATAACCAGGTTACTATCTGGGAGTGAAGAGATCAACACAGATGAAACCAATAAAAGATGATGAAGGAAACCTAGTCATCACCAAAAAAGAGAAACAAAGGAAACGATGGGCTGACCACTTCAAAAGGCTTTTGAATCGACCACCACCTGCACTTCATCCAGAAATACCACCTGCAACCCAGCCACAGAACTACAAGTGAAAGCAAATCCTCCAACAAAAGTCGAAGTCCTCAACGCCATGAAGCCACTGTAATGCGGGAAAGCAGGAGGACCAGATGCAATCCCGCCAGAAGCACTGAGAGCAGACGCAGGGACAACGGCGGAAATGCATACACCACACCACTACTGCAGAAGGTATGGAAGGAAGTGAAGGTACCTACAGATTGGAAGACAGGCTACCTTTTCAAACTCCCGAAGAAGGGAGACCTAAGTCTTTGCAAGAACTGGCGCGGAATCACTCTCCTGTCCACTTCAAGCAAAATATTAAGCCGTATCATCCTGGAGAGATTAAAAGATGCACTGGATTCAAAATTGCGACCGGAATAACAAATAATATTTTTCTATTTTGGCTAGAAAAGTGGTTTTTTCATAAAGCAGACATGTCTAGTTGGTTATGTCAGCAGCTGTTAGGACAGCCTTTATAGTTACACTATAACATCATTCCAACCGTTAAAAACCAGAACAGAGAATACTGAGCTATTCAGTGAACTTCGTGTATCTGAGTTGCTATTCATGGAGATGTGACGGCTAAGATTTTCGGTCGATAGCATAAAAAATATGGAAAAAATTCGCACAACATGAGTCTAGTCGACGAAGGTTGGGTGTGCAGTGCATTGGTTCGGATATTTCTGCTCTAAATTCGTAAGACGACCTTTCTGAGTTAAGAATGTTTAACGAATCTACATGTTTCATTAGCACCCAGTAAGAACACCATGTAAGTAGTTCTGAGGTCCAGATGTGAGGGTTTGTATACGATGAAAATCGTCAATCATTGAGTGATTTCAACTTCAAATGCCAGCTTCAGTGGCTTGGACATTTGTCAAGAATATCGCACTAATATTCTCAATAGCCTTCACCGCTTGATGCCAACTTTACGACTAGTGGAAAGCAGAGACAGATAATTTATGATGTGCAGTCATGAGATGGAGGATAGTCATTTCGGGTTAAGAAATTTCCTCAGTTTCTTTCCTCTGTTGTCTACAGGGAAGAAGTAAACAACAAACGCTTCTTTGAAAGTATCCCATGAGATTGCTTGTCTGTTAATTCTGTGTCTTTTTTAACCTCTCCTGTTCTTTTATGTCCCTAAAATACTACATTATTCTGTAAGGCTCATTTTTTGTCAATAATAAGTTAACAGATACTAAATAACGTAGCTCTATGATTGTTATTCATCTGTTTATATTCTTAACTTAGTGGTTAGCATGCGCAGCTCTAACCAGAGTAACTAACCAATAGGTTCGACCAATGGTCCAACAACGCCAGCTTAAATCTAAGCATAGCTCCTTTTGGGGTTGTAGACAGCCTGAAGATTAATTTACCTAAAAACATCCTGCATAACACCCGCTAAACGTTTTCTTGTTGACAAGAAGAAAGACTTAGGATACAAACGGAGACCAGAATAACTGGTTAAAACTACCAATTTTTTTGACAAGTCAAACTGTTTGATATACTATAGTGGGTGCTACTGATAAGAGTGGATATAAGTAGTATATGTTAAGAGGTCCTCAGAAATCACAAACAATTACCAGCGATGGGTAAATATCCTGCCCAGAAGAACACAAGAGACAATCTGAGCGTATTAAGAGCAACTCGAGATAGAAACAGAAGAGTAAATGAAACACATTCTGTCCTGCGTCTTAATCTTGTCGTTTCTTACAATACTAATGGTAATAGCTTAAAATGCATATGCTTATATTCTTACCTTGAACATTATGCCAAATCCAAAATCAAAGGGACATGGTGGTAAATAGTTTTTCCTACCACGTATCATGAATGCACCTGTTGTTAAGTATTCACCACTGGGAGCTGTTTTCGACACTTGATCGTGATAAACCCACCAAGCTCTTGTGAGAACATGACTTTGCCATGCAGAACTTAGTACCACAGCCATATTGCCAGCTTCCAATAAGGTTTTTGGAGGAGGTAATGGTATACTATTATTTTGGTGCGCTGAATCATCTGAATTTAAGAAATTATTCAAAGAGAATAGATTAATTACTAACCAAAGGGAATGGGTGGAACTACAACAACAAAAAAAAGTATGCGACAAAAAGAAACGTTATAATGGAATCGAAGACAACTACAAAACCAAAAATATTTTTGGGCACAAGCTGAAACCTGTAACTTGAATATAAAATGATAAGAAATCAAAATTATGTTGTGATAAACATAGTTAAATTTTAACTGAGGATACTTACCAATGTTTGAAAATTTCAGTGATAAAGGAACGAAAAGATCACGCGACTGAGGATGTTGCGACAGGTGAATCTATGACTGACTTTTATCATATATGGCACCGGTGAAACATTCAACCACCTACTAAAAGTCGAGTGTATGACGCAGCAGTTTGCTTTTTTTTTTATTTATTAAGAATCTACCACACAGCTGTGAAACATAGACCTTGAAGGTGAAATGGATGAGATTACTTCAGAAGTTCGACCACAAATGCCTTTGTAGCACTAGGCGTTTGTTGTGGAACTACAGCTTAATTGCAGATTTAGATAAAAGGTAAGTCAGTTGATGAGGTTGTGAACCTACATTGACAAAGATGGTCGATGTATGATTTTAGGAAAAGTGGGTTTAGGGTGGTGAAGGGTTAAAAGCATCCAGACTAAAACGTGACATGTATGCATGAGGTCGCTCATTCTTAATTTAAGCCATGGTTCAGAGACTTGGCGCGTTACGAAAGGCATTTCCAATAAACTACAGATATTCATCAACAACTGCTTACGCTCGCTACTGAAGATCAGATGGCCAGAAAGAATAAGCAACAAGGAACTCTGGCTAGCTGGCAACGAACCAACCAAGAACCTATCACCCAACAAATATGCAGGAGGAAGTGGAGATGGATTGGCCATGCACTGAGAAGGCCGACTGAGGACATCACGCATCAGGCCAGTTGCTCGAGTGGAATCCCCATGGGAAGCCACGAGTTGGGCGTCCGAGGTGAGGGTGACATGGAGGAGGTCGTGCGAGGAGGAAATGAGAGCTTGTGGGCTGTCGTGGAGCCAGGTTCAAAAGATCTCAGAGAACAGAGGTCACTGGAGGCGTGCTACTGAAGCCCTATGTTCCACTAGGAACCCAAGGGACTAATAATAATAATAATAATAATAATAATAATAATAATAATAATAATAGGCATTCTAGTCAAACTTTGCACGACAACGGAAATCGGTGATTAGAGAGTATAGTTGATATGGCTTAGGATTGATCACCGTAACACAAATAAATCCCACGCGTTATCTTCACTCTAATTTCTATTTCACGTACGATTATTTGTTTAAACCCCCTCTCTTCCTTTCTTCTTATAACTTTCGTTTACATTCTCTTTTTCTGATTCTCTAGCATTTATCCTAATGTGCAGATAAGAGTGTTATGCAGAGAAGTCCCATGATGATATTGACTGACTGAGATCTTATATAATATGACTCGAAATAAAGGCTAGTTGTAACCGTGCACGAGTTTGACTCTGTCTTCTATCTCAGTAGTAACATAATCGATAATAGGTCAAGAAAGCTTCTACTATACGACTAATTTTCCCTTGACAATTCATTTATTATCATCTTTTCACACGACATCATGATGATGGCATATTATGTTTAGTAGTCATATTGGTGCCTATGCCGAGTAAAGTTTTATTACAAAAATAAATAAGTGATTTTGTTAAATCATAGCAGTGAAAGTAATTGGAATAGAAAATTGACTTTTAACATATGAGATCTGACTTGAAATGAACCATTTGATTACCATAATTTCATCAGCATAAACTTGTTGGGGGGGTGGGGGTGAAAAAGGAGTTTAAAATTACTGTTCACATCAATTGGATTACAATATATTTATTCTACAGATGTAAAAGAGATTATCTTGTTAATCAAATATACCAATGAAAATGAAAATCGATATTTTGATGGGTCATATTTGATTAAGGAATTAATAAGTTACTCTTAGGCGGCCGCCTGTCGTATTACCTGACTGGGTAGATTAGTTAATTAGGAAATGACACCAAATATTAGGGCGATAAGACCATAGAAATATACACTATAGATGCATAATACTTGGCTTGTTTCTGGGTTTACTTCTCCGAACAAAACAAAAAAAGAGAATATACGTAGAAAATTATAATCCATACCATAGGAGTAAAAATTGAGCACTGTGATCGATTGTAATTCCATTTTAGTCTGTTTATTAGAAATGCTACATGGTGAAACAGTATCATTTACTGGATAATGTTTCGGATATAATTTATTGTTTATGTTTATATCAGGTGGGTAATTGAACAATCACTTTCAGATTCCATCTTTGGCAATCGCTCAGGTTCTTTGTAGGTAAACAGGACAGTAAGATAACATAAGTTAACGGGAACGCTAAACTATGTATAAAATACAACAATTTATACATAGTTGGAATGCCTTTGATCATTTTCAGGGCTTTCTAGAAAGATATTACTTATTGATTCTGCCTCTTCAACCAATTTGATTTTTTTACACGCATCATCACCTGACTTTCCTTGAAACTTTGATGTGGAATAATTAGTTATGAAAGGCTATAGGGATTGAGGACTTTTTACGGCACACTTCAACAAAAACGATCCTCTATTCTTTTATGGAAAACTGATAAACCGGTTAATGATATCATCATCAAGATCAACATAAGACCAGATATAACTGTATAACGGTCCAAGTTGCCATACCTCACATCGGCACATCAAGTAACAAGGCAGTAAAATGGAAGATGAAGAAAGAAATTGGCCAAAGGAAGTAGAAGTAGAAAGTAGTAAGGAAGAAGAAGGAAGGATGAGAAGATAATGATATTAATTATAGTGGTTAATGTGAGGATAATGCGTAAATGCATCTGCGTCAATGACATCGGTTCTCAGTTATATCAATTAAAGTCTCCAACTACTGATTTCTCTTGTCCTATGGACCCTAACCGGCTAGTCTGCATCGCCCTACATGGCTCAAACCAACAGTCAACGACTTGATATGTTGATGCCATTTTTTAGTCTGGTCACCTCAAGCCTTTTTCCAGCCTGAACCTACTTCGACTAACATTATGTGACAAGGCAGATGATGGCTAGGCATACGTAACACATGGTATACAGTAGTCTGATTTGATTATGAGATTAACGAATGCAAATAAGCAAAAGAAGTTCTTTTTGTGAATATATATATACATATATATTCGATGTTACGGTTACAAATTCAACATCCACGTAAACAATGTAAAATACAAAAGGAGTGTTCATCTCACCTAGATACGTTGATGAATTTATTTCTTCAGAAGTTAGATGTCTAGCTTTCACTATCACAGTACTGGCACCATGCATATCTGCATGAACAAATAAATCACCAGGTTTTAAGTAACGCTTTACTAATACCTCATTTTGTTGTGAATCACGACCGGCAACAACTAAATAATTTTCTGAACTGATGAACCAAAAGAACTTTTCAAACCTTGGAGAAGAAACAGATAAACAAAGTGAAAAAAACGTTTTACCAACCATAGGTAATACCAAAAAGATATATTGTTACATTTTAACGAGGTAGAAAAGTGCCTTTTGAAGAGTTTCATAACCTCGTGTTTTAATAGTAAAGGGAAGAAATCAGATAACATTTTTCACCTGTGCATAAATGAAACTTAAAGGAAGTAGCCTCTTTCACCTATCTAGGCAGCACTGTTCCAACTACAGGCGGCACAGACGAAGATGTCAAAACCAGCCAGAATCGGAAATACAGCAAGATAGGCGTTCATTAGCCTGGAACCAGTGTGGAGATCTTCTGCACTCAGCACAAAGCGTGAACAACATCCGTATTTTCAAAACCAACATCAAGTCACTGCTTCTATGTGATGGTTGAGAGACTTGGCGCGTTTCGAAAGGCATTTCCAACAAACTACAGACATTTATTTATCAACAACTGCCTACGCTAGCTGGTTACTGAAAGTCAGATAAGTTGTCAGAATGGCACCAGCCAGGCACCCGAGTGGAACCCCGATGGGAAGCGACGAGTTGGGCATCCGAGGGTGACACGGAGGAGATCGTGTGAGGAAGAAATCAGAGGTTCTGGGCTGTCGTGGAACCAGGTTCAAAAGATTTCACAGAATAGAGTGCACTGGAGACGTGCTAGTGAAGCCTATGCTCCACTGGGAACCCAAGGGACAAACAAATACAGTATGAGTAATATAATGTATAAATGAAGTCGGTTATAAAGAAACTGATAACCTTGTTATCTATGAATATATCCAAACGGAATCTTGAATGATAGTCTTAAGCTTCATCCTTGAGGGTCGTTCGGTCCCTCGAAAACAGACAGAAGTGCCAAAAACGATAAAAGATTTACTGTCAAGTTGAAAATATACAAAAAGCAACAGTCTATATATCTTCCCAATAGCCTTGATAAATTTCATACTTTTCTAGAAAGCGCTTTAACCAATATGAGACCCACACATATGATCATATAGTTTTTTCTTGGACATCAAGAAATTGCTAACTTCTTTGAGAAATCTAGGAGATATTGTCCCAATTTGTAACAAAAACATGAGAGATATGATATACTAGCTCTTGTATTTCTGATTTCATGAATATCAGTGAATTTCTGCTTGATTACGGACCGGAATTATAGTCTACACTGGTTGATCAAAGTGAAAATACATCTTTTGAAGTCAATGAGATTTTACTATGCTGAATGATTTCAAAAATCTTTGAATGAATAGAGAAACTTCATTACAAAACATGGATAATAATATACAGATGACGCGTACAGAAGGACATGGTAAACATGAGTTCCAGTGAATAGAAAAGAGAAAGGAGAAACAATGAATAAAGTAAACAATGAGGTACATAAATAAAAGAGAAAGACTTGGAAAATTCCTGTAAGCAAAATCATAAGAAAAAGTAAAACAAGATAAGCTACTGTTAAAACTTCAATAATTCGATACAAACATATTTTGCACAACTAATTAAGACAAAGAATATACTTTTATGAAGAAATCTTATATACAGAGTCTTGTTAACATTGAAACCCAGAGTTCATTGAATTCCAATTTATATCAAATGCTCCACTCAGGTCTGTTTAATGCATAACTTTCAAATTTTCGACAATAGTCACAGATCTATTAAAATAGTAATACAAATCTCCTGATCCACTTCTTCTGAAGAAGGTATACAAATTTCGTGGTTCGAAATTAACCTAAATTAATTAGTAATTTCAAGAAATAAGTAATATTTTTTCTGTGGTACGAACACTTTGAGTGGGAATTTGAGAATTGCTTGGGATGCGTTTCTCACTACCCAAATGTTAATTGTTGCTCCAGGATTGGTCTTTAACGGTGCCACAGCTAACAATAGAGAGTGAAGTGGTTGAGTGTGTTGACCACTTCACTTACCTGGGATATGAGATCAGCCCTGATGGCTCAGTGGCCGATGAAATCTCCGCATGCATGCAAAAGGCTCGGTTGGCTTTTGCCAATTTACACCACCTATGGCGCCGCCGTGATATCCAATTGTCTACTAACGGTCGCGTATACTGCACAGCAGTCCAGTCTGTTACACTCTATGGCTGTGAAACATGGCCATTAAACGTGGAAGATATGAGAAGGCTTCACGTGTTTCACCGTATTCCGTGATGTCACCACGTGAGTAATGCAGAAGTCAGGTATAGAGTTTTAGGGAGAAGAAGTAAGTAAGTCAGTTGACGAGGTTGTGAACCTTCATCGACTCAGATGGTTGGGACACGTGTTACGTATGCCTAGTCACTGATTGCCTCGTCACACAATGTTGACTGAAGTAGGTCCAGACTGAGAAAAGGCCAGAGGTGGCCAGGTTAAAACATGGCACCAATGTATGAAGTCTCTGACTGTTGGTTTGAGGCATGTGGGGGCGATGCAGACTAGGTGGTTGGGGTCCACGAGACAAGAGGAACCTGTGGTTGGCGACTGACTCTAGGTGATATGGCTCACAACCGAAGTCAGTGCCGCAGATGTATACATACATTATCCTCATCTTAATGATGCTATAACCAATCTCACCACTTTCTCATTCTTCCTTTCTCTCTTTTCGTAATCCATATTTCTTTTGACTGCATTCTCTTATCTTCATCCTTCACCTCACTGCCTTTTTACTTGATGTAGTGATATGAGATGAGGTGTGGCAACTCGGACCATTACGCAGTAATTCCTAGTCCTAGGTTGATCTGGATGAATGGATTTGGTACGAAATATAATACATGACAAAAAAACATTTTCCGGAAGTGTGACTGAACACAACCATTCAACATTGGTTTTGAAGGTTCTATATTATGTCGAATTGTAATACAATCAGTAATGTAAGGTGTTCATCTGAGTAAACAACAAACATTTACTTGCTTTCGCACAGTGCTTTGAAAAGGAAGTAAGATTATCACATTGTGAATTCTTGTCACCGTGATGGCAAAAACAATGTACAGCCTAAGAATAAATTCCTTGAAAAGAGTCTCCTTTGCTGAATATCTTATTTGTAAATTCATGCTTATCTCATTAAAACTAACTTGGAGAACCTAAACTAAGAGTGCTTTTAAAGCTCAGTCGACTTTTTGCTGTGGAATTGATTACTAGTATTTTGAGTTATATTGTTTTAGCTGAAGTCACTTTAAGTGAAGATAATTCTGTCGAATTTGACGTCTCTCATAGCTGAGTAGTTTCTCAACTGCCCGACTATGGTATTAGTTGGGTTTCTGTTGGATACCACTCATTCAAGATCAGAAATTATGATCTCTGATGCAAAACTGCTAAGAACTATTTAAGGCATATTGGTCTAAAACGAGTGAAACGGATGTCTAGTGTTTAGGTTACTTCAATCTAGCTGATGCAATACATTTACTAGGTTATCAGATAAAGTTGGTGCCAGTTTTATGCTCACTACAGACAAACTTTGCTACAGTTCAGTGTCTCCTATTGGCCTGTATGTTTTCTTGCCATGTATAAGGAGACATTGAGTTCTCCACATCAGTGAGCAGTGATCGCATAAATCCATTCATAGTCAACCGATGTAGCTTATTGAATGTCGGACAAAGCAAAGAATTAGACGCATAAACATAAAATCAAAATTCGCTTAAGAGCTTATCAATTCACGTCGGTAACCTAAACAATTGTAACTGATATAACAGTTGTACTATAGGTTAGAAGTTAAAAATTCTCGCCTAGAAGAGACGGGAACAAATAGAACAAGGTGTATAGTATGGAACTGATGATACCATCCTAATCCTGGTTAGCGATTTCTAGTAGAATGCCTTGAAGAGATTCAATCAAAAAGAGATAAGGTTAGAGCGAATAAAAGTGCAGACTTGTTTTTGTTGATTAAGGTTTCTTGGATGGTTATTGACCTTAATATAACCCATGACTAACGATTTGTTACTCGAAAGTTAGCTGTTAGTTATTCTACCTTAGTTATATTATTGTATATCAGTAGTTGTCCTAATTCATTGGACTTTCATAGTCTATTGTCCTTGTTCTACAGTTCAGGAGTTCAGAGAAATAAATGTATATAGTTAATGAGCTTGCAATCAGACCTTTGAATTTGATGCAATTTAATGGATAATTCACCTAGACATAAATTCAACACAATCGCCTACACATATAAATCATTTACACCTGTAACGGGTAACTACTAGTTAATGCTTTAAAGCAGTTGACGTATTCGAGCATGGAAGTAAGTTAGTGGTCGAACTTAACAGTATATCATTTAAGAAGCAACTAAAACAAAGTTAATGAAAGGAAGCGACATGCTATCTGACCCACTCTATTGATTAGTGCATACAGATGAAATACTGACAGAAGAATTATGAGAAAAGAAATATACCTAACTGATACAAGTTAATCAGTATTGAAGTGCAACCTAGTATTACTATGTAACAGTTCGAGTCACCACATCTTATATCAGCACACCAAAGTAGAAGGCATCATGATGGAAGATAAATAAATAAAGAAAGTTGTTAAGGGTGTTAGGTAGTTCCAAAAAGAGAACGAGAAGCATTGGAACAAAATGAAATTCAATACGATGGTTAAGTTGAAGATAGTGTATGAATGCATTTGCGCCACTGACATCATTTCTCAGCTATATCATCACCTACAGTCTCCAACCCGTGATTTTTGTTATCACACAGACCCTGAATGGGAAGTCTACGTTTACATACACGGCTCAGAACAATAGTCAAAGACTTCATGCACTGATGTTATGTTTTCGTCTTGTCGCTTATAACCTTCCAGCAGCTCAAAACCACTTCAACTAACATTGTACGCAAGACTGGGTAGACGGTAAGCAGGCTTGCGTAACACGGACCCCAGCTACCTGAGCTTATGAAGGTTCACAACCTCATCAACTGACTTTCCTCGCCTACCAAAAACCCCACGTCGAACTTATGCGTTACTCACGTGGTGACACCACAACACAAGATATGTGCTAAAAGGGCGACGGTGGTCCAACACTTGAAACCTCCTCATGTCCTCTACCTTTATTGGATATGCTTTACAGTCAGCCATACAGTAGAACAGAGTGAACTGCATTTCACCTGCATTAGGGAATGAGATATCACGGTGGTGCAACATATGGCGTAAGTTGGCAAAGAGCAAGTGAGCTTTTTTTCTCCGTTCCCAGATGTCATCAGTCACTGACCAATCACGGTTGATCCGACTTCCAAGTAAGTGAAGTGATCAATGCGTTCACCCTTTTCACTTCTTATTATTAGACAAGGCATTAACGAAGACTAGACCTGGAGCAACAATTTGCATTTAAGTGATAAAAAATGCATCACATTCTTGAATTACTACTCGAGATTTCCGACGGGCTCTGTATCTTATTAGAGTTTTTACATAAAAGGAATATTTCACCTGCGTACTTCTGTAACGCCAATCCCTAGAAAATTAGACCAAAAGACGATCTATATAAGCACGTCCGTGACTAAATCAAATAAGAATGAAAAGAGTGGACGTCCTTGACGAACACAACTCACCTGATAACTCACCATAGGCTCTAGCGTGCCTACGGGGGTTTGAATACAAAGACTTCAACAGTTGGTTTACTTACCAAACACACCTTTTAGTGAGAGATACTGCTATGAAACCTATTGTTCGACGGAGTCAAATACCACTTTCACGTTAAGAAATATAGCTAATATTGGGCACTAGTAAGTTAGCCTGTGTTCTAAAACCTAGTGGAGGATGAGTATCTGGTCGATACACTCATGATCACGTCTGAAACTTGACTACTTTTCTCTAGTTGGCTTTTTCACTGTTTTCAATACCAATCTAACGACTACAGAAGCTCAGGAAAAGCACACAAGTCGCTGAATAAAGAGTATTTTGTATTCAGTAAACATGAATGTGCTCAAATCACACCCAAACCTGCTTGGCTTAGATAGTCCACTTTAAATACAAGAGACCTGGCTGATAGTATATATCGTTACTATGGATTAAAGACATACCACATTGGTTTACGAACTTCTGTAATTTGTGCTACTGTTTTGGCAGTCTTCATTGTTATTTCAGCTTTGTGTGTAGCTGACTTCAAAACCTATCGTCAAAAATGCAAAGAAAATGATCATCACACAAATAAAAGTAGAGCAGGTTACAAGATTTAAAAGTGTTGTAATGCGGGTGACATGTTGAGGAAAATAGTTTTATGAAAGTATGTGCATACTATGATCCATTACTTGTCATTGTACCATCTAAGTTAAACTAGTTTTGATTTCAAAAGTGCATTATATTGGGTGATTTTAAAGGCCACCCTAGCAACTGAGACAGCCAATAACATTCCTTTATTTTATGTAAAAGTACTTTTTGTTATGGCTATGATTACGACTGTACAGTTTTTGAAAGTGATTCATCGAAAGGAAAACTTCCTTCGTTGAATTATTATTATTTGTCCCTTGGGTTCGTAGTCGAACGCAAGGATTCAGTAGCACGTCTCCATAACACTCTCTTATCTGTAGTCTTCTCAACCTGGCTCCATGACTGTTCACAAGATCTCATTTCTTCCTCATACGATCTCCTTCATGTCACCCTCGCCTCCGACGCCCAACTCGTCGTTCCCATCGGGGTTCCACTCGATACCCTGGCTTGGCCAGGCGCGTGATGTCCCCAAATGGTCTTCTCAGTGTATGCCCAATCCATCTCCACCTCCTTCTACATATTTGTTGAGTGATTGGTTCTTGGTTGGTTCGTTCCCAGAGCTCCTTATTGCTTATTCTTTCTGACAATCCATCTGACTTTCAGTAACGAGCCAGCGTAAGCAGTTGATGAATATCTGTAGTTTATTGGAAATCCCTTTCGTAACCCACCAAGTCTCTCAACCATCACAGAGAAGCACTGACTTGACTGAATCAGTGTTGAAAATACTGATCTTGTTCCACATGCTGAGTGCAGAAGATCTCTACACTGGTTTCAGGCTAATGAACGCCTGTCTTGCTCTTCCGATCCTGGCTGCTTTGACCTCCTCGTCTGTGCCGCCTGTAGTTGAAACAGTGCTTCCTAGATAGGTGAAGGAGGCTTCTTCCTTTAGGTTTCTCCTGTTGATGGTGATTAGAGCTTGTTGTTGTTGGTGGCGTTGGTTGGGTATCTTCATCACCTCTGTCTTCTCTACGTTCACTTGAAGTCCGGTCTTCGCTGCCACGCCTCTTCTGTCAACTTGTTGGATTTTGCCTGTAGATCTTCGAGTTTGTGCGACAAGAGATTAGATACAAGTCATCGGCTAAATCCAAATCTTCTAGGCTCTTTTCATCGATACGGCCAGCGTATCCCCCCCTTCTCGCTCCTCACTGTTTTCTGTTGCATGATACAGTCCACCATAGTCAGGAAGGTGATCGGTGCTAGTAGACAGACTTGTCTTACTCCTGTCTTCACTTCAAAGGCATCACTGAGTTTCCCACTGTGAATTACTTGGCATGTGGCGCCTTCATATAGTTGTTGAATGAGATTGATAAAGGTTTGTGGTATTCCGTAGCGTTGAAGCAGTTGCCAAATTACTTCTCGGTCGATGTTGTCGAAGGCCTTTTCAAAGTCGATGAAGTTGAGGTTGAGTTGAGTTGACTGCCATTCTATACTCTGTTCTATCTTCGCTGAATTGTCTTACGTTACTTCTTCATTATCCAGTGGGACTATTTCAATGACTGCCATAATACTTTAAGATCAACAGATTTTAAAATGTTATCTTCATGTGGTGACTACTGTTGGAGAGAAGCAGGAAAATATACTTGCAACAAGGGTTTAGCAGAAGATGAAGACTGATTTAGCACACCCTCAAGACAACTGAAATTTCGACAATTTTATTGGTTTTGAATTTCTTAAGCACTTATTACGAATAAAATGAACAGTAGTTTTAAAAAACCCGTGGATATCACAGACAGATATCTTTTTAGAAACATTAAGTGGCGCAGTTTATGAGAAGTGAATATGAAAATTACAGTGAGAATAAAATCTTAGTCACTCTAACTAGTAAATTCTTGTCACCTTTCTACTCAGTGAACTAAAAGCAATTGTTTGTTAGTTAATTTATATAGTTTAAAGTTTGAAGGGACGACCAAATGAGCATTTAGATTCAAGCTGAACAGTAGACAGAAGAGCGATCTCAATTTGGAGGTTTGTTGTTACTCATTTATTGATTTTCAGGTTAGTATTCATCATGGAATAACATTAGTTGGAGAACCACTGGAAGCTTGGGAGCAATGGACAAGTGTGTTGTCCTAGTATGGAACTCCACAGAAGTGTGTGCCTACTAGTACCCCCCACCAGGGATCAAACCCGTAACCTTCAGGTTCTGCGGCCAGCACTTTACGAGTGATTCAGTCTGTGATAAATATCAACTTGAGTAGAGTGACTCGATTTTGAAGTTCACTATAACTGCATTTCTAAGCATGATGCTCATCTTTCACGTCACCCACTCTTAAACTATAAACGAATTGGTTTTGGTTGTAGTGTTATTCACTAACATCATTTTGAAATTGGTCTCCTTATTATAAGTGATTTCTACTAGTCTATTGTACTTTGATCTATTCCCTCTTATATTGAAGAATATACATACAATGTGGAGAAATGAGTCCAGACTTCAAATTCCCTTACAACAGAAGATTAGGATATTGTACTTCATTGAATAATATACCACTAACTAATATCCAAAGACACAGTTTGTGTTTGGTACGGTGTAAAATAGTGATAAGCAATACGAAAACTGAAGATATGTAAATAAATGTTTCATTACTTTACGTGAAGCATTGATAGTTTTTTCTTCTTTCTTGCTAGCAGCCCTCTTCTTATCATAATATCTATAAAACAAATAAAGAGATTGTAAATTTCAATTAAATGATAACAACTAACGAATTTATAGAAACAGAACTATGTTTCTATGCAATGTATCGAATACATAATAATGATGAATAGTGGCTAGCAATGGAATCCAAGATGCGCGTTCCATCCCATTTGGGACTCGTCAACTAGATATACGTGTACCCTAGTAAGTGTTATTTTCACCGCGGCTCGAACTCGGGGCTGATAGCTTCAAACAACAGAGTACCATCCATTAGACCATCAAGCCAAATCTTATGCAACAGGTATAATGTTCAAACAAGAAATTGAATTCAAGTTGAGAATATTTAAAGGGTTATATATGTTGACCGACTTTTATAATATTCATATTCAAGCCATACTATGAGTGTGAACAATGGAGAACCATACAAAGTGAGACAATAACTAGAAGATATGAGAGACCAAATATAATAATTATATCAATACAACGAGATGTCCAAATAAAAGAATTCAGTGAAGCAAAATTCATTCCTTTTTAATACTCTTTTCAAACTTTTATAATATTGGCCAAAGAAAGGCAAATATGAATCTCAGATAAGTATTATCCATCACTTAATATAGGAGTACAACTTAGGGAGTGGTAGATTTTCATTCTACTTTCAGTTTGTTTACTAGATATGTTACACAGTGAAATACTGGTATTAACTGGATAGCATCATAATCATAAATGTCAACATAGGACCAGGAATTACTGAGTAACGGTCCGAGTTGCCACACCTCATCTCATATCACTACATCAAGTAAAAAGGCAGTGAGGTGAAGGATGAAGATAAGAGAATGCAGTCAAAAGAAATATGGATTACGAAAAGAGAGAAAGGAAGAATAAGAAAGTGGTGAGATTGGGTATAGCATCATTAAGATGAGGATAATGTATGTATACATCTGCGGCACTGACATCGGTTGTGAGCCATATCACCTAGAGTCAGTCGCCAACCACAGGTTCCTCTTGTCTCGTGGACCCCAACCACCTAGTCTGCATCGCCCCCACATGCCTCAAACCAACAGTCAGAGACTTCATACATTGGTGCCATGTTTTAACCTGGCCACCTCTGGCCTTTTCTCAGTCTGGACCTACTTCAGTCAACATTGTGTGACGAGGCAATCAGTGACTAGGCATACGTAACACGTGTCCCAACCATCTGAGTCGATGAAGGTTCACAACCTCGTCAACTGACTAACTTACCTCTTCCCCCTAAAACTCTATACCTGACTTCTGCATTACTCACATGGTGACATCACGGAATACGGTCGAACACGTGAAGCCTTCTCATATCTTCCACGTTTAATGGCCATGTTTCACAGCCATAGAGTGTAACAGACTGGACTGCTGTGCAGTATACGCGACCGTTAGTAGACAATTGGATATCACGGCGGCGCCATAGCCAACCGAGCCTTTTGTAGGCGTGCGTTTTGAAAACAATTTATTGTTTATATTTATATCAAGTTGGCGATATTTTTGAAAATGTGCGAGAGTACGTTTTATGATTTATCAACATTTGAATAATTAAAACAAGTAAAAAAAGGAGTAATTTTAATGTAGGATAGAAGACTTTTAGTAGCTAAAAATTTTAACCAGTTCACCGTCAAATAAATAAATATTCTTCAATCATAAAAAAAAATTCACCATATCATAAAGACAATGAATAGTTCAACTCACTTTCGAGCATTATTTAGAGCATTTAAATCAAGATCTACAATTACTTCTATGTAGTCTTCATTTTTAGTTGATTCAACTAGATTTTCATTATCACTTGATAATTCAAATGGATCACTATAATAGCAATACAAGAAATTATATTAGACTGGTAAGATACCGAAAACAAAGCGATAAGCAATTACTTTAAACGAATAATAGCTTGATTCGATTGTAATTTTAGTTCTACAATATGACAAGCTAATGGATCATCATGTTTCTTTGCTTCTTCAATGATTGTTTTCAATTCGTTCCAATTCAATTGATTATATAATGCATGATTAAGCATGATAATGATATTGTCCACCTGAAAATAGTAAAAATAGGAGAAATACTAAGCAACCAAAAAAAAACAGAAGATAATTCGAAGTAATAGGGGGAAAAGAATTCCATTTTAGTTTGTTTATTAGAAATATCATACAGTGAGAGAACAGTAGCATTTACTAGATAACGTTTCGGACACAATTTATTGTCCATATTCATATCAGGTAACTCCACAACTTCCAGACAGTCTTTATATATTCCTAATTTACTCTCCTTCTTTGTGACAACAAGGCTAGTGGGGTCGTGGGTGCGCACTGCTGAGGAGTCGCATACTAGGACGAAACAGCTGTCCAGTGCTCCCAGGTTTCCTTTGTTCCTCCAACTGATGTCAGTCTACGATGAATAACAACTTGAAGGCTAGTAGAGTTTTTCATATATCTGGGACAGGTGCAGAATCATTTCGATTGCATGTGTTTGGTGTTGATTCGATGAATGCAGATTCGCTCCACCCAACTAAGTTAGTTTTCAACACTGTCGCCCTATCCCACCCTATTGTGTGATTGTATGTCTTCGCATGCACAGCCATAGTTGGGTTTTTCGCTAGATTTCTTATCTTATTAGGATCTACAAATCTTGATTTAGCTAAGTTTTTGTGCTCTGTTATTCTTATCGACCCTGGTCGATTGTTTTGACGTATGTACTTGACCTTACAGTTATTGCAAGGATTTGGTAAACCGTTATCCAGTATATGCTACTGTTTCACTGTGTGATATTTCTAATAAACAAACTAAAATGGAATTTCAATCGACCACAGTACCCAATTTTTACTCTTATATTAGAGGGAAAAGAAATTTTCATCAGTTAGCAACTATCAGAATAAAATAAACTTTTATGATTGAAACTTACAAGTTGATGATTAGCTTCTAACAGATAAGCTTTCTGCATATCTAATTCCTGTATATGAGAGAAAAACAAAGAAAATTACTGTTTCTTTAAGTTGTCTTTTGACTAGGAATAAATTAATTGATGCAAAATCACAACAGATGGTATGCATCGTATAGAAGCGCAGGCTTATATACTAGTTGGAAGGAATTGACTACCTTCCCTATCATAACATCAACTGACTATTTATTGTATGATGTTTGTGTCACACATTTTACCTGGTGTGCTATAGCCCTTTGATTAAGGTAGTTAAATTCAAACTAATTGGTCATAGATTTAAACTCTACCGTAATCGAGATAGTTTGAACAGTCCAATAGCATACACAATAGGTGTAGCTCAAGGTCTACTTCTACATGGACCTGCATGTGGTTGGATTACTAATATTTACTTAGTCGTATCTTTCGTACATGAGTGATAGTTTATTTCATGACAATATCCACACATACTACAACCTGTAATTGGAGGTTCTGGTATCATAAAATAGCCATTCACCTGAGGTTGGAGACAATGTTTAGATGCAGTGGGCAGATATCTCTGTTTGTTTACTCCAGTCTATTGTTCATTCGGTTTGACGTTCAGCATTCCAGTATACGTAGTTATTTATAACATTCAGTGTTATTGCTTGTATTACACCGTCCTTGATTGGACCGAATTGATCAGTTTCTATTGGCGTATGGGCTCCTGTGCGGATGCCTCGATATTACCTGTCTTTTAACTATGTATAGTAATGACGGGCAGTGGCTGGCAGTGGAATCCAGGATGCTCATTTCGTCCTATTTGGGACTCGTCAGCTGGATGTACCTGCCTCCCAGTGAGTGATGTTGTTCCGACCGGGACTCGGGAGCGGTCGCTTCAAACATTACATTATTACAACTGCTTTTTCTCAGTTGTAAGAGAGGTAATGATATTAACCAAGAGATAATTCGGGTAGTTACCATGTAAGTCACAGCGATCATTGTGTAACAATAAAAGCATCACACTGAACAGGTAAGATATTTACGAAGCACACGTTAAGCAAACAATGAACATCTCACAGCTAGAAAGGTTTGATTGATTAGAAAGATAAGGTAACTCAATATAGTATAGACTAATGTACTAGGTTATAAATCACGCTGAATGAGTGGGAGTTTATAATACTCTCTGTCTTTCCAGGTTGGAGTGGGATTTGAACCGAAGACGGAACGTTTGAGAGTCAAGTGTCTACGCTAATGATTCATATCATCCGAAGAAAAAATTCTGACTGCTGATAATCATATGCTAGAAAAACTTACCTGTTCACTTCTTAATGCCATTAATCGACGTTCTTGATCCTTTTTAATATTTTCTACTTTTCTGTTGGCTTTCAGCTCCTAAAAATAACGAAACGCAATATATGTTTACAAGAGGTAAACATTACCAAAATATTTTTGTATAAATTCAATGAAACTGAGAAATTTAAAACCATAAAATCCCATAGCTTTGTGGATAAAGTATTCTAAAGAAAAGGTTGTGATAACTGGCTAATCTATATCATCACATATTATACAATATCATCTTACTAACAACTTCAGATAACTATTATTATTATTAGTCCCTTGGGTTCCTAGTGGAACATAGGGCTTCAGTAGCACGTCTCCATTTCATCCTGTTCTCTGAGATCTTTTCAACCTGGTCCCACGACAGCCCAGAAGCTCTCATTTCCTCCTCGCACGACCTCCTCCATGTCACCCTCACCTCGGACGCCCAACTCGTCGCTTCCCATGGGGATTCCACTCGAGCAACTGGCCTGACGCGTGATGTCCTCAGTCGGCCTTCTCAGTGCATGCCCAATCCATCTCCACTTCCTCCTGCATATTTGTTGCGTGATAGGTTCTTGGTTGGTTCGTTCCCAGAGTTCCTTGTTGCTTATTCTTTCTGGCCATCTGATCTTCAGTAGCGAGCCAGCGTAAGCAGTTGTTGATGAATGTCTGTAGTTTATTGGAAATGCCTTTCGTGACGCGCCAAGTCTCTGAACCATACAACTTCAGATAATAAATGCAAACAATAAGAACTGTAATAGTGGCAATGTCATCACAGATCCATTGAAATGAATCGATTCCCTATGAACTACCAAATTGAATGTTACAATCAATATATCACTTTCAGTATCCTTCATAATCTTTTACTTTCTTTTCTTTTCAAGAAATTACTAATTACTAGGCACAAAGAATTATTGCAGTCAAAATAATTGTTATCTTGAAGATTTCGCATTTGACACCAAAGGAAATTTATGAGACAGTATTATATATTAACAGATTTCAATAATGAAGAAAATCATGACACTTACTCTCTATAAATGATTTAGTAGCTTATGAAAGTGAACATAAATGCAACTGATTGCTTTCAGCAAGTTTTTTATAAAGTGTGTCTATATTAATGTGGTCCCATAAGACAATGAAAACGAGATGACTAGTAAAAGTATCCAATATGAACTATAAATCTTATGGTTACATATATAAAATGCTATGAAAGTATAAAAATAGCCAAAGAGGATGAACAGCATAGACTTAGAATGTTATTAGGCAAGGTATAAAAATATATCTGATATAAAATGCAATAAAATCTCAATCCAATCTCTACCCTATTGAATGTGATCAGTTAAAGTGTGTGACTGCTTGCGGTTTCTTTCACATATTATTCAATTACATTCATAAATAGCAGTGTATTTTTAACCATTATGTTCGCAGTATAACTACGACCGGAACAGGTAGGCTTCAGGAAGTACAAATCATGTGCAGACCAAATTGCAACGCTTCGCATCATCATAGAACAGAGCATGGAATGACAGTCAACTCTCTACCTCAACTTCATCGACTTTGAGAAGGCTTTTGACAGTGTCGACCGAGAAGTAATTTGGAAACTGCTTCATTACTACGGAATACTGCAAACCTTTATCAATCTCATTCAACAACTATATGAAGACACCACATGCCAGCCAAGTAATTCACAATGGGAAGCTCAGTGATGCTTTTGAAGTGAAGTGAAGACAGGAGTGAAACAAGGTTGCCTACTATCCCCCATGATATTCCTGATTGTGGTCTAGTGGAGTGGATCGTGCAACAGAAAACAGTGGGGAGCTGTGAGAAGAGGGGGATACAATGGCTGGACTGCGGAAAAGAACCTAGAAGACTTGGATTTCCCCAGTGATGACTTGTGTCTGATGTCACACAAACTTGAAGATCTGCAGGCAAAAACTAACAAGTTGATAGAAGAGGCAGGGCAGAGAAGACGGGACTTCAGGTGAATATAGAGAAGACAGAGGTGATGAAGATACCACACCAACAACTCCAACAACAACAGCAAACTCCAATCACCATCAACGGGAGGAACTTAAAGGAAGTAACCTCCTTCACTTATCTAGGAAGCACTGTTTCAACTACAGGCGGCGGCACAGACGAGGATGTCAAAGTCAGAATCGGAAAAGCAAGACAGGTGTTCATTAGCCTGAAACCAGTGTGGAGATCTGCACTCAGCATGTGGAACAAGATACGGATTTTCAACACCAACGTCAAGTCAGTGCTTCTGTATGGTTCAGAGACTTGGCGCGTTACGAAAGGGATTTCCAATAAACTACAGACATTCATCAATAACTGCTTACGCTGGCTAGCTAATAAAGATTAGATGGATTGCCAGAAAGAATAAGCAATAAGGAACTCTGGGAACGAACCAACCAAGAACCTATCACGCAACAAATATGCAGGAGGAAGTGGAGATGGATTGGGCATGCACTGAGAAGGCCGACTGAGGACATCACGCGTCAGGCCAGTTGCTCGAGTGGAATCCCCATGGGAAGCGACGAGTTGGGCGTCCGAGGTGAGGGTGACATGGAGGAGGTCGTGCGAGGAGGAAATGAGAGCTTCTGGGCTGTCGTGGGACCAGGTTGAAAAGATCTCAGAGAACAGGATGAAATGGAGACGTGCTACTGAAGCCCTATGTTCCACTAGGAACCCAAGGGACTAATAAATAAATAAATAAATAAATATGTTCGCAGTATGAATTATATCAAGCTACAGTGATTGTTATGTACAGACTCAGGTGAGAGAAAAAAAGGTGATGCAGCATCAGATATCCTGAAAAATCGTCTTTCCAGAACAATTAGTTGGACCTTTTTCTCAGCAAAACTTCACTTGATCTTTACCTGTCGTAAATTGTTCACTGTTTGTATAAAAGACAATGTCCCTCGATAGGCTATATCCATGTGTATCTACCAGTTCACCTGCTCCTGTGGAGCTAGGTACATAAGCCGTAGTCGGAGATTGCTGTCAACACGTATACGAGAACATATTCCGGCATGGTTTTATAAGGCTGAAAGGAAATGCATCAGAAGTTTTATCCTTGAGCATTTTAATCGATTCCAACCATTCAGCAGACCCAAACAAAGATTTCAAGGTTGTCTATCGAATTCGCCCAAACACCTCACGTTTCCTCCTTGTTCAGCTTCTATAAACAGCAGGGGCCTTGGCTATTGATGAACTGAAGTCTAACCTCTGTGTGCAAAAGAAGTATATACAGTCTTTGTCTCTACCTTGGCCTTAATTTATATTAGTATTGGTGCGCTTTGTCCTCTTTTTCGTTTTTCACCCCCTTCGCCTTTTTTGTCAGATTAATCCTTGTACTCTTGTATCGTCATTATCATTTTGTTTTTTATATTTAATTGTTTCCGGTGTTATTTCATTTAATCTTTCTAATAATCGCAACTTTTAACAGAACATTTCCAATTTATTCCAGATAACTTGTCTCACTTATATTACCCAACCCTTTGATTGTTTACTAACGTTCTCACCTCCTTTTTACTCTATATGCACTTTATAAACGATTTGAAAATCTTACGTAACCCCTTTTCGTTATCATTCGACCTTTACGTCATCAACCAGCAACATTATAATTATAACCACCATTATTATTGTTTCAACCCCACCATTATTTAAGTTAAATCTTCCTCACGGATTACAGTCTTTTAATATCATGTATCAAGTTGTTATTCATCGTAGACTGACATCAGTTGGAGGAACAAAGGAAACCTGGGAGCACTGGACAGCTGTTTCGTCCTAGCATTGGGCTCCTCAGCAGTACGCACCCACGACCCCACTACCCCCCGGATCGAACCCGAGACTTTCAGGTTTTGTGGCCAGCACGTTACCATTGAACCACTGGGTCACAATCCAATCGTCCATATTTCCAACTTCTGTTAGCTCACAATATAGCGCAACCGCCACCCAATGTCATCTTCGAGTAACTCTCCTCACGACCATCAGGCTTTGCCCCCACCGGTCACGACTTCTCATTGGAACTTCAGGAATACCTCTCGAAGCTAGTCACCAATGAGCACTAGTTCAATTGAATTTCGAGGGAGTTGGAAATATTTCAAGTTGTTATTCATCGTATCATATGTGTATACGAATGTACAGCTTGAGAATAAATTCGTTGAAAAGAGTCCTCTTCGCTGAATATCTTGTTTTTGATGTCACAATGGGAATTATGAACGTATTGGAAAAAAAACTACAAGTCCTTTTTAATTTCAACCTTTAAGAAAACTTAAAAAACAGAAGACTTGACGTTAGAAAGTATACTTTTCACTGTTAAATTGCGAAAATGATAGCATGCTCATTTGTTATAGTGAGACAGAAACAGAAGGATTTACGACAAACTATCTAATAAATTCTTAAAGGTGAATAATAATCAATCTAACGATAAACTTACATTTCTTAGAATTTGTTCTGATGTCCGCTGACTTTCAAGTTTCGAAAAGAAGGTATCCACGGCCTAAATAAATTTTAACAGAAAAAAAGGGGGATAACGATAATACGACTAACTATTCTGTGCCTGAAAGATCATAGGAGTTGACTAGTGACTCTTTAGATACTCGTTGAGTAGACTGTAGAGATGGAGGTTCACTACCTGCGAATAAGGTTCACTCAATAATAAGACTTGGATTTCATATTGGATATCTCGTAAATGGAGGATACATTCGTGACTGGTGACAGTATATTTGTCCAGGAACATTTATTACTCTGTCTAGTATAAAGTGTAGAAATTGGACGTAGTAATACTTGTTAGTGATGGGTCGTGGCTAGCAGTGGAACCCAGGATGCGCACTTCGTCCTATTTGGGACTCGTCAGCTGGATGTAACTGCTTCCCAGTGAGTGTTGTTCCCATTGGGATTCGGACTCGAGAGTGATCCCAACAAACGCCAGAGAGTTATTCACTACACCACCGAGCCACGATAGCCAGTTCTTGTGCGACGAATATAGTTTTTAGTATAATTGTTTTTATATGATCACTAACACAATTAGAACTCTGGCAATATCGAGGCATCCACACAGGAGCCCATACGCCAATAGAGACCGATCAATTCGGTCCAATCTACGACGGCATCATATAAAAACAATTGTAGTAACACTTGGTTTATTATATTATTTGTCCCTTGGGTTCCTAATGGAACATAGGGCTTCAGTAGCACGTCTCCAGTGATCTCTGTTCTCTGAAATCTTTTGAACGTGGCTCCGCGACAGCCCACAAGCTCTCATTTCCTTCTCGCACCATCTCCTCCATGTCACCCTCACCTCGGACGCCCAACTGGTCGCTTCCCATCTGGGTTCCACTCGAGTTCCTGAACTGGCGCGTGATGTCCCCAGTCGGTCTTCTCAGTGTATGCCCAATCCATCTCCACCTCCTTCCATTGCATATTTGTTGGGTGATAGGTTCTTGGTTGGTTCGTTCCCAGAGTTCCTTGTTGCTTATTCTTTCTGGCAATCCATCTGACTTTCAGTAACGAGTCAGCGTAAGCAGTTGTTGATGAATGTCTGTAGTTTATTGGAAATCCCTTTCGTAACGCGCCAAGTCTCTGAACCATACAGAAGCACTGACTTGACGTTGGTGTTGAAAATCCGTATCTTGTTCCACATGCTGAGTGCAGATCTCCACACTGGTTTCAGGCTAATGAACACCTGTCTTGCTTTTCCGATTCTGACTTTGACATCCTCGTCTGTGCCGCCGCCTGTAGTTGAAACAGTGCTTCCTAGATAAGTGAAGGAGGTTACTTCCTTTAAGTTCCTCCCGTTGATGGTGATTGGAGTTTGCTGTTGTTGTTGGAGTTGTTGGTGTGGTATCTTCATCACCTCTGTCTTCTCTATATTCACCTGAAGTCCCGTCTTCTCTGCCCTGCCTCTTCTATCAACTTGTTAGTTTTTGCCTGCAGATCTTCAAGTTTGTGTGACATCAGACACAAGTCATCACTGGGGAAATCCAAGTCTTCTAGGTTCTTTTCCGCAGTCCAGCCATTGTATCCCCCTCTTCTCACAGCTCCCCACTGTTTTCTGTTGCACGATCCACTCCACTAGACCACAATCAGGAATATCATGGGGGATAGTAGGCAACCTTGTTTCACTCCTGTCTTCACTTCACTTCAAAAGCATCACTGAGCTTCCCATTGTGAATTACTTGGCTGGCATGTGGTGTCTTCATATAGTTGTTGAATGAGATTGATAAAGGTTTGAGGTACTCCGTAGTAATGAAGCAGTTTCCAAATTACCTCTCGGTCGACGCTGTCAAAAGCCTTCTCAAAGTCGATGAAGTTGAGGTAGAGGGTTGACTGTCATTCCATGCTCTGTTCTATGATGATGCAAAGCGTTGCAATTTGTTCCGCACATGTTTTGTGCCTCCTGAATCCAGGCTGTTTCGGTCGTAGTTTTGAATCCAGTGCATCCTTTAGCCTCTCCAGGATGATGAGGCTTAATATTCTGCTTGGAGTGGACAGGAGAGTGATTCCGCGCCAGTTCTTGCAAACACTGAGGTCTACCTTCTTCGGCAGTTTGACAAGGTAACCCTTCTTCCAATCAATGGCCAGGTACCTTCTCTTCCTTCCACACCTTCTGCAATAGTGGTGTGGTGTGAGCATGTCCGCTGTTGTCTCTGTGTCTGTTCTCAGTGCATGTGGCGGTATCTTGTCTGGTCCTGCTGCTTTCCCACATTTCAGTAGCTTTATGGCGTTCAGGACTTCCACTTTTGTTAGAGAATTTGTGTTCACTTGTAGTTCAGTGGCTGCAGGTGGTATTTCTGGATGAAGTGCAGGTGGTGATCGGTTCAAGAGCTTCTTGAAGTGGTCAGCTCATTGTTTCCTTTGTTTCTCTTCTTTCTTAATTAAATTTCCTTCATCATTTTTTATTGGCTTCGTCTGCTTTGATCTCTACCCTCCCAGATAGTAACCTGGTTATTTGATACAATGTTGTCAGGTCTCTCTTGCTCCTACCAGCAGCCTGTTCTGCTCCACTTGCCAGTGTTTCGTAGAAGTGTCTTTTGTCTTTTCGTGCACTCTTCTTCACTTCTTTGTCCAGTGTTTTATACATTGTACTCTGTTCCGCTAGTCGTTGTTCATCGTTGCACTGCACTGGTTTATCTTCTGCTTTCACTATCCTCCTCTCCTCTATCAGCTTCCATGTATCCATCGAGATCCATTCTTTATCTTCTTACTTCTTCCTTCCTAGTACTGTTGTGCAGGTTTCTTTCCACATCTCTTTCAAAGACTTCCAGAGATGCATTCCACTGCAATGACAGTTTAGTTAGCTGCTTGAAGAGTTTTATTACTTACATGAATATAAGTGTTTTAAGCACCACTATTCTTGGTAAACAAACCCAAACACCATGCCAAAGGAGGAAGGCATCAAGACTCTATGGGATAATTAACCAAGCACCTTTTGTGGATGCGTTCCCTGCATACTTTGGAGGTGAGAGTAGTAATAAAAACTAGTTACGATACAATTGAGTGTTATGAAAATGGGTTGAAAAGCTGAGATTTTTCCAAGTTATTAAGGTATTTGAAAAGTGACCATAAATTGTTTATTGTCTAGTTCTTAAGAAATGAGAATTCGAAGTATTCACTCAGTCTGAATGTCATGAAAGCATGCATAACCTATAAAAGCTATGATTAAAAGTACTTCTGAAATCTCTCTGATCCTATGACATTTAGCGGGTCGAAAGATAATGAAACTCAAACTTCTGATTCGATACATCTGGTAAAATTAGGCCAAATCTCCTGAAGTACACATTCAGCTAATAAAATCGATGAAGAATTTATATATATATATATATATATATATATATATATATATATATATATATATATATATATTAAGGAAAATCGTTATACAAGCTCTACTTTACTTTTGATGAAAAATCATCTTTAAACATTCAGCCTTATAAAATCCAGTGTATGTTGAGTATTAAAAATATGTAAAATATTCAGAAGGAAAGAATACTCAGCTCACCTTATTGAAACTGTTGAAAGTTATATAAGGTTTATCTTTATATTGTTCAAAGAGAAATGGTTGGAATTCTTCATAACTAAAAATGAATGCAATGAAAACTTATCTCTAAACACATATATGAGAAGTTAATTGAATGAATTCAAAGGCAGTGGAAATTAAAATACATTCTCACAAAGTTGTGTATATATTCAACTGATATACAGTCTATTAGGTAGGGACAAAATAATCTAGGAATTACATTACAGTTTGGAGTTAAAATATTTCACTTTGAGATGCTATTACACAGAATATGGATTTGGTACAGATAAGATAATAAACTTCAATTAAAAATGATACAATGGTGATCATGGGACAACATCCACGGTAATAATCTAGTACATGCACAGTTGAAAAATGTTCATCATCTGAGGGAAGTATTGTAGTCATAAAGATGAGTAACATAATATTGTAGCGAAATGTAATCAATGTCATATATTCAGGTAGAAAATGATGGGAAGCTTATTCGTAATAACCATATTAAGGAATACTAGTATACTTGGAGAATTTTATAGCCGCTTTTAATTTAAATTTACACCGTTTAACTTCGGAACTAAACGTATATCCAACCAAATATTTAGTTACATGGCATGGTAGTGGAGTTGCAGTCTCTTGACACGCAGTCCTTGTGGATATGTGATAAAGACATTCGGATATTGCAACCTGTTGACCTCTGAACCTTCAACAAAACTAAATAATTTGCAGAAACCCATTTTGAATGGATTCCAGTATTTTGGACATAAACTGATCTGATGTTCTTGAAAACTTGAATACTGCAGAAAATAGTAGGTTAGACTGGTTTAGTGATGAGTAGCCAAGTGAGAACATAACACTAGTCTATGAAGTCACTGACTTGGTCTAAGTTTTGTTAGTTGTGGGCCATCTAGTTTGGATCCTCAGTAAGATGTTTGGCAACAGTGTATGATATAGTTTATAACTGATTGCGGTGAAGCAGGCATAGTAACTATCTCCGCCTGAAGCCAGAAGACTCCATTGCTGTAAATTCATTGCTTATCGTCTTTTGGCTCCGATGACCTTTTTCTATGGCAAATCATAAGTATGAACTTGTATACGATGGTTTAAGTTGAAACTTCTCTGAACTGGATTACAGTTTCTAAATCTATCTAACTATTCGGATTTCGAAAGCCTGACAATATCATTGTCTTTAGAACACAAGTTGTTGGATACAGTTTATCATGCGAAGGGATGCATGATTGGTGAGTTGTATTTCAATGCTTTTACAACATTGTTATAATGATAATACTAATAACAACAATAACGAATGGTCACCCAATGGTATCCTACTTTAAGTAACAATTCTCACATTGATAACTGCAGTGCATTTTCTTGGTGCCTGTTGATATCTCCAACAAACATAAAAGTGCCAATTGAAATATATGAATTTCAGTTTAGAGGAATTTTGCCGATTTCAAGTTGGTACTTTTCATGTACTGAAATCAGCTGGAGAACCACTGAAAACCCAGGGGGGGCTGGATAGCTATTTAGTCTCAGTATGAGACACTTCAGCAGTGCGTACCCACCACCCCAGGTGTAGAACCCAGGACCTTCGAGTTCCACGGCGAACACATTACCATTGAGGCTACTGGGCCGGAATCCACTGGATTTAGTTATTATTCTATTACACCTATTCGAAGAGTAAACTCTCCTAATTTCGGAAGTGTCAGATCAGAGTAGTTTCTTCAGTCAACCAGACGATCGAAACATATCATGGAACTGCGGTACTAATAAAACTTGTTAACTAGGATGACGGACTCATCAGTTTTAGACAGTCAGTATTGCCATCTTCTACACAAGTTTAACTTACACCTCTGTACATGCTGAGTTAAACTTTTGTTAGAGACATGCAAACAACGTAAGAGAAGTTAACAGGTCCTCAGAAAAGTATCAGGATACCAAACTGTAGGGGATTTAAATGTCACGTAACCTTATATAACCTGAAAGAATGACAGGGATACAGAAAAAAAAGGTTTTTGAGAAGTAAATCTTGGTCGTATTGGGTTCTCTGAGCTGGATTGCTTAGCTGTGAAATTTCCATTGTCTTTCTATGCAACATCATCAGGACTAACTTCGGTAAGAAATAAGCTATCAGCATTTCTCCGTAAATAGTTGAGAAGTCTATATTGATAATAAATAACTACAAGATCAGAAGTTAGGCAGAGAAAAGGCAAATAAAATAATCTGTACCGTAGGTGACACAACAATGTAATAAGCTATGAATAACACTACGCTTTGTCAGCTTAGACTACTGAATCACTCATGGAGAAGTCTTGGTAGCTCATTTCAAATTGAATTCAGTGCTGATGTTGCCTAGAAAGACAATGAAAGTTTTACGACTAAACTAATCAGTTCAGAGAATGAAACGCAACCAAAATTATCTACCTGAGCTACAAATAATCTCCACAATTTTATAAATGCGAATATTTAAAAACAAGGTTTAGGTCATACAACTTTACACGAATCAGTTGAATATGCAAAGCATAATTATAGAACGTAGCATCTATTCATTTTTATTGATTAAACTAATGATAACTTTTAGCCCATTTCCCCTTTTTTTTACTCTTATAGTGTATTTATATGCTTGGTATTGTCTAAGTGGTTGACGCGATGGGTTAACTGGAAGCCATATTGAAATTGTATTTTCCCCCGTTTCCTCATTGTGGCTTAAGTGCTTCTTGCTACTACGTAATCTCGGATATGAGTGCATAAGTCATATTAATTAGTAATTATTTTTAAATACAAAACCACTTATTATTATCACGAAAAAACAAGACAAACTTTTAAACTAAAGCGACTCTGTGGTGCATGAATCCAGGTGAAGCTAACATAGTATCATAAAGAAAATATGAAAACGTGTAGAACTAGTTACCTTTGCAAACCTTCTGAAGATGATTGTGATTTACCAAATATGTAACCGCACGGAGTAGTGTTATCCAGTGAATACGCTTTCAGTAAAATATCCCTTAAGGCCATGGTGAAATGCTTAACATACTGCTTCATTACATCTGATTCGATGAATTCTGGTTGAAAGTCATCTTTTTGGGCTTTCATGCCTTTAATCTCCTTTTGCGCCACACGCATACAGTGTTCTATGATAACATTTCCATAAGCTAGGTCGATAATAACAAAAGTAAGAAGGGATGGTTTGGATAGTTCGTTTTCAAAAGCAGTGTTAGTGATTATACATGCTGGGTATTGGTACAATATACTTTAACTCAAAACAGAGATAATCCGAAAATAATTTCATCAGTAACTTCTTAGATGCTACTTTTTTAATTCTGAAAAGTGACTTTCATCAGCGAAATACAAAACCACTCAACTAAAATCTTGCATTCATTGCGGAGTGAATGGGTTTAACCACTGTAAATATCTATACTTGGAGATTACTGTGATGTTCAGTAGCTAATGACAAAAAAGAAAAAATGGAAAACAGGGGCGGAAGGAATATATTTCATTCCAACTCGAGAAAAACTTGTTCACTGGGCACCAAGCCACTCTATGTACGGCCTTGTAAAACTAAGTGGGTAGAGTACAGTATGAACTCAGGACCTATTTAATTGGGAGTTGAGTATTTAAGCCAGCGAATTACATCTCAGAAACAATCCCCAAAAAGTGTGTGTACGGTGAATAGGTCGGTGACAAAGACGTTTAAGAAACACAGAAACCAGTAATGGAACCTGTTTCAATTTTGTAGTTGAATACAAATCTGCTACAGGTTACTGTAAAACAAAGTAGATTGTTAACGAGTGTCTACTCAATCCAAAAGTTGTTGTTCACGAGTTGCACAGATCAGTATGCTACACTGCTTTAGTAAACTTAAATTCTGGTTCAGAAAAGCAGTGGTTTAGGCTGACATACTTCTTCGTGAAACAAAATAACATATTACATATACAGATAAGGGAAAAAGAAGCGGCTCAGCACCATTATTCATCAGTAGAAGTCGCAAATCATTACTAAAGCTAAAGCAAAGTGCAAACGGTAAAGCAAAACGAAATTAATGGATATAATGAAAACAGTCATATCAATGAAGGTACTGTCAAAAAAACAACATGAATTAAAAACAACACAACAAAATATTCACTGCTTACAGTAAGATGAAACATAATGCATTCGTGCAGCTCAGTCAGTTAATGCCAACACGAAATTCGATATTAAATTTGCTACACAGATCAATATATCAAGACGCAAGGCAGCAAGATGAATGATAGTGAAATAAAAAAAAGACAATGTAATCGAAAGTCCTAGAAAGTCACACAAACAGAAGGGAATAAAGCGAGTAACGAAATGTTATGTGATGAAGATGAAAAGCAGATGCATCTGCAACCTCTAGAATCGATGCTGAGCCACATTACCTAGTCCTTAATCATTGACTTTAGTTTCCATGTGGACTTAAATTTGAAAATCTACGTTACCGAACATTGCTCAAACCAACAATCAACGAATTCAAGCACTGAGGGCTTGTTTTTAGTTTGGTCCCCTATAACGTTTCACCGGCCTGAAGTAACTTCAATTAACATTGCACAGACGATGCAGTAGATGGTGAGTAGGCATGCGTGATATGTGTCTCAGACACCAGAGTCGATGACATCTCATAACCCCATCGACTGACTTTCCTCGCCTACCAAAAACTCTACGTTAAACTTATACGTTACTCACATGGTGACACCATGATACAAAAAAAGACGACGGTGGTCAAACACTGGAAACTTCCTCATATGATCTACCTTTAACGGCTATGCTTTATGGCCACACAATAGAACAGAGCGAACTGCATTGCAGTACATTTGACCCTTAATAGACAATCGGATATTACGGCAGTGCCATAAATGGTGTAAGTTGGCGAAATAAAGCGAGTCTTTTTCATCCATGCAGAGATTTTGTTGCTAACTGACCAACCAGGGCTGATTCAACTGCTAAAGTGAAGTAGCTAACACGCCTAACCACTTAACTCCTTATTACTAGATAAGACACCAGTAAAGGCCGCTCGTGGAGTATGAATTTGAATTCAAGTAGTGTTAGTTGCATTCAAAACATTCTCAAATTACTACTCAAGATGTCAGCTTCCTTAACCAACAGAGTTATCACCTGCGTACTCTAGGTTAACTAATCAGCCTCATGTGATGATTTAGATCCCTGTAGGATTAAACTAGGAGACGTAGACCTTCATACAAAATATATATGGCAAAGCTGAGTAGATGGATTGAGTGGGCATTCCCGATGGGCACTACTGGATGTACACAGCTTAGTTGATATTTCACCATAGGCTATGACACACATGAGTTCAAATACAGAGCCTTACACAGTGATGAATTTACCTAGAATTACATCCAATGTCAAAGGACCTCTAGACCGATGGAGTTGAATGCCATCTTTAGGTACAGCTAGTATCGGGTGACAGTGTCTTTACTTTAAGATTTGGTGTATGATGAAGATCTAGTCAACACACCCGCGTTACAACAATCGGTGCTAAACATTATTACTTTAAGTCTCTTACTATCGAATTCAGTTATTTTCTAAACCTTGTGAAGAGTCTACATTGCTTTACGCTCCTCTGACCAACTTTCAAAACTTACAGACTGGCGTTACGTATGGCTCTAGTTAATATAACGCTATCCTTACTTTGTTCTTGTCTACGTACCAATAAAAACTAGAAGTGTGCAGTAGCTAGATATGCGTAACATATACCCTATATAGCGGAGTTCCATTTATAAGAAATCTCTGAGATGTTTGCTACCGTACCGATGTTACATTTTGATGATAGAATTTCCACAAGATCAGCATACCAGTTAAACAAAATACTCCAAAGAGAAATGGCAAAGTATTATTCCTGGGAACATCTCCAATCGTCCATAAAGATGACTTTTAGTTATCTCAGACATGTGGTTATTGAAGAGACCAGTTAATCTGAAAAAGAAGCCAGTGATTAGAGAAGATCAATAAAATGTATCAAAGATTGCTTCGTTATATCTCGACTAATCATATGTCTCTCGTGAGGAATAAGTTACACTTATTATTTCCGCAATTATCAGTTTAAGCTTTGGGCTGAAAGGCTAAACTGTATGTTGTTTGAGTGTAGACTTTTCAGGCATTGTGCAGCTAGTCAAAGCACTGTTTCGATTATAAAATCATACTCGAACATTTCAGTAAAATTTCTGTCAGAATAACCAAACGAATATCTGAATTAACGTAAAGTATGTCGTTTAAAAAGTGAAAGGTTATCGACTTCGTACCGAAGATAGATAAACACTTACGCAACTCGAGAGATAATGTTTTGTTTATGGGAGGATTTTCGCACGTTTGTACATTAGATGTCCATGGTCCTTTGGATGACTGGAATAAGGGAATGAGGAAGTCTTCTATATCATTTAAAGATTTTTCACTTTTTAAGTCTTGAAAGCACTCTAGGATTTGTCGACACGACTCTGTAGGAAATTTCTCATGGGCTGCAAATCGAATATTCTGATTCTTATCAGTTCGTGGACGCAGCAGATGTAGGATCGTATATGAATCGTCGGCAAGAAGCATATTCCCCTAAAAACAAAAATGAGGCATTTTATCGGTACTTAGCTAGATATTTCAACTAAAATAACAGGAAAACTGAAGTATAAATGGTAGAAATTACGTATTCAAAACATTACCTTAAGAGTTAAAGCAGTAGAAGCAACCGCGCATACGAGATCTTGTTAACTATATTCTGCATGAAAAAATGGATTTTAGTTTGTATCTATTACGAGAAACAAACAACACAATGGATTTTGATGTCCGAAGCAAATCAGCCTGTTAATGCCCGAAAAACTTACCAACATTCTTATCATGGGTAAAAATGGATGCGAAGACTGTAAAGCATTTCACTGATTGCTAGAAACAGATTGATTGAACTCTAAAACTGTTTAGCGAAGACGTCACTCATCTTGTACTAATAGTAACCTGTATGATTAACAATTGCTTCCAATAAGCCAGTCATAAGCAGACTATCCTCTAGAATTATACATACTGAGGAATATCACAGCTGTTTTTAAAAACAATATATAAGTATTAAAAGGTAACTATCAGAAAATCATGTGGTCAGTAAGTAGTTAAAGGATTCAAAGGTTAAATTAATAGAGGGCATAGAGAATCAAAAATAGTTACAAAATGCTCCCAATTTAAAGTTCATCGAAAAGAACTACCAATAAAAAAATATTTATCAGACCGATTTTCAAAGAGATTTCTAAGAGTAAAATAGATGCCAGGAAATGGCAGTAAGGTTATGACTTTAAAATTACACTTTTATTATAAGTTGTGTAGCATCAGGAAAACACATTTTAGGGGTCTGATTACGAAATATTGGGGGAGTAAAAATGGAGGCACGCTCACTAAACGGTGCTTGGATTTTCCGGAAGGTCTCAATCAGTAGTAAAGACTTTACCTATTACAAGGCATGCTAAAATATCCTATGGGAAGATCAGTGCTACTGGCTGTATAACTGCGCATTAATATCAATGTAAATTCTTAGATCATATTTGTATCTACCAACGAATATGAGGAAAGGTAACAAGATGGCTACAGACATACTCTACTTATTCATACCGTCCCACGAATAAACTCAATAACCAAGATAGTACACATTCTGTACTGTTTATTTTTTTTGAGTATCGCTCAGTGAACTAGGCCCTTGAATCCAATTTAATGGAAAATGAATTCAAATGATTTTCCACCGACCGGATTCATCAAGTAAGATATGGACTGGTTAACGTATTAACACACCACTACATACTTTCAAGCTAAACATCGATGCAATTTGGCTCTGTAACGCTATCTCGTACTTAACACATGCCAAAAAGAACATATGACTCGACAAATGTAATGTAGGGTAGCTAATAACTCAAGCGCTGTGCACCTCCAATTCAACGGTTGAAAGATAGAGATCATGCTGAGTAATGATCTGAAAATGATGACATATAAGTATCCTAACCATAAAGGTGTACAGAAAGTATAAGTCATTTCAGTGATTTACGTTAACATTGTTGGTATATTCTGATGAATTTTATTATCGAAGTTCATGATAGGGACAAAAAAATGACTGGATCCATGCACATCTTCAATGAAACGGGTGAGGGAGTTGATTTCAGTCTTGATGGATTGATGGTCGATGAAATCTCAGCATAAATTCAAAAGGCTCGACCGTTTTATATTAACTTCTGTCAACTACAAAACCAACGAAGTATCCGATAGCCTATCAAGCGTTGATTGTACCTGCAACTTTTCTGTTTTACTATTCAGATATGAAACATGGACATCGAAGACGGAGTTTGAAAAGGCTTTATGCGTTTTAACACTTTTGTTTTCATCGCATTATCTGTGACCTTCAACCACCAACTAAGTAACGTAAGGATTAGGCATAAAACTACTCAAGATAAGTCAGCTGATGAAATGGTAGGATATCATCGTTAGAAGTGACCGGAACATGCTATGCACGCCAGGTCACTGTATACTTTAGGTGAGGTAGTTAGGTTGGAAAAAGACAGTGACTGGACTGAGATGTGGCGCCAATCCATGAGGTCTGTAACTGTAGCTTTGTGGAAATGGCTTCTTGGCTGCGTTCCATGAAACAACTAAGAACAACAGTCGGAGAATAAGTGATGTGGCTCCAAAAAATGCTTTATCTGCATTTTATGCTTTATATTGCCCTATTCTGCGGCTTAGAATATTCTGCAAGTCAACGTAGACCTCGTCCTGAGGTTCGGTAATATGAACCAGTATGCAGTAATGAGTCGTATAGTTGGATGGTATATTTGAGGCATGATAGCTTTCACACTTGGATACTTATACTATGGTCAGCAGACGATATTGAGTTAGTGCTATTTATATAATACAGCCTGCGTCGTTAAAGCTGTCAGTAATAACTTTAAAGCAAGATTTTCAAATGCTGGTAAGATAAGGTACACAGAGCCAACCATGACACCTGCTACAGGTTTGTTTCCAATGAAGACTCCAAGATTAGATACCTTTTTTGTTTAAACCTCCAAATAACTCCAAAAGGGTACAGAATATCTTTACATTTTACATCAGTCAATCAGTTTTCTGAAAACCCACTAAAGTACATAGTGATCATGTTGATATAAAGATGGCGTAAATTCCAGTCGTGGTACCCAGAAATATTCCATTTAACACCTGTGCATCATCACTGAGTTATTTTACACTGAACCACTTGATTTTTATGGAAGACGGGTCCAATTCTTTATGAACAATTTGTTGTAACCCTACCGAATCTCCTTCAAGGACTGACAAGATATGCAACTGTCCAGTACAACACCCAATAGGCGTGGTGCGTGGTACAAGATGTCACCGACAACTTAGGAATGTGCCTTAAATTCAATGTAATATTGGATGCTGCTTAGAAACCTGAAACTGGGGTGATAGGATGAAAATAAAAATAAAAATGTGACTTCGTAAACCTGTAGTTTACGAACAGATATTGGGGAAGTTGTCATTTCTGTAACGCAGGCAGCGGTGGATGGATTATCATAAACGTAAAACTTTAAGAACACGTCTCCAATTCGGTCCTCAACCGATCATAAGACGATATCAGCCAAACCTCACTAAACACAGTTTCACTTGGCAAACTACCTGGATGCCACGGCTACTTTCAACTTTATTAGGAAGCCAGTAAGCATCAATAACTACTGCAATTGATTAAACAACGATAAAAGTGACCAGCATCTGTGGGATAAGAAACTGAATTTCGCAAACTAGATAAGTATGTTCTTATCCATAAGAATTCCAGCCTTTGATAATACCCAGCTACATGCATGAGAAAGGTTGTGGGCTAGGCTGAAAAACCAACTAGGAGGAAAGTACGATGGCTATCAGTTTATCTAAACGTAAAGTTTACGGAGAACGACTTTGAATTGCATGTAATATTCTCTTTTTCAAAGCTGAAAATCAAAACAAGCCAGTATGTTACAGGGTCTACGCTTAGCATTCTTTAAGGAACTGTAGCTAGGCGAAAACCCTAAATCATAAAGCAAAGTGTATCTGAGGAAAATGCTAGCTTCAAACTTAAAATTCGTAGATTTTGATTTAATTTACGAGAGAAGACCGTTACAAGACTTACTTTGTCATACAACTCCACAATTAAGTGATATGCAGAAGACTCGTAACCAATCTGGATGTCAACAACACGGTCTGCTCCTATCTGTGATATGTTTACAATCTTCTTGTTTCTGATGTGTTTTCGGAGCTGAAATTTATTCAAAAGATTAGCTGTGGTTTACATAAACTCATTGACAAATAAATCATGAATCAGACATGAACTCACCTTCATTGAAAACCCAGAAGGCATCATATTCTTAGGCCATTCAAAGTCAGTAATATGAATACGTGAACCAGATTCCAAGAGAAGAATAGCTTTGTCATCAGATGTTACGCTAAATTATATGCCGAAATATAAAAAAAGGTGATTTACCTGTTGAGTTTTAGAAGATACGTCTTATTATCTACGTCATAGATGTTGTTTACCCTATATCCAAGTACCCTTCAATGAAAATTATTTAATGCTCATAAACGAATACCGATTACGTATTTCTGAGACGGATACCATTACGTCGAAAGTAGTGTATATAAGCTTCATCCTCGAGTGAGTGTAACGCAGTACTTCGTCTTGGGACTAAGTTCTACGTTTCTCCAGATAAAGTGGTTTCAATTTATTTAAATTGGCATCTGGTGACACAGATCTTGATTCAGTTCTTGTAATAAATTCATCTGGAGAGATACAAAAGGAGACAGTGTTACTTCTGACCTTATAACAGATGTAAATGATTATCGACGGAATAGAAACTTCAATATCCAATATCTTTTTAACGAGCTTGTGTAAACCAGTTGATTTCTTCTTGCTCGCTTCTTGGTCTAGCGGAACGGTTCCAGATCTTTGGCGGATTCCGATGCAGTAGATCCAGCCACTCGTCTGCTATACCTCTGATTTACAGAACAGGAAGTTAAGTGTTGGTTCGTTTGCCGTGGACTGTGGTGCAGTTGGCTTCTTCAGATGTCGAGTTGCCAGACAGTTGTTCGGACCGATCGCTAGAGAGGGTTAGGGATAGTGAAGAGGGAACCTAGAAAGTGTTTGTGTGAGTAAAAGAAAAGAGGAACTAGTGGAGCAATCCACTTACACCCAGGTAAGGTGAGTAGGGGTGCAAAGGGATGAAGAACTTGGGTAAGTGAGGCTAACCTATGGCAAGTGGAAGGGGCGAAAAGGGCTTGAATGGTTACAATAGAAAGAAAACTGGTTGGGGTGGCTTCACATCACTTCGTGTTCCAGCTATGCGTGGGTAGACCGTGGGTCTCTGCATGACTGTCTAGCCTCCTCTTGAGGCTTTCAACAGTTGGGGCGGAGACCACCTCTGCTGGTAGTGCGTTCCAGTAACCACAGACTCGGAGGGAGAAGAACTGTGAACGCACATGCGTTTTTGACTTCTGGTGTGCTATTCCATTGGGGTTTCCTCGAGGATCTCCGTATTGGCCACACGGTAGGACTCCCCCGTTTGGGTGACTTGGGCTACTTATTATTTTGTAAGCCATTATCAAGTCGCTACTTATCCTTCGATAGCTAAGGAAGTATAGACTTAGGTCTCTCAGTCTATCCTCATATGGTTTTCGTTTCATTCCAACAACCCCTTTTGTGGCTCGCCTCTGGACTTTCTGAAGTAGGTTCGTGCCTCTTTTCAGCTGTAGTGGAGCGAAGACGTTATGGACCTCTAAGTGGGGCCGTATGTAAGTCTTGTGGATCTTCAGAAAGAGTTCTGGAGCGAGGGCACCCAGTTGTCCATGCACAAAGTGTAGTACAGCATATGCTTTTGTGGCATCACCTGGGTAATTGGAACTGGTGTCCAGTTTCTCCATCACCGTTAAACCCATGTCTTTTTCTACTGTGGCATGGGATAGACGTGAACCACAGAGATGGTAGGATGTTTTCGGGGATCAGGAGTGCGGAAAAACATGGACCGGCACTTATCCAGATTAAATGCCGGTTCGTTAATAGGTCCCCATTTCTCTAGTGTTCTGAGGTCCTTCTGTAATGCCATAGATTCCGCCTTGCAAGTTATTGCCCTCCATAACTTGACATCATTAGCGTATAGGAGAATCGGGGAGCTGATATGTTGCGGCAGGTCATTCACGAACAGTAGGAACGACAGTGGGCCCAGGATTGCTCCTTGTGAGACAGCGGATGAGGATGTTCTCCAAGTTGAGTAGACCCTGTTGACTTTCTTGCAGAACTCCCTGTTGTCTAAGCAGTTCTGCAGCCACATTGGCACCTGGCTGCGAATACCTAACCCAGCTATCTTATGTATTAGGATCGTGTGTGAGACGGTGTCAAAGGCCTTGGCGAAGTCCAGAAAAATTGCGTGGACCGGGACCTTGAAACCCCAGCATTCTGTCCAGTGGTCATGGGCCGTCAGGAGGTTGGAGGCACAGGACCTACAATTCCGGGAACCATGTTGAGCGTCACTGAGTGCTTGTTTTTTGTCCAGATATTCCCTGATACGGTCACCCATCACACTTTCCATAACTTTCGATATCACTGGTAGAAGTGCTATGGGTCTATAACAGTTGGGATTCTGCCTGTCCCCTCCTCTGAAGATGGGAGAAAAGAGAGACCGTTTCCTTTCTCGTAGGAGCCTTCGCTCATCCAAGGAGTGTTGGAAGAGGTTGCAGAGTGGGCCACTTAGGGTACTTGCACATTCTTTCAACACAGATGGGCGGATTTCGTCGCAGCCTGGGGATTTTCCCGCGCTTAGCTTTGGAAACTTGTCGAGAACAACAGCGCGAGTTATCTGTATTTCGTGTAACTCAGTAGCATTAGGTAACTTTGAGGGCTGTTCGTGCAGTCGGCATAAGCACTCTCTTGATGAAATTTTGAGTTGTGTTGAATGTGGTGCTCAGCATTTCAGCAATCTCCTGTCCAGAGGGGTTTTCTACACCCGGACGTTTTATGACATATGCTCCTTGGCTTGTCGATTTTCTTTCTGCCATGAATCGGTAAAGGTTTTTAGGGCTTACCTCGAGCCTTTCGGCGAGGTTGAACTGGAACGACCTCCTGTCTCCCCGCACCCTTACGTTGCCTCGATTCCGTAGAGTCATGTATGCGTCATGGTCGTCCTGTTCTCTGCAGTCTCCATGTGTGCCACGCCCTTCTCTTGGCTTTTAGAAGGCGCTCAGCTTGCACTAAGCTTGCTTCCGCTTCTAGAATCTATAGATCGCCAGTTCCTGTGGTTTTTAACCTGTGTACATTTAAGAAACGATTAAAAGATGGCAGAAAAAGTTTGAAAATTCACTTAGTTCTGCGTCGGCTCATATCCATTTCTACTACACACAAATCAATCTGGCGTTTGGTGGACTCAGCTGAAGCAGCCTGGACCACTTCTGCTAAAAGAGCACTCCGGGACTTAGCGACTCTTGGGGAATGGAAGTCGCGTCCGATATCTAACCCGTTACTTTTCAGCCTTCGGTTCCACACGTGTCCTACAAGTCTGTTACTGCAACTAAGATTCAATAACTGACGGAGTTGGTATCCGATGGTACTAAAGAAGTGCGCCGTCATCAGATCCTCTTCTAGCCTTCGACATTCCACAAGATATGGATCAATAGCAACCAGCCTTTCTCCACACATCTTCGGATTTGGTCCTCAAACAGGTTTGGTCGACAGCCTTTTGAAGTGTTCTAAGCTTAAATTTTCCCTCTGCAGAAAAGAGGGGGAAACGGCTGTCCCGAAGACTAGGCGAGACCGTTTGAAGCTTTCGAAAATTTGTGACCTCGTGGATATAAAAGGAACTAGTCGGCGAATTTTGCTTTGATCCCGGCCGATCTTAATTATTCACTAAAACAGACGTGGTTAGTATGATGTAACGCCGTAGCGAAGTCTAGCCAGATACCATCAATTAGACCCCGACAGTAGAGAGTACAACTCCACACATCTGTGAGCAAGTTGGCGGTGCAGGATTCCACATCAGTAAATCCATGCTGTTGGGATTTTATCAGGTTAATCGTCATGAGGTGATCGCTCAGTATATCGTGAACCAAAGATTCCATTACTTTGAAAGGTATAGGTAAGCGCTTCACTGGTTTGTATTCATTGTGGCCACTGCACTGACCTCATTTCAAGATCAGCTTTAAAATTTGTCCTGGTGCGAACTTGACAGACGCAAAGGCCAATCACTAATTATTCGAACTTTTATGTACCCACGAATACGAGACCAAGGAGGAACACAATAGTGTAGTCGGATGGAATAGTATATTTGGATGGTTGTGTCAAGATAACGATGCGTTCCTACTAACTGGCTAGAGAGCCGATTACGAGCAGTGCAACGTGACACGACAGCGTGCCAAATGGCTAGGATGCTTGACCGGGTGCCTTCAGCTTAGCGAGTCCAGTTAAACCATCAAGGTCAGCATCAATGTTGAATGTCGTCGAACCCTAAGACAATACCAGCCGGAAGTAAAAACCGAGTGGTCTCTCCACTGATCAAACTCTTCGGGTGGGCTCACTGCGAGAAGTGGCCCCTGGTTGTCTAAACTTATTCTAGGGTGTCGTGGCAAATGAAAAATAAAATACGACAAATCGAATTGTACATCGATCACAGTCCTTAGTTTCCTTTGACGTTCTGTCCAGTGCTCGTTGCACCTGGAATATAAATAAAAGTCTAATACCAGGAAAGGGTTTCGCAAAATGGGAATTATCCATATATAAATTTATTGAAATAAAGTCTACGCTATTTTAGAATAAAATGTTTCGTTACATGGTTGTAGCAAAAAAATTGACACAAAAAGGCGAAATGTACGAGGATTTGCACATTGCCGGCAAATAAGAAGAATGGTGCCCCGGGAAAAATGTTGAATTAAAAAATATGGTTGGCACATCTTATTTCACACCACTAAGTTGAATACAACTTCAAATACTGCCGTTATAGCGTGAAATAATCCATACTCAAATCGGTGCCCATGGTCGGTTGTTACGTAAGATGGACATCAAAAGTTCACGATCCGTCTCCCTGCGAAAACACGAGCGACTAATTCATTAGCAATATCTTTCACAGGTACTGCTTCTGGCCATTCCGTAAAGCGATCCACTCAGATGGAAAGGTAGGTGAATCCACTAGATTCAGGCAGAGGTCCCACAATATCTATATGGGCGTGGTCAAAAAGCATGTCTGGGGCTAGAAAAAACTTGAAGGGCTTTTCGTGTGTCAAGTGACTTTGAACTTCTAACAAGCTAAGCACAACTGAGCCCACACGTTAACGTCTTCGCCCATTCCAGGCTAACAGAAACGTTGTGCAATAGACCTAATTGTGGCTCGTTCACCTGGATGGAACATTTTGTGCAACGTATTGAACACGTTGTGTCGACGACTCCTCGAACTATTGGGCGTGGTTGACTAGCAGAGATATCACACAAAATCGCATCCTTGCCTGATCCTACTTAACACAGTCGCAGCTTGAGAGCTGCGGACGGCAACTCATGATGTAGCTCAAGGTCTTCCTTTTGACACCGAGTTAGTTCAACGAGATCAACGCCCTCGATATGGCTTATCGAAGCCATTCTAGATGGTGCATCGGCTACAGAATTATCTGTTCCAGAAATGTGGCGGATATCCGACGTGAACTGGAAAATGTAACCCAGCTGTCACGACTCACGAGGGGAGTATTTGTCAGACGCCGAGCTAAGAGAGTAGGTAACGGTTTGTGGTCTGTGAAAATAATGAAGCCACAACCCCCCACCGAATGTCGAAAGTGACGTATAGAACAGTGCGCAGCTAGGGTTCCCTACCAAATATACTGTATCTTGTCTCCGCGTCTTGCAGCCGCCTCGAGAAAAAAACTAACGTTTGCCACTGATTGTCAGTCAACCGTTGCAAAACTGCTCCAATGGCTGAGTCAGGTGCATCAACAGCAGTACTCAAAGGAGCATTGGGTCGTGATGCATGAGCATGGTTGCTTTTGAAATGGCTTCCTTGACCTTAGGGAAAGTAAGTCTAGCCACGTCGTCCAGAGTCACGAACTTCGTGGTCCCTCGAAGTAGATCTGTGAGTGGTCTCATGGCAGAGGCACAGTTGGGGATAAACCTTCGGTAACAACTTACCAGGCCTTTGAAAGTGCGGAGATGTTTCAGTGGTCAGCTCTGCATAGTTTGTGATGGCCGCCACTTTATCTCTCAATGGACGTATATACCTTCGTTGCCAGTGGCATGCCCAAGGAAGCTGGGTGATTTGATTCCCACCTCACATTCTGTAAGTTGACTGTGATGCCATGTTTTTAAGTCTTTCGAATACGAGGCCCAAACATTTAAGACTGTGTTTCCTCATCTGGACCCGCGATGAGACAGTCATCGATGTAGACGTGAATAAAATTCAAACCACGGAAGACATCATCCACAAGGCGTTGGAGTGTTTGTGCTGCATTCCGAAGACCAAATGGTATGCACGGGAATTCAAACAAACCGAAAAGAGTAATGATGACTGTCTTCACGATATCCCCTGCTGCCTTAAGTATCTGATTGTGCACCTTGGCCAGACCGATTTTGGAGAAAATGTTCATTGTGCATAACGTCGAAGTCAGGTTGTAAACGTGAGGTATCGGGTAGCAGTCCGGTGTTGTTTTGGCACTAGCCTTCGGTAATCATCGGTTGGACGCCAGTCGTTGCTATCCTTTTTGGGAACCATGTGCAATGGCAATGTCCAAGGACTGTTTGATGGTTTGATAATGCCCAGTTCCAGCATGTGGTTGAATTCACTCCTTGCAGTTTTTAGCTTGTCAGGAGCTAGGCACCGGGCTTCGGATGCCACAGGTCGACCTGTGGTTGTGACATGATGCATAGCGTTGCTGGTTATGCACGGAAGAGTATGCTTCGGTTGTTGTGGCTCTGGATAGTTCTCCAAAACTGTTTGGTAGGACGCGTCGCCTGATCATTTAGGTCTAACGATGGCCAAACTCGGACCTATGTAGGTGGTGCCGCCAACGGATAACTTTGTGTTGTTATCTATCAGACGTTGACGGGGGCATCTGTGGGTAGATCGTGATGGTCCAGCAAGTCTACGCCAATGACGGGCATAGAAACGTCAGCCGGGAGGAAAATCCAGCGAATGGGTTTGCGCAAACCTGAGTTTGAGGTAGGCATACCGTTCCCCGAATGTCACGATTGCCTTGTCGTTGGCTGCTCGGAGATCGAAGGATGGGTCATGATGACGCTCCTTTATCGTTGCTGGAAGAACGCTAACTTCTGCGCCAGTGTCGACGAGGTAGCAAACTTTCGTTTTAATGTCGGTGACGTACAGCAAATGGCTGCTCCTGCCGGCTACGGTTGCCGTGAACACGTGCCGGCATGACCGTTTCCCGAGTTTGTGTCCCTCTTGAAACTGCATGGATCCCGACATTTTCTGGCTTCGTCTCCGTAAGTATTGTGAAACCGCACCATTTGGGGTTTTCCACCCTGTTAGGTTTAGTTTTAGGACAATCACACGAGTCGCTGCGATGCGTTTCTGTGAGTGCTACGTGAACTAGTACTTCGAGATCACAGCAACTGTTTAACAGATTTGCACAGCTTGGTCACCTCTGAATCCTGGCTCTCTGCCTTATTATAGATAGGATATACGTTGGAGATCTTCAGTATTTTATCTACTGAGGCTTCCAGATCATCGAGTGGGATTGACTGAAGTGTCACCAACATGGTTTGCAACGGTTGTGATAGTTTCGAAAGAAATAGGTCCCGGAAAAGGCCATCGTCGAATGTTTGCGCACCCATAACTTCTCACATTCGTGCGAGGGCTTCAGTAGCTGAATGGCTGCCTAGTCCGATGTTACGAAGTAATTCGCGTAGACGCTGGCGGTCTGTGAGATCACTTTTCGTCAGGAGCGCAGCTTCGAGAGGTGCATATGGATCACTTACTCCAGGACCAACATACCTGCTTATTTTGCTCGGTAGTGAGCGTATGACAGCAGGAAATCTGGAATGGGGACCTGTAACTCCTAGTTCTCGGAAATCCGCCTTGGCATATAGAAACCATGTTTCAGCATTGTCTGGCCAATATGGCACCAGTTGGATGGTATTCGGAGTTGGCTTAATACGGATAAGCTTGGGAGTATGGTCGGACGTGAGAAAGGGTTGTATATGGATAGATAAGCGTTATCGAAGTGGAAACAACATACAGATATAAAATGGAACAGGCTCACCAATTCAAAATTTCTTATTGGTAGGGATTTGTTATCACTTTGGTGCTCACCAATTTAGGACTTGTCCTGGTGCGAACTTGACAGACGCAAAGGCCAATCACTAATCATTCGAACTTTTATGTACCCACGAATACGAGACCAAGGAGGAACACAATAGTGTAGTCGGATGGAATAGTATATTTGGATGGTTGTGTCAAGATAACGATGCGTTCCTACTAACTGGCTAGAGAGCCGATTACGAGCAGTGCAACGTGACACGACAGCGTGCCAAATGGCTAGGATGCTTGACCGGGTGCCTTCAGCTTAGCGAGTCCAGTTAAACCATCAAGGTCAGCATCAATGTTGAATGTCGTCGAACCCTAGGCGATTGATTTTTGGGGAGTATGTGACGCTGCACAGCGTTATGCGGACCAGCTTCAAAGGAGTATGCTTTTTTGAAGTTTGAGAGTTTGCATTTATTGATTACGGATGGCATCAATCATGAAGCCACACCAATTGGAGGAACATTCGAGCCTGAGAGCACCAATCAGCTGTTTCGTCCTGGTGTGGGACTCCCCAGCAGTTCTCACTCGTGAATTAACAAAGGGTTGATCCCCGGTTGCGTAGAGGTACCATCATACGCGGGGGGAAAAGTTCGTGCATATCTTCCTGCCGCTGGTCTACTCCCACCACACTAACACCGTGCATACACCACTGACTCTATCTATCCTTGGTGTGCACCGCATAACAGGCAAGACTTACCACCACGAAACCTCCACGTACACCCCATTCTAGCCTGATTTATTGCACAAGACGGTCCACACTGCTGAGCGACTTGAAGATCTCAAACCTCAAGCTTTTGTTAGAACTCACCAAAAGATAAGCATTTGCTCTATAAATGCTTCCACAGTAGGCATAGCTGCAACACTAGTGCAAAATGTCCAGCCCTCTGGGCAGCGAGACATCTCAACAAGTACCTAATCAGTGGGGGCTTAAACTGCCACCAATCGTTGAACTTAAAAATTTATTTACCATCTAGACGAATCCTTCGATTCAGAGTAATTAGGAATATACAGCTGAACGTTAGTGGGTCAAAGGCATACTCCATGTGGACTCCCTATCACGTTACTCATAGTTTGAGATTCCCCCTAATGATACTGGCTGCTTATTACTTTAGTTGTTAGAAGGTTAATGCAAGCGAAGATTCCTTGAGTCCTATAAATAAGGAGATGAAGTATCATTACACCCCGAAGCACTTTTATATTTGCACGACGTTTGTTATTTCTCCGACATTGAAGTCCGTCCTATCACACGGTCTTCGCTCCACACACTTAAGAGCCGAGAAAATGAAATCATAGACACGCCGAACATGATGGTGATCGGAAATTGATGCTGATATTATAAGGTCAAAGAAATGTTCTGATTGTCTTCTTAAAGTATCGTGTGAAAGATCACAGTTGAATCCACAGTCTGCGTCTAGTGAGACATGGCAGCGTATCCGTACAGATTATTGTGGCCCCTTCTTAAACTCAAGTAATGTTTTAGTTATGATGGGCTCTTATTCCAAATGGTCAGAATTAATACTTACAGACACCTTCATTGCAAAGGTCTTAAGCAGAGACGAAGATCTCCAGTTGTGAGGGAATACATAATATCTTGGTCGCAGACTCATTTCCATGAGGACGGCAATGAGTGGGTTGGATATTTAGTTACCGTCTTCTGTATACATCACCATGTCATCCTCAGTCATATGGGTTGGTAGAAAACTTCGTGAAGACATGAAGAGAGCTACAGAATCGATGACTGTTTGTTTCGTGAGAAAGTCCAATTCGCGAGGATTCTAGAAATGATAACTAAAATACAATGATCTATTACTGTCAACATTAGAATATATCCGTTGAACCTGTCTGTAGTTACTTCAATTGGTGGTTTGTAGAACTTAAGTTTAAAGTAATATTTATCAAGGACCGATATCAACTGAAAAGCCTGAAAGCACTGGACAGCTGATTCTTCCAAGAATGGGATTCAACGGTGCGCACCCACGACGCCACGAAAGAGGAAACCGAAGATCGTCGGGTCTTGTGGTTAGCACTTTATCATTTAGCCACTGGCCAAGTATCCATTGATCTACGTTTCCGTGCATCTATCAGTTGGTGAAATCGCATGACCATACTTCTAATACCATCGGCGAGTATTTGTCTGAACAACCAACTTGGCTGACTTCTTAGGTCACGGTTTCTCCAACAGCACTTCAGGGAATCAGTCTCGAAGTATGTTACTAATGAGCACTAGACAGTAATTCAACCGGTGGTTTATTGGGATTGAATAGCTTGTAGGTATTCATAGTGGACTGAAATCGCGAGCTGATAAAATAGCAAAATCTAAGCCAATGGATTATAATACTTCCAAAATCCGACTAGCTGAAATGATAGCATCCAATAGGAAGAAAAAAAGTTACGAAATATGATAAATAAATTGATATTTTATGTACACGCATATTTACAAAACTAGTAAGGTAATCACGAGTCACCCAGAATGTTTTCCCTGAGTTCAAAAAGATCAATTTTTGGGCGATAATAAGACTTAGGAGGTTTGGGAACTTTCTTTTCCGAAGCTTTTGAAGAACTGTCTTCGGGTGTTGGGAGCTGAGAAGAGTCCAAGTCACTTCTTATGCTTTCTTGTTCAGATGCAGCCAATTCAGCTTCTTTTACCGAGATCATCTTCTGTAAAGTTGGAACATTGCACGTAGAACGCCTAAGACTATATCGATGAGTGACTATTCGCTGACGTGGTTGATCAATTTGATTATGTTGAACTGAATCAGATTCACGGTCAGAAACGTCTGAATTTACATTCTGTGATAAAACAAAGTCGATTGTATCTGACAGATGATCTCCAAAATGCGGATTTGGGGGAGTGTACTCTTTTTACGCCTAGACTTAGGTCTACTTGGTTTATCAGTATCCTGTTCGTATGATTGTTCACTGCACGAAACTGAATCCTGATCACATTTACCTGTACCATTGAGAAAGTTGATTATTTGAAATGAAAATCAAAAAAGATAAGTAAGCCATTAATATGACAATGGTTTTTACACAGCTAAAACTTCTGCTGAAAATATCTGATACGGATCATTAGATCGGTTATGATGCACAAACTCAGCTGAAAAGTTTCGTCATGAAGCTTTCATTGACTTTCTATAAACATCAACAACAACTTCAATATAAAGTAAGCTTTCAAGATTTCTCTATGAGTAATTGATTCAGTAGTCTATGTCATATCGGGCAGAAAAATGACTGATCAGGAAATCCGTCGGCCAAATGACACAAGAACCAAAGAAAACTGCAATTCAAACGCCAATTTACCAGCTTAGACTACTGATGATGCTGTGCAGAAACACAATGAAAGCTTCATGAATAAGCCATCTAGCTCATAGAAGACAATACAGATATTTTTAATCAGTTCATAACTGTATGAGGAAAACTAAAACGGAGTATAGCCACCTAAAGTGGTTTTCGTTTAGTTTTGATGAAAATAGAAAAGATCTTAAATTTTTATTGATTATATACTCATATATTGAGATAATCGTTCCCTTCTCAAATATAATAATATTCAATTCCATTGATTATTGAAAGGGATAATTTCTGTAATAGCCTATGAAGAATACAGAAATTCGATCAATATCATCTGATATTACTGTAAGAACGTTTCAGAGGAATAAATCGTAAAAATAAGTAGTATTCTTAAAGAGAAACGATGTTGCACAGAGAAAAGCTTTGTATGGGGAGTAGTGGGAAGCTAATTCGTCAAAATTTTAGATTCCGTAGCAGTTCGCTGTTCAATAGTGTGCTTAATTTTCAGAAATTCTTGAACTGACTACAGACAGACAAATCAATATACAACCTGAAATTACTGAGTAACGATCCAAGTTGAAACACCTCATAACACCAAATCAAGTAGGAATTCACTACGATGAAAGATAAAGAAATAGAAAAGAAAGTAGTCAAAAGTGTTGGGAAACCATTAAAAGAGAGAAAAAAAGGATAAAATACTGAAATCCAGTTTAGCAATTAAGATGAAGATATTATGTGTATACATTTCTAGCCTAAACGGAATTCAGCTAATATTGTGCGACGAGGTAGATGGTGACTAGGCATATGTAACACATATCCCAGTCACCTCAGTCGATGAAGATTCACAACCTCATCGATTAACTTTCCTTTCTTCTCTAAAACGCCACGCCTAACTTCTACGTTACTGACGTGATGACACCACGAAGAATACACAAGGCAACAGTGGTCAAACACCTAAATTCTTCTCATGTTCTCTGCTTTTGATAAACATATTTCACAGTCAGATAGTAGAGTAGAGTGAACTGCAGCGCAGTACACTCAACCTTTAATAAACAATTAGATATTACACTGGCTACATAAATGACATAACTTGGTGAAAACCCGTTGAGCCATTTGTGTTTGTGTAGAGATTTTATCAGTCACTGTTCCATCAGGGATGATCAGACTTTCCAAATAAGTGAAGTAGTCAATGCGCTCAACTACTTCACTCCCCATTGTTAGGCAGGGCACTATTAAAAACCACTCCTCAAGCAACATTTTGCATCTGGGTGGCAAGAAACACATCCTAAATATCCTCAAATGATAATTCGAGGTGTTCAAAAGACTATACACTTCGTTAGCAAATTTGTGCAGCATACTTCGGATTTACTAAGAAGTCTTCTATGACTGTCAATCCCCATAAAGTCAGACGATGAGAATGAGATCTATATAAGTAAATCTATGATAAATTTGAGGAAGAATAGAGACAATGGAGATTCTCGATGGATACCACTTGACGTACACAATCCACCTTATGACAAACTATAGGCTCTAAAACGCTCACGACGTTTCAAGTTTAGAGGATGTAATTGTCTAACATCCTTTCAGTGAGAGACACTCCAACAAGATCCTTCGGTACAAAGAGTCGAATGCCACCTTCAAGTCAAGAAATGAAGCTAGTGTCCAACATCGTTAAGTGTGCCTGTGTTCCACAACCCGGCGGAGGGTGAGTGTTAAGTCGACTCACTGGTCCAGGGCTCCACCTACTCGTCTCATGAATGTAGAGCCCTAGACATTATTTTCATACGACTGATTCCCCTGTGGTTAGTACAAGATTTCTCTTGTTTCTTGAAAGCTGAGACAATCAGTGATTGAGACTATTTATAAGGGATCATATCTGACTCCCATACGCTAGCTAACAACAAATCAGTTGATCTGACTGGTAATCCACTACCATCATTCTTAAATACCTCCAGTAGTAGTCCATCTGACCCTGCTTCTCTTCCTCGTTTCACACTACTTACAGCTTTCTCAACTTCTGCAAGTGTTGAAGACCCTATCTTAATGATGGATTCAGGATCCGACTGGGATATTTGACCATAAACTAAACTAAATTTAAATTTATTGAGTTGCCGGAAAGCTCTTATTTGAATTATTGTATGATAATACACATGTCGATTTGCATACCCGGAACAATATGATACATTGTTGCATGAGCCAAGTCTGTAAACGTTCCAAAGTTCTGACTACTTATTCTAATGGATAGTAGACATTTTTACAAAGCATATCACATTCTGCATAAATAAAGCATTACGATAACGATTTCTAATGAGGATTATATGAGAATATCATACAATACTTTGAGTTCCTTACAGCACAGTAATAATATGGAAGTGATATTCACGTATCATTTGAGCTTGTTTCATTACTTGCATAAAGTTGAACTTTCCTCGGTTTATTGACTAGTGGTCTTAATAATTTTATAAAATTTTAATATGCTCTATGTGAAATTCACTTTGACAATATTTTAGAAAACTAAACAAACTGATGACATTACAATGATGATTATGATTGTGGTTCAAGTCATGTACTTTGAATTGGCAGTTTAGCAAATAACAAAAGATAGAAACTGGTTAGTGAAAGAGAAATGTGAACACACTTATGGACAATAAGCTTCTTAAAAAACAATCGACCAAAAATTGCACGACAGAATTTGTCAACAATGAAAGGCATGAATCACATTAGGCTAGTTTAAAATTCTTTCAAAAATATGGAAACAATTATATTGTTTCAAGTTGTTATTCATCGTAGACTGACATCAATTGGAGGAGCATTAGAAACCTGGGAGCACTGGACAGCTGTTTCGTCCTAGTACGGGACTCAGCAGTGTGCACGCACGACCCCGCCAGGGATGGAACCCGCAACCTTCAGGTTCCGTGGCCAGCACGTTACCATTGAGCCACTGGGTCAGAATCCAATGGTTCATATTTCCATGTTTCCTTTGTTCCTCCAACTGATGTCAGTCTACGATGAATAACAACTTGAAATACTTGCAAGTCCCCATAACTGCCTCAAAATTCAATTGAACTGGTGTTCATTGGTGACTAGCTTCGAGAGGTATTCTCGAAGTTCCAGTGAGAAGTCGTGACCGGTGGGGGCAAAGCCTGATGGTTGTGAGGACAGTTACTCAAAGATGACATTGGGTGGCGGTTGCGCTATATTGTGAGCTAACAGAAGTTGGAAATATGGATCATTGGGTTCTGACCCACTGGCTCAATGGTAACGCTCTGGCCACGGAACCTGAAGGTCGCGGGTTCCATCCCTGACGGGGTCGTGCTAGCGCACTGCTGAGGAGTCCTACACTAGGACGAACCAGCTACCCAGTGCTCCCAGGTTTCTTTTGTTCCTCCAACTGATGTCAGTCTACGATGAATAACAACTTGAAATATTTCCAAATCCCCACAACTCCCTCAAAATTCAATTATATTGTTTTCACTCTGTTTGTTAATTATTCCTTGGCCACAGTAACACGATTGTTAAGGTCACATTTTAAATGGGATATTTCATCTAACTTCAAATAATCTTGCCTGGTTCAACTGGAATGCAGTGATAAGAAAAAGAAAACTTGAGTCAACACAGTACTCTGAACAAGTCACTGGTTCAAATCCCAATGCAGTGTAAGTTTCTTCTGATATCGGTCACCACACTTGTAACATTGAACACCACTTTATGAAGAAAATGTCACTACTAGAACAGCTACTTGGAGATGACGAATGTATACCTTTAAAGTCTCATTAAGGTAGAACAATTTATTTCTGACGCTTTGCGACTTCATGGAAGTCGTTTCTTTAAGTGATAAAACATGCACAAGTTATCGCATGTTTAAATAGTAAACGAAAACACATCAGGTCACTTTATTCATATATGCAGATACATTTTATAACAAACATACTTCCGTTATCCACAATTTACCCGATGCTCAACTTATTCAAATTTTGATCCTGAAGTCTATAAGGGCTGCGCACAGGTAAATAAATAGTAGTGAGAAGCTATGCAAGTTTAGCTTCTTAAGATTTTAGTCTAGATGAATACAGTTAGGGACTTTCTAACCCGACCGATAGCTGCTACCTTGACGTGGTGGTCGGGCTTGCATATCACAATGACCCAACGAGCTATGCTGGTGGAACGCTTGTTCCCTCGAGGTCCTACCATACCAGAAAGGTCTGTTGGGTAGTGGTTAGACGAAAAGCAGTTACCGTCATAGTGTAAATTGCTACACTATGATGGGGGTCTGAGGGCGAAGTCGTACTGCTGCTAGCTGGATGGGGTGTGACAGCAGTAAGGTGTTTCCCTTGGATGACCAGCAGTGCCAAGCTGATGCTGCCTTCTCAGTGGAAGGGGGGGTTAGAAAAGGTCGGCCCCAAAAATAACACACTCCACCACGCCCCACGGTCTGCCGGGCCGGCGGTGTTGGTTCACTTGTCGTTTCCTTTCGCTCATCCGGCCCCAAAAATACAAAAATTCAAAATAATCATACTCAAAAGGCTGGGTGTGACAGGCCTCAAGCAGATGTCCGATGGGCTCTGCGGTCACACAAATCTCTTTCAGGTACCTTAAGAAGAAATAGCCTTCCACGGTGTGGGCAGCCGGGAAGTGTCAACCGCCCTCACAACTCTGTCAGCACCCAAGTTTCTTCTGACTGCTATCCTCCTCCTCCATCATTACCTTCTAATCTTCCTTCACGTCTCTTAATTAATGATGCTGCATCATCTTCAATTTCTCCTACCTCTGCAGCCTTCGACAACGATCTGAGTCCACAGAACAGCGTCCCTGGTCTCCTTAAACCACGCTCCAAATTACATATTGGAGCCTTCAATGTCCGCACCCTCCGTCAAATTGGCCAACAGGCTTCGTTGGCAAAGACTCTAGCAACTCGGGGTATGGATGTGTGCTGTGTTTGTGAGACACGCATACAGGACCCAAGTGTGGTTATTCACCTGACCTCTCCTGACCAATCTGGTGAATCTGCAAAATTCACCCTTCGAGTTTCTGGAGATTCGATAACTAGCTCTCGTGGTCTGGCTCAGAACCGAAGTCAGTGGCGCAGATGTATACACACATTATCCTCATCTTAACGAGGCTATACCGAATCTCACTATTTTGTCACTCCTCTTTCCTTTCTTCTCATACTTTATATTTCTTTTGACTGCATTCACTTATCTTCATCCTTCACCTCACTACCTTTTTACTTGATGTGCTGATATGAGGTGTGGCAACTCGGACCGTTACGCAGTAATGCCTGGTCCTATGTTGATAATGATGATGATGATGAGGGACTTTCTAAAAATCCAGACGTTTCTGAATGACAATACTTTTCACAAATAACGTGTTTAAGAGAACAAAAGTGAAGCGCGGCACTTTCCTATAAGTTTAAGAGGAACAGACAACTTAAGAAAGTTTGAGAGAAACTTTAACTTCACGAGTATATCAACAAAAACCGTACGCAGTTTATTCAGAAATACGGATACTTTCATCTTCAAATAAAATATAATCCACAAAGAATATGAAACTTAGGGCATATGATGATCTAGCAGGACATAAATATTGTTTTAAAGTTCGGATTATCTTATAACAGTCATACAGATATTATCAACATAGGAGGGAATTAATTACTAGGTAACGGGACAAGTTTCACACCCCACATCAGCAAACTGAAGAAAAATTATCAAGAAAGAAGTCCAAGAAATGAAAACAATCTAATCAAAAATCATCTGAAGTTACTATTACTACCAACACATCAGTTGATCTGACTGGTAATCCACTACCATCATTCTTAAATACCTCCAGTAGTAGTCCATCTGACCCTGCTTCCCTTCCTCGTATATATATATATATATATATATATATATATATATATATATATATATATATATATATATATATATATATATAACAAAACAAAAAGAGGGACCTACTTCTCTTGCTTTTCTTTGTAGATATATTCTTTCCAACTTCATCCTCATCGCTTGAAGGTAGCAGGTTAATGAGATCATAAGACCGACGATTCCCTAAATAGGTGAAATTATTTGTTTATTTCTAAAGAATACTCAACTTACGTAATGCTTGATTGACTAGATATGGATTACGTTTCTCTTCTCTTTTGAATTTACTCTTATGAAATAAATGCAAAGGATAAAAACAAGTGACTTATCAAAAGAAATGAATGTTAGGTCAAATTTTGAGATATAATGATTATGATAACATATTTCTTGAGCATTCAGAAAGTCAACTACACTTTATCATACCGCTACTGAATCCTAAAAGATCAGCGAATGGATCAAAAAATTTCGAGACCATCAGTTTATAGATAACTAAACAACCTGAAGGTCAAAAGAGAAGCATATGTCTACGGAATTCTATATCAACGAACTAATGATGATGACTATCACTCGCAATATTGTCTACATAACCACCTGTTCTCGATCAACACAAACTTTTAACATCAAGGAGGAAAATATCTAAATAGGTGACCACCAACATCAAGTCAATGATGGGTCTAGATAGATTGCAACACTATAATCTATAATCAGAGAAGACTGGAATAAGATTGAGTTTCTTCATAAAATGCAAAATGAATATCTGAACATGTGTTCATATATATAATATGACAGTAAAGCCTTGAAAGAAATGAGTTGAAAACAATACAGTTTGCTGGTAAATTTTGTTCAAAAAAGTAAAAAGCAGGACTTTTAGCAAAAACTTACGGTGGTCACGCTAAATGGTATCAAATTTAAGTCAGACACAGTTTGTATCAAGGTATGCTGCGGTTGAAATACACATCATATTTATAAGGAACGCAACTTAGTTCAAGTCTATGAGGATTCCTATAAACCTGCTGCTCTGAGAGCTTGTAGGAAGTTACAGACAATCAGAACTAAGGAAGAACCTCGCATATACATGCAACGGCTTAATTTGCCACACTTCACAGTAGTACACAAAGAGCAGATGGATACAAAAACAGGTATATCAAAGGAGATAAAATAGCGTGAAAGAATAACAATCTGAAGATAAAGGTCAGTGTGATTATTCAAACTTTATAAGACATCAAGGAGTGAACACATCTGCCCTATGGTGACCGATTTCACCCATACCATCAAGAGTCTAAAACCACTGATTATCATCAAATGGACCCTAGTCAGGCACTACACATCTCTCCATACGACTCAGGCCAACAGCAAGAGGATACATGGACTGGTGCCACTTCCTGGTTTCGTCACCTTGAAACCGTGGACAACCTATTCCAGCTTCCCCTGGTATAGTACGTCGAGGTAGGTGGTGGCTCAGCATCAGCAGTGCATGTTCAAGCCATCTCAACCGATGAACGTTCACAAACTCATCAACCAGCTTGCGTAGTACACTTCGTCTGACTTCAACAATCTTCACATGGTCATCCAACCAAACCTGAACAATCCTGTGAAGACACCAACGATCAATGCCCTAAAACTACTCCTAATCTTACACTTTCAACAGCCACGACCAACAGTCCAATAACAGGGCACAACAGACAGCAGCACAGCATACTCGTTCTTTGACGGACAGTCGGATCTCCGGCCGTTCGGCAACACAATTCATGCAGTGAATAGTGACCACCTGTCGTAATTTTCTAGTGACAATCACTGGTTTCTGGTAAGCATTAAACTTCAAGCGTAAGGAGATACACTGTCACGTGTCGTCCGCCAACATCAAACCAACGATAGACACCGATTGTATAAGCCATCTCTTATCGCAGTAGTAGTTAGTGGCCAGCAGTAGGATCCAAGACGCGTGTTTCGGACTCGTCAACTGGACGTGCTTGACTACGAGTGCTGTTCCCAAGACTCTAACCCAGAGGTGATCGTTTCAAACCCTAGAGCGTTATCCGCTAGGCCACTCAGTCACGATAACCGCCTCCTGTGCGACAGATGTATTTCATTAAACCGAATTGATCGGCCCCTCTTAGCATATGGGCTCCTGCATGCATGCCTCGACGTTGCATATCGTTTAGTTTTTTATACTACTCATGAGATAATATGGACAACAACATAAAACCTATGCTTGTCGAAAAAGAGGTGCCTATAGTAACTCGGTGCACCAGTGGATAATGCTCTCGTGTTTCAAGAGATCGGTCCCGCTTAACAACCTTAGGAACAACACTAGGAGGCAAGTACATCCAGCTGATGAGTCCCGAGTATGACCGAAGCGTGTCCTGGATTCCAGTGTGGAGCTGTGACTTGGCGATCTACGTAGATGATATCAACCAGTGGGTCATGAGTTCAAACCCCGCTCCACATACAAAGGTTTCGACAGTCAGATGGTAGTAGCACTATCACAAAATAAGTATGACTCACTGCCTACTGCACAGAAGTGCACAAAGCGTATTGATGCATTTCGTTATTTTCCCATTCCTGGATTCCACTACTAGTTACTAACTCTCTTTACAATAAAAAGTGAAACGACGGCCAATGTCGAGGCATCCTCACTGGAGCTCATATGCCGATAGGAACCGATTAATTCAGTCCAATCAACGACGGGATAGTGCAAACCACTACAACGCATATAAGCCGTTGTTGGGGGGGATCAGTAGAGGATTGCCGTTCTTTACAGAGTAATTATGTTGACTTCAGTCACGTGTTTGTCTGCGCCTTACTAACAGCAGAAACCAAGCGGTAGGGAAAATGTGCGTGCTCGATTAGAAAATGAGAACACCAAGTACTCATGCGAGGAGGACTGAGAAAGTATGTGACACTAAACAAAGCTCTCTACCCAAACTCAAGCATCTGTTTAAAAGCGCATGAGGAGTTTTCATCTCAAGTAACGACAAACAACAATATTTACTGCTACCATTCCTATTGAACTCTTTTACAGACATCCTACTAAAGATGACCGTAGGTTCCCTCAACTTTCCATGTACTAACTAACTCTCAAGGAGAGTCCTAGTCAACTTGGAGTATTTCCTGTTAGGTGAAGACGCTTAAAAATGCATAGTTTGCTGACCGCCTTGAACAGGAACTTTTAGCACGGATATTATGCGTGGTATATGATGCTTCGAGACTGGTTTGAGGTGACTTCTAGTTACAGAATAGAGAGTGAAATGTGGGTTGCAGTAACCCGAATGCGTTAGTTGTAGACGAAATCTCACCTCGAATACAAAAATCCTGTTTGATATTTGCTAACTTACGTCATCTCTGGCACCGACAAGATACACAACCATTTATTAAAGGATGAATATACTGAGCTGCAGACCACTCTGTCTCTTTAGACGACTATGAGACAGCCATTGGAAGTAGATGTGAAGAGATTACAGGTTTCTAACCAAAGATGTTTTCGTGACAGTGTTCACGTGTGGTGGAATCACAGTGTAAACAATATTGAAGTCAGGTGAATGGCACTAGGCAAGAAAGGCAAGTCATTTGATGAAGTTATGAACCATCATCGAGTGAGATAGTTTGAACACGTGTTGCGCCTACTGAGCCACCAATTACCTTAACGTGTGAAGTTATCTGAAGTGGGATTCTGTTGGAAGGAGGTTAAAGATGGTCAGACTAAGACTTGGCACCGACCCATGAAGTCTTTGGTTGTTGGTTTAAGCCGTGTACGGAGGTGTAGACTGCCTAGATGAGATTCTGCAGAGGATAGGAATCAATGGTTGGAGATTCTCAGTGACGTGGTTGAAAATCAGTTACACTGGCGCAGACGTATTCACTCTTAGACACCTTCAAACAGTTTGACTAACCTGCACTTTTTCTCTCCTCTCTCCTCCCATAAGCTTTTCTTACTTAAATATGACTCTTTTTCTATCCATTTGTTATTTGCGTGTTTCTGTATAGTGTGACAACTTGAATGGATGCAGTTGTGACAGATTCTACATTGATCTGTCTGTCAGAGAGTCCTCTGAGATGCTTTTTCCGACATGCATTTGTTCGGATGGAGTGTCTGAGAGCCGATGGCCCTTTCTTTCTTGAATGGATGCACTTGTTATAGGTTTTACATCGATTTTAATCAGTGTTTAGGGCCTCGTATAATACAATGCACTCTCAGTCAAATGTCACCGAAACACATAGCGATCAACGGAGCTAACTGCCATTATCAGGTCACGAAACTTGAAAGATATCGGGCATTGACGATTATATGTTTCCGAAATCCCTTTTCATTTTCCATGACATATGTCTCAGTTTACATGCTAGACGTTCCACAAATCACATTAATCGTACAGAATTCGAAAATAATACAGAAGCACCCTACCAAAACCTATAACTTCTTAAACCAGACCTAAGCAGTGTACGAAGTTGCTTTCATTAAGGCAGGTGTTAGTCAGCTTTTGAAATGAATTCTGATATGCTAAAATGAAGTGTAACAGTTTGAGTAGACAAGCAGCTGTAAAACGTCTTTTGTGGTCTATTTGTCTATGCAAGTTCATCCAAACAGATTAAAACAAAAGTAGTTTTTTTCAGTCTAGCTTTAGAGGTGTGAATAAAAAACTAGACGTTCAGTAACCATATGCGTGCAAGTGAGAAGAGTAGCATAACCTTTCGTGGCAGACTTTAGAAGTCTAAAACTGATTGCTTCTCCTACTACTGTAATGTGCAGTATAAGTCAGCAACCATGTGCAAGTTCGTGCACAAAGTAATAAGCCACACCTATTGTATGGTGATTCATGGTGCTACCTGACTGCCTTAAACATCAGTAGGTCGAGCGGTGTTCAAACTAATGACTCACTGGTTGAAAGTTAACTGTCTGCCCCAATAAGTCAGAGGTCCCGTTAGAAAAATACTTCACATGAACACTTAAGAGTAAATTACACAAACATTAACTTCACCTAAATTTTCCTGGCGCAAATAACAACCGAACTGATTTTTAGTAATGACATAAGAGGGATTGCTACTTCATCATACCATCATCATCGCACTACTTTTTAACATAGTTTGAAGAATATGAACCTTAATCCTAACCAACAGCCCTGAGGTTTTAAGGGATAAACTCAAACGCCAAACACAAGAAGAAATATTTAAGTATGAGAATTATGTGCAAGAAGGGAGTAAATAAGCTTTGTTTGTCTTGACCGAGACGACCAAACAAACGACTATAGAAGACTTACCACTAGTTCGGATCTTTTTCGACGTGGGAACATTCTCTCCATAAGATAGAAATCAGTTCCAATAGTACTCAAAGCTCTATAGAACCGAGTAGTCTCCCGTTCTGTCCATTTTCTTCCATGGTTGTTACGAGGAGGTCGGAAGCTGTTATAAGTGACATTCAGTATACCTGTTTCTTCGTTAACATAACGCAAAGTTTTAATGTCAACACTTTCTTTCTTTTGAACCACCAAACTACTTTCATCCAAAACTATATTCCCATTAGCATCAATCCGTAATTGAGGGGCTAATAGGTCCAAACAACCTTCAGTGGGTGAATTTTTTGGAGAATTTTCTTTTGTCTCAAGGTCCACGGAATTGTCTTCAGGTAATTTGATGTCTGAATCACTCGCCTCTAAATCTCCATTGACTGAACAAGTGGTGGAGTTAAGACGATCTTGTCGATAACTTCATTACTAGTAGAATGTATTATGAGTACTTACGTTGGAGGTGGTTTATTGATAGGGATCCAATGTAATAACGAACGAAGAGTAACCGAAGACCGATCAAGAGGCTGATCCACAGGTGGCATTACTTCCGTTGTTTTCGTTTTAACCTTTCGAGACTGTAGATGTATATTCGACATGTATTCTGATACTGGAGACATACCTTTTTAGATACAAACAAGTTTACTATTTCTCCAGATGGTTTAGATTTATCAGCAGTGACGCGTACACAAGAATCAAGATCAGTTGACCTAAAAATATCTCAGTGAAATTTAGAAAATACCTTTGAACATCTGCTTCAGGGTTCTTGAGAACATCTTTTGAAGGCGGATCAGGGCTGAGAGAAAAAGATTATATTTCATTTTATTACCTGGCTACTGGCTCAGTTGTAATGACGCAAGGTGGAGTTTCTTTAACTGAGTGCGAATCAGGCATCTGATTACTTCCATCTTCTTGGACTTCCTGTTCATTTCTACACATAGAAGCCATGTAATCAAAAAGCACTTACGCTTTTACTTGAGGTTTAATTTGCTTTATTGTGGGTCGGAAAACTTTCGGCATATTCGTGATGGTAAGTAGTAGTAGGTAATGAAAAGCGGTTACTCTAGAAACAAATAAAGCACATAAGAAGTAGAAATGCAGCCAATTTAACAAGTTCAAAGAAAATAAAACGTCAAATGAACTCAGGCACGTCTACGGCGTTAATATATTGGACAGAGGAGAATCGAAATTTGAGTAATAATAGTGAAATATTTTTCAAATACCTACTTGGACCGTAACTAACAGTAGTTTCAAGAACATGCACGTGAACGTCTGAATGAAAGTAAGAAAACTACAACCCAGATTATTGCAAGCTCAGATAGATGATGATAAGGTTTCTATTTGAATTATAGGACACTCGTAACAATAATCACGACACTTCTAATTAACTCATTTTGACAAAATCATTTAAAGTGTTCTGCATAGACAGTAACACAGGTTACAATAAACTGCATGGAAGTGAAGAAGAGTAACCGGTTCTCAGACACTCCATCCGAACAAATGCATGTCGGAAAAAGCATCTCAGAGGACTCTCTGACAGACAGATCAATGTAGAATCTGTCACAACTGCATCCATTCAAGTTGTCACACTATACAGAAACACGCAAATAACAAATGGATAGAAAAAGAGTCATATTTAAGTAAGAAAAGCTTATGGGAGGAGAGAGGAGAGAAAAAGTGCAGGTTAGTCAAACTGTTTGAAGGTGTCTAAGAGTGAATACGTCTGCGCCAGTGTAACTGATTTTCAACCACGTCACTGAGAATCTCCAACCATTGATTCCTATCCTCTGCAGAATCTCATCTAGGCAGTCTACACCTCCGTACACGGCTTAAACCAACAACCAAAGACTTCATGGGTCGGTGCCAAGTCTTAGTCTGACCATCTTTAACCTCCTTCCAACAGAATCCCACTTCAGATAACTTCACACGTTAAGGTAATTGGTGGCTCAGTAGGCGCAACACGTGTTCAAACTATCTCACTCGATGATGGTTCATAACTTCATCAAATGACTTGCCTTTCTTGCCTAGTGCCATTCACCTGACTTCAATATTGTTTACACTGTGATTCCACCACACGTGAACACTGTCACGAAAACACCTTTGGTTAGAAACCTGTAATCTCTTCACATCTACTTCCAATGGCTGTCTCATAGTCGTCTAAAGAGACAGAGTGGTCTGCAGCTCAGTATATTCATCCTTTAATAAATGGTTGTGTATCTTGTCGGTGCCAGAGATGACGTAAGTTAGCAAATATCAAACAGGATTTTTGTATTCGAGGTGAGATTTCGTCTACAACTAACGCATTCGGGTTACTGCAACCCACATTTCACTCTCTATTCTGTAACTAGAAGTCACCTCAAACCAGTCTCGAAGCATCATATACCACGCATAATATCCGTGCTAAAAGTTCCTGTTCAAGGCGGTCAGCAAACTATGCATTTTTAAGCGTCTTCACCTAACAGGAAATACTCCAAGTTGACTAGGACTCTCCTTGAGAGTTAGTTAGTACATGGAAAGTTGAGGGAACCTACGGTCATCTTTAGTAGGATGTCTGTAAAAGAGTTCAATAGGAATGGTAGCAGTAAATATTGTTGTTTGTCGTTACTTGAGATGAAAACTCCTCATGCGCTTTTAAACAGATGCTTGAGTTTGGGTAGAGAGCTTTGTTTAGTGTCACATACTTTCTCAGTCCTCCTCGCATGAGTACTTGGTGTTCTCATTTTCTAATCGAGCACGCACATTTTCCCTACCGCTTGGTTTCTGCTGTTAGTAAGGCGCAGACAAACACGTGACTGAAGTCAACATAATTACTCTGTAAAGAACGGCAATCCTCTACTGATCCCCCCCAACAACGGCTTATATGCGTTGTAGTGGTTTGCACTATCCCGTCGTTGATTGGACTGAATTAATCGGTTCCTATCGGCATATGAGCTCCAGTGAGGATGCCTCGACATTGGCCGTCGTTTCACTTTTTATTGTAAAGAGAGTTAGTAACTAGTAGTGGAATCCAGGAATGGGAAAATAACGAAATGCATCAATACGCTTTGTGCACTTCTGTGCAGTAGGCAGTGAGTCATACTTATTTTGTGATAGTGCTACTACCATCTGACTGTCGAAACCTTTGTATGTGGAGCGGGGTTTGAACTCATGACCCACTGGTTGATATCATCTACGTAGATCGCCAAGTCACAGCTCCACACTGGAATCCAGGACACGCTTCGGTCATACTCGGGACTCATCAGCTGGATGTACTTGCCTCCTAGTGTTGTTCCTAAGGTTGTTAAGCGGGACCGATCTCTTGAAACACGAGAGCATTATCCACTGGTGCACCGAGTTACTATAGGCACCTCTTTTTCGACAAGCATAGGTTTTATGTTGTTGTCCATATTATCTCATGAGTAGTATAAAAAACTAAACGATATGCAACGTCGAGGCATGCATGCAGGAGCCCATATGCTAAGAGGGGCCGATCAATTCGGTTTAATGAAATACATCTGTCGCACAGGAGGCGGTTATCGTGACTGAGTGGCCTAGCGGATAACGCTCTAGGGTTTGAAACGATCACCTCTGGGTTAGAGTCTTGGGAACAGCACTCGTAGTCAAGCACGTCCAGTTGACGAGTCCGAAACACGCGTCTTGGATCCTACTGCTGGCCACTAACTACTACTGCGATAAGAGATGGCTTATACAATCGGTGTCTATCGTTGGTTTGATGTTGGCGGACGACACGTGACAGTGTATCTCCTTACGCTTGAAGTTTAATGCTTACCAGAAACCAGTGATTGTCACGAGAAGATTACAAGAGGGAATCACCGGTGTCGGTGCGTTGGTACTGAATTATGGAGATACTTTTAAGATGTCCTTACGACTGGCTCAGCTTTTCCACTTGGGCCTTAAATTTGCTCGATAAAATAAGTATGTCTGAGCGGTCTGCTTGCTGTAGCAAAATTAACAGCTTTTAATAAAATTCGTCCTTTGTTTCATTTGAACTGCAGTTGTTGAACACGTATTCTCATGATGCTTTTTAGTTTTCACAGATCCACTAAGTTGGACAGCGCACAGATAGCTGTTGACTGGAATCCAGGGAGAATGGATTTCCAATCCACTAACAGACTGAGAAATCAACATAGAACATTGTTCACAGGTGAATCGGCTCAAGTTGGCACACACACAAAGAACAAATGGATCACAAAAGAGCAAAGTCAAAGTATATAAAGTTGTGTGGGAGAATAAACAACAACAAACAAACGAGAATAAATCATCAGCGAGTTCATGGGAGCTAGGCACTGAGTATCCAGATACTCGTTAAGTGAATTTTGAATATTTGTTACAATAGGCAGATGAAGTCAAGTTAATAACCACGCTCGGGACTTATCTACGTGTTTCAGAGAAACAGCAAACATTCATGACTCGGAATCCCAGAGTTCTGGTGAGCGATGCTTGGTGTCCGATATGGCATGAGGTTCGGGCGTGGAAAGCTGAAATACGAAGTCGACAAGGTGTCGTAGGGAATTACGATTGGGGTTTCGATGGCTTAGAACGTTGGCGATAGTTGCAGTGGGAGGATGATGAAGTTGTAAGAGGCGTAATGTTGGCATCAGAAAGTGAAGGTGAAGGAAGAGACAAAGGTAGGGAAGGTAGGTAATAGTTAGCTGGGTTTTCTATGCCACTTTAAGCATGTGAGTGGTTAGTACTTCCAGGCTGACCATACCATGGGAGCTGTTCCTGTCAATTATTCAGTATCAGGAATGAATGCCAGCACAAGACGCTACTAATCCTGTAGATGGTGCAAAGGATGTATTATATTTGTAGACATTAATCACCTACCTATTAGGCAGCTGAAGTAGTCTATATCATTTCACTGCGGTACTGAACCAATCACAAACTCAAGGTGGAAAAGTTCATCAAGTGATCAAACTCCAATCCAAATATTGTGCTATGGCTGGAGGTAAAGCAGACACAGAAACTAAGTGTTTCCCTAGGAAATTAATCGAAAAAAGCAACATCATCTGAATATTCGAATATAATTACATGATATCTGACTTCCGAAATGAACAGCAGGGATATATCAGGACATATGTTGGTCAACAAACGAACAGTCTTGGGAAAAAAAGGGCGGGGTGTTAGCCATGGTGTGAAGATAGTTCTAAAAGTCAAACTTAAATGCACCAACAGTAGGATGTTTTTCAGGACTGATAAGTTTTCAGCACTCTAATACGACGACTGCTTTACTAAGAATGCTCTAGATAAGAAAGCTTAAAGAAAATACTGAGATCGAGGAACTGAAGTTAATTTGAGGAAACAGAGATGGGGAGCTTAGCATAACTTAATAAATCTTAACTTATCTCAAACTAGTTCATACAGGTAGCCCTGGATACTACTTACTAGCGAAGACTTAAAATTAATGACTCCTGTTTTCAATACTGAAATATGTCTTCACGTAATCTGCATGTGCTTTTATGCAGTTAAGTTACGCTTTATGAAAACCAAAGTCAAAAGTTCGCATAGTTTCCTTACAGTTGTTAAGTAGCAGATGTACACGATGGGTGAAGATACTACTGTCATGTACTTCGGATTGCAATTTAGAGGTCTCCTCCACCGAACAGTATAGCTACGATTACTAGCTGGAATTCAGTTAGGAAGGACGCTGTGTGACGAGCAACTTAGTGCTGTGCTTCCTTCTATAAATCCATGGACCTCAGCTTTGCATTTTGTATGGTGAATCTTACCAATTCACCAGAATAACCAAATCAGGTCAGGAGGGTTTCGGATGTTAGCATCAAAAACACAAAATATACCAACGACAAGATAAGTCATGATTTTGAAAACTGAGCTTTGTCATGCAACTTGACGAAACGTTCGGAAGCCGAAAGTTCGAAAGTAGGGTCGGTAGTTGTAGGTAACTAGGAGTTGATTTCCGTTTGATCGAATGGCAAAGTGAGGTAGTTGAAAAAGATAGTGAAGATGAGGCAACTTCGTAACCGGAAAGACTGTTAAATGTAAAAGCATTCAGACGGTTAGTACTTTTATGTGGGATACTGTGTTATTTGGTGCCTTACTGTATTGCCCGAAATAGGCAGAAAGTCACATGGTAATGCGGAATACATTTATTATGAACAGTGCTGTTCAGCTACAGGGCCTCAAGAAACAAGCTTTCTCGCCAAGTTTTTGCCTCAGTTCTCACCAATCACAGCTGCCACATCAACGTTCCAGAGTAGTCAGGCAACTAGATACTACTTTTTCTTAAATACTGGACGCATATGCGTCCAGTATTTCGAACGAACTTATGTGACGTAAGGAATGTACGGTACAAACAGCTTGACTGTCTTCTGAAATCCTAAATAGAACACTTCTTTCCAACACATGCCATTTAAAGCAATATTTATCTTGCATTCGTGATTAAGGATCCATGTGGTTCAAGATGGATCAGAAGCTTTCGTTCAACTGGCTTTATCATCCTCTTAGTTTGCCCCTTAGGAGATACGTTGCTTAGACAAGAATTTCAGTCTTTTAGTTGGAACAGTGTTTTCATCAGCTCTCCATTAAATTAATTCTAAACTAAGAATACACCTTTAGTGCGTGAACACTGTAAAGCCTCAGTGATGAGTTCTTTTTCAGCACACCACTGAAAAAGTTGACAACATACGGACTCACTTTACTACACTGGTACACAATTGAAAGTTTTGCTACGTTATCTGTGCATCTAAAAACGGATATATCCTCAGGAATCAGCAGCTGAGAAGGTCATAAGCGTAACACAACTTTCAATACGATTCGCTGGACGTAATTCTGACCTTCAATATCCAATATCCAACTTTACGTGAGTGAAACAAAGCGTTAACTTTCCTTGTTCTGCTCAGTCAATGCGATTTTTCCCTCAAAAAACCGAATGTGCTAGTTCATAATCTTGTTTACTATTAGGCTTAGTTCTCGTGCTTTATGGACGTATCTGTATAACATTCGACATTAGGAAAATAGCATCAAACTGTCCTTTGGGTCGAATGTTGTAAGAGAAAATCTGGTGGCGGGATTCAGATGACGAATATGAAAGGTATGTGAATTTCTCAGTTAATGCAGTTATCATTAAATACTGAAAGAAACTAAGAGTTTGTAAACGATTCGTGATTGTCTCATGAAAGGAGACGAAATAGTGGCGTAGATCCAGCATACAAGAACAACTATGCTCTTTTTTCTTGCCATGTTGGTCAACGAAGGAAGTCAGCAGGCAGTGAAAATTTTAATAAGCACTACAAAAATAAAAACCAGTTCACATACATCATGATCTTAGTTCTCGGGTTCCTTCTTCGCCTTTCAAACTAAACTGAACTTCGGTGGCTATAGCGTCACATACTCCTCCAGAATAAGTAGCCTAGGGTTCAACAAGATTCAGCATTGTTAATGACACTCGTATTTTTATGGAACTAGTTAAGCTGAAGGCACACAGTCAAGCATCCATGCTATTTGGTGCGTTGTCGCGTTACGTTGCACTGCTCTTAATCAATCCTCCAGCCGGCTGGTCGGTGTGCGTCGGTATTTTGGCACGGCCTCACAAATATACCACTCCGTCTGACTACCCTACTGTGTCCTTCCTTGGTCTCGTATTGGTGGGTATAAAGCAAGTGCGAATAATTAGTGATTGGGCCCAGGGTCTGTCAAGTTCGTACAAAAGAAGTTCCTACACGTCTATAAAGTCTTGCAGCCCGTCAGCACCAAACAAAACAACGAGTTGTCAGGCTTGCAGTCCGTACAACCAGGGATTCGAGGACTCAGTAGTGAGCAACAGGGAAGGAATCTACCGTTAATCGAACGGAATACACAATCAGGTCAAATAATTAATTATTAGTGTAAGCTTGTGTGCCGGGAAATTGCATACGCTCATGACCATAATGAATATGAGCAATGCTGCGTAACAATTTCTTAGGTGTAAGCAACTCAGGCGTACCATAGGGCTGGAATATGGAAAAGCTTTGGCGTATATCGACGGCAATATCTGAGACATTTAGCAGGTGTGGGCAGTGCGCACCATGAAGGACGTTATTGCTCTTGTTAATAAAAGCAACCAGCATAATTGAGTGTTTCCTTGTATACCTGAATAAACACCTGCATAATGATCTCTGTTAAAGTTAGGCATTCGGGAAGTTTGGAAATGCTCCATTAAACCATATCACTGGAAGGCCGGTGAAGGAAATCGTAATTTTTACTACTAAATGCGTTTGAATAAATAAGTGTTCTATTCTCACGTCAAAATAAAGTTTAACATGAGAGAAGCCAGTTTACCGGCTTCATCACGTTGATACATCTCAAAATATCTACAAGACTTGAGCCCTCAGTGGTACTGACGGAATATCATTAAACTCAATTAAACGCTGCCGAAGGTCCTGTTAGTTACGAAACGAACAAGGAAATATTACTTTACAGCATGCATGGAGTGTTAAGTGTTAGATAACAATAAATATTGTCTTCATTTAAAGGGGTTTTACATGAGGGATACCGGTTTACAAGCACCGTCAAATTCATAATTTTGAAATTTTACGAACTGGTATCTAGTATTAAATAATTCGCACATCAAGTCATTAGTTTGCATAATCTTACTAAAATTTGCTGGAATCCACGAGACGGACGTGGATTTTCACCCGTTATTTCACAGACAGGTTCCACTATCAATATCAAAAGCGCGCAGTGTTCAAAGTTTGCGTTATAACCATCCGACGCTGTAAGTCCATTCCCTTTATTTTGCTAGTTAGTAATATTAAAATAACAGTTCATCGCTTAGAATGACCTTCAGTTTTTGGCTTTGCCGACCACAACGGACCCATTTATACAATCTGAAGTATTAACAAAGTATCTAAAGCTAAATAACCAGCGTGTGTGGCTATATCAATGCATTTCCAGGTCACCATGTTAAGTTTAAAGACAATATAGATTAATTCTGCTGGGCATACTTGTTATACTGGATGAAAATAGATGTTGAGACAGTCAAAAATCCAAGTGGTAGTATTTATACATAGACTTCGGGCATCTTTTGTATTAGCAAAGGCGGCATCATTCGAGAAGTGTATTTGATGCATGGTAAGTTTCATATGAAAAGGTCTCTTGGTACAGACTACAAGAAAATGTGTAGCGCGGAGCCATTGCAGGTAAGTGACGTCCTTAGCCAATATGTCAATTGGTCTCTGGTTTAACCATCTGTTCCGAATTTCTCTGCCACTGATACTGTTGGGAATGGTCAGACGGTTCGTCGCAAGAAGAATCATTAGGTGCATTGTTCTGGTTTCTACATTTACAGATGGATGACATCACGTCTTATATGCCGCATTCTCAAATGAATCTAGCAACATATTGTGTGTACGTGTGTGCTAACACGTGGTTCAATCTACAGAGGCCTACGTAGTCTTTCAAGAAGCACACAAGTACTTCGCCGTCAACGAATATGACTGCAAGTACTCATTTACACTAGCACAGCTATGCTCATGCTCTGTCTTCATTTACTTCATGTGCATAGGTTTCTGTCCCGTGACTTCAGTAGGCCCCCTGAGGTGTTAAAATAATCCTTAGGGGAGCAGTGTAACGGAAAATTGATCTGAAAATCCCTCTTAATCAGCCTATTTCATTGTACTGACGCTTATTCTAATATTTTCACCTTGGTTATGGATGGTATGCCTTAGACCCCAGCCAATGTAATGTTATTTGGTTGTTTGATTGTCTTCTTTGACTTCGTATCCAGTATTTGCCTTTGTGTGATTGAGACTTACCATGAGTGTTTCACTTTCCTATTATGTGACGCTGGACTGTTGACAGCGTGACGTTGTTTTACTGACATTTTGTTTCGGTTCAACTTACGGCTGTGCAGTGATTTGACTGTTTGTCTTTTGACTGTCTACTGAAAACGTTTATTTGTTGATTTGATCCTGGTAGACAGAGTTTTGATCCCTTTCGTCGGGAATATTCTTATTGACTGTCGGGTGCTCAACAGTTGTATTTGTCTAACTGGTTTTTACCGTGTAGTACGTATTTGCACTGGAGAACGTTTTGGACTGTATAGTTACCCAATGGCACTGTTGAGGTATTTTTGTAATTTTGATATAACTTATTGTTGCTTTGATAGTGCCACGGATTTTGTTACGAATCTACTACTGAATTACTAGAAACCATGTTTTGATATTTTGATCCAACCTTTGACTGTGCGTCACTCGCGGAAGTTAGGAAGCTATACAGTAGAACGCAGGAACTAGTCAGATTCACGTCAGTTGGCACCGCCTAGTTATTTCCCGCGTTCAGGCCAAGATCATTGGATTTCGGCCGCTACAAGCAGTCCTGATGGTCTTCAAGATGGTTACGAGGCACCAAACACACACCAATTAAACGTAACCAGAGGGTTGTATACATTTAAGAAATACGAATGATTCCTTGGGAAATGACGTATGAAATGCAGCTATTGGCTAGGTAAAACTCGCAAAGAACACATAAACTGTTGTTTTTGAGATGTTCACCGAGGTTTATGAGGAGTGCCACCTACAGAATTAAAATTCAGAAACCTCACGAGCTGTTGAATACCTGCCAACCAGTCACGTACATTTTGTTTCGTTACCCGAATAAGTTTTTCCACATTTTGTCACATATTCCTTCGCTGTTTACCCCTGAAGCCGAAGGCAGGATTGGCTACGGTGATAGCTGTTGAAATGGAGGGATTCGTGCTGCTGTATAACCAACGGATCTTGACATCTGACTAACAACCAGTCAGTTGTACTTTCCAGATACGCTTCGTCCACTGAAGTCTGATCAGTCAAGTAGTGTCACCAGCCTTCACAGCAGCTGGGCTTACCAAACTGAGTGACTACAGCATCTCTTCTGATGTCGGTGGTAAAAGTCGATAAGTAAGGAGATGAATGAAGTTGATCGTCACTTCTTGGGAACTGCCTATTGCGTAGAAGTCCTTGATATTGCTTCGGTTGCACAACATCCGTCCCAACGCGTAACTATTTTTACTACTTATTTTCCTTAATGACATATGGACCTTTGTCGCACTTCCCCTGAACCTAAGCTGAAACCTAGACGTGGACGTGTATATAGATGGTTATATTCTGTATCGCGCTAATTATGACCATAAGCGTGGTGGAGGCTGTTTGATCTATGTATGTAGCCTTGCTACCACAAATAAGATTGAAGATGATATCTTCAATGATCTGCCGGACCCACTTTGGACCATTATAAACGGTACCAACTACAAAATACTCATAGGCTGTGTGTATAGAGCACCATGTTCAACAAAAGGAAATGATGGACTGAGGTCAGATCATTTGCCCACCCTGGATCCCTCACTGTTGACTTCGAACTGATTGCAGGTGACTTTAACTTACCTGAAGTTAACTGGGAGGTCGGTCGCGGCCCACAATGATTTGATGAAATGCTTGCTGCCACAGATATCTATGGCTGGAAGCAATGCATTCAGTAACCCAGGCGTGGAGATAGTAAACTGGACCTAGTCTTTTGCTGTGACATCATCCCTGTCACTACCCACGTTAGTAGCGAATTTTCTAGCAATGACCATGGGATAGTATTATGTTGCTTACCAATTCTTCCTCCCGATGAGAAAAACAAGCAATCTTCAAATTATACTTGGCATAGAAGCTATGAGAATATAGAGTGGGAAGTACTCATCGAGCCACTCAGGTGCTCTCCATGGGATGACTACTTTACCACAGCCTCATAAACACACACACACTCTCTCACTTTCCTACAGAAATGTAGAGCTGTGTCTAGATACTGTTGCTCCTGTGAAAACGGTTAGGGTTTGTAAGGAGCTACGCCCATGTATTCCTAAAATATTCCGCAATAAACTTAGGAAATTATCATCACAATACCACTCATCGAAAGACTTCATGTCACTGCACTTAATTCATGAGACTTACGAATCTATCAAGACACTACGTGCGAAACACGCAGTAAACGAAAAGATCGTCGTCCTCAAAAGTTGCTCCAGAATACACAAGTTGACATCTCGCAGTAAACGTCTGAAGCCATCAACGGATGCTGCCTATCCTCTACATAATGGTGTAGTATACAACGATCCCCTCAGGACTGGTGAACTGTTTAGAGAGTCATTCGCTGATTTCAACCCTAATGTCCTCAACCCCACTAGCTTTACTGCAGTTACCGCTAGTTCATGTACTAGAGTATAGTTCCCTGTCAAAAGTTTCACTGAGGCTATCAAAAACCTGAAACTATCGACGGGTTCGGGGATAGATGGCCTAAACTCAGTGGTCGTCAGAAACAGTGGTGATGATATGCCACTGTTCTTGCTTAAGATATTAACACTATCAGCGGAAAGTGGGGAGTATCCTAGTGAGTGGAAAACCAGCTGTATAATTCCTCGCTACAAGTCCGGTGACAAAGCGAATGCCGGGAACTACAGACCTATCAACATAACGCCAGTCATCTCCCGAATCATAGAAAAAGTGATTAAGAGTGGCATGTCTGGCCACCTACTTAGCGAAAACCTTATCACAAAGTCTCAGCACGGTTTCATTAAAAGCAGGTCTTGGGTTGCTTGCCGTTTCGACCTCTTCAGCCTCATCACTAGTAGCCGTGAGGCACGTAAAATCGTCACTGTTCTATACTTTGACATATCGAAGGCATTTGACAGGGTGCCACACAGTTTTCTCCTTGATAAGCTACGATCGGTTGGCATCCATGACCCTTTGCTCCATTGGCTAAAATCATTTCTTAGTGATCGGAGCTAAATCGTCAAAGTAAATTCTGTGCAGTCTACATCTAGGCTCATAACCAGTGCAGTAATACAGGGTAGTGTCCTTGGGCCTTTGTTATTCATAACTTACATTAAGTGTGTTCAAGTGTTTCACTGTAGGGGAAACATTCCTGTGCGCTGATGACCTTAAGGTTACGCTCATGAACTGGGTAGTGCGCTATCTACCGCTCCACAAGAATTAGGTGAAGCTGCTAAATGGTGTGACGAGTCTCATCTCCAGTTCAACATTGATAAATGTGGTTGGCTTAGCATAAGCAGCGATAAGCTAGATGTGTCTCTCGAAGTATGTGGGCAAGAGCTACCTAGAAGTTCTTCAGTGCTAGATCTTGGTCTTAGATATTCCAGTGACTTAACATTCTCTGAGCAGACGGCTCGTATCACATCTAAGTTACGTAGACTCCTTGGATACATCGTCCGTAACTTTTGTAGCACTGAGGAAATACGTACCGCAGGAACATCTACCTTTCGTTCTGCACTTAATAAGCTCCTAATAGGTGATCAGTCTATCACTCGCCCAAGCACTATCCATACTTTCTGGGCTAATGAAAGCACGCTGGGACCTCTAAACGCACAGAGTAAAGCTACCATAAATCTCAAGTACTTTTTACCTCAGTGGACTCATAAAGGGTGTTTGATTAGTAGTCCATCTGGTCGGATTGTGCAGTACAAATACATAACCAGTGTTCCCTTTAAGTTTACCAACAAAAGCTGTCTATCTAATAACTCGTGTGAACTTCAGATAAGAAAAAAGGGAGATTCATTCTCATTTGAATAAATTAAGGTTTACATGTAGTTCGAATGACTTTAAAGAGACAAAAACTTCTCTCCTGCCAGTTTGTTTTACCTAGCATCCCATTGTCCAGCTTCTCCCTGCGCTTTCTTCTCTCTCCCCTTTTCAGTATCAGCCTGACGAGAAAGTACTAAGCATTAGTTTGATTAAAAGGTATCGGCCTACTGGAAATCCTGCTTTGCACCTAACACTGGAAACTGATGTTAGAGGTATCCAACTGGCTCGCCCCGATTTTCCTGTTTCTTGAACAGATTCGCAACCAGCTCATCTCACTACCAGTACCCTAACTGCTACCACATACGAAACCCCAAGCACAATAACTAGTCTCAGACTTCTGGTCCGCGACAAATGCAGCAGAAATCTGGATAAAAAATCAAACTCCACGTATCACTTTACCTGACAGCAACACATCCATAATAATGCTATGTAACAGATTTCTCTGGTACTTTGTCTTGTATCAACCCACCCAGTAGAAGTCAATCAACAGCCAATGTATCCCCTTGACAATGTGAAATCTATGAAGTTTTACACATGTGTAACATTCACCACTGTCGAACGACGATGCTTCCAGTCTTTAATTTCTTGCATCACAACAAATGTTTTCAGTACTACCAATCTGAATTGCTGGAAAGGGTAACAATTGAAGAGTGAGAAACGCTGGAACTTAGACATTCACCTGGATTAAATGATTGTATGGATACTTACTTATTCCTGAAATCATTGAAGTAAGTTATTGTTGGTCAATAAATCTACGAACATAAGAATTGCTGTTAAAATAGACGTTCATCTGACGAAACACTCGGTCTTGTAGATGGGTCAATCGTGTCGGCTACTCACAACGCAAACACCAAATATTGCGCCGTTTGATGTGAAGAAAGAATTGTGAGCAGAAATTACCTAAACTCAGAACGATGTGTATGTACTCTAAAGTGATATTTTCCCGCTATTTTCTTAACATTTAGATACTTGGTATCATGATAGAGTTTAATGTCCTCCCTCTATACCATTCAACAATGCTAAAACCACTTATGTTTCTCTGCAATTATTAACTTGAGGAGGCCTGTAAACTGGCCTCCGTCATGTTAACTTCATAACTTGAGAATAAAGATATTTATTATTTATTTATTATTATTCACTATCTGATATTAGAGCGTCATTTACTTACCACTTACACTTGTCGTAATACACGTATATAGTTTGATGGCACTTAAAGAGGCACGGGCAAATGATTTGAAAATCTATTCCCATGAGAGTAACGCTCTTCCCAAGCGCCTACAATGGTTTATGTATCTGGCATTAGGGTTAGAGACGAACGTAAGTTGCTCTGCAACAGAATGGTCATCTGCTGGCTTCAGCCGCCCTGCGCTGTATCGGAACCCCATCACTACCTATTTAACTAATGTCAAAACGGAGGTTAAACATGGCGTTTGCAGTTGCTCTGTTATGTCACATTGGCAACCACCGGTAGTTCTTCGGGAACGGCATCTGAATCACGACAACAGTTTCACTTGGCATCAAAATTTTGACGACAGCAACTTCCTTGGAATGTTTCGCCCGTGAAGAAATTTCTAGAGAGCCTTCATAACTATCTCGACTCACTCAACACATAATATGGAACAACCAAGATTCATAATAATACTGAAGACACTTGGGAGTCAAAAAGGAAACCTTGCCAGGTAAGTATGCTGTGGTTTGGAAAAATGATTTTCCAAGGCTTTTCCGCAATCGAGTCCTGAGGAAATATTGCATGTCTTCAGCTACTTGACTAATTACCATGGACTTACGTAAAACGCAACTTTCCGAGCTAACCTTCAAGTACTTCTAATCGCTTTGCTTGGCTGTCGTATCTACTACTGGTCAACCACGAGTATCAGAGATGTCACTTGCTACCTCACCTTCTTTAAGCCACATGGAAACGATTCAGAAAAAGACTACGCCAAGCAGAGTGAAGCGAGTATCTTCCAGTTCTCGCATCCCCATAGCTGGCAGGCTAGACTAGGTCCACTTTGGATGTGAGAAACAGGAGTGAAGCGCTCTCAATGCCAACGATGGAACCATGCAGGCTGCAGGTCATACCCAGTTCAGCGACCTAATCAGTGACAAGAACTAAACAGAATGGGGTGCAAGTCCGTTCTGAGGCCGCCAGCATTCAGGTCACTGGACTAGACGTCAATAAACCTCGCATACCCGACTCTGAGAAATAGCGGGTAGCTAAGTCTAAATTGCATGCTGGGGAGCCAACAACGGCCACCGGACCAGCTATCACCACTCCACAGAGCAAAGACAAAGTAGAGACCCTTGACAGGTCCGTAATCTTCCTCAGAGTGGAGGAAAGTAGGGGCTCGGAGCCACGTAAACGTTTCAAACATGACTTTGGCGAGGTACAAAGTTTGCTAAACCAGCTTTTACCGGAAAGCTTGCCAGGAGTCACCCTATTCAAGGTATATAGAGTAGGAAAGCAGGAGACATTCATTACTGAAAACAGGTCTCGGCTACGTAGCGTCGTATCAAAGTCGACAGGTGAGGGGGGTCGGATTCAGAGGAATCCTCACAGACTTCAAGGATCTAGTGTTCGTGGGAAAGGATGAGGCTCTTGCTGACCAAAACAAAAACGAGAAACAGAACTAAAGTCCAGATTTGCAGCGGGGGAGCAGGATCTGAAAGTGGCGGGTTTTCGGCAACAAGTGATGCCGAGGCCTCTATAGATAGTACGGAAACTTACTTGAGTGGTTTCGTTGTCTTTCCCACGGACGCACGTAGCCCTTTAAAAAAGTGGGCTGGGCATAGTAACGTTACAAGCAGTGAAAGTTCTGACGCTAAGCCTTTACGTTAAGAATACCTTAGCTGTAAAAGCCATAGAAACAGTTGGATATGCTAGTGAGACATGTGAAGTGCTGCGCTACCGACTAAAATGCAGGAGACATGTTAACCAAATCGTAATGTATCCAAGTCTGGAATGTGAGGCGGCAGACTTCCTCCTGAACAAGCCGACCCTCTGGACAGACAAATGCCGATGTCCAGTCACGTAAGACTTTGACGCACCATCAGTTGACTGGAACAGACTAACAAGAAAGACACCACGTAACTCGTTTGATCGCAGGTTAGTGGAAACATCGATTTCATTGGCCCTCACTTAGCGCATTAGGACAGCAACCAGATATGATTGCCAGCATGCTTCATCATTTCTAGACAGTATTCTCATGCACAGGTGACTTGTGCTACACCCGGCTCCTAGCACCTTTTGTTAAAGGTGACCAGGCCGTGACCATCTTCAGATTCACTGCAGATGTCTTGTACCAGGCCAATACCCCGAGTAGGCCCAACACATGGAAAGCGAATATGGAAGTTACTAGCCTGGCAGCCTCTTCGGAGGACTGGACAGCCAACCCAGAAGCCCCGGTTGAAGGTGCGTGGTGCCACTTCAAACAGTTGTATGCATGGGCTATCCGACCGTTCACTCCGTGGACTGTCCCAAGGGGACGGAAACATTGTTCTCCGTGGATAAGACACGAAAACTGAATCTTGCCATGATGTAAGTAAAAGCGTTGGAGTCTTGCCACCCACCTCGGTACTCACGAAGTGGTGAGGCATTACAAAGAAGCCCGAAATAAATGTATCACTACTATCTGACGGTCTCGGATATGCTTTGAAACACATCTTGTTCAGGCTGCATTGCAACGTCCGAAGAGGTTACTTTCCTATATGAACCATAGGGATAAGATGTGTCGTAGTATACCCACCCTAATCAATGGGACAGAAACTGAGTGTTTGATTGAGGACGATAGAAAAAAGGCAGAAGCCAAGACTGGATATTTTGCTGAAGTCTTTACGCAGGAATCTTTTGTGGACACTCAGTCAGCAGCAAAAGCACTGACATCAAACAGAATACACGCTGTGTAAATCGATCGCAACTATGTATTCCGGAAATTAAGTAATCTAGGTGTGGAAAAACCATCGGGACCGGATGGGCTTCACCCAAGGCTGGTCGGAGAGCCTGAATTCCGTATAGCTGGCCCGTTTACTGTTACATTTAGATAATCCCGTCGCAAAGGCACACTCCCTTATAACTGGAAGGATGCCATAGTAACACACATTCACAAGGCAGGCTCTAGGCAGCTCTGACCAAAATACAGACCAATGAGTTTGGCCAGTACTGTAGTAAAAGTCCTGGAAAGAGTGATCAAGAATGCCATCACAGTCCGTCTAGAGAGCAACACTCGATTGTCTCGTTCATAGCATAGCTTTCGCGGAAATTTCTCCTGCTTGACGAACCTCCTCAGAATCAGAGAAAGTTGGGTTAAGTCTAAAGACGATAGAATACCTGTTGGTGTCATTTTCATAGGCATTAGTGAAACGTTCGAGGAGGCACCTCATTTCAGGTTGCTTAGAAAACTGGAAAGTTTTGGAGTCACTGGCAGTCTGCCCGCATGGATAAGAGACTTTCTTTTTGGTAGAAGACGAAGAGTAGGGATCAGTTCTCAACTGTCAACCTGGAAGTCGGTAGAGAGTGGAGTGCCACAAGACAGTCCTGGGCCACCCACCGTTTCTCGTACACGCAAATGAGCTGCCAAATATTAAGAAATCTTTTATGGTTCTCCACACTGATGACGCAAAAGTCTGGCGGGAAATGTGAATAACGAGGATACGTGTGTGCTCCAAGCAAACCCGAGCAGCTTGTTCATCTGGTCACAGAAGTAGTTGATACCTATGAATGTGGGTAAAGTGTGGGCATGCATTTGAGGCACACACACACACAGAGACACCTACGATATTGATGGGAATCCTTCATCGTCAGCACTGACCCACAATGACCTAGGAGTCACAGTGAGTTATGACTTGAGAGCCACGACACACTGTCGTTGGTAGCAGCCTGGAGATTTAGGACGCTCTGGGCACTACGTAGAACGTCCACGAAAGTAAGTGGTGACGTGTTCACCATCTTATACACATTCTAAGTGCGGTCTTAATTAGGAAACTATACGCAGGCGGCTAATCCTTGCCTGAAGGGTGGCACAGACCCTGTAGAATAGAAAGAGTTCAGACGGCAGCCACTCATATGCGCCCTACTATGGCTGGCCTCACCTGTGAAGGCCGACTTAAGGAGCTGAATCCCCTCCCCTTGTCCAATCGCGGACACGGGGGAGACCTAATCATGCTATACAGGATTCTGGGAAATGACTTCGGACCTCATCTATCTTACCCTTTCCTTCTCACTAGGTTGGAACACCTCAGGGGATATAGTAGGAGGCTACAAAAGCAAAGAACGGACATGGTTTCCGCAGAGTACTGGTTCTCTTGTCGAATGATCAACGCCTGAGACCGACTCGCAAAAGAAGTGGTGGCCGGATCACCTACTGACTTGTTCCAAAGGGGATTGGACAAGCACAGAAATCCGCTGGAAAAAGATTAATACAGGCTTCCAGCCTCCTATCCTCAAACAACAAACCCGGATCTGAAATCAGTCCTCGGACGGGTTTGACCCACATAGACCCTTAGAATGCGCGTATGCTACAGTATATTCTTCGGAAAATGTGAGTGATGAACAACGTGCATTTTCATTTGGACACATGGGATAGGTGCAATAACCTGAGATCCGTAATCCCAAAACTTGCGCCTGGGCGCCGCAAAATCAATCTGCAGCCTCCCCAAGCACTCGCTGGTCGTGAAAACTACCTGTTGAATAAAGGTAACCGATCTCGTCACCCATCTTCAAGGGAGGAGACAGAAAAAGCCCTGGCAGTTACAGACCGATCGCCCTACACCTTTACCGACCAAAGCATTAAGAATTCTGATGGCTGACGAGGTCTGCGAATTCTTTAACTGAAAAAAACACTGTCCATACTGCTGAGCATGGCTATCAGAGTGGTCATGTATGTACCACTAACTTTCTGGCCAGCTGGAAGTGCTGAACATTTAGCTGGGACAACAGAAAATAGTTACGTATTGTTTTTACCGACATGGCTAGAGCACTTGACAGTGTTTTACCCACGGTCCCGTTTCACGAGATTGTGTCAGTTGGTGTAAGTGAACACCTACTCTCATAGTTCAGAGCGTACCTAGAACGCAGGTAGTTATACGCCACGAACGTCAGGAGTACCCCAAGGGGCAATCTTGGGATCACTTTCGTTTCTCCTGTTCGTCAACGATCTGCTACGCAAAATCTCATTGCCCATCCTGTTCCTCACTGATGACATTAAAATTTGGGGGGTAGTAGACGAAGAGGCCGACTGTATAACACTTCAAAGTGACCTGTAGCATCTTGAACTCTCATCGTTGGAAAATGGCTTGAGCTTCAACTTGGAATAGTGCGAAGTAATGCGCATCAGTACTTATGATTAGAGGACGATCAACTTCCATTACAGGCTGAGTAACAATGCCATTATCAAAGTATACACGGAAAAAAATTTATGGCTCAATCCCTCAGATAAGTTAGACAATAGCTTCAACTGTAAAGACATGGCAGCCAGAGAGAACGTCACTTTTCACATCCCACGTGGACAGCTCAAAGTCCTCATGTCTCAACTGTTTCTAAAAGTTTTCAGATCCTACGTGCTGCCGCACTCAGAAGTCGTCAATACGGTAGCACCCTCAACAATCATAAGAGGCTCCGATTTCCTTGAAAATATGAGGATCTGAAACGAAATCAGTTATGGAACTAAGGAAGAAGGCATACGCTGAAAGCCTGAAACGCCTACATTTATTCACCTTGGGCTGTCGGAGAAAGGCGTGAGCTTCATGTGACTTGCAATGTCATTTCTCATGGCTTACCACAAACGAACTCAGGGAGTTACCAACCTCACTAGCTCACCATTACTTTTCTCTTACTTTCCACTCACTACTTTCCTTGCTGATGCATCTGCATTATCCACGAATTCTCCTCTAGCAACTAGATCCATGCTACCCACTTGCACCTTTTGAGAAGCTCCCGCATGGTTTTTTCTAGCTATCTTGTCATTAGGACACTTGCAGAGGCAGGTGTTGTGACAGACTCCTAATCTTTCCAGGCTTCCAAACTACTCTACAAGCTGCAATTTGCCAGCCCACAAACACATTAACCTCACGGGAGCTAAAAGCGAGAAAGCGGAAGAGGTTTCTTCATCCACTCCAGAATCAACCAAAATAACACGAATCAAGCCCTGAGAACTAGACTTGAGGGACCGAAAACTATCAGTTTTCTGTGCTTGCGTTATCACTGTTGTAACTCATGGTTCGGACTGATTATGAGCAAAATACAGGATACCATTAATTACGAGACATCTGAAATGAGTTTTCTCGATCGAAGACGGTTTTGCATAAAATTCAAAGCAAGATGGCTAAGCACCGGCATGTTTGTTCAGTAGAGTGGATGAACATTTGTTTGAAGCTTTGGATACTTTCACCAAGTGCTTCTCTTACATGTTTTGCATTCAGAAGTCATCACTTTTGTGTGTTCCATGGATCACACTTATATGTCATCCAGAATTCATGGGTACTTTGAAATTTTCTCCCTACCATCATACGCGGTAGTCAGCTGTTCCTGAAGCCGCGGTCGTTTTTTACTCTACACTAGTGAAAGTTCACGGTGACAGAATTTAAATAAAAAGACAGAGCATTCTACTTAGGATGTTTGTTCTTATTTATTAGTAGCTGATCATTGTCCATCCCAAAATTCAAGGACGTCTTTATAAATTGAGCCCATTATCATACATCCCCAACCAAACTGCTCTTAGGGAATAAACTACGTAGGAGGCACAGTTAGAACCACCCACCTCAGGATACAAAAATGTCTGCCTTCTTGGTTTGCAAAGGGTGAGTTCGAAACGGCGGAACTTCTACACTAGTGCATCTGGTAGACGCAGGACACCAAACAGACGCTAGCACTACTTTTGTTGTAATACGCGGGAGTTTCGAAGACTCCATCACCCGCATTTTGCTGACACGTTTCCCAGACGCCTGAAGCATTGGCTACTATGTCGAATAAGTCCGAACTTTGTGCTAAAAAAGAACACGACCAAGCTTAACCTCTTCCGTGGCTAAGTTGCATCCATTTCTACCTGAGTTTGCCATTAATTCGGGCACTCTTTCCTCTCAAAAAATTAATTTAGCCACACTTTCCCTTGTGGTTTCCCTTCGTTTCTAATAAGCTTTTGAATATCTGCAGGACTTCCCTCACAGTTCGTTTATTATTCAGAATTTTATTAATCTTGTTATCATACCTGTAGCGTCACACACTCCCCAAAATCAATAGCCTAGGGTTCGACAACATCCAAGATTGATGCTGACCTTGATGGTTTAACTGCACTCGCTAAGCTGAGGACACCCGGTCAAACATCCTCGCCATTTGGCACGCTGTTGTGTCACGTTGCACCGCTCGTAATCGACTCTCTAATCAGTTAGTTGGAACGCATCGGTATCTTGGCACAACCATCCAAATATACTATTCCATCCGACTACGCTATTGTGTTCTTCCTTGGTCCTGTGTTCGTGGGTATATAATAAGTTCGAATAATTAGTGATTGGCCTTTGAGTCTGTCTAGTTCGCACCAGGACAATTCCTAAATCGGTGAGCACCAAAGTGATAACAAATCCCTACCAATAAGAAATTTTGAATTGGTGAGCCTGTTCCATTTTATATCTGTATGTTGTTTCCACTTCGATAACGCTTATTATCCAATACAACCCTTTTCACGTCCGACCATACTCTCAAGCTTATCCGTATTAAGCCAACTCCGAATACCATCCAACTCGTGCCATATTGGCCAGACAATGCTGAAACATGGTTTCTATATGCCAAGGCGGATTTCCGAGAACTAGGAGTTACAGGTCCCCATTCCAGATTTCCTGCTGTCATACGCTCACTACCGAGCAAACTAAACAGGCATGTTGGTCCTGAAGTAAGTGATCCATATGCACCTCTCGAAGCTGCGCTCCTGGCGAAAAGTGATCTCACAGACCGCCAGCGTCTACGCGAATTACTTCGTAACATCGGACTAGGCAGCCACTCAGCTACTGAAGCCCTTGCACGAATGTGAGAAGTTATGGGTGCACGAACATTCGACGATGGCCTTTTCCGGGACCTATTTCTTTCGAAACTATCACAACCGTTGCAAACCATGTTGGTGACACTTCAGTCAATCCCACTCGATGATTGGCAGCCTCAGTAGACAAAATACTGAAGATCTCCAAAGTATATCCTATCTATAATAAGGCAGAGAGCCAGGATTCAGAGGTGACCAAGCTGTGCAAATCTGTTAAACAGTTGCTGTGATCTCGAAGTACTAGTTCACGTAGCACTCACAGAAACGCATCGCAGCGACTCGTGTGATTGTCCTAAAACTAAACCTAACAGGGTGGAAAACCCCAAATGGTGCTGGTTTCACAATACTTACGGAGACGAAGCCAGAAAATGTCGGGATCCATGCAGTTTCAAGAGGGACACAAACTCGGGAAACGGTCACGCTGGCACGTGTTCACGGCAACCGTAGCCGGCAGGAGCAGCCATTTGCTGTACGTCACCGACATTAAAACGAAAGTTTGCTACCTCGTCGACACTGGCGCAGAAGTTAGCGTTCTTCCAGCAACGATAAAGTAGCGTCATCATGACCCATCCTTCGATCTCCGAGCAGCCAACGACAAGGCAATCGTGACATTCGGGGAACGGTATGCCTACCTCAAACTCAGGTTTGCGCAAACCCATTCGCTGGATTTTCCTCCCGGCTGACGTTTCTATGCCCGTCATTGGCGTAGACTTGCTGACCATCACGATCTACCCACAGGTGCCCCCGTCAACGTCTGATAGATAACAACACAAAGTTATCTGTTGGCGGCACCACCTACATAGGTCCGAGTTTGGCCATCGTTAGACCTAAATAATCAGGCGACGCGTCCTACCAAACAGTTTTGGAGAACTATCCAGAGCCACAACAACCGAAGCATACTCTTCCGTGCATAACCAGCAACGCTATGCATCATGTCACAACCACAGGTCGACCTGTGGCATCCGAAGCCCGGTGCCTAGCTCCTGACAAGCTAAAAACTGCAAGGAGTGAATTCAACCACATGCTGGAACTGGGCATTATCAAACCATCAAACAGTCCTTGGACATTGCCATTGCACATGGTCCCAAAAAGGATAGCAACGACTGGCGTCCAACCGATGATTACCGAAGGCTAGTGCCAAAACAACACCGGACTGCTACCCGATACCTCACGTTTACAACCTGACTGCGACGTTATGCACAATGAACATTTTCTCCAAAATCGGTCTGGCCAAGGTGCACAATCAGATACTTAAGGCAGCAAGGGATATCGTGAAGACAGTCATCATTACTCTTTTCGGTTTGTTTGAATTCCCGTGCATACCATTTGGTCTTCGGAATGCAGCACAAACACTCCAACGCCTTGTGGATGATGTCTTCCGTGGTTTGAATTTTATTCACGTCTACATCGATGACTGTCTCATTGCGGGTCCAGATGAGGAAACATAGTCTTAAATGTTTGGGCCTCGTATTCGAAAGACTTAAAAACATGGCATCACAGTCAACTTACAGAATGCAAGATGGGAGTCAAATCACTCAGCTTCCTTGGGCATACTATTGGCAACGAAGGTATATACGTCCATTGAGAGATAAAGTGGCGGCCATCACAAACTATGCAGAGCTGACCACTGTGAAACATCTTCGCACTTTCAATGGCCTGGTAAGTTGTTACCGAAGGTTTATCCCCAACTGTGCCTCTGCCATGAGACCACTCACAGATCTACTTCGAGGGACCACGAAGTTCGTGACTCTGGACGACGTGGCTAGACTTACTTTCCCTAAGGTCAAGGAAGCCATTTCAAAAGCAACCATGCTCATGCATCACGACCCAATGCTCCTTTGAGTACTGCTGTTGATGCACCTGACTCAGCCATTGGAGCAGTTTTGCAACGGTTGACTGACAATCAGTGGCAAACGTTAGTTTTTTTCTCGAGGCGGCTGCGAGACGCGGAGACAAGATACAGTATATTTGGTAGGGAACTCCTAGCTGCGCACTGTTCTATATGTGATTTTCGACATTCGGTGGGGGGTTGCGGCTTCATTATTTTCACAGACCACAAACCGTTAGGGTTAGGTGTTCAAGCCACTTTCAGGCTTATTGAACAACGTTTCTGCTGGCCTGGAATGAGCGAAGACGTTAGGATGTGGGCTCAGTTGTGCTTATCTTGTCAGAAGTTCAAAGTCACGTGACACACGAAAAGCCCTTCAAGTTTTTTTCTAGCCCCAGACATGCTTTTTGACCACGTCCATACAGATATTGTGGGACCTCTACCTGAATCTAATGGATTCACCTGCCTTTTCACCTGAGTGGAACGTTTTACGGAATGGCCAGAAGCAGTACCTGTGAAATATATTACTGCTGAAACAGTAGCTGGTGTTTTTGTAGAAAGATGGGTTGCGAACTTTGTGACGTAACAACTGACCATGGGAGCCAATCCAAGTGCGGATTATTTCACGCTGTAACTGCGCCTCTGGGTTGCACTCGGTCCCGAACTACAGCTTACCGCCCACATGCAAATGGCGTGGTGGAGCGTTTCCGTCGACAGCAGAAAGCTTCTCTTTCAGCTGCAAACATACCTCAGTGGACCGAGGCTCTGCCTCTAGTCCTACTAGGTATTCGTAATGCATTGATAGTCGATGCCGGATGCTGCCCTGCAGAACTCGTCTATGGGACCACTCTTCGCCTACCAGGTGAATTTGTTCCCCCTCAATTTTCATACTTGTTTCCGACAGGGCATCTTACTTGACTAGGCTTGCAAACTCAATGCGTTCAGTTAGGCTTTCTCCGGTTAGACTTCAAACGACTGATGTCTTCGTTCACTCCAGCTTACGAAAGACATCACACATGTTTATTCGCCACAACACCGTTTTTCGACCACTTGAACCACCGTCCGATGGGCCATTCAAAGTGATAAAACGACACGGGAAATTCTATACAATTGAGCAAAACGGACGTGAAGTTACTGTTGGTATCGACCGTTTGAAACCAGCTTATTTCGAAGGCGACCCCATTATAAGTGGCGTTTCAGCTCGCTATAGCCAACTGACGGACAGCCCAAATACCGAAATTCTTGACGATGTGCCTGGTAATGCAGTCACAAAAACCGTCGGTGCAACAGAAAACACTATCAGGTCGAACCGTCAGGTTCCCGGAGTATTTGAAGTCGTATTCAAGTAAGCGGTGTAAAATGAATTGTGCTAACTACTTTTGTCTATTCAAAATTTTTTTCGGGGCACCATTCTTCTTATTTGCCGGCAATGCGAGAACCCCTCCACATTTTACCTTTTTATATCAACTTCTTACTACCACGTAATGAAACTTTTTCAAAAAAGAAGTGAATATGAGCATAAACTTTATTTCCGATATGTTTATATATAGATAATTCCCATTTTACGGAACATTTTCGTGGTATTAAAGACTTTTACTTGTATTCTAGGTGCAAGGAGCACTGAACGGAACGTCAAAGGAAACTGAGGACTGTGATCGATGTACAATTCGACTTATTGTATTTCATTTTTCACTTGCCACGACACCCTAGAATAAGTTTAGACAGCCAGGGGCCACTTCTCGCAGTGAGCCCACCTGAAGAGTTTGACCAGTGGAGAGACCACTGGGTTTTTACTTCCGGCTGGTATTGTCTTAGGGTCCTACGAACCCACTAGGGGGAGTGATCTGTAGCGTCACACACTCCCCAAAATCAATAGCCTAGGGTTCGACAACATCCAAGATTGATGCTGACCTTGATGGTTTAACTGCACTCGCTAAGCTGAGGACACCCGGTCAAACATCCTCGCCATTTGGCACGCTGTTGTGTCACGTTGCACCGCTCGTAATCGACTCTCTAATCAGTTAGTTGGAACGCATCGGTATCTTGGCACAACCATCCAAATATACTATTCCATCCGACTACGCTATTGTGTTCTTCCTTGGTCCTGTGTTCGTGGGTATATAATAAGTTCGAATAATTAGTGATTGGCTTTTGCGTCTGCCAAGCTCGCATCAGGACAAACCTTAAATACCCTCTCTATCATTTCATGTACTGACCATTTTTTGAACAGTGTCCACTCCATTTCCACCCCTCTGGTAAACTCATGTCATTCCCCATGGTAATTTACTCTACATGACACACAGCAACCCTGAACTCAATCAATAATTCCTCTTTCCCATGCTGGATACATACACTACGTCCAATCATCATTCGTTTGACATTCAACCAAGTACTGCAATTCCCATGCATGTATAAGTCACATCACCACACACAAACTTCAACCAACCTACTTATGATTTCCTGTTCATTTTAAAATGCGCTTGCTGTAAATTTCACAAATAATATGTAACCAGTTCTGGCTGATTAACTGCAGAACCTGGGTAGTTGTTGTCAGGTCTCTTATACGGTCATAATTATCCTTGGGTATGAAAGACGTCTTCCCTGACCCACCTATGGTGAAGTTGGCATACAGTCTTTGCACTGCATTTGGTCGAATAGTCATGGGTGTTTGGGATTTCGTGTTGTCAGAGTGCCCTTAAGTGAGTTTCAAAATAAGTAATCGATTTCCTGATGTACAGCTGGCCAGTATGTCTAACCACGTACCAGTCACCTCATGTTAGTGATGTTCGCATGACCATTTTTTCAGTAACTGCTGGTGAAGAACGTTTGGCACTTCGTTCCCATTTCCGAGCATCATACACTGGTCCACAATTGACAATGTGTTGTGGCGATGACAGTTTCGCTCAAGATAACCAGGACTATGAGATAAAAGAGTAGAAATTTGGCACTGAGATAGATTTTAATCCCACTTTAGTCCGTTCACTAGAAATATCAGTGATACAGCATTATCCACTGGATAGCATTTTGGACACAATTTATTACCCATATTCATGTCAGGTAACTCCACAACTTTCAGTCTATATGGCGCTAATCTCTCCTTCTTTGTGACAAGAGTATTAAAATTTTCCACATGTCTGGTATGGGTGCAAAATCATTCCTATTGTGTGTATTTGGTATCGATTCGATAAACGAAGACTCGGCTGTCAATCCCTGTTTTCTCACAACTAAGTTTTCAATACTGTCGCTCTATCGTGTAGATACCTAGAGCCGGGCTTTTCCCTTAGTCTCTTATCTTACGATCTACTTGTCCTGGTTTAGCTACGTTTTTGTGCTGTTATTCTAATTGATCCAGGTCGACTAATTTGACCTATGTGCTTAACCTCGTGATCATTCCAAAGAATTTGGCGCACCGAGTTATTTTGCCTAACTGGATCCATAGGATCTTTTAACCTACAAAAGTTGTTTCCAAGCGAGTCTATTGGTCTGGATGTCACTTTAATTGCAGCCTTATAAGGATTCTTCGTAACGCTTGTGGGGCATCTTCTTTGTACGGTAACACACTGTCGCCGTTTTTACCGTTATTGATGGAATTATTTTTAATAGCATGTATTACTCCTACAGATGCTTATATTTGTCTTTCGATTTCTCATGAATAAAAAAATCTAGGCGGGTAATTATAGAGACGCAATGGTACTCATGTGTCTGACTTCTTGTCGTAGATTTTTCGTCCTACTAGGAAGCTTCTTTACCCTATTACTCAGGCATTCAAATAAGCCCACTTCAGCTGAGTTGGTTTGAAGTCAAAGTAGCGATTGGAATGAGGACGTTTCCAACAGATATCAGTCTCTATAGTCCCATCTTGCTTTCATTTAATCTTGGGCTGCGATCTAAGTTTATTAGTAAGTTTCAGTACCGTAATCTGACATCTAATATCCAAAGTAAATTGTGCGCATGTTGGAAACTGATGTTTTTTAACTCTTGGACCTACTTTTTCGGGATAAGTTCTTTTGTGCTCCTTCGGTGGCCACAGAATTCTCCTAAGTTTACCTGCGTATAGCATTGAAGACAGTGGTTATCTGCTAGAAGACTGCTTGATCTAAGTAAAGTCAATAAAAGGCGTCATTGCATATGGCCTTCAAACTATACTGACTGAAAGTTTGAAGACGTTTAGTGGGTGTTTTGTAAGTAGCTTAAAAAAATGAAGAGGGAAATGGTCGTATTTATTGACTATTGTAATCAGCTTTGTCAGTGCTGGTTGTTGGCAAAATCTCGGTACAGATATAGAAGGGTTGTCCGTCATCTTTAATGCTCACGAAATTATTTGACTATCTACCAAAAGACCAGTGGACTTTACTGCAGTCTAATGTGTTTCTGTGAAACTCGACTGCTGGAGTGGAAAACATGAAAAAATTATGAGCATTATACCGGAGACGTGTGTAAAACATTGTACCTTGACAGTTCTCAAAGCCTAAAACACCAAATTTTCTTATAAATCCTAAGCATCTTCTCATCGTACGTTTATTATTTGTTGTCTTATTTTTTCCCAGTTGTCGACCACAACTAACATCATAGATGTTTTCTTTTTTTTTTTTTAGGTTGCATCATTGCTGTACATTAACACAGTTCAATAACATGAGATGATAGTCAACTACTCCAGGTCCTTTCTTATCTGTAATTCTTCTGTCTGAAACAATACACGCCAAATAAATATTACCTTCAACATACGTCAACACTTTGTGAATATTGATTACATAGTCTTCAAATCAGAGATATGAAGTAACATCCCCAAGGAAACCTATATGGGAGAACACTGGAAATTTGTGAAAGCGACGTGGGAGGCGACCTGCATAATCGTGTTAGGAAGGAAGAAAAAAGAAGACAAGACAAAGAATAAATCTCCACGAACACATAGAAGCTGATAGAGGAGGGAAAGGAAGATGGTGAAGCAGAAGACGAACTAGTGCAGTGCAGGGATGAACAACGTAGAGAGGAACTGAATACAACCTATAAAACACTGGACAAAGAAGTGAAGAGGAGTGCACGGAAAGACAAAGGATACTTCTATGACACACCTGAAAGTGAAGCAGAACGGCCTACAGGTAGGAGATACAGAGACCTGACAACATTATATCAAATAACCAGGGGAAGGGAAAAGATCAACTCAGATGAAACCAATGAAAGATAGTGAAACCCTATGTTCCCACTAAGAACTCAAAGTAAAAATCAATAATAATAATAATCTTTCAATCACTCTGTTTGAAGTAACTACATACAACTCTTCTAGAATACTTGTTGATATAAAAAAAAGTACTACTACAAAGTCTTCTAAAGTTAAATTTTGTGCAAAAACGGATTGTAGGAAAGCACACACATAAATAGTGCGCTTCGTGCATCATCAACATTAACAACAGAACCCATCTAACATATAAATCAAAATTCTGATTGCTGGTCAACAGCGAAAATTAACTACAGCATGGATGTTTACTATATATATAAATATATAATATATATATCCTGAAGAACTGTGATATCAAGGAAATAAGTATATTTAAATAAGAAAAAACAACACATGTGCAATTGGTATAAAACGCTTAGCATAATTTGATTATCTAAGAAATTATGTCGATTGTAGTGGGCTATTTCTTCCACTTGATTTCCAAACATATTTCCCAGAATATTGAAAACCTGCTCGTTTGCACAAAACATCCGCTTCTTTAGGACCATTACGACTGAAATAAGAAGTGGAGAGAGAGAAAAAAAAATAAAGCACTGTAGATTTACTTAAGCTTCCATTTATGACCAAATTAATTTTACCCCCTATTACTCATCCAGAGATTAAATGTTTCATTTAAGATTCGTTTTTATGATAATCGATCATATTCCATTTAGAGATTTTTGAGGATTTATTTATTGATTTCAGGTTGATATTCATCATCGATTGACATTAGTTGAAAGAACTTTGGGGACTTACGAGCACTAGACAGCTGTTTCGTCCTGTTATGGGACTCATCAGCAATGCATATCCATGACCCCACCAAGGATCGAATCCAAGGCTTTCAGGTTCCACGACCAGCATGTTACCATTGATTAGATGGTGGTTAATGGACATTGAGAAGATGTATAAGTTGAAGAAATATTGGAGTTAATTCTTCAACTTCATAAGTAACGGCACATGTACAACTTTTTAGTTAAAGTCAACAAAACTATGAAATTAATTTTAGAACAGTATGATAAATTAAATAAGCCTATACAACTGGAGTGACTTTAAAGGCCACCCCAGCAACTGATGAGACAGCCAATTACATTCCTTTATTTTATGTAAAAGTACTTATTCTTTAAAGTCACTGATACAACCGCTCTGATGAACTTTTACATACAACTCAAAAGCAATCGTCGTAAAATTCCCAAACAATATTTTCTCCTTTATTTCAGCAAACTTTATTATCCTAGTTACTACAAAAAAACGAACATAAAACACTATATAACATTATAGTACTAATGGAGGGTAGCCAGCAGTAGAACCCAAGGAAGAGCGTCTCGTTGTATTTGGGACTCACCAGCTGGGTCTATCTGTCTCTTAGTGAATGATATTCCTCACACTAAGACACTAAGCCAGGACTAATCACTTTAAAACATAGAGTTGTCCAGTAGGCCACTGAGTCATAATGCAGCATATCAGAGTTCTCATGACAACAGTTTTCTCACACTGAGCTAAAAGCTTCTCAGTCTCATTAAAAGTACTCTGGTATTAAACCAGTAGGTATCCGGGCATCAATTGATAACCGCCAACTTCATTCAACCCATTATGTAGTGTGTTTTTAATATACATCAGATCAACTAGACATTCCTTGAACCAACAAGATACACTCCCTTCGTAGGAAATAATGAATCATTGTGTTCAACTATTATCAAATTGGTCAATGTCTTCAATAGTGAATAGAACACATTGAGAATTCAAACATGGAAATGAAGAAGCTGGTCATCATAGTTATTAAAGCGATTTCCTCTGCTTCATACAAACTGTAACTTAGCGACGAAAGGCAGCCAACAGCGGAGTTGTTTTCAAGTCATGATCATATCATGTTCAGGTCATGATTTATGCATGTGCTGATATGAGAACCTGATTGGAGTAATTCGACCTCATACGAGAAATCGGATTGGTTGATTTATGGCTTCACTTTCTAACAGTTTTGTAAATACATATATGTCATGTATTTGCTCAATAAAAGTTGTCGTTGTTCTTGCAGTCACAGACCGTCTTTGGCTTGTGATCTTACGCAGCTCAGTGAACCAGAAGGTACTAAGGGAGGTCAGTCGTAAAAGTATTCGGTTGAGGTGTCGATTGAGTTTCAGTATCATTATACCCACACATTCAACCCCACACGGTCACGACACAAATGGTAGATCTTTCTGCTGTCGACATAACCAATGCACAAAGGACGGACTTCTAATTTATTATAAAACCCCAATACTAGAGTGAGAGCCTTTCATGAACGTTTCAAAGTAAAAGTTGAAAAACCAAATAGCTAGTCAACAGAATTCACAGTAAAATGAAACAATTAAAGTAAACAAAGTGTATTAAAATTACCTTCCATAAGTATATGGATATGGTTTGATCTTATTCTCTTGTAAATAGTTTAAAATTGGTGTTAATATGCGCCAAGCCTCACGTAACTCATCACTACGTACAAAGTTTGTTTGAACTCCACAAAATACATCCAGAATTAATCTTTCATAAGCATCTGGTAATTTGATATGCTAAGAATAAGTTAACAAAAGGATTATTAAAAAGATAAAAGAAAACAAAATTGATTCTTACTTTATATCTGTTAGCATAAGTTAAATCTAGTTCTGTTACTTCTGTCTGAATTTTCATTCCAGGAGATTTAACATTCATTTTGATATAAACTGCTTCATTAGGTTGTACACGTATGACTAATTCATTTCGTGGAACCTCATCGGAACCAAATATATGAACATAAGGCTCTCTAAACTGAACTCTGACCTCTGCTTTTCTTTCATTTAGTGCTGATATTCATAAAAAATGAACACAATAATACATATTTACAAATATTATATACCGAAAAATATTGAATAATAAGCATACATTATGATAATAAATTTAAGATATATATTGTTAATTAGCAAATGTAACACAAAAACACATTAATGTCCTCATTTAACAATTTACAATGGGTTGATTTTTCACATAGATTTCATGGAATAAAAAAATTATCAACATTTTGTGAATTAGTCAAAATAGAATGCCATAACATTATAGTTTGGCCTCTTATGAACTTGTTAGTGGATTATATGTAGTCCATCAGTCAGTATCGATGTTGAAACTAACATGATTGTGCAACCGTTCAAAATGTCATACTTCATATCAGTACATTAAGGTAGAAAGGTGAAAAAAAGAAAAAAAAGCACGAAAGTGACCCAGAGTGATAAAAGGAGAACAACTATGAGATTCGACATTACATTTGAGATGAAGATGATATGTGGATGCGTTTGAGATCGATTCTGAGCCATATCACTGACAGTTTGCAACTACCAATTTCAGTTGTCACACAGCTCAGAATAACCTTCAAAAATTTTATGGACTGATGAAATGTTATAGTTTGGCCACCTCTAACACTTCACCAGCCTGAAATAGCATCAACTAGCAATTTGTGAACGGGGACTAGGCATGCATGATACATGTCCTAGCCACTTGAGTCAATAAACGTTCACAACCTCATCAAGTGACTTTCCTTCCTAAAATCTTACACTTAGTTTTTATGTTACCGACTTGGTGATACCATGACATAGCTTATGCTACGAAGGCGAGGGTGGTCAATCGCCTAAAGCCTTCTCATGCCCTCTACCTTTATTAGACATGTTTCACAGCCAAGAAGTAGAACAGAGAGAACTGCAGCGCAGTACATTAGACATTTAATAGGTAATCAGATATCACAACAGAACGATAAATGGAGTAAGTTGGCGAAGGCATATCGAGCTTTTTGTGTCAGTGTAGAGATTTCGTCGGTCACTGATCAACCACGGTTAGTCCAACTTTCCAGGTAAGTGAAATGGTCGGTACGCTCAAACACTTCACTTCCTATTGATACACAAGGCACCAACATAGACCAGTTGTGAAGAGACAATTTGTTTTTGGCGAGACACACGTCTCAAACATTTTCTAATTGGCACTTGAGGTGTTCAGAAGACTCCACATCTTGTTAGCGTCTTCGTCTGGCAGGACTATAACAAATGCACACTTCAGATAGACTAAGGAGTCTTATATGACCATGTCGACCCCTGTGAAGTTGGACGAGAAGAGTGAGATTTTCATAAGTACCTCTATAGCAAACTTAAGTAATATTTGAGAGAGTAGACACCGGTCGATGTGCACAATTCACCTACTAATTAAGCATAGGCTTTTATATGCGCATTAGTGTTCAAGTATGGAGGCTTAAAGAGGGTGATTTATTTACCTCGCACCCCTTTCAGTAAGAGACATACAGTAAGAGAACTGTGTCCGCGCACATCCATTAATTCAGAAAATAGTGCTGAGATTCACTGATCCTTTCTAATCACTCTTTAAGAGACAGTTACGGTCTTAAACCTTGCTTTTACAGCGAACTGGAGATTGTACGAGGCTTTTCCTGAGTGAGTGATGTCGTTCTGTTAATATAGCTACCTAGTCAGCTCTTCACTGTAAGCAGTCTCAGTATTTTAATGATCAAGCTGCACTCGAAATGGTCTTCTTCCTAAGCTTTAGTCTATGATGTCAACAAATGGAAAGTCAGTGGTCACAAGGGTTTGCAGATGCATTTAGAAAATAGTTACATGCCAACAGATCTATATGCAAAACTGCTAAAAAAGCGAATCTAATGAAATTTCTCGAAACATATATCCCCTCTAATTGATCTATATTCTAAATGGGATAAAAAAAACCTGATTAGGTAGGTAATGTGAAGACAAATAACCAACAGCTCAAAGTCACACATTCACATGACAGCCAGGCAAACTCTCGATAGTTAAAGTGAAGTTAAAACCTGATCAAGAGGCAAATCGCCTAGCTTAGTTAATACAGAGCCTGACCAGTCATTCGAATGAGGTTGTTGTGAACCTTGCCATAATCAAGGATTTCATGTCACTATCAATCATTAAGTGGTGTCAATAATATTAGTTGGTCAAGTTATGGTTATCTCAGTCTTACTAAAATACACACCACTAGAAAGTATGTACAAAGTAACATATTAAGCAGTACTATGTTAATAAAATTGCTCTGATGATAAAAATGCAAGTAAATTTTATCAAAGCATTTCCAATATAGGCGAAAAAATATGCTTCAACTGAGTTTGAAGAGTGAGTCCATTGCTACAGTTGTCCTAAAATACTATGTGGTAACAGATAGACAACCAAATGATTTTTCAAACGATCCGAAATTGAGCAACTGTTAAACTTTTCGTACCAAATGGTTATTGTTCTAGCACATGAATCACAAATCCAAATATGAGATGGTATTCTGCTCTATAAGATTTAACGATTACTGAAGTACTTTGAATAGATCATATAATATGGTTAATGAAGTTCATTGACTTGGTTCTAGGTGAGAATTATATGATTTCTTAGCTACTTAATGCATGAATTTTAAAAGCATTGATTCAACTATTTTATCTTACTTTTTGTTTAAATTTATGGGGGAAGCATATTCATTTATATTACAGCATTTCAAAAGTCACAAAGTAACTTGAAGGCCAACTTTAAAGGCCACACCAAGAACTGCTGAGATAACCAATGAGATTCTTATATTCTATGATACAGAAACCTCATTGGTTATCTCAGCAGTAGTATTGAAAGCATACGAGTTTAGTATGTTTTACATTTTGGAGTCTCATATAGCAAGTAAATAAAACATTTTAAGAAGTAAAGACAAAAGTGTTTATAAAAGTAAACCAACCTTTTCCAGCCCTTAGAATGAATGGAACACCTTTCCAACGATCATTTTTCACATACAACACAGCACAAACATAAGTAGGAGTTATTGAATCTGAAAGTTTGAAAAAAAAAAAGAGAAACAAAAACTCATTACATATTGAAACATTGAAATTCATGTTGACTGGTTAAATGATGAAGGATGTTTTACTGTAATAATTTCACTTTTTCGAAATTTTACAATTGTTATAGGCATAAGGCAATTACATTGACATATATTGTTTAGTAATCTTTTAAGTTTAAAAAATGTAAACAAGTGAAACCTTGCTTTAGGTTTTTAAAACACTAGGTACATTAGACTACAGATGAGTTATCGTCTATTGGTCTAAACATACAACTTTCATCAATTAGTGCATCAGAGCCTTGAACTTTGCTTCAACTAGTGAAGTTCTGATAGCTAGGTAAAACAGCATTTATCCTCACACATGCCATAATGCACATATGCCACATATGCCATAATCTAGTACAAAGATTAGTGTTACATTGTTTGCTTATGCTCTTCGGATCATTTCACAATATAAAATGAAAGTATAAGAGTTCGTATCTATATACCAAGTTATTATTATTATTATTTGTCCCTCGCGTTCCTAGCAAAACATAGGGCTTCAAGTAGCACGTCTCCATTTCACTCTCTTCTCTCCAGTCTTTTCAACCTGCGTCTACAACTGCCCATAACCTTTCATTTCCTCCTCATACAATCTCCTCCATGTCACCCTCGCTTCCCATGCCCAACTCGTCGCTTCCCATCTGGGTCCCACTCGACACCCTGGCCTGGCCTGAGTGTGATGTCCCCAATCGGCCTTCTCAGTGTATGCCCAGTCCCACCCATCTCCACTTCCTTCTGCATATTTTTTGAGTGAAAGGTTCTTGATTGGTTCATTACCAGCCAGAGTGAGTTCCTTGTTCCTTATTCTGGCCATCTGAGCTTCAGTAACGAGCCAGCGTAGGCAGTTGTTGATGAATATCTGTAGTTTGTTGTAAATCCCTTTCGTAACATAACAAGCTATAGTCCTGAAAAATTAATCGTTGAATAGGCATGATGCTTATCATGAACATTTTAATTTGTAGGGGTTTGCAACTGGACTCTGTGGCTTTATTTTTGCTACTGAAGTTCCGTGTCTATACCAATATAAGTGAAAAACTTGGGTACCGTGGTAGATTGTAACTCCACTTTAATTTCTTTACTAGATATATCATACAGTTAAAGAGTATTATTTACTGGACAACTTTCTGAACAAAATTTACTGTTCGAAGTTATATCACGGTAATTCCACAACTTTTAGATAAGGGTAGTCAGTAGAAAGAGAACTGGAACTATACAAACCAAGTTTCAAAGTTGTGAAGTTACCGTGATACGGTAATGGGTAATAAGTTATGTCCAAAACACTGTCCAGTAAATAATAAAGTTTTACCAATAAAGAAAGTAAACAGAAATCTATGTTTATACCTATATATGTTGTCTTGACGGTTCTACAAAAAGTGATCGACGTCCCAACGATAGTGATAACTCAACAAAAATGCTTCACACTTCCTGCCTTTTTTGACCACCAGCAGATAAGAGTAAAGTTAACAAGCAATATACACTGGTCAGTGGTAATAATATCATCAGTATTAGAGGTGAGGTTCTGTTCATACGATCAACCTACCTTGATGAATACAGATTTATAAATGAATGAAACGTTTAACACATTTCACTACTCAACTCATACATAACTGGGGCGGAAATAAGTGTGAACAATTAGTGCAAATCAACTTTTCACGCATGAAATAATGCAGAATATTCTTCGTAGCACGAAAAGTTATCTATTGGTCTGCTAATGCTCCGTAAGTATGGTATGTGCTGTGCACCACTGAAGTGCAAAGTACTTTCACAAGATTAGCCGGAGCTTATGCCTGAGCTCATCCTTGGTGGTGAGTCCTTGGAAGTAGTCGAAATATTTATGTACCTGGGTAGTTGTGTGTGCTTTTGGAGATGTGAGTGGTGGGATTTCCAACCACTTATCGAAAACTAGAGTGATAAACGCCAATCTGGGCCACCTTTGGCAGCGTAGCCACGCTATTTTGACCGTAAAAGGTAGGGTTTGCAATGCTTTGGTGGGAGCAGTTCTGCTCTATGCCTGTGTAACCTGGCCTCTCTGAGCTGAGGATGTGCGACGACTCTGCGTATCAGATCATCGGTTTCTCCATAGGATTGCTGGTATCCAGTGGCAACATCATTTAAGTAATTTTGAGGTATGACAGCATTTGTTTGGGCATGATGGAGATCGTCATTTATTAAGCGAAGTCATCTGGAAACACTGGTTTCAGTGTCTTGGACATGTTTTACGCATATCGTCCCAACGGCTTCCACACCATCCATTGTTTGCTAACTCTGGAACTGGATGGAAGTGGGGAGGCGAGGTAAGTGCATGACGTGGCGCCGTGGGATGAAGGATAGTTGTGTCGGGTTGGGATTTATTGGTGCATCATGACTCACTGGGTGGGGTTCGAGAGATCACGCTACTCAGTGGTTTGAGACGTTATCAGACATAGCTCAGGATCGAAACCAGTGGCGGCCATGCTGTAGCTTCCTTCTCTCTTCTGCTACTAAAAAGTAATGAATGTTTCGTTTCGAATGTATCTTACTGGACTGTCCTTCTAACCTTTTTTTCTTATTGTATTTTATTTTTATCCACTTCCCTTCACAATGTTGTTATATTATTTTGTATGGCGCATTTTCTGGTGCCCTTGCTGTACCATGTTTGTGTTCTAATAATAATAATAACAATAATAATAATAATAATAATAATAACAATAATAATAATAATAATAATCTCCATCACGTCTAAACACGCACAACCGCACCTTAGAATTATGTATATGATGATCTCATTAGAAGTGAGCTATCTTTCAGAGATATAGGCGGTCGATAATGCAGAGTTATTGGACACCTACAGTTTTGAAAGACCATGTTTTATAGGAGTGAGGGACAGCTTTCAGAACCGACACATTTAAAACTCGACGTTTTTATGGCCAGCATAATTGTGTGACATAATGAAGATTGGAGAATGGAACTTTCGATAGGAAATCATATTATTGACATCTCTACCAGTACTCAAACAATCAAGTAGATACACACTTTCAAACTTCTTCTAACGGTTTATCGCTAAGGATGAGCCCAAGCACAAACTCCTACCAGTCATCTAAAAGTAGTTTTCGCTTTTTGATCCAAACCACACACTATACTTACAGGCACTCATGGCCAACCCATTAGGTATATCTTGAATAGCCTGTGTAATATCACACAGTGACATGATATCATTTGCATATTCAAGGTCGGTGAGTACTTCTGTTGGTACCAAATCTATATGACTGCCAACACATATCTCTCTTAAAGTTGTCTCAATTACATCCTGGATAGAAAAGTAAAAGGAGGATTTCAAAATCGGACTATCCTGTCTAATCTGAGTGCAGGTTCGGAATGTTGGAGAGAGGTAGTTGAATGCCCTTACTCTACCTAAAGTGTTTTTTGTAAAAAACTCTCAAGATGCTGATAAACATTTCAAGTGCACTCATCTCTAACAGACTGTTACAGAGTACAGTTTTGTTGAGAGGATTCAAGGTAGCCCTAACATCAAGAAACACAATGACTGCTAGCTTGTATTACTTGTGACAGTGTACAAGTATCTAATGAAGGGTGAACACGTGATAAACGGATCTATGACCCGAATGAAATCCCACATGATCCTTATGAATCAACCTTTGTGAGTTTTGCAAAGCCTTTTAATTACGACAGTAGTCAATATGTTGGAAGTACCTTGAAGACTTTCACATACACTGCGTAGAGATTTTCGAAGATTGGCACAACAACAGCTTTATTCTAGATTGATTGAACACTAAGTATGTTATGCCTTCTCAAGCAGTCTAGTCATTCATATAGGAGTAAAACTTAGTCACTGTGGTAGATGATACTCCAATTTTAGTCTGTTTACTAGAAATGTTAAACAAATGGACATAATAATAATTAGACTAAAATGGAGTCCAGTCATTTCCCTGGCTGTAGTTTCATTCCCATGTTTGAAAATAGCAAGGGTTGAGTTTGGGTTGAGTCCCTTGGTCATTGAAGTTACTTCTGGAGAGGCGTTTTGTAGCGTGAAAATTGCCCAGATTCCTCGCCTCACTAAACAGACTTTACTGGGATGTTTACAAACTTGAAGTATGAAATAAACAGTGTGTGTGTGTAATACAATATTTGTGTTCAACACAGTTCAAGCAGAATATATTCGAATTTCTTCAGTTGATTCTCTTGTCCTTAGTATTTCCTTCCAATACTTATCTTTTCTTCCTTAAGAATCTCTGCGATTGACCGTTAAATATTACTTTTCGTAACGACATCACAACATATGGTACTTATAATCACCGACAAGTAGTCAGTTATTACCACCTGGCCACATTCATTCCATAAGATATGACAGAGGAAGAGGAGAGTTAGTAATTACGTTGAGCAATTTAAAGAACAGTCTGTGCGAATGAGTTATGAAATCTTTTCAGTCTTTATAATTAGGAGAAAAAACCCATGTACAATAATAGGTAGTAGTCCCAATACACAACACAGTGGAAAGCTCAGTGACGCGTTTGAAGTTAAGACAGGAATAAGACAAGGTTGCCGCCCACTATCACCGATGATCTTCCTGACTGGGCGTCCGAGGCGAGGATGACATGGAGGAGATGGTGTGAGGAATAAATGAGAGCTTCTGGGCAGTCATGGAGCTAGGTTCAAAAGACTGGAGAGAAGAGAGTGCAATGGAGACGTGCTACTGAAGCCGTATGTTCCACTACAGACCCAAGGGACAAATAATAATCATAAATATACAACACTGCTTCATCCAAACAAATATGTATCTAATAAATAAAGTCACCAAGAACCAGTAACAATTCGTGAAAAGATTTGATAATAGTATACATCACATTATGAAGTATACACACCAGTACATCAGTTAGCGTGCATGAATTAAATTATGAATTGATCATTGTTTATATAAATGAGACCATTGAAACTAATATAAACCTGAATTATTTTTTGTATAAAACAAGCTAAAACAATACCTTTAGGAACTGATGGGTCATCTGTGTACGATAACGAAGCAGGTGGTGATTTTGCATTTGGATCGGCAATATACTGACCAATCACAATATCATCTATTGTCAAAGGTTCAATGCTTCGAAGAACACGGACCTGAAAACAACAGAAGTATATACATATTTTTAAGGAAGCATATTTTCTCTTGGTAGACTTCCAGTAGGAAATGATGTCTATCAGTCTTGTTTACTTTATCGAGTAAAAGTATACCAGAAATGTAGCTATTTTCCTGATGCAAAGAAACGTTCTTACAACCTAGTATCAACAAGTGAAGCGAAATGAGAAAAAAAGAAAATCGAAATCCACTCAACAACTATATGCGCATATTTGTCCAGTAGGCAATGAGGCACACCTAATTTATGAGGCCTAGTAATGCTACTTGGCTGCCCAGACCTCGGTAGGTAGAACTGGCTTAGAACATGTGACTCATCGACTGAAAATCAAGTGTCTAAACCAATGAACATAGGTCTTTAAAACTAACCAAAATCAACTATAACCTTTCATTTATAGAATTTAGTTTATTTTTTGTCAAAGTATGTAACAAGAAAGAGGTTAGAACCTTCTTGATCCTATTTAATATTCATGTATAAAAAACTCATGAATAAGAGGTACACAGATGTTATATTCTTTGAAGATAAGACAGCCTGTTGAGGGGAAAATATCAAACAACTAGGATAACTGAGAGATGTTGAAAGATTTATCCTTAAGATAAATGAATTATTATTTTAAAAACCATAGTGTAACATATCATCATCTTTGATACAAACACAGATGGTTAATTGAATAAAAAAGCTAAGTAATTCATGAATATTTTATCTTCTAAATACATTTTCTAGTTATTTAGGTATTCCTTTTAGCTTATAATGACAGTGGGTGATTACAGTACACTTTCACATCTACATCAGCATTAAATTATTAACATCTCCTTCTAAAAATAGTAAACTTAGACGATGTACTTAGCATAAAACAGAAGATGAATACGAGTATAACTTAAAATTATTTTACGTAAGTAAATGATGCATAATTCTAACAACAGAAGAAAACATATTTTCAAGCTAATTTAACTACACTGGATTGATTGAATTATATATATATATATATATATATATATATATATATATATATATATATATATATATATATATATATATATATACTCACTTAGATATATACAAACACTGTGAAATTACTCATTTTGATGCGATATAAAAACACTTGAAATGTCTTAATTCCATTATAGATAGATTTTAAGTGAAGGTCAAATAATACCTAAATATAATACTTTTTGAGCATTCGGTAACCTAGAACAAAAAAGATATTCAATACTACCTAATAATCCACTGATTTTTTTCAGTCATTCAGATTTGTTACGAAAACTAATGTAAAAAAAAAGAAAGGCATATTCAGGATAATCTGCAATAATAAAATGGCATAGATTATATCAAAGAAGTCATTGTTCACGAACTGCAAGTAGTGAAATGTCCCAGGGTAATACCCACAGTGATTATCTCTTCTTCATATACCTACTACTTAAAGAACTATTTATTAAAGGGATGATAACTTCTTACTTCATAAAGCCTTGGATCTATTCTACCACCAGTCCCACCTAAAATTAGACTTTGGTCTATAATTAACCTCGGATAATACCTCCAAATAATAATAATATTCTTGCCTCCTCCAAAAGAAAATGAAATGATGCTTATTTTTTACATGTATAGACTTTGCTTTGAATTATGAACAGTTACAAGTTAAACAAACAGATAATCTCACCAATTAACTAAATACTTCAAACAAATAAAAACTGAAAAAGAAAAACAAGGAGAGTACAAACCTATTCCACTTGAAAAAGAGATAACCTCATTATACAATATATATACATATATATAAACTGATATCCGCTGCACAAGAGATGGTTCTAATGTCCCAAACGGCCTAGTAGATAACGCTTTGGTGTTTGAAGTGGTTGATCCTTGGTGCGAGGAGTCTCAGTGGGAGGTGTAAGTACATTGGGCTGATATATCCCAGATATAACGAAATATGTGTCTTGGATTCCACTGTTAGCCACCATCAAGTAAATTTCAATGTAATACATAATCACATAACATTTGGGCACACAAATAGTAGCCCATATGCCAACAGAGTTCAATCGATTCGATGCCAAATAACTATGGGAAATTACAAGTATCAATAAATAATAATAATAATAATAATAATAATAATAATAACATTTGAATTCCAATCTAAGTGGAAATTAATTGATTGTTTCGAAGTATGTGAGTATTATTTTGGCGCTGACGGAAGATCCAGTAAAAATGTAACGCTTTTCGAATGTCTTCAATATATTTGAAACAATACAGAGTACTAATCTCTAATAATTTCACCTAACTGAATGAATTCATACTGCTGGTAGGAGAAATCATCAAAAATGTTGAATAGATAGGAATGATGTTAAAAAAGTCTTCATATTTACTACTGATCAAATAATCTTGAAGACTTACCACACTCTACAATGTGCTGTATACTACTTCATAGAACTGACGCATAACAATTACGATTAAAGGATATTGTGTTATTGATATCCTTGAGATGTGAATTATTGGATAGAAAATCAAGTACGTGGTTCACTGCAGAGTTTGTAGACCAATCATGATAGCAAGTCAAATATGTTTCTCGTCATTGAATAAACTAACACAGATAACCCTGACTGGAAGATTAACGGAATGATTATTAAAGTTGAAAGAGATAATGGGATTCGATATATTAGCTTCTACTTCTAGGTTACTATCTCTGTGTTCTACTAACAGGATTACAAGATACACCTAACAGTCAGGATTAAATATCACTTCAGTAACGTGAAATTCACTAGGTTGGAATTCATGTTTAGGATATAGATTTTCTCATAACTCCACTCAACACTCGGTATATAAAGTAAACTCTATTTGACTGAGCTATCAACATATAACAGAATTAAAAACAAGTCACAAAAGTGTAGGAAGCAGGCTTCAATAAATTTCTCAACTGAATACTAAAACATAGAATCATTTTAATAAGTCATCATATCAACCATAACCATCTCGTGTACACATATTACAGAGTGTTTTTGATGGTGTTGTGTTCTCTGACCTCGATGGTTTAGCTATGAAGCTTTCATTGTCATTTTAAGACAACATCATTTGTACAAACTTCAGGAGGACTTGACAAGATTTTAGTAGAAACAACTAATCACACCCAACATCATCAAGGCAAACTATCAAGCCAATTTTAGTTGAGGATACAATCCAATAGCTCATTTATTTCTGAAGTTTTGCGTTGATGATGTTGTCTAGAATGATGATGATGAAAGCTTCAAGATTGGACTATTCACCTCAGAGAACACAATATCATCAAAATGATCCTCCTGAGCTATAAATATTCTCTTGGTTGTATTGTGTTCTCTGAGCTGGGTTGTTTAATTGTTAAGCTTTCATCGTCCTTCTAGATGACATCATCAGTACTAACTTCGGTATGAAGTGAGCTGTCAATATCTCTCCGTGAATGATTTAGTGGCTTGCCTTGACGAAGTGGTTTGTGATTGGTTGTTTCCTTTGATTGTTGCGTCATTGACAGTATAGAATTTCCTGCTGGCTGTCCTTCTGCTTGACCTTTCTGTCGTTTATCATTTTTCTTATTGGTTGGTAGATTGAGTCTATGTCTATACATCTGTTGATTGCTGACTGACCTGAATACCAAGCTTCTAGGAATTCTTTAACATTCTTTGTGTTGCCTCAATGTCAATGACACAACAATCGAAGGAAACAGCCAATCGTAGACCGCTTCGTCGAGGCAAGCTACTGAAACACTCACGGAGAGATAACTGAAAGCTCACTTCATACTGAAGTTAGTGCTGATGATGTCACTGTCTAGAAGGACGATGAAAGCTTCACAATTAAAAAACCCATCTCAGAGAACACCTGAGCTACAAATATTCTCCATCATCTCAATACCAGAATATATTCAACAAATGAAGTGAAACACTTTCGATTCTACGTCATTTATGAAGGACAATAATATCACTTAACATACATACAAACAGCTGATAAATAATGAAAATCTATACGAAATAAAACTTAAACTTTTGACCCCAGTCAATATATAACAGCCAAACGTAGTTGAATCACGTTTTAGACATATTACGAAATATACACAGTATGAAACAATTAGAATGTCAAAAGAAGTACTAACAAGAAACATGATGTAGATACCAGTACATTAAAGAAAGTCTACAGGCTACTGTACTGTTCAAATACACCAAAAGCTAATCTTTGTATACTGAATACCTACTTAATCAATCATTTATTTTTGGTATTCAGAAACAAACAAAAAATTGTTAAACGAGTACAAGAAATGATGGAGTGGTTAGACAGAGTTATACACGGTGATATATCTTATGTGGTTTGATGTTTGGAGTAGTACCGCCTGCTGAACTAACTTCTAAGAACATTCTAGATACTAATGATGGATAATGTCCAGTCGTGGAATCAAAGATGCGTGTTTCGTCCCGTTTGGGACACGTCAGCTGAATGGACTCATCTTCCAGTGAGTAGTCTTGTCTCCAACTAAGACTCACACCCAAGATCAATCAATTCAAGTACTAAGCTGCTGAGTCACAATGGCCATTCATTGTGCGATGGATATTCTAGATACTCCATTTTAACAAATTGTTGTATGAAATGATTTCTGACCGATTGATCAGGATCATAATGATATTTTTTGTCATTAAACAGACAAACAGTAGCACAGAACCTTGCAGCAGTTATCCGATGTCAAAAACAAGCTTTTTATTGCTATAAAACTTAGGTCTTAATAAGTGTGTACTTAGCTTGGATTGTAGACTTAGTCGGTTTATGCATTTGCTAGTATTTTATGCTGCTAGTGTCTGCTTGAATCACCTTCGATTCTGCTAAATCGCGTCTATTCATGTGACTCAATTTTCAAGCATTTCAATTACTCATACCTTAAGTGTTATTTCTGTAACTACAAGCAATGAGAACCATAACTAATCAATTATGAATATCCTTTATGTGTCTCTATGTCTCATTATTTGACACTATCATTAGGACTCCTACCAGCGACTTTAAAGGCCTACCTAGAAGCTATTTAGATAACCAATTAGGTTTCTCTGTTTTATGAACAACTACCTTTCTAGCTGGAATAAAGAAATATGATTGGTTATTTCAGCAAGTTGTCAGGGCGGCCTTTAAATTTAGGCGACTTAAAGGTCACCCTAGCAAAGACTGAAACAGCCAATCAGATTCCAAAACTTCGGCTAAAAAGGTAGATTTTCATTATATTGTAAAATCCAATTGGTCATTTCAGTTGTTGTTAGGATGGCTTTTACAGTCGTAAAATTAAGAATGGCTTTAAAGGTCACTTTAGTAAAGACAGATGAGACTAAAAGTTATCCTCAGGTGTTATAGCATTCTGTCTGAAAATATGTATCTTATATGATATGTATGCATACATTTTGAAGTAAAAACTGCAACTACAAATCCTTTTGGATGTAATTTGAAGCCTCAACTGACTCACTGTGATCTGTGAGCACCATTCATCCCGAATAACTATACTAACTTTCCACCTTAGAAGTGAAAGTGGCAGCGGACACTATGCAGAACGGTAAATGGTTTGAAACACAAACCAGTGACAGACATCAGTGTAAAAACTATGCAAATAGATAGGACATTCATACTGAGATACCCAATCAAACTTACTAATTTTACTAAAATTTAAGCCACAATGAAAAAATATAATTGGTCATTTAATTCGTTGGTCTTTAAAGTCACTTTAAAGGATACCCTAACAACTGCTGAGATGACCAATCACTTCCTCTATTTTACAAAAAAACTACATTCATAGAGGAAATACGGAAACCTGATCGGTTACTTTAACAAATAATAGGACGCTTTTAAAGAATCTCAACAAATCCAATTTTGAACTGTGTAGCCTGAGAATGACTTTAAAGGCCAACCCTAGCAACAACAGAAATAACCAGTTGAACTTTTTCTATTTTATTAAATTTTGAGGGGGTTGTGGAGATTTGGAAATATTTCAAGTTGTTATTCATCGATTATTCATCTATTTTATAAAAATTTCCCTTTCCAGTCGGGATGAAGAGATGTAATTGGTTATTTTAATCGTTGTTAGGGTGGCCTTTAAAGTCACCCTAACTGGACAACTGTAGACGTAAGACTTTCAAACCACCCTTTTTTTAATGTTGAATGTCTAGAACATATATATATATATATATATATATATATATATATATATATATATATATATATACTGCTTCAAAGTAGTCATAATTCTCATGACTTATATAATTTTAATTGGGTGCATAATTTTTCATAATCATGGATAGAATGTTTTCATGACTGTAAATTTATGTTACATGTGACCGTGTTTCTGATTTTGCATATTTTCTGTTTTTGAGAATTAAAAAGAATTTTAATGAATGCTCTTCTTGTTTTGAGCATTTTGTACTCATAAGACTAACTTCATCTGAAAAATGTGATGTAACCTGACTGTTAGTTTCAAAAAGTGTGATCAAAAATGTATTTGTCAATACACGGAATACGAAAAATAGATCTGAAAGGAAGTCATATAAGATAAGTATGACAAAAGGGAATGTAAGAAGGAAAATAGAGTGATTGTAAAGGCCATCATGATAACCATTGAAGTAACCAATAAGCTTTTTCATCTGAGAAAAAACTACCATCCTAGTCGACATAGAGAAACCTGATTGGTTATTTCGAGTGTTGCTAGGGTGGCCTTTAACGTCATTCAGGTTAGCAATAGAAGTTAGAAACTAAGCTTGGTAATCAAATAAAATAAACATTGTCAAGGTAAGTTTGGCGTTAGAGCAAACTGATTTTGAACATGTAAGGGGGGAAGTTTAAATTGAGTGATTTTAAAGGCCGACTGACCAACTGTCGAAATAACCGGTCAGGTTTCAATATTTCGACTGGTGGTTTAGTTTTCCAAAGAATAAAGAACTGTAGTTGGGATTGGCTTTAAAGCCGCCCTTCCCGTCCTAACAACTGCTGAGGTAACCAATTACGAGTCTTTTATTTGATAGAAAGTTAACCTTCCAGTCAAAATACCAAAACATGATTGGTTATTTCAGCAGTTGCTAGGTTAGCCCTTGAAAGCACTCGTAACTAGTCATTTAAGCAGTCATAAGGATGACATTTAAAGCCAATCTGATAATCTGCCTGTTCAATCAAAATGGGGAAATCTAATTGGCTATTTCAGTCGCTGCCACAGTAACCTTTTAAGTCATTGTTTCAATTTGCGAATGTTTAGTAATTCAATTAGGATAGATAATATAGCCCTAACAGTTTCCATGCTAAATTGTGAAGATCGGTTTAATGTAAGTTCTATAAGTCATGTCAGTAACAATATTTTACAATGAATGAAAATGGTTGTGTGCCATCAGTACGCAGCACTGATTACGACTCGAAATACTTTTATAGGCTTTGGATATACGTTCCCCTACCTTCGGTCGTGTGTGCGACTCAGTCCTTCCTACATGCGCATACACATACACACATGTAAACTTATCAACGTTATAGGACGTATGGTAACTGCTTGTATGGTAACAAGTCCTCTACTGTATGTGTTTTGGTATATCGACGACCGCAATAAGCCCAGCTGTACTCAACATTTCACTGATAACAGACTTTCGTCTTCATTTGAAAATGGTATTATTTGACTCGCTTTTGTTGTATAGTAAGATGGTATAAATGCTTTTCTTTGGAGTACAATACCAAAGTGAGGGAGGTTACGAAATTTAATGAATATCCATTCTTTTATCGATCTTTCAGCCAATATTTTGACATTATCATTAAACGAGGCGTAATAACACTTTTATTTCAGAAGATTCAACATATCTGTTCAGCAGACACATGATGGAGGCTATACCTTTTTGTGGTGTACCTCTTTCAGCCCATGCTGCATCACAGTGTTAAATTAATAATCACGATAATAAGTAAATAAATAAACGAATAAATAAATATGCAGATATATATTCCAATCAAAAAACCACTCGCATCCCGAAGGTAATTGAGAACTAAGAAACAAACAGTTATTGTTGTAAAGAGTCAACTCTACGATAAGCATGACCATGTTAACGGTATCTACCCAAACAATTTGTAAAAGGTCAAGTTGGTATTCATCATGGACCAATATCAGATGGAAGAACATTGGAAACCTGAAAGCAGCTGTTTCACCCTGGTGCACGCCCACGACCCGACCAGGGGTCGAACACAAGACCTTCAGATTCCGTGGCCAGCCCGTTACCATCATTGAGCCACTAGATTGGTCCATATCTCCAACTTCTGGTCAGTTCAGGAAACAGCGTGACCATTACCCAATGTCATTGTTGAGTGTTTGTCAAACTCCCAAACTGAATTAATCTAGTGCTCATTGGTGGCTAGCTTTGAGAGGTGACTTTTAAAGTCCCAATGAGAAGTCGTGACCGGTGGGGCAAACCTAGTTGCCGTGAGGACAAACATTCAACGATGACATTGGATGATGGTCGCGCTATTTCGTGAACTGACAGAAGCTGGAGTAGTGGACTATTGGATTTCAGTCCAGTGGCTCCATGGCAAAGTGGTGGCCACAGAACCTGAAGATCTTGTGTTTGACCCCTGGAGAGGTCGTGGGCGCGCATTCCTGAGGAGTCCCATACTAGGGCAAAACGGATGTTCAGTGCTCCCAGGTTTCCAACATTCCTCGCAATCATGTCGGTCTATAATGAATATCAACTTGGAATCAATAAATCTCCATAGTCCCTCATATAAAGTTAGACGTCAAAAATTAGTTTTACTGAAATCATAAAGTGTAATGAGATTTGATTGCGTTAAGAATAAACAACTGACAATTTCGGCAATAAAACTCATTCAAACATCATTTTCTTTCAGTCAGATACCATACTAATCAATTTCCAAATTTATTTGTAATTGGCGTAACTTTCTCATTCATCTTTTATATTGTTGAAGAGAACTGTAAACCTCCCAAAATCAGATATATTTTTCTTTAAACTGTAATGAAGCAGTTGCAACAACTGTGAAAACTCACTCAAAAATTGAAATTCTCTCAGTAACCGCATGCATATTCATGCAATAGGCAATGAGTCACACCTCCTCACCTAGATAAATGGGGGTAGGGTTCAAACCCGCAGTGAAAGAAAGAAACAATGAATCGAGTTTGCATATCTCATGCGAATCTTAGGGCTTATTCAGATGTATTAAAACACCTGAATGATTCACTACAGTTCCATTGGGTATATATATTTAGTAAATAGTACAGTGACTAAAATTGAATTTGTGTGTTCCGGTAAATACTATTGAAATTCTTAAATAATCACAATTAACCCAGAAACAGAAGTTATGTTGTTGCTTGAATTCCAGTTAAAGAGTCCTAGTGTGTATATTCCGTTCTTAGATAAGTTCATGAATCTCTTCAGGAACAATGATTCGCTCAAAAAAATCAATTTTGTGATACAATTTCACTTTTATAAGTCATTCGTAGCCTAAGATTGCGAATTTCAAAACCTCTGACCTGGTTTCGACTCATGACAGCGAGTATTTAGATAAGTAGTCAAGATTAGATAACAAATATCATGTCAAACAGTCCTTGAGGAGCTATGGCTCATAAGTTAAGGAGGGGTGACTTCTAACCAGTAGGTTACGAGTTTGAAACCCGCTCCACCTACCGAAGTTTGGCGAGCCAGATAGTATCACTAACCGTAAAACAATAAGGGTAAACTAGTAGACATCAAACAAACCAAAAAAACACCAGTAAAGTGATTGCACATTTAAGAGTAATTCCAAAAAAGACGACAAAGGATGACTTTTCTATTATCGATCGTGCTGCCTTGTATCATAGTCGCTTACATGTTTAATGTTCAATAGTTGAACGTACATGATTCAGATCCAGTAGTCTAACTAATTATTACTCATTCACCATATCACCCAGAAGAATCAATAATTCGTTTGGCTTGGCAAAAAACATTCGTCATGCTAATGAGATTGTGCGAATTTGACCTTTTGAATCATAATTGTAGTTATCACCATGACATATTGAACATTGATAAATTATGGCAACAAGCTCAAAATTAACTTAGACATAGGATGTGTTTGAAGAATCACGTGCAACGTTGTTCAATAATCAAGTTCGTTATCGATTTTTATGCGATTATTTGATGAAAACAGAAGTTAAAACTATTGGAATATTGAGTAGCGACGACAACGAAAATAACAGTAAAACAAATCAAACAGCAAACATAAAAATGAGCAACGAAAAAAAAATTTAGTGCATGATGATCCGTATTTTGTATCTGAAACTAGGTGATATGCATATAATAATGAGAGATAGTGACTATCAGTATAATCCAGGATGTGCGTTTCCTCCAATTCAGGACTCACCAACTGCATGTACCTGCATCTCAGTGAGCAATGGTGTTTCCACTAAGACTCAAACCCTGGACAGATCGGTTCAAACTTCAGCGGGTTATCCACTAGGCCATTAGGCACAGGAGCCCATATGCCAATATAGATACCGATCAATTCGGTCCAACCAACGACATCATGATTGGGGACATATATACAGTTTTGAAAGAAGTTAACACAACACACCTTATTTTTGTGTTTTTTGTTTTTGATGATTCATTTAAATTTGTGAGTCATCTTAATGGCCACCTTAACAGCTGCTGAACTGACCAATCACTTTCTTGTATTTTATGGAAAACTAGCTTTACAGCGGAATACGGGAACCTGATTGGCTACATAAGCAATTGGCTACGGCGGCCTTTAAAGTCACTTGAATTTGTGAATGACTTCAAAGGCCACCCTAACAACTGCTGAACTGACCAATTAGCCTTTGGTATTCCGCCTCAAAAAGTACTTTTGCGCAAAATAGAGAAATGTAATTGGCTGTCTCATCAGTTGCGAGGATGGCCTTTAAAGTCACCCGAATTTGTAGATAGATATGGGTGAAATACTCACCAATATGAATCGACACAAAGTCAGCAGCAGTATAACACCATTCAGCCTTATGACCACAATAAACAGTCATTAAATTAACTAAGAGGCAGAACCACTGGTTTATTGTTGTCACAACTAACTCTAAGGCTATTCTTTTGCCACCTACTAACCTGCTTAGTCTCTGTGATTAACTCTGGTGTCTGAAGGTCAGATAATGGTTGTTCTACCTTGGTTGTGGCTTTTTTTACAGGTGTAACTCTTTATTAGACCAGCGACAAACATGGTGTGTGTTGAAAGCATACATACACACAGTTAGTAGTTCAGCTGTCTAGTTTTTTGATATTCAATCGGTTAGAATAGTCACTATTTAATCATAATGAGTCAATATTATTTAAGTCGGGAGTTAAGATTCATACTCCATTACCTAGTCTAGAAAGTAGTTGACAGTATTCTTACCTTTTCACACTCATATGTACGAGTTGGAAAAGTAGGAAGTGAAGTTTCAGCTGCGTGCTGAGTCCTGGTTTTGCGTATGTGTGTACTAAATAACTAGGACATCACTCACAAGTATTACCACAAAAATCATACCCGCCGCGAAAGGAGTGGATATCGTGACTCGGTAAGCTAGCAGATAACACTGGTAATTGAAGTAATGAGTTCTCGATTCAAGTCCCAGCAAGAACAATATCACTCAATGAGATACAGGTGGATTTTGTTGATGAGTCCCAAATAAGATGAGACGGGCGTGCTGGACTGCAGTGCTAACCACTTTTCATCTTTATTATCAAAGTGAATCTACTGGCATTATCAAGGCGTCCGTGTATGAACACCCGTATACCAACAGTGTCCGATCGATTTGATCCAATCAAAAACAATAAATAACAACAGGATATGACTTAGTCTTTCATTTCAAAGGATAACAGTCAGTTAGAAGTGGAAACCTAATAGCAATTACTTCATATTGAATGGATTCATTATATAGTTACACTTAACGCTTTAGAAATTATGACCTGGAGTACAAACGGGTGTGTTGACCAAGGAAACACGAAGACCATCGTGGTAGAATAATAATAATAATAATAATAATAATAATAATAATAATAATAATAATAATAATAATAATAACAATAATACACTTTGTTTCAAACAATTTGTGGTACAATTTGGAATTCTCAGCTTAATGTATATTGCAATAACAACAAAATATATCTGTATATACATACTACTTTGAAGCCTTTCGAATCGTTTTATTATAAAAATTTAAGTTATGTGATAAATATTAAAAACGAGAAAATTTTGCATTGTAAGTTAAATGATTGAAATGAGAATTTTAACTGTCACAAAGTTGATGTGTGATTTCTGTTCTAACACTTTTTTTCTCACAAAATATACGTGCGAGGTAAGGTACAGTCAGGTTCTTGTACTTGGCTGTACGAGCATACAGTCTTATGTAGTTTCTCCTTGTCCTCCCTGAGGAGATACATGGAGAGGACTGTAAATGAAGTGGATGCTCACTGTCAGTTAACATTTCTGTAGCTAGTTGCTTGCAGGAATGCATACGTCGATCAACTACAGTGTTAATCAGTTGAGCCAGAGACACACCACTCACCCTGTTGACGGTCTTCAAAGCCCTACGCAACATAACATAGTCCTTTTTAAGAAGACCAGGAAAGATTAATGGGGAACAACAGAGAGGAGGAATAGGTAAAATGCAGGAATTAATAAATTGTAAAAGAAGCAGTTGAGTTATACCAGAAAGCCTTAATTTCTTTACGTAATAAGTTAAACGAAAGATTGTTTTACAAGTCAATAAAATGTGGGATGACCAACAAAGGTCAGAAGTAAAACGCAACCCAAGATAGTTCACACTCCATTTACTTTCTGCAGAAATACCATTGATGCAGCAGGCGTCATCAGATTTAAGCAGCTCACATAAGTCTTGTTTAAGCCTGAGGCTGAAATTAACGGTCTGACATTTAGAAGGGTTTAGTCTGAGACCATCTGAGAGAGACCACTTACCAACTTCAGACAAGAATTCATTTGATTTCGAGCAATCCAAAGAAGAGTTTACTGGCATAGAAACCATCAGGTCATCAGCATACTTGGTAAAATTAGTTTCAACAGAATAAGGCAAATCGTGCGAAAAAAACGAAAACAGAAAAGGAGAAAGTACAGCACTTTGAGGCACACCAGCTTCAGTAAGCAATGAAGTGGAGCGCATTCCTTTATAAATAGTGCACTGTTTCCTTTCAGAAAAATAAGAATGCAACCATTTTGTAACCCATGGATCAGTGTGAGCTATGGCAAGCTTATTTAACAAAAGTGGTCTAGGAACAGAGTCAAAGGCTGATGAGTAATCCAAAAAGGCACAACGGACATATCAATGCAAACCAGAAACGGTGAATTAATGGTTACCAGATGAGTATCTACAATGAAATTCGGTACGATTGCCAGGTGACTTGTGAATAAAAATGTGTTAGCTCTTGACTAAATGATTTTTATCGACTCAAAGGCTTCATTTTGGTCAGCTATACTTTTCCCAACTAAGCTCAATTCAATAGCCATCGATTGGATAAGTCGGTGTAGGTTTATCGCCACACCTACACTAAGCATTTTCTTGTTTGAACCTATTCTTTGATCTTACATGCAAAAAGACTGAACTTAACTGCATAGAACAAAACAATATTTACTACTTCCTCAGGTAACTGGGAGCCAGGAATCAGTGTCTAACTCATATAATACCCATTTTAATGGAACTAAGCAATGATGACAGATACTAAAGCTGAGAAAGTGTAACTGTTATTCATTATGGCAACTATTCATGACAAAAAACAATAGTGAAAAAAGTATGCTACGTTGTTTACATAAACCTATTTTACGCAAGCTGAAACATGTTTATTATCTTCTCAGGATCATAAAGACAAAGACCCTGGAATATCAAAATAGCATTCTTTTAGGTTGGAATTCATTATGGACTGATATTAGTTGGAGGAACACTGGAAACCTGAGAGCACTGGACAGCTGTTTCGTCCTAGCATGCAACACCTTATCAGTGCGCATTCATGACCTTGCTCCATCAGGGGTCGAGTCCAGGACCTTCATGCCCCGTGGTCAGTAACGTTACCGTTAGGCCACCGGGTCAGAATCCAACAGTCCATATTTCCAACTTCTGTCAGTTCATTACATAGCGTGACCATCACCCGATGTCATCGTTGAATAGTTGTTCTCACGGCCATCAGGTTTGCTCCACCGGCCACAACTTCTCATTGGAGCCTCAGGAATGACCTTTCGAAGGTAGTCACTAATGAGCACTAGATTAATTTAACTTAGGAAAGCTTCCTAACCTGAATCTATTAGCTATCATACATAGGTATACAAGTAATTCATCTTCAGGTTGGCATTCATCACGGACTGATATCAGTTTGACCCCTGGTGGTGTCATAGGTATACAATGCTGAGGAGTCCTATACTAAGAAGAAACAGCTGGCCAGTGCTCCCTGGTTTCCAATGTTCCTCCAACTGATATCAGTCCATGATGAATTTCAACCTAAAATCAATTAGTAAACCTCCACAAACCTCCAGATAGCATTCTTGTTTTATTGACATGGACACAAAACACTATTGCATACCTTCTCATCACGAATATCATCTGCATTGACAGAAACAGGTTTTTCCATTGCCACCAATGAAAGGATTTGGATAAGGTGATTTTGAACAACATCACTAGATGAAAAAGAATACCAATGATAAAAGTAAAATATGCATCCTTGCTTAAAAATCTAATACAATAGAATATTTACTTAAAGATATGAAGGCAACTCAGAAAGGATTTCGATGATACTGCGACGTGTACTACTCATAAGAAAATAAGTAGTAAGTAATGTGGCATTGCTAGGCAGAACAACTATGGTATAAGGGTTTTTATATGATACCGTCGTAGATTGGACCGAATTGATCGGTCTGTATTAGCATATGGGCTCGTGTGCGGATGCCTGGATATTGCCAGCAATATGATTATGTTAAGGTTGGATCGTAGCTAGCAGTGGAATCCAGGATGCGCATTTCGTCCTATTTGGGACTCGTCAGCTGGATGTACCCCCTGAGTCCGAACCCCGGTGGGAAAAACATCACTCACTGGGAAGCAGGTACGTCCAGCTGACGAGTCCCAAATAGGACGAAATGAGCATCCTGGATTCCACTGCTAGCCACGATCCAACCTTAACAGAACAACTATGATTCACATTCAATCAGTAGATCTTTTAGAGACAAAAAAAGACAACTATGGGAAGGAAACATAGAAAACAAATGAAGAAGCATCAGAAATTGAAGGAAAATTAATCCTGAATGTAAGTTTTTTCCAGTTTAACAACACTTCCTGTGATTGTTCTATAACTAATTACATCTGTCCTCAACAACCTTTGGTTTTGACAGTATTAGCTACATGTAGCCTATCAGCCATGCCCAGGTGAATGCACTAGTTAACGAACCGCACAGTGTGTTTGTGTGTGTGTATGACAGAGAAAGGGCTAGTGATATCACTCGGCTACTTGAACCTCAACAAGCAAAGCGAGGTTTAGACCATGACTCAAAGCTTCACAGCCTGCGTGTCTAAACATGAAGAAATAATAACATACAAGTGAAACTGTTTGACAATGAATAAAATGTAGAAACCAAAACAATGAGTGTAGGTAAGTTATTTACATCTACACAACTGGCATGTAACCTGCAACCAAGAGATAGTGAAACGTCTGAAATTTTTTTTTCAACTTCACTGAGATGTTTAAAAATAGATTTCATTTAAGCGGATACTTTTATAATGATAAAGCAAATATTTAAGTCGACTGAGAAACTGAAACACTATTGCTTTTCGATTACTAACAGTAGTCAGCTCAGCATTTTGACTAAAATTGTAAATTTAAACTAGTGAGTTATAACAGTTTCGTCATACTTGCTGGTGTTAGTCGCGTCGATAGTATAACTGTTGATAAACCTCAAGATAGGGAAAAAAGCTGCTCACTGCTATCTAGATTTTGAAAAAAACCATCGAGAGTCAACAACTCTTCGTCTTGATTACAAAAAAGACTGAAACATGAATTTTCATGCATGGCTGACTGACAACTGACAAAATTCACATAAAACCTGGCACACAGGTACACCAACTCAAGTTGTCATACTTCATAGCAGTACACAAAAAACAGGTGGATAGAAAAAGTAGACAAAGTTGTATGAGAGAATAATCAATAAGAAAATAACGTTTAGTGCAAATATTCACGCTTAAGATGTCAAGGAGTGAATACATATGCGCCATTGTGACCGATTTCCACCCATATCACCAGGAGTCATCAATCACTGACTCCTTCCGTCTTAGGGACCCGAACCGGGCGGTCTGCATCTCCTCGAACGGCTCAGATCTACAGATTAAGAAGTCTTAAACTGGTGCCACATCTTGATCTGGCCACTATGAACCCTCTTACGCGCCTAATCCAACTTCCTCTGACATTGGACGTCGAGGTAGGTGGAAGCTCGAACAGCGCAGTACATGTCCAAGCTATCTCAGTCGACTAAGTTTTACGATCTCATCAGTTGACTTGCATTTCTTGACTACTACCCTTCGCATAACTTCGACATTACTCACACAGTGATTCCACTAAGCGCGAGTAGTGCTACGAAGACATCTGTGATCAAAACCCTGTAATCGTTCCATGTCTTCTACTTTTAACAGCCGTCTCATAGTCGTATAAGAGAATAGAAAGGACTACAGCACAGTATACTGATCCTTTGACAGGTAGTCGGATATCTCGCCAGCCGGCACCACAGATGACGCAAGTTGGCAAGTGAGATTTAGTCAGCAACCAGCCTGTTTGGGCTAATGAAACTTTCCAAGTAAGTCGAGTGGTCTACATATTCCACCATTTCACTGCCTATCATCAAACAGGGAGTACTTGTAGCAGACCAGTCCTGGAGGATCAACTTACATTTGACAGGTGTGAGAGGCATGCCAAACATACTCCGATTTCTGTTTAACGCATTGAGAAGACTCTACCTGCATTTTTTCAGCCTCTTCAACCAGCAGGGCAATATCGTCTGGATACTACAAGTGAATCAGATAACCTCCAGGGAATAAATCAATCCCTATAAGGTCAGACGTACCTAAGTTTACGTCTATCAGTGCATCAATAAAGAAGTTAAGTAGCGGGCATCTCTGTCAGACACCACTAGTTGTCATCATTTCAAATGACAACTCTCCATAACCCGATACACAGCTTAAAACAACATTCAAGGAGAATACGGGTTGGTCTTCCTACTTTTGCAAAAGTAGCTAACCTTATACAGGGTATGACAATCTAATGATTTACCCATATAACTATTTATCATCAGTGATCAGTGATTGTTAAACAAGCCACCCATATTACTCTCTGAAGCATAAGAAGTAATAGACAGTTAATGGGTGTCAAGTAAAATATTTGTTCTTATGTTATCAAGATAGCGAAATGGGACTGTCAGTACTACCGTAAATTTACACACATACATTCATCAGTATTTAAATGAACAGTATGTACTTACCGAATTATTCCAAACTGATCAAAATATCCCCCACGGCCTTCAGTTCCAAAAGGCTCCTTAAATGATATTGTAATATTGTCAATATTTTCACGATTCCATAATGGGCTAAAGACTTGATTACAGAATCTGAAATTATCAAGTAAATATGGAATATAGATAGCGTAATTAGAAGACGAAGTTTACCTGAGCAATGTGATGTATTTGCGCAATATGGAATAAACATATTATTATACGCCAATATAATCAACCAAACACTTAGTAAGTTCCATACTGATGATTTTCCAATACTATGGAATACCACAAACTATTATCAACCTCATTCAACAACTATATGAAGACGCCACATGACAAGTAATTCACAATGACAAGCTCAGTGATGCCTTTCGAGTGAAGACGGGAGTGAAACAATGCTGCCTACTATCACCCATGATGTTCCTGATTGTGGTCGACTAGACTAGATCATGCAACAAACAGTGAGGAGTGAGAAGAGTGGGGTGCAATGGCTGGACCGAGGAAGACATCATAGAAGATTTGGATTTCCCCAGTGATGACTTGTGTCTCATGTCACACAAACTTGAAGATCTACAGGTCAAAACTAACAGGTTGACAGAAGAGGTGAGATGAGGTGAGGCGAGGCAACGAAGACGGGACTTCAAGTGAACGTGGAGAAGACGGAGGTGATGAAGATACCCAACCAATACCACCATCACCAACAACAACAAGCTCCAATCACCATCAATAGGAGAAACTTAAAGGAAGTAGTCTCTTCCACTTATCTAGGCAGCGCTGTTTCAACAACAGGCGGCGGCACAGATGTGGACGTCAAAGCCAGTCAGCCAGGATCGGAGAAATAGGACAGGCTTTCATTAACCTGAAACCAGTGTCGAGATCTTCTGCACTGCACTCAGCATGTGGAACAACATCCGTATCTTCAACACTAACGTCAAGTCAGTGCTGCTATATAGTTCAGAGACTTGACGGCGCGTTACGAAAAGCATTTCCAACAAACTACAAACATTCATCAACAACTGACTACGCTGGCTCGTTACTGAAGATCAGATGGATTGCCAGAATAATAAGAATAAGCAACAAGGAACTCACTCTGGCTGGTAACGAACCAACCAACAACCTATCGCCCAATAAATATGCAGAAGAAAGTGGAGATGGATTGGATTGAGCATGCACTGAGAAGACCATTCGGGGACACCACACATCAGGCCAGGCCGTCGAGTGGAATCCAAAGACGAAACGATGAGTTGGGAATCCCAACTGAGGGTGACATGGAGGAGATTGTGTGAGGATGAAATGAAACCTTGTGGGCAGTGGTGGAGGCAGGTTGAAAAGATTGGAGGGAAGAGAGTGAAATGGAGACGTGGTAGTGAAGCCCTATGTTCCACTAAGAACCCAAGGGACAAATAATAATAATATAATAATATGATTGCATTTGACTCTCAATTCCTTACTAGTACGTTACCTTCACAAACTGTATGCCTTCCCTCAACTTTCTATGCGCAAAGGTGTTTTAAGTGAGATAAAACCGTACGCTAGATACACTATTTCCAAATCTTTTTTCTAGTGATTATGATCATAAAAATCGATTGAATCATTACAACATCTGCTCTAGATTTTATTCATAGAAAAATACTTATAGGTGATATAGTGGTATATATTTTTAACATTCCAGTTTTTTGCATCTCTGAAATACAGAATCTAAGTAGTAGTTAGTAGGTAAGCATTTGAAGTTAACCATAAAATAGTAACCTGACCTTGGTAGTAGAGAGAAAAACGTAGACTAGAAACTGCCAGAGAGGGTGAAAAGGCAACCATAGACTTTTTGGTAGAAATTTATTGGGTGACTGATAACCTTCATATTATCATCCATTGCCTACTCGTTTTTTGAAGGTCATATTGCCCCAGTGGTCTAGTGGATAACACTTTGGCGTATGAAATACTGGATACCGGGCTTTTAGTCCCCATAGGAAACAACATCACTCACTGGGGTGCAGGTACATTCAGCTGAAAAGTCCCAAATAGGAAGAAATGCACGTCCTAGATTCCATCACCAAGACGAGTAAAACATATTACAACAAATAACGTATGTTGTTCATTAGTTACCATTGGAGCGTAACTCCGAATATTGCTCTGCTGTACTGTTGAACTTTTCGGTAAAAAAAATCTAAAAACGGTGACTCATCCGAACAGCTTCAAGCTAGAGTTTGTCAACCAAAGCACTACAGTTTTTACACAAATGGTGATAGAAATAAAATTAATCTTAGCAAACGCCAATGCCAACTAGAAAGTCTAACGTCCTCCAAAATGATGTGCAGTAATAAGACTTTGGGACTACTACCTTGGAGTTTATCGAACTCTACTACTCCAAGTAAAGCGCTTAATTGTAGGAACTTCATGCGATTTGTAATTAAAACTATATGTAAGTTGGGATAATAACATTTTAATTTGTTATAGGGTGCAGAAAGATTGCCCAGATCCTCTTAAGAAGCCCTGAAACTTTTTTACAAAGAATCATTTCCCTGCAAAGTTTCCAGAAAAAGCATGTGAACCAATGTGTAAATACCAGATTGATTGTAGAGACAAAACTCAATAAGATATTCTAATTCAGGAAGGTCTGGAAATAGCCAAGGTCATTGCAAATATATATAAACCGCTGTATTTTGTAAATATTTTGACATTGCAATATACCCTCTGTTATCTTACCGTCTCCTCTAGTTACTGAGGAACTGGGTGACCATCAAGGGTGAAATCTGAAGTTTATCGCCCACTAGCATATATATATATATATAACAAGTGACCACAAGGTATGACATAACTGTAGAAGTGTTCCCGAATTTAAACCGTTGTCGTTGCAAATGTAATCTGAAAATTGTGTTTTATTTATGAGACGTCTAACATTATCGAAGGGTATTATTGACACTTATTACAATGATTCTCTTGCCTAATTTTGTCCATAAGTCACTCACATCATTAATGTACAGTTTTTTTTTGTTAACATTTTCATTAAGATCTGCATAGTGAACACCTTAACAGGAGAACAAGCCTTATCAAAGAAAGAAGGGGTATAAAAGTCACTGCATGCTTACGTAACATCGCATGTACTCAGTGACTCTCTGCGCAGTAGGTAATGAGTCCCAAATATTGTCTAATCAAACTGCGGTAGGTGGAGCGGTGTTCGGATCCGCGACCCACTGATTGAAAGTCAACTCATCAAACCAATATGCTCCATTAATATATATGCGTTATCCATCTGTGTGTTAGAGTTGTTGCTTGTTGATGCTTAATCATTCAACCGTTAACTACTGAGTCCAATATTCAAAACTCTCTTTAGTCGACGTATTTTGGGTAGCCGTAGTTCAGTAGGATAGTGTAACTATGTAAGACGATGCATATCTCCATTTTATATGACAACAGAAAGAAAGTACTACGTAATCAAATCGAGATTTGAACCTGTTTAGTATTCGACTTTTAAAGAACAGGCGGTGGGGCGTATACACTGTGATGTGAAAACCGTCAACTCAAGTCATACTAAGACTCTGACTTTAATCATCGTCCACCCCATCCACCTACCCCTGTATACGACATCTTAAAGAGAATCCTAAATAGTATTTAGAGATGTTTGATATCTTCAACACTACTCAATGGGATGTATAACTCCTAGGATGTTTTATAAGGAGAGGTAGAACGATATTTTTGGTCACTTACTTCGTAAATTGTTGTGTCGTAACACTTTATTCTTAAACTTTGCATTTGATCACTATTGGCTTACTAAACTGTATGCTTGCTTCTATCTTCCAGTTACTAGCCAGCGAAACAGTTATATTTCTTTTGTGCCTCATCACATTTTAGTAATGTATTGATTTTTCCTAATTTAACATCAAAAATTGACAGATCATCATCGTCATCAATATCAACATAGGACCAGGCATTAGTGAGTAACACTCCGAGTTGCCACACCTCATCTCATATCAGTACATCAAGTAAAAAGGCAGTGAAGTGGAAGATGAAGATAAGAAAACTCAGTCAAACGAAATATAAAGTACGAGAAGAAAGAAAGTAAGAATGACAAAATGGTGGGAATCGGTATAGTGTCGAGATGAGGATAATGTGTGTATACATCTGCGCCATAGACATCGGTTCTCAGCCATATCACCTACAGTCTCCAACCACTGGTTCTTCTCGTCCCGCGAACCCCAACCACCTAGTCTGCATCGCCCCACATGACTCAAACCAATAGTCAGATAGTTGTTTATTATTCACTACCAGTTAGTCAATGAATAAATAAAATCATAAATGTACCAATAATAATAAGGAAAAAAACAGTATAACTCTACCGTAAAATGAGTAAATTTTGCACCATTTCTTTGCCCAAATAATGATCGATTCGATAAATCTGTTCTTCTGTAAAAAGTGAAGCTAACTCAGAATTCAATTCATTAAACGATTTTAAATCTTGACCAAAAGGTTTTTCAATGATTAAACGAGTCCATGTTCCAGAGCTATAAAAATTAAACATTTAAAATAAAACTAATCAAGGTGAAACAATAGCAGTAAAAAGAATAACTTTTATATTTTCAAAGTAGATTTGGATAGAAAGTTTACACTAATAACACTGACAATTTTACAAAGGTTATGGATTTGAAAATAGCACTCAATAGGAACCAACACATATTTGTCCATTGTGTGTCGATATTTCCGCACTGGTGATCATCAGTTGTACCGTGTTTCTTCCACTCCTTCCCACCAATTTTCATCCCATTAGATAGTTGATAGGTGATCTGTATCTGACACCAGTTATCAGAACATGCTGATGTAGACACTCGTGGAGGCCTGCCTCTTGGTGAATTTCTCCTATTTCTGAACAGCAAGCGCTTGACGCTCGTACGATTTTGAGATGGCCAATATTTGTAGCTCAGGAGGATAATTTTGACGACGTTGTGTTCACTTAACCAGATAGTCTAACCGAAAAGTGTTCGCCAACTGTTTCAGAAGACAGTCAAGTTATGTTATGATGAATGTATTGGGATCTAGGGAGTGACAGTCGGTAATTTGTCTGAAAAGACGAACAGTGGCGAATTCTTCATATGAAATAATATCGTGGTCAAAAATGATACAAGTATGAATATCTCAGGATCTGGTAAAACACCTAACAAATTGAAGTTGCCTCATTTTTTGTCCGTATATCAAGGGAGAAGGCAACAAGGCAGAAGAAGAAAATGAAAATAACAAGATTATTCGGCGATAGAAGGAACGAAGAGATAGGATTCAATTTTCAAGATTCAAACGAAGATATGTTACTAGTAGATCAGTCAAGCTGTCATTAGTTCTTGGTCATATCATGACATAGATTGTCTGATGGGCACTAACCAAGAAGCCTACATACACTTCACATGACCAACATCAATAAAAGGGGACTTCATATGCTAGTGCTACATTAAAGACTGGTAAACCCAGAATTTCTTCAATCTAATACTACTCTAACCAACATACTGCAACGAAAAGTACAGTTGTTAAGCATGCGTAATGCACATACTAATCACTTCAACTGACTTTTCGCATTTACCGACGTATAAAGTTTGGATTGCTCATACAGTGTTTTCACCATATAAGGGAGGCAAATACATGCAGTCTTGCACTTCTACGCAGTACACTCCTTCACTAGACATTCCGACATTTCGCTATTGTCGCAGGTGAGAATTATTCATGAAATACAGCTGAATGATTACCATTTATGACAAACTTCATCAGTCGTCAACCCAACTTAATGCAACTTTTACAACAAATAGATTTGTTAGAGTGCTGAAATGTTCGGCTGTTTCTGTGTCCAAGATCCCAATAAGCTCGCATAATATCCCGTAATGAAGTACTGATAGTGGGTTTTTCCTAGGCACTCCATGGTATTGGTATCCGCTTACACTGATATATCGCCTTGTACAGATCACGACTTACTTTCAAAGAGAATTAGATTCCAATATTTCACCACCCAACCTCGCCTGGTTAACTAGTTAACTAGTTAGTAGCCTGTCCTAAGCCCGGGTAAACAGGGAAGGTTGGGCAAAGGGCTACCAACCCTAACCCGTAAAACAAATCTAACCGCTAAAGAAACTTCACAGAACAAACGATATATAAAAAATAAAAACAAAATTATTCCTCACCGAAATCGGAGAGGGAAATGACGCCAGTTGGTGAAAGCCTTCGGGAGGCCAATTGGCTGATGTGTCTTCTCTTCTCTCGATGAAAGCGAAAGTAAACATAACGACATGGAATGTCCGCACGATGTTTGAACCTAGCAAGGCAGCCCAGATTGCAATGGAGACGACAAGGTATCACATCGAAGTGCTTGGGATTTGCGAAAGCAGATGGAATGGAAGTGGACCCTCCTAACTGTCAACTGGAGAGTCAATAATCTACTCCTATATTGTCAACCAGATGACAACCACGAGCGCACTGAGGGAGTGGCTATCATGATATCCACAAGAGCATCGAAGGCTCTCATGCAGTGGGAACCAATCTCCTCCTGCAGGATCATGACAGCAAGGTTCAACTCAAAAGGAAGAAAATCACAATCATACATTGCTACGCTATGCACCTAAAAATAATGCAGATGAAGATAAGAAGGAGGAATTCTACAGACAACTTCAATCAACACTGGACAAGACCCCACTTCAGTTGGCGATATCAAAATCCATTCTAATGGATGATATGAATGACAAACTGGGGGCGGAAAACACAGGAAGAGAATAAACCATGGGCCGGAAAGCGCTAGGTGAAGTGAATGAGAATGGAGAATTGTTTGCAGAATTCTGTGCATTCAACGGTTAGATGATTGGAGGCAGTGTGTACAAGCACAAGGATATCCACAAAGGAACATGGATTTCACCAGACACCAGGACACACTAAAAATCAGATCGACTTTATCTCAATCTCAAGAAAATGGAGACGCAGTCTACTGAACACAAGGTCAAGAAGAGGAGCAGATGTAGGCTCAGACCACTATCTATTGCGGGGAACCTACCTTCCAAATCAATTTGAAAGCCTTCAAGAAAGCTGGTGATAGACCACCGTCCAAGTACAACACTCGGAAACTGAAGGATGAAACTACAAAGGAAATCTTCACGGCAGCCATCAAGACAAAATGGGAGATATCGAGCAACAACCCTGAAGAAACCTGTGTGGAAGAACAATGGAAGTCTTTGAAAGAGATGTAGAAAGAAACCTGCATAACCGTACTAGGAAGGAAGAAGAAAGAAGACAAGGAATGGATCTCGACGGACACATGGAAGCTGACAGAGGAGGGAGAGGAGGATGGTGAAGCAAAAGATGAACGAGTGCAAGGATGCACAACGAGAAGAGGAACTGAGTACAATGTATGAAACACCAGACAAAGAAGTGAAGAGTGCGCGGAAAGACAAAAGACACTTCTACGACACACTGGCAAGTGAAGCAGAACAGGCTGCTGGTAGGAGCAAGAGAGACCTGACAACACTGTATCAAATAACCAGGTTACTATCTGGGAAGAGATCAACGCAGACGAAGCCAATAAAAGATAATGACGGAAACCTAATTACCAAAGAAGAGAAACAAAGGAAACGATGGTCTGACCACTTCAAAAAACTCTTGAATCGACCACCACCCACACCTGCACTTCGTCTAGAAATACCACCTACAGCCAGCGAACTAACAGTGAACACAAGTCCTCCAACAAAGGTCGAAGTCCTGGGCACCATAAAGCTACTGAAATGTGGGAAAGCAGCAGGACTATATGGAATCCCGCCAGAAGCACTGAGAACAGACACAGAGACAACGGCGGACATGCTCACACCACTACTGCAGAAGGTTTGGAAGGAAGGGAAGGTACTTGAAGATTGGAAGCAGGGTTACTTTGTCGAACTCCCAAAGAAGGGAGACCTCAGTGTTTGCAAGAACTGGCGCGGAATCACTCTCCTGTCCACTCCAAGCAAAATATTAAGCCGCATCATCCTGGAGAGGCTAAAGGATGCACTGGATTCAAAACTGCGACCAGAACAGGCTGGATTTAGGAAGTACAAACCATGTGCGGACCAAATTGCAACATTACGATACGCATCACCATACAACAGAGTCTAAAAAGGCAGTCAACTCTCTACCTCAACTTTATCGACTTTGAGAAGGCCTTCAACAACATCGACCGAGAAGTAACGTGGTAACTGCTTCAACACTATGGAATTCCATGAACCTTTATCCGCCTCATTCAACAACTATATGAAGACGCCACATGACAAGTAATTCACAATGACAAGCTCAGTGATGCCTTTGAAGTGAAGACAGGAGTGAAACAATGCTGCCTACTATCACCCATAATATTCCTGATAGTGGTCGACTAGACTAGATCATGCAACAAACAGTGAGGAGTGAGAAGAGTGGGGTACAATGGCTGCAACGAGGAAAACATCATAGAAGATTTGGATTTCCCCAGTGATGACTTGTGTCTCATGTCACACAAACTTGAAGATCTACAGGTGAAAACTAACAGGTTGACAGAAGAGGTGAGGTGAGGCGAGGCGAGGCGAGGCGAGGCAACGAAGACGGGACTTCAAGTGAACGTGGAGAAGACAGAGGTGATGAAGATACCCAACCAACACCACAATCACCAACAACAACAACAAGCTCCAATCACCATCAATAGGAGAAACTTAAAGGAAGTAGTCTCTTCCACTTATCTAGGCAGCACTGTTTCAACAACAGGCGGCGGCACAGATGTGGACGTCAAAGCCAGTCAGCCAGGATCGGAGAAATAGGACAGGCTTTCATTAACCTGAAACCAGTGTCGAGATCTTCTGCACTGCACTCAGCATGTGGAACAACATCCGTATCTTCAACACTAACGTCAAGTCAGTGCTGCTATATAGTTCAGAGACTTGACGGCGCGTTACAAAAAGCATTTCCAACAAACTACAAACATTCATCAACAACTGACTACGCTGGCTCGTTACTGAAGATCAGATGGATTGCCAGAATAATAAGAATAAGCAACAAGGAACTCACTCTGGCTGTCAACGAACCAACCAACAACCTATCGCTCAACAAATATGCAGTGGAAGGGCGTGGAGATGGATTGGGCATACACTGAGAAGGCCGACCGGGGACATCACGCGCCAGTTCAGGAACTGTAGTGGAACCCATATGGGAAGCAACGAGATGGGTGTCCGGGGCGAGGGGGGCATGGAGGAGATCGTGAGAGGAGGAAATGAGAGCTTCTGGGCAGTCGTGGAGCTAGGTTCGAAAGATTTCAGAGAACAGAGCGCATTGGAGATGTGGTAGTGAAGCCCTATGTTCCATTAGGACCTCAAGGGACAAATAATGTAATAATAATAAATGTCACCACCCATGTTTTACATGGCGTCTATCATTTACGTGGAGTAGAATAAATTATATCGCAGTCACTTACACTTTGGTAGACAAATAGACAGATCAAAACAAAGTTCCCCAAAACATGTAGTGATTTCAGTTGCCATAGTTATAAAGCCACAAAAGGAAATAGGAAAAAAACAATAGTTTTGAAAGGTCCATGGAAGACAAAGAATAGGAGGAAGAATGAGTAAGCAGAAATTAGCAAGATGTCCACATTTTTGAAGGCAATAAAGAGGAAACAGGATGATGATCGGTTTTTGAGCCATGTCAGTAAGAATTTTCAACTATTGTTCTAGCTTTGTAGCCTACAACAGATGTCAACCTGACAGGTAAATTCCAAGCCATAAAAGAAAAGGTTCAGCCCTAAATAAATATCCGTTTAGTTGAAGTTAAGGTATCAACTTTTGTGTTGATTACTACTGATTACTAGGTAATTAGTAATCTTTTTAAGTTCCTTCCAAGTAGCCAATCTAAGAGTAAAGATTTACTATGCTCATTCATAAAAGTGAATTTAAAGTGACAAGTATGTGTATGCCCAAGTTTTGAAAAGGCTCTTAAGATAACAAATGCACCATTCACATATATTATGACCAAATACATGAATATATATAGCTGGTGTTCATAATATGATTCATATTCTTAGTATTATGGCTTGAACAGACTTCGTGTTTCAGAAGACTAGTTTCAAAGAGATCATGAAGCATGAGAAACTTACCTTTCAACTTCACTAGATTTCAGGAAATATCTCTTACCATTATAAGCTATTAACAGAATTCTTAAGTCCATATGACTTTATCAAACTAGATCTAGGCAATAGCATAAAAACACCTGGTAACAGTCAGTTTACAACGAAGCAGTTAACTTTACCATGATGCAAAGGTCGAATAATAAAGGCAGTAATAATAATATTAATAAGACTGGCCTATTAAAGTCGATCCAACTTCGAGACACGTATCACACTTACAACTATGTATAACAAGGTGATGATCAATAGTGATTAGTGGTGGAATCCAAAGTGCGCGTTTCGTCCTATCCCGGACTCGACAGATGGGTGTGCCTATCTCCCGGTGAATTATCTTGTTCTCCCCCCACCCCCCAAAGACTCGAACCAAGGGCCGATCGTTTCAAACGCCAGAGCATTATCCACTAGGCCATAGAGTTACGATAACCACCTCTAGTGCAACGGGCATCGTTTATATATGACGACTCCCAAATAGGACGAAACGCGCGTCCTGGATCCAACTACTAGTCAATATACGTCATTAGCAGCAAAATTGAAACTATGGGGAATATCGAGGCACCCGCGCGGGAGCTACGGGGAATTACAAGCAATAATATATGTATAAAAAAGTTTGGAGAAATGTCATCTACGGTTTCTGCTAACATTACCAAAACAAAAATAGCGTAACTTCTATAAAACAAGCAACATTTGATATAGGTGCCCTACAGAATTAGCACTTTTCTGTTATTTATACCAGGATAAGTCAACTAAGACAATGGTAAAGTACATTTTATACAAAACTTTTGAAATATACATTCCATAAGTTGTTCTATTTTAGTCTGTTTATTAGAAATATCACATAGTGAAACAGTAGCGTTTACTGGTTAACGTTTCGGACACAATTTATTGTCCATATTCATATATCAGGTAACTCCACAACTTCGAGACAGTCTTTACATATTCCTAGTTTTCTCTCCTTCTCTGTGATGATAAGGGTAGTAGAATTTTCTATATATCTGGTACAGGTGCAGAATCATTTCGATTGTATGTGTTTGGTGTTGATTCGATAAACAAAGGTTCAGTCGGTTATCAATCTCTACCTTCACCCAGCTAAGTTAGTTTTCATTCCATAGCTTAATGAATGATGCTTTGGAGCCTAGTGTGATGAATGTAGGCAGCAATCTAGAGGGCGAATAACAACAATCAATAAATTGTAGATAATTCAACATAATAGGTTCTAAATTGAACAATAAGTACTGGGTGAACTTCGTTGTTAGTTCTCATCCAACCCAGTACTTTCAAAATTAACACTAGCAGCATGAATAGCCTAGAAGCAGCCAATCATTTTAATCCAATGCATCAATATTAGAAGTTATCAACCATTAACTCACTTATATTCTAATAGGTGTTAATCAACAGTTTACTTGAAATATCAACTAGAAATAAACATACACTACTTAGTTGTGTACGAACGTAATCCGAAGACAAGTAATAAGGAATTCGACTGAGAATAAAGCTTATTGTTTAAGTTGACCACCGAGAGTGTATAAATACAGGCTAATCATGCTACACCGTCTTAGACTGTTATTCATAAGAATATAACATCGCTCACTGAAAGGCAGGTACGTCCAGTTGATGAGTCCCAAAAAAGACGAAATGTGCGTTCTAGATTCCACTGCTAGCCATTCATTATCCATCATTCGTAAAGAACATAAAGTTTAATTTAGGATAATAATGTTTACCTTTTAGCCATACAATATTCTTTAATAGATACTGAAACAGGTTTGTATACGGATGGTGGTATAGCGTAGTAAAATATACGATTAACATCTTGTCCCCACTTATCTTCTATAAATCTATTCAATGCTTCAAATGTTACAGGATTTGTATAATCGCCTCTCACATAAGAATTACACTGCCAAAATTCTTCACATTTTTGACACGGAGATGAATGAAGCTGATAAAAATTAGTTAAAAGTTGTAAACAGCAATTAAAATATAATTCAATAGTAAATTAACTGATTGATTTTATATCAAAAACATTCACTTCATGAAATAATAAAGACTGAAATTCAATTTCCCCTCAATTAAAATCAAACACATAACTGTTATTGTGTTTATATTCCAAACTTCTATACAGTTCAGATTCTTGTTGTCTTTTTCATCGGTACATAGGTGACACCTGGTCTTATCATAAGCATAGTGGTCAACCAATAAATAAATCAGAATCTAATGAAGGAGATTTACTACATTTGAACAACGATAATTGATATAACGTAGTCTATAATTTTGAGGGAGTTGTGGAGATTTGGAATTATTTCAAGTTGTTATTCATCGTAGACTGACATCAGTTGGAGGAACAAAAAAAACCTGGGAGCACTGGACGGCTGTTTCGTCCTAGTATGGGACTCCTCAGCAGTGCGCACCCAAGACCCCGCCCCCCAAGGATCGAACCCGCGACCTTCAGGTTCCGTGGCCAGCGCGTTACCATTGAGCCACTGGGTCAGAATCCAATGCTCCATATTTCCAACTTCTGTTAGCTCACGATGTATAGCGCAACCGTCACCCAATGTCATCGCTGAGTATTTGTCCTCATGGCCATCAGGCTTTGACTCCACCGGTCACGACTTCTCATTGGAACTTTGAGAATACTTCTCGAAGCTAGTCACCAATGAGCACCAGTTCAATTAAATTCTGAGGGAGTTGTGGAGGTTTGGAATTATTTCAAGTTAGTGAGCTAACAGAAGTTGGAAATATGGAGCATTGGATTGTGGCCCAGTGGCTCAATGGTAACGCGCTGGCCGCGGGACCTGAAGGTCGCGGGTTCGATCCCTGCTGGTGGGCTCGTGGGTGCTCACCGCTGAGAAGTCCTATACTAGAACGAAACAGCTGTCCAGTGCTCCCAGGTTTCCTTTGTTCCTCCAACTGATGTCAGTCTACGATGAGTAGTCTATAATATCTAATATTTCTAACTTTGTATTTGTTCGGGTTTACTTTATTCGAAACTGATCAAGGTGGTATACATATTTTAGCGTATAATAGTCAGGATTAGGAAGCACTGTACCTAGGTTTCATACTTCTTCACACTCACCAGCGTAGGATATAATGCACCTGGAAGGATATCAAGCTGCCTAAGGGTTACTCATTGTTAAAGTCACATTTGATGACTGCTTGAAACCGAATAAATTGTCATAATATGAAATTTGCTGTAGTGGATGTGACAGTAGCTTCCCATTCATTGAGTATAATTTGCCAGTATCCCACTGAACTTACTGTGGACTATATATCTAATGACCAGTTAATGTGAATCATATCCAATTATACCTTTATATACGACCATTTCATTTCATTTATAAATTTCGAACTACTGAGTCTAACCGCACAGCTACTTAACCAATTTCCTAATCATTTTCTGTTCATTCAGTTAGTTTGTGCAGATAATCTTCATTTGATCGTAGTGAATCTGAAGTTGTCAGCTAAGAATCCATCTTGGTTACTCAGTCTAGAGTACAATTAGATCGACAAGTCACTGATACAAAAAAAATCCTGAATTCGACCAATATAAACTAATGACTACTGAGGGTTAAACATCGTGGCATTGAATACTGTATAGCAATCAATTTTTGTAAAAAAATAAATTCAACTGTTTCGTTGTACATAAACAAATAATATTAGCATAGTTCAAATATAACAGACACAATGAAGAAAGTTCTCGACAAATAATGCAACGTAGTGCCTCCCCCTCCCCTCCATATTTAATATTCTAGACTACGAAGCACACTTATTGTATGATGGTTAATGATACAACTGTTGTTATCCACATCAAACTTGGTACTTACATTTCAACCTGCAGCTGGAAAGGGTCAACAATTGATCATCACTCAAAAGAACAATAGCCTGACTCATTAGAAAATATAGGTGACAAACATAACTGAAAATTTTTTAGAAGTAGTATTCATCATAAACTGACATCAGTTGGGGAATCATTGAAAATCTGGGAGCACTGGACAGCTGTTTCGTCCTAGTATGGGACTCCTCAGCAGTACGCACCCACGACCTGGCTAGGGGTCGAACTCAGGACCTACAGGTTTCACGTCGAACGCGTTAACCATTCAGCCACTGGTAACAAGTGAAATCCATACGGAAAAATATTACACCAAAAAAAATATATTACCAATACTCATAAAAATAAAGCACAGTCACGTAGAGAAACCCCATTATTTAAGCGCTTAAGAAGATTTAAAATATAACTCTTTAAGCCAGATTATATGATACATGGTTTTAAGAACTAAGTACTTACTAAGCTCACAGAGCATATATCAAAGCAAAAAAAAAACATTTATCAACAGGTTTTCATTGAATAGAAGTAATAGTATATGTGCCATTTCATACAGATTCATTGACGATATGAATTCAACAGGATGTAACTGACATCATTTTTAACCTATGCCTTCAAAGTTTCTAGAGCTTTCACTCTTATCAAGTCAATTTTCGGTTTAGGTAACAGCTTTATATCAGTGAAACTGTACAATAAATAATTTTTTATATTGTATTTTTGAGATGAATGGGGATTTTTTAATTTAGAAGTAGTATTCATCATGGACTGACATCAGTTGGGGAACCATTGAAAATCTGGAAGCACTGGACAGTGCTTATTAGTGACTTGCTTCCAGGTAGATGTCAGGAAGTTCTAATGAGAAGCCGTGACCTGTGGGGTCAACCAGTCGGAAGTGAAGTGGATGCTAACTGAAGACCTTGGGTGACAGTCGCGCTATGTCGTGAATTGACAGAAGTTGGGAAGTGTGAACCACTGGAAACCGACCCAGTGGCTGAATGGTTAACGCGTTCGACGTGAAACCTGAAGGTCCTGAGTTTGACCCCTAGCCAGGTAGTGGGTGCTTACTGCTGAGGAGTCCCATACTAGGACGAAACAGCTGTCCAGTGCTCCCAGATTTTCAATGGTTCTTCAACTGATGTCAGTTTATGATGAATACTACTTCTAAATTTCATATATTATTTGTCCATTGGGTTCCTAGTGGAACATAGGGCTTCACTACCACTTCTCCATTTCACTCTCTTCTCTCCAATCTTTTCAACCTGCCTTCACCACTGCCCACAACCCTTCATTTCATCCTCACACAATCTCCTCCATGTCACCCTCACCTCGGACGCCCAACTCATCGTTTCGTCTTTGGATTCCACTCGACGGCCTGGCCTGACGTGTGATGTCCCCGAATGGTCTTCTCAGTGCATGCCCAATCCATCTCCACTTTCTTTTGTATATTTGCTAGGCGATTGGTTCTTGGTTGGTTCTTACTATTCTGACCATCTGATCTTCAGTAACGAGCCAGCGTAGTCAGTTGTTGATGAATGTCTGTAGTTTGTTGGAAAAGCTTTTCATAACGCGCCAAGTTTCTGAACCATATGGAAGCACTGACTTGATATGCTTCTATTTACGGTAGTATAACTATCTTGGGTTGCGTTTTACTTCTGACCTTTGTTGGTCGTCCCATATTTTATTGACTTGTAAAAAAATCTTTCGTTTGACTTATTACGTAAAGAAATTGAAGCTTTCTGGTATAACTCAACTACTTCTTTTACAATTTATTAATTCCTGCATTTTACCTATTCCTCCTCTCTGTTGTTCCCCATTGATCTTTCCTGGTCTTCTTAAAAAGGACTATGTTATGTTGCATAGGGCTTTGAAGACCGTCAAACAGGGTGAGTGGTGTGTCTCTGGCTCAACTGATTAACACTGTAGTTGATCGACATATACATTCCTGCAAGCTACTAGCTACAGAAATGTTAACTGACACTGAGCATCCACTTCATTTACAGTCCTCTCCATGTATCTCCTCAGGGAGGACAAGGAGAAACTACATAAGACTGTATGCTCGTACAGCTAAGTACAGGAACCTGACGGTACCTTACCTTGCACGTATATTTTGTGAGGAAAAAAGTGTTAGAACAGAAATCACACATCAACTTTGTGACAGTTAAAATTCTCATTTCAATTACTTAACTTACAATGCAAAATTTTCTCGTTTTTAATATTTATCACATAACTTAAATTTTTATAATAAAACGATTCGAAAGGCTGCAAAGTAGTATGTATATACAGATATATTTTGTTGTTATTGCAATATACATTAAGCTGAGAATTCCAAATTGTACCAGGAATTGTTTGAAATAAAGTGAATTATTATGATTATTGTTATTATTATTATTATTAAAGATTAAACCAAACAAACACCAACTCGAAAACCATCGATAGTTCAAACAAAGAGCAAATAATGAGACACCAGTGAACAAAAATATATGATTAGCTAATTACTGAACCAAAACGTAATGCTGATAATTAATTTGGTTTACAGATCGCATGTATCTTCTATGATAGCAATCCTATGAAGTTGGTAAGTGTAGGGATACAGTTTGCCAATCATTTCTAATCTGGTAAAGTGAATAGGCGGATATTTCAAATTAACTTAGGCTAGGAATCAAATTCAAATACCTACCTTCCATAGACTCATCTACCAACTGATACTTATAAAATGAATGCCTAATAAATGCCGTTGATGGATTCATACTAACCTACTCATTCGCTTTAACTATGCCAGAATGGAATAAAAGGAGTAAAGCGTTTCTCTAAAAATATGTTTTCTATCATCTCAAGAATACTGAATTGGTAATCCACACGCTTCTAATTTCAATCAAATTACAAAATTGGTTTCTTAAGTCTACTCATCATTCTCATATAAATAAATTCAGTTTGCTTATGAACAGTACTGTATTTGGTTTAAACAAAAGGATTTGTTAAGTTTACAATATGATGGAAAAAAAATTGAGTAAGTAGAAATGTGTTAACTCGACTTTACTGGACAGACCTTTTGCATGATACTCTCGAAATGAACACTGGTCTTTGTACCATTTCACAGGATGAGCTAATCGTAGACTAAGGTAGCTGTTCTAACAAAATCCCACAATTTATACTTTAAAAAAAAAGCGTACTCTACTGAGTATATAGTCAGCATTTTCCAGTAAACGAAATCATACATCAGTTTGAGAAATATGGTCATGGTAAACAATCTCTAAATACTTATCCACAGACAACAGATATCTAGGCGCATATGATCAATATGGAATCTACTCAGCAAGAAAGCAATCAACTATAATCTATTTGTATGGTATTAGTAAGTTTTTTTTAAAACTAATTTATAAGGAAGACTTTTCGGAGTACGCAGAAAACCTAATGATATCATCTAAAGGAAAGCTCAAATAATACATTAAGCCCTGTGAAACTCAATTAAACATAAAGTCTATCAAATAAGTGTACCTTGAAACTTGATAATTGTTGAATATTATCTGAAAAATGTGATGTATTTGCGCAATACATTTCAAACAATCTGATCACACATTTACTTGTCAAGTCAATTTATATATATGAAAATTAAAGGTCAAATATAGTAAATAAGAAAAGGTTGTGACACTAGTCTTGGTGATATAATCAGATTACCAAGGATTACAAAGGTAAATTAAGTGAAACAACAAATTGTTTTTGTACACACAACGGGGGATTAAGTTTACGAATGGCTAACGCTTCGGCAAACTTCAGTATGCGCCCCTGATTATTCCTGTATATTATCTTAAACGCTGTTTTCGTATTAACTCTGTGATTCATTTCAATGATATGTTTTGCTATAGATGACGATGGATGTCTGTCACCTGCACTTATCAAAGTTTGTGTGTTAAACTGTTTTTCTGGCCATTTGGGGATGTGTTCACCCATCGTAGTCTACATTGAACGATTACTCCTCCCCCTCTTCGTACAACCAGAGTTGGTTGAAAGCTAAACTAGTTGATAAAGCCCATCAATTCCATAACCCAGGTCCGAAACAGAGATGCATTTTAACTACGCAACACTTCAAGTCCCTGAAAAACTTACAGAGGAATCCTGATGTGATAATTCTTAAGCCTGATAAAGGATCAGGTGTTGTGTTGATGGACAAAGCAGACTACAAAAATAAAATGTTGTCTATTCTTTGTGATAAAAGTAAATTCTTGGCAGATGTTCCGTCAGAGGATATAAGAAAATTAGAAAGAAAAGTAACAACTAGTCTAGTTAAACTCCTTAACACGGATGTCATTGCTAAAGCGGAGTTTAATTCCTTGAAACCCATGGGATCTAATTTCCCAAATCTATATGGACTTCCAAAAATTCACAAAATTGATAATCCACTACGCCCAATATTGTCAATGTGTCAGTCTCCCACACACAAATTGGCGAGGTGGTTAGCCGAATTACTGAGCCCGATTCGTAATGATTTATGTAAGTATTCACTGAAAGATACGTTTGAACTTGTTGATTATCTTACTGATTTGAATATTAAAAATAAGAAAATGTATTCTTTTGATGTTAACTCTCTGTTTACAAATGTGCCTCTAACGAAGACAATTAATATTCTTTGTGACCACATATCTTCGAATTATCCTTCTTTCCCTATTCCTTCAACTTATTTGAAAGAACTGCTTTTATTATGTACTGATAAGGTTCATTTCACTTTCGAAGGTGAACACTTTCGGCAAATTGATGGTGTAGCCATGGGGAGTCCATTAGGACCGTTATTAGCTGACGTATATATGTCACATACTGAACTAATGGCCCAAGATCTAATCACCAATGTCACACTCTATAGAAGGTATGTGGATGATATCTTTGTAATATGTGACACAGATGAGGATGCCAAGAGGTTATTAAAAAGGCTTAATACCGTACAAGATCATATCAGTCTGACATGTGAGGAAGAAAAAGACCATCAACTTGCATTTCTTGATATACTCTTGTGCCGGAGGGAAGATGGATCTATAAAACGATCAATATATAGGAAGTCTACTTGGACAGGACAGTATTTGAATTTCCATAGTTTTTGTCCGATGAAATATAAGAGAGGCTTGGTAAGATGCTTGTTCAATAGAATCCAACGTATTTGTACATCTGATACGATGGATGATGAGAATAAGTTTCTGACAGACACTCTAGTGGAAAACGGTTATCCATTACAGTTTGTCAACCATTGTAAAAAACAGTTGACCCCAAAGCCTACAGTTTCCTCGGTCCCGAAGAAAAGCATATTTCTTAAAGTACCATACAGAGGGGAAACAAGTAGTATGATATTGAAGCAGAGATTAAAATCTGTTATCAGTAAAACATACTATGCAGCTCAGCTTATCATTGTTGAGACGACAAAACACCTGCTTCACCACAAACCTCAACCTCGCACAAATGATTACATCACATCCTACTGCGTTTACCAATTTACATGTATGTGTGGGCACACATACATAGGGAGGAGTAATCGTTCAATGCAGACTAGGGTGGGTGAACACATCCCCAAATGGCTAGAAAAACAGTTTAACACACAAACTTTGATAAGTGCAGGTGACAGACATCCATCGTCATCTATAGCAAAACATATTATTGAAATGAATCACAGGGTTAATACGAAAACAGCGTTTAAGATAATATACAGGAATAATCAGGGGCGCATACTGAAGTTTGCCGAAGCGTTAGCCATCCGTAACTTAATCCCCCGCTGTGTGTACAAAAACAATTTGTTGTTTCACTTAATTTACCTTGGTAATCCTTATCTGATTATATTACCAAGACTAGTGTCACAACCTTTTCATATATAAATTGACTTGACAAGTAAATGTGTGATCAGATTATTCGAAATGTATTGCGCAAATACATCATATTTTTCAGATAATCTTCGTCTTCTAATAGCGTTATCGAAATTGTTGAATACTTTAAGTTATATCTACTGTAAACATGGATAATAGATAATAAATATAAGTTGTCAGAAAGAAAGAAAGTTGAATTGGTCTTTATCATATGATTAATTATAAAGTTTTTAGTTAACCAAACAGCACTCTTATACAAACTAAAAATTAAGCATATTAATCAGTGTTATTACATGGAATGCTTCTAATTAATTATCATTTCATTTCTGTTAGATTCATCAACATTATTATGTTTGAAAATCGTAAAAAAAAACAAAAATCTCCCAGAACCAAAAATGTCGATACTTTCTACATCAATTAGTTTTAAGCTTAAAGGATTAATTTAACGTAATAGAATTTAATTAGTTGAAGGAATAATTAGTTTTCAAAGCAATAAGAGTGAAGAATGTTTTAAAAAGGTAGTCTGAGATGATTCAAATCAAAACTTAAATGTTAATAAAACATTCTGTTAGACATCAACTTACTGGATTCTAGAGTAAAAGTGAATTATAAATGAATTTTATTTGAAACAAATCATATAAACTAAAAAGGTAATCTATAAAATGATACTTCTAAATATCAGTAAATGATGTTTAATTAATCGAGAGGAAAATGGTCGTAGAGATAATTCTAAATTATAGACAAATTCATATTCACATCCAAACTCTTAAAGCTGAGATATGCCAAACTCCCTATATCTTTCTGTATGGCGTGGATTACCCAAAGTAGATTGGTATTATTAAACAACTGATTAAGTATAGTTGACTGTAGTTCTAATTTATCATACTAGCATAATGTTTTGTAAGTAAGAGAGAAAGCACTAAAACACTAAAGGAAACAGTCAAAAATATAAAAATAAACCCATTGAAATGGAATTTGCACGCTTATAAATAATATCAGACCACTGAATGACAAATGTATAAAAAACGGTAATTATTTGAAGTTATCAATCATCAAGTAGTTTAAGATTACCAATGACATTAGTAACATAACTATTATTATTGGGTTCGTATTGGAACATAGGGCTTCAGTACCACGTCTCCATTTCACTCTCTTCTCTCCAATCTTTTCAACCTACCTCCACCACTGCCCACAAGCTTTCATTTCATCCTCACACAATCTCCTCCATGTCACCGTCATCCTCACCTGTAGTTGAAACGATGCTGCCTAGATAGCTAGCTGAAAGAGAATACTTTCTTTAGGTTTCTACCGTCTTTTCTACGTTCATCTCGAGTCCCGTCCTGCCTATTCTACTAACTAGTTGGTTTTTCCCTGTAGATCTCCGAGTTTGTGCGACAAGACATTAGAATTTAATCATCATTGGCGGCGAAATTCAAATCTACTTCGAGGGTCTTTTCATCGGTCCAGCTAGTGTATGCTTATCTTCTTGCTCCTCACAGTTGTCTGTTGCATGATCCAGTCCGGCAGACCACACTCAGGAAGATCATCGGTGATAGTAGGTAACCTTGTTTTGTCTTACTCCTGTCTTCACTTCAAAGGCGTCACTGAGCTTTCCACTCTGAATCACTTGGCATGTAGCGTCATATAGCTGTTGAATGAGGTTGATAAAGGTTTGTGGCACTAAAACCATAGTGTTGAAGTAGCTACCTGGCAAGTTACTTCTTGGTCGATGCTGTAGAAGGCCTTTTCAAAGTCGATAAAGCTGAGGTACAGAGTTGATCGCCATTCTACGCTCTGTCCTATGATGATGCTTAGTGTAGCGTTGCAATTTGATTCCCACATGATTTGTTCTTCCTGAAGCCAGCCAGCCTGTTCTGGTCGTAATTTTGAATCCAGCGCATTGTTTAGTCACTCCAGGATGATGTGGCTTAATATTTTGTTTGGGGTGGACAGCAGCATGATTCTTCGCCAGTTCTTGCAAAGACTTAGGTCTCCCTTCTTTGGGAGTTTGACAAGGTAGCCCTTCTTTCAATCGATCAGCAGTTACCTTTCCTTCCTTCCAAACCTTCTGCAGTAGTGGTGTGAGCATGTCCACTGTTGTCTCTGCGTCTGTTTACAGTGCTTCTGGAGGAATTCCATCTGGTCCTCCTGCTTTCCCGGATTTCAGCAGTTTTATGGCACTCAGGACTTCTCTTTTGCTTTTGTCGGAGGGCTTGTGTTCACTGGTAATTCTGCGGTTGCTGGTGCTATTTCTGGACGGGTTGCAGGTGGTGGTGGTTGATTCAAGAGTTTTTTGGAATTGTCAGCCCATCATTTCCTTTGTTCCTCCTTTTTGGTAACTAGGTTGCCTTCACTATCTCTCATTGGTTTCATCTGAGTTGATCTCTTCACTCCCAGACAGTAACCTGGTTGTTTGACATAGTATTGTCAGGTCTCTGTCTCTTCTACCTGCATCCCGTTCCGCTTCACTTGCAAGTGTGTCGTAGAAGTGTCTTTTGTCTTTCCGTGCACTCTTCACTTCTTTGTCCAGTGTTTCATACATTGTACTCAGTCCCTCTTTTCGCTGTTTGTCCCTGCACTGTACTGCTTCACCATCTTCCTCTCCCTCCTCTGTCAGCTTCCATGTGTCCATCGACATCTATTCCTTATCTTGTTTCTTCTTCCTTCCTAACACGATTATGCAGGTTTCCTTCCACACTTCTTTCAAAGAGCTCCAGTGCTCTTCCATGCAGGTTTCTTCAAGGATGTTGCTCGATATCTCTCATTTTTTCCTGATGTCTGACGTGAAGATGTCCTTTGTGGTTTTGGCCGTCAGTTTCTGTTCTGGGTGTTGAACTCAAGCTTGAACTGTGGTCCATCACCAACTTCCATGAAGGCTTTCAACTTGGTTTTGAAGATAGGTTGCTTGAACTAGATGGTGAGTGGTGTGAACCTACAACTGCTCCCCTTCTTCATCTTGTGTCATGTAGGTTGCGTCTCCACTTTCTTCACAGTGAAATGAAGTCGATCTGATTTTTAGTCTCCTGGTGTCTGGTGAAATCGATGTCGCTGTGTGAATATCCTTGTGTTTGTACACACTGCCTGACTCCAATCACCAAATCACTAAATGCGCAGAAGTCTGCAAACAGTTCTCCATTCTCATTCATCATTTCACTGAGTGCTTCTCGACCCATGATGAGTTCTCTTTCTGTGTTGTGTGCACCTAGTTTGGCATTTATGTCACTACACGCATCAGAATTTCGATGTCGCCAACTGGAGTCTTGTTCAGTACTGATTGCGGTTGTCTGTAGAATTCCTCCTTCTTCTCTTCTCTTGATCTGCATTATTTGTAGGTACATAGCGTAGCAATGTATGATTGTGACCTTCCTTCCTTTTGGGTTGAATCTTGCTGTCATGATCCTGATCGTTGGGAAGATTGGTTCCCATTGCCTGAGAGCCTTAGATGCTCTTGTGGACATCATGATAGCCCCTCCAAAACTCAGCGTGCTGTGCTCATGGTTGTCATCTGGGTGACAATATCCGAGTAGATTATTGACTCTCCAGTTAAGAGTTTGGACAGTCCACTTTCATTCCATCTGCGGATTCCTCGCAGATTCCTAGCACTTCTATGCCATACCTTCTCATCTGTTTGCAATATGAAAAGCCTTGCTAGGTTCATACATAGTGTGGGCACTCTATGTCCCTATTCTTACTTTCGCTTTCATTGAGAGAAGATACATCAGTCAACTGGCTTCCCGAAGACTTCCACCAACCGGCGACATTTTGTCTCCTCGATTCCAGCGAGGAATAGTATTATTTTTATTTTGTATATTTTTTTGTGCTTTGAAGTTTCTTTAGTGGTTGGATTGGTTTTACGAATTAGGATAGCTAACCCTAAGGCCAACCTTCCCTCTTTATCCGGGTTTAGGACCGGCTAGTAGCTAGTGAACTAGTTAACTATAGTCATCACGAATGTAGCTTAGCGTACAAAGCGTATCTACGCAGAGAATATCTACTTAAATTTGTAAAGAGCTGAGTGAAAACCAGAAATAAAGCACTAGGAACTCAACTGATTGTCTACGTCTATTTTATTGATAATGTAGTGGGCTGTGAACTAAGCTGACTCCAAAGGTTAGTGATATTGCCCAGCTGTAAATTACCAGTTGTAGTAACTCAAAACATAGGTAACCAAGGTGATCATGGTAAACAAAGTACTGGCAAGAAAAGTGAACATTCTTACAGTAGCCCGACTATACATCACTGGTACACTGGTGTTACAATAAATGACATGAAGTAGATGAGTGCTTTAAGATAAACCTCTTTGATCACCATTTTCAAGTTGACTAATTAGTAAAAGCAAGTCAGTGAAAACTTTTAACCAAATAACGAAAATGACTTATTTTTCAGTATGATAGCTCACTAGCCAATGCCAAGCGGAGAAAGCGCATCAAATAGGTCAAGAAAATGGAAAGGAAACGGGGCATATAAACAAAGAAAGCAGGAAGTAATAATGGTGAACAGAATAAGTTTGTGTTTTTTTTGTTTGATCATCAGTGGTACTATGAATGTCACCAGAAGTTAAACCTGTTTCCGGAACTCAAAAAAGTTCTATGACTAACAATATCTGAAAATATGTTTCATCACAGAAGGATGAATTTTATTGGGTTTCGATCCCATCAAATATATAGCACATACAGCTGACAAGAAACGTTAATTTGCTGCTCAAAAAACGCGTTGCAGCTAGTATTCTTGTGCTACAACAAGTAATCAAGTTTTTAAAATGCTGTAATTTTAAAAAGTCCTTTCGATTAGTGACCATATTGAAGGGTATTCAGAAAAATACGTAATCATAACGCAAAAGAACCACAATCTTCTGCAGAATAAAGCTTTTTGAATATGTCACTAAGTGTTTGCAAGTGATGATATGCATCTATATACAATAAACTGATCAATGACACAGAAGTAACAACAATTAAGTTCAAATGGGTTAAAATCTCATTGTTCACATTCAAAAGGATAAGTATGCAAATACACTGACTATATGTACCTTGTTGAATGGAAAAGGCAACTAAATCGGATTATAATCTTAAACAACGAGTCACTTTTTTCAGTTATAAATACGTCTTGAAGCTTCGCTTATTATGTAGTTACTACATTTAAGAAGAAAGGAATCAATCAACAATTACGACTATACAGCACTTTTCTGTTGGGTCTGTTGCTCAAATTATGTTGCATAATCTAGCTATATCACAGGTAAATTCCGACTGAGTGGTAGGCAAAAAAGCCTTCCTAGGTCGAATAAAAAACACTAACCGCATTAAGAAATAAGGCATTTCATGTACGACGAATAAATACTGCCCTCATTTGAACCACATAATTTACCCTCTTAAGATACAACGAGACTCCCAATTCGGATTCATTACTTTTTCACCCGGATAACCCACAAAGTACCGACCCAAGTACACTACCCCGGATATACCACATTCAGATTACAGAAAGCGACTTAGACAAAGAGGATACATAACCTGGAACAGAAGTGCAGTAGATCAAATAGTCACTTCATAATAGGGCAAGCAGAGGTATTTTGCAGAAAAATGATACAGAAGTAGACAGAAATGTATGAAAATATACAGGATTAGTAAATGAGAGTTGATGACTTTTGAAATATCCATGACGAAGAAGATTTTACACACAAAGCATAGAAGAGTTTCCAGCAAATAGTTCTCATTATTACAAACACACCGGCTGAACCTGAAACGCTCCACGCAATTCAGATTAACAACTAGAAACCTTAGAGGTTGGCGCTGCATTGACTAGGATAAGTATTAGCGGGATTCAGAAATTCAATCTAATACCTAAGGTGGAAATATGAAATTCATCAAACCGAAAATCTTAGGGCAAATAAGTTCTTACAACCGAGACAAAGTATGGATACAACTTTGGGCGATATTAAAAATATTTTGGTAATGTCTACAAAGAAGGAACTCACCTTCATATACTTTTCACTCGCTTCTTTAATGTCTTCTACACTTATATCAGACCTTGCAAACCCAACAAAGTATGTTCGGGGAGGCAATAAACCATCTCGAAACAACCACCTGGGTTTCAAAACGTCTAATTGCAAATTTACCATAAAGTTGGATAGGTTTTCTTCTTCGCCAGGTCACCCTAAATGTATTTTACAAATAAACATATCAACACTTCTTACAGAAGCCCCGATAATAACCAATACGTGAACATGGTCTTTGTCTTCTTGTAAAGATAATTTCACGATACTTAAAAACTCTTCACATTCACTTTCATCTGACATTTCTCAACAGGAGGATCTGAAATATTAACAAAAATGTCTTGCAAAACGATAGTCGGAGTCTATTGTCTATAAACATCCTTCTGTAGACCGGAACATATAGTATAATGAACAAACTCTGTGACCTAAGAAGTGTTTGGACAAAGTTACGTTAAGAGTCCAGTACGGACAAAAGAAAACGATTTTTGAATAAATACGGTACATACCAAAATGTTTCAACTAAGTGAAATAGGACGCAACATGATTATCCGGAAAACAAAAGGTTAGACAAAATACCAAACGAAAGAGAAAGCAAAGGTCTTCCAGAATGCCACTGCCCTCGGATTACCAAGCACATAAGCTAGTGGTGAAAGGAGTTTTCTTTTAATGAGCATCCAACTGTAAGTAAATTACTATATTTCTTAAGGGGTGCGGAAGTAACTTAATATGTTCCTGCATATTTCGACAGACACTGAAAAGATATCCTGAGCATGAAAAGAAATGAAAGTTGGGTGTTAAGCAAAAGGAAATTTCAGAACAATATTTCGCATGGTGAGCGCAGTTAAGTAACCAGAAGTAAATGCGTTTCGCAAGCACATGCGTCTGTTAGATACTTGCGAAACATACACAGGCTACATTAGGTCTATACCAAGTACGGGAGACAATGGTTTAGTACAAGTTTCATAATATTGTGCTAAACCTAATAATTGGGAATTATATATACATATGTATGTATAGAAATTAAGTGGAGCAAAATTCACATTGGAATCAATGCACAGCGAACCCAAAAGCAAAAGCAATAACGCAAAGGTATATTGTAGAATAGATAAAACAACATCACCAATGGACGAGGAGCGACGTAAAGCAATAAGAACAAGTCAGCAAACACCTACTTGAGTATAAACAACGCAGTTTAAAACACGCACTAGCTCTGTAGGTTACATCCACTGGCACTTCTTTTTATATAATTAAACACAAACCAAAAGAATTTTGGAAATATTCGCTAGTTACAAAATTATTTATCATACGCTAAAAAGTAGAGTTTTAAAATTAGACCGTTAAGTAATTTTATTCAGACACGCCGCTTGTCTATGTCATATTAGGGGGAACATTAAAGACCCAGTGTCCAGTAAGTTACAACCCTAATAAAAAGGAACTGAGTTTTTCTCACTTATCTCGAATTCTCTGGAAACTGTTACGGGCCATTGATGAGTTCTGACCCAATAGATTTACACTTGCTTTCTCTATAAATAAATAAATTAATGTTTTGTCCTCACATCATTACTAGCTTAACGTGAAAAAAGCCAAATTACAGTCATCATCACATTGATATATCTCGAAATATCTGCAAGATTTTATGGGTCCTGAATGGTACAGACAGGATGTCATAAAACTATTAGAGACAGCAGAAGATTCTGCCAGTTATGAAACGAACAAGAAAATATCACTTTTCCACGTACGCAGCGTGTTGAAATATAGATAACAATAATTATTATCCTCATATAGTGGATTTAATATGAGGGAACCGGTTCACAGGCACCGTCAGATTGATAACTCATGAAAGTAGAAAATGGTATTTGGCACTAAACAATTAACAGATCAAGTAATTGGTGTGCATAACCTGATTGGAACTTGCTGAAATTCACAAGACGGGCATAGATTTTCACCTCCTACTATACGGATGGATTTCGCTATTAGGAACGAAAGCGCTCAGCGTCCGAAGTTTGCGTTATAACCAGCGGACGTTGTTGGTCCATTCGCATAATTTGCTACTTCAAAATATAACCGTCTATTCCGTAGAAAGTTCCCCAGTTTTTAGCTTTGCTAACCATCAGGGACACATTCATACAAATATCCACATCCGACTCCAAAGGAAACGACTAGTGGCTGAGCATGGGTTAGTTATGTGGGGCAACGAGTAATTTGATGATGATGCTATGATGCTATGATGCTGGCGGGCTCCTCACACGTACTGTCGCTAGATAAGTGGTTGGACCGGCTACAGAAAAAGCAAGAAGGAAAAGGCAAACACAGAAAACAAGTCAGCCAGAATGGGAAGACGAAAAGAAGCCAAAAACATTTTGGGTAAATTCAATATAATGGTTTAAAAATCCCGACTGGGTCAAATTGCGAAACACGGTAGAAAGATTTGTGGTATGTAGAACTCTAAGGAACAGGGCGGAATGGCAGACAGTCAGAATAGGAGTATAGTTGGTAGTACTACGAAGCTCAAAGTAATGCTGGTTATAGACCAATATCCATAGGCCGACAAAAGCACCGGAGTGATACGACAGCTGTCGGCAGCTCCGGCCCAGTCCGTATCTCGACGGGATGAATACAGGCCATGTATCACCGAGTAGCTGTTCAGAGTTTTGTCGAAGCGGCCACCAGATGAAACAGTGCTTATCCCGACGAGTAATGCGTTTCATCGACCGCAGACCCGAAGGGACAAATGTGAATACATACAGGCTTCCTCCATTCAACTAGCAATTCTCTCTTAATTTTCATGGTGATTGCCGTAGTGACCTTCAGATGATAGTCATCCGTTCATGTGGCTTGGATGACTTGATAACTTGAATTGGTGTCTAGGGTGTCAGCTAGCATTATACCGAGATGGAATACGATACTATATGCCAGTCAGAAAGTCCTGAAAACTACACTCCAGCCTTTAACTAGATTAGATGACAGTCCGCTAGTTTTCGGCTACTGAAAAAGGAATTATGAGGTAGCTCTGTAGTGCGTTCGACTCTCCTTCAGATTTCCCGGCCCTCCACAACCCAGAGTCATCTGCTTAGAATCGTGTGGCAGAACTGAGACTCGATGGAAGGTTATTCATGAAAAATATAAGCAGCTCCAGACCAATAATTACTTTTTGCAGTACGCCGGACAGTGAATCTCTGCGGGTTTGGCGAATCTTGTTTACTTTTGTGCAGAACTCCCAGCCGAATGAATAGTACCCCAGCCAAGGTAGCACATAGTCGTTAATGCCCAACCTTACTAATTTGTGCATGAAAATGAGGCGTGAGATTGCGTCGAATGTCTCTCAGTGTCTTGAGAAATGATATGAAATGTTACTCGGGGGTCCCAGAAGGCCCTTCAGTCGTCACGGGCTGCCAGAAGTTTGCCGGTGTAAGACCTACTCATTCGGAAGCTATGTCCAGCATTGCTGAGTGTTCTTTTTGTCCAATTACTTCCCATTGTGGTCTCATGCGAGGTTTTTCTTCTTTGGCAACACTGTTAGAAGCGCCACAGGTCGATAAAACCCTGGGTTCCGCCTGTCTGTTCCTTTGAAGATGAACACCTACGCCGATTAGTTCTCGCTCTTTGTGTAGACATTTCCAAGGCATTTTACGGAGTTGATAGTCTACTGCTGGGGGACAGGTTGCAGTCTCTAGGGCCTGACTATCCATCATTAGGATGAACTAAATATTTCCTGAGCAACTGCAATCAGGTTTTAAAGACGGAGTCACACGCATCAAAACCTATGCCAGTTGCTTCTGTCGTTTTTCGAGGCAGTGTATGAGGTCTTCCGTCTACTCTATACGCAAATGACGTTTCCAGCTGCTTTACGTGGAATTTCATTTTTGTTTGTTGATCTAACTGGAATTCAAGTATCAGAACAAAGTGAACTTGACATAACGTCCACATCATCCTCTTCTAAAAACAGTGGTTCATTACAAGCAAATGTGGATGGATATGGTTCTGTGCCCTCTCGATAAAAGCCCATTTGTGCCTTCAGTTCATAAGAGTACTTGTTCTCAGAAGCGTTTGTATCCTTGGGTTAGGGCATTCGGGCGGCCGTACATTTAATGAACGTGTTGCATCGCAGACTCTCGAACCCAAAATCCTGTTTAGACACATAACCTATAACTTCTAGTTCACAGACCACTTTACCTCTGTGTAAAGCTTGCATGCGTCGTGTGATAGAACACCGCCCGCTAACTTTGAGCGGTATAGTCGTTGACAATAAGCCGAAAATGCAGGGAGGCCAAAGATATTTTAAATCTAGATTGCTAGGATATAAGTACTCACAGAGCTACAAGTTCGGACGCAATAGTTCAAATCTGGGACCACAATGGATGGGACGACTAGGAATTAAGCTCGCACTTTTTTTCAATGTGCAGCAAAACTAGCCCTTACAACTACTGGTGATTTCCAGTTCGGAAGTGACAGTTACTGTGATCTATGCGACCACATTTTTGGCGTCAGACTGAAACCTTTTATGTCCTCCTTTCATAAGAAGTTCTTTGCCGTAATTTTTTTTGACTTTGGAACAGAGCCGCTGCTGGAGCCAAGGCTTCCTAATCAATCCTGTAATTTAGCCGGCTAATAATGTTACATTTCGAATGATGAATTTTACGAACACATACCATTCTTATAAACAATATCCTGATATTTTTTCAGTTGAGCTGAGAAATTTCAGGAAGAACAAATCCCCGTGCCATATATAGTCCTCCGGAGTGTACACTTATTTGGATACTGCTCGTCAAAAATATTGGGTAAAAACCATTTTGGTATGCAGTAGTGGTGAAGATTAATACGGTATAATTGCTCAGGATGAGCGGTGTCCTGCAATGACCAGCCACATAATCGGCAAACGTACATTGCACATCGAATGTTGCGCATAAACAAAGCTGAAAATCTGTGGGTATTCAATAAATTTGCGCTGTATACAGATATCACGTGAGACCAGGGTTAGGTACCAAGATGGACGGGGGGATTTGGGACCAGTATTACGTGATGTCATGCAGGGCATAGCGATTGTTTAGGTCCTTGATGTAGACAGATTCAATTGAATAAATTAAGCTGAGGATGCAACTCTATCCAGGTGGTGTCCCTATATTACGAGGGAGACTATATAAAGTTCTGTCATTAGACCATTTCCTAAGGCCTCAGGATTGGCACTTCATATGAGGTCACCTTCGGTCGGCTTCTTTACTGTGTGATTAATAATAATAATATTTATTCTTGAATATGCAGGCACATACCATTTTTACAGGTATGAATAAGTTTTTATATGAATGACATATCTTCATGGAGGGTAGTCTCAATCCCCATCTACTGTCGCTGGGAGATATAAGTGCTGCGTGTTCATCTGATGAAACATACCAGCTGAATAAGTGTGCGGAAAATTTACAGGTTGGACAAGAGGAAATGTTGTCTACACACTAACAAAACACCAGGTTTGTATCTCGACACTACATGTATTACATGGGGAAAAATAAAGCATCGGCTAATACTTACATTGGAACGGTCCGTACCGTTTGCTTGAGATAATGATGAAAAGTTTATGAGGGAGTGCAAGTACAAATTGTTTACTCGTTATACTTCACTGATGATTCCAGAACTGTATAATTCATGCACGTTAATACCGTTCCGCATAAGAGATAAATGGGCAATATTCTAATAGTGGGCGTACGCAAGTTTTATAGAGCAGTAACTTGACTCCTTTTAGGTAAAAGTTACGAACTATGCAACCCATTAGGGTTCTAGACTTACGGGTCTGTGATGCTACCTGTTCAGAAAATGTGAGGCCCCCTGAATATCTTAGTCCAAGGTCGCATGCACTTTTAAGAACAGGTAGTTTCGTAGACTGAAGATGAAGCTGGGTGTCCACCAATTGAGCACTGAGGCATATGCAGCCACACTTGCTTATATTGAACTGCAGTCTACAAATAACAGACCATGCGGATATTGTATCAAGCTCCCTTTGTATTAGTGCTTGGAAGCGGGATAAATTATCATGGGTGAATATGTGTGCAGCTTCCAGGTCATCGGCAAACAAGAATGGTTTACCGTGTGTAAAGCAGCTGCAGATGTCATTGAAGTATAAAGTAAAGAGAAGTGGGCCAATACATCAGATGTGACTGGCCTAGGTTTTGAAGAGGGTGAATCCGCCCTCACCACTTGAGTACGATTTCCGAAGAAAGACTTAGTCCGCCCCGATAGTGGACAGCCAATTTCCATAGACACCAAGTGATCAACTGTGTCAAATGCCTTTGAAATGTCTAGATAGGGTGCAAGGACTAATTGGTGTCGGTCGTGCATAGCGGTTACGAAGTTAAAGGAGTCAAGGTGGCAAGTTATACAGGACCTTGATCTTGGGAAACCGTGTTGGCTTGATGCAATTATGTTGTCAGGAGTCGAAGAACCTGCATATCCGGACACAAACAGCATTTATTACCAGCATTTTTAGATGCAGTTCCGATCGCAGTCGTGAATTTTGGCGATCTTAGGGTCTTGGATGCATCGCCTCCTGGTTTTTTCTTTGGTATCCCTAGATGGAAAAAAACGATGTTTCGCACATGGTGAGTAGAAGTTTGATGTTTGTTTGGCTGCTGTGTGTGCGTTGAAATGATCCAGGGTACAAAATATGCGTGTCAGGTGGGAAAGAGGAACAAAGGAGCTTGCGGGGTGAAGCAAGTTATCTTAGAATTTAAGTAAACAACATTGAAGACTGAAGTGTGCAAAAAGGACACGCGGAATAGGAAGCTGCATACATCAACGTGTCATCTGTGGAATACCTTTCGAGTTTTATACTGTACATCTCTCGCGTCCGAGTTTAAGGCATATTGCGAATGCCTAAATATGGTGACTCTGTTTTGCATTTGAGAACCAGTTAGCGACTTGATGCACACATGTATGATTGGGATAAAACGGGGATGACGGTTACTGTGATCCCAAGGGAAGAGAGGCTGAAGAGCGGATAGTGGGCCTAATGACCTCATTCAAGGATGGTTGCCATAAATCCTCACCATCAGATCTGCCACCTCTTGACGTTGTTAAGCATTTTTGCATTATCTTGGTATTTCGCTACTCTACCCGTGCCATGCACTGTTATCGCTTTTTACCCCCTTAGCCCCTTCTCTCGTTGCTAACCATAATGGTAAGAATGACACGGTGGAGATTAGAGATTGTGGTGCTGGTCGACAGTTACCCGGGGTCATTCGTAATCTTTGTTGCGCTATGTCGACGCACACCTAGAGCCGTCATCCACTCTTGGTTACCTCACAGATAAGGGCGGTTTCCATAGGCATCCATCATCAGGTCTGCAATTTCTTTATGTTGTCAGGCTGTTTTTGTGTTTTGAATTATCCTTCGACCAGTCACCGATACTCTTGTACCACGCACTATCATAAAATTTCCTTTTGCTAACCGTGATGCCAATTGCAGAACGCCTATGATCACTGCAAGTTGGCTTCAGTGTTTTGGAGTGGAGGTGGGCGGCTACTTACTAGACAAGATGCGCCCAGGTGACATCACAGTTAGAGAAATATGAGCTCCAGTTAAAGCAGAAAAAAAGTGTATACACGGGGTGAGGAGTAAAAGACTTATTTTCATGGCTCAGAATCGAAGAAGTGTTAAATCGAGGGGTCAGTTAGGTTTTGAAGAAAGGGAGGTTAAGTCGAGGTGGCTACACAGTTCAGTGCTGCAAACTCTACTGAGCTCCGCATGGAGCTAGGCGTCTATTTTAGGCTGGTTGTTTTAGATTTTGAATTATGTTAGGCGGCCACTTTTTGGCTCGGTGTACCCACGTCCTTGCTGTGCGAGGTAAATCCTTGCCATCTGTCAGCTTCTCCAGATTACTGAATGCGTCATCGGTCTTCTCCATCACTGTATACATACTAGGCTGTCCAAGCGTCTAATTAAGACATCGAAATCTGTCATATGCTTTCACCTGTAACACCGAGTAAATAGTCTCGTGTGTTCGTACTTCTCACTCAATGTCACACATTTATTTTTCTCACCCTGACGAACATAGGTGCAGGTCCTAAACTACGTAAAAAAGTGAAAGGTAAATTCTCAAATGTTTAGTGAACAAAGCGTGTACAGACGGCAATATCGAAAAAGAACTCCCTGTCATAATTGCTTCTACTTTTCTCCGGCTGTTGCCTTGACTCTCCTTCTCGTCGTCGAGAAAGGCTTCGGCTCCAAATGTTGCCTTGGCCGTAGATGAAAGTGACTTTCTAAGGGACAAACCCCAGCTGAAACTGCTTGCCATTGGTCAAACTTTCCCCACATTCGCAACAACTAGCCACGGCGAGCAGAAAAAATAATGTTCTTCAGAATAAAACTTTGTAATCATCGAGAACTGGGCTTTATTCTGAAAGCTAGCGGGGAAGTGTCATACTAAGCAGCCGCAAGGGACCAAGAGTCACTGGAAGAATGTTATAACTTCACAAAAAGGAGAAAAACGGCCAACTTTCTTCGTTCTGATTGGTCAGCGTGATGTTACCCTCAAAAATGGGAAGGCGCTAATCTCTGGTCATTTTAACCTCTAGGCTTTGTTCTTTCATCGTGTAGATGCATCTGTATAACATTCGGCATTTGAAAGGCAGCATAAAGATGAACTTTGGATTGGATGTTGTATAAGTGAGTCCGGTAGCGGAGTTCACTTGGCTTGTGAGGGGCCAAAGTTAACGAACATGTCGGGGGTGCGAAGTGTGGATCTAAGGTTTCCAAGAGGATAATTTTTTATTTATTCAAATCATCATTAAATGCTAAAAGGTTAACAGTTTGTGCAAGATTCATGATCCCCGCACAAACAGGGGTGAAAATGATAACTTATTCCCAGAATACAAGTCTCAATATACTGTTTTTTGTTGCCATGTCGGTTGATAAAAGAAGTCTCAAAGTACCCAGCAGCGAAGATTCCAGTAAGTGCGGCAATAATTAGCACTACTTATGCATTTCTTGGTGGCCTCTTCACCTTCCAAATTAAACTGAATTTCAGGGGCTACGAAGTTATAGTGCCTGTCAACACTATGCACAGCCATGGGTTGTCGTCACAGCTGCTTTCTGTGCATTCAGGGATTCAAAGACTCATTGGTGGGCATTAAAGAACGATTATACCCCTAACTAAACGGGATGTCCCACCAACTGAAATTACTGGACGATAGTGTAAACTTATGTGCCGGGAAATGGTATACGCTCATGACCATGACAAGCATGAGTACTGGATGCAATAGTTTCTTATAATTATAATGATAAAAAATTTTTATCCTCACGTTAGCAATTTAACATGAGAGAAGCCAGTTTACAGGCATCATAGGATTGATATATGTCGAAAAACTACAAGATTTCACTGGTCCTGAATAGTACGGAGGGGAGGTCGTTTAACTCCATCAAAAACATCGGATCGCGGTTAAGGGGCAAAGAAGATGCCACTTTCAGCATATGCAGTGCGTCAAAGTGAAGATAATAAAAATTCCCATATAACGGATTTAACATAACAGATACCAGCTCACAATCACCGTCAAAATGGTGATTTTGAAAGTTTACAGAATGGTGCCAGGGACTATATAACTCGCAAAGCAAGTTATTGATGTGCGTAAACTTATTAAAACTTGCTGCGAATCGAGAGACGGGCATGGATTCCCACTTGTCATTACACAGATAGGTTCCATTATCAACGACAAAAGCGCAATATTCGGAGTTTGCGCTGTAACCAGACGACGTTGTTAGTCCATTTGCATAGTTTCTTATTTAGTAATATAGACATCTATTTACTAGAAAGTTCTTCAGTTTTAGCTCTGCTAACCACAAAGGGCCTATTTATACGATCTGGAGTATCAGTAAGTACCCACAGTTATATAACCAAGGTGGGTCTGAATCCATTCATTTCCAGTTCACCATGTGGTTTAAGGGTAGCATACACTAATTTCAGTGGGAGTACTTCTGGTAGTAGATGAAGGTAGATGTTGAGACGGTCAACAGTCCAAACGGCAGCAGTTATGTGTGGACTTCAGGCAACGTTCATATTAGCGTAAGCAGCATCATTCGAGAAGTGTATTTGATGCGTGGTAACTTCTACTTAAGAAGATCATTTTATACGGAGTACTATAGAACATGTAGTGTGGATTTACTGTAGGTAAGTCGTATTCCCAGCCAATAGGTATATTAGTCTTTCTTTTGATCATTTGTTCAAAATATCTATGCCACTATGGCTGTTGGGAAACTCTAGATGGTTGGTCACAAAAAGAATCCTGACCAGCTGATGAGTTGATTGTGAAGATGTTCCAGAAACTTCGAAAGACCGGGAGCAGTCCAATAATTCATGGAGTTAAACAGCAGGTACTGTTTTCACTTAGTTGATATGTCCAGACTGAAATTCGGCATCGAATGTCGTCATCGAGTTTTTACTGTAAAATAAAAAAGAAAGAAGGAGCAAGAGCAAATTTGGGGAAGGGAATTACCAAGCGGACCAGCGTGGGAAAAGGAGAAGTTCCCATACTTTTAGACCTATCCGAACTTTGTGTGCATTTTCATGTATGTATGTATGATTAACCACATAGTTTTTCTATTACAAGATCCTAAAAACTTTTCCGTCTGGGGTGTATCGAAGTAGCTTTGAGAGGGAACCAGTCTACACTAAGTTCATCATAGTGAGGAGGGGAACCAGTACTCGCACCCCTGTAAGCAATCGTGAACCCATGAGTGCAGGAGGAACTTGAAGGCCATAATAGCTGTTTCATGCATTTGGAAGTCCAAGTATATCCTCATTAGCCCAGGACGCATATAAGGTGGCTAATTGAGCGATATGCTTATCGTTTATTAGTAGCCTATTGAGTGAGGAGCGGAAAAGTGTCAACGAGCTTGCCGTGCGAGTTTCTTCTGGAAGCCTATTCCAAATGGTTGCGAACACAATGGGGGAGAAATTATCTCGCAACCTCATCGTATAACACTCAGTTTCAACCAATACTTTGTGGCTGCGCATATCGTATGTGGACATTACGATCAGCTTGATTTGCAGACCATGGGAGTGCAAGTGCTGATGAAGTAACTAATGATAAAATATGACGTTCGGTTTAAGTCTCTTCTAGAGTAGTTATAACCCCAGAATGTCACATCTAGACGTGTAGTCTAGATTAGAGTCGGCTCCTAATGTTCTGAGGGTGAAGTAACGTTGCACCCCTTCAACTTTCAGTTTATCGCTTCCACGAAGGCCACTGAGAATGAACGAGCAATATTCTAAAAGTGGGCGAATGCACACTATCGAATAGAACCCGTGATCCACTGCTAGAGAAGTTACGAATGATACATCCCAAGAGTTTGGGTTAGTTGGATCTGATATATGCTGTTTGTTCTCAGAATGTCAAGCCTCTGGAATAAGTGATGCCAAGGTCTAGCATAGAAGAGCTTCTAGGTAGCTGTTTTCCACATACCTCGAGGGTCAGGTGATGGTTGTCATCGCCTACAGTAAGCCAACCGCATTCGTCATTATTGAATTCAAGGTGCAACTCAGCACACTATGATGCAGGTTTACTTAGTTCCTGTCGGGCAGTATCCAGAGTATTACGTAGTTCATGGGAGTGACAAGCGTACACAACCTTCAAGTCATCGGCGTACAGGAATGTTTTGCCTCCACTGAAGCAGTTATGCGCACTGTTGATATAAATTATGAACAAAAAGGGCCCAAGGCACTACCCTGTATACCGCCGCTAGTTATATGTTTACGTTCAGACTGCACGGAGTTTACTTTCACGATTTGAGCACGACCACTAAGAAATGACTTTATCCAACTAAATAAGGGGTCGCAAATACCGGTTGACTGTAGCTTATTAAAGAGTACGTTATGAGAGAGTGTTTTGAACCTAGAGGTATCATCCAGATGGAATGTCTTGCAGCATTAGCGTATGCTGACGCTAACCTTTGGGTGAGCCAGCAAACGTGGCCGGCATGCCTAATGGAGGATATCATCCCCGCGGTAACAAGAAACGGCGGAGCCGAGTGTTGCCATGCGCAGTTGAAGAAATACCTACACAAGTGGTTTCCATTAGAGTCAGGCGTCCGAGAAACTTGAGAATACTACGTAGAGCTGCATCACCGGAAGGCAAGTGAAGGAAGTCGTAATTTTTCACTGCTAAGTGCAATTCGATGTAAGTGCATTATTCTGGTGCTCACGACTACAAATGGTGTACTAAGTCCTTTAACGAAGCACCCAGCGTATTATATGCACGAAAGTATGCTGACAGGTGACGATGTGCAGATGGTGGAATATACAGAAGCCTGTGTAGTTTTTCAAGCAGTCTACAAACGCTACGTCGTCAGCAAATATGACTGCAAATGATCATGTTCATCAACGTAGTTAGCTCATGCCCTGTCTTCATTTGTTCACGAGCACAGATGTCTGTCCTGTGACTTCTGTGAACCTTCTGAGGTGTTAGACTACGTCTTTGCGGAGGATTTCTATCAGTCCCGAAGACAGTTGCGAGGCCACAACTACGTACCTACTAAGAACAACCAGGGGACTGGAGACATTAGAGGAATGCGAGTGCCTACTTCCGGAATCATACATGAGATACAAATTTCGGCTCAGGATGACGCGAAAAGGGAACCGCAGCAAGCCGCCTACTCTGGCTCCACACTGAATATCAGATGGCCGGGACAGTAAGAACAAGCAACAAGGAACCCACTCTGTCTGGTCTGCAACGAACCAACCAATAACCCACGGCGCAACAGATATGCAGAAGAAAGTAGAAATGGATTGCATTGAGCATAGACTGAGAAGCCCACTTAGGGACACCGCACGCCAGATCAGGCCCGGCAAGGCTGTCGAGTGGAAGCCAAAGGGGAAGTGACGAGTTGGGCGTCCGATGTGGGGGTGACAAGGAGGAGATGGTGTGAGGAAGAAATAAGAGCTTGTGTGCTGTGGTGGAGGCAGGTTGAAAAGAATGGAGAGAAGACAGTGAAATGGAGACGTGGTACTGAAGCCCTAGGTTCGACTGGGAACCCAAGGAACAAGCGGTAACAATAATGTCCACTGTATCGGGCATGGGTTAGGACTAGGCCCTAATAGCTGGTGACCTCAGCTCCCCAATTCTCAGACTAGTGCAGAGCAGCATGACTTCGGGCGGACGTTTGATCGCAGCATGCTGGATACTATCCAGACGGCTGGGGTGTACGAAAAGTTCGGTGACGATATACTCCGAGGGTCGGGTAGTGAACCATACAAAAGGGGATTATCTGCTGGCCAGTAACCATCTATTAGTTGAAACCCTCCAGATCCCAGCTCTTCTCGGACATGGTGACCACGTTACGGTAGTGTTTGGTTCAGTAATCAGAGAGCAACTATTGCTGGTGGATCTCAGCCTTGCCTTTGTTACAATAAGGCAAACTACAAGGAAATGAACCAGTGTCTGTCAACATGTTTATCGCCGGTAGATTGGCTCTGCTTGTTGGTCGACTAGGACTAGGAACTGGCAACAGATATTGTTAAGGTGCCGATTTCTAAAACGTCTCCTCATGGCTAAAACGAGGCACCGAGCATCTCTTGAGAGCCTAGGGGAAAGCAAGGCATAAGTGCAGGGTCTCCGGAGAACAATCAGACAGTGACGCATGTACAGCTTCAGGAAATTGGTGCAACATCAGGGTGCGGAGAGACAGGAGGTCGTTTCAGCCTAACCTCATCCAAAAGCTTGATGTGGAAGCTAGAAACCTATAGCGATTCATGGCGAAGGGAGTCTATAAGCCAAACAGCACGTGTCATCAAAGGTCCGAACGGGGAAAACCTGTCTGGACAGGAGATCCCCGAAGTATTAAGCACCACCTTTGGCACGTAACTCAATATCCCATCACCCAAGCACACATACCCACAACCTGAAAATTTCTGATGCAGCAAAGTCATGTGAACCACAGATAACTCGTTCCACTGTTCCTGATAAGCTCTCAAAGTTAGGTGTGGGAAAATCCCTAATGTGGGACGACACCTGGTAATCTGTGTCGAAAAAATGTGCCGGCACCCCAGTTGGCCCACTCTGTGGCCTGTCCCAACGCTCTTTCGACGAACAAGGGGAAACACAGGAGTACAACCGCACCATCCCGTATCCTGTCTCCAGAGGAGACAGGCAGAACTCTGGCCGCTACAGACCCACAGCACTTTTACCAGCAATATCAAACGTTGTGGAGGGCATGATAGACGATCACATCAAGGAATACCTAGACAGAGGGCAAACACTCAGTGATGCTCTACGTGGCTTCCGAAAGTGTAGGTCTCGCACCCCTATCCTTCTGACAGCCCACGGCCACTGGAAATTAGGCTGGGACCCCAAGATCCCGGTACACGAGAGTTTTCTATACTCTGCCAAAGCCTTTTATAGTCCCACAAGCCACCCCAATGCACGGAATAGCTGGGTGTTCACGCCAAGTTACTGTTTTGGCTGCGGAACTACTTGGATGGTAATTCAACAGGTCCTACTCAACTTGGAGAACATCATCTTCCGATGTGTAACATGGAGCGATCCTGGTTCCGTCGTTGCTCTTATCGCTCTTGAACGGCCTCGTGCTACATATCAGCTCTCCGATTTTCCTACAAGCTGACGACACCAAGTTGTGGACAGCAACGACGCACAAAGAGGTGAATGCTCTACAGAAGGACTTCGAAGCACTCGGGGAGTGGACGTTAAATAAAGAATTGACACTTCAACCGGATAAATGGCAAGTCATATTTTCTCTCGCCACCGTTCCGCAGAAAGTGCCTTACTGTCTCTATGATTTACATCCTTCTCATACTCTAGAGGGGGAGACCTAGGTCTTATGGTGACGGAGAAACTGGACACCAGTCCCAGTTATCTGGTAGGTGCCTCTGAAGCATACTCTGCATCACACTTTGTGTGTAGACAGCCAGGTACCCCCAAACAAGAGCTGTTTTTGAAATTCCACGAGGCCTACATACAACCTTACGCGAATGTGCATAAGGTTTCCTCTCCGCCACACCTGAAAAGAGGCTCTAACCCTCTTGAGAAAGTTCAGAGGCAAGACAAAAAGGGCGTTGCAGGGATGTGACAAAACCCATAAGACGATGGACTGGTGGACCTAGACCTGTATTCTCTTAGTTACAGAAGGTCAATGGGTGGTTTCACAACGGCTTCCAAAATGCTGAACGGCCCTAGTCACCCGAATGGAGGAATGCTACCAAGTGGCTACCATGGTGACCCTCAGAGAAGCCCAAAGAGAATTGCCTGAAAAAGGTCAAAAACCCGTATGCGTCCACACTCCTCCCCTCGAGTTTGTGGGCATTGGAATGCAGTAACAACAGAGGTAGTTTTCGCCCCATCTGTTGAAGGTGTCCAGGGGTGCTCAGAATGTTGTGAGCCGTCATCGAGTCTCCTCTTAGCCTTCTGTATTCGAGAGGATACAGAGCCAGTGCAACCAGTCGTTCTTTCTATGTTTAGACCTAAGTCCTCCAACAGTAGGTCCAGCGACTCGTCTACCATAGCCGTGGTATACTCAGCAGGTGGTTGAGTGTTGGTAAGTTTGTCTGGGACTGCAATGCTGTCGGGTTCTTCAACTACCAGCTTGGCAGGCACTTGTTCGGACTGATAGTAAGAGGGAGTTGGAGATGGTGAAAAGATAATCTGGGAAGACAAATATTGGATATTGAAATCATGATCAGGATTCATGTAGATGACAAGTGATTTAGTGTATTATCTTGACTTATTTGGTTGTTTTCTCCTGAACTCCTAATTAACGCACACACTACCTACTGGAAAACTTTTGTTTTATTTAGTAACTGTGAGGTCATCTGTTTGGTAATAGTTTGTTATATAATGAGCGGTAAACATAAATCATACAATCTAAATGGTTATTGAGCGTCTCCCGTATTTAAATTGTGAATACGAATTCAGCGGGAGAAGATATGAAGTTATCTTCTATTCGGAAAACGTTTCTCAATGGAAAATAGAACTTACCGACCTCATCACCAATGAAGAGTGGCATACTTCCTTATGTGAAGCATGTAACCATCCATAAAACTATTTCTAACAGTTATTTATACAGTTGTTGAGGAATTAACTAGAAAGACTGGGAATTTCAAGAGGTTCGAGGTTTTTTGCTCGATGATACAATCAGCTTTATCTAAGGTTTTTTTGATCCTATCATAACAAGTCTTTAGCGTTCTAGTTTCCTTACCCTAGATTTACTCAGTTATGAAGACCTGAGTGAAATAAGGAAGATGAAAATCATCAATGGCTACCATTCTTCTCGATCTCCCATCTCAGTGAATGTAAATAAGCGTTATTTGATCCTGTCTTATATAACTGAATTTGATAAAATTCACTACCCTATACCGTTGACGTTTGTTGGTTGTCCAACCTCGGAAATGTACAGAAGTACTATACACAAACTGAGGGTAAAACTACTTAATGGTCAAACGACTTTGGTAAGTCTTAATGCTTGTTCTGATATTTTTAGAATTCCTCCGAACAACAGTCAGTTGAATCAGAATCACTCAAAGCGCTTTCCAGGTAGGGATATTTGTACTTTTGATGGCAAATGTTTGACTCCTACTTGTTGTTGGAGCATAAGCAGCTGTTTTTGATTCTGAGAGGGGCATTTCACTTTAGGAAACAACTAAAGTTCTCGACGGACACTTCATCACAAGATTTACTTGAGAGATATTTTGCTTATGACGGAGCTAAGCTTTAGTCATAGAAATCTGGGTTCGCGCTGCACGACTGCAAATAATTCCATTCATCAACAAATTCCTCGTATCGTTCTGTGGTTTTGTATTCAGTTCTCAGTTATAAGGGTAGTAGGCCAGTTGGCCTGTGTTAATCCTTGCACAAGATATATCTGTGAAGATCTAGTTTCTCTTTGAACGCGTCGACAGGAGATGCTGATACTACTTGCTGAGGTAAGGAGTTCCAGTCGCTGACAGCACGATGGGCGAAACGCAGATTCACGCTAAGTTGATTCTATCACGGTTTTTGAATTTCCTTGTGATACCCTCGGAGATAGTCACTCCTAGCGGGGGAGAAAAGATAGGACATATCAGTATTGAAGTCATGATTAAGAATCGGAAATGCTAGTATGAGATCACCCTGCTTCCTACGGTAAGACAGAGGGAATAAGTTTAGCTGATCTAGTCGTTCCTCATAAGACAAATTCTAAAGGCCTGCCACAAGCTTAGTACCTACCCTCTGAACACGCTGGAGTGCGTCAGCATCCATTTTTAGATTCAGGCTGGCCGTCTGAATGCAGTATTCCAAGTTATGTCTAACGCAAGTAGAATAGAGTATTCTGAACATGTCCTGATCAGAACTTGCAGTGACAGGTTGCAACCCATTCCTCTCCCACTATGAGGAGTTTTGTTAAACAGGAGTGTACAGTACGAAAACCGTGTTGTAATGCTAAGAGATTAGTTGATTCAACATGTTTAAGTACTTTGTCGCGAATTATTTTTTCTAAAATCTTAATAACTATGCTGGTTAAACTCACAGGGTGATAGTTAGATACCCATTGGCGACTACAGGCTTTAAAAGCTGGGCTGATTATGGCATCTTTCCAGTCTAGGGTGGCTAGTCTGAGTTAGGGACATATTGACAATATCCATGACTGGCTCAGCAGTAATGTCTGCTTGCAAAGATAGAAGTCTGGGATGTAACTCATCGGGCCCCAAGGATTTTCCAGGTTTAAAATTAATGACCAACTATAAAACTCTTTCCTTAGTTGTGATCGCCGTATCTAAAAGTGAAACTGCTGATACCACTGTTGATCACCGGAGACGAGAGAATCAGTGGTTGAGGACTTTTGTTGATATGGCTGAAAGTCGGTCACAATAGCTCAAACGTATTCACCTTTTAACGTCTTCTAAAGCTTGGATATTTGCACCTTTATCTCAACATTGTTTTTTCTCACTACTTTGTCTACTTTAATATCAGTCTTTTTCTATCCACATGTTCTTCGTATACTACTATACAGTATCGCAACTTGAGCCGATGCACTTGTGTGCGATGTTCTACGCTGGTTTTGTTAGACAGTCAACCAGCTTAACGAATTTATTAAAAAACTACGAAAGTCAGCATCGATGTTGGATTCCGTCGAATCCTAGAGAATCATTTGCCGCTACACATATTACTAAGTGCCCTATAATCACATTCAACCATTTACCATCATTTTTGAAATATTTTAGACTTCTACAGCAAATAATGTTTGTATCTATTGTTTCAAAGAGGTTTAATTAGTTTTTCGACTGCAGTCAGAAATCAATATCACATTACTTCACTTTTTTCCAATTGTGTTGCGGATGAGTTCGTTAGTCATTATGGGCACCAGTCTACTAAAACAGATTGTATTAATTCATTTCATAAGCAATGGGATATCATGGTAATCAAAACATATTTTTCATTTGACATTAATCTTTCAACCAGCCAAACACATTGTCAGAAGCGTGTTTCAATTATGAATGTCCTAATGGGTTGAGAGGTTTACTGTTGGACTAAAATTGGAACTGATTTTGCGCATTGCTTCCAGGATATTTATGAAGGTTTAGTTTCATTTTTAATAAACACAAACGTGTTAAGTGTGATGCGATTACAGAATACTCTGTACTAGATTTTGCAGGTAATCAAATAAAGACTCAATTATGCCTCAGAACGTACTATAACTTCTTGACTTTCACCTCGAAAATGTGGTCTATATCCTAATAAACAGGCGTGAGAAATGATCGCTTAGACTGAAAAACACGTGGTGTCGGGTTTTTTTTAATCGAAGATGTGTTTCTGGTATTGGTGGTGTGTAATAGAGCAAGAGAGCGACTAACGATTAGGTTAAGCGCAGTATACTAGGTGAAGCAGGAAATTAAGTTGTTGAGACATGCGTTACGTTTATTCGTCCATCACTTACCTTGATATGCAGTGTTGACTGGATTAGGAATAGGTGGGGTGAAAGGCGACACTGACCAGGCCAAACCAATTCACTTAAGACTGTGATCTGAGCTGAACAGGAAAAACGGAGTTATTTGGCTAGTGTTGTTGAGATCTGTTGGTAATCAACGACTGCACACTTAGTGACATGATTCAGAAACAATCACAGTAGCTATAAAGTGATCACTCGTCATCATTCACTTGTTTATTCTTTTTTCTGACGCATCAACCTGAAATCAGTCAATAAATTCCCACAAGCCAAATTGAATTTAGAAACAACTCTTTTTTCGAATGGTTTGCAATTAATTAGCTGTGAGCTGAAATGACGAACATTTAGGTCCGTCTGAAAAAAGAAGAGTAGTTTCTAAATTCAATTAGGTTTGTGGGAATTTATTGACTGATTTCAGGTTGTTATTCATCATAAACTGACATTAGTCGGAGAAACATTGAAAATCTTGAAGCACTGAATAGCCATTTCGTCCTAGTATGGGATTCCTATGCATCCAGTGTAGTTCCCACTTTGACCTTCCTACAGTGTTAAGATTTTGTAATATATCGTTAAATAGATGATAGTGAATCAGTGCCTAATCACTCATGGCGTTTACTTGCTTGAAATATACATTTAATCCGTTTGGTTATAGTTTTTAAACTCTTCACTCATTGAAACCTGAGCAGTCACTTAGTGTAATGACTTTTAAAAATAGATATGGTTCTTAGCTTAGTACCCGAATCCATTCTCATTTGTTTACTTGTACTCGATGTTGGTTCGGACCAATACAGAGTAACTAGATTATCTATTTTTTTTAGAGCTGCAGTTATTTAACATTCATTTATCAAACAATTTTACTATGAACTGTGAAACGGTCTTTTTCTTTCTGAAATTCCTGCCTAGTCTATGAATTGTACTGCTTTGTTGAACAATTGATTTTGATTTAGTTCTTAAATTGCCTGAAATAGCGTTGGGTTGTTTATGTTTTTTTCTTTTGAAGATGTCTTCTCTAAATGTCTAAACTTGTTTTTTAGCGTAACATACTTCAAAACGTGTATTCTTTCTTACCTTAAAACCTTAACCATATTTAGTTGATTTTCTTCCAAGTACCTTGAGCTCACCATTTGGTTACTATAAATGCTTTGAAATATGGAATTCAGACGAAAAATTTGTCATTTTCATCATGTTATATTTAATTAATGGGATTCTTGAGTAGTACTCATTGTGTTACTGATCACTTTTAAAATAACCAGGTTGCAGTCAGAGAATGCAGCATTAAAAGAAGAACTTCGTTATACCAATGAGTGTTTAAGTCAAATGAAAGCCCACCAGCAGATGCATTCTGACGGTGATTCTCAACCATACTCTGAAAAAGTTAAACAACTGGGACTGAAGGCTTTCGTAAATAATTTAGAGACAGAGCTTTTTGAAGAAAGATCGAAAGCCTCTCGCCAAATGGTTGAGTATACTCGTGAAATAGCTCGATTGCAAGCAGATTTGGAGGCTGCAACAATTGACCAGAGAGGAATGCGTCGTAAAATAGATCAGTTGTCAGAAGAATTATGCTTTTTAAAAGGAGGGTGAGTTATTGTATGTTATGTTATGTTATTGTATACTGTAATTTAGGTCCAATGAGTAATTAAGGTTGGAATGCGTGCTCATTTTGACTGATAATTGCAGATTTAAATGTGTGATTTATTGTTTCAGAGATACGTCTACGGATTTGCAGAATCGTGTGATTTTGAATGGATGAAGTTTTAGTAATTGTGTTAGTAGTAAAGCATTGAGCAATAAATAAATTTATGGCACGTAATCCAAATGGTAATCATATATACTGAATTTCTGGGAAACTTAATACCTTTGATAACATTGGTATTTAAGTTAAAAGTAAAATTCACAGGTTTCAACGTCACTCTATCTAGCGGGATCAAGGAAGCCTGATATTATCTTTAATCTTATTATGTTTGACTCATTGCCTACTGCACAAACGTAAAAGTGGCTCCTGAGTAGCATTTTAATTTCCGTTTCAATTTAAGTGAACTGAAAAAGGTATTTGAAATGGTGTATGGATGCAAATTATTATGCTCCTTCAGTGTATTTCTCATTTCACTTGAGTCGACGACTCAGCTGTCCAATCACTTTAGTTTTTATCATAACATTATGGCAATTGTTAATTCCGCATTCATTATCATAGCAGTTATGACATACTTGTTAATTATAGACCTAATTTGTCTTATTCTCATACACTTTATGATGTTTCTTGTTTTTGTTTCACTAAAGATAATGAATACCAACCTGAAATTTCACTAAAAGTTTGCTAATATTGAGGTTCTCTGTATGTCTGAGTCTATTTGAGCTGCCAAATAGTTTTCTTATAGGTAGTGATCAGTACACAGTTTAAACCAGCCTTTAGTGGTTGCACTACAATTCATATATGACTAAAGCAGGTCTGGTTGAAACGCTAACAAATTCACTAATAATATGTAATGCATTTGTTGAGGAATACGATCCTTTTCTAGATACCTCACTGGATGATGATTATTATTTGATCATCGCATTATTTTGCTGTTATTTTTTTTTACCTATGCTCGGATTTATTAAACTTCATTATTAGTTTATCTTGGTACTTAAACCTGTTCATGCTAAAGATATTAAGCAGTTTTGCTGTAGGAATCTGGGTATCCAACGTATTAGGTCAGTCGCTTGCAGTTTCACATACTTACCGAAGACAGTAACATATCAAAGAGTTGTGACTCATTGGTTTAGGGAGTTGACTTTCAGTCAATGGGTCACCACTGCACCTACCAAGGTTCAGGTGGCCAGGTGGTAACACTAAACCTCGCACACTAGTTGTAGCTCATTGCCATCTGTATGAGTGTGCACAAGGTTTCTGAGTGCATTTCAATTTGTTTGCTAAATTGTTTCGGCAAACGGCAAGATATCCTTTTTTGCTACCTACTGTACAATGACCCAAACCAAAATGCCCCTGGTCTGGCGTTCACATTGATTTCACTGATCCCTTCAAGAGTATGTCGCCTCTTGTTTTAGTAGATATCTTTTCAGTGGTCCCCTTACCATCATCAAAAATGCTATATGTTTTGGTTGACCTGTTTTTACGCCATAGTCTACCTGTAACCATTGTTGACAAAAATGATTCGCAATTCAAGTCCCACTTTTTCTTGTCGTAGCAAGAAATCTGCAAATGTTTCCTCCGAATAAATAGACGTGCTAGTCAGGATTTCGCAGCATCGCTGACGTACAGTGGAATCACCGTATGAAAAATGCTGAGGTTGGGTGAAAGGTGTTAGGCAAGTCGGTTGATGAGGTTGTAAACCTTCACCGACTGAGGTAAATTGGATGTGCAGTGTGCATGCTGACCCATCGTCTACCTCGATGTGCAATGTTAGCTGAAGTAGAATTAGATTAGAAGATTCAGGATGGCCAGGCCAAGACAATGCACCAGTCTACGAAATCACTAATTATTGCTCTAAGTCATGTAAGGGAGCGTAAACTATCTGGCTGAGGTGCTTGGGGTGATAAGAATCAATGGTTGGAGACCGTCGGTGACAGCGCTGAAAATTGGTCACAGTGGTGCAGATTTATTCACTCCTTGACGTCTTTTAAGGCTTAAAAATTCTCAATTACCTTGATTTTCAAATTCCTTTCTCTTGTATAGACGTTTTTTACTTGAATATCACCCTTTTTCTGCCCACTTGTATTTCGCATGCAACTGTATAGTGTGATAGCTTGGACCGGTGCACTGTTGTGCAAGGTCCTATGTTGATTTTGTGTATCTATCTGGTAGTTAGAATTGTAATATAGCTGTATGGTCGAGTAATTTTGAAGTGAGGTTCAAATGATTCTAAGAACACTTGGAAGTATCACCAAATCTCCATATCGGTTGTTTGATGTTGCCTGTTATGTTGAACCATACTTTCGTCTTCTTTTAAGGTCATTACACAGAAGATCCGGTGACTTCACTTCAGCTGGTTACAGCGTGAGCAACAAATTGGGTCGATTAAGTCGAGTGAACCGATCTGATGTCTTGTCACTTTGTCAAAAAAGCTGTTCAAGTCACAAACCAGTCTCCTCAGCAGTGAATTTTAGAAGAAATATCCCTACCCGTAGAGCTGGTAGTGCAAGTCCAACAGTATATCGATTGGTTTCACATGGATCTAGTCTTACTAATACCGCTTGTTCTAATTCAATGAACCTACCATCCCATGTTTGTAGACAACGGACTAACTCTCTAGACAGAGCATTGTCAAGTACGTTCTTTCTAGCTGTAATATTATATATATATATATATATATATATATATATATATATATATATATATATATATATATATATATATATATGAAGGAAGTAACCTCCTTCACTTATCTAGGATGCACGGTTTCAACTACAGGCGGGACGGACGAGGACGTCAAAGTCAGAATCGGAAAAGCAAGACAGGCATTCATTAGCCTGAAACCAGTGTGGAGATCTTCTGCACTCAGCATGCGGAACAAGATACGGATTTTCAACACCAACGTCAAGTCAGTGCTCTTGTATGGCTCAGAGACTTGGCGCGTCACGAAAGGCATTTCCAATAAACTACAGACATTCATCAACAACTGCTTACGCTCGCTGCTGAAGATCAGATGGCCAGAAAAAATAAGCAACAAGGAACTCTGGGAACGAACCAACCAAGAACCTATCACGCAACAAATATGCAGGAAGAAGTGGAGATGGATTGGGCATACACTGAGAAGGCCGACTGAGGACATCACGCGTCAGGCCCTCGAGTGGAATCCCCATGGGAAGCGACGAGTTGGACGTCCGAAGGTGACATGGAGGAGGTCGTGCGAGGAGGAAATGAGAGCTTCTGGGCTGTCGTGGAACCAGGTTCAAAAGATCTCAGAGAACAGAGGTCACTGGAGGCGTGCTACTGAAGCCCTATGTTCCACTAGGAACCCAAGGGACTAATAATAATAATATATATATATATATATATATATATATATATATATATATATATATATATATATATAATATTACCATACTGGATCTATATTCACTTTTCTAAGTACATAAACACTTTTTGAGTCATATATAGCAAATAAGCCTACTCATGAGTGAGTATGTTGTTAATTCTTAGTGTTGCATTGATTTTCGAGATATGCGTAAAGACAGAAGCGTGGGATGATGGTTGTAGTTCCCTTAAAGAGCAAGAATGATAGTGTTTGCAAAAATTGATTGACAATATCAGTTAACTTAAACTTATACAATCCATTTTTTGTCTTCATTAGCTAGTTTCTCTCCCTCTCTCTGTCTCAAAAAGTAACTGGTGATATGTTTCTGAACTGTTACTTTATACTGGAAAATAATGAATTTCATATTGTTAGTTCCTTAGGTACTGATGGATTTTTATGCGTCATTTTATAGTGTACTCATCAGGCTAGGAGATTTACCACTATAGTACACTTTAAATGATATTTAATGGCTGAAGGTAGGATTTCCTTCATCCATTTGACATTGAGTTGAGACTTTATTGTTACTCTTTCAAGGAGATATTTTCAAAGTATGGATTTTCTTGTTGTTACTCAGTTTGAAGATACAATAATAGTCAAATTCATTAACCCGTACAAATCATTGTCTATAGGTTACAGAGATGAGTTAAGAGATTTTTGTAGAAAATTTATATTTGTGGTATTTCATACTTATATTATGCAATTTAATTTAGCACCCTGAATTTAATTTTACAAAATTTCGACTGAAAATACGGTAGTGTGTGGCTTTAAAACATAGCTAATGAAGGTGGAAGACATGAGAAGGCTTCAGGTGTTTACTTCCGTAGTATAGGCCGTATTCCGTGGTGTCACCACGTGAGTAACGCAGAAGTCAGGCGTAGAGTTTTGGGGAGAAGAGGTAAGTCAGTTGACGAGGTTGTGAACCTTCACCGACTCAGATGGTTGGAGCATGTGTTACGTATGCCCAGTCGCCGATCGCCTCGTCACACAATGTTGGCTGAAGTAGGTCCAGACTGGAAAAAGGCCCGAGGTGGCCAGACTAGAACATGCCACCAATGTATGAAGTCTCTGACTGTTGGTTTGAGTCATGTGGGGCGATGCAGACTAGGTGGTTGGGGTCCACGGGACAAGAGGAACCAGTGGTTAGAGACTCTAGATGGTGTGACTCAGAACGGATGTCAGTGGCGCAGATGTATACATACATTATCCTCATTTTAACGACGCTATACTGAGTCTCACCATTTTGTCATTCCTCTTTTCTTTCTTCTCATACTTTGTATTTCTTTTGACTGCATTCTCTTATTTTCATCCTTCACCTCACTGCCTTTTTACTTGATGTAGTGATATGAGATGAGGTGTGGCAACTTGGACCGTTACGCAGTAATGCGTGGTCCTATGTTGATCTCGATGGATGGATGGAGTGTGCTCAGTATTGGGTGGTAATTAATTTCGAGATGCACATTTTGCTTTAATTGGGACTTGTCAGCTGGTTGTAATTGCAATTCACTTAGTCAGTGTCGTTGGTGTTCCTGCTGATACTCAAACCCTGGATTATCCAATCCGAACATGAGAAATTATGCTACAATCACTGCGGAGGGAGATAGCCATAGAAGTAGTAACTTGGTGTTTTACTTCATAAAATGTTAGTTTTGAAATGATTGAGATGAAGTCAGTAAAATTAATTTATTCTCATGGTTTGTAGGAGCTGATCAGTTTACAGTTGATTTTCTCAAAGAATGTGATGTAATTTCACGAATGATTGGTAGTTTATAAGGGATGGTCAACTGTTAGCGCTCTATAACTCGCCTATCGTATGTGTAAACACCTGACCTGTGAAAACTATTGCAAGACCTTCAGAATTAGGACTTAATTTTAACTGGCGCTCGTTTATGAATATAAAAATATCGTTAATTCAGTCAGTTGGTCAAAACAGTTAGAGATTGGGCGACCAATCTACTTATAAGTAGTAACTCACCCTTTAAATATTCTTAAGAAGCTATAATTGTTGTGGTCAGCCGGATTGGGAACGATAACACATACTTTCTAGCGATATTAGATACTAATAGCCTATTGGAATTTATTGCAATAAAATCTACCCAATCTGCGAGCCATCAAGCAGATTACAACATAATGAATAACCGGGTAGCATTGGGGCATCCGCATAACGGCCCATCAGCCAATAGAGGTCGAACAACTCAGCCCAGCATAACAACGGGGGATTACAAACACCAAACAACGGTTGATACCTGTCGGACAAGAGCTAGCTCTTGTGCTCCAGTAGCCTAGCAGACAACACTGGCGTTTAAAGTGGTTAGTCTTGGTTTCGACTCTCGCTGGGGTACAGGTACATTCAGGTGATAAGTCCCAAATAGGCCGAAATGTGCGTCTTAGATTCTGCTGCTATCCACTAAGCAGAGTACACAATATTGTTTACATAAGTGGACAGACTGGTGAACCTAGTGAACGCAACTTGTTTTGACTGCTTATCTAAGTTTTCGATTACTATTAATGCCGAAAGGGAAGACGCTTGCTAATATTCAACAATAGGTTCGTGGACCTTGTCTGTTTTCTTCATATTTTGGAAGAAAGACATGTCTGTTAGCTTTTTTACAATACTGACTGAGGAAGAATGAAATTAGGAGAATAACAAATTTCTTGAGAAACACTACTCTATGCTACTATCTAGTCACCGAAAGGCCGGAATTGCGATAAAGGGTTTCTTTTAATCACGTCTTGTTAACCTACATTGTTATTTGTCCCTTGAGTTCCTAGTGGAACATAGGCCTTAAGTAGCAAATCTCCATACCACTCTCTTCTCTGCAGTCTTTTCAACCTGCCTCCACCACTGCCCACAACCTTTCATTTCTTCCTCACACCATCTCCTCCATGTCACCCTCACCTCGGACGCCCAACTCGTCATTTCCCCTTTGGATTCCACTCGACGGCCTAACGCGTGATGTCCCCAAGTCGTCTTCTCACTATATCTCCAGTCCAGTCCAGTCCAGTCCAGTCCATCTCCACTTTTTTCTTCTGCATGTTTGTTGGGCGATGGATTCCTGGTTGGTTCGTTCACAGCCAGCCAGCCAGCCAGCCAGCCAGAGTTCCTTGTTGCTTATTCCTACTATTCCAGTCATCTGATCTCCAGTGTCGAGCCAGTGTAGGCAGTTATTGATGAGTGTCTGTAGTTTGTTGGAAATGCTTTCCGAAACGCGCCATCAAGTCTCTCAACCATCACATAGAAGCACCGACTCACTTGACTGAATTAGCGTTGAAAATCTGGATGTTGTTCACACTTTATGCTGAGTGGAGTGCAGTGGAGTGGAGTACAGTGCAGTAGATCTCCACACTGGTTTCATGTTAATTCAGGAAGACCTGTCTTGCTATCTTTCCGATCCTGTCTACTTTGATATCCTCATCTATGCCACCACCACCTCCGCCTGTAGTTCAAACGATGCTGCCTTACCTAGGTCGGTGAAAGAGACAACCTCCTCTAGGTTCCTCCCGTTCATGGGGATTGGTGCTTGTTGTTGTTGTTGGTTAGGTATCTTCCTCACCTCCATCTTCTCTACATTCACCTGGAGTCCCGTCTTCGCTGTCCTGCCCCGACTCTTCTGTCAACTTGTTGGTGTTGTGCCTATAGATCTCCGAGTTTGTGCGACAAGACATTAGACACAAATCATCATCGGCAGCGGAATCCAAAACTTCTACTAGGGTCTTTTCATCGGTCCAGCCAGCGTATGCCCATCTTCTCCCTCCTCACAGTTTTCTGTTGCATGATTCAGTAGAGTTCAGTCGACCACAATCAAGAAGATCATCGGTGATAGTAGGTAACCTTGTTTTATCTTACTCCTGTCTTCACTTCAGAGGCGTCACTGAGCTTTCCATTGTGAATCACTTGGCATGTAGCCTCATCATACAGCATAGCATATAGCTGTTGAATGAGGTTGATAAGGGTTTGTGGCACTAAAACCGTAGTGTTGAAGTAGCTGCCTGACAAATTACTTCTTGGTCAATGCTATCGAAGGCCTTTTCAAAGTCGATGAAGTTGAGGTAGAGAATTGACTGTCATTTGTTAACCTACATACTACCTATATTTACATCCTCTTTTGTTAAATTCTTAGAGTCAATAAGTTCGGAGTTCTGGAATTTGATTTCGTGTTCGTTTGGATCTATCAGCAAAGCGTGTGCACAACTGCGAGGAAGCTGGTGTTCTCTCTATGATTCAAACCTGCATCACTCATATGCCTAGGTCAGAGACTTTACCACTGAACTGTTCAAGTTACAACTGAACCTCTGGAAGACAGGATTATGAACACAAATTAGTTATCAGGGAGAGTTACTTATAAAGATGTCTTTCCCTTAGTGCTCAACAGTGATCAGTCTATCCGTCAACTTTTCAATGTAGCAGCTGAACTAAATGAAGCGACTTTGGCGTACATTGCATTTTTGTGTTAAATGTTAGAGGTTAATCTGTAGGAAGTTTCTAACTTCACCACTCAGTGATACATATTTGAATGATTGAAGGAACACCGGTCTCATCATGATTCCATACACTCCGTCCTGGTGAGTACCGGCAAACAAGAAAGGAAGGTTCAGTCAGAGCTTTCTGTTGATTTACCCTAACACCGAAATGCAGTGCTCTGCTGTATAGTATCACTTAGCCTACCGGCTACCCTACAAACCTTATCGAGGGACTTCGACCAGTGCTGAACAAGAAGGACTCGATAGAAACATCGGTTACCCTCTGATGAATGTAAATACTAAAATAGGTTGATAAATTACCGGTTGTTATAATATTATGAAACATGAATTGAGCATTTTCTGACGGTTATTAATAAGTTCTAGCATGCTGATCATCATCTAAACTTTTTAAGAAGATAACTTATTATTAGTGAAGTGGTGAGTGGTTGTCACTTGCTGTGTATCGTATTTTTTTTAACCTAGCAAGCGATATTTGATAACTGTATATCAGTCTGCACTAAAATGTCATGGGATTGATGCGATTAGCAGAGATATATCGATAACATACCTTCATCTAACTTTTCAGAGTTATATTATAGTATTTCCTTATTCTGTTTATTCCCTTTTTCTATTGATGTTATGTTTAATTTGGGGGGGGGTTGTGGGGACCGACATCAGTTGCAGGAAAATTAGAAACCCCACGACTCCCCCCCCCCTAATTCAATTGATCTAATGCTCATTGGTGACTAACTTCGAGAGGTGATTCCTGAAGTTCCAGTGAGAAGTCGTGATCGATGGGGCAAACCTGGTGGACGTGGGGACAAATACTCAACGATGACATTGAGTGATGGTCGCGCTATGCCACGAACTGACAGAAGTTGGAAATATGGACCATTGGATTCCGACCTAGCGGCTCAATGGTAACATGGTGGCTACGGAACCTGAAGATTCTGGGTTCAATCCCTAGGTGGCAAGGTTATGGGTGCGCACTGTTGAGAAGTCCGATACTGGAACGAAATAACTTTCCAGTGCTCCCAGGCTTCCAATATTCCTTCAGCTGATGTCAGTCCACTGTGGATATTATATTTGTCTGGTTATCATCCTTAATGCTGAGTTCCTCTTCAGTGTATCTGCATATAAAGTGTTCTGATATCCAGTTGCTTCAGGTTCTGTGTTGTCTCCATTAGTTTATTCAGATGAGAAAGGTTGTAATGCACACACTAGTTGACTCTTTATTTGTCTTCCATCGCATCAAAAGTCTTTGTTATCTATTCTGATTTCACAAATAATAAATTGTGCTTTTTTTTCTCAACGCACCTTACTTTAATGATAAAAAAATGAATTTAATTCAAGGTTTCGCTTGTAATTTTATCGTCTCTTCTTTTTATGCATACATAATTTAAATAAATAGGAGATAGTCGTCGGTTTGATCCTACAGCCTATGTAAGAGAAAGAGAAAGACAACGTGAAGAAAATGCAATTAAACGGTATGTTACCTATTATTTTCAGTCTACTACCAACGACTACTACTGTTTTTATTGTAGAAAAATGCTTACTGACTTTTCTGAATGTGATTGTATATCTTTAAAAGATGCTCCGGGATACGGATAACATTATCTAAAACCTATGAATAAGAAGACAAATAGGACAATTAAGGTGATAGGGGATTGAAGTTTGGAAAGATGAGGACAAAAAGGAAGAATGACACTCCATTTTAATCTATTTATCAAATATTTCACTCAATGAAACAGTGCTGGATGACATTTCAGACATAATTTATTGTCCATATTCATACCAGGTTCCGGTATCCAGTAAATAATACTGTTTCACTATATGATACATCTAATAAACAGACTAAAATGGAATTAGAACCTACCACATTGCCCAAATTTTACTCCTGTATTGAAGAGTGATATAGTTGATCCTAATCTTGGTAAGAAAACAAAGTTTACTGAGGTAGGTGTATTGTAAAGACAAATTGTTTTTGTACACATAAAGATGGTTTTAATTTGTATATGGCTATCACTTCCGCAGATCTTAGAATATTCCCCTGGCTGACTGTTTCGATGTAAAACTTTGAAAGCTGTTTGAACATTAATTTTGTAACCTGTTTCTATGATATGTTTAGCTGTAGATGAAGAGGGTCGTCTCTTACCGGCGTTTATTACGGTTTCACGCTGTTTGTTTTTGAAGCTATTTAGGTACATGTTCTCTCACCTTCAACTGCATGCCTTGACATAATGATTGATGCAGAGTTTAGGTTTGTTATGATGCATGTTTTTTGTTTCTTTCCAAAATAATGAGATAAGCTGTGTAATATGTTTTCTTAATATGACTGATGTTAGCCTACATCTCAAAATGATACTGTTTAACTCCCCTGTGTATGATAGAGTGATATGGACGCTTTTCTTAGGAACCGTGTATAGAGTTGACTTCGGTGCTACTTTTTAACTTCTACAACGGTTCATAAACTTCGATGGATATCCATTTTCCATAAGTGTTTTGGTCGGTAATTTGATATCTTTATCCATCATATCTAACGTACAGATACGATAGATCCCAGTAAACAGGCATTTTCCTAGACCTTACTTGTAATGGATTGGACAGATATCGTTCAGTCAGTGTAGACTTTCTGTAAACTGACCGTCTTATTGAACCATCTTATCGACTCAGGTGTAGGTCTAAGAACCGCAGATGATGATTATTATCTTTTTCGCAAGTCAGGCTGATGTGAGTTTGTACGGCGTTGTTTATTTAGCAGACAAGCCATATCCTCATGCCTCTCACAAACCACTATGATGTCGTCAACATATCTTTTGTAAAGAGGAACGTTAGCGATGAGATCACCAGCCAGATTTTCGATATATGACTCATAAATATCCGCTAGAAATGATCCTAAGTGACTATCCATAGCTACACCGTCAACTTGTCGAAAGTGTTCAGATGTGAGATGAACTTTGTCGGTACACAGCAATAATGGATCGTAACAGTTCATCAAAGCGATTAATTATTTCAAATTAAAGCACAATAATGGTATGGTGCGTAGCACAACATCATTTGTTTTTCAATAATTTATTATCGGCTTGGCTATTTCTGGAGATTTGTTGATTCTAAGGTGGTGATACTCTTCAAGATGGGTTTCCCTAAGCTCTAATGAAAAGCTGTGACCTGTCAGGTCAAACAAGTCGAATGTGAGGACAATTATACACCGATCACATAGGATAACGTTTGGACTATATCATGAATTGATAGACGTGGGAAAATATTGTTGCTCAATGATGAAGTGGTCGGTGTGAAACCTGAACGTCCTGAGTTTTCTTCTTGGTAAAGTCATGGCTGCGCACTGCTGAGGAGTCCTATACTAGGGCGAAACAGCTGTCCAGTCCTCCAACTGATGTCAATCCGTGATGAATATCACCTTGAAATCTCTTAGAATATGTGATTATGAACATAACTTCACGTAGTTATGTATCATTCACCTCACTGAGATATAGCCAATTAGAGAGTATAGTCGGCTTTCACGTTACAAATTTAGCTCGTGCTAGACAATTTTGTGCACTCATTCTTATAGAACTGCTGGAAAAGAATAGTAATATATGATTGGATGAACCTGTAGGTTCTTAGGTACGAACTACCCATGAGTCACAAAGTAGGGCGAAACAGCTAACCATTTCTTCGTGACTTTAGTTGCTCTCTAACTGTTATCAATTTGTAGTGGAAACCGCCTTGAATCATATAAACGTTTCGAAGATTTGCATTTCACCATTATCCTCAGTGGTGTACTAATAAGGCAGTTCACTTGGTTGTGGGTCACAAGAGAATCCAGGATGCGCGCTTCGTCCTGTTTGGGACTCTTCAGCTGGATGTGCCTTCACCCACTGCTACCCGAACCTCGTACCCATCTCTTCAAGCGCCACAGCGTTATTCACCAGGCCGCTGAGGTACGATAGCCGCTACTTGTACAACGGGTACTAATTATAACTATTTTCATTGATGTATTTGTGATTCTCTGCTGTTCTTGCTGGACCGAACTGTTCGACCTCTGTTGACATATGGGCTCCTATGCGGATGCCTGAATACCGATTGAATATTTATTACGGCAATTCACTTGGCTGCGGCTAGCGAAAGAATCCAGGACGCACATTTCGTCCTATTTGGGACTCGTCAGCTGATAGTTTATTCTTTGAACTTGTGATTTCACTTAAACATATTTGTACTCACATTTGCTTTTAAGATTGCGAGTCAATTGTCTGATGTATTGTTTTGTCTTATTGTTTGTTGTTTTTTCCCAGCAAATTAGCTCAACGGCAATCATTGATTGGTACCACGTCGAATCAACGAGCAAGATCATTCTCAAGTCTAGATAATCGTTATAATTTAGACGCAAAAAATACTACTTATACACGACTTCCACGTAATTCTGGAACGTCTTCGCCAGCTTTTCATCATGTGAATCTGGTTTGGAGTGTATAACTAGAAAATCATATCCTAGAACTATTACCAAATATGGTGGGATTCATCAATCAGCGTGTAATTATAATTTTAATCGTTCAGCTAGTTGTTCCCCTCGTCCATCACTTTACGTTCTTCTCGTTCTCCTGTCAATGGTTATTATGTATCAAGTTCTCCACAACCAATAGGTGTTAATACACATCGAAGCGATAGTTCACAGAATCAAAATAAACGCAATTTACCTACTCCATTAAATGATATTACTACTTATAAATCTTCAGTATCACGATCAAATGTACAAAGTTCCCGTGTACCGGAACGTCATCAAATTGATAGCGAAGTAGATTCTGAGTACAGGTAATAATTAAACTTTCATATCATTAATTATTGAGGGGCGGGTGGTGCAGGAGACTATTCATTTCACAATAAAAAGATATTTACATTTTAGGATTACGTTGAATGATTCCTTCAATTCTAATTTTTTCCTCACAAAGAGTAAATATTTCCGATCTAATCGAATAATTGGTTACTTAAACAGTGTAAAACTTATTATACAGTTGTGTATGTAAATTAAGTCATCCCCTTTTCGAAAACAGTACAGTGAAGAAATAAAGTTAGTGAGATGAATTAACCTGACTAGTAAATAGGAATACAAAAAAGTAGGTCCAGGCTGGAAAAAGGCCCGAGGTGGCCAGACTAGAACATGCCACCAATGTATAAAGTCTCTGACTGTCGGTTTGAGTCATGTGGGGCGATGCAGACTAGGTGGTTGGGGTCCACGGGACAACAGGAACCAGTGGTTAGAGACTGACTGTAGGTGATATGGCTGAGAATCGATGTCAATGGCGTAGATGTATACAGATATTATCCTCATCTTAACGACGCTATACTGAGTCTCACCATTTTGTCATTCCTCCTTTCTTTCTTATACTTTATATTTCTTTTGACTGCATTCTCTTATTTTCATCCTTCATCTCACTACCTTCTTACTTGATGTATTGCTTTGAGTTGTGGCAACTTGGACCGTTACGCAGTAATGCGTGGTCCTATGTTGATATTGATTGAGTGTAAATTAATTTGAAGATATATAAAAAGTGAACACCTTAACTCGTTTCGATAATGTCTGCAAAAGGCCTCATAGAGTTGGTTCATCCCTTGGTTCCGTAACCTTCAAGCTATATCTATCTTACTGTTACCTAAGTGGTCAGCAGTAGGATCCAGGACGCCTGTTTCGTCCTATTTGGGGCGCGTCGGCTGGATGTACCTACCTCGCAGCGAGTGATGTTGTTCCCACTAAGACTGGAGCGCAGAACGAATTGTTTAAAATGCCGGAGCGTTATTCACAAGGATGCTAGCAAACTTACCTTTAACGCTGGTCAGTCACTGGAGAGTACTCGTCGTTGTTTCCTCTTAAATGTTGCCTTAATTATAACGACTAAGTTTACGGTGTAGTTAGCAAGCTAGTAGACTAACTATCACGGCACTCCTTGCTTGATATCACTTAGAAACAATTGGGGAAAACTCCGCACCTACCGTTATGCATGTTGATATTAATCAGCAGGACGCGCACCAAATTTTAGATGTTTATTGCTCCCTCTTTATCTGAAGTTGCATCATCTAACACTGTGATCACAGACGCTACAGTTTGTTATTCATATTTTCTAATGGAATGCACTCAGAAGACCATTCGGAGACATCACGCACCAGGCACTCGAGTGGAACCCATATGGGAAACGACGAGCTAGGCGTCCTAGTCGAGGGTGACATGGAGCAGATGGTGTGAAGATGAAATAAAAGCTTGTGGGTGGCGGTGGAGCCAAGTTGAAAAGACTGCAGAGAACAGAGTGGAATGGAGACGTGCTACTGAAGCGGTATGTTCCACTAGGAACCCAAGGGACAAATAAAATAATAATAATCATAAAAATTATTCAATGGAATAAACTTATGTTAGTTTCGTTTTCAAAGTTCAATTCAGATTGACATATTAGCTGAAACTTCGAAAAACTGAGTTACTACCTTCATCTGAACATGATTTGGGAAGTGGTATAACCTCCTGCCCATTTTGAAACAATGAGGTTGAATATCTCTCAAAGAATGAATATAATAATGCAAAGAGAACCCCATAAACTCCATTTATTTATCTTCAACAATAGTTAACCAATTTGAAACTCAAGTTGTAGTGAGTTCTTGGTTGGATTTTATGTGCCATCTCAAAGAAAGGGAAAGGAAATAAGAGGTATTGAATAGGTGTATGTTCTTTTCCTCATCCTGGCATACATGCCATGATTATTGTCTTTACACTGCTATATTCCTGAAACTAAAGCTAACGTCTGACCTAATTAAAGCATACTTTGATTGGATTTGAGGAAAGAAGTTTTTCTTAGCAATCAAATAGCTATCATCTAATCCTTTTTTTATATTTCGTGATAGACACACTTCCGAGAATGCCAAAACAAATGTGAAAATTCATGTTTCTACTGTGCAAATTCTCTCTCTCTCTCCTTGTAAAGTAATAAATTTCTCATGAGCAACCATCTAATTTAGAGTGTAGGGAATAACGTTTTATTTTCTGATTAAAAAAAGGTAACAAGAATATAGACTACTGCAATTGGAATAAGTAGTAGTATGATAGCCCCCTTTTATTTCAACTGTCCAATGCTTCAAAGAATAATTCAGTACTTATGGACTATAAAATGATGAAGAATATTTGTAGCTCATATCGATGGTCTTATTTATGTTGGGTGCTCTAAACTAGTTGGTTTAATCATGAAGTATTGATTGTCTTTCTAGACAATATCATCAGCATTCACTTCAATATTGAAGTTATTACTGATGTATTTATCTGTGTACGATGGTAAATTCATAAAATGACTGTACCTCATATCGTCCTAGTTACAAACTTGAAAGATTTAACTTGAAATTATTCGATCTTTCCAAAATAAAGTCTATTAGATATGTCATTACGTTTTTCTCCTTCAAATTAATGATTCATATTATATCAGAAATTTCATTGATGTGTGAAACTTGAGAACTGTGGTAGAATTTAATTCCATATTAGATTTGTTTGCTTGATTTATAACACACAGTGAGTGACATTGATGACATTTTGAGCATAAATTATCATTGCTCATAATCGTATCAATGTAATTAAACTACTTTCAACATTTGATTTTTATAGTCATGTCACCTCATATGATTTACTTTTAGTGGTAGTAAAATTTTCCATATCTCTGGTACAGGTATTGCGTCATTTCCATTACATATGTTGCGTGTTGATTCGATGAACAAAGATTCAGTAATCAATCTCTCTCTCTCTCCACCTAATTATGTTGAACTTAAGTGTATTGATTGGTCACGGGAGTGCAACCAATTTCATATTGTCTAGTCCTGAGCGTAGATCGAATTCTATCGTTCATATTTGCAATGTGGCAACCAAGCTAGGAAGCTCAGCATTGTGGTGTACATTAGTAGATGTTAGTTGGTTGGAGGCAATCGGCAGGAAGCCCTGGACCTAGGTTTCGTGCTTTTTGGTACTCGTCAGCAAGGTGTATCTGCAACCTCGACGGAACTGATGTCCCGCCTGAGATTGGAACCTGCGTCACCCAGTGCTGTAGTCAGTGACTTTACCACTGAGCTATTCGGGCCGTGACTGGCTTACATGTATTGATTGGTCACGGGAGTGCAACCAATTTCATGTTGTTGAACTTAAGTACAGTGGCTTTATCCCACCCACTCTACTGTGTGGTTGTGTGTCAATGCATGCACTGTAATAGCCAAGGCTCTTTCTAGATTGTTGATTTTAGTCGGGTCTGTCATTCTACATTTAGCCCTCATTTCTATGTTCGGCTGTTCTAACTGATCCCGACCGGCTATAACCTATGTATTTGAACTCACAGTCATTACATGGAATTTGATAGATTAAATTATTTTACTGAATTAGTTCTATTGGTTCCTTAAGCCAGCCGACAAAGCTTACCTCTAAGTGAGTTTGCTGGCTTAAATGCCACCCTAATTCCAACCTTGTTGAGAATCCTACGTATGGTTTCTGATGTTCCTTCCTTGTATGTTATCACAATAGAGGCGTAGTCAAATGTCTAAATAACAGAGCTAAGAAACTCACTAGTCATTGTAAGGACTTAAATAAGGGATTGAAACACATAAAAAAAGCGTTAATAAGTAATAATTATCCCCATAATTTATTAAGAAATTCACACAAACACATAAGAAGCAAAATAATAACACTAATACAAATACAAATAATAGCGACAACATAAGTAGAAAGGAAATCATTACCTCTATTGTGATACCATACAAGAAAAGAACATCAGAAACCATACGTAGGATTCTCAACAAGGTTGGAATTAGGGTGGCATTTAAGCCAGCAAACTCACTTAGAGGTAAGCTTTGTCGGCTAAAAGATGCAATGGAACCAATTAGGCGAAATAATATAATCTACCAAATTCTATGTAATGACTGTGAGTTCAAATACATAGGTCAAATTAGCCGGTTGGGGTCAGTTAGATTAGCAGAACATAGGAATTTAGCTAAACAAAGAACAGCAGACCCCAACAAGATCAATAATCTAGAAAAACACTCGGCCATTACATTACATTCATTAACACGCAACCACACAATAGGGTGGGACAAAACCACTGTACTTAAGTGTAATATAGCTAGGTGGAGAGAGAGAGATTAATTACTGAATCTTTGTTCATCGAATCCACACCAAACATATGTAATAGGAATGATGGAACACCTGTACCAGAGATATGGAAAATTTTACTACCACTAAAAGTAAATCATATGAGGTGACATTACTATAAAAATCCTCTTGAGATAGATATCTTAACGTGAAACACAGAAAAGTAGTTTTATGCTTTCTGTTTGCATAGAACTTATTCATTCCAGTTAGTAGATCTTCTAACGATTGACTTCTCATAAAAAACTTTTAGAAAAATACTGTTTTTAGCTGTATTGATGAACATTTTACTTCTTATGAATGATTGGCACAAGTCAATGTTCATTCTTCTCATAAACAAAGCAGAGTTTTTATACTATCAAGGATTTATATAGCATAGACATGGTTAAATAAAGGTGATAATTTCGTAAATGGGGTGTTCATTATTCGACTTTGTGAGGATTTATTCATTTCAAGTTGGTATTCATTATGAATTGATATCAATTAGAGAATCATTGAAAATCTATGAGTACTGGATAGCTGTTTTGTCCTAGTATGAGGATCCACAGCAGTGCAAACTCGTAATCTTATCGGGGTTCGAACTCAGAGCGTTTCAGTTACTACTTAGCCACTGGGTTGAGGTCCAACTGGTGTCAATTCGTGATGGATACCAACTTGTAATTGGTACATTTGTATGCTTGTTATATTTTTTCTAAACTTTATTATGTTTTCTTTATAAATGGACTTACTTATTTTAATTTCCTTCTTTATAGCTTGTGTTCTGGAAGACTATCTCGTCGGCGTAAGTGACAATACACTTTTCTCTGTTATATATTGAAATACTTCTCATCACTTCAGATTTATCGAATAAAAACTATTGTAAGATTTGCAAATGAAACGTTTTTCTGATTTCAGGCATATTGTTATCTGATAGTGTTCATTTTATTGTAAAAGTTATTGTTTCGCAGTGAAACTTCAAAGAACTATTGTGAACATGCTGCGTATACATCATTTTACGTTCTTTCTGTCTTTAAAGAATGAACAATAACCAGTCATTTAAATAGATTTATTGTTATCGTTTTGAATTCCCCGTCGTTGATTGGACGGGATTGAATCGGCCTCCGTTGGCATATGGGCTCTTCCTTGTCAAACACCCAAAGAAGGGTGACCTAAGTCTTTGCAAGAACTAGCGCGGAATCATGCTGATGTCCACCCCAGGCAAAATATTATGCCACATCATCCTAGAGAGACTAAAGCATGCGCTGGATTCAAAATTATGACCGTAACAGACTGGCTAGCTTCAGGAGGAACGAATCATGGGCGGATCAAATTGCAACACTACGCTACGCATCATCATAGAACGGGGCATAGAATGACTGTCAACTCAACTCAGCCTCAACTTCATCGACTTTGAAAAGGCCTTCGATAGCGTTGACCGAGAAATAATTTGTCAGGCAGCTACTTCAACACTACGGTTTTAGTGCCACAAACCCTTATCAACCTCATTCAACAGCTATATGCTATGCTGTATGATGAGGCTACATGCCAAGTGATTCACAATGGAAAGCTCAGTGACACCTCTGAAGTGAAGACAGGAGTAAGACAAACCAAGGTTACCTACTATCACCGATGATCTTCTTGATTGTGGTCGACTGAACTCTACTGAATCATGCAACAGAAAACTGTGAGGAGGGAGAAGATGGGCATACGCTGGCTGGACCGATGAAAAGACCCTAGTAGAAGTTTTGGATTCCGCTGCCGATGATGATTTGTGTCTAATGTCTTGTCGCACAAACTCGGAGATCTATAGGCACAACACCAACAAGTTGACAGAAGAGTCGGGGCAGGACAGCGAAGACGGGACTCCAGGTGAATGTAGAGAAGATGGAGGTGAGGAAGATACCTAACCAACAACAACAACAAGCACCAATCCCCATGAACGGGAGGAACCTAGAGGAGGTTGTCTCTTTCACCGACCTAGGTAAGGCAGCATCGTTTGAACTACAGGCGGAGGTGGTGGTGGCATAGATGAGGATATCAAAGTAGACAGGATCGGAAAGATAGCAAGACAGGTCTTCCTGAATTAACATGAAACCAGTGTGGAGATCTACTGCACTGTACTCCACTCCACTGCACTCCACTCAGCATAAAGTGTGAACAACATCCAGATTTTCAACGCTAATTCAGTCAAGTGAGTCGGTGCTTCTATGTGATGGTTGAGAGACTTGATGGCGCGTTTCGGAAAGCATTTCCAACAAACTACAGACACTCATCAATAACTGCCTACACTGGCTCGACACTGGAGATCAGATGACTGGAATAGTAGGAATAAGCAACAAGGAACTCTGGCTGGCTGGCTGGCTGGCTGGCTGTGAACGAACCAACCAGGAATCCATCGCCCAACAAACATGCAGAAGAAAAAAGTGGAGATGGACTGGACTGGACTGGACTGGACTGGAGATATAGTGAGAAGACGACTTGGGGACATCACGCGTTAGGCCGTCGAGTGGAATCCAAAGGGGAAATGACGAGTTGGGCGTCCGAGGTGAGGGTGACATGGAGGAGATGGTGTGAGGAAGAAATGAAAGGTTGTGGGCAGTGGTGGAGGCAGGTTGAAAAGACTGCAGAGAAGAGAGTGGTATGGAGATTTGCTACTTAAGGCCTATGTTCCACTAGGAACTCAAAGAACAAATTATATATATATATATATATATATATATATATATATATATATATATATATACATCACACAATGATTGGCTTAGCAGGTAACACTTTGGAGTTAGGAACGTTTGATTTTCAGTTCGAGTTTCAGTTGCAGCTAGGTGCATGTAGCTGATGAGTCGCAATTAGAACGAAACATGCTTCCTAGATTCCGATGCTAACCACTATCAATCCTTACTATCAAACAGATATTCGAACCAGTCAAGTGTATTTTTTTATACTTTGAAGACAAACTCTGTTCACCCTGATGGTCTAGGTGTTTCTTGAATATTCCTTGTTAGTTACCATCTGATTCAACAGGTTTATTGCAATTGAAATGTTACACAACTCTTTCCGCTATATTCAAATTCAACAAAATCTATGAATTGAAGATTCTTATTGGTCTTAATACTTGTAATTTCACCAATTCCGCGGATTTTTCATGGAAATTTTATCAACATTACATCAAAAAGACTACTATCCGGTTCACAATTAACTTGTCTATGCGGACGGTACAATTCTAGAGGAGAATTATTTTAGTGTTTAATATGATGAGGAAATAGAGCCTTTTCATCTTCTCTACGAGTCTGAAAACTGTTATTGTTTGTTGGATACCTCGATATCGCTTTTTATCGGTTTTTCAGTTACTGTAATGCTTCTTATCAACACTTCCGTTTTCAGCTCCTCATTGACTTCAGATCATGTGAATACTACCAATAAATCTGAGGTGTTTTGAATACATTGTGTATCTGTTTTTAGAGGCTTCATACAGAAGTAAAACAACTGTAGTATGTTGATACACTAATTCTGGTTGGCTCCTAATGTCGTTAAGTATCTTAATTTTAGTTATTGAAGCCTATAAGGAAGCATACTTCATGACTTATATTACCTCCACAAATGTTATTCATTTCTTCAATTTTCAAGTGGTTCACACATTCCACGGTTCACGTTGACATTTCTGACAGCTGAGTAGTTTTTCAACTGCCCGACTATGGTGTCAACAAGGTTCCCGCTAAAGCCGACATCATAGTGTGTTATCTTTGACACGAAAGTGTCATGAACTAGTGAAGTGTACTGCTACTATTCAAATTGTTCGGTAGTAGTATATTCCCCATTCTTTTTGTAATTCTTTACCAATAAACACGTGCCTTTAAACTTTTTCGATAAGAACCAGTTAGAAAAGGGATAAAATCGTGGGGAAGTCTATTGTTAAGCCATAACTGTAACCATTATACACTTAGTCGATCGATGTGAAAAATAAAAGCAAAATAAACCTCTTCATGGACTGACGTCATTTGAAGGAACATTGGAAGCCTGGGAGCACTGCACAGCTGGTTCGTTCTAGTGTGTGACTCCTCAGCAGTGCGCACCCATAACCTTACCACACCATGGATCGAACCCAGGACCTTCAGGTCCCTTAACCAGCACGTTACCATTGAGCCACTGGTCGTAATCCAATGTTCCATACGTCCAACTTCTGTCAGTCCATGACATAGCTCAACCATCGCCCAATGTCATCGTTGAATATTTGTCCTCATGGCCACCATGTTTGTAGCACCGGTCATGACTTCTCACTGGAACTTCAGGAATCACCTATCGAAGCTAGACATAAATGACTCACTGGCTCAATAGTATCTTGCTAGCCATGGAACCTGAAAGTCCTGAGTTTGATCCCTAGCGAGGTCAGAAGTGTGCACTGCTGAGGAGTCTAATACCTGGACGAAACAGCTGTCTGGTGCTCCCAGGTTTCCAATGTTCCTCTAATTAATGTCGGTTCATGATGAATACAAACTTGAATAATCACTAACTCCCTACGAACCTCCAAAACAAATAAATCTCATTTCTTATTGCATACTTAGAATTGAATCCAGGTTATAACCATGAATTTCAACCACTATTTAGTTCCGAAACAATTTAATGTTTGGTATTCGATAAGTAGAGATGATATCCAATCAACTTGGGTTTATTACTTTTTAGCGAACATTAAATTGTACTAAACTGTTAAGATTTCGATAGGCATAGTGTAATGATCAAATGTAATTTCCATTGGATGAGAAGATAAACTCTCCTGTTGACTACCAATAAAGTAATTCTTTCCTTGGTTGATTCTACTAACTTCGGTTCTACTAGTTATCTCATAATGTAATACTTTTTTTTCTTACTGTATCTCTCCTTTATAAGCTAGATACAATAGTCCTACTTCCTTATCTTTAGTTATCCTTTTATAGCTTTGTCAATAAAAGTTGGCGAGCCTTGTGTAGGTAGTGTCATTTAGATAGTTCTACTTCGTTGTGGCTAGCAGAGGAATCCAGGATGTGCGTTTCTTCCTATTTGAAACTTGTCAGCTGGGTGTACCTGCACGCCAGTGAGTGATGTTGTTCCCACTGAGACTCGGACCTCGTACCCATCTCTTCAAATACCACAGCATTATCCAATAGGCCAGTGAGGTACAATAACGCCTTGGCGTTTGAAGCGGTGGGTACTGGATTTGACTCTCAGGGGGAAACAAGATCACCCACTAGGGTGCAGGTACATCCATTTGGCGAGTCCCAAATAGGACAAAACGCGCGTCCTGGACTCTTCTCCTAGCCACAACTAAGTATAATTATCATAATAAATATTCAGACAGTATCAAGGCATCTGGATAGAAACCCGTAGCCAATAGAGGTCGAACAATTTGATTCAGTAAAACAATGGAGAATTACAATCATATCAACAAATGGTGTTATTTAGAGTTGATTGATGATTAAATCATATATTTGAATAAATAAATAATCCATTACTGGCCAGCATCTCAAAGTTATGAACCATGGAACCAAACCAAGTTGAAGTTAATTATAAGTGCCCCTCAATAACATTATATTATAATCTCGTTGTATAAATAAATGCCTGTTTAATGGGGATATTTTCACGATAATATAATAAACATTCTGGGTTGTTCATCTGCCTAGTATATATGATCTCGGTTCGCATCGCACTCTACTATGATGTTTAATAGCCAGATGTTATTCAGTGTCAAAATCTCTGATTGCAACACTGTTTGATGCGGGTTCGTAGTTCATAGGTGACATCACTTCCTTTGAGGTCGAAGAAATGCCTTGCTGATGAGTGTTGAACAGAACGAAACTGGGGTTAAGGAGGGTTTCCTACCGATTACTTCCCAACCAACGAACAGATTTTTACATTAATATATTCTAACTTCATAGTTATTTAGAAGTAGTATTCATCATGGACTGACATCAGTTGGCGAATCATTGAAAATCTGGGAGCACTGGATAGCTGTTTCGTCCTAGTATGCGACTCCTTGGCAGTACGCACCCACGACCCCACCGGGCAGAGATCGAACTCACAACCTTCAGGTTTCACAGCGAACGCGTTAACCATTCAGCCATTGGGTTGGTGCTTTCCAGTGGTTCATAATTTCCAACTTCTTTCAATTCACGACATAGAGCGACTATCACCCAAGGTCTTCAGTTAGCATCCACTTCACTTCCCACTTCGCGCTATGTCATGAATTGAAAGAAGTTGGAAATTATGAACCACTGGAAAGCACCAACACAGTGGCTGAATGGTTAACGCGTTCACTGTGAAACCTGAAGGTTGTGAGCTCGATCTCTGCCCGGTGGGGTCGTGGATGCATACTGCTGAGGAGTCGCATACTAAGACGAAACAGCTATCCAGTGCTCCCAGATTTTCAATGATTCGCCAACTGATGTCAGTCCATGATGAATACTACTTCTAAATTTAAAAAAAATCCCCATTCATCTCAAAAATTCATACTTATTTGTTATTTTATCTACCTATTTATTATTTTTATAGCTCATCCAACTAATAGACATGGAAATCAAAAGAAGAAAATTATTTCTGATGATGCTGATACAGAATTGGATGAAATTGATCATCGTTTAAATGTACTTCAAGGATTTTTTGAAAAGTATTTAATCAATTCATAAATACTATACCATGGGGTTATCACTATTTAGAGGGAGATCTTGTTAATACTATCTTATGATTTGATTTCCTTTTCTGATGTCTATATTGATCCGTCAGAAAATGGGTTTATATTATAATCTCTTTCAGTAGTATCAGCTGAATATGTAGTCTGATTCCTTAGTCGTGATGAGAGAGGGAAAAAATATTGTTCAGCAAATTTACTGATAAAGCTGTTTCCTTTTCTTTTTATGAGATTCGATAAGCATTTCAACAAATATATATATACTCACTGTGGTAATATTCGGGTATTATTCGTTAATCCTATACAGTGTGATGTGAGTAAAGTGTAATCAAACAGAAGCTAGAATATATTGAATCTTGTTTTTGACTCTGAAGTTGTCCTTATTGATTTAATCATTTCATTTGTTAGCAAAACGTAGGCTAAAGCAAATATGACATACCATTCACTATTCATTAAAAATGTATGTGAAATGTCAGCTTCTAGAATCAGGTCGTTTTGTAATGCTGCTTTATTTTTAAAGACGTTCAGTTATGCACTGTCTATACAACGATTAATATGTGCTAAAGTTATCCTGGAAACATTGTATCCAGTTAGAAAATAGCTTTAGATATGAGCTTTCTCATTTTTATTGCTTATCAATAGTACACATTTCTAACTCAGAGAAAGCATACGCTTTTCATAGAGTCTCAGCCCATGTTCCTCAAGACCTATTCTTAAAAAAATCTGGAATTCAAATTGACTCAAGCATGATATCATAGTGTTGGGTGGACAGTTTCTGTCATCTGTTCTTTTGGTTAGGATTCTGAAAGTGCTATCTGAGCACCTTTCTATCCGTCTGACTTAGCCTATGCACTTGTACATTGAAATCCCCTGTAACAACAACTAAATCTGAACGCTTGGCGTTCAGTAGAAGCCTTGACAGTTTCGAGTTGAACTCATCCTTCACTTCATCTGAGCAGCAACTAGTGGGTGCGTAGTCAGGGATTATAAAAAGACAACGGTGAGTTCCGCTACTCTTTTTAGTCTTCATTTTGACGTTCAGTCGGAAAGCCCAATCGTACTTAGTGCTATGCCTACACCTTCGACGCAAGACAGTAAGAACTAGATGTCAAATCTCCAAAAACTCGATGGTGGATTTTGTAGATTCACCATTCTGATCGGGTTTGGATAAGTGAATAACTGCACTTGGTTTTTGTATGTGTGTCTTGCAAACACACCACAAATCCGTGACCTGAGATACTAAAGTTTTGGCTAGCCGATTTGCTGAAAAGTGCAGACATTGACATCTCTAATACGTAGTTTTGAACGTGGTTTCAGGAGACAGAGGATGGCGTTCCGTGGGATCAAATCGTTTTCAAGAACTAGAGAGTTGAAATTAAGGGTGACATAGGAATGTTGACCGAGAGACGTGAAGGAAGATTAAGACGAAAGGATATCGAAAATTGACAGTGACCTGAAGGAACTTAAATACTGACAGAGCTGTGAGGGTGGTCGACACTTCCCGGCTGCTCATACTATGGAACGCTGGTTCTTCTTGAGGTAGCTGAAGAAGGAGGGTTAGTGCGCGACTGCAAAGCCCAAGGAACATTCGGTGAGGCCAATCATACAGCCTTTTTAAACTTTTGAGGTTTAAGTTTTTCCTTTTTGAATCTAGCTATCTATCCATACCGTTGGCACCTGTATCACGCGGGTCAGAAGGGAGTTTTCTATTTTAGGGACTAGGTTTCTTTAATCCCTTGCATTCCTATAGGAAATGTGGCATGGTACAGCTGGTCATCCATGGGAAACACCCTACTGCTGTTACGCTCCCCTTCAGCCAGCCCTACCACTTCGCCCTCAAACCCCCACTTAGCGTAGTGATTAACACTATGACAATAAATTATTTGTCTTAGCTTTATCCAACCAATCTTTCTGTTGTAGTAGGACCTCGAGGCAAAAGGTGTTCCACCAGCATGGCTCATCAGGTGGTTGTGATATACAAGTTTGGTCACCACACCAAGGTGGTAGTTTTCGATCTGGCCTTAGACTAGTAGTTAGTGTTGCTAATTCGTGTGCTTTAAAATCTATCCCAGTAGATCAGATACATACACATCGTGTTCTTCCCTAAGCTTGAAATAATTTCTTACTCTTTCGTTCATCTCCTTCCATTCTTCTTTTGCTGGGATTTTCATCACCGTTATCTTATTTATTACTTTCAGAATTAAATCGCATACGTTATATGTACGAAAATTATGCTACGCAAGATTATATTATAATATTATGAAAATGAAAAAGAGATCGAATTAGGACTAACTGTGCTATCGGACAAGCAGTCACAAAGGAGACATTCAGAGAAGTGTTCATTACTTTCGTCTTACTTTTTGACAAAAGAAAGTTGTAGTATAATCGCCACTCGCTTCATTTCTGCTATGACCAGTAGTATGACTTAACAGTCTGCGAACAGTACGAGCCTAGCAGATTACGAACGATGCAAACTTAATGCACGGCGAATAGACTCTAACGCAAATCAGCATGTCAACCACCACAACAACAATACCACCGATGCGTGTAGACAAGAAAAGAAGACAGACTGTTGACAAAGAGCTTTTTATTGTCTCAACAGCAGTCAATAGAGTTGGCAGTGGTGCTGAATATATACATTTCTAAATGACCTTGACAACACTAAATCCACATATAGGTAAACATAGTTAACGACCAGTAAGAGTTTCAGCTTTGAGAGCCGAGGGAAAAAAAAACTAGTAACGGTATGAAAACAGCAGGCAAAAGTTATGTAAAATTGGGGGTATACAGCAATTTCCAAACCATTTCTGATTACGTCACTGTCTGTTTTCTTGGTTCCCATTTGGGTAGTTTTGATGCAGTAATAGATATTGATTAAACACAAATGGTGTACACTGGCCACCTCTTTTTTTCCAAATGGTGGTGAACAATGAACAGTATAGCAGGCATGCATAATGTATCGAAACCCTGCCTACTCCTTGGGAATCACTTTTTCTCACATTATTTGAATCATGGCGGTAGTCAGTATTTTTGACGCAATGACTAACAGAATGGTACCCTAAAGATCATTGTATGCATAACGTAGGTTATTTTTAAATGTATCAACAACTTTCTCCCGACGCCAGAGTGATGGAGCGGTTTTAATCTACCATACCTTTTCAAAAAATTTAGTTGGTTTCTTTATTACAGTCTCACGTTCATTCTTAAAAAGGACCAACGGTAGGTCTTCTAGTACGGATAACTTATATTACGTTTGCAGTTGGGATTCTTTACTCTTCACTTCCTCAGGTTTGTCAGTGTTAACCGATCATGGAGCACCAGAAACAGGATGGGGTTACTGTAAGAGTAAAACTTTGGCACTGTGGTAGTGTCTAATTCAACATTAGGTTGTTTATTTGACATTTATGCGGTGGAATAGTATTATGTTCTGAGGTTGAATTTGGCAATTCAATGGATTAACCAAATTGTCTTCCTGAGTGCTCTGCGCAGGTTTTTAGGTGTTCTTGATCAGCACACTATCTATTTAATACACTCTTTCCAACAGCGGCTCGGATGAGCTGGAATAACGTCTCGTTATTTACTGGGTGTAACCACTGATTTCATCTCACTTGTACCTTCTGGTCACCAGGGTTCGCCTCCTCAGGTGAATACTATGTTACACTTTGCTCTTTATCTAAAGAAACAGACCTACAGGCATTAAGAAGCTTCGAAAGACTCATAGAGATCCAGATTTTTTAAACTGGATCTTCTTAGATCCTGTGTCTTACAAGCTTAATCACTGCCAATCTATACTTTCTGGAGGTTTAACGGTCAGTCTTAAAATCTAGCTTGGCTTCGATATTCATTTACCGTACTAAATGCAACCAATTTGCTAACCACTGAAATTCGAAATGAGCTTATCATAAACTGAAGCGATATTAGGGTCCAAGAAAGTGTTCTAAAAGGAATAGTAGTTTTGAAAATACTCACATCACTGGTAGCCTATGGCAAGGAAATGTATTTACATCCAGAATTGAATGACAAAAGAAGAACGTCAGGTAGTACAATAGTGATAGCTTTGCCTAAAGTGGATGCTGACTAGAAATATATCTTGATATTCGCAAAGTTTTAGAAGATAATCTCCATTAAATAACCTTTTAGAAACTACTCCCAATTGGCTGCCTATGTTACTTCTAATTCTAGACTTTTATTCTGAGTATTTTGATCTCCGGCAAGAACTTTGAAATAGGCTGAACGTGTTTAATTGATGAAGTCCCTTATTTAATAGTAGAAATCATCCTTAGCTAACTTACAGCTGAAATTCATCACAGCATAGAAAAGAATGATGAAGGAATTTTGTTTCATAGCCTGGAATTTCCATTATGATATGATTGTTAGTGGGTATCCAATTAATTAGGACAGATGTTAGATGATACATTAGTATTCGGTCGATTTTGACTAACTAAATGGACTTTAGTCTGAGCCTGTTTGATTGTGCGATGCATCTAATAGACAGACTACAATGGAATTACAGTCTACTATATCGTCCAAGTTTTGACTGAAACAAATGTATTTTTATTTTATCTTTTGCAAAAATTATATTTTAAATAAAACTGTGAATATCTTACATAGTTTGAAATGAAGTCATTTACCTGGAATATATCCATTGAAAGTACAAAGCTTTTTAATACATGTATAATTCCTAAGTTTTCAGAGAATAAAGTTCCAGCAAACTTCCTTGATTTTAAGTGTGAAGACAGGAGTAAAACATGGCTGCCGCCTACTATCACCCATGATATTTCTTATTGTGGTCGACTAGACTGGATGATGCAACAAACAGTGAGGAGAGAGAAGAGGGGGATACGCTAGCTGGACCGAGGAAAAGACCCTAGAAGATTTGCATTTCGCCAATGATGACTTATGTCTGATGTCGCACAAACTTGAACATCTGCAGGTGAAAACTAACAAGTTGACAGAAGAGGCGGGGCGGGGTAGGGCAGGGCAGCGAAGATGGGACTTGACTCAGGTGAACGTAGAGAAGACAGAGGTGGAGGTGATGAAGATACCCAACCAACACCGCAAACAACAACAACAAGCTGCACTCACCATCAACACGAGAAACTTAAAGGAAGTAGCCTCCTTCACCTAACCAGTCTGGGCAGCACTGTTTCAACTACAGGCGGTGGCGGCCAAGACAAGGACGTCAAAACCAGCCAGGATCGGAAATACAGCAAGACAGGCGTTCATTAACCTGAAACCACTGTAGAGGTCTTAAAGCACTCAGCACAAAGCGTGAACAACATACGGATTTTCAACACTAATTCAATCAAGTCAGTGCTTATGTGTGATGGTTGAGAGACTTGGCGCGTTATGAAAAGCATTTCCAACAAACTACAGACATTCATCGACAACTGCCTACACTGGCTTGTTACTGAAGATCAGATGACGAGAATAATAAGAATAAGCAACAAGGAACTCACTGTGGCTGGCTGTCAACGTACCAACCAAGAACCTATCGGTGAACAAATATGCAGAAGGGAGTGGAGATGGATTGGGCATACACGGAGAAGGTCGACTGGGGACATCACGCGCCAGGCCAGCCAGGGTGTCGAATGGAACCCAGATGGGAAACGGCGAGCTGAGCGTGCGAGGCGAGGGTGACATGGAGGAGATCGTGTGAGGAAGAAATGAGAGGTTGTGGGCTGTCGTGGAGCCAGGTTCAAAAGATTTCAGAGAGGAGAGTGGAGTGGAGGCGGGCTACTGAGGCCCTATGTTCGACTAGGAACCCAAGGGACAAATAATCATTGTGAACTAGTATCATAGTTCGAAATAAATGGTATGTTACTCAGCTTCACTATAAATGATAATAATAAACCAGTGGCGAAATATCAAATGCGCTAACATTAAGTCAAAAGTGAAATAGGTCATATCTTTGTCAATAAGCCAATCAAGAAGAAATAGGTAAGGCAAGAATCTCCTCACCATCCAGCCCGTTAGTTGCTACATCTTCAAATGCTCATGAAGAATGAATATACATTACTTATACGTGAATATCCACTGAAGGTATCAAGTATACTGATATTGAAAGGTATAAATATGGAAAAAGACAGCCAACAACAAATACATGATAATAATACTTTTACTATTTTCAAATGAAATATTACTAACTAGTTTGGCCGATTGCAGACGATTCACTCCAATCAGGAGTGCTTGCTAACCAGATCAAAGTAATCTAAATGTCTGATAGCTGCTTTATTTGTTTGAGACTTAACACACCATCAATACATTCCTAATGACTTGGCTCAGATGACCCGAATTCTGATTTGCTACTTAAGAGAATGAATGAAATCTAGAAATCAAATAATTGTTTGCAATCTACACGGTCAATAGTGAGAATAGCATAACTATGAAATCCCTTTGTAATTTATTTTGGAGACGACAATATTGAAACCAAAGGTAACCTGGTTTTCACATCACCTTGACCTGGCATAGAGCACTGATAAATAGCTCAGTTCACCTGCAACTACTCATGAAAGTTAATAGCGCATTTATTACTGCTATAAAGCTTGAAATTTTGACCCAATTTGCACTTTCGGGTAGATTGTATATTGTGATCTGGATATTCTACTTTCCAAAGGTAACTATAGTGAAATCTCAAAAATTAATTTTCACCCAATTGTGTCATTCTGACCATGGACTACCTAATTTACAAGCACCTGGTTTATAAATGATTTTAGTATTATTTAATTGGATTCAGTCAATGGGAATACTTTGAGTTCGATTTTCTGTTTACCGGCATTCTCCTGCAATACGTTTTCGCGACTTCAGTTTCTTCTACCTTACCTGGTATGCACAAATAAGTCATCCAGCAAAATAATCGTGGATTTTCCTATCAATGGTATGGAAACCATGGCCTAGGAAATAGAAGCTTGAAGTGGAATGCAATTACCCGAAAATCCACAATATATGCCACGAATACTTACCAGTATGTCAGTCGGAGATATTTCTGTCAATATGATGGGCCCACTAATGACCTCTTGAAGATATTAGTTGCGTGTATCAGAAACTTTTTGATAGATAGCTTATCAAGTTAAGTAGTCATAAATATCTTACCTAATTAACTGGTAAATAAACTGTAACATATGAACTGTCTCAAAACTTTTGTGGTACAATTTTAGTTACTCATAAGTAGCTTCACATTATATACTAAATGTTCTAAGTTTTTATTTGTGGTGACCGTGAACTAATCTTTAGGTACAGTTCTATGGCATTTTGATGATCCTTATCTTTCACTCAATCTTCTGAAGTGTCCATGATAATCTTTGATTCGATCTTTTTTCCTAAAGAATGAGACACTGGGAGGTTAAGTCTAGGTTCACTTCTAGGGACACCTAGTGACACCTTAAACAAATTATCTTTGAACATTGAGATTGAGAACTGTGTTCAGTATTTAAAACGCTATATAAATAAAGTGAATAACTTTGAAGACTTCTAGTACAATAATGGTACCGAAAAGCTACTTTTTTCTGAAAGAAAAGTAGATTCAGATTTTCGATTAGTATTGAACTACGATGAAACTCTGTTCCTACCTAACTAATCCAAACCTAACAGTTTTTGAATTATGAAGTGCGAAGTTTTATTCCTATTGATCATGAAACTTCACACTAGTAGGTTGGAGATTTTCTTTAACTTGTTTTACTCCATAACTGATATATTTTTTGCACCAATCAGAAATCAGGGATTGTTTGAAACGAGATTCTTTATCTCTGTGAAACTTTTATTGAATGTAGTCAAAGTAGGCAAGCTTATTGATGTCTGAACCAGTCTACTTCCTTTAATTTATTATCAAAAAATTTATGGGACATCAAAATTTGTCTTCAGCTGTGGTGAATTTCATTAATAATAACCGTGGTCTTGGATACTACTGAGATATTTGACAATACAGGAGAACAACTGTTAATAAGTACAACTCATTAATGAAGATTAATTCAAAATGTTGACTTAGTAGCCATTGGAGAAATCCAGAACGCACGTTTCTTCTGGTTCGCGACTCGTCAGAGAGGTCTACCTACATCCCAGTGGTTCTAAAAACTCAGTACCCATCGCTTTAAACATAAAACAGGACGAAATGTATGTCATAGATTCCACCATCAGTCACCAACTCAACTATGACATAATAAATGTTTAGGCGTTGTTAAGACATTTCATTGCAGCCCATCTACCAACAGAAGTGGAGCAGTCCGACCTTGTACAAGAACGCAAATTACAAATTTCAATAAATAAGATTTATCCAACTTGTCATTAAAACTAGTTGTCTTTTTTCAAAATACTATTAAGAAAGAAACAGCAATTTAGTGTTTTTTGACTGAATACGATAGGGAAAAGGAGCATGAAATGCTTGAAAGACAAGAATTTTATCATGATAAATTGGTTGGTTGTGGCTAGCAGAAGAATCCAGAACGCGCATTCCGTCCTATTTGGGACTCGCCAGCTGGATGTACCTGCACCCCAGTGATGTTGTTCCCACCTGGACTCGAATCCCGTACGCATCGCCTCAAACGCCAGGGTGTCACCCACTATGCCACTTCTTGTACAACGGGTAATAGTTATTACTATTTATTGACATACTTGTTATTCTCCGTTGTTTTGTTGGGTCGAATTGTTCAACCTCTATTGGCATATGGGCTCCTATGCGGATACCTCGATATTGCCTGGATGTTAATTATGATAAATTGGTTGATTGTGGCTAGCGGAAGAGTCCAGGATGCGCGTTTCGTCCTATTTGGGACTCGTACCTGCACCCCAGTGATGTTGTTCCCACTGGGACTCGAACAATTCGATCCAACAAAACAACGAAGAATAACAAATATGTCAATAAATAGTAAGAATTTTATTCATTAAAAAACGGAAATTAGTGCACACACACACACACAAGACACATCAAGTCTCTTTGGCCTAATGAGCAAATATAGCGTATTAGGATATGAACAGTGACTAACTGATAGTATCATTAGTATAAGCATAGGTGGTAAGATTGTCTTTTTCTATTGTTTAACCGTAATTCACTTCATTTTCATTTGAAGTAATTGAAACACTTGTCACGCAATTTTCACTGTTTAACAAAACGAAACTTATCCTCTCCTTTTTCTTTCTAAAAGCACGTTTTTTTTCAAACGTAGTTCTGTTTATGCTTTCTGCGTCCCGCCTGCACATACTACTTGTACTTTGAATGCTGAGTGGTAGTTTTTTTTTAATTTCTGGTATACAAATAATCCTAAATTCATTCTTTTGATTATTTAACCGTATAAATTCTTTTAGTTAATAAAAGGCTTTCAAAACAACACAGAAATATTTGAAAATTTAGTTCAATCTTAATTTAGTATTATTAACATTACTACCGAAAACATTGGTCATATGTATGTGAGTATGTGCCACTTATCGATGCCTACTCTAACTTACTTGTTCATGTATGTATACATTGAATAAACAACAATAAATTTATATGTTTATATACTGTCCACTTTTCTTCGGATGATCAGTTTCACACCTATTTCACTTCGATAACTTTTAAAAATTATCTTCGTTTAAACGAAGTGAACATTTAATGAGATGTTCAATTGTGCTTGTATATAAGTGAGCATGAATCTGGTTGGTGGATCTGTGTGCGTGCGTGCATGTGTGTGTGTGTGTGTGTGTGTCAGTGAGTATGAAAATTCGCGCCATCTACAATTTAAACAACCGTCGTTTAAGAACCATCATATACCTGATTAACTTTTAAAATACCGTTAAAAAGCAAACAATTTACATATTGTTTAATTTCATATGGGCATAAAGGATTGAAAACAAATGAAAAGAAATACGTGATTAAAAAACAACAAAACTTTCTAGTGGGAATTACTCTAGAATCTGATGTTTATCTCTAGCATAAAATTTAAAAATAAATAATAAGGCTAGAAATGATGAAAGTGATGTGATTTCACTATCTGAGATAGGCATAGTTTGACAGATTTCTATAGATACTGGGTGATTATTGGAGGTGAAATGAAAATCTAGGGTAAGGCAGGAATCGAACCAGTGACCTCCTGGTATATAAAACGTGATCATAAGCTATACCATTTTGGGCTTTCCTTTCGTAGCGTTGATCCAACACAATAACTTCAACATGTGAGTGATATCGAAATCAAGCTTGATATAAACCGTCATTGATTGAGATGTTTGGCGTATGTGTTGGGGAAAGATTAAATTGTGAAAAGGCTAGCGGTAACAGTATCATGGCACGAAACCAAGTCATGAAGTCTCTGACCGTTGGTTTGATCCATGTCGAGTTATACAAGCTTCCTTCCATCCATCCAGATCAACCTAGGATCAGGCATTACTGCGTAACGGTCCGAGTTGCCACACCTCATATCAGAACATCAAGTAAAAAGGCAGTGAGATGCAAGGTGAAGATAAGAGAATGCAGTCAAAAGAAATACAAAATACGAAAAGAGAGAAAGGAAGAATGAGAAAGTGGTTAGAGTCGGTATGGCGTCGTTAAGATGAGGATAATGTATGTATACATCTGCGCCACTGACATCGATTCTCAGCCATATCACCTACAGTCAGTCTTCAACTACTGGTTCCTGTTGTCCCGCGGACCCCAACCACCTAGTATGCATCGCCCCACATGACTCAAACCGACAGTCAGAGACTTCATACATTGGTGGCATGTCTTAGTCTGGCCACCTCGGGCCTTTTTCCAGTCTGGACCTACTTCGACCAACATTATGTGACGAGGCGATCGGTGACTGGGCATACGTAACACATGCTCCAACCATCTGAGTCGATGAAGGTTCACAACCCCGTCAATCGACTTACCTCTTCTCCTGAAACTCTACGCCTGACTTCTGCGTTGCTCACATGGTGACACCACGGAATACGGCCTATACTACGAAGTCAACGGTGGTCAAACAAACTTCCAGGTTAGGGTTTTTCAGATAAGTTAGATTGAAGATTGAAGGCTTTTGGTGATATATTGCAGGAGTACAGCTGTAGTTATGCCCAATCTTGATTTATATTATAGTGTACGATGTACTGTTTGCTACGGTTATAAAATTGAATGATTGATAATGCACAGAAATAGCTAACTACCTGTTAGTTATTAGTTAGGCTGTAAAAATTGAAAGTTCGGTAAAGAAGAAGTCTTAATTAATGTTGTTTGAAGTGGACAAACAATCACTGTTAACCACTGACATTCGTATACTTTTAGAAGATATCACTGTTAGTATGGCTAACAATTACACTTGTCCGCATTCATATCTAGGTAGGAGCTGTTAACTCGTATGTTATCATGCAGTAAGTACCACATACCACTATAACTAAGTGATAAATGAAAGACGATGTATTATTATTGTTAGTCCCTTGGGTTCCTAATGGAACATAGGGCTTCAGTAGCACATCTCCAGTGAACTCTGTTCGCCGAAATCTTTTGAACCTGGCTCCACGACAGCCCACAAGCTCTCATTTCCTCCTCGCAAGATCTCCTCCATGTCACTCTCGGACGTCCAACTCGTCGCTTCCCATGGGGATTCCACTCGAGGGCCTGAACTGGTGCGTGATGTCCCCAGTCGGCTTTCTCATTGTATGCTCAATCCATCTCCACTTCCTTCTGCATATTTGTTGCGTGATAGGTTCTTGGTTGGTTCGTTCCCAGAGCTCCTTGTTGCTTATTCTTTCTGGCAATCCATCTGATCTTCAGTAGCGAGCCAGCGTAAGTGGCAGTTGTTGATGAATGTTTGTTGTTTGTTGGAAATGCCTTTCGTAACGCGCCGTCAAGTCTCTGAACCATACAGAAGCACTGACTTGACTGGGTTGGTGTTGAAAATCCGGATCTTGTTCCACATGCTGAGTGCAGAAGATCTCCACACTGGTTTCAGGCTAATGAACGCCTGTCTTGCTGTCTTTCCGATTCTGACTTTGACATCCTGTCTGTGCCACCACCACCTGTAGTTGAAACAGTGCTTCCTGGATAGGTGAAGGAGGTTACTTCCTTTAAGTTTCTCCCGTTGATGGTGAGTGCAGCTTGTTTTTGTTGTTGGTGCGGTATCTTCATCACCTCTGTCTTCTCTATATTCACTTGAAGTCCGTCTTCGCTGCCCTGCCGCTTCTGTCAACTTGCTAGTTTTTTCCTGTAGGTCTTCAAGTTTATGTGACATCAGGCAAAAGTCATCACTGGCGAAATCCAGATCTTCTAGGTTCTTTTCCGCAGTCCAGCCATTGTATCCCCCTCTTCTCACATCTCCCCACTGTTTGCTGCATGATCCAGTCGACCACAATCAGGAATATCATGGGTGATAGTAGACAACCTTGTTTCACTCCTGTCTTCACTTCAAAGGCACCAGTGAGCTTCCCATTGTGAATTACTTGGTCGGCATTTGGCGTCTTCATATAGTTGTTGAATGAGGCTGATAAAGGTTTGCGGTACTCCATAGTAATGAAGCAGTTTCCAAATTACCTCTTGGTTGACTCTGTCAAAAGCCTTCTCAAAGTCGATAAAGTTGAGGTAGAGAGCTGATTACCATTCTATGCTCTGTTCTATGATGATGCGTAGTGTAGCGTTGCAATTTGGTCTGCACATGATTTGTACTTCCTGAAGCCTGCCTGTTCCGGTCGTAGTTTTGAATCCAGTGCATCCTTTAGCCTCTCGAGGATGATGCGGCTTGATATTTTGCTTGCACTGGGTGGACAGGAGAGTGATTCCTCGCCAGTTCTTGCAAACACTGAGGTCTCTCTTCTTCGGGAGTTTGACAAGGTAACCCTTCTTCCAATCAATGGCCAGGTACCTTCTCTTCCTGACGATGACTGATGAAATGATATTTGATTGATTTGAATTAAATAAAAGATTGAGCTTCCAACCATTTATATCTAGCTTGTAGATGAGGTTTTGCTATAGTTATATATATATATTTAAGTCTGATACATACAATAATCTCACACACCCACGTGTGATAAATGCGAGGCAGAAAAACTCAAAACTCCTGTCTATATTACAGATATGCATATCAATCACGATCAATCATATAAAAAGTCAACTACACATCCTTCTATCAGTCAAAAAACAGCACAATGAATGTCAGCAGAAATCTACTTTATAAAACAAGCATATACTACTAAATAAAATATATATAAACAATATTATTGATGATTTTACTAAACTAATAGACCTTCTCTTTGTTTGTATCTTCATAACTGTAGTAGAATACTTCCCTAAAAATATTATGCCTACGCAAACAAATGTACTGTATCACAGTCATAACCAGTATCATCATCACCATAACAAGCTGTCAGTTTTATGACTTTGTTTACGTTCTGAACACCTTGTCGACATTTTCTCAAAAGTCTTAAGTTTCTTTTTTACCTTTCATCAATTCACTAATTATTTGATTCTGTAGAGAAATTTCCTCACTTTATCTACCTATCAGTGCCTTTTTTTGTTACACCCCTTGCCTCATTACAATTTATATTTTCTCTGTTGATAAATATGAATATTTACGATAGATTACTATTTCATTTTGCCTTCTTTCTATCCACCCCTCCCATCACACTTGTAAAATAGTGAAACTGAATGTATGTGCAATACATGTTCAATTTGTAAACACTACTTTATGTAAACAGAAGGATATCTAAAGGGAATATGTTTACCTATAAGAAATAGTAAACTTTAAAATAAACTAGCTTTAAATAATCAAGTTAAAAGCTAACGTAGTGGATACTTTTTCAGATAGTGTGTAATTATTATTATTGTATTTTTGAGATGAATGGGGATTTTTTTAATTTAGAAGTAGTGTTCATCATGGACTGACATCAGTTGAGGAACCATTGAAAATCTGGGAGCACTGGATAGCTGTTTCGTCCTAGTATGCGACTCCTCAGCAGTACGTATCCATGACCCCACCGGGCAGAGATCGGACTCACGAACTTCAGGTTTCACAGTGAACGCGTTAACCATTCAGCCACTGGGTTGGTGATTTCCAGTGGTTCATAATTTCCAACTTCTTTCAATTCACGACATAGAGCGACTATCACCCAAGGTCTTCAGTTAGCATCCACTTCACTTCCGACTGGTTGACCCCATAGGTCACGGCTTCTCATTAGAACTTCCTGACATCCATAGTGCTCATTAGTGACTTGCTTCTAGGTAGGTGTCAGGAAGTTCTAATGAGAAGCTGTGACCTATGGGGTCAACCAGTCGGAAGTGAAGTGGATGCTAACTGAAGACCTTGGGTGATAGTCGCTCTATGTCGTGAATTGAAAGAAGTTGGAAATTGTGAACCACTGGAAATCACCAACCCAGTGGCTGAATGGTTAACGCGTTCGCTGTGAAACCTGAAGGTTGTGAGTTCGATCTCTGCCCGGTGGGGTCGTGGATGCATATTGCTGAGGAGTCGCATACTAGGACGAAACAGCTATCCAGTGCTCCCAGATTTTCAATGGTTCCTCAACTGATGTCAGTCCATGATGAACACTACTTCTAAATTATTATTATTATTTTATACTTGCAATTCTCCATTGTTATGCTGGATCGAATTGGTCAACCCTTTTTGGCATATGGGGTTCCACGCGGATTCCACTGCTAGCCACAATAATAAATATTCAGGCAATATCGAAGCATCCACATATACCAACAGAAATCGATCACTTCGATCCAGTATGACAGTGGGGAATTACAAGTATCAACAAATAATGGTAATTAATACCCCTTGCACAAGAAGGGAACATCGTGACTTCATGGCCTACTGGTTAGCCCTCTGGCGTTTGAAACGATGTGTACTGGCTTCTAGTCTCAGTGGGGACACCATTATTAACTGGAGTGCTGGTATATCCGTTCAATCAGTCCCAAATAAGACGAAATGCGTTTCCTGGGTTCCACTGCTTACCAAACCCAATTCACTTATAGTATGTCCAAAGATAGGATTTGGACACTTCGATCAGGTATAATTTGATATACACAGTGATAAGGAATTATTTGCTCATATGAAATAAATTAATTTAATATGGAATTGAAATTATTATATTAGAAATCTGTTGGGCGTAATCTCAGTGACCACCTCAGTTCAGTGACAAGTTTCCGATTGTCGATTATTATTATTGTTCAGCACCTGTTTGAACCCTGAAATTTCGAACAATTGAACACTGCTTAAATCAGTAATTTTGACGACTGGTTATCAGTGTAACTGAAGAATTAATATGAGGTTAGTAGATTACTGCATTTCTGAGTAAAAGTGTTTCGCTTCTAGGTGTAATTTTGCAATACTGGAAGTTCCGGAATTAGCGAAAGCCTCTGTTCTATTTCTCCTTACAAGATCATTAATTCACAAATGATTTATAAACCTAATGGTCTACATTGATATTTCTCATAGATAATTAGTTTTCCAACTGCCCAATCGTGGTGTCTACAGATCATCCTGAATGGTTTCTAACTAATCAGGTTGTGCATTAATATATTTCGTTTGGTTGACTGTGAGGGATGATTTATAATGGGAACCTCGATGACACCATTGTCTGTCAGTTTGAAAAACTACCCATCTGTAAGAAATATCAACGTGGACCGTGAAATTTGTTAGTCATTTGCAAACTGATCATTCGATTTTAGGTATACTGGTTCATACAAGCCAGTTGGACAAATTCAGATGATCTGAACTAATTTGGCTCTGGAAACTGAATTTATCCCCATACGCCAATAATAATTTTGGCTGTTTTGTGTTTAGAACACTCTGACTTGATGGCGAAAAGCTACAGATCAGCTTGCGTGATTTTTAACTACTCATGTTGTTCAGTAGTATGCTCCTCTAGTATCCTCTGTTTTTGAATGAGTATTAGACTGGAGGCGTAAAAATAAAGAGAAAACGGCTTCACAAATAAGAAAAATGTGAATAACAGACCAAATAAAATTCCTTATTTTGGCACACACTTGATTACCCATAAATTCCTATTTACTATTGTATTGTCCCATCAATGCATTGCTAAAGTGAACACATGGTCAGCAGTTTGGTCTCAGAGCTTAATCTGTAGAGTACCAGGCCGGTAACTGTACAGCTACCCAGGTTTACATTCTACCTTCAATTATCACCCACTACGGATAATTTCAGTCCAACAAATCCCATCTATCTAAGAAAATCTGATTTAGAATGTATTATATGTCCAAACAATGTCAAACAAAACTTGAACAATAAAAGTTATGTGCAATATCATAATATTTCAGCATTTGTTCTTCACTTCCATATGTGACAGTAAAAGTTGAGATAAAGCCATGGCCATGATTGGATTGGAATCAAACAGAGAGAGTAAATGACTGTTAATGAGTTAAATTAATTGAAACTGACTATTTTCTCAAATCTGAAACCACTTGGTTATGGCTAGCGGAAGAATCCCGGTAGCACGTTTCGTCGTATTTGGAACTGTGTTATTGAGAACACTGAAGTTTATTAGTTTTGTAGTGGGATGCTGGAACACGGAACCTCTCAATAAAATGTAACTGTTCAAGCTGTTTTATTTTTGAAAGACGCAAGAACAAGAAGTGAATAGCAGTAGAATGAAAATTAAGTACAAGAAAAGGATATGACAGAGGAGTAAAGGAATACAATCGACAAAATGTCCCAAATTTGTTTGATACAATTTTAAACCTTGTCACTGCAATTTTTAACAATTAAACCTAGGTATCTTGAGAACTTCATTTAGGCAGTTTACATTTTGAATGCTTGGAAGTCCTCATTTCTTGACATACCACAGACCAGCACCCAAACACTTGATGCATAGACATTACATCTTGGTCTAGTCATTATTAACTCCTACTGTGATGTTGGACATAATTGATTTCTGGAGTGTGCTGGCATTTAGTGGAAATGGATGGCGCAATTTTTCAAATGCCAGGTGGGTCTACTATGTTTTAGTTGATATTTCATCACCAATCAGCCCGCCAAGGCTGTTGCATTTCTCAAGTCAGTGAAACGTTCAGCTTAACTACTCACTTAGTTTATTGCAGACTAGTTATGTTACGTCCGTCATCTTGGGTGTATTTTTAAGGTTGCATTCATCATGAATTGACAAAAGTTGGTGAACCACTGTAAACTTAAGAGGACACTTTATACACATTCCATTGACGAAGAAAAGAGTGGTTATGGAAGTTGAAAAAGATGTGAACTGAACCACCCTTATATAGTGTAACGCTTCAAAGTATATTAGTAAGAGATTTACGAAGATTATTATCGAAAGATTTTTGACTTGGAGCATCTCTGAAGTATCGTATCAAGGCAACAACATTTTGAACTGAAAGCAAAATGGCGACACTGATTTACTCTACATTTCTTCCAGGAAATAGCTAGTTTTATCTGCTTCATTGGGACTAAATGATTCAGTTATATTTAACAATATTCTACACATTTTTGAAAGATATATGCATTTCAGAAGATATATTGAAACTTGCTGAGTAATAAAATACGAATGTACTTAATTTCCGAAAGGTAGTATAACAACAAACAGCATTCAGAGACCCAAGTTATCATAAATATTATCAACAAACTTTACACGGATTCAATTCAGAAACCTATTTATCGTTTGAACTCCCTATTACATTTTGAAAGTTTGTAAGGATTTATTGATTCCAAGTTGATATTCATCACGGACTATCATTAATTGAAAAATCATTTAAAACCTGAAGGCAATGAACAGCTATTTCGTCCTAGTATGGGACTCTTCAGCAGTGCACACTCATGACCAAAGTTTTTTTATTTATTTGTTAACTTGTTAAATATAACTTAAGGATCTACTTTGTTATTTCGACTAGATGATAAGTTGACTTAGCGGGTCTTTATCGAATAACAGAGTGTCGTTTTTCAACTTAAAACTAATATTCATACTAATGATGGATAGTAGCTAGTAGTGGAATCCAGGATGCTCATTTCATCCTGTTTGGGACTTGTCAGCTGGATGTACCTGCTTCCCAGTGAGTGATGGTGTTCCCACCAGGACTCGGACTCGGGAGCGATCGATTCAAACGCAGAAGTGGCTATCATGGCTCGGTGGTGTAGTGGATAACGAACGCTCTGGCGTTTGAAGGGATTGCTCCCGAGTCCGAGTCCTGGTGGGAACACCATCACTCACTGGGAAGCAGGTACATCCAGCTGACGAGTTTCAAATGGGACGACATGCGCATCCTGGATCCCACTGTTAGCCACTATCCATCATTACTATCATAAGAGCACAGGTAATATCTAGGCATCCACACAGGATCCCATATGCCAATAAATACCGATCAATTCGGTCCACATTTGTAATGAATTATAAACATAGTTTAGTTATTCTGTCACTATGCCATCATTATGTTTGTATCAGCAATATGGACGAGGATTTCAATGCAAAAATATTATGTTGCACATTATCTAGAAGTTAATTTTTGAGTCAGCAACACCTTATTTATAAATAGTTTTATATAAAAGAAGAATAGGGTTGAAAGAAAAGTTTAATGAAATGATCTAAGAATGATAAGACACGAAAAAACAGAAGAATGAAAACAAAGTATACAATAAATCACCAGTGTTTCTTGAATACTTTTGTCTAAAAATTGAAATAATCTAACTGATCCAATCAACACTGGGATTAGACTTCAAATCATTTAGTTGATTAATTGTAGCATCAGTCTGTGTATTTATGCAATCATTGATACGAGATGATTATCTCATCAATAAGTATAGCCTAACTACTGAGTATCATGACAATTAATCTAAGAAAGTAAAATATTCCAGTTTAAAAAAAATGGTTCTGCTTGAAAGTTTCTATGGATTTATTGATTTCAAGTTGGTCTTCATCAGGAACTGAGATTAATTGGAGAGTCACTGAAAACTTTATAGGGTCATGCGTGCTTACTGTTGTTCATTGATGCATATCAACTTGTTAAAATTGTTCTATTTGTAACTGTTATAAACGTAAGGAATTCTTCAATACAACTAGTTTGAAAATGAATTTCATTTCGATATCTTACAGGTAGTATATCTTGTATATTTTCTCACTAATTCTGAAATCGTTTCTATTCGCGTCTCAAGCTTCATTAATCACCTTGTGGAATAACCAGTGACTTTGTATAATAATCATTATAATTAGTGTAAAGTTGACTGTTTATTAAAAGTAATTACTTCACTATCAGAGTGAGTATCACTTCTATTATATATTGCCTGTATTATTACATAATAGTTGTTTTTTTTCTGAATATTTTATTTACTTAAATCAAATGCTTCATAAAAATAACTGGATATAAAACAAACAACAACCTATACTCTATCGTTAACAGTTTTATTCATGTATGACTTATTCTCATTGTATTGACATAATAATAACAATGATATAATTAGAATCAAAGATCACTAACAGATACACATGAGCCATGATTACACCCAATTGCCGCAATAAAATCTCTTCGAAAAGCTACCTATAAGTTATCTTTTGTTTTTCTAACTATATGAAATTACTAACAAGGTTTTTTTTTATTTTTATTATTATTTCATTTCACCTATTTACATTGTCTTTACTGATCAAACGATATTGATAATCAAAAAACAAATAGATAGGTTTTGAGACTTTTACGCATCGATGATGAATATTGGGTTGTATAATTCAATTGATTATCACGGTCTCGTATACTTCAGACTACCTTTTATTTTTAAGTGAATCAGTGGAACTCATGCGGTCTAAAGTGTTTATTTTACATTAAGATTATAAATGATAAGCTGGATATGTAATTAATTCCTTTTCAACAAAACACAATAAATGGAAGGAATGAAATTCAGTATATCAACCTACTATCGAAACATCTGTAAACTTTATGCAAGATAAATTAGTAAATGTAATGAGAAGTGTGTTTTTTTGTTCAGTATTATTTTATCATGTTTCGTTAAATTTGTTATTCTTATAACTGATGATTTGAAGATTTCTAGTTAATATCAAAGTTATATATGCTACTTATTGGTACCTGTTAAACAGCATATATTAGGTGCTTAACTGACGGTAGATCGTAGGAGTGCTAATGTATAAGCATTGTTTCTGTGACCAGCTAAATGCTCAGCATTGACAGCGACTTATGTTGTAAAGCTGGATAATACATACAGTGTAATTTGTAGGCTGTTATTCTGTTGTTACAAGTCTTGTAGCAATGATGTTAGCGTTTAATTTCAGCGGTTATTCCTGGAATAAATCTTGTTGAATTAGACTAGTACTCGTGGAAGCTGGATATCCCTCTTATGAATACTGGAAACCTCTAAGTGTAGGTAATACTGAGATATCCTAGAATGTAATGAAGAATCTATCCAGCATAAGTGAGACATCACTTCCCAGCATATGAATATAAGTAAGAGCAATTTAACTAGACAAATTATACATTAGGCAATTTATTTGTTGATGATGGACAGCGGTTAGCAACGGCATCCCGGACACCTGCCTCGTCCTACTTGGGACTCGTCAGCCGGATGTACCAGCCTCTCAGCGAACAATGTTGTCCCCACTGGGACTCGAACTTGGGACCGATCACTTCAAACGCCACAGCGTTATCCACTAGACCACCGACTCACGACAACCACTTCTTATGCAACAGGGATGCTTTATATGATGTTGTGTGCATTATCCTGTCGTTGACAGGACTCAAGTGATATATCTGTACCGGAATATGGACTTCTGTGAGGATGCCTCGATATTACCTGTATTTCCGATTTTATAGTAATGATAACAATAGATTCTACTGCTAGCCACTATCCATCATTACTACAAGAATGAAACAAAAGGCGATATTGAGGTATCCACACAGGAGCTCATATGCCAATAGAGACCGATTAGTTCCGTTCACTCAGTGACAGGATGATACAAGCAACAATATTAAAATCTATTTATTGTCATTTATTTTCAGGAAGATCGAAGTGATTCTAATGACTTGAGAACTTTTCCGTTTTTTTCTGAGTACAATAGTTTCGAAATCTGAATTCAGACATGTGCAACTATAGCTTGTTCATCTACATTTTATAAAAGATTATGAGTGATGTAAAATCTATGCAATCACTTATATAACTCAGCAGCAGCATTGTTGCAGCATCAGATTGACCTTCGGAAATCGATTGCTGAAGCTCAGAAGCATATGTTTACCATCCGCGAAAGCAGTCATACCTATACTAATTTTCAATACGATCGGATCATGCCTTGTACTGGAAAAGATTTAAAAATACAGTTGCAGAATGCTGATTTATGGTTCTTTTAAGGGGTATTTTAGTATTTAAATAAAAATGAAATACCTTGTACTACCTCTAACTAGCAGTCTGTGTTATTTTAGTGGAGAGATTGAAACTGTCTTTACAGGAGAAATACGGTAGGTGTAAAGCTGAATCAAACGTAATGACTGGGCTGGAAATAAGAAAACGATAACAAATGAACATCTCAACTGATACTTTGTGTGTGAGCTCTTGCAGATCGAATAAATATGAGTCAGAGTATACTGGTTTTCTCTTTGCTGGTGTTACCGGTGTTATTTTGCTGGTTGTGGAAATATATATATATATATATATATATATATATATATATATATATATATATATATATATTCAGGGTAGTATTCATCATGGGTTGACATCAGTTGCAGAAGCGTTGAAAACCTGCGAGCATTAGACAGCTGTTTCCCCCTAGTATGCGAATCCTAAACAGTATACACCCATGACCTTGCCATGGATCAAGCTTAGGACATTCAGGTCATTCGAGGGACGTGTTAACCATTCAACCCCTAAGTCGAAGTTTAGTGCTCCATAGTATCCTACTTTTGCTATTTTGTGGTATTGTTCAACAATCCACCAAGATCTTTGGTTGTCAGACAAATTAACCCTTTCAGTTTACGGTTTCTCGTTCAAACTCAAGAAAACCATCTATAAGTATGTTTTAGTTTCAGGGTTCATGGAGGTTTTATCTGTTTCAAGGTAGTACTCATCATGGACTGACATCAGTTGGAAAGCAATTGAAAACCTGGGAGCCCTGTTACCTTTATTAGCGTATACAGCGGCCGTTCTATGAATGGCAGCAAAGCATAAAATTATTTTATTTGTTTACTGAACTATATTGATCTATCGTGACGACATTATGCAATGCATTTTATAAAAATATGCTAACATCATGAAATAATACCAACTGTAGTTTTACTGAAGTTCACTGAGTATTCAGTAAATGTTTCCCTCTAGTTTAGGACCTCTAATACTCACTAGGAACAAAATCAGTTTCTTCGCACACCCTATCAAGACTATCACTAAAACCAAGAGTTTAATCATCTTCGACTTCATATATCACACCCATTGGTATTAAAACCATAAAAGTAATGGATATCTGCTTCTACTTCAACTATTATTTTCATCTTGTATAGTCAGTATCAATGCCTGGCCCATTTCTGCTGTAGCTTCTTCATGAAGTTTTTGTGTTGAGTGCTTCAGTTTAAGACAAAGCTTTCAGATAAAGATTACTAATCTAATTTATCTAGTCATCATTATTATTTGTCCCTTGAGCTCCTAGTGGAACAAACCGCGTCTTCATTCCACTCTCTTCTCTGAAAACTTTTCAACATGGTTCCACGACAGCCAACAACCGCTCATTTCTTCCTCACAACATCAATCTCCCCCATGTCACCCTCATCCTCACACACCAAACTCATCGTTTCCCATCTGCATTCCACTCGAGTACCTGGTCTGGCGACCGATGTCCCCAGTCAGACTTCTCAGTGAATGCCCAATACAATTCATCTCCACTTCCTCCCAGTGCATATTTGTTGAGTGATAGGTTGTTGGTTGATTCGTTGACAGCCAGCCACAGTGAGTTACTTCTTACTTATTCTTATTATTCTCGCCATCTGTTTGATCTTCAGTGTCAGTATCGAGGCAGTGTAGGTGGTAGTTGTTGATGAGTGTTTGTAGTTTGTTAGAAATGTCTTTCGTAACACATCAAGTTTATAAAGCATATAGCAGCACTGCACTGACTTGACTGAATTGGTGTTGAAAATACGGATGTTGTTCACGCTTTATGCTGAGTGGAATGCATAAAATCTGCACACTGGTTTCAGGTTACTGAACACGTGTCTTGCTGTATTTCCGATCCTGGCTGGTTTTGACGTCCTCATTTGTGCCACCACCGTGTGTAGTTGAGACAGTGCTGCCCAGACTGGTTAGGTGAATGAGGCTTCTTCTTTTAAGTTTCTCGTGTTGATGGTGAGTGCAGCTTGTTATTGTTGTTGCTGTTGTTGTTGTTTGTTGGATATCTTCATCACCTCCACCTCTGTCTTCTCTACGTTCACCTGAGTCAAGTCCCATCTTCGCTGCCCTGCCCCACCCCACCTCTTCTGTCAACTTGTTAGTTTTCACCTGTAGATCTCCAAGTTTGTGTGACATCAGACACAAGTCATCACTGGTGAAATCCAAATCTTCTAGGTTCTTCTCCACGCTCCAGCTAGCGTATCCCCCTCTTCTCGCTCCTCACTGTTTGTTTCATCATCCAGTCTAGTCGACCACAATCAGGAATATCATGGTTGATAGTAGGTGGCAGCCTTGTTTTACTCCTATCTCCACTTCACTTCAAAGGCATCACTGAGTTGAGGTTTCCATTGTGAACTGCTTTGCATGTGGCGTTTTCATATATTGTTGTTGTTGAATGAGATTGATAAATGTTTGTGTCACTGAGTCGATAGTGTTGGAGTAGCTGCGTGTCAAATTACTTCTTGATCGACGCCTCGATAGAAGACGTTTTCGAAGTGGATGAAGTTGAGGTAGAGTTGAGTTGACTGTCATTCTATACTGTGTTGTATGATGATGCGTATCGTAGTGTTGCAATTTGATCCCCATATGATTTGTACTTTCTGAAGTCTGCCTGTTCTGGTCGTAGTTTTGAATTCAGCGCATCTTCTAGTGTGTACAAGATGATGTGGCATAATATTTCGCTTGCACTAGGTGGACAGGAGAGTGATTCCGCCCCAGTTCTTGCAAAGACTTAAGTCACCCTTCTTCGGGAGTTTGACAAGGTAGCCCTTCATCCAATCAGTCTGCAGACCTTCTGCAATATTGGTGTACATGATAATATGTGGGATAAATGAAGGCAAAGCAACATTGAAACTTATAAAACTATACGATATTGCATTACGAGAAAAAGGTAAAATATAAAAGGTTGAAAATTAAATTATTCTTAAAAAGTTTTATCCTCCAAGTTCATTCTGAATAATAAAATCTGACTGATAAAAGGTGATAACTTCAACTATTCAGTGTATATACAAAAATTCATATTCTGTAATGTAAATACATTTTAGCAGTATTCATTAATATTTCAGTAATTGACTGAATATTATCATTATTTAGCTCGTTGCTGTTAATTTTTAATTGTATGCAAAAAATTTTCAGTACAAAATGCTTTCACATAAAGTTTTTTGAAATACTGAGGATATAATGAATTTCAGTTTAGGCTTCCTAGATCCCACTGATAGTCATTATCTATTATTACTAGAAAGTTAAAATTGATGACAATAATGAAGCATCCACACAGTAGTAGCCCATATACCAATAATAGTCGGTTAAATTCGGTCCAGTATGTGACAGAAGATTGAAAGCTATTACATTGAAACTATACCCATGGAAGAGACGATGACTGTCTTAACTGAGTCATCTGATGCATAACACTCTGACATTTCATGCAATAGGTTATTGGTTTGAGCCTCAGTGGCAACAACACCACTGCCTGGAGCAATACATTATTACTATAGCCATACTTTGAGGAAGACTAGAGTAATTTTATTTATACCATATCATGAGTTAAGCCGGTCAGCCAACTGGTACTAATTAGCAGTATACTGCTTAGTCTGATGTGATCATTGAATATTATTCATTACATGTACAGTACGACTATGAAGTTAAGTAACTTGACTTCATAGTACAATAAGTATAATAATACTCGGTAGTTTGAAGTAGTTAACAAGAAGCTGAAATCTTAGGATTTGATAAAATTTATTTTTCAATAATATAACATTCGAAGTTTTCTGGTTGACTAGTGTATTCACTTTAGTCCCACTTGATGCAATTTATAGTAAGGGTAGCTCACCTGTTGTTTTGATGTTTGATGATATAGTTACAATCATCCAGTGGAGTATCATTTGATCACATTTACAGAAACTTCGCAGTTATGAGCCACAGTAAGTACGGAAACTTAGACCACAGCTTTATGGGTAACTAAAACATACTACACCATGTGTTCATGCTTTAAAAGTTGCTTTCATCATGAATGGACCATTGAAGCTTAAAACTATTGGATGGATATTATTTCTAGTTTAAGTACTTTTAGGCACTCACCAACCCATGACCATGAAGTTATAGGGCTAGTACATTACTATTCACTCATTGAATGGGACTCCAACTGCTTCCTATCACAGCTTCGGCAGATTCTTTTCTCCAAGCAAATTATCCAGTACTATGTACAGGATTTTCTATTTAGTTAGGGGTTTGTGGGGAATGATTAATTTGAACTGAGTGATTTCTACGAGGATGATGTTATTCCTGGATTCAGAGCATGGTTGTAGAAATGAACTTGTGTCCCATTTACTGAGAACTGCTTTGAAAATGATTAGTTCTCCAAGAATCTCTAAATCTTCAGATTTGATACCAATAATCAAGCATTTTCAAGATGAAATATACTTGACACCTGATCGTATATTGTTTTACAAGGTACAAGAGCATAGTGAAAAAGGATTATAACAATGGAAAGCCTTCTGTTGATGAATCCTTGTAGGAATAAACTTTTATTCTGTAAGGTGCTAAAGTAAAGGTACTCTAGTATCATTATAGTTTTATTTCATTTTCAATGGTCTATAAATAAACACAGAGTTAAATCATATTGAACTATACCACCAATATCTAACTGATTTCAATGGTCACTTCATATTGTTTTGTTTAAATGACTGATTCATTAAGCAGAAACAATTACTACAGTTTCCCTAAACTTTTGCGTATCATTAGAACTTTTCGTGACTCTACTTATTTCCATTTTGGGTAAATAAATTTCAATTTAATTTATTGTTTTAATTTAAACTGTACTTGGAATACTAACAACGCGTTCAGTATATCCCGTAGAAGTCATTCTTCACTGTTATTATGAACAAAGAAGTTGTTTGTTGGATATGCATTTAGCTTGATGATTTGTCCTGTACAAAGTATAACATTGATTGACTTTGTTGTTTGACCTTGGGTAAACAATATACAGTTCAGTTTACGTCACAGCACGTTCACTTCACTGAACTTAACCACACGCTAAACTTATCTGATACAATTTCAGCTTATTTCAGCGGAAAAAAAATCACTTACACTCTATTTCTCCTCCCCTCAAGTCAAGCATGCATACACACGCTCATTTAAATGGACAAATTTACTCTGTTCCACTTCATTTCGCGTTCAACGGTGTTTAGTTTACAGTAGGCGATCACAGTAATAAATAAATAAATAAATAAATTCTATTGGTTCGCCTTTTACTCTCATCATCTTCAAATAGTTTACACTAACCCTTTCATCTATAAATTTTCAACTATTTATAATTATTTTGTTCACTGTACACATACATACATTAGAATCTAGTTGAAGAGTAATAATATTGATAACCTTCAATCAATCACTAAATTGTTACCCTTAGATCTTTCTTTTTACACCTACTGGGTGAATCTGAGCATAGGTTGTTCATTTATACGATGTAAGAAGTGTTTAATCACAGTTAAGAATCATCTAGCCCTCTGTGCAACCTCAGGAATAGCAGTTGCTGCTGCTGTTCACTGAAGCACAAATAAAGATGGAACAAGAGAAGTTAGAGAATTTGAGACAAAAAATAAACATATTCTGGTTATTCTAGAATCATGTGTTAACATAATTCAAGATATGATTAGGATATGCCATTAAAGTATGACTGGCAGGTATTTGCTTGATAAGTTTTATTTTTTTGGGATGGAAGGGGTTCGAATTGATAGATTACTTGGTTATATGTGACGTGGTTGAGGCAAGGAACACAGTATAGCTGCTAACATCAAGAAACGATTCATTGTTGTTGAGAATATCTAAAACAGTTATAGTTTGGTAGATTGATCTTTACTGCGATGTAACAGATCACTAACCGGAAGGTTGTTGGCTCGAGTCCGGGTTTTTATCCCGAGTTTAGTCATCATCCAGTTGCGTAATCTATTCATTATGCTTCCTATATCAATCAAAATCCTTTCTAGTTCAAAGGGTACTGCATGGTTACTTAGTTTAACATTTCTTCCACAATGTAAGTTCTTTTTTCACATGGAACACATAAGTCAGACATCCTATGAGGTACTGTCAGCTGGAATCCTTTGAATTATATCAAGTACCTCTTTGCATTACCGATATAGTTAGAACATAATACAGTTTCAACAGTTCACAATTTTGAATTAGCTGTCTTTATAGTTTCGAAAGTCCTCATAAGATGTTCTACGGAAGGAAGGCAAATCTAAGTAACATCTGACTGATGACCATCGAGTTGTTTCCGATACAATGATTTTGAACATCTATTGAAATTGAAACTGGAAAATGTAAGATAACTCACTTCATTTATGTAAGAATAATGATAGAATGACCTGATTTTTCGAGCCAAGTACTAAAAAGACTGATATTTCGCATTGCTACAGTGCATCTAATTGTTGCTACCACCTTTTCAATGCTAAGTAGTTACTTTTTAATGTGTAACATGTATAATTTCCCAGAACTATTTACATGAAACATGAAGAACAAGATCCGGATTTTCAACACCAATTCAGTCAAGTCAATGCTTCTGTTTGGCTCAGAGACTTGACGCTTTGTGAAAAGGATTTCCAACAAACTACAGACACTCATCAACAACTACCACATACACTGCCTCGATACTGCCACTGAAGATCAGACAGATGGCGAGAATAATAAGAAGTAAGAAGTAACTCACTGTGGCTGGCTGTCAACGAACCAACCAACAACCTATCACTCAACAAATATGCACTGGGAGGAAGTGGGGATGGATTGTATTGGGAATTCACTGAGAAGTCTGACTGGGGACATCGCTCGCCAGACGAGGTACTCGAGTGGAATCCAGATGGGAAACGATGAGTTTGGCGTGTGAGGTGAGAGTGACATGGGGGAGATTGATGTTGTGAGGAAGAAATGAGCGGTTGTTGGCTGTCGTGGAACCATGTTGAAAAGTTTTCAGAGAAGAGAGTGGAATGAAGACGTGCTGCTGAAGCCTTATGTTCGACTAGGAACCCAAGGGACAAACATTGATAATAATTTACATGAATTTAGTTTTTATGATAGACGGTGAGTGTTATTATTTGGTTGAACATTCAATCATCTTTTTACACACTTTCTGGAAGCCGTTTTAATACAGTAGATGATTCTGAGGAAAGGTCAATATATTGCCATTTTGTAGTCTACTTGGTAGCTAACTGTAGAGTCTAGGACACACATTACATCCTATTTGGAACTGGCCTGCTGGATATGCCTACACGCCAGTCAGTCATGTGGTTCTCACTGGAACTCGGACCCTGTGCCCATCGCTTCAAACATCAAATTGTTATCCACTGGACTATTGAGGTATTTCATGGTTCATTACTTTACCTCAATAGATTATTTTAAAGACTGTTAATAACATATTTAGTGTTTTAGCAGAAAAAAAGGAACGATAAACAAACTAACCATTGTCAGTAGGGTATAATCTGACTGGCAGTGAAAGTTGAGGACAGCTGAGATTTAAGATCAAAAGAAACTTTATGGAGTTCACGATCAGCCAACCAGTATACACCAATTCAGCATTCATACCTAATCAGTTACTTGCTAAAAAACCGCCTACATAGTTGTAGTCTGCTAAAATATCAATAAATATTTATTATCAAGGTCAGCCATTATGATCAACTATTATTTAATCGAATTGCATTGTAATGGTATATAGGCGCATAGCTTGAAGTTCATCCATCAGATCTATTTATGTAGACAAGGTTTTCTATTTTGCAGGATTCTTAGTCTAAAGTGAGTCATTAACGTTAAACTAAATGTAAAGGTTTTACCACCTAGCTTTGGTAAAATAAATAGCCTTATCCAATTCCAAATTTATTATTTCTCACTGCATTAACTGTTCTTTTCGGATATAGGAAATAAAGAACATACACATGTTATAGTAGGGAGTTAACGAAAAAAAGAGTGAACAGATAGATATACGCAACAATTCAGTGAAATTTGTTTCGGTATAATTCTGGAAATCTTATTGTTGGACAACGTAAATGTTCTGATGTACATCTGGAATGGAAATGTCTCTCTTCGATGCTATGCTTCAAAATCATAATATGGTCTGTTGTTTAGCTTTCCTCATTGAGATACTTCTTACTCTTCATGACCGAAAATGCCTTACTTTTAGGCTTAATCTAGAAAGGTATGGTGCCGTGACGATAGTGACGATTATGTTGATTGCAGTTAGTCGGTACATATTTCACATTTTAAAATAGTCAACATATGTGTAAAAAATTATATCTGGCACCAATGGGAAGCAACATTACAATATTAAAGAAAGAGGTTTTTCTCATAGTCTGTGAATATTCATTAGCGGGTTGATTTTACTAACCATATTGTGAACTTTGTTGTCATTGGCTTATCTTGTCAGTATTACTAAGCACATTTCTCTTGAAGCAACGCAGAATGTTATCATCATTTCTTTCGTGTTATTATCGTTTATCTGTCACATAACCTTTGGGAATTGTTTTCCATAGTTTTATTGTTTCACCTACCTAGGCAAGGCAGCATCGTTTCAAATACAGGCGGCGGCACAGATGATGTCAAAGCAGCCAGGATCGGAAAGATAGCAAGACAGGTCTTCCTGAATTAACATGAAACCAGTGTGGAGATCTACTGCACTGCACTGCACTCCACTCCACTCCACTCAGCATAAAGTGTGAACAACATCCAGATTTTCAACGCTAATTCAGTCAAGTGAGTCAGTGCTTCTATGTGATGGTTGAGAGACTTGGCGGCACATTACGAAAGGGATTTCCAACAAACTACAAACACTCATCAACAGCTGCCTACATTGGCTTGATACTGACACTGAAGATCGGACTGATGGCCAGAATAATAAGAATAAGCAAGAAGGAACTATGGCTAGCTGACTGACTGACTGACTGGCAACGAACCAACCAACAACCCATCCCCCAACAAATATGCAGAAGAAGAAAGTGTAGATGGATTGGATTGGACATACACTGAGAAGACCGATTGGGGATACCACGTGCCAGACTAGGCCTGGCCAGGCCAGGTCAGGCTCTCCAGTGGAAGCCGGAGGGGAAACGACGAGTTGGGCGTGGGAGGCGAGGGTGACATGGAAGAGATTGGAGGTGTGAGGGAGAAATGCGAACTTTTGGGTGGTGGTGGAGTGAGGTTGAAAAGACTGGAGAGAAGAGAGTAAAATGGTGACGTGCTTCTGAAGCCTTATGTTCCCCTACAAACATAAAGGACATTTAATAATAACAATTGCTTCCCAGTCGTCGACAGAGAAAATTTTCGGAATCACAGTTAAATTATCCTTGTTGTTTGATCCAGTGGGTGAAAACTTAGTAATTAATCACTCTCATAACCTAACCATATCAGTGGTTAGTATTGCGTTGGGTCTTTTGAGTGCGTTAGTGCATATGCTGAAACAGCTGTATATTTCTGTATTCTACTTACCTTGATGAAGCCTATGGTGATAATCTTGGTTAAATGCCATCGTAATGATAACCTGACTGATGCCAAACAGCTACTAGAAAGCGATCATAGTCAATAAATTTTGCTCAAAATCCTGGCTGGTACGATAGTATTGCATCACTATATGCGGAAGCAAAAGACAAAACTATCACACTGCCCAGGTTATGCTATTACGCAATTGGCTCTTTGTATGGACCTGAGTCTAAGTGAGTTTTCTATAAATTGACTGTCCTTTGGAAGATAGTCAGCTTCTTGTTGTTTAATCCTGAGTGCTGACTGAATTGCACCAATCATTTTGCATTGTGATCATTAAGCTAGGAGACAGCATCACGAAGCACTTCGGTTGGTTTTAGACAGTCGAAGACAAGAAGTAGATAGCTCTTCAGAACTGAGCTCTCCAGCGATTTGAGTCCATGCTACCCAACTTCAAAGGTGTTATCACTCAGCTGTTGGGGGTAGCGAATAACCTTCTATAGGAATGGATTACATACGTTGATCTATTAATAACAATCAACCAATTTCATGTTATCTAGCGTGAAATGCCGACCGAATTCCTTCTGACTACTTCAAACTATGTGACATCAAGTTGCTGTCTTTTTCTTGGATTGGTTTGTTCTTAGAAATGTAAGAACCAAATGCACCTGTCATATGATAACCTTGAGCTCTAGATGTGAACTATGAACGGCAAATGTCTTAAAGTTCTTCAGAAATTAGTCTCAGCTGGCACATAGACAGGAATAGTGATACTACTTAGAATAGAGGATAGACTGCTGATAATATCCTAACCACATGTAAAATCATTAATGTCTTCCAAACATGAAAAGCATTCTAAAAATGATAACAGTTGGAGTAGACAAAAAGTTATATAAAAGGTTGTTAAGACTATTCATATACAACATTAGGAAAAAGGCAGGAGGGAAGTTGAAAATCTAAAAAAAATACAATTCAGTATTAGCATGTAGGACGGGGAAAACTGGCATCTAAATATGCAAGGAATTACCCGCAGGCATAATAAGGCGTAAACTATTATAACTAAGTAATTTGTAAGATTTTAGAGGTAGTACTTTAAATTACGACATTCAGAAGGTAAAACGAAGGATATTTTATTTTGTTCACTATTCTGCATACAATAGAGATGAGAACTTCCAATTATATTATTATTATTATTATTATTAGTCCCTTGGGTTCCTAATGGAACATACCGCTTCAGTAGCACGTCTCTGGTGAACTCTGTTCTCTGAAATCTTTTGAACCTGGCTCCACGACAGCCTACAAGCTCTCATTTCCCCCTCGCACCATCTCCTCCATGTCACCCTTAGCTGCGACGCCCAACTCGTCGCTTCCCATGGGGATTCTACTTTAGGGCCTGACGCGTGATGTCCCCAGTCGGCTTTCTCAGTGTATGCGCAATTCAATCCATCTCCACTTCCTTCTGCATATTCGTTCAGCGATAGGTTTTTGGTTGGTTCGTTCCCAGAGCTCCTTGTTGCTTATTCTTTCTGACAATCCATCTGATCTTCAGTAGCGAGCGTAAGCAGTTAATATTATCGTTGTTACTATTATAAGTAGTATGACTAGTATTATCATAGGATGTACATTAGTAAGACATAAAGTGATTATTCTGGATATCAGTCATTATTGGTATTACTAGAAGGTTTCCAATTAGAGATGCCTTATTGTTAGTGCAACTTAACAAATACTGAAGACCAGTGGACAATGAATAGCTACCTTATCTTACCCCTGAAATGACTTGAAAGCATTTACTTTTAGGATATTTTGAGGTTGGCAGTGATAGACAAGCTGTACCATCAAAGATTATACTGTATCCTTCGTATAAGTAGTGGCTGTCGTAACTCATTGGCCTGGTGGATAATGCTCAGGTGTTTAAAACAATTGTTCCCTGGTTCGAGTTTTATTGGGAACAACGTTGCCCACTGACACACAGGTACATCCAGCTTACATATCCCAACTTGGCTAAAACGTGCCACTATCCATCAATGATATAAAGTTTAAAAAATACCGACAATCTTAAGGTATCCGACGAGCAGCCCATGTGCCAATAGTGGCCAACCAATTCAGTTCAATCAAAGACATACATGAACAAGTTATAGTATCACAAATCGAATAATAAAGTTTAAAGTCTCTCAGCCGTTCATGTCAACCCAAGTTGAAAACTATCACAATCCAAATTATATTTCAGTTTCTTTGATTCAAAGTTCACAGATGACTAACTCCCGGTTACAGAATATAGTGAAATAAGTATACAGTACTATTAGTTGATCAATTATTATTAACCTTGTAAAAATCATTGATGAAAACGAACATTTGAGTCTATTAAAAGTTTTTAATTCAATAGATTGAAGTTCCCTTCATTAACTTTTTTTAATATTTCGTTTGTTTTAACTGTAAAAAGTAATTATACATTGTACATTATCTACAAAATTTAGGAGGGAAAAATGTACTCATAACACTTTTATTACTTTCAAGTAGGATTAAATGCATTTTTTACGTTTCTGTCTAAAAGTACATCAATTTAGAATAGAATGTTGTAAAAGTGTAGAATTTTTATGGTATTAAGAGAAGAATATATTAAATTAATAGCAAAGTAGTTATTATTATTATTATTATTATTATGTCTAGTAATGATGGGCAGTGGCTAGCAGTAGAATACAGTGTAAAACAAGCAATAACACTAATATTATTATTATTATTATAGTTAATATTATCGTTGTTACTATTATAAGTAGTATGACTAGTATTATCATAGGATGTACATTAGTAAGACATAAATTAAAGTGATTATTCTCAATATCAGTCATTATTGGTATTACTAGAAGGTTTCCTTTTTTACACTCTTATCAAATTATACAGGATGCTCTATGAATGAATAATAACACTTTAGTATGTCTGATGAAAGGAAAAAGATTGTATACAGGATATTTAGTTTATTATAGCAGTTGAAGTGTTGTAATGAAAGGTAATATGTATAACTTTATTAAATCATAAGTTCAGGTGTAAAGTCACTGTTTGTAGAACCAAGTAAACTCAAAATGAAGATGAATACTTACTAATGGCATCAGATGATGATCATAGTATACTGTCAGTTAAAATGAATTTCACTGACTGTCATCAGTTGGAGAACCATTTAAAATCTGTGAGCCCTGATATTGAATCCAGTAATGCATGCCTACTACTTCATCAGGGATTGAACTCATAACCTTCAAGTTTCTCTGAGAGCCCCTTGGCATTGACTCACCAGGTGGAAATTCAGTGAGAAGTGATGACTATTGGGCCAAACTAAGTCAGATACGACAACAAATACTCAACAATAGCATTGATTGACTGTCATGCTATATCGCGAGTTTATATAAGTAGGAAAGTGAACACTCTGGGATTCCTACTCAGTGGTCCAATGTTAACATACTCACCGTGAAACCTGAAGGTCATGAGTTTGATGCCTAACGGGGTCGTGAGCATGTACTCCTAAAGAGTTCCATAGTAGGACAAAACAGCTGTTCAATGCTTCCAGGTTTTCAGTGATTCTCCAGTCCATGATGAATATCAACCTGAAATCAATAAATAAATCTTCATAATGTATGTTTTTCTGATCTGTTATTGTTATGGTTTCGGTGTAACCAGTTACATTCAGTGTTTGAGAAAGAAAAGGATTTTATCTGTAACTAGCTATAGTATTTGTTATGGCTGAATCTCTTTTACAAATAATCAGTTGGTAATGAACACCCTCGTTTCTTCTTACTAAGTGATAGCGTCAATAACTGTACCAGCTGAAGCTTTGGAAGTAGTCACTCTATGATTTTTGACGAAACACCTTTAAGTGATACTTGGAATGCCAAAACTTTTTGTCAAATCTTTCTTAAAAGCATTCACAAACATGTCTTCTAGTTCTAATCTAAGTTTACGAAGGTTTTTATAGGTCAGCGAATTCCTTCATTGTCAAGCTTAACGAAATCCTGATGATCAGTCCTATGGGATCCACTATAATTCGGATTTTATTTGACCTCATGCAATTTGATGAGTCAAGTCGAGATATGAATCATACTAAATTACAATGTACCTACCTAAGATTCCATTTAAAATATGGATATTTCTCTTTTGGAGAAATTAGGTGTAATTTAATTGCTGGGTCATAGAATCGAAGTAATACATGAAATCACTACAGTATATGAAATAATTATCTCTTAGCAGCAAATTAAACCGTTAAAAATTATAGGAAACTGACCGTATACAGTGTAAAAAACTTCCAATAAGTATTTTCATGTTATCAAACTACTTAACTTATTTAAACGTTCATAGAATGAAACTTTATTCAACCTTCTTCATATATCTGAGTTTGTCTATAACTTCTGCAGGAATACATTGGCCGACATTTACATTTTCTCTCAGAATATTCCACACTTATTTCGAAAACCTTTTCAATTGGTTAGTTCCTTTCCCCTGTTACTTTAGGTATTTAGCCTTGACCTACAGAAAGAATGGACTTGTTTGACTAATTCGAACTGTAAAAGCGGGGAATTATGGTCAGATATGAATTCTGATATAATCATGAAATAACAAAGTACAGTTAAATGTAAAATATAGAAGAGCCTAAAACAAAATACTTACTGGTGTTTCAATTTCACGAAATGTATAATTTAGGATCAATCGTCTTTGATTGTGAATCACTGAAAAGTTGTTAATGACAAATGAATAACCTACCTAATAATTTCTGTTAGATAAATAATCAATACAATCAACAAAGCCTCTAAAAGTATGAACTCAGTAGTCATAAACAACTCAGTTAAGAAACCTGCTACCAGTTATCACTAAGATTACGTATCGAGAAGACAGACTTTTTATGCCTATGTCGTGAATGACTGTTTCATTTACCGTATTATATAAACGTTCATTGTTATTTGTTCCGATTTATTACATTCGCAACACTTCAAGGTATCTCACTGATTATGAGATATCAACTTCTGTCTAATTGGTGGGATAGTTCAATTCCTGATAATTCAGTTGTGGTTAACTACAATCGAATTACTTGTTACGTCCTCCCTAGAAAACGATTTAGGTAACTACAGTCCTTATATTCTAGGTTTTACGATAGACTGTAATATGTTTTAACCATGATGACTTTCTGATGTTCTAAATAAAGTAACGGATTCATTATCCATCATCCTCATCCTGAACTACGAATCTTTTCCTTCACTTCAAAATCTTTTGAGCGCCAGGTGCTTCTCTGGTCGAAGGGCCTCCACTCGAGAGTAGTTTTTTGTCTTACACGAAGGTTTACGGTACAGCATCTTACCAAGAAGTGTTAGATACAAACCATACATCAACTGTCCTACTGGATGAAAGATTGCACAATAAAGTGGTAGGAAAACGGTGTGACTAATCATATCTGATGCGTACAACAGACTAACCAAATACGAAAAGGCAATTACAGCTCAACAACAAATATTGAAACCAATCACTGGAACAGATATGAAAACAAATTAACAGCCATCAAGGAAACTGAGGAGTTTAGTAGAAACAAGCCAAATCACAAAAGAAGAACAGGGGCAAATGAAGACAAACGGACCAGTCCTACCGAGGTTCTATGGTTGACCTAAAGACTTCTTTATGAAGTTAGAACTGAAGATGTCACTAAGCTAAGTGATGAAACGTCCACAACAAAATATCAAACCTCAGGGAACACCAAGCCACCACCTTGATTATCATCCTGAGCTACAAATCTTTTCCATCATTCAGCAGGACTATTCAAGTTAAAGATTGAGTATTTTCATTTCAAAATGCAATGATTTAGTTTATTAGAATAAGAATTTTTTTAATCTTTTCTAACCTACTTCATCTGGAAGATGTGTTTATTAACTTTTAAATAGACACTCAGACTATCTACTTGTTCAGGATACACTAAGGGAAATTCAGTTTACATCCTGGGTAAATGAGTTTTTTGATGTGATTTATTCTTTATCTGGAGACTGTTACCGATTCCCAGTGATGCTTGAAGTTTCCGATAGTTAGAAGCAGGTTTTCAGCATTTATAGTTAGCTAGCAAGTGTGAAATGGACTACAGTTCTAATTAAGAGTTGTGGGTTTTGAGATCCCCTAATGCATCAACGAAATAAATTATATCATTAGGATCAAGCCTCAGTATACAACTTAGTTAGTTTGCTTTCATTTTGAAGAGTGATTAGATTTCCAAAAAAATGTTATCCTACTGACATAAAATTTAGTAAAAACGAAATTCACTTATGATTTAGCATTAGGATTTCACCGTATTTCTCTTCTTTATCCGTTGATAAGCGTCGACCGAAAAGTAATTTGACAGGCAGCTGCTTCAACACTATCGACTCAGTGTCACAAACATTTATCAATCTCATTCAACAACAACTATATGAAAACGCCACATGCAAAGCAGTTCACAATGGAAACCTCAACTCAGTGATGCCTTTGAAGTGAAGTGGAGATAGGAGTAAAACAAGGCTGCCACCTACTATCAACCATGATATTCCTGATTGTGGTCGACTAGACTGGATGATGAAACAAACAGTGAGGAGCGAGAAGAGGGGGATACGCTAGCTGGAGCGTGGAGAAGAACCTAGAAGATTTGGATTTCACCAGTGATGACTTGTGTCTGATGTCACACAAACTTGGAGATCTACAGGTGAAAACTAACAAGTTGACAGAAGAGGTGGAGTGGGGTAGGGCAGGGCAGGGGAGGGCAGGACAGGGCAGCGAAGATGGGACTTCACTCAGGTGAACGTAGAGAAGACAGAGGTGGAAGTGATGAATATACCCAACAAACAACAATAACAATAACAATGACAAGCTGCACTCACCATCAACACGAGAAACTTAAAGGAAGTAGCCTCCTTCACCCAACCAGTCTGGGCAGCACTGTCTCAACTACTCACGGTGGTGGCACAAATGAGGACGTCAAAACCAGCCAGGATCGGATATACAGCAAGACACGTGTTCAGTAACCTGAAACCAGTGTGCAGATTTTATGCATTCCACTCAGCATAAAGCGTGAACAACATCCGTATTTTCAACACCAATTCAGTCAAGTCAGTGCAGTGCTGCTATATGCTTTATAAACTTGTTGTGTTACGAAAGGCATTTCTAACAAACTACAGACACTCATCAACAACTACCACATACACTGCCTCGATACTGACACTGAAGATCAGACAGATGGCGAGAATAATAAGAATAAGTAAGAAGTAACTCACAGTGGCTGGCTGTCAACGAATCAACCAACAACCTATCACTCAACAAATATGCACTGGGAGGAAGTGGAGATGGATTGTATTGGGAATTCACTGAGAAGTCTGACTGGGGACGTCGCTCGCTAGACCAGGTACTCGAGTGGAATGCAGATGGGAAACGATGAGTTTGGTGTGTGAGGATGAGGGTGACATGGGGGAGATTGATGTTGTGAGGAGGAAATGAGAGGTTGTTGGCTGTTGTGGAGCCAGGTTGAAAAGTTTTCAGAGAAGAGAGTGGAATAGAGACGCGCTACTGAATGTCTATGTTCGACTAGGAACCCAAGGGACAAATAAATAATAATTATGATAATAATAATATAAGAATCCATTGATTGGAAATTTTAAATCACCACTCATTAATCTCTATGATTATATCACTTAACTTGTAGCGTCTAACTAGTGTCCATTCTTTAAGGTGTCAGTCTGATGTTCAGTGTGTATTTGAATCCGGCCACCTGAATTTGTTTGACAGGGATTTCAATGAATACGTTCTGAGGGAAGCAGATTCATAATTCCTGAAGGGTGGAAGTAAGTCAATCTTATAGATGGCAAGAAGTATAATGTTCAGCTAAATCGTTTTCTACTAGTTAAGTAAGAGATAATTCACCGAAAGAACAATTTCTTTATCTGCGATATTTTATAAAGCTGAACAATCGTATATATATCACAAACATAACAGTAGAGGGACAATAGAGCAGTAAAGCATATTTGCATTACTAATTTAGTGCTAAAAACTGAAATCAAGAATGGAAAGTTGTTTAGTAATAATCCCTCAGACAGTGGAAATAATGAGAAAGGCAAGGAGTTTTACAAGGTAAAAATTGTTGTTGGTAGATGTGAAGTGCTATGACTGAGTGTCCACTTGATGTATATAAAGAAGGTGAAGAAAAAACAACAGTCACGATTAAGGTGATACTCATAAACTAACTAATTATAGTGAAATTCAAAATGTTAAGATTATAGTGAGATAGGAGATTGAACATACTTCTTTTACACACAGAGATCCGGCTTGAATTGTCGGTGATTCTGCTGTGTACACCTGTCGAAAACGTACTCCTGTTAAACTATTCCCTTTGACTCTGTAAATGATCCTAAAGGAGGACTCTGGTGGAGCTGTTTATGTCCAGAGTTGACCAAGTGTTCAAGAACTGGTCTAGTAATTGACTTACATTCTCCTCTCGGCAACCACACAAGATAATGCTCAGAGATAGGTTTGGAAACTGCATGATTTACGCGGTCCATATAACTATCTTCACAGAAGCAAGTAAATTTGTAGACACATACTGATATGTTCCAAGACGGCAGCTTGTCCTAAACACACCCCAGAACCAAATGCTGAGAAGAGTGTTTTTCCAGGGATTCGGACAGTTGGTTCTTCAGAATCTCTGGTGCTGTACACCTTTGAAACCAGTGTTCATAAATAAAGTCTTCTTTCGAGTTGTGAGTAGTTCCTCTATATTCTGCTTTAATTTCAAGTTTTTCCCAATAAAGTGTCACTCGTGCAGATTCTTTTGATTCTGGATGAGAGGAAATGAATACTACTCCTTTGCTTTGGGATACTCAAGTGAAAATCACTACCTTCAATGGAATTACATAGAAAACATATTTTTCGTAAAACAGACATTGGCGAAGAGAGAAACCATATCAAGAGAAATCATTCACTTACCAGATACATCGACAAGAATAAGTGGGTCAGTAAAGTGGAAAAATTCCAATAAGCTGTGTATTTAACCTTTTTCTGACTGGTTGAAAGGCGTCAGAGAGCCATTTAACGACAGCGTAATATGGTGAATTGTTCATATCCAGAACGGGATGTAGGGAAACATCTTACTTGTATACTTTTGAGAGGAGCTACAGAACCAGATAGTCATAATCCCTATAATTATTTTTTATTTTTTTTTGGAGGGGGGGAGCTGGTGATAGACTCATTCTTCATTATCTCAAGAATACGAATGAGGTTTCATTCAATTTGCTTAATAGTATTGTTTTGAGTGGACTCTTATTCGGAAATTATTTCATCAGATGAGATCGAGAGTATTTTATCATTATAACCTGGGCAATCCATAAAGATAATACTATTGCCTTAATCAGGACGAATCAGCAGCACATTTTTACTTTTCAAGATCTCAAGATCTCTCGTTGCTTTTTTAACAATGATTTGATATGTGGCTTCATATTAATTGCTTTTGAAGGTACTTAGTATAAAATCTATCTCTTGACTAAGCAGTGATAACAGTTTTCTCCATAAAAATTTTTGCAGTTATCATTAAACACAGACGAGAACGTCAAAGCCAGCCGGGATCGGAAATACAGCAAGACACGTGTTCAGTAACCTGAAACCAGTGTGCAGATTTTATGCATTCCACTCAGCATAAAGCGTGAACAACATCCGTATTTTCAACACCAATTCAGTCAAGTCAGTGCAGTGCTGCTATATGCTTTATAAACTTGTTGTGTTACGAAAGGCATTTCTAACAAACTACAGACACTCATCAACAACTACCACATACACTGCCTCGATACTGACACTGAAGATCAGACAGATGGCGAGAATAATAAGAATAAGTAAGAAGTAACTCACAGTGGCTGGTTGTCAACGAACCAACCAACAACCTATCACTCAACAAATATGCACTGGGAGGAAGTGGAGATGGATTGTATTGGGAATTCACTGAGAAGTCTGACTGGGGACGTCGCTCGCTAGACCAGGTACTCGAGTGGAATGCAGATGGGAAACGATGAGTTTGGTGTGTGAGGATGAGGGTGACATGGGGGAGATTGATGTTGTGAGGAGGAAATGAGAGGTTGTTGGCTGTTGTGGAGCCAGGTTGAAAAGTTTGCAGAGAAGAGAGTGTAGTGGAGACGTGCTACTGAATGTCTATGTTCCACTAGGGACGCAAGGGATTAGTAATAATAGTAATTTGAATTAATGTTAAACAGTTATGCAATACTTGCATATCTAAAGACCTTTAATACTATTTGTATGTACATCAACTTACATTTACATCATTTCTTATTTATTTACATAACGGTTAACTAGTTAAGTATCACTGTATAAACCAAATGAATATCATGTTAACCAAAATTGATTATAAACTGATACATGCTATTTGACAGTTAAGTGATTACATTTTGTATTTCTTCTACTTTTTTAAATGGTTGACAAAATAGATAGAAGACATTTATATTTCTTTTTTCGTATTGTTGTTGCATAGCCTATCTTTTAACTATATTCTCATGTATGTAGATCACTAATCTTTATCATTCAAGTTGAATCGACATAAATGTACAGACATGAAAGGTGATAATATATGAAAGATTTAGTTAAACTGAGGTCATGTGTATAACATATATATATATATATATATATATATATATATATATATATATATATATATATATATATATATAAGATCAGATCAAAAAGTTGTATTCTCTATTTCCTTACTAAATAACTTATTTTCAATGGTATAAATGAAATTTGATAATCATGTCTAAAGAGAATCAAGCCTTAAAACTGATTTCCTTTATAATGAATGCTTTTTTTCAAAATGACTTGTGATTTATACATGTGACACAGGTGAATATTTTGTAAGAAATTCAAGTAAGAAATATAAAGTATGTATTAAGTAATATTTGGAAAAAATTTCTTGTTTCTTTCTTTTTCTTAATGTATAGAATGTTTATGGATCAATTTACAAAATTGAGGTATCCTATATATTAGGTGTATGGTTGGGCTGGTTAGTTGAATTTGAATAGACATACTCATTTACAGAAAAGCAGATGGAATTAATGTAATGCTGGCGACGATATTTAATCTAATGATGATGTTGACAAGGTGGTAAATGTGCAATAAAAACTTTATGATGCCTGACAGATGGTTAAGTAAGTGTCTCAAATTATTCACAGTTTAATTTACTTTCTATATTACCTTTTAAACAGAAGATTTATTTTTGATTGCAATGAAGACTGTACACAAATATTTATGAATGGAAAAGGCATTCTCTGTAGTTAGACGATCTTGAACGTTTCTCAACCAAACAAAACCCTTCAATTTTGGATATAATGAAAAACATTTATAGTCAGAATCACCATGCATCAGCATAATAAACCACATGGTTTAGTAACAATATCTTATTATTTTATTATTTGTCCTTTGGGTTCCTAGTCGAACACAGGGATTCAGTAGCATGTCACCATTTCACTCATTCCTCTGCAAACTTTTCAACCTGGCTCCACGACAGCCAACAACCTCTCATTTCCTCCTCACAACATCAATCTCCCCCATCTCACCCTCACCTCACACGCCAAACTATTAGTTTCCCCTTCGGCTTCCACTCGAGTACCTGGTCTAGCGAGCGACGTCCCCAGTCAGCCTTCTCAGTGAATGCCCAATACAATTCATCTCCACTTCCTCCCAGTGCATATTTGTTGAGTGATAGGTTGTTGGTTGGTTCGTTGACAGCCAGCCACAGTGAGTTACTTCTTACTTCTTATTATTCTCGCCACCTGTCTGATCTTCAGTGTCAGTATCGAGCCAGTGTATGTGGTAGTTGTTGATCAGTGTTTGTAGTTTGTTAGAAATGTCTTTCGTAGCACACCAAGTTTATAAAGCATATAGCAGCACTGCACTGACTTGACTGAATTGGTGTTGAAAATACGGATGTTGTTCACGCTTTATGCTGAGTGGAATGCATAAAATCTGCACACTGGTTTCAGGTTACTGAACACGTGTCTTGCTGTATTTCCGATCCTGGCTGGTTTTGACGTCCTCATTTGTGCCACCACCGTGTGTAGTTGAGACAGTGCTGCCTAGACTGGTTAGGTGAATGAGGCTACTTCCTTTAAGTTTCTCGTGTTGATGGTGGGTGCAGCTTGTTATTGTTGTTGTTTGTTGGGTATCTTCATCACCTCCACCTCCGTCTTTACGTTCACCTGAGTGAAGTACCGTCTTCGCTGCCCTCCCCTGCCCTCCCCTACCCTACCCTTCCCTGCCCCGCCCCGTCCCGCCCCACCTCTTCTGTCAACTTGTTAGTTCTCACCTGTAGATCTTCAAGTTTGTGTGACATCAGACACAAGTCATCATTGGCGAAATCCAAATCTTCTAGGTTCTTCTCCACGCTCCAGCTAGCGTATCCCCCTCTTCTCTCTCCTCACTCCTTGTTTCATCATCCAGTCTAGTCGACGACAATCAGGAATATCATGGTTGATAGTAGATGGCAGCCTTATTTTACTCCTATCTCCACTTCACTTCAAAGGCATCACTGAGTTGAGGTTTCCATTGTGAACTGCTTTGCATGTGGCGTTTTCATATATTGTTGTTGTTGAATGAGATTGATAAATGTTTGTGTCACTGAGTCGATAGTGTTGGAGTAGCTGCGTGTCAAATTACTTCTTGATCGACGCCTCGATAGAAGACGTTTTCGAAGTGGATGAAGTTGAGGTAGAGTTGAGTTGACTGTCATTCTATACTGTGTTGTATGTTGATGCGTATCGTAGTGTTGCAATTTGATCCCCATATGATTTGTACTTTCTGAAGTCTGCCTGTTCTGGTCGTAGTTTTGAATTCAGCGCATCTTCTAGTGTGTACAGGATGATGTGGCATAATATTTTGCTTGGGGTGGACAGGGACAGAGGCATGATTCTGTACCACTTCATAGAATCCATCTAATTGTGATTATAATTCGACAAGTTGTTTATGTATTTAGCTGGAACTATTTAAAGGATATGTGTTATTTAAGCCATACAACGATTTCACACATACACAGTGATATTAATGAAACTATTCAAGTTGGAGTGTGCGAAATCTTAATTTCTGTTATGACTGACTGGTCAGTCTGAAAAGTAATTTTTGTTGGTGTCACACGGTAGCTACTTCTTAACTGATACCACTGCATTGTTTAGGAAGCACATGTCTGTGCTGAATGAATATTGTGAATGGAAAGTGTGAAGAAGATGGAATACCTCTTAACGTACTAACTATCAAGGCCAGTGTTTCAAAAATATGCAGCTTAAATTAATCATGACAAGTCACTTTTCAATGAAGACTGAGCTTTTCATAACTTGATATTAGTCCTACTGCATAAAACTGTATTCAGTAATTTTGTTCAAGGCTTAAAAAGTCCAGCTGAGTGGCATAGAGAAATCCAGTTTGGAGGTTTGTGAAGAATTTAACAAATGATTTCAGGTTGATATTCACCACCGACTGAAATCATTTGGGGAAACATTAGAAACCTGGGAGCACTAGACAGTCGTGACCGGTGTTCGTGACGTGAACATGAGAATAGTTACTCAGAGACGATATTGGATGGAGGTTGGACTATATCATAGGCTGAAGTAGGAAGTAGGAAATATGAACCACTGGATTCTAATCCAATATCCAATGGTAATGTGCTGGGTGTGGAATCCGAAGTTTCTGGACTAGATCACTGGAGGGTAGGGTAGTGGGTACGCACTACTGAAGAGTCCCATATTAAGACAAAGCAGCTATCCAGTGACCCCAGGTTTCGTATGTTCTTCAAAGTGTCAGTCAATTATGATTACTAATCAGAAAAAATTTTTAACGTCTTAATTTAAAATCTTCGAAGTGAAGACAAGATTAAGACAAGGTTACCGCCTACTATCATCGATCTTCCTGATTGTGGTCGACTGGATTATGCAACAGACAGCTGTGAGAAACAAGAAGATAAGTCTACGCTAGCTGAACCTGTGAAAAGACCCTCGAAGAAGATCTGGATTTCGCCGCCTATGATGGTTTGTGTCTAATGTCTTGTCGCACAAACTCGGAGATCTACAGGCACAAAACCAACAAGTTGACAGAAGAGGCGGGGCAGGACAGCAAAGACGGGACTCCAGGTGAATGTAGAGGAGATGGAGGTGATGAAGATACCTAACCAACAACGACAACAACAACAACAAGCGCCAATCCCCATGAACGGGAGAAACCTAGAGGAGGTTGTCTCTTTCACCGACCTAGGTAAGACAGCATCGTTTGAACTATAGGCGGAGGTGGTGGTGGCATAGATGAGGATATCAAAGTAGACAGGATCGGAAAGATAGCAAGACAGGTCTTCCTGAATTAACCTGAAACCGGTGTGGAGATCTACTGCACCGCACTCCACTGCACTGCACTCAGCATAAAGTGTGAACAGCATCCAGATTTTCAACGCTAATTCAGTCAGGTGAGTCAGTGCTTCTATGTGATGGTTGATAGACTTGGCGGCACATTACGAAAGGGATTTCCAACAAACTACAAACACTCATCAACAGCTACCTACACTGGCTTGATACTGACACTGAAGATCGGACTGATGGCCAGAATAATAAGAATAAGCAAGAAGGGACTATGGCTGGCTGACTGACTGACTGGCAATGAACCAACCAACAACCCATCCCCCAACAAATATGCAGAAGAAGAAAGTGTAGATGGATTGGATTGGACATACACTGAGAAGACCGATTGGAGACACCACTTGGCAGACCAGGCCCGACCAGGCCAGGTCAGGCTCTCCAGTGGAAGCCGGAGGGGAAACGACGAGTTGGGCGTGGGAGGCGAGGGTGACATGGAGGAGATTGAAGGTGTGAAGAAGAAATGAGAGGTTGTGGGTAGTAGTGGAGTGAGGTTGAAATGACTGGAGAGAAGAGAGTGAAATGGTGACGTGCTTCTGAAGCCGTATGTTCCCCTACGAACCTAAAGGACAAATAATAATACTAACTTAAAACTATTTGAATATTAATTATGACAAATATGCTACGCAGACAAACCTGCCAGGTTTAAAATGTAAACTTAATAATGCCTGGATTTGGCAATGTAGCTTCAAGACAAGTCTGGTATTAGATGGAAGAGAGTTTTATTCAGGTTAAATATGAGGTTGAAGAATCAGAAGTGTCTATGGGATAAGTTTAACAGTTCATGAAGGCATCTAGTCAAGATATTTGTTGAAAGTATCCATCCATCACCTAACTTATGATGTAATCATAAATACAAGTGAGATGAACTGTAAGGAGGCGAATAACTTTTGTATCAAGATGGGGAACCATTCTGGAGATTAATATATATTTTTTCCACAGAACTTTTTAATTCTTGGGGGGAAATTTTCATTATGCTAAAAGTGGAGAAAAAAACACCCTATTTGTTGCATATCTTACACTAAAAATAGTATTGTCACAGTGATACACATTGCCAGTCTTATTTTCACCATTCTGTTTTATACATTTGTCCTACTTTGTCATTTACCGGTTTACCAGGTCCAATTTTATCTTATTCTCCAGCTTATGATTCTCTTTACAGTTATCCAATCAGCGTAAACAATACCAGATTATATACAGGAATTACATTTATAAATCCTATTCAGATAGATAAAGCAGCGATTTTCACAAGGTGATGAAAAGTCAGGAATTTATTTTTCTATCTCATTTATTCAATGTTCAACTTACTGAAGTCTATCAGGTGAAGTTTTGATCCTGAAGTCTATGGATGAAATCATTATTAACTGTATGAAGTCAGTTATCAAAGTGCAAAATTTGTTCTTTACATTCCATGGAAAAATTTCATGAAATACTAGATATTTCTGGAAAAAAGACAAAAAGAATTTATTTTTTAAAGAGAAAAAAATATACTATTTCATAACTATTACGTTCATTGTTAATTTAGTTAGTCGTAGAAAGAGATTTAACTTTTCAACTCTTTGTAACAACATTGACAATAACAATAACATTTACGTGCCAGGTACACCCAGATATATTATCTATGAATAGTATGCAAATAGACATCTTCAGGTATATGTACACAGTCAACCTAACCAACAACAAAATTACATGATTACAATTGTACATCATCAGAAACGAAGTAAACGATGCAGAAATCATCGATAAAGTTGAACGTCTGTTTTCATTTTGTTATTATTATGTCTCTTGTCTTTCTCTTTCCTCCCCGCCCCCTCCCCCCTCTACGCCTTCTTGTTCCTGTTCTGTACTAACTTTCGATGGATGTGTTTCTTTTCAGGGCACATGTTTGACAATTTTCAGATTCTTAAGTAAATCATTGTATATATATATATATATATATATATATATATATATATATATATATATATATATCGACAAGATGTTATACAATGGTGAAAATGAACTATGCAATAACAATAGTATCTTGGTTGTAATAAGAATAATAGTAGTAATAATGTGCTAGTTGATTTGTCCTCAATTTCTTCTTCCTTTTTTTTTTACCCCTTGTATCTTGTCTGTCTACCGACTCATGCTGCGACAACATTTACCCTAGTGATTGTTCATATTGTATGTGTACATACATATTAGGTACACTTGTACACACCTTTATATATACATAGATACTTCAACTGTATGCTAATCTACAGAACTCTGCCTACATAATTGTCTCTTTAGAAAGAATTGGGAATATTGTTATGCTTTCGAAAAGTTTTTTTTTTGTTCAACTGAACGGGAAAAAATAGAAACAATCTTATAAATTGTAATCAATTACATCCTTCTATTTTTCTTTGTTGTAACTACTACAGTTTATTGTGTTGTGTTATTTTAGAGAGAGAAAAAAAACACTAGTCCACAAGAAAAAACAACAACAACAACAACAAACCAATGTCACCTTGAAGGACAAGATGTAAAGTAGACGGTTGTATACTGCAGAATGAAGAGTTTGGTAAAAAAAAAAAGAAAAAAAGAAGGAGAAATTAGTTTAACAGCACTCTGTTATGAATGAACAGACAAGAGGAAATATACAAAATAAATTTTCTTTTTAATTTACAAGCAAAACATGCATCAGTGTTATCCTGTGTTATGGTTGTGAATGAATGTATAAAAGACAAATTTGGTTTATGTTAACATATGTAAAATGAAAAATACAATAGTGTAATATAAGTAATAGTAATAGTAATAGTAAGTGATATAAAGTAATAGTGTTTGTCTCTATGTAAGTTGGTAAGTTGAACAACAATTTTGAAACAATTCCATTTCATTCATTCATTCATTTACTTTATATTATTTTGTTTAAAACAAAAATGTAAAGAAAAGTGTAATCAATTTGATTTCAGGTAAAACAGTAATAATGATAAAATAGACAACTGATTTTCTGACATTATAAATGGCGCCTAAAATTGTATTTTACTTGTTAAATTATTATTACATTGTCTCTTCGAATATTTTACTTTCTCTATTGCTTATTATATATATACCCTTTATTCTTTTCTCTTTAGTGTTTCTTAATAAGAGAGAGAATAACAGAAATTACAATTTATTGACATAGTTTTCTCTCTTCTCTTTTTTCATTGTCACTAACTTGTTGTACTTTTCTATTTTATTATCCAGTATTGTTTTAAATACACCCCATTATTCATATAAGCCTATTTCAAGCTGCAAAGTGAAATATTTAATAAAGAAAAGAAATTTGTTAATAAAATGACAAGTTGTTATTCATCGTAGACAGACATCAGTTGGAGGAACAAAGGAAACTTGGGAGCACTGGACAACTGTTTTGTCCTAGTATGGGACTCCTCAGCAGTGCGCACCCACGACCCCACCAGCAGGGATCGAACCCGCGACCTTCAGGTTCCGTGGCCAGCGCGTTACCATACTAGTGGGATGAAATAGCTGTCCAGTGCTCCCAGATTTCCTTTGTTCCCCCAACTGATGTCAGTCTACGATGAATTACAACTTGAAATAATTCCAAAATCTCCACAACTCCTTCATTGTTGTACAGTAGTCATACAATACCCTAAATTAATATGTCTATATAGAAGAAGAAGAAGAAGAAAAAGGAATTTAGTACCTTCTTGTTTTTTGACAAAATTGTATAGTGTACATGGACAACATTCATCTGTGTAGGCAATGTATTTTGCATATACACCAAGACAATTAGATATACATAAATGAAGATATTTAGATACATGTCTATGAACTTTCTTATAGAATATAATGAAACCAACTCGGAATATAATCATACTCAACAGAACGATCAAAATGATGATAAAAATTATAATAACCAAGAATCTTAATTATTCACAGATAGGTTTGTATGATAACTTTTAATTGTCTTACAGTCACTTAAAGAATCAATGAAAACCGTTCCATTTTGTTACCTTTTGCTATTGTCATTAGTTCCTTACCTCAATTAGGAATATTTCTATGCAAAATATACTACTATGGAACAATTCACTTGTTTACGATTGAGCTCATCAGATGATACATTCAGACAAATTCATTTCATATAGCCAAATTAGTTCAGGTCAATTAAATCTGGATAGCTGACTTATGTGAACCGGTATACCTAAAACTAGATCAGTTTATCAATTCAAGTCAACTAACCAGGTGATTTGAACTACTCACCTCTGAGAGTTGAATGAATTTAGATCCAAATGGGTGGAACAACTGTTTGGTGTTTAAATTATTATGATTTGTCTGGCAAAATCTACAGATCAGCCTGAGTGGTGTCTAGATATTCAAATTGTTCAGCAGTTGTATATTTCACCAGAGATTATGACACTTTTGTGTGATAGATTGCATACTGCAATTACAGCTTTAGCAGAAACCTTGTTGATGCAACAGTTGGGCAGTTGGAAAACTAATCAGTTATCGGAAGTGTCAATGTGGACTAGGCAATTTGTAGATCATTTGCAAATTGAGCATTTCTATGATCATAGTATATTCTAGATATTGTGTGAACGTTAGCTAGCTTGGCTGATGTGAATCCAATCACTGGTGCATACCTTTGTTATGTGGAATTCATAATACTGAAGGATCATACTGAAATGTAATGAGCGAGTACTTGTTAACGCTTTCGAATGTATTTGATACATTGGTTATTACTGCCTGCTAAAATGATGGATAGTAGATTTCTGTTTGTAATATCCACATCATACTTTGTACATTCTTTTGGAAAATCAGTTACTTGTGTTATATTTTGATATATTTATGGATAGTTTTCAGGTATATCACTGATATGATCAATCCTGAATCAACAGGGAAGCTATCCGGTGATAGTGAGCGCTGCTGGCTAGTGTGATTACTTCCCAGCCAATCATGCCCATGAAAAGTATATACTGCATAGGTTTTATACTGGAATCTTGGTATCACAAATGATATTAGGTGATTCGAAATTTTGAGAACAGAATATTTCCACCTTCAAGGTTATTTATGGTGAAATTTCTCGTTTAGGTCTTACTTAACTGTGTAATACTGATCTCGGAGAGTGGAGTTTGGAAACGCTTAATCTGGTTCTAACTGGAAGTGATTTGCTGTACGAAGTACAATGCGCTAGAGGTATCATAATTTGCATTTTTACGAAGAAGGAAAGAGATACCGAATAAAAATATACAGTCTGAACGTATCCTGACAAACAATGGACTAGGTGGCTTGGGAAACTTGGGTATCATCGTATATGGTGTATTTTACTTGCGTTATCTCGCTGTAGTGTATTGAAACAAATAAGAAAATAAACAAATATTTTGTATTATTCCTCAACACTTCGATTTTGTTATGAATATCCTTTTCAGGAGTATGAATCTGACATTGTTTTCAGGTTAATGTAATAGGATGATCATAAAGGTCACCTTCTTTAGCGAAACTGAAAACTTAATGTCAGATTCATACTCTTGAAAAGGATATTCCTAGCTTCAATTTTCGGAAATCTTTTTGTTGACGAAAGTTTTATCTCAAGTTGTTATTCATCGAAGACTGACATCAGTTGGAGGAACAAAGGAAACCTGGGAGCACTGGACAGCTGTTTTGTCCTAGTATGGGACTCCTCAGCAGTGCGCACCCACGACCCCACCAGCAAGGATCGAACCCGCGACCTTCAAAGAGTAATAATCTGAAGATTGTTGTAAATCAGAATTACCAGCTTGTTTATACGCTTAGATTACATTCAGCTTGGTGTCTACTAGATGGTAAAACAAACAGATACTTGCTATTCATGTGTACACTTTATAATTCTAACAAACAAATCTAAGTTTGTAAAGAGCAAGAACAACGATGGGAGCAGTATAAAATAGATCCATTTTACTTCGTTTGCATCTTGTCAACTGCTTACTATCTAGAATATCAAAATACCTAGTTTTACTGGAAATTTAACATACCTTGGCTATTATTTTCCAGTGGCCTAGTAGATAATGCTTTGTCATTTGAAGAGATGGGTACTTATTTCCAGTGAGAATAGTGGGAACAATATCACACATGGGTGCAGCTGACGAATCCCAAATAGGACGAAACACACATCCTTGATTCTACTACGAGTCACTAAGATGAATTTAACATACTTTAATTCATTGAAAGAAAACAGAATGTTGGTTAGCGGTTAAGACGGACAAAAATGATCAAAGAGTAAAGGTAGATCATAACGGCGAATTCAAGAAAGGTTAACAAGTGGTAAAAGGTTGTCACATTTACATGCACAATTCAATGGAAGTTTCTTGAATAAAAATAAAAATTGTGAGACGAATAACGATCAGAATATTGAGCTACCTAACACTTAGATGACATAAGTAGACCATACGATAAATAAGCAAAATATTGAGTTAAACTCAGTCATGTATAGTAATGATGGGCAGTGGCTGGCAGTGGAATCAAGGATGCGCATGTCATCCTATTTTGGACTCGTCAGCTGGATGTACCTGCCTCCCAGTGAGTGATGTTGTTCCCACTGGGACTCGGACTACGGAGCGATCGCTTCAAACGCAAGAGCGTTATCCACTACACCCCCAAGCCGCGATAAACACTCCTTGTGCGACGGGTATAGGTTTAGTGTTATTGCTTGCCCATAATTACTATACATAGTTGAAACACAGGCAATATCGAGGCATCCGCACATGAGTCCATATGCTAACAGAGACTGATCAATTCTGTCCAACCAACGACAATGTAATACAAACAGTAACACTAAACTCAGTTAGTTAAAAACTTTCGATATAAACAAGAGATGAAGCAAGTAAATAAGGGTGAGGGACTAAACATCTAAGGTTAATACAAGATGATGTGATCAGTCAGCAGTCAAGAAGAGTTACCAAAGTGGACAGAAGTTGACTGTAGTTTCCTTTTAAATATATAAATCAGGTTTGATGCGCTTAATGGCTAGGGGATAAGAAAACTTCAGAAGAATTGGGCTCTTTTGTTTATTTATTATCTTAAAGACATCTACTTGATGTTTAGTGTCAATGAGATGCAGAGTGATTGCACTGTTCTAAGTCCAATTAGGATTTAGGTTCAAGTTTACTGTACCGAGTAACACATCACTCAAATACTCTGGATACTTGGATTGAATGGTCACGGAAGAGCAACTAATTTGATGTTGTTTAGTCCTGAGTGTATACCGAATCCTATCGAGCATATTTGCAATGTGACCCCCAAGTTAGGAGGCTGAGAATCGCGGGGTACATTAGTAGATGCTAGTTGGTTGAAGGCAATCGGTAGGAAGCCCTGGACCTCGATTTCGTGCTTTTTGGAACTCTTCAACAAGGCGTATGTGAAACCTTGATGGAAGTGATGTTCCTCCTGAGATTGGAACCCACGTCACCCAGCGCTGTAATCAGCTACTCACGCGGGACATTAGTTCCATCGAGACTGCAGATACACCTTGCTGAGTGCCAACAAACACACAACCTAGGTTCAATGCCTTCCACTGACTGCCTCCAACCAACTAACACTCTAGATACTCTATTTTCCTGTACAGATATATCAGACAGCAACTTAAGTAAAGATGTAGATATCTTTAGGGAAACAGTTAAAGAATAGTCTTTGGCACTGAACAGTCAACATAATTGTTCGAGATTATGCAAAAAACGTCATTTTCTCGATTCTATGGGCATTATGTATATTATTTGCAAAGCCAAGCAGTGTTTTAATCTCATTAACTCTTTATAATATTCCTGGATGTCAAAAGTGGCTGTGGTCAAATTCTACCTTTTTGAAACTATCTCTTCATTCATCTTCTATGTTTAGTAAATAATCAACTCTGTTTTAAGTTAGTAGTGTCTCTGATCTCTCGATATAAATGAAAGAAAACAAGATGTCCGTAACTTTTTAATATGCGCTACCAGAAATCTTCTAGCGGTGCCAATGGTCAATAATTGGCCATGTAATTATGATATTTTATGTAACTTACAGTGGTTTCTCCCACTCTGACAAGAAAAGCAATAACTAAGTGTCAGTGTGTGAATAAAGAGGGTATTTTGAGGATGCGTTTTCAATACGATATTTATTTGAACTCTTTAGCTTTCTGCTGATTTCTGCATGTTAACAATCTATGCTTAAAGTTGAATAACGATTGAAGTATCTGACGACTCAAGGGTAAAATCCTTTAGTCAGATTTGTTCAATATAGATAACATTTTATTTCAAAATGATTGAAATCCTGGAGCCATAGTCATTAACCATGATGAGATTGTAAGATTTTTTTACCATGGTTCTTAATGTCACTGATGTTAACTAATTATTCATTTTTGAGATGAGTGGGGATTTTAATTTAGAGGTAGTATACATTACAGACTAACATTAGTTGAGAAATCACTGTGAACCTGGTTCACAGTCCACCACTCAACTCCGACGCATTGGCTGAGGGGTTAGCGCTTTCACCGTGAAACCTGAAGGTTCTGAGTTCCACCCGTAGTCGGGTCATGGGTGCGCACCGCTGAGGAGTTCTATACTAGAACGAAACAGTCTTCCAGTGCTCCCAGGTTCCCAGTGGTTACTCAGCTGATGTCAGTCCGTGATAAATGCTACATCTAATTATTGATTGCTTTAAAATCAAAAAACCATAATGAAATTATGCAATCAGTCTTACCAAATGTAATGAAAATTGACCCATACTAATTCAAGTAACATTATTATTATTTATTTTTCCCTTAGGTTCCTAGTGGAACACAGGGTTTCAGTAGCACCTTTTCATTCCTGTCTGTTCTCTGCAGTCTTTTGAATCTGGGGCCACGACACTCGCTTTCGTCGAGAGGATACATATCGGCCAACTGGCTTCCCAATGGCTTTCACTAACCGGCGTCATTTCGTCTATCCGATTCCAACGAGGAATAAATTTGTTTTAATTTTTTATATTTTCTTTGTACTTACAAGTTTCTTTACTGACTGGATTAGTTTTACGGGGTAGGGTTGCTAGCCCTACGCCCAACCTTCCCTCTTTATCCGGGTTTAGGACCGACTAGTAACTAGTGAACTAGTTAACCAGGCGAGGTTAATTCAAGCAACATAGTTCACCGAATATTAATTTAAAGGTTCTGTTTGAAGATTTTAACTCAGAAATATGAACCGGTTAGTGACATTTTTAGTATAAATCAAATATAAAAGTGGAAAATTGAACTTGAGATGTACATTACGAGGTGAATAAAAAAAATTGGCTAAAGTTAACTTTATTACGCAATATTTAGCCATAACAACTAGTTTCAAATCACAAAGTAAAAAACAATATTCTGTTGATAAGTGATGAATTTGATCTATTGATGTTGGTATATTTGATCTGAACACGAATTCACGATAAGAAACAGAAGGTGACTAAGGAAAACATTTATTATTATTTGTCCCTTGTGTTCCTGGTGGAACATACGGCTTCAGTAGCACGTCACCATTTCACTCTATTCTCTGAAATCTTTTGAACCTGGCTCCACAACTGCCCACAAGCTCTCATTTCTTCCTCACACCATCTCCTCCATGTCACCATCACCTTCGATGCCCAACTCGTCGCTTCTCATCTGAGTTCCACTCGACACACTGGCCTGGAGCATGATGTCCCCAGTCGGCCTTCTCAGTGTATGCCCAATCCATCTCCATTTCCTTCTGCATATGTGTTGAGCGATAGGTTCTTAGTTAGTTCGTTGCCGCAGTTCCTTGTTGCTTATTCTTCCTGGCAATCCATCTGATCTTCAGTAACGGGCCAGTATAGGCGGTTGTTGATGAATGTCTGTAGTTTGTTGGAATTCCCTTTTGGAACGCGCCAAGTCTCTCAACCATCACATAGAAGCACTGACTTGACTGAATTGGTGTTGAAAATCCGGATCTTGTTCCACATGCTGAGTGCAGAAGATCTCCATATTAGTTTCAGGTTAATGAACACCTGTCTTGCTGTATTTCCGATCCTGGCTGGTTTTGACGTCCTTGTCTTGGCCGCCGCCGCCTGTAGTTGAAACAGTGCTGCCCAGCCTGGTTAGGTGAAAGATGCTACTTCCTTTAACTTTCTGCAGTTGATGGTGATTTGAGCTTGTTGTTGTTGGTTGAGTATCTTCATCACCTCACCTGGTTAACTAGTTTGCTAGTTACTAGCCGGTCCTAAGTCTGGGTTAAGAGGGAAGATTGGGCATAGGGCTAGCAATCCTACCCCGTAAAACCAATCCAGCCGCTAAAGAAACTTCAAAGCACAAACAAAATATAGAAAGGAAAACATATGTAAAGTAATTCATTTTTAATGTGGAGGTTTGTGGAAGTTTATTAATTAATTTTAGGTTAGAATTCATCATGAACTGACATGAGTTGGAGGAACATTGGAAACCTAGTGTGGAACTCTTCAGCAGTGCACACCTATGTCCTTGCCAAGGATCGAACCTAGGATCTTCATTTCCATGGCCAACATGTTACCATTAAGTCTCTGGGTCGAAATCTGTTGGTCCACATTTCCTACTACTTTCAGTTCATGAATGGCACGGCCTCCATCCAGTGTCGTCGTTGAGCAAATGTGCTCATCTTTGACTTGGTTGACTCCACTGGTCACGACTTCTGATTGGAACTTCGGAAGCCACCTCTTGAAGCTAGAATAATTCAGTCTGGACGTTTGTGGAGGGTTTATTATTCATTTTTTGTTCTTATCAAAAAAAGAACTTTATATTCTAAATATTTTATCATACTTGAGCAATAAAGAGAATTTCCTAAACACACTTCATTGTAACAAGATGCTATCAAAAGGAGCAACACGTTATTGGTCGCATTTTTACGTCGTTGATTGGACCAAATTGATCGATCTCTATCGGAATATAGGCTTCCATGCAGATGCCTTGATACTGTTTATATTTCCGACTTTATATTAATGATAGTAATGGATTACACTGCTAGCCACTATCCATTACCACTATCAAAATTGAAATGACAGGCAATATCGAGGCATCCGCAAAGGAGCTAATATACAGATAGCAACCAGTCAGTTTCGTCCAATCAACTATGGGATATTACGGTCAACAGCATCAAACTATACCCGTTGGACAAGAAGTGACTATCGTGACTCCGCGGCCTATCGGTTAACTCTCTGACATTTGAAGCAGTCGGTGCTTGCTTAGTCTTAGTGGGAACAACATCGCTCACTGGGAGGCAGGTGTATCCAACTGACAAGCTCCAAGTAAGATGAAACGCAGGTCCAGGATCTCGCTGCTAGCGACTATTCATTATTCCTACGAAAGCGGTAGGTGTCTGTCACACATTCGTTACCGAATTCTTGGAATAAAAACATTTAGGCGAAACAAACGAAATGGATTCTTTCAATTGAACTACAGTTCTTGCTATGAAAATTGACTAACTCGATATATTTGCACATTGCATTCATTGTGAGATGTTTGAAGATATTCAGCAGCAGGCGATTAGTTGTGTATTTAATTCTTTCTGACACCACGGTGTTCTGTATTTTGACAATGGATGTAAGAGTTCAGTGAGCAGACAGACAAAATCAACGCAGAATTGGATTGTCTCAAGGTGCCACATTTCACAATGGTACAAGTAGATAGAAAAGACTGATATCAAAAGCGACAAATTTGTGTGAGAGAATAAGCAATTTTAAGATAACGGTCGGTGCAAATATTCAAGCTTAAGGAGAAATCAGACAGTGAATATATCTACACTGTGGTGATTAATTTTCAGCCATGTCATCACCATTCTCCAACTACTGATTCCTTTCATCTAGGGGACTCAAGTCAGGTGGTCTACATCTCCCTTCAACATAAATCAGACTTATAGCTTAAGAATTTTTTGACTGGTCCCACATCTTCATCTGGCCACCCTGAAACCTTTTCCAACTTAATCAAACTTCCCTTTGCATTGAAAGTCGAGGTATGTGGTGGCACAGGATGCGCAGTACATATTCAAGTCATCTCAGTTGACTAACCTTTACAACCTTATCATTTAACTCGAAATAATTTGATCAGATAGCCGATAAGTTACTCTAATAGTAAAGCAAATCATCATAAGATGCTTACATTACTTTGGTCTTGTTGACCTGTTTACCGACAGATTTCTAACGACTCATTTCAGATAATACTATACAATGTGCTGTTTATATGTTCACAAATAGACCCTACCTTTATATTTTACTACTATGATTTCTTCTCAGAATCATAGTTGAATTGTTCATGAATGTTTTACAGCGCTTGCTCTCATTTCATTTAGAGGTTTTAAATTACAGATAAGTGAAATGGAGTAGAAGACAAGAAATATACAGTGAAAGTGAAGTAAATACCTGACACTAACGTTTATAATACATTGAAATCAGAAATTCACTATCATACTGCTACATAATATGGTGTTGGTATCTTAGTATTCAGTGATGATTGATATCGGTATTTAAAAGCTACTGATTTCAATTAGTAGTATATAAAAATCTCATTATTGCACTATGTGTTGAAATTTTTTCACGCTTTGAATATTACAAAATTGTAATGTACACACATACACATCAAAGATACTTAAATACTTAAATACTTAAAAAATAGGTAAGTATTAGATCTCCCTAAACCAAAAGTTTCGTCTATTCTAATATTTCTATAAAGTTATATTTAATTGAAATCAGATATAGAACTTTCAATATTCCCTTTCTAGATTGTTTTTTTATTTAGTGAATGAAGAAATTAATACGATATGATATATGGAAACAAGGAAAGGATCATTTCATGTGTTGAAATATTCTATGTATGGTGTTATGCATGAATAGATCTGATTTACTCTTCTAAAGTTCAACTCCTGCTGAGTAATAAACACTAAATTTAAAGGTATCTCTGGTAGTAATTATATGAAAGTTTTAAATAAGAACGCTGGGAATAAAAAGTTATTCTACAGTTCATTTGATACTGTTTACCCCCCTTACATTTTACTTTTACTTAGATCATGAACGTAAAATTTTGTGCAAAACTTTTCTCCTTCAGTTAATTCCTTACTGATGCATTACATTAATTTATAATATCAGATTTGATGAAGTTTTCTGCCATGATATAAAGTTAGTTACAGAGAAAATGTACATGTAGTAAGCCTTCAGACAGACAGACATAAACATGACCAACGAAGAATGTCGCATATAAGTGCATGGGTTCAGATTGTCACACTTCACTATGTGAGAGAATAAACAATATGAAGATAAAACATAGAGCAAGTATTCAAGCTATAGAGGAAGTCATGCAGTGAATACATTTGAATCATTGTAGCCAGTTTTCAGACATGCTAGCAAGAGTCGTCAACCACTGATTCCTATCGTCACGGGGACTGAAGTCAAATAGTCTGCATCTCCGTACGCAGCCCAGACGAAGAGTCAAAGACTTCATGGACTATGGATATATCTTGATCTGGTCACCCTGAAACCTCTTCCAACTCAATGTAGTATTGTACGGCCTGGTAGGCGGTGGTTTGGCATGCACAGTACATGTGAAAGCCATTCCAGTCGATGAAGTTTCAGTACATCTTCGAGGTTACTCTACTCTTTAAACTGTTTTATGTCCACTCTAAAAGTACACAATCTGAATAAATCTTACTGTGTACACTAGGTTTAGGTATCAGAAAAGATATTCTTCCTAGTCCTGAACGAGATTCCTTATAATTGAGAAATAATTCAAATTAACGGAGATGGATGTATTACAGTATTTCAGACTAATTATCAATCTGTCATTGCTTGGTAGATTCAAAATGATAGTTATATTTCATTTCATTCATGGGAGTACCTTCTTCTATACAGACTATCAATATAAGAAATTCAACTGGGAGGAGTTGACCACCTCTCAGTCTCAAACACAACAAACTTTTTAACAACACTAAAAACTGATTGTTGAGGAGTCTCAGATGAATTTGGGAAAAGAATGTGAACTCATTCTTGTTCATACGAAATCTAATATATCAACTCTGGAATATACTTTGTATGGATAACTATCTTCATTGCTTTAAAGAAAGTAATTATTATTAAGAACCAGATCATGTACATTTTCGTGATTTATTGAATTTAGTCAAATATAATATCCATCGACTTTTTAAAAACAAGTACGACTGTTATTAGTGTTTGTTGGTACTTATAACTCCCTGTTGTTATACTGGATTGAAGTGATCGACCTCTGTTGGCATATGAACTTGTCTCTTGATGAAATATCAAAATAACTGCACAGGAGTGCATCAATAAGTAATAACAATAAGAGGTGGCTGTCATGTCTCAGTTACCTAGGGGATAACACTTTGACGTTTGAAGCGATAAGTACTGTATTTGAGTTTCAGTGGGAACGACATCACTAACTGGAGTTCAGGTACATCCAGTTGACGAGTCCCAGATGGGATGAAACGCACTAGACACCATAAAATTGATTGCTCTCCAGTGACCACTCAATATATCTAATCCAGGAGGTCAATTGCGACCCGAATAACTCAAAGGAAAAGTTGCTGATTATAATACTAAGTGACGAGGGTTCGAATTTCAGGCAGGACATCGCTTCTCTCAAAGTTGCAGACACGCCTTGCTGATAAGTGCCAAAAAACAGGAAACCTAGGCTCATTGCTTCCTGCTAATTGCCTTCAACCAACTAACAAACAAAACAGGCAATAATAAAAGGATATATAATTAAAGGATAAAAGAATTATGTACAGTAACTGACATTTATTATGACTATGACAAAGAGCAGTTATATATACTTTCTTGGAAGCACAAAGAGGGTTTCAACTCCTGAACTGTTAACACTTCAGTCATGATCAAATGTCTCATTCTTACTCCTTTTAGATGTACTAACTGTACCTTTTATAAAATTTCCAAAGACTTTTAAAAGAGACTGTCCTAGGTTTACTGGACATTCTGTTACACAACTGAAGAAGCATTTTCGTTTGTTGTTTGTCAGCTAGCTTAGTAGTCTACAGGTGTACATTTCACAGTCTGATACATGATATGACCGATGTACACAAACTGATATATACACATCAATATCGCTCACCACTCAGTTTTTTCTTTGGGATATTAATTAGCGAATGAGTTTCTTAGAACGGAATAGGAATGAATGTAATCAAATTATGAAACCTGAGAATAATGACGGGTGCCAAAAAGCACGAAACCTAGGTCCAAGGCTTCCTGCCGATTGCCTCCAACCAACTAACATCTACTAATGTGCACCGCGATGCTGAGCTTCCTAGCTTGGTTGCCAGATTGCAAATATGATTGATAGAATCCGATCTGGACTCAGGACTAGACAACATGAAATCGGTTGCACTACCATGACCAATCAATACATGTAAGCCAGTCCTACAGGAGGTCAGTCGCGACCCGAATAGCTCAGTGGTAAAGTCGCTGACTACAACACTGGGTGACGCGGGTTCCAATATCAGGCGGGACATCAGCTCCGTCGAGGTTGCAGATACGCCTTGCTGACGAGTGCCAAAAAGCACGAAACGTAGGTCCAGGGCTTCCTGCCGATTGCCTCCAACCAACTAACATCTAATAATGAAAATTACTTAATAAAAGCGTAAACTTAGTTTAAAGGTCAATATATAAAACATTACGTTATCTGAAATAACTAGCTGTTCACTGTACCTATTAACTAATGCATAATCCTGAGTCCTCTGAGTGAAGTATACTATATTACCAAGAAATCATTGATTAATCTAGCAACCAAGGGAAGATTTTTAAAACATCTACACTTTTATGATTTGACACAACCATCAAAGAAGGTACTTCTATGTAAAACTAGTTAAAATATAAAGCAGTGAACTTGTTACTTGTTTTACCAAACCTTCTGTATTGATTTAGTCTGCTTGGAGAAAAACGAAAGCTTGTTTCGTTACTTGAAACACTATATATCAAGGAAGAACATACTTTACAAACTAAGATGAGCTGATCCTTATAGAAACTATTCATCTTTGAGAATTACTCTAAGCGAATTCTGCTGGTCCACTGTATTATTTAAGTCATTCTTCGACTCTTTTCAGTAGCTCACACCTTAATTTATGAAAAATATATTGCAGTTAATGGTTTGAGACAATTAACTAGTTCCAACATTATTTCATCATGGACTGATGTCACCTAGAGGATGAATGAAACATGGGAGAGCTGAACAGTTAGTTCGACTCAAAGCTCCTTAGCAGTACATATCCATGACCTTGGAAGGTATTAAGCACAGGACTATCAGGTATCACAACAAAAATGTGATTAGCCAGCTTTCTGAGTGATATCAATCTCTCATAAGTATATTTGTTGAAAGTATCCAGGTGAAAAATCAATCACTTGTCAGTTCTATCTTGGAACGATCAGTTCATTTGTCATCTTCAAATTTAGATACACATGAATTTGTGACATTATTTTCTCTCTGGACAAATTAAGCATTTTCATACTTCCTCCTTTGTTCTATCTACTAAAAAAAAATGTTTCTCCACATATATTTTGACAAGTGAACGAAAATTGATGGAAGAAAAATATTGTTTGTGTTAACCAATCGTATATAAACATATGGAAAGACGCTTTTAATTTGACTTTTGTTTGCATGCAGAACATCGTAAATTCTCCGTATTTCCTCCCTTTCTATACTTCAAACATAAAACACTTGTGAAATAAATGTCTAACCCCCTTAAAGCTTCACTACCATCACATCCTCAAAAGATAGAGATAGAGACAGAGAGTAAGAAACACCATTTGAAATCAACTGATTGACTAACAAACGGACACTTAACTGATTTCCCATATCTACTCCATTTTCATTGGCTGATAAACTTCCCATTATAGAACAGATTTAATTTTCCCTCATTTTTTTGTTACTTCATGTAAGCCCATGAAATACGGATAAATAATTAACTTTCTCTCTGTCAAACCTGAAATAAAAACATATAAATATACGTCAAAAGATATTTCAATACTTATAAAAGAATATTATGAACCAGTAAACCACGAAGATGTCCCACAAACAAGAACATATTCAACCCTCTGGATTTATCAGTAATTTCAGCATACAGTCTATGCTAAATCTATCAGATGAACAAGATCCTTCGACTGCTAAATGCTCTACAAATACTGATAATGGTGGCATCAAAAAGAATTTGAAAAAAGATTTGTTATACTTTGATTCTTTCGATTCTTCTGAAGTCATTTCAACAGTGCACACTAGTCAACCGTCTTGGCGACAAAAACAGTTCAGCAATAAGGAACAAGAGTTTGAAAGAAATACTAGTCTTCATAATCCATTAAGTTATCGTCACCATAACCCAAGTCATCATCTTCATCAAGTATCATCTAATTCTGTATGGGATAATTCCTTCTGTTCACGTCAGAATACAGTGGTATTAAATTCTTCAAAACATTCAAACAATTCCAAAAGCCTATTACCCAGCTTATCGACTACAGCACTACTTGATGATAATATTAATCATTCATCAATCATGACAAATATGACTCTACCCGAAGATACTTCAAATTACCATTCAACAAGCGATTCTCAGTCTGTAAGTCCCTTAACTCCACAATCATTATGTCATTCATTATCTGAACCAATATTGTCAAATAATGCGTTAACTAGTTCACCGATACATATGAAACGCAAGGTTATTGATAAAATTAACAGTAAGATTGATAACAGTATGAATAATGATAAAGAACACTTTGAAAATAATGGCAATAAAAGGCGATGTTTCGAAAGATGCAGTGAAAAAGATGTTTTTGGTGCAGCAGCAGAAGAAGAAGAAGACAGCGAAGAGGAACCTATAGAGAATGAGGAGGAGAATAAAAGCCAAGAAGATGAAGGGAATAAAAGTAGTGTTGACGGACAAGATTCAAAGTCGACTAAAGTAAAAGAAAGTTCAGAGTCAGATAAACCTCCATTCAGTTATAATGCACTAATTATGATGGCTATCAGGAGTAGTTCAGAGAAACGTTTGACATTAAATGGTATATATGATTTCATTACTACAAATTTCCCTTATTATAAGAATAATAAACAAGGCTGGCAAAATTCTATTCGACATAATTTATCATTGAACAAATGTTTTGTTAAAGTACCACGTGCATATGATGATCCAGGTAAAGGTAATTATTGGATGCTTGATCCATCATGTGAGGATGTATATATTGGTGGAACAACAGGAAAATTAAGACGTCGAACAAATTCACTACAACGTAGTCGATTATTTAATTTACGTTTAGCAAGTTATTATGCATCATTAGCAAGAAATTATACTATTCCACACAATGGTGAATGTCTTTTATCAAATTCATTTCCAATCTTCAATCATCCTCATCATCATCCTACAATAATTCCTAAATCACAGTTCATTTCCAACACTAATAATGATAACACTATGAATTCACTACATTCTCCAGTAAATTGTACACCACCATTTCTAGATTTTTTCAATCGTATTCCCATAGAACATGTATCGTCTTCAGTATCACCTTTCTTAAATCCTTTTATGCATTCCCCATATGAAAATTCACTTTTCAACAGATCTTATGTACCAAACAACTATGAAGAAATATCAGATGATTTAAATAGGCATAAGTTGAATATTCATAAATATAATCCAACTTTAGATCATTTATATCCTCCAATATCTTCATCGATGATATCATCATCATATTCAGCATCAACACCATCATTTTATTCTTCATCAAATGGAATACCTTCAAGCTTAATATCACATCATGAGTTTGAAAATAAATTTTCAGAAAAACAATGGCTTTCAGGAAATCTTGGATTAGATTGTACGAATTCTAGAATATGTAACCAATCAAAATCTCAATCTGACTGTTTCTCACTAAATAAACAATCATTACATACATCTCCAATGAAGAAATATATTCATTCAGATGATTCAATCATAAAAATGATGATGACAACCAGTACTGGACAAAAGCAAGTTCATAGAAATTCTGAAAAAAAATTTCAAGAATCTATGGATTTATTACTAGGTGTATATGGTTCACTTTTTAATACAAATATTACTATGAATAAAGACCTTAGTAATCAAAATAATAAAGAGATTGAATTGAATTATGATAAACTTGTAACTGGAAGAAAAACCTGAATCACATGAATATGATTCTATATTGAAGAGTTTATGCTGTCCAATTAGAAATATTATCATCTTTAAGGTTTATATAACTTATTACTTTTCTCTTGGAATCATATTTTCTTTTGAAAGCATTGATAAAACACTGAAATTCATATTCATTACATTATCTACTACTTACTACTATAAAGATTATTAGTAGTAAATTCAACTACTCTAATTATTGAATTGATTAAAAATCGTAATCTTAACAGTAAGTAAAACAAAATTTTGTCATTTTATTATATTATTTATTGTTTCTATTTTCTTTTCTCTCGCTATCTCTTCTTCTTCTCTTCAAGTCATTCATCAAACATGTAAATTTTACTCAGTATTGAATGAACAAGTAGCGTTTTTTTTCCAGAGTTTCTTTTTATCAAATATTTCCTTATTCCTAAAAAACTATTACAAAACAAACTGAAAGATGAGTTTCTTTTCATTTTACTTCACTTAATATTATTAAATATTATACAGTGTAAATAGTAAATTTAGGTTTCATTTGAATAAAAACAAGTTTATGATGTTTATATGATTGATAGTAATTTGTTCTCCGTCGTTGTAAAGTTTGATAATATGCTATAATTATTACTGATGTTTATGCTTCTACCTTATGACTAACGATTGACGACGTAGGCAAGAAGATTATAAATCTACCTACACGATTTATTTGCGCTTATTTACTAAGTAAGTTGTATCTTTGAATGTGGATTCAAGGAGATTGATATTCTGTAGAGATATCGAAATCCTATTATGTACAATAACTGATTTAGTCACAGCTGTTGTTTGATACTTGCTACATAAGGCCAAATTGTTTAACTTCTTTTGGTTTATGGGCACTTATGTGAATGTCTTGATACTGCCAGGATATTCATTATATTCCATTCATCTTAGTGACTACCAGTGGGATCTAGAACGTACGTTTCGTTCCCTTTAGTGTTATAAGTTTTTACAAGTTTTTAGTGAGTAAAATCTATCACTACCCTGCAACTATTGGTCCTAGGGTATGAAATGAACTTTTTGCGGCTACGATTCATTCTATCTTATTCACATGCTTACATTCATCGTTTATTTAATAATTTTCAAAGCAATCAGTAGTATCTAACTATCAGCAAGAGGTGATGAAAGCTATCTGTAAAGTGATCGCTTGTACACAAGCTATTCAACTGAATATTAAGGAACTTTGTGCCATTTTAGGTATGTTGCAGTTCCTAGAGCCACAACTTGAGAAATTAACAACAATGGCTAGTATATTTACAGCTATTATTTGGTGAAAATTAATGATCCACTATATAGTAAAACACATTGCATACTACGTGTCATCAAAATGATTAAATGTGTACCGAGATGTCAGTGTCAATAAAAGTTCAAAGATATCTATCCTTAGAGTACTCATATGGTTGATAATGATGGGCAGTGGCTATCAGTGGAATCCAGGATGAGCATTTCGTCCTATTTGGGACTCGTCAGCTGAATGTACCTGCCTTCCAGTGAGTGATATTGTTCCCACCCAGATTCGGACTCAGGAGCGACCGCTTCAAATGCCAGAGCGTTATCCATTACACCGCCGAGCCACGATAGCCACTTCTTGTGCGACGGGTATAGGTTTAGTGTTATTGCTTGTATTACACCGTCGTTGACTGGACCGAATTGATCAGTCTCTATAATTAAAAACACAGGCAATATCGAGGCATTCGCACATGAGCCCATATGCCAATAGAGACTGATCAATTCGGTCCAATCAACGACAGTGTAATACTCCTATGGTTGTCATAATACAGACTAAAGTTGACTTCAACGTTTACAGTTAAATCGGAAAACCTCATCAATTCTTTCTTTTTAAGCGAAATACCTCTCCAAGTGAACAGTATGCTTTGAATGCAATATTTATGTTCCTTTCCCCCTCAGTAGCCATCAAACAGAAATAGTGGAAAAAAACTTGAAAAAATGCAGCAACATATTTTTCAGTAGTAGTTAAGTTTGAAGTTATTTCTCATTATATTAGATGGTATTTTGCAAAATACAGTAACTTTCAATAGAAACTCATGCCAGCTGTGAAATCACTGAAAACCAGTAAGTAAACCATTAATTTTTCATCACAGTGTGATACTATTCAACAGCTGGCAGTTCGAAGTAAACACCTGACGATACCCAAGATATTTAAGTTTCATGGCGAACAAGTTGATATCAGAAAACTGAATGTGATTTTAGTAACTCATATTGTTGAACCTTATTTATTTAATAATGTAGCTTAACCATCATCCAAAATTAGTAGTGGGTTTTCTGTCTCATTATCTAGTTGTTTAACGCAACAGACCACCTGTGGCTAGTTTGAACTTCAAAATCAGTCATCGAGGCTTTCTGAAAATTGTTCCATTTGACTGCTTATGAAAAACTGATTGACTTGAGGACAGCTTCTATTCATAAAAAGCCCCAAAATAAAATGATACTATCACTAGGAGCTCTGGGTTTTTCAGTCGTTTCCCAATTGACATCAGTTAACGATGATACTGTTCTCAAGGAATTCACTTCAAAGTGCATAATAACAGAAAAAGGAGAAGTTGTATAAACTGTTTACGATAATAAAATTTGTTTTTAAACTTTAGGAAAGGAGATTTTCAACTCCAAGATTGGATGGCTGATAAGAATATATGCCTTAAACAAATAGCTGCAGTGAATTTAAACAGTCAATCAGCATTCATAAGATATACCCTTGAAGAAACTTATGTCTGTATTTGAGATTCGAACCAACATCTACACTGGTAAGTTCATAGAAATCACTGATGAGTGGAGGCGTGTTGGGATAAAACTTTATGATCAGATTCACAGGTTCATTGTTAGGAGAGTTAGTACTACAACATAAATAATATATCTAATTTGATTAATGTATACGATAATATATTACTTACCCCATTAGTGATCATTCAACTATTACTTATACGTAATACGCACAAAATTCTGGTGTTAAGCACATCTGGTACGCAGTGAGTGGAATATCACAAGTTTCAGCATTTGCATCCATATGTCAGTCACAATTTCGTAGATTTCTGGGTAATTGAGTACATTGAATATTGTAGGAGAATACGGAAGAAGAATGAAAAACATTTTTTTTAATCAACTTTTATCAGAGTATTCAGGGTTAGTAGATAAATTTTATAAATATAGTTTGAAAACCCACTTTCGACCTAACTTTATAATGAAAACCTATGTTCACAGATAGTAGTTTTATATAACTTTTTTCTGAAAAATTTAACTATCTTAATAGAATGTGAATAGTCGTCATTAGGATATGAATGTAAGAGTAAGACTTAGGCACTGTGGTCGATTGTAATTCCATTTTAGTCCGTTTATTAGGAATATCCCACAGTGAAACAGTAGCATTTACTGGATAACGTTTCGGACACAATTTATTGTCCATATTCATATCAGGTAACAGTGTTGAAAACTAACTTAGTTGGGTAAAGGGAGGCAGAGATTGATAACCGAATCTGCGTTTATCGAATCAACACCAAAGACATACAGTGATAGAAATGATGCTGCACCTGTCCCAGTTATATGGAAAATTCTACTACCCTTGTCATCACAGAGAAGGAGAGAGTAGATTAGGAATATATGAAGTCTATCTCGAAGTGGTTGTTGAAGTTACCTGACATGAATATGGACAATAAATTGTGTTCGAAATGTTATCCAGTAAATGCCACTGTTTCACTGTATGATATCTCTAATAAACAAACTAAAATGGAATCATTAAGATATGTTTCATCATTTTGGTGTAATTCGCTTGGTGGTAGCTAGCAGTGGAATCTAGGACGTGCATTTCTTTCCATTCAGGACTCGTCAGATGGGTGTACTTGCATCTCAGTGAATGATAGTGTTGCTACTTAAACTCAGCAGATTCATTCATGTTAATGTTATCCCCTACTTTTGAAAATCATCCACTTTTCTTCTTCATGTACAGCATTCGCTCAAAGTTCACACTTTCATTCTCATGTGAATGAATTATTACACCATTCCTATCTCTCTTTCTTGATGACAGTTATGATTATAAGTCAGCTTGCTTGTTAACTAGCTTAATAAGTATATAAACTTGGAAAGCAGCAATGCATGTAAACAGGTAGGTATGGTAGATGGAAAAGTAAACGTAAGTAGTGTCTTTTGTACCTTAGTGGACTAACAGATAACGCTCTGGCGTTTGAAGCGTTGGGTACTAAGTTCGAGTCCCAATGGGAACAACCTCACTCAATGGGGTGCAAGTGCATACAGCTGAGAAATCCCAAATAGGAAGAAATGTGCTTCCTAGACCCCAAAACTGACCACCAAACTTATTACAATATAAAGAAGTTTCTAACTTATTTGAACCCGAGTCAAATATTCAAATTATTATTGAATAGGGATGATTTAATTTACTCAAGGAAATATAAATATTTTATAATGCATTTACTTTATCGCGGACATGGTATTCTTGCCGCAACAGAAAAATCTTGTCACACTGTCATCTAAGATGAAGTGATTAGAGAGAAACTACTATGAAATCTGATATGAATTTTAAGGCGTTTCATAAAGAAATGAAGTTGAGTTAGAAGTAGTATTCATCATGGACTGACATCAGTTGAGGAACCATTGAAAATCTGGGAGCACTGGATAGCTGTTTCGTCTTAGTATGCGACTCCTCAGCAGTACGCACTCACGACCCCGCCACAGATCGAACTCACAACCTTCAGGTTTCACAGCGAACGCGTTAACCATTCAGCCACTGTGTTGGTGCTTTCCAGTGGTTCACAATTTCCAACTTCTTTCAATTCACGACATAGCGCGACTATCACCCAAGGTCTTCAGTTAGCAACCACTTCACTTCCAACTTTTGACCCCACAGGTCACGGCTTCTCATCAGAGCTTCCTGATATCCATCTGGAAGCAAGTCCCTAATGAGTTGAGTTACTTTATTATTCAGTTTCAATTTTTAGATCAGTGAAAGTTACAAAACGAAGACAGCTCAATATGATCTCATACTGTACGACATGAAAAAAGTATTTTGATCGAAAAAGTGAAATTTAATACATTGACTAGATCTTTAGAGGCTAACTAGTTACGTGCTTTCTTGTTCAAAGTACAGGTAGAATCTTATCATTTGTCTTGTAATGTGACCACCAAGTTGATGGACTCACCAGCGTAATTCACTTTGATATTAATGTTGTGTGGTTGTGGGTAATCGATAGAAAGCCCTGGCTTACTTAGGTTCCATGCTTTTTTCACTCTTCAGCAAGCCTTATCTATAGCCTACAGGGAATCGATGTCACCTTTGAGATATAAACCTGCATCGCCCAGTGACATCATACAGCTATGAAAGAGTCGATTAGAAGTTCATACTCTCACTGTTGGTCACCATCCTCTCTGTAATGAACAGAAAAACTATGATTGCATAACAATGCAGTTGTTTTTCTGTTAAACAAGTGAATCGAAAGGATTTTAAAGAAATAAATACTGGTTCATGTAGAAGTTCTGTACGCTTTGGAATATTTACTGAAGAGTATTGAAAGCTGTTGGTGCACTATGTATAAAAATTAGTACAAAATTCATATGATGGAATATTTATGTCAAATGACTGTGAAACATTTATTCAACATTTCATTCATCCATGATTCAGACCATATCCCTCCGATGTATAAAAGTTGTCCTGATCAAATGTACGCGCAGTCATCAAACATTTCACTTGTATGTTTCCTATTTCACTGTCATCGTTTATACGAACAATGAATTGTCTGAGTTAGCTTTACAACTCTTATCTGTGAAAAAACTAGGGTGTTATGGAATATTTCAAGTTGTTATTCATCGTAGACTGACATCAGTTGGGGAACAAAAGAAACCTGGGAACACTGGACAGCTGTTTTGTCCTAGCATGCGACTCCTCAGCAGTGCACACCCACGACCCCACCAGCAGGGATCGAACCCGCGACCTTCAGGTTCAGCGGCCAGCGCGTTACCATTCAGCCACTGGGTCAGAATCCAATGCTCCATATTTCCAACTTCTGTTAGCTCACGATATATAGCGCAACCGCCACCCAATGTCATCGTTGAGTATCTGTCCTCACGGCCATCAGGCTTTGACTCCACCGGTCACGACTTGTCATTGCAACTTTGGGAATACTTCTCGAAACTAGTCACCAATGAGCACCAGTTCAATTAAATTTTTGAGGGAGTTGTGGAGATTTGGAATTATTTCAAGTTGTTATTCATCGTAGACTGACATCAGTTGGAGGGACAAAGGAAACCTGGGAGCACTGGACAGCTGTTTCGTCCTAGTATGGAACTCCTCAGCAGTGAACCACTGGAAAGCACCAACCCAGTGGCTCAATGGTAACGCGCTGGCCGCTGAACCTGAAGGTAGCGGGTTCTATCCCTGCTGGTGGGGTCGTGGGTGCGCACTGCTGAGGAGTCCCATACTAGGACGAAACGGCTGTCCAGTGCTCCCAGGTTTCCTTTGTTCCTCCAACTGATGTCAGTCTTCGATGAATAACAACTTGAAATAATTCCAAATCTCCACAACTCCCTCAAAAATTTATAGAATATTGTATATTTTTCATCAGTGAAATTCATTGGTTGTTTCCGTTCTTCGTCTTGTCATTACAAACTTAATCGTATGCATAAACCTGTTTATCTTTCTGTACACCCATTTGCTATACATTTGGAAATGGCTTATAATGGTATTTCATGGATTAATTCCACATTTACTTCTTATCATCCGGATAATGATTTGTAAATATCGTTTAGCCTTGAGATAGACGTTACAGTGTCGATTTATTTGTCGACAGAGAACTCATAATAAAAATAAAGCTATTTACCTCAGCATATAACATCATCTTTACCCAATAATTTATATTTATAGAACATCTCTACTATCGAAACGCTTCCATTGAAATATTCAGGACAACAGTATCCTTTGTCAGTACTAAATAGCAAAAGTAGTGGTGATACTTACTTAATATTTTGAGTTGTTAGACATACATTTACCATCAGTAATGATCTTTTGGTTGAATTTCGACATCATTCAAAAAAGTTGCAAGCTATGACATTGAAATTATACCCATCTTACAAAAAGTGACTATCACCATTCACTAGACTAGTGGACAGCACTCCAGTTCTTGAAGTGACGGGTTCAAGGTTCCAGTCTCAATGGGAACAACATAATTGCCTAAAAGGGAGGTACATTGAGCTGACGAGCGACAAATAGGATAAGACGCACGTCATATTCAGGTGAAACAAACCAAATGGATTCTTTCAATTGAACTACAGTTCTTGCTATGAAAATTGACTAACTCGATATATTTGCACATTGCATTCATTGTGGGACGTTTGAAGAGATTCAACAGTAGGCGATTAGTTGTGTATTTAATTCTTTCTGACACCACGGTGTTCTGTATTTTGACGACGGATGTAAGAGTTCAGTGAGCAGACGGACAAAATCAGTGTAGAATTTCACACATGAATGAATCGACTCAAGTTGCCACACTTCTTAATAGTACACAAAGAACAAGCTTGTACCAGCAGCTATCCATCGCTACAAGCAAGCCGAAATTACCGATAATGTAGGGGCACCAATGCAGAAATCTATAGGAAGCCTGCTTTCGGGCTACAAAAACTTTCCACCGATAATATTCCATAAAATTCTTCCCTTTTAGTTTGTTTTATTCTTTTTAATGTCTTCTGAACATATCATATACTTCCGCACGTTTTTAAAATGTTTATGATCTTTCGTTTCTTAAGCTAAGAAAAGAAAAACGTTCCTCTGGTTGAAAATGGATTTGTAAATGCTCAAAAATACACCACATTACTATTCCTACGATAACTGTATAGGATTGTGAATTTCTATGTTGGTTCATTGAACTGCCACCATCAAAATTACACTCAATTTTTATATTAATTTCCGAATCGAGAACAGACGCCAATGTAACACTAACTGCTCGTTTCACATTTATGCTTTCAATACCGTTATTATTAACACTATGCAGACGTAATAAATATTTCTTTTAATAATATTGTACGGAAAGAGAATTTACTGAAATATTCCATGCTGAAAGTTCTATACTGTGTCATACATGTCTGGAATAAAGTGATTATTATTATTACTACTATTATTATTGTTATTATTATATGCCAATAGTGTGGCTGATCAATTCACATCAACCGACGATAGGAAATTTTAAGCTATAGCATTATAATATAGGCCTACTAAAGTACATATGCTGAAATTGTCTTGATTTAAAATTAGTCATTATTATAGATATGTATCTGATTACAGCAGATATATATATATATATATATATATATATATATATATATATATATATCTTCAGCGCTTATGATCTGAATTAAGCACTTGTATACTGAACCGAACCGAATGTGTTTATTGGTAGTAACAGTAGCTCAGTTTAAGTATTTAAAAATCGATAACAAGTTGTTTAATCAGTAATATTTATTACAGGCTATCCAAAATGAAACTAGAGTGGAAATTATTATATTATTATTATTTGTCCTTTGGGTTCCTAGTGGAATATACGGCTTCAGCAGCACGTCTCCATTACACTCTCTTCTCTCCAATCTTGTGAACATGGCTCCACGACAGCCCACAACCTCTCATTTCTTCCTCACACCATCTCCTCCATGTCACCCTCACCTTCGATGCCCAACTCGTCGCTTCCCATCTGAGTTCCACTCGACACACTGGCCTGGCACGTGATGTCCCCAATCGGCCTTCTCAGTGTATGTCCAATCCATCTCCACTTCATTCTTCTGCATATTTTCTGGACGATAGGTTCTTGGTTGATTCGTTGGTAGAGTTCCTTGTTGCTTATTCTTGTTATTTCTGGTCATCTGATCTTCAGTATCGAACGTAGGTGGCAGCTGTTGATGAATGTCTGTAGTTTGTTGGAAATGCCTTTCGTAACGCGCCGTCAAGTCTCTGAACCATACAGAAGCACTGACCTGACTGAATTGGTGTTGAAACTTTGGATCTTGTTCAACATGCTGAGTGTAGAAGATCTCCACACTGGTTTCAGGCTAATGAAGGCCTGTCTTGCTTTTCCGATCCTAGTTTTGACATCCTCGTCTATGCCGCTGCCTGTAGTTGAAACAGTGCTGCCCAGCCTGGTTGGGTGAAGGAGGCTACTTCCTTTAAATTTCTCCTGTTGATAGTGATTGGAGTTTGTTGTTGTTGTTGGTTGAGTATCTTCATCACCTCCACCTCTGTCTTCTCTACGTTCACCTAAGTGAAGTACCGTCTTCGCTGCCCTGCCCTGCCCTGCTCTGCACCGCCCCGCCTCTTCTGTCAACTTGTTAGTTTTCACCTGTAGATCTTCAAGTTTGTGCGACATCAGACACAAGTCATCACTGGCAAAATCCAGTTCTCCTAGGTTCTTCTCCGCGGTCCAGCCAACGTATCCCACTCTTCTCTCTCCTCACTCCTTGTTTCATCATCCAGTCTAGTCGACCATAATCAGGAATATCATGGGGGATAGTAGGCAGCCTTGTTTCACTCCTGTCTTCACTTCCACTCCAAAGGCATCACTGAGTTTTCCATTGTGAATTACTTGGCATGTGGCATCTTCATATAGTTGTTAAAGTGGACATTAGAACTTCTGAATTCGTGTCGTAAACACACAGTTCTAAGTTTCAACCTTAATAAGACTATGGGTCAGCTAAACTGCACAGAAAACCATAATTCATTTTAAAAAGTGTATTACAACTTGGAAATACGTAGAATTAAGACTGAAGTGTCTGTTGATCTGATGACTATTCTCCTTCTGGCAAGGACTATTCTATTTATCTAGAGATTTTAGCTATAGTCTGCTTGCGGGAATACTACTTGCTACTGATAGCTATTCAGTCATTCTGAGAGCAACATTTAGTGTTATTTTATGGATGGCCTGATTATTTAATCGGTGGTACAGTTTTCCTTTCAACTGAACCTACGACTCCAAGAATTGTGGATTAAAAGATACCTTGAAGTAAGCTTAAAATTTATCAGGGCGGGGAACAGGATTGATAATTTATTCACTCAAGAATTCTGAAAACCGCCGAAGAAATTAGAAATATTTCGTATATGTTTATACAACAATCACAGTATAGCTTATAGACTAAACATCTATAAGCAGACTATCAGATTAAATACCAAAAACATTAATTTGATATAATCTTTTTCCTCCTTGTCAGTAAATCTTACAAATTTATTGTTCTTTATGATGATACACACCCATCTGGTTTTAGTGTATTCATCGGAAAAAGGCGACCTGTGGAAGAAATTCATCAAAAGGTTAGTCAAGTTAGTAAACTCAACTATATAGTAAGTGTTTAACTCTCCAAGATAAATTGTCTTTTATAGTGATAAATGAATGTTATTCATTTGTCACAAAAATTAGTTGACTCTAAAGCGTTCCACTTTTTGACAAATAGTTGCTAACATCATTTATGGCTTTGATACAACTGATTCACACTTTACATAAGTCCTATGCAAAGAATTTTGAGTGTAGTTTCGATCACATAAAATATACGAATAATAATAACAATAATGGTAATGGTAATAATAATAATAAAGTAATTGCTGTAACATACGATAACAACGGTTTATAAGTCGAAGAAGTTGTGTTGTTCAACTTTTATCTATACTACTCATTGCTTATGGGCTCTGGGGACAAAGAAAACTAAAGCTTACTTATAATCTCTCTTATTATTAACAGTTCCTTTGAGACAGATATTCGGGTTATTATCAAAACTTACCCTGCATACTTTTACATTAGGTTAAGGTAATTCAGAGACAATTGTATGAGAATTAAGAAATATAAGCAGCATAAACACTATTTGTTGTATGACTTAAAAGCGTAAACACTTGTTCCTCATATAGTCTACTTGGTGGTTAGCAGTAGAATCCGGGTCACACGCTTCATGCTACTTGGGACACGTCAGCCGGCTGTAGGTGCATCCTAGTGGGTGGGCTTGTTCCCACCATGACTTGAACCTAACATCCGTCGTTTCAAATGCCGAAACGTTATCCACGAGGTTACTGGGGTAAGATAACCACTCCCAAATAGGTTACAATATGATGAATACCTCAGCAGTATCGAAGTATCAGCATAGGAGACCCTCTGCGAACGGAAGTAAAGTAATTCCACTCAGTAAAGCAATGGGAAGTTACAAGTATCAGTAAACTTGTTCCTATGCCCTGAATATCATCTTTTCTGAGGAAATTAACATAAAAAGGTACAAGAATCCCTTTTTCACTCTTGGTTTACTTTCTTTGCAAATATTTCTCGATGAGGACAGTGTATTCCCTTCTATATGAGACCACCTATCTGAAGATGCATAGTAGAAACTGTTGTATAAAACAAACATAAAATCTCTGAGAGAACGAAAAATCAAAAGAGAGTGTGAATAGTAGAGAATAGTGGGAGTTTTACAAATAAGAGCCTATATGTAATCATTTTACGGAAAGATTTAGACTGTTAACCTGCGATGATTTTATCAATTACTTCCTGTCTTTCTATCATGACTACTAATTTTGGTGACACTAGAAAGCCATTTCTTCCCAGTTTGAGGTCTCCTCATGGGCACCCACACATGAAATTCTAAAATTGCTAAATACTTTCAAAATTTGGGGAGTATAATAAATTCCTCAACTCTTGTTCTACGAGATCTACTGAGGTTTCCACTTTCTGAATACTCGAATGGAAATTTTAGACCATAACATTGAAATAGTGGGGTAGATAATACATTTACTGGTATCAGTTCACTGCTTGCTATCATAAATCCTGAAGTCTACGAAGTTGGTGAGAGTATATTAATTAAAGAAGATTTTGATATCTTGTAAAGATGAAAAAAAAACACAGTTTCTTGTTATCCCTTGACTACCTGAACTCCGTAGTCTTTGAAATTCCATAGTCGAAGAAAGCAAATCTTGAACCTAACTTTTATGATGTTTGATGCATATAATCTCCTGTTGCCTTAATGAGTCGAATTGCTTGATTTCTGTTGGCAGACGGTATGATACTTCCTAGATATACATTATATTGCAATCTACCTGGGGGTGGCTGTATCACGTATGGCTCTCATACTTCAGTGGCCTCGTGAATAACGCTTCAACGTTTGAAACTATGGGTACAGGATTTCAGTCTCAGTGAAAAGAAGCTCACTCACTGAGGTGCAGGTAAATTCGACTGACCGGTTCCAAGTAGGGCATCCTAGATTCCACTGCTAGCTACCAAATAGGCAACAATCTAGCTTTTGTGGCTTTGCAATATGTCGGTATTACATACAATAAACCTTGGAGTAACGTTTATACTGCCTTACAGACTGGAGCTCAGCCCACTTTTCTCACTGTGCACAGCATCGTTCATTATGCATAGTCCGTCAGTGTATGTGTTGCTAATTTTACAAGAATATTCACCATATAATGTGTTGTATAAGTCAACTTCAATAAGAATTATTGGGATTTCATAATATTGAATATTATCCTTTCTTCCCCCCACATTAATGCGCATGGATGAATGAAAAAGGAAGCCCAGTTACTACTTAAGTTTCCCTACGATAATATAACTTGCAAAATGTTTCATTCTAACTAGCTGTTGGTTCTCCAATGTTTTTAATTTCAAGGATATGGGCAACTCTTTAGCAAGGATTATGAAGATCCGATATATGTAATTTACTATCGGTCCTCATTTTCAAGACTAGTGTTCGAGACTCCTGTGCTTGCACGTCATTGTCATTGGTGAGAGTGATACAAGGCTTTTACTTTTTCCACTTACTGAATCATGGCTACAAGGACTGATGACAGATGGGCACGAAAAAAATGGTTCAGGTTGCCGCGGTTCTGATAGCCACACTGCCGGAGTAAAAAAACTGTACATCAGCGTTTAAAAAAAAACGAGTGGTAAATTAAGATAGGAGACATGAAAATGTATGATTATAAGAGTTTTTAATCCTTAAAGTGAGACAAGTCTTGGGGTGCATCCACATAACTATGAGTGATTCTGTCCCATATCACTGACAAACCACCTCCTTCTGTTACCTCTTGAACCCACTTAGAGGCTTTATAGATTATCACTTGACTGTCTGAGATAGCCATAGTTTGGCAAACTAGTATTTATACTGGGTGATGATTAAAGGTGAGATGAAAATCTGGACTGCGGCCGGATTCGAACCAGCGACCACCGATTATGTCTAAACCAAACCTAGTTCTATTCCAGCTGACATCGTTTAGTCTGTTAAATTGCTAGTAGGCATAAGTATCGCGTATCCGTGCCACCTTCGTGTATTGATCAACGCTTTGCCTTAAAATTGCTCCTATTTTGATTCCAACACATGCAATCGATCGTATGGAACTGTTGACGGTTGACTATATGTAAACTTTTCAAGTCATACTCATTTAGTGATCATGTTCCGTGGTTACATATAGGGGCAACACACCTTGTTGAACAGTACGTTTGATTCTTGGTAGACATTAGGATATCTTATGCACCGTAAGTGGTATAAGTTGGCAAACAGAAAAAGACCCGCCTGTATCTAAGCTGAAATTGTATCAATCAGTGAATCACAATAGCTTAGACAGAGATGAAAATGAGGTGACCAAACTGATCAATGATATCATTTTGCTACTCAAAAACGAGAGACAAATGTATATCTGTCCAAGAGCAGCATTTTACCTGTGGCAGAAAAGAAAAGTATCTACTTTAATTTACAATCTTCAATCAAAGTGTTCATAAGACTCGGCATGCTGTCGGTGTCTTTAAGTAACAAAGATATTTCATCGAAATTATATTCAGGAATCTCTGAAGGAGTCAGACCATTCGTATCCGTATCAAAGGATTATATAAAAACGTGGGAGACACGTATCCTTGATGCATACTATGTGGCATGAACACTTTGAATGGTGGTTTATTGTTGGCTGTTAAACAACTTGCCTATTTAAGGATACAGTTCTATGTGTAATGATTTACTGGTCAGACAGTCCATTTACTTAGAAGTACCACTACAATATTTCCCAAATAATGATATCAAACAGCCAATAAATGCCGCAAATTTAGTGAGCTATAAGTCTACCTGTAGTATATAATCCAGGGGGTAGGATAAGGATATTATCTAGATACGAATGACCATGTCTGTAACCTGTTGTTTTTGTTCCCAAGAACACTAAATTATCATCAGGAATAGAATTTTAGAAACCATATTGGTCAGGTTAATTCTTTAGTTGTTATCACGATGGAATATCGCTTTGTTTGCGAAGATTATGATAATAAATTGTCTTTAGGAGATCAAGAAGACCAAGGGAATGATGTCATACTCATAAAATTCAACGAACATCCTGGTCAGTCTCATAAATAATCCTTGAAACTTATCCTAGACTGCTTCTGGCAGTAGCTCATCAGAAGTTTCAGCGAACTGGTGAATAATTTTAAGAATATAGCAAAGTTTCATGGCTCAGTAGTTTACCACTTAACTGTTCAGCAGATTCTTAATCCCAACATGTAACCCTAAAGATTATTACCATTATTTGTTAATTTATTAAAAATCTATTCATGTCTGTTTTGTACACTTTCTCCCGTGATTTTTGGATCACTCTTTTGATTTAAATTCAGTAAGTCTGAGTGATAACTGCTCAAAGTATTACTAATCATGGAGAATATCTCTGATATCAGTCTCTTGCAGTTCTTCTAGAAAGGGAGAAATAGTAGGTACAACTTGTAGCCCATGATAAGAATGATAATTTATTTCTGAGATGAGTGGGGATTTTTAATTTAGAAATAGTATTCATCATGGACTGGCATTAGTTAGGGAACCATTGAAAATCTGGGAGCACTGGACAGCTGTTTCGTCCTAGTATGGGTCGTGGGTGCGTACTGCTGAGGAGTCCCATACTAGGACGGAACAGCTGTCCAGTCCTCCAGATTTTCAATGGTTCCCTAACTAATGTCAGTCCATGATGAATACTACTTCTAAAGAATGATAATTATTTGATGTTCTAGAAGCTTGCAGGTCTATTCCTGGGCTTTTCATCATCAAGCTAGGAAGGTTCATCAGTATCTACTTCATTAACAAATGAAGCATTACGAAGTTTCATGAAGGTTTGTGTTTATCTTTATAAGTGGTATGCAGTGCAGAATAATAGCTTACAGATTCAGTACTCATGTAAGATGGAAAACAAGCTCAGGTTGCCACTCAACAAATCAACTGCTGACTTCTTTAGCCTTTATGATAGCTGTTTTTTAACCCTGTGAATGTAGACATCAACAGATGAGATAAATGATCCTTTATTTATGCCTCAAATGAGATTACTTATTCAACATACTACACATAGTATCCATGATCATGTGTAGACATGTTCATGTACTTACTCATATCAAGAATGTGTAATGTAGAATATACATAGTAAGGAGACATTTCATGAACAGAAAGTATTTTTGATGAAATGGTGGAGAATACTTGTAGCTCAAATGGATGGTCTTGGTTGAGTATTTGAGAGTATTTCTAATGAGTTTATGGTATTTCGGTCAGTTTAAATCAAATGGCTATATTAATGTGATCTCACTAATTTGTATGTTTTGCCTGAATTGTTGTAAGTCGTTAGTGTGTATTATTTAAAACAAGTGAAAATTTCATTGGATGTTCAGATTGTCATACCTGACAATTGATTTGACCAATTATAGCTACTACTACTACTACTACTACTACTACTACTACTACTACTACTACTACTACTACTACCGTACAGTAGTATGTATTTCTACTCTTGAATGGTGTACAGTAAAATACTCAAGTCAGAATTTCAATCAATTAGTTTTCTACTGAATTATTTACGGAGTTTATCTACACACCCCATTGTGAATTCATCTTCTGGACTGAATATATACATGTACAATCATTTTGACCGTCTGACATAACCCTGGTTTATTAGACTTGGACTGATACTAGGTGGTGAATGAAGGTAGAATGAAAATCTGGCCTGCGACATAATTTGAACCAGTGACCTCCTTGTTTCCGGCTTGGTACTTTACCAACTGAGCTATAAAACCTAGTTACAGACTAGATTTTAATTTCGCCTGCGGTCGTCATCCAGTTTTAATACAAGTCTGCCCAACCGTGGCAGATGGTCAGGTAGTCAAAGTGATAATTAATATGAGGCTCCACCTCTCTAATTCAAGTAGATTTGGTTTGGAATAAGAAGTGTTGAGTGAGTAGCCGGTGTGAATACAATGACCAGATAGTAAGGCATCACCAATTCACATGATAGTCAGGCAAAATCCTTGGTAACTGAAGCAAAAGTAAGACCTGCTCTACAGCTGGGTCTAATAGTTCAGTTGTTAGAGCACTGGGTTGGAAACCCGGGGGTCTTCGTTTCGATTCCTGTTGTGGCCTAGATTTTCATTTCACCTTTAACCATCAATATACTTGTTTACGTATTGGTATCAGTAGTGAAACCTAGTTTCAGACCATAACAAAAAAAGGTAAAACTCTCACTCCACCCCACCCACCTCTCATGGAAAGAATACATGTTATTATGTCATCGAATGCAAAAACGGAGTTAAAGTTACTGAACATAAATCATATAGGTTATTTATATAAAAAGCAAAGTGATTTTGATAGTTTATTCCTTTATTTATTTATTTATTTAGTTTCATATACACAAAAATATCTTGGAAACCAACGTAATAATAGCTTATTTAAACAATCAAATAGAGTATCTGTCATAAGCAAAAATAAGAAAATGCTTAGGAAGGGTAGGGGAAGGGTTATGCTAATTGAAGTCAACTAATCGACTTCCTAATAGCAACAATTACTTCTGAATTTCTGTTTACTTATTTAACATAGCAGGTAATCAGATTTAGTTTCTGTTGTTTTTTGTGATTTAGTGTCGATTATTTGTTTATTTGTTTGTTTGGTTATTTATGTGAATAAAAAGACAAATTGAAATGATTGGTGTTCTACTAACAGGATACCTATCTATCTGTCAACCATTGGCATGTTTCAAACACTAAATAAATCTCTCTCTTTATGCTCTAAACCCAAAGAGTAGTGAACTGTGTTAAAGAAAATGTAGAAAAATAGCAACAAATTACACTAGGTACATAAGTTACTTGTACACTAATCAAAACAATATCAACACTGAAAATGGTACTGATAACAAAACTTGTCGTATCTCTAAGGGAAAACATGTTATGGAATTGCAGACAATATATATATTTAACTTCTTGTTCTGTTTTTATAATATGCCATCAAATGATTTCTCATATGATCAAACCAACTGTTATTTGTCGTTTTTATCTGTTATGCTGAAAATTCCATTGAATATACTGGATATCTGTAGAACAGCTCTGACCTAATATTTAAAAGGACAGTTTTATGCATTTAAAGTAAAAGTTTAAAGGGAGTAGAGTATTTTTATTTAGGCTGAGAGATAAGACGTCAACCACATACATGTATACATTTATCAATATGTTCATCATTTATCAATGTCCCAATATTCCATATTGACTCTGTTGAAATACAAGGTCTAATTGTAGAAATGAATAAATGACCCGGAAATATTGTCATTTGACTTATCACCATAGAGACTGATAGTTTGTCAAAGTTTATACAACTAAATCTTACAGTTTCTTACATAAGAAAAACAACATGTGGAAAAGTACCAAGTTACAGATAGTGGTGATTTGTTTATCTTTCTACTTAATTTAACATTCAACAATTAGATTCCTTTTCATCTTCTGAAGCCATTCAAATTCTCGGTAACCACTGGAATTTAAAGCCCAAAAATACCACAGAAAGCCGTGAATACTGCTTCGAAAAAGATTTTACCTAACCTTTACCTCTAATTCAAGAGAGGTAATGTGGAAGACATACTTAGAAAGAGACTATCAGGATCCATAAACAGAAGATACCTTGCCGTCAATCTTAAGATCATTTTCTGTCAGAAACTCATTTGTCAGAAAGCAAAGGATAAGCTAGAGGAGTAGTTCATATCAGTATGTGTATATCAATTTACTTAGTACTATGGAGCACAGTATGTCAGCCATATTATGTGGCAGCTTATGAAGCATGTTCGCGAACGCTACCTAACCTGACTGACAAGAAGAGAGCGGAAATACACCTACAACCCTGTTACAGAACACTGAGTAAATTCAGGACATTTGACTGCTGTTGATAAGTCCTTCAAAATTTTGCACAAAGTTCGACTAAGCCACTCGAAAAGTGTGAGGTTAAGACATTGGAGCATAGCTGAAGCACTAGCGTTCAAACCATCATTATGCATTCAAAAGAAGTATGTAAAATCTTCTTCATTACCATAGCCACTGTAGAGGATCTGTCACTTTCAATAATTTCTATATGATGTAAGTGTTCCCATTTTTTAATCATTTCATATACTTCCCCATTTTAAACGCCTATAGATAACGCAAATTTCGAGTTGCATGCAATTTATATAGGCATCTGACTCAAAATTACTATGGAATATTATATCCTTTCTACTATATATTCACGAATGTATAGCTATGAGAATGATTTCGTCGAAAAGGGAAATTTTTCTTCGCTGTAATCATTTCTATCCTCTCGGTGTTCAGTAAAGCGACAAAAATTATACAGGAACCATAGCTTACATGTTATATTTTGTAGTGAACTATCACTTTTCATTGCCTTGCATGAATACAGAGATTGTATAAGAAAATAGTTAACATGGATTACGTATTTCATAAACTAAACTTTCTTCAACAGAAATCAACACTTAAATAGATACTGAAAGCCAGGAAGCTCGGGAAACTTTTCTAATCTAAATCCATAAGCCATGGTAAATATCTATGTGCATGATTCATCTTTACATTGGTATTCATCAAGGGCTGATATCAGTTCGATCCCTTGCAGGATCATGGGTGAGCACTACTGAAGAGTCCCGTGCCAAGACGAAAAAACTGTACAGTACTTCTGGGCTTCCAGTGGTACTACAACTGATGTCAGCCCATGACGAATATCAATCTGAAGTCCATAAATCCTCAAAAACCTCAAAATTGAATTCATTTTTAGACTGAACAACTTTCGTAACCTCTTATTAAATAGCAAAGACCGCATTTTTTGGGATATGATCAGTTTGAAAAATTATCAAAACTTAAGACCTTTGAGGTGACCTTGCCTGGTTAACTAGTTCACTAGTTACTAGCCGGTCCTAAGCCCGAGTAAACACGGAAGGTTGGGCATAGGGCTAGCAACCCTACCCCGTGAAACCAATCCAACCGCGAAAGAAACTTCAAAGCACAAATAAATATAAAAAATGAAAACAAACTTATTCCTCGCTGGAATCGGGGAGACGAAATGACGCCAGTTGGTGAAAGCCTTCGGGAAGCCAATTGGCCGATGTGTCTTCTCTCCCTCGATGAAAGCGAAAGTAAACATAACGACATGGAATGTCCGAACAGTGTTTGAACCTAGCAAAGCTGCCTAGATTGCAAAGGAGATGAGAAAGTATATCATATAAAGGTTAGGAATCTATGAAAGCAGATGGAATGGGAGTGGACTCTGAAACTGTCAACTGGAGAGTCAATAATCTACTCCGATATAGTCACCTAGAAGACATACTCGAGCACACTGAGATTTTGAGTGCCTATCATGATGTCCCCATCAGCAACAAAGGCTATCTCTCATAGAGTTGGAACAAACCTCCTCATGCAGGATCATGACAGCAAGCTTAAACTCAACAGGAGAGAAGGCAATAATCGTAAAATGCTACACACCAAAAAATAATGCAGATGAAGGGAAGAGAGGAAGGAAAAATTCTACAGACAACTGCAGTCACTAATGGACAAAACTCCACGTGGCTACATCAAAAATCATTCTAATGGGTAGCATGAATGCCAAACTGGGGGCGGACAACATAGGAACAGAAATCATCACGAGTCGAGAAGCGCTAGCTGAAATGACTGAGAATGGAGAATCGTTTGCAGAATTCTGTGCACAAGGATATCCACAAAACAACATGGATTTGATTTCACTAGATGGACACACTAAAAATTAGATCGACTTTATCTCAATCTCAAGAAAGTGGAGAAGCAGCATCTTGGACACAAAATCAAGAAGAGGAGGAGCGGATGTAGGTTCACACCACTCACTATCTAGTGCAAGCAGCCTACCTTCAAAATCAAGTTGAAAACCTTCAAAGAAGCTGGTGATAGACCACAGTTCCAGTTCAACACCCGGAAACTGAAGGACGAAACTACAAAGAAAATCCTCACGTCAGTCATCAGGACAAAATGGGAGATATAGAGCAACATCCCCGAGAAAATTTGCTTTGAAGAACACTGGAACTCTTTGAAAGAGACGTGGAAGGAAACCTGCTTAACCGTATTAGAAAGCAAGAGGAAACAAGATAAGGAATGAATCTCGACGGACACATGGAAGCTGATAGAGGAGGTAGAGGAGGATGGTGAAGTAGAAGATAAACCAGTGCAAGGATGAACAATGAAAAGAGGAACTGAACACAACGTATAAAACACTGGACAAAGAAGTGAAGAGCTCATGGAATGACAAAAGATACTTCTGCGACACACGTGCAAGTGAAGCAGAACAGGCTGTTGGTAAGAGAAACCTAACAACACTACATTAGATAACCAGGTTGCTATCTGGAAGAGAAGAGATCAACACAGATGAAACCAATGAAAGATAGTGAAAGAAAGCTAGTTACCAAAGAGAGAGGAGAAACAAAAGGAACGATGGGCTGACCACTTCAAAAAACTCTTGAATCGACGACCACCTGAAACTCGACCGGAAATACCACCTGCAGACATAGAACTGCAAGTGAACGCATGTCCTCCGACAAAAGTCGAAGTCCTGAACGCCGTAAAGCTACTGAAATGTGGGAAAACAGCTGGACCAGATGGAATTCCTCCAGAAGCACTGAAAAGAGACACAGAGACAACAGTGGACATGCTCACACCACTTCTATTGCAGAAGGCTTGTAAGGAAGGAAGAAAGGAAAGGTACCTGCCAATTGATTGGAAGACGGGATACCTTGTCAAACTCACAAAGAAGGGAGACCTAGCTCTTTGCAAGAACAATAACTGGCGTGGAATCATGCTCCTGTCCACCACAAGCAAAATATTAAGCCACAACATCCTGGAGAGAGAGAGAGAGAGACTAAAGGATGCTCTGGATTCAAAATTACGACCAGAACAGGCTGGATTCACGAAGAACAAATCATATGGGGATCAAATTGCAACACTACACTGCGCATCATCATAGAACATAGTATAGAATAGCAGTCAACTCAATTCAACCCCAACTTCATCGAATTTGAGAAGGCCTTCGCTACCTTGCCTCTTCTGTCAACTTTTTGGTTTTTACATTTAAAATTGGTCGATGTTCTCCGACCTTTGAGATTTGATCTTGAACGTTTCGCCACCGGATTAGGTGACTTCATTCGCGCTTGCTTTACATAGAAGTGAAGCATTTTCGACTTGAATCAATTTTTATAAAGGATATTTGCCAACATTGGGTAATATTAACTTGTGGGATCAGGTGGCCCCTCCTTCTTTTCATTCAAAGGTTGACCTTTAAAGTTGGTCTTATCGTTTGACCTATGCCGCTAACCTTATGTTTGCTTGATTAATTTCCGGCTATCTGATCCCTTTTTAGCAGTCCGCAAACTGAACCGGTGTCCACTTGTCGGTTTATTACCATTTGATTGAAGCAACATACATCCAGGATTTGTCTTGCAGTTTTGAACTTGCTTGTCTCAGTATTTTCATGTTGTCCCAATCGAAGATGTGGTCGTATTTATTTACATTCAACGATATCAATGATGATGTATCACGTCTCCTGACTGCAAGCTGATGCTCATAAATCCTTAGGTCAACTCAAAGACTGAAATGGTCAGTATGGTCATTTTGACAATCTTTGCAACTATTTTGTAGATCATATTCGCCTTTTTTTTCTTTGGGTAGTAGATCTTTTAACTTGCATAATGTTTTCTGTATGGATTTGGTTGGTTTATGTGTCACGCTAATGCCGAGTGAGTGAAGTAACCAGTTCATAGTTTCTGAGACATCTTTGACGTATGATAAAGTGACTCCTTTTTTAGTGGTTCACTTCTGACTTTCACAGTTAACCAGTGCTACCATGAGCCTTGACACTCCTCCTATGAGACATTAGGTTGATACTGTTTTGGTTCAAAACTTGATCTGTGTGTCATCTTCTTACATACCTGATTCTTTAAGTTTTTATCATGTGTTTCACTGTCAAAAACGTCTAAGAGTGCGATCTCATTAATTTCTTTTTCGTTTGTGAATTAAATGCATTCGAACGTTTGGTTGACATTGAACATGTTTTCCAATCCACTTGTTTTAGTAAATACAGGGGTGTTGTCGACATAATGAATTCATGTTTTTGACATGTTTATCCGATTGACAGTCGTCAACTGTCAATCAGTCCAGCTATTGGTAAGCCCATGACAGCTTTATTTTGTTTGTAAGCCTTTCCGTTGAACTGAAAGTATACCATGAAACATAGGTTGATTGGGCATATTAAGTTAGTAGCAGTAATTTTCTTGCACTTTTGAAGATTCCGAACCTTATTGAGAAGGATACTTATTGTTCTTTAGACGAGATTCAGGTTGATCGACATTAGAAGTGCACTTACATAGAAGAACGCCATCTTGTCGTCATTGTATATCTTGAACTCTTTTATTTATTGCTGGAATTGAGTTGCTGAATTTACTAAGTAATGATCTTCACAAAAGATGCTTTATATCGTTGTATAAATCTTCGGATAAATTAAACGATGCTGCAGTTAGTAACATTATGATCACAATGGAGTATCTGCCTTGGGTGTGTTTGGTCGACCATATAATCGAAGTAGTACTAGGTCATTCGTCTTCATTCACCATCATTATTCTTTCGTGATCTGACCAGCTTTGGCTAGATTGTTTAATTTTCTTTGAGTTTGGTTGTCCACTTGTTCGACAGGACACTTATCTACCAGCTGATGAGTGCTGTTCTCGTTGACTATTTGCTTTTCTTTTCTCACATAATCCACGTTGTTCATGGCGATGGTTTTCTTTTGTCTGCCTTCTGGTAGTATCACAATTTCCTTGCCTGATATGACTGAGTTCAGTGCTTTCGTTTCATGCATGCTGAGTTAGTGCTTTTTTCCCCTGATTTCCCTTGACGGCATGCCTAACTTTTGTAATTTTTGTTCTTCAATTGTTATTCCTGCGGTGTTGAGTGACGATTTAAAAGCTACACCAAAACAAAAAACATTCACCAAATTGTATTCTGTCAAGAATTAGGTTCTTCCTGAAAGGTTCACTACCCATTACTCTTTTATCTCTTCTTCCGCTGATTCAGAGAGCTTGGGCAATGTATTCCTCAATTTTTCTCTATTTTTCAGTGTTGGTTTTTGTTGTTTATTTTTAGCAGTCACTTGTTGGTTCATCACCTCTGTCCTTAAGTTTGGTTCCACTATTTGTTGTTGAGTTAAGATTATTTTATTGTGTTTATTGAGTCGATTGAATACATCACATATCACTATTCACACCATTTCCCCTCCATTTGCTAATTGGCTTTCCATGCATTCCGACAATTGATGGGTGGTTTACATATTTGGCATTTTGTAGCGGGATATGCCTTACTTCCAGAAACATCTTTGAGTAATGTTCTGTAGTCTTATAGAGACTATATATTTGAGAAATGGTTTATAATTACGATATATTGAGCATACTTTTACAAACAGTGAAACAAACTTCACACTAGTACTAGAATTTCCTAATCTAACTGCTCAGGCAATATGTTAAAATGGTAGTATATTGGGGAAGGAAAATTGTTTATGGAGTTCCACATATTTCTTCATACAGTTACTTTTGTTTTGTTCTTTACTACTACGCTTTTAGAAGTTTACATGCTAATATTGAAACCTATATATACTATTTATGTATAGGATATACCTACACATTCTCTCTTCCTATACATCAATTTGTTGCAGACTCACTACTGACAACCGGTTTACTCATGAGCATTTTACTATCATCCCATCTAGAAAGAAAAATATATGAACAGATTTCTCATCATTAACTAAGATAATTTGGGGAACCATTGAAAACCTGGAATCATTCACCAGCTACTTCGTCCCAATATGAGACTTTTTAGCAGTACGCATCTATGAACTTTCATCAACTGAGATGGCTAGGAAATGTGTTACGCGCATGCCTAACCACCGTCTGCTGCATCGCGTAATGTTGTCCGAAGTAGATTAAGACTGGAAAAAAGCTCTCGGTGGCCAGACTAAAATATGGCATTAATGCATGAAGCCGTTGACTGCTGGTTTGAGCCATGTAGGGCGATGCAAACTAGCCGGTTGGGGTCGATGGTGTAAGATGAGCCAGTGGTTGAAGACTCTAGATGATATGGCTCAGAATCGATGTCAGTGATGCAGATGCATACAAACGTTATCCTTATCTTAACTGCTGTACTTAATCTCATCATCTCATTCTTCCTTTTTCTCTTTTACTTCTTCATACTTCCACTTCTTTTGACCGATTTTCCTTTCCCTCTATATCTTCTGTTTTACTACGTAGTTGCTTGATGTGCTGATATGAGGTGTGGCAACTCAGACCATTGCACGGTAATGCCTGTCCCTATGTTGATCTTAATAATGATGCTGATGTCCTTTTAGTTCCACTCGAGATGGAACCCAGGGCCTTGAGGCTCCGTGGCCAGCACGTTACCACTAAGCCGCCAAGTCAGGATCCATTGGTGCACATTTTCCTATTTTTGTTCAGTGCTCACTAATGACATGTTTCTTGGTGAAATTTCTCGAAGTTTGGATGCGAAGCTGTGGGCGGTGGGGCAAAACCCAGCTGGACGTAAAGACAGGTACTCAACGACGGCACTGGAAGGAGATCACGCTACATTTAGAATCGACAAAAATAGGAAAGAGGATTGAATTTTGACTTCGTAGCTCAATGGCAACGTGCTTGCCACGAATCCTGGAGGCACTGGGTTCGAAGCCTGATGAGGTCGTGGGTATGCAGCGCCACAGAGTTACATACCAAAACAAGACAGCTGTCCAGAGCTCCCAGATTCCTAATGATCATCCAGTTGATGTCAGTCCGTAATGCATACCAACTTCAAATCAGTGAAATTTCCACAAACACGCAAACTGATTCCTCTCATCTTACAAATTTCGTTCTTAAGATCAGATGAAGTTCATTTTTTGACTATTTTGCTGTAAGAAAACTTCTATGATCAACCAACTTTTAGCAGTACTACTAAGTATGATATGTAGTATGTTTATGATCTACAAACGTTGGTTCGATGAAAGTTTAACTTATATAAAATTTCTTTTTTTAAACGATGGTCAGAAGTTTAACTGTAGGCAATGAGAAGACCGAAACGAAGGAAACAGTAGTCGTTAAATATGGTACACCTTGCTCTAAAACAGTCATCTACAAAATATGCTTCATTTTCTCTCCTGCTTCTCTCTTGGTTTGCTCTTCGTACGCCTGCGTTGTGCCTTGCTTTCCTCTTGGCAGAATCCTTACCCATTACTGTTAATTCCCTATGATTTCTGCCACTCTTTCAACATATACTGTTTATCTCCATTCTTATCAGCAACGTCCATTACATAACTATTGACATGTTTCAGTTCGCTTTTCGCTCATTTGGTTTCTTAACTAATAACTGGAATATATCGAAAAGAATTCCCAACATCAGAACAGTCCACTTTCAAAGACTGTCGTACATTTACCCTCTTTGGTAGAGTTAAAAATTCCTGTTGAAAAGTAGAAATTTTATACAAATCAACTCATTTCTGATTTCATTCTCGAATGCATTATTATTATTATTTGTCCCTTAGGTTCCTAATGGAATATAGGGCTTCAGTAGCACGTCTCCATTCCACTGTCTTTTCGCATATTTGTCGGGTGATGGGTTCTTGGTGGGTTGGTTCGTTGCCAGCCAGCCAGAGTTCCTTGTTCCTTATTCTTATTATTCTGACCATCAGTCCGATCTTCGGTGTCAGTATCGAGTGAGCGTAGGGGCAGTCGTTGATGAATGTCTGTAGTTTGTTGGAAATCCTTTTCATAACGCGCCAAGTCTCTCAACCATCACATATAAGCACTGACTTGACTGAATTGGAGTTGAAAATCCGGATGTTGTTCACACTTTATGCTGAGTGGAGTGGAGTGGAGTGAAGTAGATCTCCACACTGGTTTCAGGTCAATTCAGGAAGACCTGTCTTGCTGTATTTCCGATCCTGGCTGGCTTTGACGTCCTCGTCTAGGCCGCCACTGCCTGTAGTTGAGACAGTGCTGCCCAGACTAGTCAGGTGAATGAGGCTACTTCCTTTAAGTTTTTCCTGTTGATGGTGAGTGCAGCTTGTTGTTGTTGTTGGTGATGGTGGTGTTGGTTGGGTATCTTCATCACCTCCACCTCTGTCTTCTCCACGTTCACTTGAAGTCCCGTCTTCGTTGCCTCACCTCACCTCACCTCTTCTGTCAACCTGTTAGTTCTCACCTGTAAATCTTCAAGTTTGTGTGACATCAGACACAAGTCATCACTGCGAAATCCAAATCTTTTAGGGACTTTTCCTCGGTCCAGCTAGCCTATACCCCTCTTCTCTCTCCTCACTGTTTGTTTCATCATCCAGTCTAGTCGACCACAATCAGGAATATGATGGTTGATAGTAGGTGTCAGTCTTGTTTTACTCCTATCTCCACTTCACTTCAAAGGCATCAGTGAGCTGAGCTTTCCATTGTGAATTACTTGGCATGTGTCGTTTTGATGTAGTTGTTGTTGAATGAGATTGACAAATGTTTGTGTCACTGATTCCATAGTGTTGGAGTAACTGCCTGTGAAATTACTTCTTGATCGACGCCTCGATAGAAGACGTTTTCGAAGTGGATGAAGTTGAGGTAGAGTTGAGTTGATTGCCATTCTATACTGTGTTATGTGATGATGCGTATTGTAATGTTGTAATTTGTTTGGCACATGATTTGTACTTTCTGAAGTCTGCCTGTTCTGGTCGTAGTTTTTAATCCAGTGCATCCTTTAGTCTCTCCAGGATGATGTGGCTTAATATTTTGCTTGTGGTGGACAGGAGCATGATTCCGCTGAATACATGCACACAACACTCTAATTGTGTCATATGTTACCGATTAAACATTGATAAATCACTTTGACTTTTTTTTATGTAAAATACACACGTATATGATAATTTTCTACTGACATTCAGACAGAAATGTCCTGTTTTACGAGATTTTAAAAAATAAAATAAAACATTGATTCATTTTCAATCTTTTTTTTTATTGTTTTACATTTTGTTGTTTTAATCATTATTAACAAGAGGCAAACATGAAACAATATTGTATATGTCCATTGTTTGAATACATCAAATAAAAGTTTTACCCACAAAAATGTCGAAATATTCAAATAACTAACTACGTAAATTGGCACCAAAAATTTAAATAGATTTACAAAGCAAAGGTGAAAAATAGACAGAGAAAAAAAAACAAAACATGAAATCTTTGACAGTTTTCTCTACGCCTTTTACATTCATAAATGCTAAGTTTAGAATAAAAGTAATAATCATAATATTGGTAGTAATAAGCGTAAGAAAGAGAAGAAAAAAATTGATGGGTTAATGAATATACAGTTAGAATAAATATCTTTTCATCTGAAAAATAGACAACAGAAGTTACTTGTTTGTTTTACTCTTTTTTTCAGTCTTTCGCTTTTATTTTTTAGCTTGTTCTCGATGCTCTCTCTCTCTCTCTCTCTCTCTCTATCTCCTTTTATTTGCACATTGTCGCCTTTTCTATTCTTCATCAACATCTTCATCATCATCATCATCATCATCATCGTCAAAGAGTATTCATTTTCATTTCAGCATTAAAAGTAGTACGGTTGAAATTATACTGTAAAATTTACATATGGTAATGACATATTAGTGCAATTGTTCAAAATTCAATGTAAATATTAGTTTGCTTTCTCTATTGTTTTGATACAATTTTTAAAGTAGAAGAAGGTAGGAATTTGTGAATTTTCTTTATTTAACATGAATTTTTTGTTGAATATACACAGTTTCTGTATTATCTTGTTAGTACTTCTAATTAGTTAGACTCCATATTTTAATACAAAAGATAATTTAATGTGGCAAAAAAATTCAATGTAAGTGATAAAAGTTAATTTCTAATTAATACATCTGGGATATTGACTTTTTAATTCATATAGAATAAAGTAAATAAGCATAAATATGATTGACATGTAAATAGATAAAATGATTATTTATTGGTATCAGTGATTTAATAAAGTTATTCTCAACTTCTAAGCAGCTTTAAGTTATTGAAACCTGAATTCTTGGAGTATGAGAGTAAGGTAAAGCTGGTTTTCATGTCTATGATAAGAATGTTGTCATTCTTGGTTGTATAGTGTTCTCTAAGCTGGATTGTTTAATCGTGAAGCTTTCATCGTCTCGCTGGACGACATCATCAGTACTCACTTCAGTATGAGTGATTTAGTGGCATGCTTTGACTATGTAGTCTGTGATTGGTTGTTTCCATCGATTATTGTGTCACTGATTATATAAACTTTCCAGTTGACTGTTCCTATGCTTCACCTCCCACCTTTCTGTCATTTATCACTTTTCTTATTGGTTGATAGATCGGGTCTATGTCTACACATCTGTTGACTGACCTGAATGCCAAGCTTCTAGGAATTCTCTGATATTCTTTGTGTTGTCATTTTTCTGTTCCCATATTCACATGGAGAAAAACCCAGTTAGATATTATGATATGCGTATGATACAAAAGGTTCAGATGTACCAAGTAGCACTCTGTGTTTAGGTTTCACATACATTAGTACTCACTAGCACTGGTAATTTTTAAAACATTTTAATTATGACTGAGACCACTGAGAAAAGATAACTGATAGTTGGTATCAAGTTGCAATCAGTTTCTTCTTCTGTAACTTGTTCTATACTGTTCTTGTAATATGTATTATTTTTCTTCGACTGCTGACCGGTGGATAGTTGTCATTTTTGACTTTATTATATATACTACTTAAATAGGTTCTTATAAGTAGTTCCCAACACATCATTGTTACTAAAACGTGTTAGTTTTGAGTTGAACAAGCAACAGTTTACACCTATGACATGATATAGCATAAAGCCCAAAACTAATAGTTTTTCAGTTTTAATGAGAATTTAGAAAGACTGGGAAATATGAACCGTTGAACTCCTCCACTGGAGTTAAGTGACACTGTATCCTTTTTAAAAAGCTCATAGTTCTGGCTCTATTCCATATGAAGCCGTGATTGTTTACTGTTGAAGAGTCCCCAGATAGGCTACATAGCTACAAACTGTAATTAATTTTTGGTGGCTCCGCATACCATATCAACCGATAATGAAAACAGTTTTGGTGTCCTTTAGTGAAATGAAGGGTTGGTTGTTCAATATTTCAAAGATTAACTGCTAAACTGTTGAGAAGATCCACACAAATCGAAGTAAATAAATGTATACTGATATATTTTTGCTCTTACAACAAAGAGCCCACAGTTGCTAATCTTACGTTCATGGTTCCATTTTAGTCGATTTACAAGAAATATCACACAGTGAAACAGTTTCATTATAGTCGGTTAAATGATACTGTTTCATGGTGTGACATTTCTAATAAACAGACTAGAATTGAATTACAGTCTATCACACTAGCCAAGTTCTACTCTTATGTGAATGGATAGACTTCTGGAGAAGGCATAACATACTTAGAGTGTCCAATCACTCTGGAATACAGCCGTTTATAAATCAATTTTCAAAAATGCCTATGTAGTGTATGTGAAATGTTCAAGGTACTAGTTATTTCCAATATATTGACTACTGTCGTAATTAAAAGACTTTGCGAAACTCACAGAAGTTTGATTCATAAGGATCATATGGGATTTTATTCCGGTCATAGATTCGTTCATCACATGTTCACTCTTCATTAGATACTTGAACACTGTCACAAGTAATACAAGCTAGCAGTCATCGTGTTTCTTGATATTAGGGCTACCTTGAAATCTCTCAACAAAACTGTGCTCTGTAACAGTCTGTTAGGGATGAGCGCACTTGAAACGTTTATCAACATCTTGAGAGTTTTTTTACAAAAAACACTTTAGGTAGAGTAGGGGCATATAACTACCTCTCCCCAACATTCCGAACCTGCACTCAGATTAGAGAGTATGGTCTGATTTTGAAATTTCCCTTTTACATTGCCATCGTGGACGTAGTTAAGACAGCTTTGAAGGAGGTGTGCGGTGGCATTCATGTAGATTTGGTGTTCACCGACGTTGGATATGCAAGTGATATCGTGTGTGAGACAATACACAGACTATTCAAGATACACTTAATAGGTTGGCGATCAGTGCCTGTAAGTATGGTGTGTGATATGGATCAACAAAGTGAAAGTACTTTTAGAAGACTTGTAGGAGTTTGTGCTTGCATTCATCCCTGGCAATAAATTTTATCACTCAGTGACATTTATAATAAACAGAATAAACTGGAATTGCAATCTGCTATAGTTCCCATGTTTTACTCTGATATTTTTCGTTCATGAGACTATTGTATCAAGTTAATTCAATCATGGATGGAAGAAAAATTCTTAAGTTGTTTTATCGACAGAAAAGTCATCTGAGTTTCTAAAAAGCGCCAAACTGCTCACAAATCATATATTCTTATGAAACACAAATCTCTTCCGAAGCATCCTTTGAAATCCAATCAATAGCATTAGATTAAATAAGTAACTGGTAACAGATAAAGAACATGTGTAATTATTAATATCAGAGTAAAACTTGGGCACTGTGGTCGATTGTAATTGCATTTTAGTCTGTTTATTAGAGATATCATACAGTGAAACAGTGGCATTTACTGGATAACATTTCGAACACAATTTATTGTCCATATTCATGTCAGGTAACTTCAACAACCGCTTCGAGACAGACTTCAAATATTCCTAATCTACTCTCTCCTTCTCTGTGATGACAAGGGTAGTAGAATTTTCTATATAACTGGGACAGGTACAGAATCATTTCGATTGAATGTGTTTGGTGTTGATTCAATACACGCACGCAGATTCGGTTATCAATCTCTGCCTCTCTTTACCCAACTAAGTTAGTTTTCAACACTGTCACCCTATCCCAGCCTACTGTGTGATTGTGTGTCATCGCATGCAGAGCTATAGGACAGAACGCGCATCCTGGGTTCTTCCGCCAGCCACAACCAAGCAAATGATCATGATATTATTTGAAAAGTAACAATCTAAACGAGGATTATTCTTCCCAATAGATTCTCTTCAGGTTCTAAAATTATAGCGTGAAATCAAGCCATGTCAGGGGGAGATACATTTTCAAAATGGAGTGAGATTTAAGAATTGTAAGGAAATCTATTTTCTTCCTTAAATTTGTCAATATTGGGATGATGTATATACAAATGATATGATAGTGAGTCAACAAAAATGATAACGAATAGAATGGCAGGAGTGGCCTTTAGTTTGTTGAAGGTCAAGGGAGAAGTAACGTTTGGACACGTTCTTTCTAAATGCAGAGTTCCGGTTTGATCAATCTTATTGCAACAGCCTCCGCTATGTTGGGCAGGCGTTGGCCAGTTACATGTGGTGTTGTTTTTCGAATACGTTGAATGACATTTAAAACTTTATTAACATCTGTATGATGCTGTATGTCGACTAGATGAGCTAGGACTGAACTTTCTACCACTTTCACTTCGCCCTTTCTGAACCAAGCTGGTAAATGATTTCGTATCCGGAGACGCACCTGCCCAATCGTACACCCTATGTAACTAGTTCCATAGGAACAGTTAAGCTGACATATGCAAGATAATTTATATACTGGAAACTTGTTGGATAAATAGACTTTTCAAATTACCGAATCCATAGTATGACAATAAATGTATAAAATCATGAGTTATCTAAGGTCTAAAACAATTTGTTATAGACACGAAGACTAACAACTCAGAATACTATACAACGGTTATTTTAATTATAATGGAGATATGATGAGTGGTTGAAGAAACTTGGTGAGAAAGGTTTGAATGGTTGTTAGAGTTTGGAGTTACTCATCAGAAAAATATGACCAAAACTGTAAGGGAACCATTGTTTACTGAAATATTTGAATGGATGCGCTTTGGCAGCTACTACATCTGCCAGCAAGAAGAAAAACCTATGGACGGTATCACTCACCAATCGCTTATGAGCATATAAAAAGGAATTTATTGCACAGTGATACTCGAAACCTAATTCTTAGAACTCTTTCATTAGCTTGAAGTAAACAACACAGCAGTAATTATTGTCCAGAAACCGGTTGCTTAACATAGTTGACTTTAGAGATATCGGGTATAATCGAATCCTTTAAATGTGAATCCCCAAAAGGTATATGTCTACGTGATATACGAAAGTAACTGACAGTTATGAACAGTAATAGCAAGGTTTCTGACTGCAGCATTAGATAATACATGTTTGGATCTCTGACGAGATATCACCTCCCTTGAGGTTGGAGATATATCTTACTAACCTGTGTCAAGAAGCAAGAAGCCTAGGTGAAGGACTTCTCAAAGCACACAACAACAATCAAAGTACTCCACAATGCTAAATCCCTTAGTTTGGTGATCAAATTGCAGAGTAAGCAATAGCATACGGTTAGCACTTAGTACTAGACAACGTGTAATCAGCAGCTGTACAATGTTCAATGGTTGCTCGTCTTTTATCAAACTGAAACTGACACAATAAAACCAGTAAAATCTAGCGTATTTTCTAATCTTTAAATAGCACAAATCACCAGATAGATATTGGACTCTATCCAGAACTTTAGAACACTTTAGACAACATACTACTCTTAAGTTAGTGGTTAAATATGCTTAATTTTAAAATATTCACTTCTGAAATCAACAAACTCATATAATTCAGGTAAGAGAGACCTGACGACATTGTATCAAATAACCAGGTAGCTATCTGGGAAGAGGTCAACGCAGACGAAGCCAATAAAAGATGATGGAAATTTAATTACGAAGGAAGAGAAACAAAGGAAACAATGGGCCGACCACTTCAAGAAGCTCTTGAATCGACCACCACCTGCACTTTGCCCAGAAATACCACCTGCAGCCGCTGAACTACAAGTGAACATAAATCCTCCAACAAAAATAGAAGTCCTGAACGCCATAAAGCTACCAAAGGGATTTCCAATAAACTACAGACATTCATCAACAACTGTCCACACTCGCTACTGAAGATCAGATGGATTGCCAGAAAGAATAAGCAACAAGGAGCTCTGGCAACGAACCAACCAAGAACCTATCACGCAACAAATATGCAGGAGGAAGTGGAGATGGATTGGGCATGCACTGAGAAGGCCGACTGGGGACATCACGCGTCAGGCCAGTTGCTCGAGTGGAATCCCCATGGGAAGCGACGAGTTGGACGTCCGAGGTGAGGGTGACATGGAGGAGATCTTGCGAGGAGGAACTGAGAGCTTGTGGAGCTGTTGTGGAGCCAGGTTCAAAAGATCTCAGAGAACAGAGGTCACTGGAGGCGTGCTACTGAAGCCTTATGTTCCACTAGGAACCCAAGGGACTAGTAATAATTACATATATATATATATATATATATATATATATATATATATATATATATATATATATATATCTCATTTTGCTTAACTAATTACTTAAAATGTGACCACAAAAGTAGGTTGCTATGACCAATGAAAATATTCACTATTGTTATGTACCATAAAAACACTAAACGAAAGTAAACTAAATTATTATTTCTATAATTCTTCCCATCTTCTTATCATTATTAAACTAAGAAAGTGTAATTTGTGCTCCTAAATCTAATTGGAAGGCCAATTAAATAGATAGTATGGAAATATAAAGAAAGCCTAAGGGTATAAATCTTAACCGAAATTCATGCGAAAGTTGTGTATACATACATTTTATATTGAAGCCAACTAGTACACATGTACACATTCAGTTCTATGTATACTTGTTTATGTCCTCGATCTATTAAGCATAGAATGAAGAGCAAAATATTAATAATATTTCACTAAAACATAATTTTATTTCCTATTCACAAAAATTATACTTCCAGTTAAATTAGATTTAGAGGTTTTAACTTTGATAGAATTAAATTTCAACTTAATAAAGGCATATAATTGGCCTGAGAGAAAAAAAATATTGCAGTTATCTTATTCTTTGGATGAAATAACTGTCTAGAGATTCCAGGTTTTCATTGGTTCTGAAATTCATGATGAATACCAAATTTTAATATTGACATAATTTTTCCAGTTGGTATTCATCATGAACTGACATCAGTTGGAGGAACACTAGAAACTTGGGAGCAGTGGACATCTGTTTCATCTTAGTATAGGACTCTTCAGCAGCATGCACCCATGACCCCACCCCACCCCACCAGTGATCGAACCCAGGACCCTCAGGTTCTGTGACCGGCACCTTACCATTGACATAATCTTGTTTATATCAGTCAACCTAGACTGCACTTCATTAGCTTAACTATTCAACATTCATTCGATAAGTCGGTGATCTGGGCGCTGCTCTACCTACTGATTTTTAAGTGCTTAAATAGTACCTCGACTATAGCATAGTAACTGTAGCTCATTGTTCAGCATATGAGTGGGTACATGGTTATTGATTTGCACTACTTATTATCTTCCTACTAAGATTAGACGAAACGAAATAAATCATTCCTAATCCGAGTGAAGGAATTCAAGGGAATTCAAGGAAATCACTAGGAAGTTCATGGATAGGGTGACTGCATGATAGCTGTCAGCACTACCCTAATTTTCTAACACAAATATACTGCAAGATAGTATTCATCGTGGACTGACAACGACTGCATAACCGTTGAAAACCTGGATGCACTGAACAGCCGTTTCATCCTAGCATAGGACTCCTCAGCATTATAGATCGCAATCCTACCCTATCAGAGATCGAACTCAGGACCTCCGGATTTCATGCTGAATGTGTTAACAGTTTCCTACTTCTCTCAGTCCGCCATACAGCGTAACTGTCATCTAAAGTGTTCAAACGCCATCAGCTGCAGGTCGCAACTTCTCATTGGAACTTTGGGATATCCGTCTTGACGTATGTCACTAATGAACACCATTCAGTAATGCATTTTCAGAAGCCATGACCTGTGGGGTCAATCAGTCGAAAGTGAAGTGGGCGCCAACTGAAGATCTTGGTGGATACTCGCGCTATATCGTGAACTGACAGAACTAGGAAACCGGACCAGTGGTCTCCAACCCAGTGGTTGAAAGGTTAATAAGTTCGCCATGAAACCTGAAGGTCATGGGTTTATTATCTGGTGGGGTATGGTTGTGGGTGACTGCTGCTGAGGAGTCTCATGCTAGAATGAAACAGCTGTCCGGTGTTACTAGGTTTTCAATGGTCCTATAACTGATATCAGTCTGTGATGAATACTACTTTAGAATTAAAATCCCCAATAATCTCAAAATATAAATACATTTCACATAAAACTATCCAAGTAAATCTGAGTATTCTGATAGTCTAAATTACCCATATTGTCTGACGTTAGCTAACTAAGTCACCTAACTATGGAAATCGACATACGTAAGTAGACTTAACAGTTTGTTCCATGTTGAATGCGATTTCAATAATGCGTGTTTCAACCCACCTTAGGTTTCTGTACTATTGTATTATGTCTATTCTGGTGATTTTTACAGTCGACAGTAATAAAAAGATAACTATGTAGATTTTATTTACCTTAGAACTCACATGGTTATGAATATGAATGGGCTGTTCAATAAGTGAAGCAGTTAGAGAAGACTTAGTTTTAATGTGAACTTATAGTTTCAGAGTAGTCTAAATGATGTGTTGTTTCATTCTGTTAGCTAATTGGCAGGAATTCCTGCTGCACCCAGGTTTTGTGCTTTTCGGTAATGGTTAGCCTAGCGTATCAGCAATGTTGACAGAATTGATAACCGCCTGAGATTTAAACTCATGGCACACAGTGCCGTAGTCATTGACGTCATGACTGAGCTATTCTAGTTGTTATCGACCTCCTGCTAGATTAGATTACGTACACTGGTTGTTCAGTCTAGTCCTTCAAGAGGCTAACTGTAGTCGAAGTAGCTCAGTTGTTAAGTGGACAGAATTGACTTATCTCTATTGGTATATGGGCTCCTACACGGATACTGCGATGATGTCTGTGTATTGGTTTCATATTAATTATAGGTGGTAGATAACGGTGGAATCCATGATGCGCATTTCGTCCCATTCGGGACTCGTCAGCTGGATGTACCTGCCGCCCAGTGAGCGATATTGTTCCCATTAGGATTGGGACTGGCGCTCGATCGCTTCAAAAGCCAGAACGTTATCCACTAGACGACCAAGTCACGGTAGCCACTTCTTGCTCGACGGATATACTTTTAATGTATATATATAGTTTAGACACAGGCAATATATAGGCATCTGCGCAGGACTCCGTATGCCAATAAAGACCAATCATTTCAGTTCACTCAACGACTGGTAATACAAGCAACATCATATAAACTATACCTGTCACACAAGAAGTGGTTGTCGTGACTAGGTGGTCTAGTGGACATCGCTTTGGTGTTCGAAGTGAGGGGTCACCATTTCGACTTTTAGTGGGAACAACGTCGCTCACTGGGAGGCAGTTATATCCGACTGGCCAGTCGCAAATAAAACGAAGCGCGGCTTCTGGATCCCACTGCTATCTGCTGTCCATCACTATATCGTTATGACCTAAAAATGGACAGTTATTTAAAGTAGTGAGTATAGACCAAGATGTCATAGGAATTTAGTATTAATAAGTTTGGATAACAAGTTTAGTAACATGACAAAATATTTAATGAATCAATTATTGTCACGTTTAGTACAGAAATAAAAAACACTTGATACTATGTAGGGAACGAAGAGTTAGAAGGCAGGATGCTTCGAAGCACTGAAGATTAAGATTATGAAAGAGGTGAGGGTTGAGCAAGCTTCTTTTGTAAATAAAGCTCCGAATTTTCTACTCGAATTCTTAAAGCTCCAGCAACAGAATGCAGGCTGATACACACTAACTTTATCAGGTTTCTTTCCGCTTGATAAGTAACTTCAAAAGCGGTGGGTGTTAAAATTGAATGACAACTGTTGACAAGATGTCCCATTGTCACACTTTTTATGGATTCACTACTACCTCTTTTTACTTACGCAGGATAGTGTTCATAGACCCTTTTGGATAGGATCCGTGGCGAATGATCAATATGCTGAGCTTCAAAAGAGCAGGTTAATTAGTGTTACAACAAGTATATATGAATGATTTTAGGGGACTTCTGGTACCAGGTTACAGACAGCTGATAAAATAATCCTTTCAGATTAAGTTGTACTAGAGAGAACAAAGACTTTACTGACCAACTTTACTTCACTTGAGGTGAAACGATAATCTCAACCACAACCTATTCTTAGATGGAGTAGTCCCAATCAGCTTTCATTAAATCTCCCAGTAGGTGTTTCACTTTCACCTGTTTCCAAAATACACCCTTGTTATCCTGAACTATGATATGATTTTATCTAGTACTTTGAAACAATTGCCCCATTTTTGAGCATTACGTATTATTATGCTTTTGAAAAGAAATTTTAAACAGTATGTTATCACCTTTTGATTGTTATACTATAAAAGACAGTGAAGTCGAGACCATAAGGGTTTGTGTGACATATACAGATATGTGTACTGATATATTTCTTTTGAAAGTGTTCGACAGTGGCATCGAATATCTCATGATAATCTTAATTGGAAACTGAATTATAATGAGGAAATACGCGACTGTTGTTTTACCATCTTCTACTTCTAAGTTATCTGACATCTTTACAGTTGTCTCTAATTTTATTGTTTTGTTGATGAAAAGATGAACAAATACAGACATGCATGTCTGTTCATGAGCCTCTCTTTGGCTCTGTGTGTGTGTGTTTGTGCACAATTTTTGCTGGTAATCATATACATATTTAGTCATTTATGAAAAATTGTGGTAACGGTTGTAAAACACTACTTTGGTCATAAGTGGGAGAAAATGTCATGAAAATACAATGTAGAAATATAAACCAACGAGTTTCATTTTAAGCCACTACGCGTGTTCCTGCCTACTTGGGACTCGTCAACCGTATGTACCTGGACGCCTATTAGTTATGGTGATCCCACTGATACTCGAACCCAATACACATGGCTTCAAACATTAGACTGTAATTCATTAGGTCACTGATACGAAAGAGAGCCACCTCTTGCATAGCGAATATTAATTTTCCTAAATAGGACAAAGCCCACTTCCTGGATTCTACCGTTAGCCAACAAATAAATTATAACATAATTAATATTCAGGCAGTATCGAAGCCTCCGGATTCGGGCTTAACTGTCAACAGAGGTCGGACAATTCTATCTAGTATCAATAAATGGAATTGACGTTTTTTTCTCTTAATTTAACAGTTCAGCAAACGTAAACGGAAGTTACTGACTTCAACAAACTACTTATTTCGTTGGCTATGATAAGTATAATAAGTTAAAAGTAAATTACATGATTTTAGGTTGGAATTCATCATGGATTGACATAAGTTGGAGGAAAATTGGAAACCTGGGGGCACTGGACAGCTGTTCCATCCTAGTATGGGACTCCTCACCAGTACGCACCTACAACCCTGTTGGGGACTGAACTCTGGGCCTTAAGTTTTCACGGCAAACGCTGAAAACCGACCTAGTGGCTGAATAGTTAACGCCTTCGCCATGAAACCTAAACGTCATGGTTTTGATTCTTGGTGGGGTCGAGGGTGCGTTTTCCCTTCATGTAGTTTGATAACTTTGATTTTGTTTAGGACCTGGGACCAGTTACTGAACTGATAGATTTATTCACCAGGTAGCTAGGTTTTCCTGCTAAGTATTTTGATAGTTCGCGTGCTACAACTCATGGAGCTAAAACTATTGATCGAAGACGTACATTTGGTGCTTGTCGACACTCATCAGCAAGGCACATCTGCAATCTTGAGGGAAGTGATGTCACACCTGATTTTCAAATGTGTCACTCAGTTTTACAGGCAGCAGCTGACCTCCTATAGTACTGGATTAGATACACTTGTTTGTCACTTCAGGGTAATCAATTTCATGTTTCATCCCAGTGGTGGCCACATCGCAAAATGATGGGTAGAATTCGGTTAGTACACAGGACTAGACAACATGAAATTAGTTGCCTTCTAGTGACCACTCAATGTATCTAATGTAGTCGTGCAGGGTGTCAGTTGCGTCCCGAATAGCTGAGTAGTAATGTCACTGACTGCAACATTTGGTGATGAAGGTTCGAATTTTAGGTGAAACATCACTTCCCTCGAGTTGGCAGATGCTTTTTGCTCATGAGTGGCAACAGGCCCGAAATCGAGGTCCAGGGTCTTCTGTTGATTCTTTCTTACCAAATAACAAGTATATTTCTATTTGATTTCAGTCTCCGCTTATTTGTCTTTACCATATTTGAAAAGTTTGTTCAACCTGTTCTTTATTTTAGTGTATCGCCCTCTGGCTGAGGTGAATTCTGGTTTTCTCTATGTTTTTGCATCCTTATTTATGCATGCTAACATTTCAATACATTCCGATCTGTTTAACAAAACAGCTGTCCATCTTAATTTCTCGTCACAAACTTACCATACTTTTGTCTGTTTCAAACTACTTCAATGCGTTTTTGTCCATTCAGATTAATTCACAATCCTAGGTTTTGCATCTCATAGCATAACTACTGCCTAACAGATTTCTTAATGTTCATCATTTGTAAGATTTGAAGTCTTCAGAAATGATTCCAGAGCTGAAAAGAATTCTAGATCAGTCGCATTGCTTATCCATAAACTCTGATCTCAATAAAAGATTTCTGCTTGACATTAAAAGCTGGCAATGCGAACAGAAAACTACTAGCTATCATGTCAGCATAAATAATTCCCCCCAAACAATGTCCAAGTCACCATCAATGAAGTTTAAATTTATCTAAACTGGACGTAGATACTAAAACATGGCTGAAATTTATGAATTCTTAAGTCAGTCAAGTCATTCAGTGATTTTTTACACGTTGTCGTGTTGTTTACAGGAAGTTTATACGACTAGTTTTAGTACCTTTAACATTAATAAGGAGAAAACGATGATGCTCTAAGTGTGGAAAAAGACTATAATACTGAATGACTGTACAATACAAAAGTTATTTACAGTTAAAGGTGTGAATTTGCAACGAAATTCATCAAATAAAAAGCTAAATATATAAACTATATTGCTGTACAAACTGAAAAGAGAATATAGCATGAATATTCTTTTTATTTATTTACATTATCAAGATTGTAAATTATCCTCAGCTTTTTACACTGAATAATTCTACGCCATATTTGTCAGAAGAAAAAGCATTTCCTGTTCAACAATTAACAAGTAGCATGAAATAATTAAATAAAATAATTCACGATAATTGACACGAATCGACTAAGTATGTTGAGATCTTTATACGTTAGTGTATTGAAGTGTTTTAAAATAGACTTTTCCGCTATTCTTTAGAAGCAGGAAGGTAAAATATCATATAGTTTAATTGTTGAAAAGGACGTCTACAATTGAAATAGATCTGATTAAAACATTTTCTATTAAGTTTTGGTTAAACCTGATTCTCATCTACTAGTGAAACAATGTTCTAAAATGGATCTTTATGGCTTGATACAGAAAACATGGTATAATAATAAATTGAGAACATCTAAACGCCTTTTTATGGGAGATGTCTATTCATATTATTTATCCAGGAGGAAAATATTTTACCGGCATCACGGTATAAATATATTGCTTTGTTGCTGCGTGATGACTGAAGGTGAAATAAAAAGTTGGGCATCAGCGGGATTAGATCCAGAGACCACTATGGACATCTCACATAGTCAAAATGATGACATTATTTTGTACTATTCGATGTTACTCGTAATGTCCTGTCGTTGATTGGACTAAATTGATTGATCTCTATTTGCATATGGGCTCCTGAGTGGATCCCTCGATATTGCTTGTCGTTTGAATTTTGAGAATAATGATTATTATTGACTAATAGTCAAATTCAGGAGGCGCGTTTCGTCCTACACAAAACTCATCGGCTGGATGTACCTGGATCTCAGTGAGTGATAGTGTTCCTACTAAAACCAGAGCCCGGGACCGATCACTGCAGATGCTGGGACTCTATCCACTAGGCCATCAAATCACGATAGCTACTGCTAGCCACTATCCATCATTAATATCAATATAAAACGATAGGCAATATTGTGGCATTCACACAGGAGCCATATTTCAATTCAATGCAATCAACGATGAAATAATACAAGCAACATCAAATAAACTGTACCGGGTGCGCAATAAGTGAGTGTCATGACTCGGTCGCCTAGTGGCCAACGCTTTAAAGTTTGAAGTAGTCGTTCTCGGTCTCGAGTCTCAAACAGGACAAAACGCGCGTCCTGAGTCCCACTGCTAGCCACCACCCATCATTAGCATCATCTTTTACGGTTCGAAAATGAATAAAAGTTGATTACTTTGTACCTCCATCCTATTGCAAATCTGAGCAATCACCACTCTTTTTATTTATTAGCTCATTCTATAAGGAGATATGGATTGAGAGACAGGAGAATAAGAAAAAAGAGTACTGTTTATCCGATGCTATTGGCTATAGCATTTGGTTGCCCTACATCATTATCTAATGTAAAGTTGATGTGACTTTTAAAAAGTTGGTTGCATGAATAAGAAACCAGTGGGAGATCTTCTACAGTCAGTATGTTGAACAAGATCCAAAGTTTCAACACCAATTCAGTCAAGTCAGTGATTCTGTATGGCTCAGAGACTTGACGGCGCGTTACGAAAGGCATTTCCAACAAACTACAGACATTCATCAACAGCTGCCACCTACGTTCGATACTGAAGATCAGATGACAAGAAATAATAAGAATAAGCAACAAGGAACTCTACCAACGAATCAACAAAGAACCTATAGCCCAAAAAAATGTGCAGAAGAATGGAGATGGATTGAGCATACACTGAGAAGGCCGATTGGGGACATCACGTGCCAGGCCAGTCGTTTGAGTGGAATCCAAAGTGGAAACGACTAGTTGGGCATCGAAGGTGAGGGTGACATGGAGGAGATGGTGTGAGAAAGAAATGAGAGGTTGTGGGCTGTCGTGGAGCCATGTTCACAAGATTGGAGAGAAGAGAGTGGAATGGAGACGTGCTGCTGAAGCCGTATGTTCCATTAGGAACCCGAGGGACAAATAATAATAATAATTCTTATATAGATCAAAACTCAGTTTAATATTGAACATGATCATAGAAAGCGAGGACAATATCAGTAAAGAAGGAGAACCGACTTATCTATAAGGCAGAAAAATATGTTGTTGTATGCTGTTCGATTTAAAACCATCACTGATCATTTAATTGATACTGAAGGAGATTCATATAAAAAAAGAGTAGAAAACCATTTATCGCTCTTTGAAATGCTTTTATCGATGTCAAGTCATCCCTGTCTCTGAATTTCAAATGTCCAACCGATGTGTAGTAATAAAGAAAGTTTACTCTAGCACACATTCCTTGACGTCTTTCACGGTATCAGTTCTGCGTTTAAGTAGGTCTTTGTCTGTTATCAATATGGTAAAAATGATTGAAACAGCGTTTATTTTTATCAGGGTTTTCGAAGATAAGTTGAAAGTGCTGAAATTGTATTTCGCACTACTTAATTAGAAATTATTAAGTACTAACCTCGCCTGGTTAACTAGTTCACTAGTTACTAGCCGGTCCTAAGCCCGGGTAAAGAGGGAAGGTTGGGCATAGGGCTAGCAACCCTACACCGGAAAACAAATCTAACCGCTAAAGAAACTTCAAAGCACAAACAAAATATAAAAAATGAAAACAAACTTATTCCTCGCTGGAATCGGAGAGGCGAAATGACGCCAGTTGATGAAAGCCTTCGGGAAGCCAATTGGCCGATGTGTCTTCTCTCCCTCGATGAAAGCGAAAGTAAACGTGGGGACATGGAATGTCCGTACGATGTTTGAACCCAGTAAGGCAGCCCAGATTGCAAAGGAGATGAGAAGGTATCACATCGAAGTGCTTGGGATTTGCGAAAGCAGATGGAATGGGAGTGGACTCTCCAAACTATCAACTGGAGAATCAATAATCTACTCCGGTCACCCAGACGACAACCACGAGCACACTGAGTTATGGAGTGGCTATCATGATGTCCTCAAGAGCATCGAAGGCTCTGTTTCAACTACAGGCGGGACGGACGAGGACGTCAAAGTCAGAATCGGAAAAGCAAGACAGGCTTTAATCAGCCTGAAACCAGTGTGGAGATCTTCTGCACTCAGCATGTGGAACAAGATACAGATTTTCAACACCAACCCAGTCAAGTCAGTGCTTCTGTATGGTTCAGAGACTTGGCGCGTTACGAAAGGGATTTCCAACAAACTACAGACATTCATCAACAACTGCCACTTACGCTCGCTACTGAAGATCAGATGGATTGCCAGAAAGAATAAGCAACAAGGAGCTATGAGAACGAATCAACCAAGAACCTATCACGCAACAAATATGCAGGAGGAAGTGGAGATGGATTGGGCATGCACTGAGAAGGCCGACTGAGGACATCACGCGCCAGGCCAGCTGCTCGAGTGGAATCCCCATGGGAAGCCACGAGTTGGACGTCCGAGGTGAGGGTGACATGGAGGAGATGGTGCGAGGAGGAAATGAGAGGTTGTTGGCTGTCGTGGAACCAGGTTCAAAAGATCTCAGAGAACAGAGGTCACTGGAGACGTGCTAGTGAAGCCCTATGTTCCACTAGGAACCCAAGGGACTAATAATAATAATAATAATAATCTGAAAAATAACTACTTTATATGTTTATTATTTTTTTATGCAAATCTAAATCTTTCAATTCAACCACTTTCTTATTGTGATTCATTTTCAGTTTATAAAGTGGATATATCATTTTATGTGTCAAATTGTTAGCACCCAAGTGCTTATACTTAAAGTATGTCTAAGTTTAACGTTTCACATTTGGAAGAAATGCTTGTTACCAAGCAGTTGAAAAATAATGGTTGACGCGGGTTCGAATCTCAGGTGGGACATCACTTCCGTAGAGGTTACTGATGAGTACCAAAAAGCACGAAACCTAGATCCGGAGTTTCCTGCTGATTGCCGCCATCCAACTAGCATCTAGCAAGGTGGATTGCGATGTTGATTCAATTAGCCTGGTGGCCATATTGTAAAATGATCGATAGAATTCAGTCAGCACTTAGGACTAGGCAATGTGAAGTTGGTTACTCTCCAGTGACAAGTCAACTATGTTTATTAATTTCCTGTCGGCACCCAGTATAGCACTGATAAGCAAGGGTGGTATTGAGAAACTAGCAGATTCTCAGATTGAGCTGAATAACGAACTGGTAGAGTGCCAAGTCGGTAATCTGGAGGCCACTGGGTAGAATTCCGCCACAATCCAGGTTTTATTTCATCTTCAGCCATTACGCCATATCGATTCAAACTGTATCACTAGATGTACAATCTAAACAAAAAAAAAGATATGCAACCAACTAAGGTGTTCCAAGCTTCGTTTCGTATGTGCGAGTTTTTATCAACAAATGTTTTCTCAAAAAAATGATAAATTCTATACCTTTTCTAAATTTCAAACCTGTTTCTTCTGTACCTGAGTAAAACAGCATCATGTACTGCTAAGCGAAATATAATGAAATGTAAACCTTATTAATTTCCTTTTGTCGTTTGTTCGCTGATTTGTGCATTACTTGGACTTTAGTTTATCCCAAATGAAAATGATAATATTATCACTCATATATAGACATACATTTATGGTAAATACTTGCAGCGTTCATCACATTTTTAACAAATGAAGTGCTTTTCACCAATATTCAGCTAACAAAAAATCTCTTTGCTTAGTTGTGTTGCCTATATATTTACTTATTATTATTATTATTTTCAGTAGCACACCTCCATCCCACTCTCTTCTCTGCTGTCTTTTGAACCTGGCGTCACAACTACCCACAAGCTTTCATTTCTTCCTCACACCATCTCCTCCATGTCACCCTCGTCTCCGACGCCCAACTAGTCGTTTCCACTCGAGGGTATGGCCTGGTGCAAGATGTCCCCAGTCAGCCTTCTCAGTGTATGCCCAATCCATCTCCACTTCATTCTTCTGCATATGTCTTGGGCGATAGGTTCTTGGTTGATTCGTTGATAGAGTTCCTTGTTGCTTATTCTTATTATTTCTGGTCATCTGATCTTCAGCACCGAACGTAGGTGGCAGCTGTTGATGAATGTCTGTAGTTTGTTACAAATACTTTTCTTAACACGCCAAGTTCCTGAACCATATAGCAGCAATGAATTGACATTAGTGTTAGAAATCTGGATCTTATTCCACATACTGAGTGCAGTAGATCTCCACACTGATTTCAGATTACTGAAAGTCTGTCTTGCTTCTGCGATCCTAGTTTTGACATCCTCGTCTGTAGCGCCGCCTGTAGTTAAAACGATGCTGCCCTGCCTAAGTAGGTGAAAGAGACTACTTCCTTTAGGTTTCTCCCGTTGATGGGGATTGGTGCTTGTCATTAATTTGGTTAGGTATCTTCATCACCTCCGTCTTCTCTACATTCATCTGGAGTCCCTTTTTCGCTACCCTGCCTCTTCTGTCAACTTGTTAGTTTTCGCTTGTAGATTTTTGAGTTTGTGCGACATAAGATATAAATCATTTTCAGCGAAATCCAAATCTTCTTCTAGGGTCTTTTCATCCTTCCAGCCGGCGTATGCACATCTTCTCGCTCCTCTCTGTTTGCTGCATGATCCAGTCCACTACAATGAGGAAGATCATGGGTGATAGCTGGCAGCCTTGTATATATTTACTTATATATTCTGTTAATTGCGATAAACTCATCAATCACTATCTTACTTTATTCAACAAAGTAACGATATCAATAATTTCGGTCTCATTTATTGTAATTAAGAGATCATTGAATTAATCAACATTGAAACCTTAGTTAATTGATACTGAAACTAATCTGTGTAACTGTGGTTCAGAATTAACTGCTACTTGGATTTGTCAGTGATATACTTTATATTCAGTTTCTCCCGGAAATTAACCAACTAAATCGGAAGTAGTTAAAGTAACAGCTAACAGAAGTTGGAAATATGGAGCATTGGATTCTGACCTAGTGGCTCAACGGTAACGCGCTGGCCGCGGAACCTGAAGGTCGCGGGTTCGATCCCTGCTGGTGGGGTCTTGGGTGCGCACTGCTGAGGAGTCCCGTACTAGGACGAAACAGCTGTCCAGTGCTCCCAGATTTCCTTTGTTCCTCCAACTGATGTCAGTCTTCGATGAATAACAACTTGAAGTAGTAAAACTGTCGATAATCTATCCATTAGATAGACATACGAAATCATCGCGGAACTTAGTACAGAAATGTATCAATTACAGTTGCCACATTTCGCAGTAGTATGCGAAGAACAAGTGGACAGAAAACGTCCGATATCAGAGCAGTCAAAATTTTATGGGAGGTGAAACAATTTGAAGATAAAAGTAACTGAAAACATTCAAGCTTTGGAAGACGTCAGGAAGTGAAGAAATCTACGCCGTTGTAACCGATTTTAACCATATCAGTAAGAATCCTCAACCACTGATTACTATAATCTCGGGGATCACAATCAGGTAGTTTACGTCTGTCTATATGGCTCAGGTCAGCAGTCACGCTTCATGGACTGATGTCATATTGGTCTACCAGCCGTGAGTCATCTTCCAACCTAATCCTCGATCGGCTAACATTGGACATTGAGGTAGGTGATGACTTGACATACACAATACATGTCTAAGCCACCTCATCGACTGACTTACCTCTCTTGCTTAGTATCCTTCGCCTGACCTCGACATTGCTCACAAGTGATTCCACCGAACACCAGCTATAATCAAGACCCAGTAATTTCTTCACATATACATTAAACGATCATGCCTTGGTCATGTAACAGATCAGACCAGACTACAGCTTCATATAGTAGTCCTTTGACAGGTGGTCGGACAATTCGCCGGTTGGTGCTGGAAGTAACGCAGGTTGGCATTTACGAAACGGGCCTTCTGTATCCGAGATGACATTCCGTTATACATCAGCCCATTTAGGTTGACACAACTACTCAAGTAAGTAAGGTGGTCGACATTTTTCACCACTTCATCCCCTATTATTAAACTAGGAGTCGTTGCAGACCAGTTCTAGAGCATCATTTTACATCTGACAGGTGCGGGACACGTGTCAGACATACTCATATTTCTGTTTAATGCGTTCAGAGGACCTTGCATTTTGTTAGCGTCATCACCTAGCAGGATAATATCATCTGCTTACTCCAAGTCAACTAGATACCATTCGAAGAGTTGATAATCCCTGTGAAGTCTGACTCACCTAAGTTTACTTCAATCAGTACATCTGCGGTGAAGTTTGACGGGAATAGTTATAACATGTATACCCATCAAACACCCCTGTTTGTTATTACTTCACATGACAACTCTTCATAAGGCCTGACACGGCTGTGTGAGTTTGAATAGAGAGCTTTGACCAACACAACATACTTGCTCGGTACTCCCTTCATGGTCAGACAATATAATTTGGCTGACACGCTCAAATACTACCCTTACATGGAGAAATATGGGAAGTATCAGCCGCTAATAAGTATGTCTGTGTTCTAAAACCTAGTGAAGAGCAGGAATTCCGTCACTTTACACTTACCCATAGACGAGGGTACACTTGAATGATCAAGGTAAGTGCAAATACAGTTTCATGAATATCTAATACAAAATCTGATTCTAAGTCTTAACTTGTGCGCATTCATTTTGTAAGGTAATCAGTTTTTTCCGTTATACCAGTGGATCATCTCCTACTTGTAAATAAAGAGGCAAAGTTAGTCTAATTATAGATATTTAGAAATATATGCATCAAGTAATGCGGTGGTGATATAATTTGATCATAATTCAGCAAGTCAAACCACCATCATTAATTGTAACCCATCTGTTATCAAATTTAATGATGTTTTACTGAAGTCTGCCAACAAACCAGGCATAACTTTTAAACAGTCAACATTCTGAGTAGCAAAGTATAAATTTATATATCTTTTCATTTATGGAATGTATATATAAAATAATCGCTTTAAACAAAACAAACAGTTCTTTTACTTAGTCAGTCAAGAGAATATTGAACATATCAAAAAATAAAGGTCAGCTTTCATTATGGGTGGTCTTCAAATTCATGGAGATGAAAGATAAACGGCTGATAAGTTTATATTTTCTTCAAAAAGGAACTAAATTTTCGCGGTATTATGATAATCACTGCAAGTATGATAAATATTCACCCGTTCGCCTATCTTTTAGCAAATTTTATTCACTTCTACACAGAAATTTTGAAGTGAAGTATAAAAATAAATGTGAAAAAAGCGACAAAACAACACATATTCAATCAAAAAGGTGTTAAACAGAAACCGCCTTTAAAATTTCATGTTTATATACAATATATACAGTGTTACATACAAAATATATTTATGTAATAGATAACTTACTCTGTAACTGTACTGCAGAAGGTACATATATTCATAAGACACTTGTTCCAAATTGAACAATTGAATAAGCAAAATGTCCTTAAGCATTGAACACATCAAACGGATAAACAAGATAGCTTTAAACCATCTACTTGTAAAGGAGAAAATATAATAAAAGATGAAAAAACATTTCTGCATATAACGAAGAAAGATAATGAAGAAAGAAACGGTAGCTAACTACAAAGATCGGAAGAAAAAAGACTTACATTGATCACAATTCATGTGATGGAAGACTGTGTTTTCTGCTTACTGCAAGGCAGATATTATACATAAGTTTGTATTCTGTAAAGTATATCGGTGAATTACAAAGGAAATAAATTCAATCGGATTGCCAAACAACTATAAGCAAATTCCCAAGAATATTTACATTTTGTTAGATGGATATTTAAATGATATGCATATATGTGTGTTTATTAATACCCATCAATCAAAAAAAAACTGAATAAGAATGATGTTGAAATGGAGGACGAAGATGATGAAGGGGGAATAAGTAGTAATAATCAAGGTGAATGCACAAACTGACTAACTGTCTTACAATTAGACAGGTGTTAAGATTACACCTTGAAGGATATATATATATATATATATATATATATATATATATATATATTGACATGTTTAGTTTACTTTATCTGTTGTTTAGAACAATTTGTAGATGTATGTAAAGTTTTACAGCTTTGCTGGTAGCTTTTCCTTAAAAAAGAAGTTGATGAAGGATTCGTCAAATGAGAAAATGGAAAAAGTAATGAGTATGTTTAATAAATTCACTATTTCCGTTTATCTTTCTTTTGTCAGTAAATCTTGAAGACAGATATAGTAAGACAAAATCATTATTTTAATAAAAAAATGTCTATCTTCTACTAATACATATCTTAAGAGGAAAAAAATTAAGTAAAGAAATTTCTACTAATAAATCTTTTTTGAGATTGGTGGAAATAAACACTGGTAGATCAACTTAAATATGAAGACAGTCCTACCAACAATATGACCTCAGTTTATAGAACTTTGAAAACTAGAAAGAGTTGTATAACTATTGATCTTTCATTAAGACTGTTCCACAGTTGAACATTGAACAGATTAATATGATTTCAAGCATGTGATTAGAAAGAAAAAGTTGTCTGTTTCATCATAGTTTCTAGTTAATGCCATTCAGATAATACACCATCCCAATAGAAACTACTCTTCAAGTAGTAAATTCATTGAACTTGACTACCAAAATGACAACTTACTGTGTTTCACAGAAATAAGTGAATTGGTGAGTTTTAATTAGAATTTCCATAAATTATTACATAAACTATTGAGAACGAGAACCGGTGGTCGTAGAAAGCTAACTAAGAATGAGTACAGCACCCTAAACAACATAGTAGATCACCATCGATACCAAAACTTATTTATGAGGAAGACAGAACTACTGTGTTATTCGTTAGTCATTTCGTGTTTTAAATGTTGACAATTTGTACAAACAGCCTGACAACAGCATCCTTGAGAAGAATGACAGTAAAATGTTCTCATTTCATCATTTCACTTAGAATTTATTAACACTACAGAAACAATATCACACACTGACGGTGACATAAAATTATAATCATAAGTTGAGTATTGAAATTATGAGCTAACATGTGGTCACCATGTGGTCAACTGATAGGCAACGATTGACACAAATACCATATAATGTCCATTGATTTTGTCCAGGTTGAATTAGTGAAGAAACGTGACCTCCCCTTTCTACATTCTCAAAGGAGCCAGAAATCATCGAATAAATTCAGAGTCCAATCTAGTTGGAATTTGCAATATTATAACAAGATTAGACTTATAAAATACTCAATTGAATAAATAAGCAAAATAAATGATTATTTATCTTCTAGAGTATTGCAGGAAATATTAAGGCCTTCTAAGAGTATTTGAACGTGGATAAAAGGACTATCCAATCAAACCAAGATTGAATAAAAGCATAGCAGAAGAGTCACAGTGAAGAATAACAAAGTTTCACCGACTTTTCTGCCTTTAAAAAAACTTCTACGTTATAGTCATGAAACGAAAACGTTCAATGGACTAAAAACCGTCAAATGAAATTCAGTACAAAGTATGCTTGAGAGAATATTACTGTATGATTTCACAACATTACTTTCATATAATTACCGGAAGCGGCTGCCTGGCTTCAGGAAGAACAAATCATGTGCGGATCAAATTGCAACACTACGCTGCGCATCATTATAGAACAAAGTATAGGATGGCAGTCAACTCAATTCAACCTCAACTTCATCGATTTTGAAAAGGCCTTCTATCGAGGCGTCGACCGAGAAGTAATTCGCCAGGCAGCTGCTTCAACACTACGCTTTAGTGCCACAAACCTTTATCAACCTCAACAAATTTACAAGTCTTCATTTCCTCGTTTAACCCGAAAAATGAACATGAATACAATTCAATTTTAGCAAATTTTCAATCGAATAATGTGGGAGACAGAATTACTTTCAATAGCTGAAATTACTATTATCATTTGTCCCTTGGGTTCCTAGTGGAGAATAGGGCTTCAGTAGCACATCGCCATTTCACTCTCTTCGATGCAGTCTTTTCAACCTGGATCCACCACTGCCCACAACCACCCATCTCTTCCTCACACCATCTCCTCCACGTCACCTCCGCCTCGCACACCCAATTCGTCATTTCCACTTTAGGTTCCACTCGAGTGACTAGCCTGGCGCATGATGTCTCCGAACGGCTTTCTCAGTGTATGGCCAATCCAATCTATCTCCACTTTCTTCTCCTGCATTGTTGTTGGGCGACAGGTTCTTGATTGGTTGGTTTGTTGCCAGTCAGAGATCCTCGTTGCTTATTCTTACTATTCTGGCCATGTGATCTCGAGTATCGAGCCAGTGTAGGCAGCTGTTGATGAATGTCTGTAGTTTATTGGAAGTGTTTTTCATGACACGCCACCAAGTCTCTCAACCATCACATGGGAGCAGTGACTTGACCGAAATTAGTGTTGAAAATCCGGATTTTGTTCACGCTTTATGCTGAGTGTAGTGTAGTGGAGTGGAGTGCAGTAGATCTCCACACTGGTTTCAGGTTAATGCAGGAAGACCTGTCTTGCTATCTTTCCAATTCTGGCTGCTTTGACGTCTTCATTTGTGCCGCCATCTCCTCCTGTAGTTGAAACGATGCTGCGTTACCTAGGTCAGAGAAAGAGACAACCTTCTTTAGGTTTCTCCCGTTGATGGTGATTGGTGCCTGCTGTTGTTGATTTGGTATCCCTACATCACCTTTCTCTTTCCTACGTTCACTTCAGGTCCCTACCTCTTTTGACAACTTGTTGGTTTTACTTGTGAATCTTCGAGTTTGTGCGACACGACATTAGACACAAATAACATCTTCGGCAAAATCCTAATCTTCTTCTAGGGTCTTTCTATCAGTCCAGCCGGAGTATGCTCATCCTCTCACAGCTCCTCACAGTTTTCTGTCGCATGATCCAGTAGAGTTCAGTCGACCACAAGCAGGAAGATCATCCGTGACAGGCAGCAGGCAACCTTGTTTTGTCTTACTCCTGTCTTCACTTCAAAGGCGTCACTGAGATTTCCATTGTGAATCACTTGGCATGTAGCCTCATCATACAGCATAGCATATAGCTGTTGAATGAGGTTGATAAAGGTTTGTGGCACTAAAGCGTAGTGTTGAAGCAGCTGCCTGGCGAATTACTTCTCGGTCGACGCCTCGATAGAAGGCCTTTTCAAAATCGATGAAGTTGAGGTTGAATTGAGTTGACTGCCATCCTATACTTTGTTCTATAATGATGCGCAGCGTAGTGTTGCAATTTGATCCGCACATGATTTGTTCTTCCTGAAGCCAGGCAGCCGCTTCCGGTAATTATATGAAAGTAATGTTGTGAAATCATACAGTAATATTCTCTCAAGCATACTTTGTACTGAATTTCATTTGACGGTTTTTAGTCCATTGAACGTTTTCGTTTCATGACTATAACGTAGAAGTTTTTTTAAAGGCAGAAAAGTCGGTGAAACTTTGTTATTCTTCACTGTGACTCTTCTGCTATGCTTTTATTCAATCTTGGTTTGATTGGATAGTCCTTTTATCCACGTTCAAATACTCTTAGAAGGCCTTAATATTTCCTGCAATACTCTAGAAGATAAATAATCATTTATTTTGCTTATTTATTCAATTGAGTATTTTATAAGTCTAATCTTGTTATAATATTGCAAATTCCAACTAGATTGGACTCTGAATTTATTCGATGATTTCTGGCTCCTTTGAGAATGTAGAAAGGGGAGGTCACGTTTCTTCACTAATTCAACCTGGACAAAATCAATGGACATTATATGGTATTTGTGTCAATCGTTGCCTATCAGTTGACCACATGGTGACCACATGTTAGCTCATAATTTCAATACTCAACTTATGATTATAATTTTATGTCACCGTCAGTGTGTGATATTGTTTCTGTAGTGTTAATAAATTCTAAGTGAAATGATGAAATGAGAACATTTTACTGTCATTCTTCTCAAGGATGCTGTTGTCAGGCTGTTTGTACAAATTGTCAACATTTAAAACACGAAATGACTAACGAATAACACAGTAGTTCTGTTTGCCTTCAAACTAAGCTTTCACTTGTGGATTGACTGGCATTTGGCATCTTTAGATAGCTGCTGAATTAGCTTGATAAGGACTAGTGGCACTCCGTGGTGTTGGAGTGACGGCCAAATTTCCGGTCGACGTTATGTAAGGTCTTTTCAGAATCGATGAACTTGAAGTAGAGAGTTGACTGCCATTCTGTACTCAATTCTATGATGATACGTATCGTATCGTTGTAATTTTATTCGCACCTGATTAGTTCTTCCTTAAGCCAGCAGCCTGTTCTGGTCGTAGTTTTGAATCCTGCTCATTGTTTAGTCTCTCCAGGATGACGCGGCATAATACTTTGCTAGTGCTGGACAGGAGCATGATTCCGTGCTAGTTCTTGCAAAGACTTAGGTCGCCTTTCTTTGTGCGTTGACAAGGTAGCCCTCCTTCCAGTCAGTTGGCAGGTACCTTTCCTCCCTCGTAAACCTTCTTCAATAGTGGTGTGAGCATGTCGTCTGTTGTCTCTGCGTCTGTTTGCAGTGCTTCTGGAGGAACCCCATCTGGTCCTGCTGCCTTCCCGAAGTTCAGTAGCTTTATTGAATTCTGGACTTCGACTTTTATTAGAGGACTTGTTTTCACTGGTAGTTCTGTGGTTTCTACTGGTATTTCTGGACGAGTTGAAGGTGGTGATGATGGTTGATTCAAGAGTTTTTGAAGTGGTCATCCCATCGTTTCCTTTTTTCCTCCTCTTGGGTAACTAGGTTTCCTTCACTATCTGTTATTGGTTTCATCTGAGGTGATCTCTCCACTCCCAGATAGTAACCTGGTTATTTGATATAATGTTGTCTGGTCTCTCCTACCTGCAGCCTGTTCTACTTCGCGTGCAAGTGTGTCGTAGAAGTGTCTTCGTTTTTGTGTGCACTCCTCTTCACTTCTTCATCCAGTGTTTTACACGTTGTACTCAGTTATTCTTTTCGTTGTTCATCCTTGCACTACACTGGTTCATCTTCTGCTTCACCATCTTCCTCTCCCTCCTCTATCAGCTCCCATATATCCGTCGAGATCCATTCCTTGTCTTGTTTCGTCTTCCTTCCTAACTCGGTTGTGCAGGTTTCGTTCCACATATCTTTCAAAGACTTCCAGTGTTCTTCCACACAGGTTCCTTCAGCGATGTTGCTCAACGTCTCCCATTTTGTTCTGATGTCTGACTTGAAGATGTCCTTTGTAGTTTCTCTCTTTAGTTTCTGTTCTGTGTGTTGAACTTGAACTGTGGTCTATCACAAACTTCCGTGAAGGCTTTCAGTTTGATTTTGAAGGTAGGTTCCTTGCACTAGACGGTGGGTGATGTGAACCTACATCTGTTCCCCTTCTTCATCTTGTGTCCAGTAGGCTGCGTCTACATCTCCACTTACTTCAGATTGAAATGAAGTTGATCTGATTTTTAGTGTGTCCTGGTGTCTGTTGAAATCCATGTCACTTTGTGAATATCCTTGTGTTTATGCACATAACCTTCAACCACCAAATCGTTGAATGCGCACAAATCTGCAAACATTTCTGCATTCTGATTCATTTGCAAGAGTGCTTCTCGGCTTGTGATGAGTTTTCTCCTTGTCCATTACTCTCTTGACCTGTATTGTTTGTTGGGGCGTAGCAGTGAATGATTGTGACTTTCCTTCCTTTTGAGTTGAATCTTCCTGTCATGATCCTGCATGAGAGACTTTGATGTTCTTGGGAAAATCATGATAGCCACTCCAAAACTTGGTGTGCTCGTGGTTGTCATCCGAGTGACAATATCGGAGTAGATTATTGACTGTCCAGTTGACAGTTTGGAGAGTCCACTTCCATTCCATCTCCTTTCGCAGATTCCTGGCATGATACTTCCATGCTATATCTTCTCATCTGTTCGACAATCTGGGCAGCCTTGCTTGGTTCATACATGGTACGAACATTCCATGTCCCCATCCTTACTTTCGCTTCCATCGAGAGAACCGAGGAAGCATCGGCCGACTGGCTTCCAGAAGGCTTTCACCTACCGGTGTCATTTCATCCCTCCCATTCCAGCGAGGAATAAGTTCTTATTTTTTATATTTTCTTCGCACTTTGAAGTTTCTTTAGTGATTGGATTTGTTTTACGGGGTAGGGGTGCTAGCCTTATGCCCATCCTTCCCTTTTTATCCGGCCTTAGGACCGGCTAGCAACTAGTGGACTAGTTAGCCAGGTGAGGTTAATTTCCTGTCATTAATTAGACCGAATTGGTCGGCCACCATTGGCTAATGGGTTCCTTTGCAGATGGCGCAGTATTACTGGTAATTTTAGTTTGGTGGTAATTATGAATAGTGGCTTGCAGTTAGATGTGAGAAGAGCAGTTCTTCGTATTTAGAACTGGTCAGCTGATTCCCCTTTACTGTAAGAAACGGGTGATGATAGCCAACATGGGCGAAACCATGTCATCTTGCTCAGGTTGTTTTTTAGTTCGGTTAAAAATTTTCATACTAAACGGATCCACATTAGAAAATTTCTTGGGAATAATAAGGAAAATAGAGTTATAATTGGGGTTTGCTGTAGGTCTACAAGGAATGGTAGTTGAACACTGACTGTACATGAAAGACGCTCGAGAAATAATGACTAATTTGCCTCTTACCTCAAAATGTAGTTGCATTAAGTGACAGGGTCTTCGCAAGTTCATTGCAAATTCCTCACTTACCCTCATCAAGTCCCGTCAAAAGAGAGTACTATTTTATGCGTGTTTGAATCCTTTACTTGAAAATACCGCGTGTTTCTCCAAGAACTATGAAGTTAGGGTGGTTTTCTTTACCAATAATTGGGAAGTATGATTTAAAAACTAACATATGAATAACAAGCCGCCTGATTTTAATAGACACTGTGTAAGGCGGATATTTTTAAGGTATTTCAATGCTACGTCATTTAAATTCGCTGAAAGATAGTCCTGTTCATATAGTGTCAAATCAATTTCAATGATTTACTGAGACCATACACACACATGAGAATCTGGAATGTAAAATGTTAAGGTGAGTGCTGAATATCAAGTTTATTTTCTTATCGACTTGGTCCAGTGACTTCCATGTTGAGATATACCGAAAATATGAGTTTGTGATGGTCATAGGATTCTCTGCTTTCACCAGGGAGACACTGATCTGACAGTAACATTTAATGCTCAGTGGTTCAAAGAGCATAGATAATGTTCATCAGCGCTTTTCTAGGTGATAACTTTTATAGTATTCTATATTTGATGATGGTTAGTCCTTGAAAAGTCATACGAACATCCAAGCCTTGTATCCGAAATCTGAGCTCATATAATATTCCTGTTGATGACAAAGAAATATAGATGAAAAGTACCCATGTATTCAAACACAATGACCAGGTAGAAATGTCTATGGATGTACTTATTTTACGACCTAGCAACCAGTACCACCTTCGTCTCTACTTATTTCAGTTTGGTTTATTTTATCGTCAGTGTGTAAATAATACCTGGAATTATTTCACAAGATTCAGAGAACTGCAAGTAGTGGCCATAGTACTCTGAAAATCAAAGAAACTAATAGAACTGGACCGGTGACGTTAAGTAGGATAAACGATACCCAAAGAAGTTTAGTTGATAGCATCTTATCTACTTGTTAGTAGTCTAGTGTTTCGGCTTTCATTTTGTCTAATGTCCCAATTGGTGGCATTAATATTACACTTAATTGTGGAAAATTCAGTCCATTGATTGAATTCTTATTACTTGTTAACTTTCCTACTACAAAACATACGTAGGAGTAATTTAGGAAAACTTTGTAAAATATCAGTGAAAATAAACCTGTAAACAATTTTCTACAGAGGTCGGATGATTTAATCATCATTACTGATTTAAGATATAAAACAATGTAGTGAAGTCAAACACCAGGAAATGTATCATACATGACTTGAAGATATGAGAGAAACATGAGAGGGCACATCATAATAATAAATAACTGAAATGCTACTTATAGATACTTCTAGTTTCCTGTTGTAATATTAGGTTGAATTGCTCGACCTCTGTTAGCAGATGGGCTGCTATGCGGAGGCCTCGACACTGTTCGGGAAATTAAAAGTATCTATGAATAAAAACTGATACCGGTTGCACAAGAGGTGGCTCTCGTACCCCAGTGGCCTAGTGGATAACGCCTTAGAGTTTGAAGAGATGAGTAATGGGTTCGAGAAGCTGTTAAGTTTACTACTTAAACCAAAATGTTCAGAAATAGTCATTCTAGCAAAAAGCTTCAACACTGAAGTACGGAAGCTGACCCAGTCAGAAAGGCATCTTGGAGGTGCCTAGAGTATCTCATGTCAACAGACTAACAACGGTGACCACATGTGAAAATTTTGTTGAGACGATCAGTTGCTTCTGAACGGCACGACTTCAATCATATGGAGACACTGTCTGACATGGCGTCCACTGACACAAAACCAAACATGGAAACAGATAGGTCATACTGTTACAAGCCATCGTTGGAGAGGTTCGGTGGAGGGTTGCTTCTGTTTCTGGAGTACCTGTTTGAACTCCGATTATGCATTGGTAAAGGTACATGTATGTTTGCGCCTTCTTGGTCACAGAAGAAAAGCGACAGTTAAGCCTGTGAGTGCTCGATTAGAAAATTAGAACGTAAGGTACGTATTAGGGAAACAGATGGGTAATCACTTATCTGAACGTGACAGCAGTCCTCATCCTGAGGATACCTGGCGTGATGTTGAGTTTGCTGTAGAAACAGCTATAAAGACAGCTGGTAGTCTACATCCAAAAGTTAGTAAATGTCAGTGGATTTCAGGAACCACATTCGAACTGACTGATGTGAGAAGATTCATTGCAGTAGGGTCTGATCACAATGAAGAGCGAAAGTAGGTTAAAGATAAATTGACCAAGATCGTGAGCAGTGGTGGGTGGTGACAACGGGTGAGATGGAAAAAAACGCCAGCATTAGTTAATACCCGGCAATTGTTTCGGTTAATTAGGGATACTGACAGGAAGATGATGATGATCAGTGAAATCATAACCAAATAGGATGGTAAATGTCAGGATAGACTACTAGAACATTTAGTGGGATACTTTGAAGCACAATTCAACTGGCCCACAACAAAGCTTCAGTTGGCCAACATCCAACCTGAACCTGAATGGAATGTAGATATCGGCCTTTCAACGGAACAGACAGTTTACCACCCGAAGTTTTCAGCGATAGATGTTGGAAACTACTGAATAGAGCAGTGGAGACACTGGTTTTTAAAGTCTTTAAGAAGAGGAGTCACACGGGGATCAGTTCAATCAACACCCTGTCCAAGATCCTAGGGTTCATAGTTATTCGACGCCTAAATGGAACTCGGGAACAGAAAACTGGAGAAAACGAAGTTTCGAATCGATCACATCTCCACCCTTCGACAGATTTTGAACACAGATATACTTATCGATCAGTGGCCAACAGTCACTATATTCCTTGACCCGAAGGCAGCATTCAACTCTATCAACCGTGAGTTGCTGTGGGAGCGTCTGATTGTAAAGGCAGCACTGGGCAAGTAAGTAGGGCTTATCAAAGTTCTCTACTCGAACTCATGCAGCCGTCTCTGGGCTTATGAAGAGTTTTCATGGGAACTGGGAAGGGTGTTCACTGCCAATGTTAACCTCAGGGTGAATATATTAATGGAAAGTGTTAGGTATGTCTGATTTCACAAGGACTGACCCACTTACTGGATACCATCTGGTTTACTAAGAGTACTTAGACAACATTGTCTTTCCGGGTGACGACGCTTGGAAAATGCTGGAACTTTTAAACGCATTAAGCGGAAGTCTGAATATGTTTGGCATGTGTCTCACACCTGCCAAATGTATGGTGATGCTTCAAGGCTGGTCTGCAGCTACTCCTAGTTTAAGGACAGGGAGTCAAGTGGCGGAATATGTCGAGCACCTCACTTACCTGGGTAGTTGCGTCAGCTCAAATGGACTGGCTGCTGGTGAAATCGCAACTCGGATACAAAATGCCCGTCTGGCATTTGTCAACTGACATCAGCCGCGATACCGGCTGGTGGGATATCCAACTATCTGGTTAAAAACGAGTGTACTGTGCTGTAGTTGGATGTATTCTGTTATACGACTTTGAGACATGGCCATAGTATCAAGTCTACAGGTTTTTGACCGTAGATTTCTTCGTAGCAGTGCCCGCATACTATGAGATCAGCATGCTAACAATGTCAAGGTTAGACGAAAGGTATCGGACAAGGAAGCAAAGCCAGTCGATGAGGTTGTGAACTTTCAACGACTAAGATAGCTTAGATATATGTTGCGTATGCTGAGCTACCACCTAACTCGACGGGAAATGCTAAGGAAGTTGGATTAGGTTTGTGAAGGGTTCAAGGTGGCCAAACTAAGACGTGTCACTAGTTGGTGAAGCCACTGACGTTTGGTCTTGGTCGTGTAGGGAGGTGTAGACAATCTGGATGGGGTCCCTGTGACGATAGGCTTCAGTGGTGAAACTGCTGAAAATCGATCACAGTGGTGTAAATGAATTCACTCTTTGACGTCTTGTAAAGCTTGAACACTTGCACTAACCTTAATTTTTAAACTCCTTCTTGTCTTATACACTTGTTTCTACTTCGATAATTATTACTATACTATCAACTTGTTCCTTGCATGTTACTGTGAAGTGTATCAAATTGAACGGATGCACTATTGTGTCAGGTTCCACATTGATTTGTCTGTCTGTTTATATTTGTGTAAGTTACTGCGTGTTTGAAATAATTGCAACAATTCGCACGGGAGTCTGGTTCAAGCTTCCCCGGGCAAATTACTAACAGAAAAGTTGACGAAGATTTTGAGACTGTTATTTATAATATACTTCACTCAGCTAATCAAACCACTGAGGGAAAATTTACCATTTGTTGATCTCACTAATCATAAGATGAAGATTGAGTATAAAATGGTAAATATTGGAGTATTTATTTTCACAAATCACACTTATGTTGGACACAATACAAATAATTATCCAAACATAGTAAATCTTACTTTTATTAAGATTATTTATTTGTCCCTTGGGTTCCTAATTTTACATAAGGCTTCAGTAGCACGTCTCCATTCCACTCTGTTCTCTGCAAACTTCTGAACCTGGCTCCACAACAGCTCCACAAGCTCTCAGTTCCTCCTCGCATGATCTCCTACATGTCACCCTCGCCTCCCACGCCCAACTCGCCATTTCCCATCTGGGTCCCACTCGAGGGCCTGGCCTGGCGCGTGATGTCCCCAGTCAGCCTTCTCAGTGTATGCCAAATCCATCTCCACTTTCTTCCACTGCATATTTGTTGAGTGATAGGTTCTTGGTTGGTTCGTTACCAGCCAGCCAGAGTTCCTTGTTGATTATTATTTCTGGCAACCCATCTGAGCTTCAGTAACGATCATAGGCAGTTGTTGATGAATGTCTGTAGTTTGTTGGAAATGCCTTTCGTAACGCACCAAGTCTCTGAGCCATACAGAAGCACTGACTTGAATAAATTGGTGTTGAAAATCCGGATGTTGTTCACGTTTTATGCTGAGTGCAGTGCAGAAGATCTCCACACTGGTTTCAGGCCAAAGAACACCTGTCTTGCTTTTCCGATCCTGGCTGCTATGACGTTTTCATCTGTGTCGCCCGTAGTTGAAACTGTGCTGCCCAGCCTGGTTAGGTGAAGGAGGCTACTTCCTTTAAGTTTCTCCTGTTGATGGTGATAGGAGCTTGTTGTTGCTGTTGGTAGTGGTGTTGGTTGGGTATCATCATCACTCCTATCTTCTCTAAGTTCCCTTGAAGTCCTGTCTTCCTTCGCTGCCTCACCTCTTCTATCAACTTGCTAGTTGTCGTCTGAGGATCTTCAAGTTTGTGTGACATTAGACATAGGTCATCGGCGAAATCTAGATCTTCTAGGATCTTTTCCACGGCCTAGCGTATGCCCCTCTTCTCGCTCCTCACTGTCTGTTGCATGGTCCAGTCCACTACAATCAGGAATATCACTGATAATCAGAAGAAATTATATTTTCCAAACTATGAGACTTGTTCAGTGATATAAGTGAGGTGGTACTATCAAGTTAGCTAATTAAAATAAGGCTAATAATGTTAATACGATTTTCGGTATATGCATAAATTAACTAACAACACAATGAGCATGCAAATTCAATAAACACATGTTAAAACTGAATACTCAGGTCTACAAAATTGGTAAACGAAGAAGATTCATTATCACAGTTACTGTTATAACCTGCTGACTAGATTGTTTGCAGATAACCGATTTTCCGATGCAAATGACTTCAATATTCGCAAACAGAATACAATAAAAAAGAGAAGTAGAGAGCTCTTATTATGTTAACAGAAACACTTGTCAAGGTATTTTATACAAAGTGTGGAAATGTGGTGGGGTAAAAATAAATAAATTAAGATAATACAAGACTTGGAAAATATGGAGATAATAAGGAGGAATAGTAATACATTTCCACATCTCCCTTGGCATTAAAATAAGATAAAGATTACCAAGGTAGGTTTGAGGTAAGGACAAAGCGTTTTTGAATACACAAAGAGGGTTTGAAGTTTCGTATAGCTAAAGCTTCAATGAACCTAAGTATACGGTTCGATTACTCCACCCAATGTATGTGTCACCGCACACACATGTAAATTAGTAACGTAATCATTTATGAAGTGATGAAATTTATTCTGAAGCATAGGTTTCGTTTTCTTGATAATAGTGAGCTTGGCTGCGTAGCATGTCTTTTTGATAACTGAATTAAGTCTTCGTCTTCAGGTCATACTGTTTGATTCCCCTTTATACGGTAGCGTGATGTAAACGCCTTTCTTCAGGGCAAAATACTGGTTAGTTCGCACCGCTGAGACTTTTGTTTATGTGACAATTTAGGAACTTCAGAGGATATGCGTTTCCCATGAGTGTCCCTGTTAAAAATTTGAGTTCTTCTTCCAATCTATCTGATGTGCAGATAAGTTGGGTTCTTTTGAATAAGCATTTTACTAAACCTCGTTTGTACTGTATTGGGTAGAAACTATGTAAGTTAAGGTACTGTCCAGTCCACGTAGGTTTTCTATACATGATGTTTTTATCGACTCCTCTTCTCTTCTAGTTAATAACACATCAAGAAAAGGAAGCCAATTATTATTTTCTACTTCACACGACAAACTAATGTGGCTTTGTATGGTGTTAAGTCGATCTAGAAGACTTTTCACATCCTCACGTTTGTTACATATAATTAAAGTATCACTAATGTACAGGGGGACTTTGCTGATAATATCCTCAGCCAAAAGTTCTACGTGTGACATGTAGACATCAGCTAGCAATGGTCCTAGAGAACTTTGCATAGCGACACAATCAACTTGTCAAAAATCTCCACCTTCCAAAGTGAAGTGAATTTTATCGGTGCATAGTAGTGATAGCTCTTTCAAATATTTTGGAGGTATAGAGAAAGAAGAAATATTCAAGGATATATAATCACAAAGAATATCAACAGTCTTGGTTAAAGGCATGTTGATGAATACAGAGTTCACATCAAAACAATACATTGTCTTATCTTTGATATCAATGTCATTTGTATAGTCAATAAGTTCAAAAGTATGTTTTAATGCAAACTTACATAATTGGTTCCCAACTATGCTTAGCATTTGAGCTAGCCATTTTGCCAGTTTATGCGTTGGGGAGCGGTACACCGATAATATTAGACGTAATAAGATATTCGCTTTGTGTATCTATTTTCATGCTTTACATAATATGCCTTGACAAGTTAATATGTGATCAGATTCTTCGAAATGTATTGCGCAAATACATCACATTTCTCAGATAACCTCTGTCTTCTTATTACACAATGCAAATTCACCAAAGGGACTAACTGTTTAAAAAACACTTGTATGCATATAAGATGATTTCGACCTTGTACAAAATTGAGTGACGTTGCATTCGAAGTAAAGTCAACTAATAACGAATTAACCTTGAAAACGGTTGTAAAAATTATCACCTACCTAGGCAGCATCGTTTCAACTACAGGAGGAGATGGCGGCACAGATGAAGACGTCAAAGCAGCCAGAATTGGAAAGATAGCAAAACAAGTCTTCTTTCATTAACCTGAAACCAGTGTGGAGATCCACTGCACTACACTACACTACACTACACTACACTACACTGCACTACACTATAGTACACTCAGCATAAAGCGTGAACAAAATCCGGATTTTCAACACTAATTTCGGTCAAGTCACTGCTCCCATGTGATGGTTGAGAGACTTGGTGGCGTGTCATGAAAAACACTTCCAACAAACTACAGACATTCATCAACAGCTGCCTACACTGGCTCGATACTCGAGATCACATGGCCAGAATAGTAAGAATAAGCAACGAGGATCTCTGACTGGCAACAAACCAACCAATCAAGAACCTGTCGCCCAACAACAATACAGGCGAAGAAAGTGGAGATAGATTGGATTGGCCATACACTGAGAAAGCCGTTCGGAGACATCATGCGCCAGGCCAGTCACTCGAGTGGAACCTAAAGTGGAAATGACGAGTTGGATGTGTGAGGCGGAGGTGACGTGGAGGAGATGGTGTGAGGAAGAGATGGGGGCTTGTGGGCAGTGGTGGATCCAGGTTGAAAAGACTGCATCGAAGAGAGTGAAATGGCGATGTGCTACTGAAGCCCTATGTTCCACTGGACACCTAAGGAACAGATAATAATAATAATGGTTTCGGTGAAACTGGAGAAATAGTTAACCCAATTTTCTAAAAATAAAATAGTCTATTTGGTTAATAATCGAGCATCGTGACAGGAACCTTTATTATGTGATTAAATTACATGATTAGGTCAACTAAAGTTAGTTTTGTGAACAACTACTGACAAGGTATAGGTGGGATAACTAAAAAATTCTTTCTTTATCAATGTTTAACCCATTTACTAGGACTTTGTGATGACAAAGCAGTATTGTTCTACAGGAATTAAATTGGTAACGAGGGACAAACAATATGGTATTGATTACTGTCTCTTGAATATCCAGCTTTTTATTTCCAGTTATAAACTCCATTATGTCTTTTTTAGAGATAAAAATGAACAATACAGTCAAAACCCTAACCATAACCCTAAAGTGCATATACATATAAACAAACTAAACCTTTCATTCATATTTTGCTTTACTCACATATTCACATCTTCACCTTGAACTCAAGGACTAATATTTCAAAAAGACAACCATATTATCATTTTTAGGTATATGTATGAACAGATAGTCTAATTTGTATCGATTCATCATTTAAATATGTGACAATTTGCAAATATTTCACTCTCTGAAGAAGCAGATTCTGTGAAGTGTTGCAAAAAGTTAGAAATTTATTTTTCACCTTTATGAACCATTTACCCAATGATCAATTTATTCAATTCTATTCTATCAAATTTTAGTTCTGAAGTCTACAGAAACAATTAGAACAATTCTGGGGGATTGAAATGACGGTATCTACTTTCAAAGGGTTTTGATCAGCTGTATTACAACTTGATCAGATAAGTAATCAGTGTAAAATTGATTAACATACTTTGCTTTATAGAATATAAATTGGCGCAAAGTTTCAAGAGATACGATTCCTAATTCTTGAATCTGACAACTATGATATTGTTATAATGAATAAACGAGAAAACACCCACCCGGATGAAGTTAACTATCGATTGTAAGAGTAATATAACAAAATTTTTGACGAACATAATTATTGAAGAGTCCAAAAAACCTATATAACGAAAGATGGGAAGTACATTAAAATGAATTATGCTTGACATCTCTTTATTATCACACGTAGAAATTACAATGATGGAGCCAATGTGTTTTATTCCGTGAACGCTTTTTGTGTATAACAATACTCAACAAGCAGAACTGAATCTTTGGAGGCTCAGTAATCACCGTCTCAATATCACATTCACAATGAAACATGGAGAGGAGAGTCAGTTGAAGTTACTCAAAGTATGCATAAAAACATAAATAAGATGATGAAATGAAAAGGAGTATTCGCCATAAAACAAATTGAAACAGTTAAAACCTTAAGTTAAACAGCTTTTATCTAGTAATTAATAAAATATATCAAGGGAGAAAGCTATATTAGAGAGCAGGCTATCTCTATGCTGTGTACAGAAAATTATATGATTAAGTACGACATAGAGCCCAAGTTTCTGAGCTTTTTCAATACATTAGAAAAGTCATTCTGATGAATATCCTCAAGCATGAAACTGTGGTGAGCTTCCAATCGAATGTCATCAAAGTTAATTGAGAATCATCTTAATATTTCTGCTAAAACGACTAATACCATATATAGTATGGATAGCGACTAAGGAGACTACACGTAAGTTGACTGACATAAAATAAACGTGAAACCTAGTGCACAAGTGCAGCGGCTCAAGTTAACACATTTCAAAGTAGTATACAAACGACAGGTAGATAGAAAAGGGGTAATATCAAAGTAGTATGAGAATATAAATAATCGGACGATAAAGGTTAGTGCAACTATTCAAGCTTTAGATGTTAAGGAATGAATAAATCTGAGCCATTGTGACCAATTTTCAGCCATTTCACGAAGAGTTCTTAACCACTGATTTCTACCGTTTCGAGGAACCCGATCAGGCAGTCTACATCTCTCCACACGGCTCAGACCAATAGTAAGAGGCTTCACTGACTGATGTCACATTTTGGTTCGGCCACCCAGAACCCCCTGCCAACTTCCCCTAACATGGCACTTCGAGACAGGCGGTGGATCGGCATGTGCAGTGCATATCCAAGCCATCATAGTAATCCAAGGTTCATAACCTCGCCAATCGACTTGTCTAGTGCTTTTCACCTGACCTCAACATTGCTCACACGGTGATTCCACAAACGCCAGCAATGCTATGGAGTTTGTGCTGATGATGTTGTCTAGAGTGACAGTCCAGCTCAGAGAACACAACACTACCAAAATCATCCTTCTGAGCTACAAATATTCTCGATCAACTCGAAGATACGTGTTATCAAACCGTGTAATCGTTTCGTGTCTTCTAACTTTAACGGCTATGTCTCACAGCCGCACAACAGGACAGAAAGGATTGCAGCACGGTATACTCGTCACTAACCAGGTAGTCAGATATCTCACCAGTCGGTACCACAGATGACGCAAGTTGACAAATGTCAAATGGGCCTTCTGCAACCAACCGGTTCGAACTGATACAACTGCCTAGGTAAGTGAGGTGGTCAACATATCCCGCCAGTCCACTTCTTATAATTGAACTGGGAGTCATTGCAGACCAGTTGTGTAGCATCGTCTTATATGTGACAAGTGCCATCGAAACACAGTCCAAACATACTCAGATTTGTGCTTAAAAGGTTCACACCACTCTACTTTGCATCAGCATCTTCATCTAGCAGGACAACATCGTCTGCATACTACAAGTCAACTAGATTATCTTCAGGTAGTAGGACAACTCCTGTAAGTCAGGCATATCAAAGGTTATATCCACCAGTACGTCTATAACGAAGTTAAATAGGAATGATGAGAGTAGGGATCCCTTCTGGACACCGCCAGTTGTCGTCGATCCACATGACAACACGGCTGCACGAGTTCCAATGGAGATCTTTGATCAACATTCTATACTTGCTCGGTACCGTCTTCACACTCAGACACTGCCACAATACCTCACAAGTGGCAGGGTCAAATGTCCCCTACAGGTTAGGGAATATGGCAAGTGTCGGCTGTTGGTAAATGTGTCTGTGCATGTTGCCCAAAGTCGATTGAAGGTTCTATAGACTACCATCAAGCGGTTTGATCGAACACTCTAGAGAACTTTGAATGAGCTCTTGAAAGGAGTTAAGTGGCCTGAGTTCATGAGGTGTTCTATTATTGAACTGAAGATATATTTCCGTTCTCCCTTTGCCATTCGGGCTGGGTATTGTTCGCGGAGACGTTTTACAAGCGGTTGCATGGTACGGCCGATGTACTCAGCTCCACAAGAGTAAGTAAACTGGTATACACACATTGATGGGGCCCAATGCATCGGCTTGTTTTTCACGCATTGACCAAAACGTTTCTTGCAGGAGAAAATAATCAGAAGGTTGGCGGCGAAGTATGTTCTGTTTAAGGATCCTGACAGTCGTTTCCTCAGGATCTCTGCAGCAATATCATTTTTGAATTCAAGATTCAACAAAAGATTCTTTTTCGGTCCCAAATAACTTCATTCACTTGGGTTCTTTGGCTTCATGTTCTTATCTATGAATCTGAGCGGGAAACCATTTTCCGCTAAAGTTCGTCGAAGGATTTGTAGTTCTCCGTCAACAGTGTCCTCGTACTCTGTCATAGGTTTATCCGGTATTACATAATCACGATTTTATTTTCATAACCCTTCGTTCATTTTCCCACTTTACCATACATCCATCCTGTATTAAGTAACTACGTTTGATTTCATAATCCCCTGTCTATTTTCCTACTTTAAACCCAAATGTGTATTAATTTACTTCCATTAGTTACTCAATATATTTTTCCCCCTAACCGGAAATAATTCTGGAACGTTCTGCCCACTCAGTAAATGACTTCGTAGGAAAAAAAATTCTTCACTGCAGCCCCATCTTGTCTTTTTATAGTAAATTAGAAAAAAGTGTTGATACTGAAACAGTCAACTAGTTCATAACAGTCCTATCTAAGCCACATTACAGAATACTTGATGACGTAATGTCAGCAACATTCCCGAGAAATGCAGCCTATCACCGAACGCACTGCTTTTCAATAACTTAATTAATATGACCAGCTAGCACAGTAACAACATCATCACTGAGTTATCTTTGCTACCAACACTTCTCCGCTTAATTACCTTTAGATATGAAACTAACTAAAGCCGTATGTATTAATACACTGTAGGTTACCGAAACAACTGAGTCTCAGCAGTGCCCGGCTAACAATGGGTAGTGAAGTGGTTGAGTGGGTCAAACACTCCAGTTACATGCGAAGTTAGATGGGTCCTGGTGGGTGAGAGAACGATGAAATCTCAGCACACATGCAAAAGACTAGACTGACTTTCACCACTTGTGACCGCCTCAGTATCCGGTTGTCTATAAAGGGTTGAGTATGTTACGCTGTAGCTCACTCTCTTATTCTATTTGTCTGTGAAACATCGCCATTGAGGGTAAACGATATGAGTGGGCTTTAAGTGCCTTCGTAGCATAGGTTGTGCGTTGTGGTGCCACCAATCAAGTAACGTAGGTGTCAGGTTTGAAGTTTCAGTCTGAAGAGGAAAGTTAGTTGATGACGTTATGAACCTTCATCGACTCAAGTGGTAGAATATATGTTACGCATGCCTAGTCACCATCTTTCTCGTTCCACAATGTTAGCTGAAGTGGATCCAGACTGCAATAGGTTAGACGTGACCAGACTAAAACATAGCAACAGTGCGTGAACTTTCTGATTGTTGATCTAACCCATGTAGGGAGACGCAAACTAGTGGGTTTAGGTCTACGTGATAGCAGAAACCAGTGGTTGGAGATAAGATGGCTGAGAATCGAGCAGATGTAGCCACACATTATCTTCATCTTAACCGTTATATTGAATTCAGCATTTTCTCATTCCACCTTCCTCTCATTTAATATATTGTACTGCTTTTCACCGAGTTTCTTCTTTTCTTCATCCTTCATCTTATTGGTTTGTTACTTGGTGTGCTGATATAAAGTGAGGCAAATTGGACGGTTACGAAGTAATGCTTTGTGCTATGTTGATAGTGAAACAATCGGTTGATAGAATACTTCTTTCATACGAACATGTACACATAACTGATAGAAGATCCCTTCAAGTAACAGTCAAAAGTGCAGATAGTAAGAGTAACCGAATATAAGTTTATTGATAATAACATATTTTGAAATATACAAACCAGGTATATATTAAAATGATCAGTTAACAGGTAAGAAGAAGAAAAGAGAGAAATAAGTAAGTCATTGTATTCGTACAAAAATATGATCACCATTTTCTAGATTATAGAATCCTATTTCACGTGTATCTAAATCCAGTGGTATTTGCATGTTCATATCATGATATCCATCTACTTGTGCATATAATTCAAACAGTGTTTTTGGTGATAAATGAAACAACCGCCTAATCATCATACGTAAATGTTTGATAGTCATTCGATCAGGGATTTGTTTTTCAACCATATCCTTGTTGTCCAATGATAACTGACTACTGGATTCTTTGGTTGTTTTACTACTGTCACGTTGTAATACAAAAATAACAGAGATAAGACCTTCTTTTATTGAACGAGTAACTAGCTAAAATAGTGAGTTGAAGAAAGACAGTATTAGAATAATGAATATAACAAGAAAATGATATGGATAGGAATGTAAGACATCATCTGTGTAACTCTTCAAAGAACTGAAGTCAAAACACACTTCATAAATATAAACAAGCGAGTTTAGATGTCGGTCGATTGACTGTTTCATCTGAAAAAGCATAGAGTGAGCAATGCTGAAGTTATAAGAAAAGTTATACCTCAGAAAGATTATTTAGTCGATAAGGTTTTCAACTTCTTCCAAATGTAATGACTGGAATATATACTACACATATCATGCAATCCCTTAATTCGATGTATGAAGACGACTAGAGTAATATTGGGTTGAAAAAAAAGGTAAGAATGATTCAACTAAGTCATTTCATTAACTCATAAACATACTAACTGCTTGACTGTTACATGAAGCTTTCATATTTCGAGTACTCATGATAGATGAAACCAATGACTGGGGGACCTTAGGTGATATCAAAGTTCCATGAATATTAGCATTGTGAAAAGTGTCGATTTAATCTGTACGAAAACTCACTAGGCTCACTAGGTTGACATCAATGACAAGTAGAATGTTGATGAAGAAGATATATATCAAACGAAACACAAATGTGTTTTACCAAAGGTATGTTAACCATACAGTCAATAAAAATGAGCTAAATGTTTATAAACATTACATGTAACCAAAAGTAAGAGTTAAGATACAGTTTCTGAAGGATAAAGGCTTTGATAACATTAAAATTACCTTGGTTTCTCCGATTTCAGGAGCTCCATATTTGTCACAAAGTCTAGCAAAAACGGGATGTAATCTATGGAATTTTTCGGATTCTTCAGAACTACTATTCTCGTCAGTATGATCAGGTTTGTTAAGATGCAACCAACTTGCTCCATAACGCTTCAGATAATCTAGTTCTGCTCCACGACGCTCCTCAGGAGTAATCTCAACACGATCCAAAATCTTAAGATTTGGTAAACGAGCAATTACCTCCTGACGAGCAATTTCCTTGCTGGATTAGTGTGAATACAAAGAAATTAGGAAGTTATGTTATAAATATAAACAAAAACAGAAGAATAATTCTTAAAAAAATAAAATATTACGGATTGTGAGTTAGGAGGTTTCGACCTAATACAGTCGACGTTTCACAAAACCAGTATACACCGTATGAAATCAAGAGTAATAGTGATAAACTTAGCTGCATTAACAACACACTACAGCTGTCCAGGTTAATATATTTCGAAGTCCACTGTATCACATTGCTCAGATAACCTCTATCTTCTTATTACATCATACGACTTCAAAAAGTGACAAGGTATACTAATCCCTAAGCATCAGATACTTTCTGCTATACTTTCAACAACCAAGCCATTCCAGTTGTGATACAACTCCCCAAGTAACCAAAGCGGTCAATGAATTCTACCACTTCACTTCCTACTCTTAAACTAGGGAGTTCCTGCAGACTAGTCCTAAAATGTCATTTACATTTGACAAGTACAAAACACACGTCGAAAGTATTCATATTTTTGCTAATGGAGTTCAGAAGATTGCATTTTGTCAGTCTTCACTTAACTATGATATAAAGACAGAGATCAGGAAAAAGAATAACTGGTAAAAAAAAACCCCATAAGAATCAGTAATTTAGATCAAAATGAAGAGTGAATATAACTGTATGATTGTAACTGGTTTTCAGTTGCATCTATTGAAATCCATCAAGTGAGAACTATCCGTGGTCGTTCATTGTTTGTCGTCAACGATCACATCTTACAACTGTATCATAGAACAAAATCCACTGTAGTACTGTGGGTGTGATCTACACTCTTGCCAGTTTAGTGAATCATACGAAACTACAGATATTCAATAAACGATAAACCATTATCATCCTCATGATGTTTGAATTATATAGATATAAATACTTTTGCATCGAAATACCTCATACTGGAAAGGTATTCTAAAATTCAAGGTGAGCTCAATGAACCCGTTGCAATTATATTGCAACAATAGTCGGTAAAAAAAACACATTTACACCATAACTTTATTCGGTACATAAAATACTGATGCTTCTGAAAATCACATTTTAAAAACGATGAATTAACCTAGAAATTTCTATTTGCAAGGGGTGAACAACTAAAGTTTTATTTTATTTCGAAATTAAAAGTAATTTGAAGTTAAAAACTGAAGAGTAATTCTAAAGTGAATTTGAGTTTTACAGTAGTAAATAAAACTTCCTTGGATAGATGAACAAGTGGATCTTTTACAGCAATAAATGACTGTCAAGTTTTTAACCTTTGGTTCTGATTAAAATCCGAAGAAAAATGAACTCTATTATCACTTAGAATCGTAGACCTTTCCAAACCAAACCCAAGATGAGTAGACTTGATGCACAGCTGGGAAGTTTCAGCCGCTGTCATAATTGATCAATAGTCCTTTGTCACCTTTAATTTCCTCCACCTCTGCAGCTCTTGACAATTATCTGAATTCACGGAATAGCGTCTCTGGTTTCCTGGAACTGAGCTCCAAATTACATATCGCAGCTTTCAGTGCCTGCACTTCCGTCAAACCGACAGACAAGCCTCACTAACCAGAACTTTGGCATTTCGGGTCAACGATGTGGGCTGTGTTTGTGAGACACACATACAGAACCCATGCAGCTGCTCACTTAACCTCACCTAGTCAATATGGTGAATCCATGAGATTCACCCTTCAAGTTTCTGGAGATTCAATCTTTAGTCCTCGTGGTCTTCCAGGTGTAGGTATAACACTGAGTTTCAAGACACCATTTGCACTCCTCAACTGGATCCCAGTTCACAGTCACCTACGTGCTGTTCGACTGAACGGCATAGTGAGGAATAAAAAGAGTAATGGAACTCACTGTTGTCTTTGAATTCTTTGCTTACGCACTCTTTGACTGCGGCACGAATCAACTGAATGAGTTCTACCGAAAACTATCTAGCTCCCTCCAATGGAAATCAAACCTTCATATGTAGTTGTTGTAGCAGTTGGTTTCAATGCATAAGTGGGTAGGCTAAGTCGGGCAGAAAGTCATATAGGTGACACTACCGGAATTCCAGCAACAAGACCCTTTCGAATTTTGCTTGATGGTGAGAATAATAAAGCTGATTTTACCAAGAAACAGGTTAGACGGTTAGTTATCAGTACAGAATAACATCACCCACCTCGAAGGAGCATGACAGCATCTCTAGTATGCCGTAAAAACGGCTTTATAGACCATAGCTTACTCTCAGAAAGTCTTCTGATTTAATTGATGCACATGGACGCATCCCTGCAGGTTCTGAGTACAATAAGGAGTGAATGCAGCTCAAATGTTGACTGACAAAAAGTATACACAATGACTGAGAGCAGTAGTGGGCAGCGAAAGCTAAGAAAATGGAAGTCACAGAGGCGACAGGTAACACTGAGACATATTAAAACGTACCCAGCAAACTGAACCGAAAACGTCAATGATTAGTGAGATATTGGTGGGGGAGGATGGGTTTGAGATTCATTCGAAGGAAAAAAGAAAGGGATGATGGGCCTAACACTTCGAAGAACAGTTAAACTGGCCTCCAGCTACTATTCCGTTGCCCGCTGTCCATTCAGATGCTGAATGGGACACTCAGACATGGTCCCCAACACTTGTAGAAGTCGAGAATGCTGTATGAAATCTGAAACGAGGAAGCACAATAAAGTCAAACGGTCTAGTACTAGAGGTACTTAAGGACAGTGACAGAGGATTATTGGTCAAATTAAATAGATTGACAACTAGTGTACGGGAATCAGATATGATCCCCCCTGACTGGTCTCAGTCATTGATTGTCCAAGACTTCAAAAAAGGAAAGAAATCCTCCTGCAATAATCACAAGGGAATCAGCATGACAAACATACTGCCTAAGACTCTAGATTCTTTAATTATCAAACGTCTAAGTGGAGTTCAAGAACAAAAAGCATGAGAAAACTAGGTAGGCTTCAGACATGACCGTGGGAGTGTCCACCAGATATTTACACTATACCAAGTTTTGGAACATAGGCATATTTACGGATGCCCCAAAATGGTTAAATTTCCTAACCGAGAGATCTAATAACTCCGCCTCTCACTGAAAGAGTGCTGAGTAAGTACATCACTCTAGTGAAGGCTCTGTACTTGAACATCCGTGGACGTGTTACAGCCTATGATGAGTTATCAGATGAATTGCTTACGTCGAGTGGTGTACGTCAAGCATGTTCACTCTGTCTATCCTTATTTAACTTTACTATTCACGTACTTCTGGAGGTCTCTCTGTTTCTCTCTCCATATGACTCCATAGGGATTGATCTTATCACAAGAGAATTCTTACTACACCTAGAGTATACAGACGACACAGTCCTGTTAGGTGAAGACTGACAAGATGCAAAGTCTTCTGGACAGATTGAGTAGCAATTTGAGAATATTTTGGATGCGTTTCTCGCCACTGAAATGTCGATTATTGATCCAGGACAGGTCTTCACTGGAGTCTTGTTAAAGAAAAGACGGTGGAATGGTTGAGCACATTGACCATTTTTCATTCACCTGGGAGACTAAGTCGGCCCTGGTGGATCGGTGACTGATACAAAAGGTTTGCTTGTCCATCGCCAACTTGCTCCATCTGAGGTGCCGCCGTGATATCCGATTGTCCATCAAAGGATAATTCAGCGAAGAAAATTTCCTTTCTCGACGATATCATTTCCTAAAGCTGTAAAACCACATTTATTTATTGATACACTATTGTTTAATAATAAATTGTTATATTTTTGTGGTATATATACATACGATTGTACAGCTTTAGAAAATGATATCGTCGAAAAACAAAATTTTCTTCGCCGAACTATCTCTTCTTTTGTTCATCAAGGGTTGAGTATACTACGCCGTAGCAGACTCTCTTATTCTATTTGTCTGTGAAACATGTCCACTAGGGGTAGACGATATAAGGCTTCAGGTGTTTGACCTCCGTCGCTTTCGCAGCATAGGCCATGTGCCGTGGTGTCACCACATCTGCAATGTAGAAGTTAGGCGTAGTGTTTTACGGGAGAGAGAAAAGTTAGTTGATAAGGTTGTGAACCTTAATCGACACAAATGGCTAGAACATGTGTGCCTGTCTCGTCCCACAATGTTAGCTGGAGTAGATCCAGACTGCAATAGGTTAGACGTGGCCAGACTAAAACATAGCAACAGTGCATGAACTCTTTGACTATTGGTCTGATCCACATAGGGAGATGCGGACTACCCGGTTGGGGTCCACGTGACAGCAGAAAACAGTAGTTGCAGACTGTACATGATATGGATGAGAATCTCTTTCAGTGGCGCAGATGTAGTCACAGATTATCTTCATCTTAACCGTTAAACTGAATTCAGCATTTTCTCATCCCACCTTTCTCTCATTTACTTTGTACTGCTTTTCACCGTTTTTTCCCTTTCTTCACCTTCGCTATCTTGCTTTGTTGATTGATGTGCTGATATGAAGTGTGGCAAATTGGACGGTTACGCAATAGTGCCCAGTGCTGTTGACTTTGTCTGTCTGTCTGTTTATCGTTTTCTACATCAAGAATAGCACTACGGCTGTTGGACAAAAGTCACATGAGACAGCAGCTACAACTCATGTGCATCCAGTTAATTAAAGAACAAGTTTTTCGCAGAGAGAGCTCACAACGGCTGAAAAATTGTAAAAAGTATAACTTTCCGGAGAACAAAATGTTAAATAGTCACACAAGAAATAGAGAATGCCATCGAAATTAGTGTGTATCACCAGTTTAGCAAAAGGAAGTTTCCACAAAAAACGTGCTGAAACAGACATGCATACACCAGACGGCACTAGAGCAATGCTTGTTATCTGAAATGAAATGAATGGAGCAACTAGACAGTTATGCTAAAAAGACTGCTGTCTTACGTAATTCTCGAGATTTTTGTGTGTAAATTTTATTTTGAAGCCACTTACCAGTTTGTCTATTAGGTGACGGTCTACACATCCTGCATGAAGATTCCAAATCATATAGCTACCTATACATCTCGAAGTAAAGCAGGGCTCGAACCCGTAATTGCCTAAGTGGAAGTCTGGTAATAAGGCTAAGCCACCATTCCACAGACACAAAAGCTCCAAAAAGCTTTACAGAGAGACGTTACCCAAATAGGACCTGAAATTGTTAGGCAACGGTTCACGTTGCAATAGAGACAGGTATTATATCTAATAAGAAATAAATCTGAAGATATATACAAGATCATCAAAGAACTCGAAAATGTGAACAAAATAAACTTCACTAACTTGTTAGATCTTTCAAAAATTGGGCATTCAGATGCCATTAAATGACGTAATTTAGACAAATGTAATAGTTGGTTTACATAATTCCAATTCGTGAACAAGTTTTTTCTCAAACCCAGGGTACTGAGGTTTTGAAACCAAGGCGATCCACCACTATCAATTACATCTGGTAGGTCTGAAATTTCATTACAATTCAGGAATAAAGTTTGTAAATTTTTAGAGGGTCCAATAAGGGTGAATAACTGATAGGCAGATGTCAGATTTATGTGAGTTAGATCCAATTCAATCAATCTTCGGAAAGCATTAATAGAAACTTCCTCCCAATCACATGAAGGATTACCCAACTAAAACAAAGTACAAAAGAAAAAGAGATTACATAGACTAATATTTAAGGGTTAGTTTAAAGCTAATAGGGATCAGTGGTTCCGTAAACTGACACCATATGACCGTATCTTGTAGCTCAAAATTTTTTGAAGACTTTAGGATGAAAAATAGTTATTTATTGAGGCATCATTCTCTTTATCGAACAATGACTGCTACTACGTTATATTGAAGAAAACGGCCTGTCTACTTGGAGCGGTTAGATGTCAAGATCATTTTTATGCGAAAGTAACCATTTTCAATTCTTTTCAGGTCAATACAGTTTGTTACATTTGGCGATACATTCGTAAGGTTTCCCAACTTAGTACGTTTTTTCTAAAAGTGAAAATGATGTGGAAAGTATTAACAAATTGCATTAATGAACGAGATTAACCGAAAAGCGATCACGTTAACCTGTAGATTTTGTTAAACAGATTCAACTAACATGAATGATTTGGCTCTGCGATAAATTTGTTTGGCGTATATTGGTAAGTGGTGTGCTCTACCTTGAACGAGGGAAACAACTGCTGTTCAGGGTTTAGTCCACTCTAGTTTGGCAAGAGAAACCTATAGATTAGTTTGAGTGACTTTAAACTACTTGTATACCTTGGCAGTAAAGTTTTATTAGTGGACAACACTTCTGAGGTAAATATTAATCGGTGATCTTGGGTGATTTTCAAAGGGAACCTTTTTGATGTTTGGAAAACCACTCATCTGTGAGACATGTTAACATAGACCATACAGCTGGTAAATATGTAAGTAGACTAATCAGTTTTGTAGTTTTTACTTCATCGATTTAAAGAACGTGAGATCTATGCCTCACGTAAACTTGGTTTGTAGCTTTCACGCTAAAAAGGTACTCAGGAGTATAAGAATGCATTGTATTATTGTCAGCAACCTGGTAGTGGTAACTTCTATTGTGGCTCTACTGGTAAGAGAGGATCTATGAAACAAATATTTCCAATTAACTTTACAGTTGTATTACCCTAAAAGTGTGATGATTAACGAAGCTTTATGACACTGTGAACTAAAACGAAATATAATAAAGGGACCAGGAGATTCAACACAAAAATTATTAACACAATCAATCAACAAATGTTCGCGAAATCAGTGATTAAGAGAAAAGCTTATACACCATAACATTCCTCAGGTCAGATACGTAACTCTTGTAGAAGCAGTTCACCCAGATAACTGTTAGTAAACGCGTTTCTACAATTAAAGCTTTTAGAGTGATAGGAAACAGTGGTTCATGCAGACGCTAGTAAATTTCTCATGCTATGTGAACCATGGTGACCTCGCCTGGTTAACTAGTTCACTGATTACTAGCCGGTCCTGAGCCCGGGTAAAGAGGGAAGGTTGAGCATACGGCTAGCAACCCCACCCCGTAAAACAAATCCAATCACTAAAGAAGCTTCAAAGCGCAGACAAAATATTAAAAATAAAAACAGAATTATTCCTCGCTGGAATCGGGGAGACGAAATGACGCCAGTTGGTGAAGGCCTTCGGGAAGCCAATTGACCCGGCCGATGTGTCTTCTCTCCCTCGATGAAAGCGAGAGTAAACATAACGATATGGAATGTACGAACAGTGTTTGAACCTAGCAAAGCTGCCTAGATTGCAAAGGAGATGAGAAAGTATAACATCGAAGGGTCAGGAATCTGTGAAAGCAGATGGAATGGGAGTGGACTCTCCAAACTACCAACTGGAGAATCAATAATCTACTCTGGTCACCCAGACGACAACCACAAGCACACTGAGTTTTGGAGTGGCTATCATGATGTCTCCAACAGCATCGAAGGCTCTCTCTCATGTAGTGGGAACCAATCTCCCCCAGCATCAGGATCATGACAGCAAGATTCAACTCAAAAGGAAGCAAGGTCACAATCATACAATGCTACACTATGCACCTACAAATAATGCAGAGCAACAGAAGAAGGAGGAATTCTACAGACAACTTCAGCCAGTACTAGATATAACTCCAGTTGGCGACATCAAAATTCTAATGGGCGACATGAATGCCAAACTAGGAGGGGACGACACAGGAAGAGAACTAACCATGGGTCGAGAAGCGCTCGGTGAGGTGATGAACGAGAATGGAGAATTGTTTGCAGAATTCTGTGCATCCAACGATTTGGTAATTGGAGGCCAGGCAGTGTGTTCAAGCACAAGGATATCCACAAAGCGACATGGATTTCACCAGATGGACACACTAAAAATCAAATCGACTTCATCTCAATCTCAAGAAAATGGACACGCAGTCTACTTAACACAAGGTCAAGAAGAGGAGCAGATGTAGGTTCAGACCACTATCTAGTGCAAGGAACCTTCCAAATCAAGTTAAAAGCCTTCAAGGAAGCTGGTGATAGACCTCAATTCAAGTACAACACTAGGAAACTGAAGGATGAAACTACAAAGGAGGTCTTCAAGGCAACCATCAAGACAAAATGGGAGATATCGAGGAACATCCCTCAAGAAACCTGAGTGGAAGAGTACTGGAAGTCTTTGGAAGAGATACGGAAAGAAACCTGCACAACAGTATTAGGAAGGAAGAAGAAAGAAGATAATGAATGGATCTCGACGGATACCTGGAAGCTAATAGAGGAGAGGAAGATGGTGAAGCAGAAGATAAATCAGTGCAAGGATGCTCAACGACAAGAGGAACTGAGTACAATGTATAAAACACTGAACAAAGTAGTGAAGAAGACTGCACGGAAAGACAAAAGACACTTCTACGACACACTGGCAAGTGAAGCAGAACAGGCTGCAGGTAAGAGACACCTGACAACATTGTATTAAATAACCAGGTTACTATCTGGGAAGAGATCAACGCAGACGAAGCCAATAAAGGATGATGACGGAAATTTAATTAAAAAAGGAGAGAAACAAAGGAAACAGTGGGCCGACCACTTCAAGAAGCTCTTGAATCGACCACCACCTGCACTTCGCCCAGAAATACCACCTACAACCCGGCCATAGAACTACAAGTGAACATAAATCCTCCAACAAAAATGGAAGTCCTGAACGCCATAAAGCTACTGAAATGTGGGAAAGCAGCAGGACCAGATGAAATCCCGCCACAAGCACTGAGAACACACGCAGAGACAACAGCAGACATGCTCACACCACACCACTATTGCAGAAGGTGTGGAAGGAAGAGAAGGTACCTGGTGATTGGAAGAAGGGTTACCTTATCAAACTCCCGAAGAAGGGAGACATCAGTGTTTGCAAGAACTGGCGCGGAATCACTCTCCTGTCCACTCCAAGCAAAATATTAAGCCGCATCATCCTCGAGAGGCTAAAGGATGCACTGGATTCAAAACTACGACCGAAACAGGCTGGCTGGCTGGCTGGATTCAGGAAGTACAAATCATGTGCCGACCAAATTGCAACGCTACACTACGCATCATCATACAACAGAGTATAGAATGACAGTCAACTCTCTACCTCAACTTTATCGACTTTGAGGAGGCCTACGACAGCGTCGACCGAGAGGTAATTTGGAAACTGCTTCAATACTACGGAATACCGCAAACCTTTATCAGCCTCATTCAACAACTATGTGAAGATGCCACATGCCAGCCAAGTAATTCACAATGGGAAGCTCAGTGATGCTTTTGAAGTGAAGTGGAGACAGGAGTGAAACAAGGTTGCCTACTATCACCCATGATATTCATGATTGTGGTCTAGTGGACTGGATCATGCAACAAACAGTGGGGAGCTGTGAGAAGAGGGGGATACAATGGCTGGACTGCGGAAAAGAACCTAGAGGATCTGGATTTCGCCACTGATGACTTGTGTCTGATGTCTTGTCACACAAACTTGAAGATCTACAGGTGAAAACTAACAAGTTGACAGAAGAGGCAGCGAAGACTGGACTTCAAGTAAATATAGAGAAGACAGAGGTGATGAAGATACCGCACCAACAACTCCAACAAACTCCAATCACCATCAACGGGAGAAACTTAAAAGAAGTAACCTCCTTCACCACCTGTTTCAACTACAGGTGGTGGTGGCACAGACGAGGATGCCAAAATCAGAATCGGAAATACAGCAAGACAGGTGTTCATTAACCTGAAACTAGTGTGGAGATCTTCTGCACTGCACTCAGCATAAAGCGTGAACAAGATTCAGATTTTCAACACCAATTTATTCAAGTCAGTGCTTCTGTATGGCTCAGAGACTTGGCGGCGCGTTACGAAAGGCATTTCCAATAAACTACAGATATTCATCAACAACTGCCTACGCTGGCTCGCTCCTGAAGATCAGATGGATTGCAGAAAGAATAAGCAACAAGGAACTCTGGGAAAGAACCAACCAAAACCTATCACCCAACAAATATGCAGAAGGAAATGGAGATGGATTTGGCATACACTGAGAAGGCCGACTGGGGACATCACGCGCCAGGCCAGGCCCTCGAGTGGGACCCAGATGGGAAATGGCGAGTTGGGTGTGGGAGGCGAGGGTGACATGGAGGAGATCGTGCGAGGAGGAAATGAGAGCTTGTGGGCTGTCGTGGAGCCAGGTTCAAAAGATTTCAGAGAACAGAGTTCACTGGAGATGTGCTACTGAAGCCCTATGTTCCATTAGGAAACCAAGGGACTAATAATAATAATATAATAATGTACTAGAATATAGGATTCTCATTACTCAAGTTGGTGACAACCAGCATCGACTTTATAAAGCTACCCTTAGATGAAAAGAAGAAGGGTAGCAGTTCTCAATGGAGCAGAACCAGAGGTATTTACGGATCATGCTTCAAGACTAATTGGTTAGATTGCTTGAAGTATTAGCTAGTGTTTAGGAGGTAGATATGACACGGTTTGACTTATCTCAGTATTCATGAAAGAAATCGTATAAACGACAAAATCAAGAGAACAAAAAGAAATTTGGAGATCTGGTTGGGGGTGATTTAATCACACATTCCTACTAATAGCTTTTAAGAACTATATTTCTTAACCTGAGAGTGACAGCTGACTCCACCAAAAGAGGTTTCATGGCTGTCTCTTACTGAAGTGTTTCATGGAGTTACCGACCCCACTCAACACTTTAAACCCAAATACTCATAGCCACGCTAGGGCCAATGGTGAGTCATCAGGTGAGTTGTCTAACTTTAGTGGTACCTGCCAAGGACCATACTCTAGAATTGTCTGTTAAAAAAGTAACTGCTACGATCCAACGCTATATATAACGATGCAACGCTCCGAAACGAATGCGATTAACGATAGAACAATGACTTCCCAACTCGATATTCGGCTGACACCAGAAGAAGATGATTAGACTGAAAATTTATTCACTCTAACCGAATTTATGAAAAGTGAAAATCCAGTCGTTTATCTATCCTTAGATGGCCTTTGCCAGAGAAAAAATAGTATATTCAAAGTGTAAAATGGACCAATCAGCGTTTAGCATTCTAAACTGCCGTAAAAATAAGAAACATAACATGCTGCAAAAAGGGCGCGAAAATAAGCCTTGAACTTTACAATGATAATATAAAAATATTATAAGTTAGCTTAGGGATTGGCCATCTCTAACAGTAACACTGGAGGGTTTAACATTTTGAAAGCCCAATACTTCAATATTTCAGGTAGAGTCAAGGTTTACAGCCATCTATATCCACTGTGGGGTTAGGCAGGGCAGTTCGGTTCCGCCATTCCTCTTTAACCTTGCCAACAATGGACATTCTAGAGATAGCCCTAAAGCAATGGCGTAGTGGCAGTGTGGGCCTGCCACTAGGTGAAATGCCTTTTGACCTCAAGTATGCCGGTGACATCATTTCACTGTAACATAAAGGCTAATCAAGTCGCATTCAGTCAGTTAGTGATCAGTTTCCAGAATTATGGTACGTGCTTCGCGTCACCCAAGTGCAAAGTGCTTCCTCAAATTTAGCGGAAGCCTATGCTTGCACTCATTCTTGACGGCAAATCACTGAAAGTTGTCGACAAATAAGCATAACTGGGCAGTTGCGCGAGCACTGGTGGAGGTGTGACTGATGAAATTTCAAGCCGTAGACTGAAAGCTTGAGTGGCATTCGCCAATCTGGGTTACCTTTAGCGCCACTGCGACGTTAACCATGGTGTAAAAGGTCAGGTATACAACGCGTCAGTGAGAGCAGAACCCCACTACGTCTGTAAGACCTGGCCTTTCCGACCTTAGGATGCCCGATGACAACGCTTTTGATCACTACTGTATCCGTGAGATTGCTTACATGCGGTTGAAACGCTATGTAGTCTGACTGAGGTGAGGTAGTGTATTTGGGCATGATGGAGACCGTCGTTCAATGATTGAGATCCTCTGAAATAAAGGGTTCGGTGGCTCAAACATGTGCTGCACACGTCGTCCCAGTAGTTACCTCATCGCTCACTATCCACCCACCCTGGGATTGGTTGGAAGAAGTGTAGAAATCACCAGTGTTTGACATGGCCCTGTGTAATGAAGGGCAGTTGCTGTTTTTGAATATGTGGAGTGTGTGGAGTCCAAGAGATCATGCAACCCAGTGGTTAGAGACGACAGCAGAAATGGTTCAGAATCGAAACCAGTGACTATCATGTGGTAGCTCCTCGTTTTCATCTATTACTGGGAAGCAAAACGAAAGCAGTGATCGCCTTTCCAGATGTATTTGAGACAGTTTCTTCAAAAATCCTTTTGTTTTTGTTTTTCCACTTTTTCTTGAATGTTATGCCTTTCCAATGTTACTTTACTATACTGGATGGCATATCCTTCAGTTCCCATATAGTACTAAGTTTGTGTTCCAATAATATGTAATAATGGTGTCTGCCAAGGATGTTCACTTTCGCAAATTTTATATAACCTTTTCACATATACCCTTATGTAGGTCTTTTTCTCTTCAATGAACTCAACATAGATCGATCTCCTAGGACACTTTAATGGGGTTAGAGTACGCAAATGATGTGGTCCCGTTCCTGAGATGAACACGCGCTAACAAGATACAAGGTCTTCTTAACACGCTGAGTGATAATCGGAGAATTCTTTCAACTTCTGGGTCTGTTGATTCTCATCCAACAATACAGCGTGAGGTGGTTGAACACTGGCCACTTCACTAACCTGAGTCGAATACTCTTAGCTGTATGAAAAGCTCGTTCACTTTTCGCCAGCTTAAACTACTTGTGGAGCCAGCAACATCCAAAATATCTATGAAGCATCAAGTGCACTAAACAGTATTTAGCTGTTTTCTAAGCTGAGTGTGCAAAATGGCTATGAAATGAGAAAGATTCAGGTATTTAATCACTTTTGCCTTACTAGCATTACCCTTGTGTCATGGAGCCATCATACACATAATCTAGAAGTTAGGTGTAAGGTCTTAGGTAAAATGCGCAAGTCAGAAGACCACTTTGTAGACCTTCACTAACCGAGGTAACTGAAATATGTTACGCGTGCTTCATTTACCCAATGTGCAATTTCACCTGAAGCAGAATTAGATTGAAAGAAAGCTATAAACAGTCAGATTAAATCATGATATCAGTCTATGAATTCTTTGACCACATGTTAGAGCCGCATAAGGAAACAGACTGTATGGTTGGAGTTCCCAAGACGAATGAAATAGATGGTTGGGAACTAGGTGATGCGATCTGAAGTAGATGGCAGTGACGAGAATGTATTCACGCTGTAATTTTATCTATATACATCTATATCGCTACAGAAGACATTCCGTCATTTACTTTCATGGCTTTCTGCGATTTTTGATACTAATTGTATCTATTTTTATTCCATCTTGCAAACTAATGTTTTGATGTAGCATACAACAAAGGACTTAAGTAGAACGAAATGTTATACCCCGTATCACGTTTTTGAAGGAAAAGATGAATGTTATGCAATACTTCTAAGACATCACAAATTTTAGACACACGCACTTGTTTCACATCAGACTATGTAAAACGCTACAAAATTTAATCAGGCGGACTGTTCAGTTGCGGAAAATGTTTTCTTGAACCTAAGTAATACTTTTGGCGATCTGGAACAAAACGGAGTGTTCATATGAATGCTATTTTAGTAAACTAGTTAACATGTCTAAAACGTTTTTCGACTCAAGTAGCTTTTCGTACTCCCAATGAATTTATTTTTAACAATTCATTATACTGATTCCAAAAACTGTCAGCTGTTCTCCACAAGCTAACACAACATTCTGCTAAGTTAGATACCAACCCGAATGCAATAATTTTTGTTAAGGTTCTTTACTGTGGTTCAAGTGGAATTATACCTTGTTGAATCAAAGAAGTCAGATCAGCAAAATAAGAACTATAATCAGTTAGCCACATTTATAGTTACATTTCACAAGTGAGAAGACTTGCTTACATCAAAATTGAAATTGCCTATAAAGTCATCTTATTTGCGGTCCCGTTAGCCAGTATTTTTACGCTCCAAACTTCTATTGAACTATTTCATACATGCAGCAAGATTTGCTAAAAATAAGTAAGGGTAGCTGTGACAAATAATCGACTTAAATTCCTTAGTGGTTCATAAGTAATGCAGGGCAGTGATTCTTAGTGAAAAATTTGCAGCTACTCTTCAGAGTTCTTTACCACTCTTCAAAGAAACTTTAGCGAACATTATACTTTTTAGGCGAGGTAACATATTTTTACAGCATTCTTAATGAGACTAATCGGTCGTGTACAAGATTTTGCACTCTGTTGAGCGCTACATTTGTCTGTGAAGCCCGAGGATGAGGTGAATGTCTTTGAATTGATAACAGTTAATTGATAATTTAGGCCCTTTACATCAAGAACACTACGTAGCTACTTCACCGCTGGAGATAACACAAACCGGATATCATAGTTAAAAACAGAAAAATCACTTACTGTATCAATAGTACAAACAGACTACTCAATCCTAGAGCTAGGAGTTGTGAGAGAAATAAGTCAGATAATTTGACTAAAATTCGAGATAATCGGTAAAATTCGACTGAATATTCAAAAACTGAGTCGAATGTTATATGGCCATTTATATCAAGGAAATTAAAGTTGGCGAAATATTATCAATAAATAAATACCAGAGATAGAATTCGGTAGATTTCACAGAAATCAGTCTAAATAAATTATTCTATCGTAATAAAGTACAGATAAACATTTGATTTTCTTAAGTCTCAATAAAAGAATAACTTACATTATTGTAGGCAAGTGATAACGATCGTAAACATGGCATCCAACATACAATTCGTCGAACACATTTCCAATCTAAAGGGGAACATCTAACTAAGGTCAGCTGAGACAGTTGAGGAAAAGCATTTGAGCACAATTGTTCACTTAAAACAGGATCTGAATCGACGTCATACAATAGTCTTGACTCCAAACATCCATTAGCATTGCATTTCTCAGAGGCTTCGGTCGGAGAGACAGGTAAACGAATGCAGTTGTTACTAACATTAAGAGATTTCAGCCACGGAATTTGAATACACATCTAACATTTAGAAAATAAGCGCATTTAGCTTTTGTACAGAAATAAATGTTCAGGTTTAGCAAAAAAGAAAACTCACCTCAGCGATTTCTGTCCACTTGGAAAGCAAACAGTTACTTAGTTCTAAATCACATATATTTGTTAAAAACTGGCCAATACAGCCTCCAGTTGATGGCCAAAGAGATGAGCGTTCACTGTGATGATCGGGAAAACAGTCACTTTTCCAGTGTAATGCACGATACACTGGTACAAATGACAAACTAACACTTTTTAGTTGACTAAGACAAAACTTTGCTGCAGATGCACCACATGAACTATGAGAGTTAGAAATTTCATTTTGGTTAATCCGAGGAGTAGTGTAAAGTTCCACTCGTACTGCATCTAAACAATGCCCACTGTTGCCAGAGTATTCAGCTTCTGGAGTAGCAAAAGTATCATCAAGATAAGCGTCTAGGCGACTTGGTTGATTCATTTCATTGACGAGGCTCTTCTCAGGCTTTTCATTTGAACATAAAGTGATCTGAGCTTCCAGCTGACAACGTGCACAGACAGCGTATCTATATACGAGCGCCTCTTCCAAACTAGTGCCTAACGACACTTTTGAAGGTCTGAATAACATGAGTGAGATGCATAAATAATAAAAAAGAATGAGGTGATTATTGAGACTAGGAATATTGTTAGTCAAAAGAGCCAACTATTCCAAGAGGCCAAAAAAGTTATTAATTTGGCGTTCTACATAACTGACCGCCAACTGCATCATTTATTCAAACCCACCCTACCTACTTTAACCTACGCGACCGGATAGTCTACTACATAGGAATGTACATGGCTGTATTTTGGTGCCTTCTATTTCAATGTGCTGACATAGGGTGCGGCAACTTGAACTGTTAGGCGATAATGCCAGGTTTCATGCTGATATTGACTGACTTTACATGGCTGTCGCATTGCAAAGTTTTATAGATAAAAATTAATTAAGGAAAGACTAACTATTCATATAAGGCATGCTTTTAGGTATAACTAAGTTGAAAAATAATACAACATTTAAAAATTACAAATGAAATATTTGAAAGTTGCAGTGCATGAAAGGAAAGTAATGCAACCTCACAGTTTGGTTCTTTTGATAACACGGATCTAAACTGATTACAGTGGCACTGATGCATACAGAATTCTGACATTTTTATTAGGTTTCGTTTATCTATCTTTTATCTATACATTGTAATATCTTGCTGCTAATTGACGTTCACATTCCGTGCTACCACAAAATATGGCAAATTACTTCACTTCATAATTTATTTCGGTTCTACGTTGTTTGTCACTCTAATTTTATGACAGAAGATATGTTAACCAATTAAAAAAGACTAAATACATCAAGTAATATAACTTAAAATCAACTGGGGATAAAACGTGTATATCCCCGCCAAGATTTAAGTAAGTCAAACATTATTGAACTAGAAAGTGATAATAGTTTAGAACAGTCACCTATGCAAGAACTTACAATGCATATTCGATTCTCGTCGTATCCACAATTTACCCTTCATATAATCCCGAATAATTTTAGGGGAAATAAATAGTACATGTGATTAAAGCACTTCAAACTCCCGATCGGACAGACGAAATCAAGGTAGAACTTCGCACGCAGGTACATCGGTCCAAGTCACCCCACTTTACAGTAGTAAACAAATGACAGGTGGATAGAAAAAGTGATATCAAAGCAGGCGAAGTTGTGTAAGAATAAATGACTTGAAGGTAAAGGTTAGTGCGAATGTTCAAGCTTTAAAAGACGTCAAGAAGTGAATACATCTGCACCATTGTCACCGATTTTCAAGCATGTCATCAAGAGTTCTCGACCACTGATTCCTGCCGTCTTAAGGACCTCAACCAAGCAGTCTACATCTCCCCACACAGTTCAGACCTACAGCTTGGGACTTCTTCAACTGGCGCCACGTTATAACCTGGTCAGCCCGAACCCTCTGCCAACATAATTCAACTTCCCTCAACATGGCACGTCGAGATAGGCAGTGGATTGACATGTGCAGTACATGTCCAAGCCATCTTAGTCGCTGAAAGCTCACAACCTTAACATTCCACTTTCTTATCTTGCCCATTACCCGTCCCGTGTCCTCAACATTGGTCACATGGTGATCCCATCATACGCGAGCAATGCTATGAAGACATTTGTGATCAAAACCTTGTAATCACTTCATGTCTGCTACGTCTAACGGCCATCTGTTACAGCCACATAATATGACAGAACTGACTGCAGCACAGTTTACTCTCCCTTAACCGGCTAGTCAGATATCTCACTAGTTCGTGCTACAGATGACGTAAGTTGGCAAGTACTACACGGGCCTTTTGTAACCAAGCTGAGATTTAGTCAGCAATTATTCCGTTCGAGCTGATGCAACTACCCTACGCTATCACTGGGCATCATCTTACATTTGACAGGTGCAAAAGGCGTGAAAAAAATACTCAAATCTCTGCTCAACGTGTTCACACGACTCTGGATTATGTTTGCGTTTTCATCTGGCAGGACAATATTGTCTACACACTCTAAATCAAACAAATGACCTCTGCGGAGTAGATCAAGCCCTGTGAAGTCGGGTGTACCTAAGATTATATCCATTAATACGTCTACGACGAAGTTAAATAGGAACGGTGACAGTGGACATCCCTGGTGGCCACCACTAGCTAACGTCAACTCAAATGACAACTTTCCGTAAGCACGCACACGGCTGCGTGAGTTTGAGTAGACAGCTTTGATTTGCGTTACATACTTTCTCAGTATTCTCTTCACAGTCAAACATCGTCCCAACACCTCACAGTCGATAGAGTTAAATGCTGCATTCAGGTAAAAAAAAAGCAGGTACTGGTCACCGGTAAGCAGGCTTTTGTTCCGGAACCCGTCAGAGGTAAAAAAAATATGATCGATGCACTCTTATCCAGGTCTGGAACCTGCATGGTTTACTCGAGCTCCGTTAGGTGTCGGATAACTATAGAGCCTTCGATCTTATCTCGGACACAATATCAGTCAAACTAATTCTCCTATCGTTCTCGAAGGGAGACTTCTCCCCTTCATACAGGATAGAATAATCAGTAAAGTACACCAGTCTTATGGGACTACCTCTGATTCCCATCCATCATCATCATTATCAACATAGGACCAGGCATTACTGCGTAACGGTCCGAGTTGCCACACCTCATATCAGCACATCAAGTAAAAAGGTAGTGAGGTGAAGGATGAAGATAAGTGAATGCAGTCAAAAGAAATATAAAGTACGAGAAGAAAGGAAAGAGGAGTGACAAAATAGTGAGATTCGGTATAGCGTTGTTAAGATGAGGATAATGTGTGTATACATCTGCGCCACTGACTTCGGTTCTGAGCCATATCACCTAGGGTCTCCAACCACTGGTTCCTCTTGTCCCGTGGACCCCAACCACCTAGTCTGCATCGTCCTACATGGCTTAAACCAACAGTCAGAGACTTCATACATTGGTGCCATGTTTTAGTCTGGCCACCTCGGGCCTTTTTCCAGCCTGAACCCACCTCAGCCAACATTGTGTGACGAGGCAATCGGTGACTAGGCATACGTAGTACGTGTCCCAACCATCTCAGTCGATGAAGGTTCACAACCTCGTCGACTGACTTACCTCTTCTCCCTAAAACTCTACACCTAACTTCTGCATTACTCACATGGTGACACCACGGAATACGTCCTATACTACGAAGGCAACGGTGGTCAAATACCTGTAACCTTCTCATGTCTTCCACTTTCAATGGCCATGTTTCACAGCCATACAGTAGAACAGAGCGGACTGCTGTGCAGTACACGCGACCCTTAATAGACAAACGAATATCACGGCGGCGCCATAGGTGGCGCAAATTGGCAAAAGCCAATCGAGCCTTTTGTATCCGTGCAGAAATCTCATCGGCAACTAACCCACCGGAGTTGATCCTACTTCCCAGGTAAGTGAAGTGGTCAACACACTCAACCACTTCACTCTCTATTGTTAACCGCGGTACCGCTGAAGACCAGTCCTGGAGCAAAAATTTGCATTTGGGTGGTGAAAATCGCATCCCAAACATTCTCAAATTCCCACTCAAAGTGTTCAGAAGACTCTGCATCTTGTCAGCGTCTTCACCTAACAGGACTATGTCATCTGCATATTCTAGATCTAAGGAAAATTCACCTGTGATCCGGTCAACGTCTTTGTAATTAGGTGACGAGAGGGAAACCTCCATAAGAATATCTATGATAAAATTAAATAAGAATGGGGATAGTGGGCATCCTTGACGGACACCACTTGATGAGTATAGCTCCCTGGACAACTCACCATAGGCTCTAACATGCCCACAAGTGTTCGAGTAGAGAGCTTTCAATAAGGTGATGTACTTACTAGGCACGCCTTTCAGTGACAGACACTGCCATAAGACTTCTCGATCAACGGAGTCAAATGCCGCCTTCAGGTCGAGAAATACAGCTATTGTCGGGCGTCTGTAAGCATGCCTATGTTCCAGGACCTGGCGCAGTGTGAATATTTGGTCGATACATCCACGGCCAGGTCTAAAGCCTGCCTGGTTTTCTCGGGCTTGCTGTTCCCGAGCTCCACTCAGGCGTCGGAGAATTATAGAACTTAGGATCTTAGACACTATGTTTGTCAGGCTGATTCCTCTGTGGTTATCACAAGAGGACTTCTCGCCTTTCTTGAAGACTGGGATGATCAGTGACTTAGACCAGTCGGAGGGGATCGTATTTGATTCCCATATACTGGCTAACACTTCCGTTAGCCTGACTAAGAGAACTCTACCACCATTCTTGTATACCTCAGCAGGTAGTCCGTCTGGTCCTGCTGCCCTTCCCCGTTTCAGGCTACCTACCGCTTTCTCAACTTCTTCTAGTGTTGGGGGACCTGTCTCTATGTCCCATTCAGGGTCCGACTGGATAGCGGGCAGCGCAATGGTGGCTGGAGGCCAGTTAAACTGTTCCTCAAAGTGTTCTGCCCATCGTCCCAGTCGCCTTCCCTGCGAGTGAATCGCCGATCCGTCCTTCTCCGCTATAACCTCACTAACTGTTGTTGACCATTTCCCCCCAGTCTCCTTAATAAGTCTAAATAACTGTCTACTGTTACCGATCGCCGCTGCCTTTTCCATCTCTTTAGCCTTTGCTGCCCACCACTGTTCACGATCGTTGCGCAGACTTTTCGTCAGTTTATTTTTAAGTTGCGCTCGCTCTTCATTGTACTCAGAGCCTGCAGGGATGCATTCACGTGCATCCATTAGTTTGGAAGAAGCTGCTGATATCCACTGGCTCTTTTTAGCCATTATCTTGGAGTCGGCTACAGTCTCCAGTGCTGCTTTTACAGTAGACTGAAGATGGCACCAAGCTTCTTCTGGATGAGTGACAGTCTTTTGTTCCGATAACTGCCTAGCCAACTTCTCACTGAACACGGCTTTGGTGTTTTCGTTGTCCAGCAGAACTCGTAGTGGTTTTGTTGCCAAATTTTTTCTACGTCCATTGAGACGCAGGCATATACGTGCTCGGACCAACGCATGATCGCTGTCCAAACACGTACTCCAGAAGGAGCGGCAGTCTTCCACCGATCCTCTCCAGCGATGACTAATAGCAATGTGGTCTATCTGTGTCCATCGCTGAGTCGAGCTCGGTGGACGCCAGGTCAGACAGTGCCTTTCTTTATGTCTGAAATTTGTGCTGGCTAAAAATAGGCGGTTATCTGAGCATAGTTGTAATAGGCGATCACCGTTATCTGTACGTTCAGCTGGGATTCCGAAAGTGCCACCTAAGTGCCTTTCTGCCTCACTCAGTCTACCCACCTGTGCGTTGAGGTCACCTGCAACAACCACTACGTCCGAACGTTTGGCTTTCGAGAGGAGGTTAGACAGTTTATGGTAGAACTCGTCCTTCACTTCATCCGAACTACAGTCAGTGGGTGCGTAAGCAGAGATTACAAAGAGACAACGGCGAGTCTCACTATTCCTTTTAGTTCTCACTGTGCCGTTCAGCCTCATAGCGCAGAGGCGACTATCAACTGGGATCCAGTCTAGTAGTGAGTTTTCTGCCCTGGTGCTTAATGCTATACCTACACCTGCAAGACCACGAGAGCTAGCTATCGAATCTCCAGAAACTCGAAGGGTGAATTTTGCAGATTCACCAGATTGGTCAGGAGAGGTCAGGTGAATAACCACACTTGGGTCCTGTATGCGTGTCTCACAAACACAGCACACATCCATGCCTCGAGTTGCTAGAGTCTTTGCCAACGAAGCCTGTTGGCCAATTTGACGGAGGGTGCGGACATTGAAGGCTCCAATATGTAATTTGGAGCGTGGTTTAAGGAGACCAGGGACACTGTTCTGTGGACTCAGATCGTTGTCGAAGGCTGCAGAGGTAGGAGAAATTGAAGATGATGCAGCATCATTAATTAAGAGACGTGAAGGAAGATTAGAAGGTAATGATGGAGGAGGAGGATAGCAGTCAGAAGAAACTTGGGTGCTGACAGAGTTGTGAGGGCGGTTGACACTTCCCGGCTGCCCACACCGTGGAAGGCTATTTCTTCTTAAGGTACCTGAAAGAGATTTGTGTGACCGCAGAGCCCATCGGACATCTGCTTGAGGCCTGTCACACCCAGCCTTTTGAGTATGATTATTTTGAATTTTTGTATTTTTGGGGCCGGATGAGCGAAAGGAAACGACAAGTGAACCAACACCGCCGGCCCGGCAGACCGTGGGGCGTGGTGGAGTGTGTTATTTTTGGGGCCGACCTTTTCTAACCCCCCCTTCCACTGAGAAGGCAGCATCAGCTTGGCACTGCTGGTCATCCAAGGGAAACACCTTACTGCTGTCACACCCCATCCAGCTAGCAGCAGTACGACTTCGCCCTCAGACCCCCATCATAGTATAGCAATTTACACTATGACGGTAACTGCTTTTCGTCTAACCACTACCCAACAGACCTTTCTGGTATGGTAGGACCTCGAGGGAACAAGCGTTCCACCAGCATAGCTCGTTGGGTCATTGTGATATGCAAGCCCGACCACCACGTCAAGGTAGCAGCTATCGGTCGGGCTGATTCCCATCCACTACCTAGTACCCCCGTCAGCTTAATTGACGATTTCCTACCTTCATCCTTAGATATTTTGGGTGGCAAATTGTCATGTCCTGTTGCTTAGCATCATTTCAAGTTCAATACAGCTTTCTCGAAATCAAGAGTTGTAGGATCGACATGTGCGTCCCATTCCCGCTACAACAGGTGCGGACTTCCTGGCTAGGATCACCGAAACGACAAGAATCAGTGGTCGAGAACTCTTGATGACATGCTTGAAAATCGGTGACAATGGTGCAGATGTATTCACTTCTTGACGTCTTTTAAAGCTTGAACATTCGCACTAACCTTTACCTTCAAGTCATTTATTCTTACACAACTTCGCCTGCTTTGATATCACTTTTTCTATCCACCTGTCATTTGTTTACTACTGTAAAGTGGGGCGACTTGGACCGATGTACCTGCGTGCGAAGTTCTACCTTGATTTCGTCTGTCCGATCGGGAGTTTGAAGTGCTTTAATCACATGTACTATTTATTTCCCCTAAAATTATTCGGAATTAAACAAAGGGTTGAAACGTGGATTTGGTAAAGTGTAGCAATTCAAACTAATATATCTGATCGCTAGTTCTTATGTGATTTTGATCGTCTAATCTGCGCTAGCTAAATAATATTTCTCTATTAGTAGTACCATATCTTCCAAGGTTAACTAGATTTCTTACTAGGAAAATACAATATTGTATTTGTTACACGAACCATCAATTTAGGCTTGTTTATGTATAATTTCAACCAAATACACCTTAGTAATTTGATAAAAACTCCCCTGAATGCATACAATTTCAAATTATGTTACTAACTTCACAAATGAACCGGATGTTGGGTTCTTGGTCTGGAAATAACGAACACCATTGTAAGTCCCATCATGTCGTCCCCGTGACGCGTCATCCCAATTAACACCCAACCAAAAATCTTTTGAATTAGGTAGCTCACCAACGTAGCAGATGGTACCAAAGCTTTCCTTGTGTACAACTCGTCTGCCAATGAGTGATATATTAACTTCTCTGATTTCTCCACACTCCGTTCCCATATAGACATTCGGGATCGGCATGTGACTTGCTCTGTCATTTTGAATATTCCTGTATTTCGTGTTGAAAACAAATCAATTCACTGGTCGTCAAATAACTCACATAGTAACGGGTGACTCGAATTTACCTGTCAAATACAGTAAAACAACTGTCGAAAAATGAACAGCAGAGGGAAACATTGTTTTCAAGAAGTTTATACCACGTCAGTCCTTTCCTGTAAATCCTCTTTTCTTTCAAATCAGTTGGAAATTGAATGAACAAATGTGATGACAATTCGTCTTCTGATAAGTTTCTATTGAAGCAGAAAGAAGCATAACTCCAACTATCCATTTAGCACAGGCGAAGATCTCCATCTCCGAACGAGATCAGGAAGGGGGGAAAGTATGGATGCCTTTTCATAAGACGAGCACCATAGTTATTGTGTTTACCTGCGACTGTTTGTTGGAATTTTTAGCTTTCTATCCTAATCGCCTTCAGATCTCGAAAGCCACCCTCGTGAATGTGATTCCGAGATGCAACCTGAAAGTGATACGATGGAGTGTCTATTTGGGCAGCCGACGTTTGGATTTTGGTAGTTGAGGATAGAAGGTTATGAAACTAATTTAGTCCTTTTCCAGTCGCTGTGTTTCCCAACCCTCCCTTGAATGGTTCAGTCCATGACTTGGGACTTCATTTCTGGTGGGATCGGCTCTCAAGATTTGATTATCTAATGCCAAAAATGTCACTTGTGATTGTGGGATTCTTCTTTGACTTTTGTTATCTCCTCTGTAGTTTCCCATCCTTGTGGTAGGAAAACTAGAAGATAGGTCAGGCTCCGTTCGTTTTTAGAACTCTACATGACACCCAATGACGAGTACCATTCTTATGGGCTCGTATATAGAGGTCTACCTCTTCCTTCATGATTCCGGGTTTCGTGGGAAAATTCCAAGTTCTTGGTGGGTTCCGATTCCGTAGACCCACCGCTGGTCTGTCGTAGCCCTGGTTAGCCCGATGGACGTTTGGATGTTGATCAAACTTGTAGGGAGACGTACGCTTTGTCCTGAGGCTGAACATAACGTCTTCATAGCGTTGTATTGACCATCCCTTGTCAATATTTTCGCCAGCTATCGCATGAGGTGTGGGCTAAAAGTGTTCTGAAAAGGCAGAGGCAGCAGCAGGGTCTCGCAGCATTTCCCGAAGTATGCCTTAATGTGAATTCTCGTTTTTTATCTTCTGCCTTCCTGACCTGCCAGAAATGTTTGTCACTTTTTCTAGCGCTAATTTTTTCAATGGATCGCGTTAAGTTACTCATGGTTTCTTTGACCTATCCTGGTTCTTCAGATTCATTGAAATTGCAGAATCACCATGTGCATCAGGAAGCATGCATTTTGATGTGCCGGAAAATGTGCAAGGCAGCAGTAAGGTTGTTATGCGTATGTCCTGGTGAAAACCTACTGCACCTATTACTTCTAGGTTGTACCTTTCCATGTGTCAATATTGATGGCTAATATTGTTGTTGACCTCACTCTCCATATCCACACAGATGCGACTGGTTGAATACATTCTAATCGCGCTATGATAAGAAAAGGATTGAGATAGAAGAATTTCTTACAATGCTTCTTCTTAACAGCCCTTCTCCCCACCTGGTTATGACTTTCCAGCTGCTGTCTCCAGTCAAATCCGTTGGGAAGACATTATTTGGTTGAACATTTCTGCTTCTACATCGTGAAGGTTGTCGCTCCATTAAGGTCAGACTTCGAGGTGGTCATCTTCCCACTCTCCAGCCGCCTCGGCGAACAAGCTGTGGAAGCATCTTTTCATGTATTTCTAATCGTTATGGCAGAATTTCGTCAAACCTTTACTTCTCGTTCTTTGAAAGCTCTTATTTGCTCCTGTAAAACGGATTTTTACATCACCGTTACTTCGAACGGTCGTTTTGTAACACGCAAGGTCGATTCATTTCCTAGTCTAAACACCAGTCAAAGGTATTCGGTGGGTGAATCCGTCTTGAAAGATATAGGCTAAATGCAACTCAAGGTGATTTTGTCATCAATGAATTTGAAACTGTACTCATTGGCTTGCCGAAGGAACCAGTTTGTGAAGCTTCGTGACCCGCATAGCTGGAATAAAATTCCCAACCGTGACTCACTTCCAAAGTTTGAAGCCCTCACACGGAAGTAAAAGGTGGACAAATACCATCTACGATATTGTCTGGAAATATCTCTGTTGACGGTGGTCCATATTCAAACAAACAGTGTAAACTCTGCACTCACAGTGAGATGTGCTTCAGGTAGCCTTCAAGCAACTTCAAAATAATTGATTAACTTACGCGTTATGACTGCTGCTGCAGCCTTTGCAGTTGCATTTGAGTCCGAGGGGTGGTTGTCGGGGCTGTAGGGAAAATTCCGTCGGCGGTAGCAGTGGAATTTTTGAATATAACCATCCTGTTGTGTTTGAATTCAGTTGCGACAGAGACGACCATCAGCATAATAATGTGGAATGGTTCACGAAAACTTACTACAAGAGTGCGCTGCTTACAGTGTCTTGTTGGTAAAGGAGTTTTCAATATGCATTCACCGTTTGGGGAGGTAGCCCTATTTTTAATCTTTGGGATTGATACTGTGGTACTTGATTAGAAGGATATATGTGCCAGAGGAGGTCGGATCACTTCACTGCACAAGATCACTACATCCATGCGTGAAATCTCAAGCACGACAACCAGCCTCCGATTTCTGGTCCGTCACAAATGCAGTGGAAATCTGGATGAACAACTCAATTCGAGAGATCACTCTGTCTCAAGGCAACATATCCATAATAATGCTATGCAACAGATTTTTCTGGTACCTTATCTTTTATGAATCTATCTAATAGAAGTCAATTAACATTCAATGTATCTCCTTGACAATGCTGCATACTTCGATGTGAAATGTATGGAGTTTTACACATGTGTAAAATCCACTACTGTTGAACAACGATTCTACCAGTCTTCGACTACTTGCACCACAACAAATGTTTCTAGAATTATCGGTCTGAACTACTGGGAAAGATAACACTCGAAGAGTGAGAAATGCTTGGATCTAGATAATCAACTGGATTAAATGTCTGTTTGAAAACTTACTTATTCGTGAAATCATTGAAGTGAGTTATTCTTGGTCAGTAAAGCTTCGGACATAAATTTTGCTGTTAAAATAGACGTTTTAGTCTGACGAAAAATTGGGTTTTGCAGACTGGTCAATCACGTCAACTACTCATAACGCAAACACCGAACATTGGGCCGACGTGGTGCCACTGATACTGGCTCCCCAACATAGTGCACCCTACCCCTTCCCATGCGGAAGTGAAGCCACAGACTTACTTGGCTCATTTCCGCAGACACCCATACCCACGGCTCATTCTGAAGGCCCAAATTTTCGCGGTCTTCAAAAACTATTAGCGCCTTTTGCTGTTCAGATGGTGACGCTGTCGAATCAGTTACTGTCAATCCTAAATCACAACCGCTACAGTGGCGGGGAAGACGTTACGCCAACCTGTCATCCTCCTGGCTCATATACAGTGGGCCAACACCTAACACAATAAAGGATATAAGTAGTAACCCCGTAGTATCTTACTCCCCTATTAAGTCCCCGAAATTAAATTCTACCCCAGTTTCCTCACCACTACAGTTCCAACTAACCTGCGAGAAAATGCTTTCCGAAAACAGGTTTAGGTACTACTGCTTATCCAATTCTTCAACCTTCTGTCTGATTAACGCCCGTTCCATACGCAACAAAATAAGTGAGATCACTGTGTTGTCGACTATGTCTAACCCCTGCCTGATATTTATCACTGAAGCTTGGTGCACTCCAGACACTCCTGATAGTGATGTCTCTGTCGACAATTACACTCTGTTTAGGGGAGGCAGATATAATGGTAGAGGTGGTGGTTGCATCATCTATATCCGGTCCGACATTGCTGCGACAAATTGTCTTAATTCAGAACTCAGTTCGCTCAGTGACTTAGTGTGGGTTGTGGTGAAGTTTACTAATGATATAACTATCCTCTTGGGGTGTATCTACCGTCCCCCTTGTTCTACCGTAGATTATTATGACAGGCTTGCAGAAGTGTTCACCCACGTAACAACACTGCCCTACTCCATGAAACTTATATGCGGTGACTTTAATATGCCTGACATCAAGTGGCAGACACTTACCTCTCCTAGGCGGTTTGATAATTTTATTAATGTGTTGGATTCTGGAGGATGGCGCCAACATGTAGTGCAACCAACTAGACATAATAGCATACTTGACCTAGTTTTCACTAATGGATTATTGCCTTTCACTCTTCAAGTTGGTCCAGAATTCCCGGGCAGCGACCACACAGTAGTGTTTGGTGAATTCCGACTATCTCCCAGAAATACGTTGGCTCCCAGGTCAAAAACAACCACAGTTAGACGATATAAAAATACCATCTGGGAAGAGATACAATACAAGTTGCGATGCTTGGACTGGGGTTCTTACTTCACCAGTAGCTCAACCCATGAACTAAGTGACATCTTCCACAGTTCCATGAATGCAATTCACAACCACATTGCTCCGGAGGTATCAGTACTAATTAGAAAGCCGAAAGTGAATTTCATCCCTAAAAAAGTACGTATCAGCATGCGCAGACATGCCAGAAATTTCTATCGATCTAATGATTTTTCATCCCTTGTCTCGCTAAAAATTGCTCATGAGAACTTCAAATCAAATAAGTTACTGAAAGCAATCAAGCAAGAAACCAGCTGCAACGCACAAACTGGCAATTCTCAATCATTAGTGAGAATTCTAAAGTCCCGTGCAAACTTATCTAGAGTTATTCCCAGTAGTCTGACCATCGATGGGGACATTCTTTATGATGACCCAAGAAAGATCTGTGAGCTGTTTAGCGAACATTATGCAAGCTGCTTCACGCACGAAGATAGTGTACTAAACATACAAATGCCCATTCCACTACACCACTCGCTAAGTAATGTTTCCTTTGCACAGAGAAAGATAGGTGATGCAGTTGCTTCACTAAAGGACTCATATTCTGCCGGACCCGATGGGATCCCGTCTGTTCTGCTTAAGAGGGGTGGTGAAGATATACCGTTGATCCTCATGAAGCTATTCCCAATATCCCTTACTGAGGCATGCTACCCTGACCGCTGGAAGCTGTCATACATATCTCCCAAGTATAAATCTGGGCCGACGTCAGAAATTCAGAATCATCGTCCCATAAATATTACATCTGTAGTCTGTCGTATCATGGAGAAGGTCGTCGCGCAAGAAATCAGTGACTACGTGGCTGCGCATCAGCTTCTTTCCCCTGTGCAGCATGATTTCTTAAAAGGTCGTTCATGCGGTACTTGCTTACTGGATTATTTTGAGGAGGTCACCTGCAGACGAGATGAAGGTCTTTTCGTAACTGCTCTATTTTTTGACTTCAAAAAAGCATTTGATAAAGTGCCTCATAATCGGTTAATTCTTAAGCTCCAATCATTTGGAATTAGTGGTCCTCTATTATCGTGGATAAGCTCATTCCTCAGGCAGCGTGCTCAAATAGTAAAGTTCAGTCAAATCTATTCCTGCCCACAGCCTATTCTGAGTGGAGTCATTCAAGGTTATGTGTTGGGGCCCTTACTTTTCCTCCTTTACATAAATGATATTTCTGACATGATAAAATATGGTAAACCCTACCTGTTTGCTGACGACCTAAAAATCGTGTATAGCTTTCCCCACTCACCGCCAAGTGAGGGTTTTAATAGAATCCAGGAAGACCTGACGAATTTGTTTGCTTGGAGTGAAACACGGCAACTTCCACTTAACACTGGTAAATGCGGAATTCTCTGTTTCAATAACTCTTATCCACACGTCAGTTTACACCTTGGCGATTCTATGCTGCAATCTTACAACTCAGTATGTGATTTAGGTATTAGGTATTCTCGGAACTTAACGTTTACGGAATATGCCCAGTCACTTGCCTCCAGGTGTCTGCTCTCAGTTGGCCTTTTGCTTAAACACGTACATACCAATGAGGCTAGACTGCTCTTATTCCGCCCTCGCCCTCGGTCTTCTCCATTCCCGTTGTGTGCACAATCCTGGAAACCCACAGTTACAGTGTAATTTCATCATTCCATTAACACTTTTCTTAAATACCAGTGCTTTCGGTCTCTGAGCAACTCCTCTGCAATCATGCAACCTGTGACGAATGTCCTTACGGCATTGCGTGAAGATCATTCCACGGAGCCTTTTGACACCTATTCGTCCGGTGTTGCAATTAATCACGCATTTTCTGCAATAATTTGCTCCCGAATGGTCGACTTAGGCTGTGTCGCTCACTGCGGCCGCATATCAAAATGCAGAAAAGTACCTATGACTTTATCTACAGGTGTGCAATCTTCGAGCAGACCTCGAAGTTGAACAGAATTTGGCGGTTGTGCACCGGGCGATGAAGCGCAGTGCAAAGCCTTATGTTCAATTTACATGAAAAAACAAAATGAGACGTTTCAGTGGGGAAGTGTTATATCATTACTCATTATTGTCTATAAAGTACATCTTGACGCTACAACGAACCCGGAGATGCGTTACGTTCCAATAATCTGCGGCGGTACTTCCCGTAGTATTCATGGTCTTTCTGGTGGAAAAACTTGGATAGCTGAACCACAACTGCTTCTCTGAGAATGAACTTCCTGAACTGCTTCCTCCTTTTCTAAACGATGCTTTTACGTATCCATTACATACGGATTTCATTTCTGCTCGAGAACATTATACATACCAGTGGGCACAAAACCTCAGCGTGCAACTCAAAGCATCATTCGTATGTGACGTAAAATCTTTCTTTCAGCCTGGGGATTTGAACTGCCTGGGTTGAAGTGGTGGTGGCCAAGGAGACTGTCAGGGATTTTTCACCAATAAAGGTAATAACCGTATCTGATAGTCCCCTGTGACTTTGTGGGTAAATATTATTTTTTTAGGAACTGTCCTGGCGTGAACTTGACAGACGCAGAGGCCGGTTACTAATTATTCGAACTTGTTATGTACCCACGATACGAGACCAAGGAAGAACACAATAGAGTGGTCGGATGGAATAGTATATTTGAGTGGCTGTGCCAGGATACCGATGTGTTCCAACTAACTGACTAGGAATTCGATTACGAGCAGTGCAACGTAACACGACAGCGTGTCGAATGGCGAGGCTGCCTTCAGCTTAGCGAGTTCATCTAAACTATCAAGGTTAGCATCCATGTTGAATCTCGTCAAACCCTGGGCTATTGGTTTTGAGGAAGTGTTTGACGCTACATTGTTGTTAACACAGGTCTCTAAGGAAAGCGTTTGATGGGGAGCGCGAAAAATTTGTCATACAAGAAGTACTGCATTTAAGGTTTACTTGACAGTCAGCCTCTGACATAAGCTATATTAAAGGCACTAAAATTGAGATAGATGATGCTTTATCTCTTACCTACGCAGACGCCCTCGTAGGCACCCATATTCACCTTGAAGAGATCGCAAAGTCACAAACGACAAAAGAGGACTGAAAGAAAATTAAAAAATAAATACTTCGTTACATCTTCAAAAGTGACGCTCGGTGGCTTTCGACCAAACATCTGTGATGTAGTTGAGGCAAATCACACTCATTTATGCCTCTGTCGATGAGATAAATCTTTTCTGATATGTATGGGACTTCTCATCATAGCACTGGATCGAACGTAAACTTGGCTGCTAGCTAATGTACCTGGCGACTTCCAAAGATGGATCTCCCGCAAGGTCCAGAACCTCGCCTGTTTGACTGGTTCACTAGTTGCTAGCCGGTTCTAAGCCCGAGTAAACACGGAAGGTTGGGCATAGAGCTAGCAACCCCACCCCGTAAAACAAGTTCAGTCACTAAAGAAGCTTCAAAGCGCAGACAAAATATTAAAAATAAAAACAGAATTATTCCTCGCTGGAATCGGGGAGACGAAATGACGCCAGTTGGTGAAAGCCTTCGGGAAGCCAATTGACCCGGCCGATGTGTCTTCTCTCCCTCGATGAAAGCGAAAGTAAACGTGGGGACATGGAATGTCCGAACAGTGTTTGAACCCAGCGAGGCAGCCCAGATTACAAACGAAATGAAGAGGTATCACATCGAAGTACTTGGAATTTGCGAAAGCAGATGGAATGGGAGTGGACTCTCCAAACTACCAACTGGAGAATCAATAATCTACTCTGGTCACCCAGACGACAACCACAAGCACACTGAGTTTTGGAGTGGCTATCATGATGTCTCCAACAGCATCGAAGGCTCTCTCTCATGTAGTGGGAACCAATCTCCCCCAGCATCAGGATCATGACAGCAAGATTCAACTCAAAAGGAAGCAAGGTCACAATCATACAATGCTACACTATGCACCTACAAATAATGCAGAGCAACAGAAGAAGGAGGAATTCTACAGACAACTTCAGCCAGTACTAGATATAACTCCAGTTGGCGACATCAAAATTCTAATGGGTGACATGAATGCCAAACTAGGAGGGGACGACACAGGAAGAGAACTAACCATGGGTCGAGAAGCGCTCGGTGAGGTGATGAACGAGAATGGAGAATTGTTTGCAGAATTCTGCGCATCCAACGATTTGGTAATTGGAGGCCAGGCAGTGTGTTCAAGCACAAGGATATTCACCAACCGACATGGTCTTAGCTTCACCAGACACCAGGACATACTGAAAACCAATCGACTTCACCTCAATATGAAGAAAGTGGAGACAAAACCTACCGGACACAAGGTCAAGAAGTGGAGCAGATGTAGGTTCACACCACTCACTATCTAGTGCAAGGAACGTACCTGCCTTCAAAATCAAGGTGAAAGCCTTCAAAGAAGCTGGTGATGGACCGCAGTTCAAGCACAACACTCGGAAACTATCTGGGAGGGTAGAGATCAAAGCAGATGAAACCAATGAAAGACAGTGAAGGAAAGCTAGTTACCAAAGAGAGAGGAGCAACAGTAAGAACGATGGGCTGACCACTTCAAAAAACTCTAGAATAGACCACCACCTGCACTTCGCCCAGAAATACCACCTACAGCCCGGCCATAGAACTACAAGTGAACATAAATCCTCCAACAAAAATGGAAGTCCTGAACGCCATAAAGCTACTGAAATGTGGGAAAGCAGCAGGACCAGATGAAATCCCGCCACAAGCACTGAGAACACACGCAGAGACAACAGCAGACATGCTCACACCACACCACTATTGCAGAAGGTGTGGAAGGAAGAGAAGGTACCTGGTGATTGGAAGAAGGGTTACCTTATCAAACTCCCGAAGAAGGGAGACATCAGTGTTTGCAAGAACTGGCGCGGAATCACTCTCCTGTCCACTCCAAGCAAAATATTAAGCCGCATCATCCTCGAGAGGCTAAAGGATGCACTGGATTCAAAACTACGACCGAAACAGGCTGGCTGGCTGGCTGGATTCAGGAAGTACAAATCATGTGCCGACCAAATTGCAACGCTACACTACGCATCATCATACAACAGAGTATAGAATGACAGTCAACTCTCTACCTCAACTTTATCGACTTTGAGGAGGCCTACGACAGCGTCGACCGAGAGGTAATTTGGAAACTGCTTCAATACTACGGAATACCGCAAACCTTTATCAGCCTCATTCAACAACTATGTGAAGATGCCACATGCCAGCCAAGTAATTCACAATGGGAAGCTCAGTGATGCTTTTGAAGTGAAGTGGAGACAGGAGTGAAACAAGGTTGCCTACTATCACCCATGATATTCATGATTGTGGTCTAGTGGACTGGATCATGCAACAAACAGTGGGGAGCTGTGAGAAGAGGGGGATACAATGGCTGGACTGCGGAAAAGAACCTAGAGGATCTGGATTTCGCCACTGATGACTTGTGTCTGATGTCTTGTCACACAAACTTGAAGATCTACAGGTGAAAACTAACAAGTTGACAGAAGAGGCAGCGAAGACTGGACTTCAAGTGAATATAGAGAAGACAGAGGTGATGAAGATACCGCACCAACAACTCCAACAAACTCCAATCACCATCAACGGGAGAAACTTAAAAGAAGTAACCTCCTTCACCACCTGTTTCAACTACAGGTGGTGGTGGCACAGACGAGGATGCCAAAATCAGAATCGGAAATACAGCAAGACAGGTGTTCATTAACCTGAAACTAGTGTGGAGATCTTCTGCACTGCACTCAGCATAAAGCGTGAACAAGATTCAGATTTTCAACACCAATTTATTCAAGTCAGTGCTTCTGTATGGCTCAGAGACTTGGCGGCGCGTTACGAAAGGCATTTCCAATAAACTACAGATATTCATCAACAACTGCCTACGCTGGCTCGCTCCTGAAGATCAGATGGATTGCAGAAAGAATAAGCAACAAGGAACTCTGGGAACGAACCAACCAAAACCTATCACCCAACAAATATGCAGAAGGAAATGGAGATGGATTTGGCATACACTGAGAAGGCCGACTGGGGACATCACGCGCCAGGCCAGGCCCTCGAGTGGGACCCAGATGGGAAATGGCGAGTTGGGTGTGGGAGGCGAGGGTGACATGGAGGAGATCGTGCGAGGAGGAAATGAGAGCTTGTGGGCTGTCATGGAGCCAGGTTCAAAAGATCTCAGAGAATAGAGGTCTCAGGAGACGTGCTACTGAAGCCCTATGTTCCATTAGAAACCCAAGGGACAAATAATAATAAAATACAGAGGTCCAGAGCTTGGTAATTGAACCAGCGGCCAAAAGTTCACAGGCATGTTCCTTCGCCAGTTGTCAGATTTTCCGCACCGGAGAATAGATTCAGTCACATATATGGACATTGTTGGACAGGTACATATCTCGACTGAATGTCAGCCGGCCATCTTTAGAAGTGATCGGAGCACATCATATTATATTATATTCTTTCGAAGGAGGTAGTGATTCGAAATAACCAACATATGTTTATGATTAAACGTGGTATCCGGCGTTTAAAAACCACCTGACAGAGAGAACATGAACCTTTCGACTGACGCTTTTGGCAATGGAGGCGAGTTTTCGACAATTGTTTGGCCATGCGAACGTCTGGAAAACTGATTTTAGAGTAACTCGGTCATCCGGATGTGGCGCGTTATACAGCTTTTCGAAAATTGTGGGTCTAACAGACTTAGGAACAAATGGGCACATCTTGCCAAAAGAAGTTTCACATGCTGGAAAGCGGTTGTCTACGGAAACTAATGTGTTGGAGATAAGGAATTCAAACATAATCCTTCATCTGACTCTGTATCCGTTTGTTGAGGTTCTGCCATTTTGGCTAGGTTGACGTACACGTCTTAAGTAATATTCAAGTTCATGCGTGACAAGGTATCTGCTACGTTGTTTTAATTATGTATAGGTAAATATCTGTTTTGAGTTTCGAGATAAACTCTTGATGTCCAGGGTCTCTTGGAGAACAATCATCACGCTTTGCTAGCAAGGTTTAAGTTACAGATGCATAGTCCGGATAGATGCTAGGTGGTTTACCTTTAATCATATGTCGAAATTACTGAAGGCCGGATAACACGCCAGAGATCTTTTTCCAAAAGTACCATGTTTTTTCTGCACAGGATCCCACCATTAGGAAAGACAAAATGGTTGCCGCTTGCAACTTGAGAATTGCCGCCTCGATAGCTACGATTGACGCATATCATAATGGGTAGTGGGGCGTCTACATCACGGGGAATCAACAGAGTTTGAGATCGCGAAGATTCTTTTAGCCTATGGAGTGTTGCAACCACTGTATCAGTCATGAGTAGCATTTTCACGTAACCTACCAGTAAATCCATCAGTGGCTGTGTTATATATGCACATAAGGAGAAAAAACGTTGGTGAAAGTCAGTCGCAAAAATGAGTCTGCATAATTCTCGATAATGATATGATTTAGGGCATTTTTCAAAAGTTGTTACTCCTTTGTGACTGGTTTGATGCTTCCGGCGCTAATATTATGTCAAAAACACCAAAAGAACTCCTTTATAAACTCACATTTTCGCAATGCCATATTCACGTTATCGTTCAAATGTGTTGAATACGTCCCGCTTTTGAGATGCTTACTACCAACAAGTCATCAATATAAGCAGGGACAAAAGGAGAGCATGAAGAACTTGGTTTGTAAGTCTTTGAAAAGATAAAACTTTATTCTCTTAAATCAAATGGTATTACAATGAACTGGAATGATCAAAGGGAGTAGTGATCAGTATTTTTAGAATGTTAAAAGACTGCACAGGTATACGATGGTGTGCTTGTACAAGACCAGTCTTCGAGCTACCAACATTCGACACGGAATAAGTAAAACCATAGATGCATGAACGTGGGTACTTATCTGTAACCGTCTTTTTGTTCAGTGCTCCGTAGTCATGGCAAGGTCACACATATCTAGATGTCTTCTTTGGAAACATGAGCGGCGGTGAGGATTACGGGAGCATAATTAGCAGCTACTGGAAATCACTGAATTCTGGTTGGGCTATATGCAACTTTCCTGAGCCTAATTGACGGGATAATTTGAGCCTTATTAGTAATACGACAAACGGCTAGTCTCGGTGAAGAGTTCGCATAGTCATTCAGCGTCAGTTCCTGAAATTCCTCCAGCTCTTCTGAATAAATACAATCATTGGTCCCACTGAATACCACTTATTCGATGACTTCCATATCTGTAAGTAAGCGAGCGATAGAAAATTCACAGTTGTGAAGAACTAACCGGTGACAACCAGTAATCCGTAGGGCCGTAGTAAATTTATTCCGATAATCGGTGAGACTTGATAAGCAGTGACGAACTTCCATGTGGATGTCATACCAAGCCCGAAGTATAGCACCAGTTCTTTTTAACCGTAAGTGTTTGTTCTAGATGTATTGAAAGCTCACGGTTTCCTTTCTCGAATGAGTCTCTTCCTATAGGTGATGGCTGGTGGAACGACACTTATGCTCCGGTGCCAGCCAAAAAATGGGTGCGAGTACGCTTTGTGGTGACTTGAATTAACAACTACTGAATCAATTTAATCCTACGATGGCAGTCATCAGTAACTGCTGGCCCATTTTTGAGAAAACGACCTCGTAAAACAATTACGAAGCACTAGAAAGCATCGAACTTGGTCACCACTTTTGTGGTGGTATCAGCATGCTAAACTCTTTATTCGTCTGAAGGGCAGTCTATTTTTGTATGAATGTCTCCCTGGCAGGACATTTAGGTTTTTTGTCAAGCACCACGCCCTGAGTTATTTGTGTGTAGAAATTCGATGAAAACGTCCTTCCTTATGGAGTGAACATTAGCCGAATTTGGAAGTTTCAAGTTCAACAGTATCTACTGAAAGTAAGACGAAGACGTTTTCCTCAATCTGTAACACGGTTCCACTGTAATTGTTTTCCTAGTTTTTCATGGGTAGCAGATCTGAAGGAAAGAAAAGCATCCTTACTGCACCAGGTTTTTCGCCAGTTCAACAACCAGAATCGGGTCCCTACTGTCATTCAGTAAATAAACTATTCCGCGTTACTAGCCTGGGGTTCAGAAGGGTTGGAAAGGATGGGCTTTAATATTCCCTACCTGGCAGTTGGTTTGCGTTATAATCAAGCAACTCGTATCAGTTAGCGACAAGGATGGTATAATTAGTATGATTACCGAACTTCCTTACCCTTCGTTAAGAACTCATTCAGCATGATCAATTACTTCAAGCTCTGGATGGTTACACAAGAAGTGGTACTACCATGAAAACAACCACATGCATGATAGACGGCCACTTGAAAAACAAGTGCGTGACTAAAATGTAATCTGTTTAATACCAAGAAAAGGTGCAGTACTATGAATGTAGATTAGTATCAGTAGCATAAAAATTGATATGAACACAGTTACAAAATGAGGTTAGCTTTACTAAGAGTAGGAAATGGCTCGTAATATCACTTACATGCAATAATCGATACGCACACTTAAGAATGTTGAGAACTGAAGAATATGTGCAAACACGACAATCTGTAGAACGAATGTGACCTTGGAATTACACAATCTGTCTTCATGGATTTTTCCAAACGAACCCCGCATCGTCTCTACCGCTTTTTATCATCAAAAACTTTGTCCATAGCTGACTACATTTAAATCAAACTAATTGAAGTCCTCGTTACGCACGCCTACTGTTAAGTGACAAACTAACGACAGAGAAGCGAAATTTTAAGTCCAGTAATGTGATGGTACGACTGTGCGTTCCCATCAAAACAAACTTGTCATACACGTTAATTAGCCAAACTTACTGTGCAAGGGTTGACTATACTACCTGACGACCTAGACATCGGTAGATAGAGCGATTTTCGAACCCATGGCATGGTGGTTGAAAGTCGAATAATTGAACCAAAGGGCCACCGAACCACTTTGAATTTACATAGTCTGTTTAGCAGAGCAGTTGTGAATTCTAGATGGTGTTACATTAGGGTAAGTAGTACCACGGTTTTGAGCACTCTGAAAACTACATGTATGTACTTAAGCCAGACCCTTCTTAGGTTTGAAATTCTCAATACCTAAGACGAAATTCCCACATGGTGGAGGGTGCAGCTGACCCCCGAAATACCTTGAAACCTAAATCGCGCAAATAATCGATAGTCTACCTTTCTTCAATTTGCTTGGTTACTGAATGCAGAATACAGGTTATATGAAGTGTTGCTGAAGTACTCTAACCAAGTGATGAAATGTTCAGTATCAAAAATGTGATCTAAATAACACTGGACAACTTACTGAAACTTTTTCTGTCAATAATATCAAAGAATTAGATGTGAAAAACAAACTGGAAACAGGATAATCTGCAGGTTTTATGAACTGCAAATGATAGTCTCTACGATAAGGTTGATTACAGGCACTAAATATTTATTCCAACATCAAACCTTTCCAATACTTTGACAAGATAATGGTACGGCCAATGTTTTCGGACCCACAGGAGCAGGTAATTTGATATATATAGGCTGAAGTTAAGTTCAAAGTCGCTTTAAACAGTGGGTTATAAATTAATTTCGTGGTTAAACCACATGCAGTGAAAGTATTTTCATGCATATCTCAATGAATTACTACAAAGCGTGTTTTGCAAGGGTAGCATACAATAAAACAGTCAGGGAATTCGGAAATAGAACTTCTAGTCTAATGCGACATATAAGTGAGATCTCTGACAACAAAGACAATCTATGAGTATGAGTCCCCATTAATTTTTGTTCAACTTTTCACTGTAATTATCCATATCAGATTTAGCAAGGTGGATAAAGTTTGAAACATTGGGTTACAGTTTAATAGAACGCAATGATTTATTCAACTGTCTGGGAAACGTGTGATTCAAAATTCAAGATTAGTAAAAATCCACTTTCACTTTCCTAAATATAATCTTACACCTGAGACTAACAAGTTCATTTAACCTCTTAATTGTATGAGGCAGGAGTCTTCTTATCAAGGATTTGAAACAAATTGGCCTCTTTAATTAATTTGCAGAAAATGGAGGTTACATGAATCGTATGTGTTATCAGAGATCGCACTCACATTGGTACTTATTAATTTCAAAACAGAAACTTCGGTGGTACAATCCAACAAGCAAGAAGGCTTTTACAAAAGCAAAAATGAACACATACTAAACATCAATATCGGGTGGATGCTAATTTTCCATCCCACTTACTTTTTTCACTTGGCGAGTTAACTAGTGTTGTTCGCCGTAAACTGACATCAGTTGGAGAAACAAAGTAAACCTAGGAGCACTGGACAGTTGTTTCGTCTTAGTATGGGACTCCTCAGCAGTGCGCACCCACGACCCCACCAGGGATCGAACCCGTGACCCTCAGCTTCCGTATCTTTATTACAGAATATGTCTCAGTCTCGATGCAATTGACGTTCAAAACTCAATTTATTAAAATTCAGTTATCCTACTGAGTGATTGCTGAACACTATTTTTTTATAACATCCAATATAGGTAGAAAGATTTCAAGATAGTAAGCTAAAAACATAACACATTCGTTCATCTACCAAAAAGACAGTGTTAAATTGTGCACAAAAGTCTATGCGGTTTACAATGAACAGTCACATTGAATTCAGAATTGTTGACGATAGGAAAATTGAATCTTCATGAATCAATGATGCGATCAGCAGTTAAAATACTTTCGGAAATTTCGGATTGTTTTTCAAGAAGTTGGTTAACTCCTTTGGATAATCAGTCATTACACCAGAGGCACCAATTTCAAAAGCTTTTCGCATATCGTTCTCATTGTTACACACCCAAAAGAATACCTAGAAGAAAAGTGAATTTGTGAAGAGATTTAGTAAGAGTATCAATATACAATGAGAAAACAAATATCGTTACATGGCATACAGCTTACAATAAGAAAAATTATACTTTAAACGTATTTTTCTTTAAGATGTTAAGGAAACCATATTCTTTTTAGATGATGGCTCTAAAACGTTTCAGCTGAGTTAGAAGCTGTTTGACTTTGTTATCACTAATCAGAATGAGAGAAATACTATTTATAATCACTTTCTACTATCTTATGGCAACACACATTATCAGGGAAGTCAACTGATTGATAATTTTCATATTAAGTATATATATATATATATATATATATATATATATATATATATATATATATATATATATATATATATATAAAAGGAAAAGAGCAGGAACAAACTTGATTCGAAAAACCAAGTTTCTTATTGTTTCTGTTAGTCAACAAATCATGGTTAGAAAAAGAAACGTGTTTCATCCTATAAACATTGGTCAATAACCTTCCAAAATGTTGCAATACACATCTTGACTAATCTAACATCGTTTAGTAATGATGGGCAGTGGCTAGCAGTGGAATCCAGGATGCGCATTTCGTCCTATTTGGGATTCGCCAGCTGGATGTACTTGCCTCCCAGTGAGTGATGTTGTTCCCACTGGGACTCGGACTCCACTGCTAGCCACTGCCCATCATTACTAAACATAGTTAAAAGACAGGCAATATCGAGGCATCCGCATAGGAGCTCATATGCCAACAGAGACTGATCAATTCGGTCCAATCAACGACGGTGTAATACAAGCAATAACATTAATCTAACATCATCTAGAATCAAGTTTTAAACAATGCTGTTTAAATATGTAAGTTTAGAAAGTTCAACCGGACGTAGGAGAATGTATATACATCGACTTAACGATGAAGAAAGCAATATTATTAGGTTCATCATAATAATGCTTATATACTTCTGAAGTATTTTTCCTGTAAATCTTACTTAGTTTTTACTTATCCTCCCAACTATATATATATATATATATATATATATATATATATATATATATATATATATATATATATATATATATATATACTATATTTACGAAATTCCTTTTAACCAAAGTGGAGTTTATTCTACATCAGTTTATAATCGGAGCGTAATTTGAAACAGTCACTAATACAGGTGTAAAACTTGGGTACTGTGGTTGAAATTAATTCCATATTAGATTTGTTTATTTGATTTGTAACACACAGTGATTTAGTATTATTTACTTGATGACGTTTCAAGCAGAAGTTTTATCACTGCTCATAAACATGTCAATGTAATCATACTCCAATTTCCACATTTGATTTTTATAGTTATGTCACTTTATATGAGTCGTTTTTATTGGTAGCAAAATTTTCCATATCTCTGGTATCGGTGTTGCGTCATTTCTATTACATGTGTTGAGTGTCGGCTGATTCGATGAACAAAGATTCACTAATCAATCTCTCTGTCCACCAACCAACTACATTGGCTTTATCCTACTCACCCTATTGTGTGGTTGTGTGTTAATGCATGCATAGCAATAGCCGAATTTTTTTCTAGATTATTGATCTTATTTAGGTTTGTTATTCTATATTTAGCTAAATCCCTATGTCCGGCTATTCTAACTGACCCCGACCTACTAGTTTGACCTATATACTTGACCTCACAGTGGTCACATGGTATTTGGTAGATTATATTATTTTGCCTAATTGGTCCTATCGGATCCTTAAGCCGATAAAGTTTATCTCTGAGCGAGTTTGTAGGTTTAAATGCCACCCTAAATTCAGCTCTGTTGAGGATTCTACGTAAAGTTTCTGAGGTACCCTCCTTATAGGGTAGTACAATGGAGGCTGTGAACTCCTTTTTTCTCGTAATGTCGTTATTAGTCGAACCCGTGTGACTGTTATTTATTTGTTTTTTGTGTGTCCGTAAGAATTTCTTAATAAACTGCGGAGGATAATTATTAACTGTTAGTGCTTCTTTTACGTGTTTCAATTCCTCGTTTAGGTTCTTGCTCTGACTAGACAGTTTTCTAGCTCTATCATTTGGACATTTGACTAATCCTGCCTTAAATGACATCGGATGGGATGATTTGAAGTCTAGATACCTGTTGGAATGTGTTGGTTTTCTGTAGACAGTAGTATCCAAGCCACCGTCTGTTCTTAGTTTCTTTTTTGCAATCCACTTATGTTTATGAATTTCGATAAGTTATCCAATACATTCGTACGATACATTTTGAAAAATCTGATCACATTTATTTGTCATAAGTATTCATTCTCATATGAAAAATAAAGAATTAAAATGTGAACAAATGAAGAGGTCAAATGAAAAGGTCAATGAAAACTAACCGAACAAAAACGATAACACATCAATCTGGATTCCATACCCAAAATTTACAAATGAATTTGATGAAAAACTGTTTATGAAGCCCAAAAAGTTAACCTATACTTCCTACTGCCTAAAGGTTCAAACAAACTCAAGGATATATCTCCAACAGATTTTATAAATTTGTTTAAAGGATATAAAAGTGATCATTTTTACTTACAACCATCTTAATAACATGTTTTGCAATTGAGAACCTCGGATATTTGTTATCAGTAGTGATACGGTCCGATGATCCGGTCTATTTCGAAAGCAACTTAGAAGTGTTTTAATATCCTCATAAGAATCGATGAGTTTCGATTGTTTCCCAACAAGTACATTTAAATTGATAAATACAATAGGATTCGATATCAACCTTCACATTTTCTACGCCCTTTAGAGGATAAAAAAGTCTGATATATTTCATTATTCTAACCTCAGGTGAATAATAGGTTTATCTGATAGCAGTATTACACCTTTGTTTGAACGTCGAACCATAATAGCTACATATTTATGGAGTATTGATGGACACATCTTTCTTCATTGGGGGGGGGGGGAGACCATAAGTGTTCACTGATTAACCACTTTATGCTGGTTAATATGAATCTTGGCCAAAATTTGACCGACTAATTTTATAAATAGACAAAAGTCATATTTATATATAAATCTCAGTGTTTGGAATAAGAAATTCCAACATTTCGTACAGAAGTCTGGTTCAAGCTTCTTCAGGCAAATAATCAAACTACATTATCTGAAAGGGGACACAAACTGGTATGCATCATATACATCAATGCGCAATGAAAAGTTAATAATCATATTGAAAGCCAAATATAATCTAGACACGATTGGACGATGAAAAGAACTCCACTGACTTTTAGCTTTTATACGTCCAGATTAATGCAGTTTCTGATTATTTCTCTGAAGGATTTGGGACAACATTTCTGTGTGAAACGTTGGGACTATTTATTTCAAACACGCTGAGATTCATAAGAATACAACTTTATTATAATTATTTGTCCCTTAGGTTCCTAATGGAACATAGGGCTTCAGTAGTACGTCTCCAATGCGCTCTGTTCTCTGAAATCTTTTGAACCTGGTTCCACGACAGCCCACAAGCTCTCATTTCCTCCTCGCAGGATCTCCTCCATGTCACCCTTAGCTGCGACGCCCAACTCGTCGCTTCCCATCTAGGTTCCACTCGAGGTCCTGGCCTGGTACGTGATATCCGCGAATGGTCTTCCCAGTGTATGCCCAATCCATTTCCACTTCCTTCTGCACATTTGTTGAGCGATAGATTCTACAAATATAACTTAATGGTCATTTATTTTTAGATAACCTTTCCGCTAGTTTTGTTCTTTTCTTAAAAGTGCCAATTGTATACACTTTTTAAATCCTATTGTACAGACACCTGACAAACGCTAACTTGTACCGAACTGGGTGCAAACTATGCTGTTTTAGATACTATTGTGGCTATAAGGGTTGGTCACAGTTAGACAGATCATTTTATCCATCTATTTTACAGCCGACTAGTCAATCTGTTCAATAAATGCAAGCAGTTATCTTTCTCACCTATAAATGTTAGGCATACTTCTTCCTCTTTCATTCAATCAATTTAACATTAAAGTGTAGCCTCAAATGTCATATATGGCTAAGATTTCATGAATAGAAAGAGGCTTTCTTAGTAAAATCTTTAGATGTGGCAGAATTCGACATGCATATAACCTTTAAAAAGGCAACCCAAAATCATCAGTATGACGTATAAATTCACTCTTAAATGATAGTTACATTGTGTATAGATAACAAAAAGTTATTCCTTGCAGTAGGGAAGCTAAACAGTTGACGAAAATCCAGACACGGAGATATGACTAGACGAAATAGGACTTGTTGTGATTCAGAGAGTGCGACTTTCATTTCTTGATATCAAAGCGATCAAGGCAGTTTGTAGACTCCATTGGGCATTTTAGCGCATAATTGCAGGGCAGGCTTGTTTGTTGATGCCTACGCTTTTACATACCACGAGCCATGTGGTTTACGTAGAGTCATCAAGATTATGAGAATCGATGGTTCACAGGCTCTTTGTGGCATACCGAGAAACCGGTTATATATATATATATATATATATATATATATATATATATATATATATAAACCAATGAAAAACAGTGAAGGAAACTTAGTTAGCAAAGAGGAGAAACAAAGGAAACAATGGGCTGACCACTTCAAAAAACTCTTGAATCGACCACCATCACCACCTACAACTCATCCAGGAATACCACCAGAAACCGCAGAATTACCAGTGAAAACAGGCCCTCCGGCAATAGCAGAAGTCCTGAATTCCATAAAGTTGCTGAAATTCGGGAAAGCAGCGGGACCAGATGGAATTCCTTCAGAAGTACTGAGAACAGATGCAGAGACAACAGCGGACATGCTCAAACCACTACTGCAGAAGGTTTGCAAGGAAAGAAGGAAAGGCACCTACCTGCCGATTGATTGGAAGGAGGGCATTGGATACAAAATTACGACCGCAACAGGCTGGCTGGCTTCTGGAAAAACAAATCATGTGCGGATCAATTTGCAACGCTACGCTACGCATCATCATAGAACAGAATGGCAGTCAACTCTCTACCTCAACTTCATCGATTTTGAAAAGGCCTTCGACAGCGTCGACCGACAAGTAATTTGGCAGTTACTTCAACACTACGGAGTGCCACTAGTCTTCATCAACCTCATTTAACAGCTATATGAAGACGCCACATGCCAAGTGATCCACAATGGAAAGCTCAGTGACACCTTTGAAGTGAAGACAGGAGTAAGACATGGCTGTCTACTACCACCAATGATCTTCCTGATTGTGATGGACTGGATTATGCAGCAAACCGTGAGGAGCGAAAAGATGGACATACATTGGCTAGACCAATGCAAAGACCCTAGAGGATTTGGATTTCGCCGATGATTTATGTTTAATGTAGCAAAAACTCGATGATCTACAGGCGAAAACTAACAAGTTGACAGAAGAGGCGGGGCAAGGCAGCGAAGACAGGACTTCAAGTGAATGTAGAAAAAACAGATGTGATGAAGATACCCAACCAACAACAGCAACGACAACAAGTACCGATCCTCACGAACGGGAGAAACCTAAATAAAGTAGTCTCTTTCACCTATCTAGACAGCATTGTTCCAACCACAGGCTGCGGCACAGATGAGAACGTCAAAGCCAGGATTGGGAAGACAGTGGGACAAGCCTTCATTAATCTTAAATCAGTATGGAGATCGACTGCACTCAGCATAAAGGGTGAGCAAGATCCGGATTTTCAACACTAATGTCAAGCCAGTGCTTCTATGTGATGGTTCAGAAACTTGGCATGTCACGAAAAGCATTTCCAACAAACTACAGACATTCATCAACAGCTGCCTGTGCTGGCTCGATACTGAAGATCAGATAGCCAGAATAGTAAGAATAAGCAACAAGGAACTCTGGCTGGTAACGAACTAACCAATCAAGGACCTTTCACCCAACAAAAATGCAGAAGAAGAAAAAGGAGATTGATTGGAGATACACTAAGAAAGCCATTCGGAGACATCACGCGCCAGGTCGGGCCCTTGAGTGGGATCCAAATGGGAAACGATGAGTTAGGCGACCCAGCTGAGGGTGACATGGAGGAGATCATGTGAAGAAGAAATGAAGGCGTATGGGCAGTTGTAGAGCCAGGCTGAAAAGACTGCAGAAAAGAGAGTGCAATGGAGATCGTGTGTGGAAGAAATGAAAGCTTGTGGGCAGTGGGTGGATCCAGGTTGAAAAGAGTGCGGAAAAAAGAGTAAAATGGCGACGTGCTACTGAAGCCCTATGCTCCACTAGGAACCCAAGGGAAAAATAATATATATATACTAGATTACATTTCGGAGGCAATTTATTGCCTGTAGTCATCTCAAGGTGACTCCACAACTTTGAGATATGGTTTATACTATTCTAATTGTCTTTCCTTTTTTGTCTACAGGTATTAGAATTTTCCGTATATCTGCAAAACGTCATTCACGCTGTTGGAAAGATGAACAAGGAACCACTTATCAATCTCTCCTTCTATTCCACTAAGTTAGTTCCTAGTATGGTCATCCTATACATTGATTAGTAACTAGAGGATGGCCAACTTGATATTGTCTAGTCCTAAGTGCTGATCGAATTCAATGGATCAGTTTGAAATGTGGACACCAGACTAGGCACCTGGACATTGGGATGCATTTTGATTGATGTTAGTTGAATGGAGGCAATCGGCAGGAAGCCCTGGTTTCGTCAGCAAGGCATATCTGCAACATCGATGGAGCTGATGTCCCGCCTGAGATTCGGACCCACGTCACCTACTGCTGTGGTCAGCAACGTTACCACTGAGCTATTCAGGCTGCAGCTAACATCCTGTAGAACTGGATTAGATACATTGATCGGTGACTGGAAGGTGGGACATCAGTTCCATCGAGGTTGCAGATACGTCTTGCTGACGAGTGCCAAAAGGCACGAAACCAAGGTCTGGGACTTCCTGCCGATTGTCTCCATCTAACTAACACAGTCATTCTATCCCATCCTATGGTTTGGTTGTGTGTAACTGCATGCAGAGCTATAGCCATACTTCGGCCTATATTTGTTATCTTACTAACGGTTTACCAATCTTGATTCAGCTAAGCCTATGTGCTCGAACAGCCTACCTGATCCCAATCGACTACTTTGATCTCGCAATCATTCCAAAGGATTTAGTAAACTAATTTATTTAGCTTAAATGGCGCAATAGAATTTTTCAACCCATAAAGGTGGTTTATAAGTGAATTTGTAGGTTTAAATGTCAGTGTCTGGGGCGTCATCCTTGCATAGTAATACTTCAGAGGTTTTGAATTCTTTCTTTACATTATTGCTATTATTACCATTATTAATCGTTTTTTTGCTATTACTAATGGATTCAACAACTTATTTGGGAGGGTAATTATTTATGAACAGGATGTCCTTAAGATATCTGTTCTTGTCCCGGGTATTTGGTATTACTACTAAGTTGTTTCTCCTCTGTTACGTAGACAATTCACTAAAGATAATTAAATTGACATAGGTCATATGATTTGAAGTCTAAGTAACAGTTCGAATGTGAAGATTTCTTATAGGCACTAGTGTCTAAACTCTTATATTGTTTCCTTTTGTCCCTGTAATCCAACATAGCTAGATGCCCTATACTACTTTACAATTCACAAATACACTAGATTGCACTCAATATTTAATTGATGTTTGTAAAACACTTGGGTGCTCCAATTCTGATACGGTAAAGGTGTCATCTACATATCTACATCATAGTTTTAAAGCACAACTAAATGTTTCGAGGGCCACCCGTTCCCAACTATCTATACTACAAAGAAGGGGGAAGAATTTGAACTATGAAACGATTATCTCAAAGTTGTAGTTACCCCGAATATAATTATGGACCATACATTGAGTCCAAAATGTAAACCAGTAAACAACAGTCTCACTGTAATATATCTAAAAGATAAACTGAAATAGACTTACATTCATTCATAGTGCCCAAGCTGTTCCTCTTGTATTGAAGACAAAGAGGTTTAACACTTGCCACATTCTAGCATAATTGTTTCTATATCATAGCGACGTTGGTTGGACCGAATTGATCGGCCCCTATTGGGATATGGGCTCCTCTGGAGATGCCTCGATATTACCTGTCCTCTAGTGATAGTAATGATGGATAGTGACTAGCAGTGGAATCCAGGATGCGCACTTCGTCCCACTGGGGACTCGTCAGCTGGATGTGCCTGCCTCCCAGTAAGTGGTTGTTTCCACCGGGATTCGGACTCGGGAGAGATCGCTTCAAACGCCAGCGCGTTATCCACTACACCACCGAGCCACGATAGCCACTTCTGCGTTTAAAGCGATCGATCCCGAGTCCGAAACCCGGTGGGAACATCACTCACCAGGAAGCGGGCACATCCAGCTAACGAGTCCCAAATGGGACGAAATGCGCATCCTGGATTCCACTGCTGGTCACTATCCATCGTTACTATCACTAGAGGACAGGTAATATCGAGGCATCTGCAGAGGAGCCCATATCCCAATAGAGACCGACCAATTCAGGCCTTGGATACAAAAGCATTGATTGGCTTTTGTCAATTTACGCCATCTGTGGCGCCGCCGTGATATCCGTTTGACCATTAAGGGTGGTGTGTACTGCACAGTAGTTCGATCTGTTCTACTATATGGCTGTGAAACATAGCTATTAAAGGTGGAAAACATGAGAAGGCTTCAAGTGTTTGACCACTGTTGCCTTCGTAGTATAGGCCGTATTCCGTGGTACCACCACGTGAGTAATGCAGAAGTCAGGCGTAGAGTTTTAGGGAGAAGAGGTAAGTCAGTCGACGAGGTTGTGAACCTTCATCGACTGAGATGGTTGGGACACGTACTACGTATGCCTAGTCACCGACTGCCTCGTCACACAATGTTGGCTGAGGTGGGTTCAGGCTGGAAAAAGGCCCGAGGTGGCCAAACTAAAACATGGCACCAATGTATGAAGTCTCTGACTGTTGGTTTAAGCCATGTAGGACGATGCAGACTAGGTGGTTGGGGTCCTTGGGACAAGAGGAACCAGTGGTTGGAGACCCTAGGTGATATGGCTCAGAACCGAAGTCAGTGGCGCAGATGTATACACACATTATCCTCATCTTAACAACGCTATACCGAATCTCACTATTTTGTCACTCCTCTTTCCTTTCTTCTCGTACTTTATATTTCTTTTGACTGCATTCACTTATCTTCATCCTTCACCTCACTACCTTTCTACTTGATGTACTGATATGAGATGGGGTGTGGCAACTTGGACCGTTACGCAGTAATGCCTGGTCCTATGTTGATATTGATTGATTGAAGCAATAACATTAAACCTATACCCGTCGCACAAGAAGTGGCTATCGTTGCTCGGTGGTGTAGTGAATAACACTCTGGCGTTTGCAGCGGTCGCTCCCAAGTCCGAATCCCGATGGGAACAACATCACTCACCGAGAAGCAGGTACATCCGGCTGACGAGTCCCCAATGGGACGAAATGCATATCCTGGATTCTACTGCTAACCACTAACCATCATTACTTGCCACATTCTTTTTCAAAAAAGTATGGTAAACAGTCAAGTGACAACATTAAAAGGGTCATTACAAAAAGTAAACTATTTATTAAGATTTCAAAGTGATATTATTGCCATCAAAGCTTAGCAGAATACATAATCGTGGATATACTTGGTTAAAAAGGATTTGAAATCAACAAATCATCGCTACAATAAATTTATACGCAGGGTTGACAAGAATAAGTACTAACTAGACGTATATATTTATTCCATTTTATTCCATTTATACTGACTTCTATTGGCACTATTAAACTGGAAATAAATCAATTCGATTCGTAAACCAGAAAAAAAATCTGTTAATGTCTTAAAGCTGAATACATTGAAGTGTAACACTTCATACTAAGCTAGTTTTTAACTGAAAATGTTAAAATTTGTTTAAGTTCAAATGTATCGAAAAATTAGTCACATTTGAAAAAAAAACAAATGTAAACAAACTGTCATTTTTTTAAAATAGCATTTTTGATCTAACTTATTTATGTACCAACTTATACTATCTGTAGTACAGTTAAGATAACGGAATATCCATCAAGAATCAAGTGTACTAGTCAGTAGAGTATTTCTTGGTTTAAGATTTTAGAATATAGGCAGTAGGTGTAGAAGAAGGTTACAGATACTCAACTCTCGATACCTAACATGGCTTAACTCCAATGTAATCAAATGGCGATTGATGTTGGGCATAAAATAGCAGATGAAAAAGCACATCAGTTCATTTGATTGTAATTTCTCATAGACTGATACAATTGAGATATGCGTAACAAAGAAATTGCTAATAACATTTCGCTTCAACGCAATATGATGGTTGAGGTACAGAAAAGATGAAACGAGTCCTAGGATGGTTAGAAGAAGACAACACTAATCCTCAACGCTTTTAGTAAATCATTTTATTTGTCTAGAAAACTGCAAGTTTTCTAGATGGTGTCAACTAAACACTATCTGCTAATGCACTATATACTAGATGTGAATGCCGACAGCTAGAGTGTTACCAATCGAAATGTAGTGAATGTCTGGCCGACACCGAATGAATATTTACTGTGGAATGATAGAGAATATTTGTAGTTCAGGTGGATGATTTTGGTTGTGTTCTCTAAGCTTTCATTCTCTTTTTACACAACATCATCAGCACTAACTTCAATATCAAGTTAGTGTTGATGATGTTGTCTAAAAAGATAATGAAACCTTCACGATTCAACCAACAAGTTCAGAGAACATAACATAGCTAAGAATGTTTACTATGACATTCATAGATAAGACTTAACTCACCTGATAAGCTCATTAAATAGAAATTTGAATGGATTTTTGCATAGAATAAGGAACGGAATTTTACAGGTCATTTATGTGAAGGCGACATCGCCTTCTAGTAGAGACACTAGAGCGCTTTTATTTACTAGAGATATGCAAAAATATGCATACATACTTCACATCAGGAAAGTTACCTTCAGATATTACGAAGCAGTTGTAGTATAATTATGGGATGATAACTAACCAGTTGCTACATTGATTGAATCCCGGTTAGAATGAATGGTAATAAGGCGACTACTATGAGATTAAATGCATGCAAAGGCACATAATTTCTATACACACGATGATTAGGCTGGAGACAGCTGAATGAAAAGTGAAAACAGTTCAATTTCTTTTCGATTTCAATCACTTTAACTGTCTCTTATGATTACCGACCACAATGATCAAGGATCGGTTAACTGCTTACCACGAAATGGCGTTCTATACACAAACTACTTAGTGGTTTATTCGAACACAAAAGCAGAATCATAACGATACGCATTTTGAGTAATGTCTAACTTTGTAATTATTAATTTTATTAAATCGATTTTGGACTTTACCTTCAACCAAAAATAATATGCAGTACACAGCGATGAATTTGAGTAGCTTGAGATAAAATAAAATCCTTCCTTGTACATACATATGATGAACAAATATTGACAATGAGGCGTAATAGCAACATAGGGCTAAATCGGTATAAATATAGCAGATTAAACATGAGAATCTATCACGTATTCTGTTACATATTATGACGTCTAAAATTTCTAATATGTTCTAGAGCTTACCTCTTCTAAGTGTTAAATACACTTACAGTACTCATCTTTTATCACTGTTTACACAAGAAGATATATGTGTATGCATACAAAAATAATCTAGCAGTATCAAAAATTTTCAGGTTCAATTTTCTATAGGTAGAAATCATGACATTAGAATACCTTCGCTAATAAAAAATAAGTTGAAATAAATTTAATATTTGATTTTCTGTTACAACTGGTAGTACGACCTAACAGCTTGCGAGCCGCCTAGCAAATTATGAATGACACGAACCTAACGCACAAATCAGAACGTCAACCACCACCACAACAATACCACCGATGAGCGAGGACAGATCGTCGACAGAGAGCTTTTACTGTCTTGACAACAGCCAATACATTCGATAACAATGCTAAATATATAAATTTCTAAATGACTTGACAAACACTAAATACACATATAGGTACATATAGTTAACAAGCAGTGAGAGTTCAGCCCTGAGAGCAGAAGGAAGAAAAACAAGAAACAGTGCGAAACCAGCTATGTAGGTTATTTTAACATTATGAGCAAAACAGGGGGCAAAATCTATGCAAAATTAGGGATATATAGCGTTTTCATTGGTAAACACACCATTTAGCTAATAAACTGAATGATATAAATATATGGCGACAATAGCATTTCACTTGCAAAACATTTTCCGCGGTAAGATACACACTAGTCTCAGACAGACAGACAAAATCAACGTAAAACCTCGCATACAAGAATATAGGAACAAGCTGCTACATTTCACAGTGGCAGTGGATAGAAAAAGACTGATACTAAAGTAGACAATGTTGCATAACAGTAGAAGGAATTCAAAAATGAGGTTTAGTCAAAACATATAAGAGTGAATACATACGCGCAACTGTGACCAATTTTCAGCCATATCAACAAGTGTTTAACCACTGATTCCTATCATCTTGAGGACCCCGAACAGGTAGTCTACATCCACCAGCATGGCTAAAACACCAAGAGTCAGAAACCTCATGGGATACTGCCATATCTTTGTCTGGCCACCTTGAGCTCTATTCCAACTTCTCCTAGCATTCAACGTCGAGGTTGTCGGTGGCTCCACACGTGCAACACCTGTCAAAGCCACATCCATCGCTGATGGTTAACAAACTCACCAATCAACTTGCCTAAAGACCTTCGCCTGACTTCAACATGGCTCACACGGTGATTCCGCCGCACGCGAGCAATGCTACAAAGGCATATGTGATCAAAAACTTTTATCCGCTTCATATCCGCTGTTTTTAACGGTCATGCCTCACAGCGGCAAAACACGACAGAACGGACTGCAGCGTAATATACTCGTCCTTAACCAGGTAGTCGGATATTTCACCAGTCTGCACCACATAACTTAAGTTGACGAATGCCAAATGGGCCTGTGTCGCAGCTGAGATTTTGTCAGCAGCCAGACCATTTAGGTTGATGTAACGCTCTAAGTAAGCGGAGGGATCGATACATTCCATTACTTCATTCCCTATCATTCAACTGAGAGTAGTTGCAGACCAGTCCTGTGGCATTATCTCATATCTGACAGGTGTCACACATACTCAGATTTCTACTCAACGAGTTCACAAGACCCTTCATTTTGTCAGCGTCTTCACCTAGCAGGACAAAATCGTCTGCATACTACAAGTCAACCAGATAACGTTCAGGTAGTAGGCTAGTCCCTGCGAAGTCAGACGTAACTAAGGTTATGTCAATTAGTACGTCTGTAACGGAAGTAAGTAGGAACGGTGACAGTGGATACCCCTGGTAGTAACCACTAGCTAACGTCAACTCACATGACAACTCTATATAAGCCCTGATACGGCTTAGTTCGAGAAGAGAGCTTTGATTAGGGCTATATACTTTCCCGGTAGTTCCTTCACAGTCAGATTACTGCCACAACACCTCGCGGTCGATACAGTCAAATGCTGCCTTCAGGTCAACAAATATGGCAAGTGTCGGTCACATACATGTGTATGTTCCATAGTCTGACGTAGGGTGAAAATCTGACCGGTGTAACGTCGGCCTGACCAATCTTAAACCTACCTGGTTTTCTCGAGCTCCAGTTAGGTGTCAGATAACCATAGACCCTAGGATCTTGGACACAATATCAACCAAACTGATTGTCCTATGGTTGTTACAAGAAGTCTTCCCCTTCTTATACACTGGGATGAATCAGTGAAGTACATCAGTCTGGCGGCACTACCGCTGACAGCGTATACTACCTCATACCTCCGTCACTTTAATTAGCAATTCCCTACCTTCATCCTTGAAAAAAAACACCAGGTACCAAACTGTCCGGTCCCGCTGCTCTGGAACGTTTCAGGCTCGACATGGCTTTCTCAACTTTAGGGAGAGTTAGACGACCTATATCTAATCCCCATTCAGGTTCAGGCTGGATGTTGGATACTGAAGCACCGCTGAGGGCCAATTGAACTGTGCTTCAAAGTGTTCCAAACAACGTTATAGTAATCTGTCCTGCGAGATTATTAGCGTTCCGTCCTTCTCGGTAGTGGTTTCACTCATCATCGCTTTTTTTTTTATCGATATCCTTATTGAGTCTAAATAGTTGCCGAGTGTTATCCAACGCTGGTACCTTCTCCACTTCTCTCGCTTTCGCCACCCAAACACTGTTTGTGATCGATGCGAAGACTCTTGGTTAATTTATGTCTGAGCTGCTTTCGCTTTCGTTGTGGTCGTAGCCAGCTGGAGTGAGTATTCTCCTGTCAATCAATTCGGATGAGATTTCAGAAATCAACTGACGTTTCTTAACCTTTAGATGTAGGTAACCGACTGTCTCTCGTTGATTCTGATCATCATGAATATCACACCAGGTACCCTCAGGATGAGCATTGCTGTCATGTTCAGATTAGTGCTTAGCTATCCACTCCCCAAATACGTACTTGGCATCCTCATCTTCCAATCCACCATAGACAGGTTTTACTATCGCCTGTTTCCTGTGACCAGTAAAGCACTGACATACACGAGCCGGTACTAATACGTGATTGGAGTCCGAACCAGTACTCCAAAAAGAGCGATAATCTTACACCGATACCCTCCAATGGTGACTTGTAGCAATATGATCGATATGTATCCATCGTTGGTTTGATATCGGTGGACGCCATGTGACACAGCGTCCCTCTTTTTGCTTTAAGTTAGTGCTGACCAGAAACAAGTCTGCCGGAGCGAAATTGCAGCAGACTATCACTGTTTTCGGTTCTTAAGTATCCCCAAGATGTCTTTCCGATTAGCCCAGCTTCCCTACTTGAGCCTTTAAGTCACCTGCCATTATACATACATCTGAATGCTTTGCTTTCTGTAGCGAAATCGACAGCTTCTCACTCACTTCATCCTTTGAGTTATCCGAACTTCAGTCGGTGGCTGTGTAGGCGGAACTAGGCATCGTCTACTTCCATGATCTTTTACAGTTCTTACAGATCCGTTCAGTCGAGTAGCACATAGACGCCTGTTTACTTGCATTTAGTCAACAAGCTCACTTTCTGTTCTACAGCTAAATGCTATGCCTACACCAGTGGGTTTTCGACAGCTAGCCACTGGGTCTCCGGATGCTCTTAAGGTGAATTTTGAAGATTCACTACTATGGTCAAGTGAAGTCAATTTATTAAACATACTTGGGTCTTGTACACATGTCTTAGAGACACACCATACATCCATGGCTAGAGATTGCAGAACCCTGGCGAGCAATGCTTGCTGTCCGATTCGGTATACAGTTCCGATATATGCAATCGACAGAGGGGTCCTAGAAGACTAGGAATGAGGTTTTGATCGTTGGAAATAGTTACAGAACGAGAGGTTGGGTAAGGCGTAAGAGGCCTAATTTTACTATCAGGAGTTAATGGCAAAGGAAGAGACAGAGTTGAGAAGGATGGGTTGCGTTTGATTCAGCCTTGCGTATCACTGGAAACGTGCGGGCGGCTAATACTTCCCTGCTGCCCACACTGTGGAAGGCTAGTTTTTCTTCAGGTACCTGGAAAGAAGGGTTTATGCGTGACCACAGGGTCCATGGGATATCTTCTTTGAGGTCTGTCACACACGGCTTCTTCGCAAGTTTGAGATTTTTGATTTCTTGCTTTCAAAACCGCCTATGAATCCCTGTTGCAGGGATCGGCATAGTGATGGGGGTCTACTATTTCGGAGCTCGACCTTCAGCCAGAAGAACGACTTCAACCTCAGACCCCATTATAGTGTACGGAATTACAACATAGTGATAACTGCTTTTTGTCTAACCACTAACCAACAGACCTTTCTGGTATAATAGAACCTTGAGAGAACAAGAGTTCCACCAGCGTAGCCCTCTGGGTGATTGTGATATACAAACCCGACCCCCACATCAAGGTAGCAGCTTTAGACTTGTCAAGGAAACTGGGGTGAAAAGGTCCAGGATTAGTAAAAATATGACGTAAGAACATGGGTCTGCAATTTACTCGTAGAGGAGACAACTGCGAAGATGGGAGGAGCACTTCGAAGAACAGTTTAACTACTCTCTAGCTACTATACCATTGCTCGTTATCCAGTTGGATCCTGAATGCAGCACTGAGATAGGGTCCCAAAAATTCCCAGAAATCTAAAAAGGTGTAAGTAACCTGAAACTTGAAACGGTATCGGGCAGTTGTTCACACTCCGCCAGGTTATGGAACACAGACGCTTACCGACGCCCGACTCTTTCTCGATCTGAAGGCGGCATTCGACTGTCGACCGATAGTTCTTACCACAGCGTCTCTCACCGAAATGGCTGCAGAGTGAGTGCATCACTCTGTTGAAGTCTCTCTACTCAAACACCTGTCGGCCTATGGTGATTTGTCAGGTGAGTTGTGTATGTCAAGCGATGACCACTAAGTATATTCTTTTTTCATTCTTATTCAACTTTTTAATAGACGCACTTATGGAGGTCTCTCCGTTGTACGTAGATGTTAGGTGAAGACACTGACAAGATTTAGTCTTCTGGATACTTTGGGTGGCAGTTTGGCAAGGTTTAGAACATCCTTCTCGTCACCCAAATGCAAGTTGTTGCTTCAGAGCAGGTCTTCAGTGGTATCTTGTTTGACAAATGGCAGTGAAACGGTTGAAAGCGTTGACAACTTCCTTTACCTGGGGAGTTGAATCAGCTTAGGTGGATCAGTGAACGACGAAATTACTGCACAGATACAAAAGGGCCAATTGGCTTTCTCCAGCTCATGCCATTTACGGTACTATCGTGAAATCTCATTGTATAATAAGAGTCGAGTGAGCTTGGCAGAGGTGCTCCCTGTTTTGCTATATGGTTATAAAACATAAACATGAGAACCCTTCAGGTATTTGATCACTGTCGCCTTTGCAACATAGGCCGTGTCATAGTGTCACCACTTCAGTAATGCAGAAGTCATGTGTAGAGTTCTAGAGAGGATAGGAAAGTCAGTTGATGAGGCTGTGAACCTCCATCGATGCGGGTGGCAGGAATACATGTTACATATGCCTAGTCATTGTTTGCCTCATCACAAAATGTTAGCTGAAGTAGGTCAGGTGTGGCTAGAACAAAAACATGGTACCAGTGCATGAAGTCTTTGACTGTTGGTCTGAGCCGTGTAGAAAAATGTCAACTCAGTGTATGCCCGCGTGAAAGCAGGGAACTAGTAGTCAGTGACTCTAAGTGACATGGCTCAGAATCTATGTCAGTGTCGTAGATGTATCTACACATTGTCTTCATGTTGGTCGTCAAATTGAATTTCAGTACTCTTTTTCATCGCTGTTTTCATTTGACGACTATCACTTACGACTGCTTTGTCCTTGATTTTCCATCTTAGTGTATTCCCATGTATACTGTCTGCCTGTCTGTCAATAATTGATAATTATTGTTTGACATGCTGAAAAACTAAAAAAATCGTTAATCCAAATAGACCCGGTGTAGATTTATGTACTTATTCATTACCCATAATTTAGTGTGAGGTTTCATGATAATAGACGGTTGTCCATGCTGAATAAATCAACCAGTTACTGTGAGCCACCTTTCAATCACAAGGACTCAACCAATCAAATAAAAGCCGCGGTTTACCATTGTAGGCACGCAACTTTCAAAGTGAGTCACACATTTGAACCCCGCTCCACCTACCGAGGTCCAGACAGTTAGGCAGTATCATTAACTCTCACATGATAGGTGAGATATTGCTTACTGCACGAACGTTTATGTGTTCACCTCATCCGTTTAAATCAGGCAAATAGTGTCAGATAATAACATCAAAACAACCTTCATCGCTTCGGTTAGAAAACGAAACAAACGACAACCAACCACAATGAAGTAATTAACTTTGTTCGAATAACAGAAGTCAACTAATCAGGATAATTCGACCCCCGGGTGAAAAATTGGTCAATCAGATTCAGCATACTTCCATATACATGCATGTCTATCACTCAAGTAGTACTCAGCTAAAACCTATCAGCGATAAATACACAAGCGCCAGTAAACAACATCATATCACCGAGCTGATAGTGTCTAGTTTAATAGTAAAACGTTTTCTAACTTTAACTCAGAAAACAACTAAAACAAAAAATTATTTGTTGCCGAAAAATTTGTCAAATCAGTACCTAGGATTATTTATGTACTAAAAAAAGAGTATATAGTCATATTCTCCCCTTTAGAATCGATCTTCTACTTACTATTCAGTTGTAAATGGATTATTAATTTTGATGAGATTTTATCTAGCTTCCTGTATACGGTTTTGTGGAGTGGATAAAGTAGAAAAATCTCAATTATAGAAGATAATGAATCTTCGAATTAATGTACATCCACTCGTTATTACTGTACACATTTAGAAGGGCTGGCTTATACACAGTGACAGCTGTAGTAATAAAAGCGCATAAATATGGTGGGAACTAGAATGGTTGTAAAACTGCATGTAATTGAAGGTCGAAACAGCTAACTAAATACCGAAGACTTTAATATACTGACTTCATTAAAAGAATGATTTTTACTTCTTGCAGATCTATCAACAGTTCTTGATAACCTTGAGTTGACCTCCTAGGCATGACCGACCACCTAGTGATTTTATCGACCGTTCTTGATGACTTTGTATTGACTCATGGAAATGTTATTTTGTTGTAACCATAACTACGACTGTATAGGTTTTTGAAAATAATTCATTGGGAAGAAAATTTTTTTCGTTGAATTATATTTTGTTATTGATTGTTTTATAGGTACATTATTTTCTAACTGCAGCAGTGTTCTACATATTTAGCCGTATTCTTAAGAAAAGGTACACTTTTGTTATTAAGAATACCATCTGACTAAGAGACATCGTTTCTCATCAGGAACCACATCTTGTTTTACTTGTTAAAATTCAGTAGACAATGTTTAGACTATCCCTTCCATACCTTCAACATTTATCCACCTTAAGATGTGTTGTAGTCACAATCTAAAGTTGGTCGACAGATTATTATAAGGATACTGAAATCCCCATGTTACTAGTAATTGATTTTGGCTGGTGTATTTTTAGAGGATAGGTTTCTCACCTAAAATAGCACTATCTAGTCACATCATATATATATATATATATATATATATATATATATATATATATATAAATATATAATATTATTACTATTATTTGTCCCTTGGATTCCTAGTGGAACATAGGGCTTCAGTAGCACGTCTCCATTTCACTCTGCAATCTTTTGAACCCGGCTCAACGACAGCCTAGAAGCTATCTTTCTTCCTCACACGATCTTCTTCCATCACCCTCGGACACCCAACTCGTCGCTTCCTTTTCGGGTTGTACTCGACGACCTGACATGGCATGGCGCGTGATGTCCCCAGTCGGCCTTCTCAGTGTATGCCCAATCCATTTCCACTTTCTTCCACTGCATATTTGTTGAGTGATAGGTTCTTGGTTGGTTCGTTACCAACCAGAGTGAGTTCCTAGTTGCTTATTCTTTCTGGCAATCTATCTGATCTTCAGTAACGAGCCAGCATAGGCAGTTGTCGATGAATGTCTGTAGTCTGTTGGAAATGCATTTCGTAACGCGCCGTCAAGTCTCTGAACTATATAGCAGCACTAAATTAGTGTTGAAAATCCGGATGTTGTTCCACATGCTGAGTGCAGTGCAGAAGATCTCCACACTGGTTTCAGGTCAATGAACACCTGTCTTGCTGTATTTCCTATCCTGGCTGCTTTGACGTCCTCGTCTGTGCCACCACCGCCTGTAGTTGAAACAGTGCTGCCTAGATAGGTGAAAGAGGCCACTTCCTTTAAGTTTCTCCTGTTTACGGTGACTGGAGCTTGTTGTTGGTGGTGGTGTTGCTTGGGTATCTTCATCACCTCTGGCTTCTCTACGTTCACCTGAAAGAAGTCCCGTCTTCGCTGCCCTGCCTCTTCTGTCAACTTGTTAGTTTTCACCTGTAGATCTTCAAATTTGTGTAACATTAGACACAAGTCATCCGCGAAATCCCAATCTTCTAGGATCTTTATTCTGGTTCAGTGTATCCCCCTCTTCTCGCTCCTCACTGTTTGTTGAGTAATGCAGTCCACCACAATCAGGAATATCATGGGTGACAGTAGGCGGAAGCCTTGTCTTACTCCTGTTTTCACTTCAAAGGCGTCACTGAGCTTCCCATCGTGAATAACTTGGTACGTGGCGTCGTATATATATATATATATATATATATATATATATATATATATATATATATATATATATATATATATATATATATAAGGAAATTATTGTTTGTTCGAATGATGGTCTAAAAAGAAGTAAACTTGCAGAAACTACACGAGTCATTAAGTAAGCACCAAAACACGTAAACTAATGGTACTACTAAATGAACGATGTCGGGGTAATTGGGAACCAAATTATACAGAAAACAAACTTAAACGGATCAGATACTTAACCATAGCCCCAACAATCCAACAACTAACAAAGTCAGTTCTATAGAAACATTGTTCAAAAGTGCGAATACACCCTGTAGTACATCAACCTTACGGAGGAAATTAGAAAAATACTTAACGATTATTTTCAAGAAAGACGGCTGTCAACGCAACTTATGTACAGCAGAAGCTTTGGCGACTCACAGCTTCAAATCACGATTGTGTATTCAAATGAAACACGCACAAACAGTCTGTTTACCGTGGTCTCAAGCAAATACTCTGCAACTCTATTTGTTGTATTTTATCAAATGCTAAATCTTACTGTTTAGTGCATTTTATATAAAGATTATTGAGACCATTTCCAGTGTTATGTAATAACATTTCATTCCCTCTACACATCTATCGACTAAGTATGATATTTGACTGGAAACTTGTCTGGAATATTTTATTGTTTTGTTTACACATTTACGAATGTGCAGTTGTGAAAACGAGCCATTGAAAGGATGATTGCCTTTTCTGTAACCTCCTTTTGTTTTCAAACAACTTTCGGTGATATAGCTCAGCATTGATCGCAATGGTGCAGATACAATCACGCTATATCATCTGCTTCGTGGTCGTTAAATCATACTTTTTCCTGTACTTGAACTCGTTTTCTTTTCGACTCATGACTTTTTACAATTTCTGTTTATATTTCCGTTCCTAGTATCTTTTTTCTTATTGCCTTGTATCTTGATGCTCTGACGTAAGATTTAACAAACTGAGACATTAAGCAGCGTACCCAGGTCCTAATAAAATTGATTGACTAACAGTTTAATATCATATTCTGTTTCAAGCATTTTGTTCAAAGGTAACAACTGGGCTTAAGAATGAATATACTGTGATGAGAATAGCAGAGAAGACTAAAGAATTTTACTAATATATAAAGAAATTGTGGTAGACTAGTATTGTGTTAGACAAAAATGAAAGCAAAATCACACAAATAATTATGTCTGCTATAAGAAAGATTGTAATATGATGAAATCACGTGTAGAATAATTACAATAAACATTTAAAGCAAAGTTTCTAAAACTGAAAGTGTTTTACGCTCATAAGTATATGTATGCACATAAATATATTTGCACGCATACATTTGTGTATGAGTAAAAAAAAACTCATGGTGAAGTGAATAAGGAATTCTTCTTTAAAAAAGGCCTTTAATATAGTCAGTTATTCCTTAGTTGGGCAAAATTTTCAACCACACTGGTTGATCAATTTTTTAATTATACTCAGTGTACTTCGTATGTCTTATATTCAAATGCAGAAGGTAACCAGTACATTTTGATCTTTCTACGCAAAAATATGATACCACAAAGAGACTTCACATGAATATATATATATATATATATATATATATATATATATATATATATATATATATATATAATTTGAGGTTTATGGTAGTATTCATCACGGATCGACATCGGTTGCGGAGCTATTGAAAACTTGGGACTACTGGACAGCTGTTTACTCCTAGTATTGGACTCCTCAGCAGTATGCACCCACGAGCCCACCAGGGATAGTCGCACTATATCACAAATTGACAGATGTAGGAAACCGTGGACCAATGAGCTCCTCCCACCCAGTAGTTGGATGATTAACGCGTTCGCCTTGAAACGCAAAGGTCCTGAGTTCGATCCCTGGGTGGGTATTGCTGAGTAGCCTCGAACATGGACGAAACGGCTGTTCCAGTTGTCCCGCATTTTCAATGGTTCCTTAACTGATGTCATTCCATGAGGAATAATACCTTCAAAATAAAAATCCCCATAAACTTCACCTTTTTCTCCGCATACTGTTAGCATTTAGTTTTGGTTTATTATCAGCCTCTGAGATTAATGGCAGCTGCAGAAAAACGTTGAGATTTTATGGGAAATACTATTTTATATAATAACTAAGTGAAAAAAAACTCACGGGATCAGTAACTTTTTAGTTGTATCTTAACATAATCCATCAACCAGTATCAACTGAATATTATTCAGCAAACAGTATGTTACGAGAAGTAGAAAAGATGTTGAACAGAGTAGCGACCAGTCGTCAAATAATACACACAGAAAGCAGTTGACGAATTCCAACCAAACGTCAGAGTGACAATGAACTAGTCAGTCACAAGTTTCACTGTCTTAAGTCGATGAAAAAGTGATCTTTACCGTACAGTATGCAAATCTTTCATAACTAATGACTAACATTAGTAATCACTTTTTATGAATGCCTATTCCTAAATTAAGCGCACTAACTACAAATTATCACTATGTTGTTCATATAAAAATAAAAATCCCTTTCAGTCTAATGTACCAATAACAGTGAGTCACTCTGAGTGGGTTAAAATTTAGTCACCATTCAAGTAACTGAGACTTCTGTAGACTGATGAAGATACTTTAAAGGTCGGTCTGGCCACTGACCGATCAGTTTTTTTAAAATTTCATCACGAGGATCGCACTTTTCAATGAACTAAAAAACCTTATTCGTTATTTCAGCCGTTGTTAGGGTGACCTTGAAAGTCACTCTGTTGCCTCATGCAATAAATGATTTGAAAATACACTAAAAGCCTGAACTTTTATTCATGCTGACTTCAGTTTCAAAACAATTACGTTTTTAATGGCCTAAAAAGTATGATAGGATTACTCGTCAATTGACGTTACTTGTCATTTTCTATAGATGCATATGTTAGCACAATCGCCTTGTTTGGCTGTTTATTGATGAGGGGTAGTTTTTTTACAAGTACGTATAACTGCTGATGAAATCCATGATAACAAAAACCCGGAAAGCTTATCATAGAAGTGAGTGTAAATTGAAGATACAAATCATACACAATCAATAAAATTGCCTAGGTGAAGAAAAACGGCAAAGGTGGTAAAACAAGGGCGAAGATGAAGGCTAGCGACAACAAGTCAGCGAGTTATCAGTCAGCCTTGAACAATCAATCCGGAATAATGGGCGTTCACAAATCACATACACAGTAATGAATGATGTTTACATGCTTTTGGTTATTGTTAGTGATCTAATATAGTCACTATTCATGATTCATAGACTCAGTTACTGAAAAGCGTATAAAATATACAGATTTTGAGGACCATCCTAGCAACAGAATACAGTAGATCGAAAGGGTTACCTCGAGTAATGGATATATCAGAAATGGTTCGACTAAATATCAGCATCCTAGTTGGGGGGTTTTTATGAAACGTTTATGAAAAATATCTAGTGTATTTTGTGCATTTTCGTTCATTTTACTATTTACTGATGCAACTTTCTATCTAAGAGATAGCTTACGACCTTTCCTGATAAGCCTGATTGGATTTAAGTCGAAATATATAGAAATCCATTCAACAACATTGTGCACCTTTGTGTAATAGGCAATGAATGAGCTACACATATTGTGTGACGGCCAATGATATGCTAACTGGCTGCCCAAACCTCGGTAGATGAAGCGCGGCTCAGACCCGTAACCTATCGGTTGGAAATCAACTGCCTAGACCAACGAGCCACAGCTCCATCCTGCATTTGACTGTTGAATGGTCATTCAACGTCACTTGTTAAGTCGTTGGCTTAAGGTTGCTATTCCTTATCTTTTCCAAAGTGAGAATGTTAAAAACCGAATTTCCATCCAGTGTACAGTAAAATTAATGATTTATTAGGTGACCACTATCAATGACATTGAATTGATACAGTCCCTGATTATGCAGCAAATATGGCTAGTGGACAGGCTAGTTCACCTAGCTAAGGCAATAAATATCCTCTAACTTGGTTTACTTAACTTTCTTGAATCCAGTGGTTAGTAGCAAACAGAAGCTACGGGCTACATCACGATTCTAACTAGTTGGTCTAATGAGTTAAAACAATACCATGAAAGATGATAAAATAAAACAATCAGGAAAACAGGACAATAATAATAGGAGGAAATGCTAAATTAGGCTAGTACGAAGCCGGATTTACGACAAAGTATAAGCGTCAAATACATGTCTCTGGAATCGACTTTTTAACCATAATTACTTGTCACCAACCGTAGATTTTCCCAAGAGAAATATCGGACTTACTTCTTACTTACTTACTTCTACAAGAAACAGCATCAAGTGTCTTGATATTAGGTGGTCACATATTTTAATGGACATGTATCATAACAGTAGTGTGAGATGAGAAAAAATTAGTCCAGAGAAATACAGAAAAATAACTTTTATGCTTGGAAAGTGAAGAAATAGTCGAAATAACCGAAACAAATTGCGCAGTATTAACAATCATTCACCAGTTGTATGAAATCTAAATTTATATGAGATTACCTGATTATACTAAAAACTTGGGTAAACGACAAAGCAAGTACCGAAAAACTTGCTTGTTGAAAATATCAAGTCTCAGTTATTAAGGTATCATTCCAGCATGATTTTCCTATAAAACCCGGTACACTAACGACAAATTAATTAGCATAAGGAACCGGAAATCTTTCAGATGGTATTGTGATGACTGTTATAAGTATAATGAGAAAATACAAAAGTGAGATGAAACACAGAGATACACAAATCAACCCAGAGTCTATTACAAGAATGGATCGATTCAAGTTGCCAAACTTCCCATCAGCTAACCACAAACCTTTCTACACGGCTTAGAGCGACAGTGAAAGATTACGTGAACCGGTGCAATAACATGGTATAGCCACTTAGTCCTTTTTCAGTCGAATCCTACTTCAGCTAACAATGCACGTCGATGCTGAAGTAGAGAGGGAAAATAAATAAACTTCAATATTATGTTCGAAAGTTTGATGAATCTCTGTGATCAACCTTTCAGATATTTCGGTTAAAGTCATGACTCATCTCGAGGACTCCAATCAACAAGTCTATGGTTTTCCACACGGTTCAGACTAAAATTCAGACTGGGTGATGATTGAAGGTGAGATGAAAAGTCGCATATAGTCAAAATGATAGCAATATGATGCTTCCCCTATCACCAAGTATAAATACTAGTCTCCCAAACCACAGCTATCTCATATAGTCGAAATGATCAAATTCAGACGCTATATGAATTAAGTACCAAAACGTAGTCTACACCACCAATAGTTTTCTTCCCACCTAATCCTACTTCAACGATAAGCGCTCGTCATCATGAGCGACACAAAGCCAAGTTAGCTCCATCAATTTCGGTTTACAACCTCACAGACTGATCTGACTTTTTTTCCCAGTACTCTATGTCTAACCTTAATATGGTTTGAAAGGTGATTTTATTACATTCGAGGAATGCTACGAAGTCAGAAACATGTAAGTACCTCGTGTCTTTCAGTTTCACCATCATTTAGTACACCAGAGACAAATGCTGTGCGGTAAATACTCATCAATTTGGTAAGCATTCGGATATTTCACAGGGAGCACACGACATACGTTGGTGAACGCCAAATAGACTTTTAGTATCTAAGCTGAAATTTCGCCAAGTCAACCGATTAGGACTGATGCAACTTACCAAGTCACTGAAGCAGTTAACACATCCGACCATCCCCACTACCAGCTAATATCCTAGTTACTCTGATTAGTAGCAAAAAAACTTTTATCCCTAAATACATTCAGTGGAAAACCATAGGTCCTACTGCTTTGCCTTCTTTCAGCACAAGCAGTTCCTGTATCACTACTTTCCAGCTGCCCACACAAAGAAAGTGGACATCATCTCGAAGCAATTGAAATAAAAAAAGTGGTTTAGTTCCGCTTCGTCACAAAGACCAAAAGTTGTATTTAAGACAGTGACAAATTGCCTTTGCATAGTTTAATTTGCGATTTCAAAGCAATATTGCCGGTGACAAGAGTTAATAAAATAAAGTATACTATTTTAGGGTCCCCCTCTTTTTCCCAAAATAGGAACATGGTACATCTGAAGCGATGGTCACCTACCTTATTATCGCATTCCTGTTCATCCAGCAGTAAGGATTCATCCATAGACCTACATTATTTTGTAAGTTATTTACACTAAGACAGTAACTGCTTTTCAGTCTTACCAATAGAAATCAGATGTTTTCAGTATGATATGACCTTAAAGAACAATTTTACAAGTCATTATAGTGTGTCGGGTAATTGTGATATGCTAACTCAACCATTACGTTAAGGTAGCAACTGTTAGTCGGGGCTAAGAAACAACAAAGTAGATAAAATGCAATGCTAAAGGTTTATTGCGCCGTAACAAGCATGAATGTTTGGTTTTTAAACACAACAAGAATATTCACAGGGTTAAAATTCAACTATCCTAATTATTTATTTCTTTAGCTATGCATAATGTAACGATATGGGTATAAAGTCGTATGCTTTCACATGTCAGAATGTGTTTGTAGGAAAATAAAGATATAAAGCAACAAGATATATTTTTGATTAAAAAACAACCAAGTGTCTATACACAATATACATAACTAATTAAACTTACCGGAATTCCACGTTTTCGCAAATGTTGTATGAAAAGAGATGAGGATAAGACGCTGTGAACGAAAATGTAAACAAACCGGTAATGAACCACCTTGTCTTTTTTACATACACATTTAGTACTGAAATCTTGTTCAATAATCGATTACGTACCTACCACTATTTTTTGATAGGCTTGTAGTTCTACGTTGTTTTATTGGATCGATTTGTTCGATCTCTATTGGCATATGGGTTCCTATGCGGATGCCTCGATATTGCCTGACGAGCCTTAAATAAAACGAAAGCCACGTCCTGGATTCTTCTGCTAGCCACAGTCAAGTAAATTATCATAATAAAGTGCATCTACTTAATATATAAATCAAATAAACCGTACCGAGTGTATGAAGAAAGTATTTTCCTGCCTCGTTTGCCTAACTTTTCTGATTTAGTCTTGGTATGTCTGTATATGAAGCGGATGATCTCATTCGCAGCAAAATCCATAAGTTAGACTGTCATTCTGAGAAAAGTATTGAATACTTTAAAGGTTAGTAATTAGTCCGCATAATTTTTATATACTGCTTCGTATATTTACAGATTTACGAAATATCCAGACAGAGAGACAAAATCAGCGCAGAACCTCGCACACAAGTGCATCGGTACGAGTTGGCACACTTCACAGTAGTATACAAGAACGCGGACAAAACAAGGGTGATATCAAAGTAGATAAAGTTGTGTTGTTTTGCATTATTTAGTTTAATTGTCATCATTTTACACTGATTTGACAGCAATTGGTGTGATCTCATCGCCTTTCTGCGTGAACTATGAGCTCAAGAAGACCATAAACACTTCTTGTATCGGAGAGCGTAGTGCAACCGATGAGGTCGTTGATGATAGTTCCTATGCAGACTATTTAGCTTATACTGATGGCATCTCTAACGCTATTTCCTTATTCGATCGGTCACGGCATGTTTTTGATAGAGAAGCTTCGCACCCAAACAGGGAGGTCGGCAACTGTTTACAGTCTGAACGGTCAGTACCCCAAAGTGAACAAAGCCAGGCAGTACGAGAAATCGATACAGAGAAAATACCAACGGACTGCTAGTTCGGTTTACCCAAAGGATATCCAAGCGAGATATTCAGTGATAAGGAATGGAACTTGGTAGGGTCCAAGAATAAGCTGGATGAATCCTTGAGAGAATGGAAAGAAAAACTGGTTCACAGCAACTTGCCTGGTAAAGGAATTGACTGGCATTTCAATCCATCGATCGTAAGCCACTGGGACGGGTTTGGGGAACACACAATTCGTACAACCAACAACCGTCCACTGGTTCCACCTACATCCCGGGTTGAAGACATAACGGCACTAACTTCAGCAAAGTTGTTGCTGCTGATAGACGACTTAAAAGGTTATATACAGGAGTGATAGATTTTCTGAAGCTAATTATCATCTTGCAGAGATATTACGACAACAGCATAAGTGGACGAATTCTGAGAGAAACATCCAAGTACGTGACTTAGTCATGATAGTGTCAGACATTGGGGATAGAAATAAGTGGCCTTTAAGACTGATACAGTGGAAGGTGTGCAGTGAAGATAGGTTGGTTAGAAAGGTAAGATTAAAAACAGTAAAGGAAACGCTCGTTAGAGATATTCGTAATGTGCCTCCTAGAGGCGTCGGATGAAAGGTTGTCGGTAGGGGAACTCTGCTGTAAGTTTTGGGGTCATCGGGAAAGTTAGTGCAGAGGGTTCCCAGGCGTACTGATGTAAGCCCTGGGTACCATTTAGGGATATATGTATGCTTATGTGTCTGTCTGTCTGATGTGATAAATGTTATTGGATGCTAATGGTTGTGAACAGAAACTAAAGTTATTTGGTGGGTGAGTGTTGAGTATTTTGATTTTGTTCTTCTAATGTATTCAAGAACACTGACCACTCATTTTGACTTCATTCAATTTGTCTGCACAATCATATTTAACCTCTTGTTTCTATTAGCGTTACTATTGTGTTTCACTTTGGATAGAAACTGCAGTAGCCGTCAAAAGTGAAGGTTTGTAACTAAGTTTTGTACATATATTTTGTTGTAAAGAACAATTTTCGCAGGGTTCACTTACTGTTTGAATATACATTTGTTTTTTGGCAACCAATTGTTTTGGATTTGGTCGGTTTCGCTTTGGGTTTTGGGAACTCTGGAAATTCGTATCTTCGTTACGTGCTACCCAGTGGATTTGACATAACATAAGTTCACTCCTTATATAATGACTCCTTTTCTATTTGTTACGCTTAAACTAATTCCCCTTATCACCACCAATTGTACCATGTGTATATTGACTGTGCAACTTTATTAGTGCGTTTGTCTGATATTTTGCCGATTATAGATACTACTGTAAAGCTTGATAAAGTCATCGAAAAAAAAAATTTCTTCGCTGATAAAAATTTTCTTTTTATTCGCGAATAAATGGATTTATTTCGTCAACTCTACAGCAGCCTGTATATTGAACATGATCGATTAGTCTTTGAGTGCATTGAGGCGATTGGTGATAAACCGTACACGTAAACCATAACAAATTTTCGCAGATTTTTCATCCTTTTAGATGAATATAAGATGACACTTTCAAACTTTCTGTAGGTAGTAAGTTTACCTTCTTGCTGCCAAAAAGTTGCTTTTTTGATGTTATACGAAGCTGTAGATGATTTAAGCGATGAACTTGCCTTTTCGTATAGTATACTGTTTGATGTACTTTTGATTTAAACACATTTTCCTGTTCTACTGAAAAGCAGAGTATGAATAAAAAAAATCCGACTTCGATTTTGTCGCCGTTCGTGAAGAAAACACTGCTGGAAAACAAAAAGTGCTACCAATAGTTAATTATTGGACATTGAACAACTACGAATTCATTTTCGAAATGAAAAACCGAGAACAGATAGGATATGCCTACCTAAATGGTCCTATAATAATGAAATTATTCGTCACAATCGAAACACCCATCATTGTGACTATTGTGTGAACTTAACTAGCAAAGTAGTAGTATTCGGGAATATTAACTAGAAAGTAAAACCATTTAGAGAATCGTTTGAAAGTAAGGGGGAAATCAGAAAAACTTACTACTCTGAAAGTAGGAGAGCTGTATTAGGTAGAAAACCATGCCAATTACGTCGCCTAGCGAATTCATTAGACCTATTAGGAGGAGAGACGAATAGAAAATGAATAAAATAAAAGTTATAACTTCATTTTACTTCTTTAGAGTATTTTAGTGAGCAGAAAATCAGAATATTAACAAAAATAACCGGGATGAGAAAAATGAGAAAAAGCAATACATCATGCAAAGCGCAGTCATTTAGCGTAAAAAACATTGCTATCCACAAAAACCTTCAATATTGAGAAAAATTACTATCGCTTCAAATTTCATATACATTTAACTTACCACACATAAGTCAGATGGATTAACCCAACAGCCGAAAATGGGAACTTGGACACTAATTGATACAGTCACTTTTAGATGGAAGACAAATCTTACGAAAATAATGAATGCAAGTAAACGTTGTCATCCAACCATCCAAATCAACATAGAACCAGGGATTACTGCGTAACGGTCCAAGTTGTCACACCTCATCTCATATCAGTACATCAAGTAAAAAGGCAGTGAGGCGCAGGATGAAGATAAGAAAATTCAGTCAAAGGAGAGAAAGGAAGAATGACAAAATGGTGAGATTCGGTATAGCATCGTTAAGATGAGGATAATATGTGTATACATCTGCGCCACTGACATCGGTTCTGAGCCATATCACCTAAAGTCTCCAACCACTGGTTCCTCTTGTCCCGCGGACCCCAACCACCTAGTCTGCATCGTCTCCACATGGCTAAAACCAACAGTCAAAGACCTCATACACTGATACCGTGTTTTAGTCCGGCCGCCTCAAGCCTTTTTCCAGCCCGAACCTACTTCGGCTAACACTGTGTGACAAGGCACACGGTGACTAGGCATACGTAACACGTGTGCCAACCATCTCAGACGACGAAGGTTCATAACCTCGTCAACTGATTTACCTCTACTCCCTAAAACTCTACGCCTGACTTCTGCGTTACCTACGTGGTGGTGACACCACGAAATACGGCCTATACTGCGAAAGTGATGAGGGTCAAACACCTGAAGCCTTCTCATGTTTTCCACCTTTAATAGCTATGTTTCACAGACATACAGTAGGACAGAACAGACGGCTGTGCAGCACACGCGATCCTTAATAGATAGTCAAATATCAAGGTGGTGCCACAGGTGGCGTAAATTGGTAAAAGCCAACCGAGCCTTTCGTATTCGTGCAGATATTTCAAGGGCCACTAAGCCGCTAGGGATGACCCCACTTCCAAGGTAAGTGAATTGGTTGACACACTCAATCACTGCACCCTCTATTGTTAGCCGAGGCACCGTTGAAGACCAGTTCTGGAGCAAACGTTTACATTTGGGAGGTGAGAAACCCATCCCCAACATTTTAAAATTGGTACTCAAGGTGTCCAGAAGTCTCTGCATCTCGTCAGCGTCTTTCCCTAACAGAACTATGTCATCTGGATATTCTAGGTCTAACGAAAATTGTCCTGCAATTAGGTTAACCTGTGAGTAGTCAGGTGACGAGAGGGAGACCTCCATAAGAATATCTAAGATAAAATTGAATAGGAATGGAGAGAGTGGGCACCCTTGACGGACACCGCTCGATGAGTACAGCTCACCTGACATCTCGCCATAGGCTCTAACATGCCCACAAGTGTTTGAGTAGAGAGCCTTCAATAAGGTGATGTACTTACTCGGTACGCTTTTCAGTGAGAGACATTGCCATAAGACTTCTCGATCAATGGAGTCGAATGCCGCCTTCAGGTCAAGAAATACAGCAACTGTCGGGCGCCAGTAAGCATGTCTGTGTTCCAAAACCTGGCGCAGTGTGAATACTTGGTCGATACATCCGCGACCAGGTCCAAAGCCTGCTTAGTTTTCTCGGGCTTGTTATTCCCGAGCTATACTCAGGCGTCGGAGAATTATAGAACCTAGAATCTTACACACTCTGTTTGTCAGGCTGATTCCTCCGTGGTTATCACAAGAGGACTTCTCGCCTTTCTTGAAGATTGGGATAATCAGTGACTTAGACCAGTCAGAGGGGATCGTATTTAATTCCTACATACTAGCTAACATTTCCGTTAACCTGACTAAGAGCACTCTACCACCACCCTTGTATACCTCAGCAGGTAGTCCGTCTGGTCCTGCTACCCTTCCTCGTCTCAGGTTACCTACCGCTTTCTCAACTTCTGCTAGTGTTGGGGGACCTGTCTCAATGTTCCATTCAGGACCCGACTGGATAGCGGGCAACGCAATGGTGGCTGGAGGCCAGTTTAACCGTTTCCCGAAGTGTTCTGCCCATCGTTCCAGTCGTCTCCCCTGCGAGTGAATCACAGACCCGTCCTTCTCTGCTACAGTCTCACAAATCGTTGTTGACCTTTTCACCCGTTTCCGTAATAAGTCTAAATAACTGTCTGCTGTTACCAATTGCTGCTACCTTTTCCATCTCTCGAGCCTCCACTGCATAGACTTTTTCCCAATCTACTTTTAAGATGCGCTTGCTCTTCATTGTACTTAGAGCCTGCAGGGATGCGTTCACGTACATCCATTAGTTCGGAAGAAGCTGCTGATATCCGCTAGTTCTTTTTAGCCACTCTTTTGGATTCCGCTACAGTCTTCAGCGCTGCTTTCTCAGCAGACTGGAGATGGCACCGGGCTTCTTCTGGGTGAGTGGTAGTGTTCTGTTTCGATAACTGCCTAACCAATTTCTCACCGAAAGCGGCTTTGTTGTTGAGCTGCACTCGCAGTGGTTTTGTTGCCAAATTTTCCCTACATCCATTGAGACGTAGGCTTATACCTGCTGGACTAACGCGTGGTCGCTATCCAAACACTTACTCCAGAAGGAGTGAAAGTCTTCCACCGATCTTCTCTAGCGATGACTGACAGCAATGTGGTCTATCTGTGTCCATCGCTGAGTTGAGCTTGGTGGACGCCACGTCAGACAGTGTCTTTCTTTACAACGGCGAGTCTCACTACTCTTTTTAGTTCTCACTGTGCCCTTCAGGCGCATAGCGCAGAGGCGACTATCAACTGGGATCTAGTCTAATAATGAGTTTTCTGCCATGTGCTTAATGCTATGCCTACACCTGTTGGACCGCAAGACCTAGCTATCGAATCTCTAGAAACTCGAAGGGTGAATTTAGTAGACTCACCAGATTAGTCAGGAGAGGTCAGGTGAATAACCACACTTGAATCCTGTATGCCAGTCTCGCAAACACAGAACACATCCATAGCCCAAGGGCGGTTAACACTTCCCCGCTGCCCACACCGTGGAAGGCTATTTCTTTTTAAGGTACCTGAAAGAGGTATATGTGGCCACAAAGCCCGTCGGACATCTGTTTAAGGCCTGTCACAAACAGCTTTTTTGTATGCTTGTTTTGAGCTTTGTTGTTTTGGCGCCGGATGGTTGAAAAAGAAACGACAAATGAACCAATACCGCCATTCCGGCATACCGTGGGGCATGGTGGAGTGTGTTATTCTTGAGCCCGACCTTTCCTACCCCGCTTCCATTGAGAAGGCAGCATCAGCATGGCACTGTTGACCATCCAAGGGAAGCACCTTACTGTTGTCACACCCCATCCAGCTAGTAGCAGTACGACTTCGCCCTCAGACCATTATCATAGAGTAGTAATTTACACCACAACGGTAACTGCTTTTCGTCTAACCACTATCCAACAGACCTTTTTGGTATGGCAAGACTTCGAGAGAACAAGTGTTCCACCAGCATAGCTCGTCGGGTCATTGTGGTTTGCAAGCCTCACCACCACTTCAAAGTAGCAGCTATCGGTCAGGCAGCAGCTCCTGAGTGAAGAAGATAAGAAGCAGGAATGACATTGGCATTTACTCAAATTTTCGATTTACTGTTTAATCTTGGCTGTATTGTGTTCTCTGAGCTGAGTTGTTTAATCGTGAAGCTTTCATCGTTCTTCTAGACAATGACATCATCAGCACTAACTTCAGTATGAAGTGAGCTGTCAATATCTCTCCGTGAGTGATTTAGTAGCTTGCCTTGACGAAGTGGTTTGTGATTGGTTGTTTTCTTCGATTGCTGTGTCACTGACAGACTGTATAGATTTTCCTGTTGGCAGACGGACAGCCAACAGGAAAATCTATACAGTCTGTCAGTGACACAGCAATCGAAGAAAACAACCAATCACAAACCACTTCGTCAAGGCAAGCTACTAAATCACTCACGGAGAGATATTGACAGCTCACTTCATACTGAAGTTAGTGCTGATGATGTCATTGTCTAGAAGAACGATGAAAGCTTCACGATTAAACAACTCAGCTCAGAGAACACAATACAACCAAGACCATCCACCTGAGCTACAAATATTCTCCACAATTTCAAAATGACGATAAAAATAATACAAATAATAATAATGATAAGGGTGACAACGTTAACTAAAGCGTATGCAATATGGATGATAATGATGATATGCAGCGAGAAAGCAACATGAAAATGTAGACACTCCGATAATCAAAAAGCGTCAAAAGTTTGTGAGAATGAAAGTTACGTACTACTGAAGAACGAGGTAAGTGGATAAATAAAGCCTAGACAAATACAGTAAGTATATGAAAGAGGTGGAGAATAAGAAAAGGGTATATGATATATCCAGATCTGTTCACTCAGCAAATGTGTTTACAGGAAGACTACATCTATAAGTCAGTACATACATTTTCTTGAACATGTACGAATTCGGTACAAGGCAAACCTGGTTAAATGCCTCACTAACAGAGCGAGAAGAATATGTTTGGATGATCTAGTACAGGAGTTAGAATATATCCGCAATTCATTGGTTGAAATGGGCTACCCCAACAGTTTGATAAAAAGACACATGGACAAAGCCAGGAGGAACAAACCTGGAATTATTACCTAACAAAGGAAACCATTGTTTATGAAATTGCAATTTAATGGGGATGTGGCCGGAGAAGTTTCATATCAGAGACTCTCTAGAACCATTAGGAGGACCTTCTACGCCACACAACTCTGTCTATCACTTCCAAGTCGACCAATTGTTGCTGCTCAGACAAAAGATAGGATATCCAGTTTTTCCATTCCTATGTGTATTAACAAGTTTAGCTACCCATGTGGAGAAAGCTATATAGGGTGTGCTACTAGACAACTTAACAAACGTGTTGTTGAGCATCTACTTTCATGGTCGGGAAAGGGACGGACAAAATCCATCAAAAGTTCAGTTTTATCTCACCTTATTGATAGTAGTCACTTGGTAGGTAAGAACAATGCTTTCACGATTATTCACCGCATACTATCTCATCTTTCGAAAGGTATTCAAACTCGTCTTTTACAGGTAGCAGAAACAATGGGAATTCGAGCTAATAATCCTAGTCTTTGTATCCAGAAGAAATTTGTAAATCCCTTATCTCCTCCCTGGCCAGGGAATACTTAGTTAATAACTTTATCATTCAGTTTTTTTCCTATTCTTTTTCTCATTCTTGACCCCTTTGATATACCTGCTGTATTTGTCTACGCTTTGTTTATAAACTTACCTCGTCCTTCAGTATTACGTAACTGTATTTATCAGAGAAATCCATCAAGACCTCACAGGAAAATTGTTCATATTCTTATCACCAATGCACATGACGTTTGCGAACTCAATAATATAAAGGAAAAACTTGGGGAGTACGGTAGATTATAATTCCATATTAGATTGTTTATTCGACGTAGCACACAGTGACATCATTGAGATTTATCATGATTTAAAATAAAGACACAAAACTGTAACGGAACAGATGCAACAATTCACATGACAGGTTATAAACAGAAAAGATGTGATAATATAAAAAAGAGGTCAAGTAGGAAGGCTTAATTTATTTTGACCTTCCTACTTGACCTCTTTTCATATTATCTCTTTTTACGACCTTTCCCAGAACTGGAGAAAAACAGATGAGTCAATCAGCTCACCCTATAATCATTAGATAATAATTTACCTTCAGCAGGATAGTAAGAAGAAAAAAACACCATCAACTCACCGAATAACAGAGATTAAGGGTAGTTCAAAGCAATCATATTTTATTGGTAAAAACGGCAGCAGTCCAAAAAATAGCAAGCCATTATCCACACGACGTAGGAGAATGGAGGGAAAGTAAGAATGTCCTTGTTGCGCAATTCACACTTTTTGGATACCTTCGAATTCATTGAACCCCATATAGTTATCCGCTCTCGATTATGTGTTTCAATAAGACGTGCAACCTATATCAGGAAAAAATTCCTGTCAAACAGAACTGAAAAAAACGTCTGGAAACTAGAATAAGTAGTGTTGAAATTTAGTACGATTCTGTAAAAACTGTTATCATTTACGGAAAACAATAAAAATAGCATGCAGAAAATGTGTGAGTTAACAAAAGCATTATCAGTACCTTCAATCTTTCCAACACGATTATAAAAAACAGTTGTAGTGCACCATCTTGGCACCAAAATACTGCTAGGTTTAAACAAATAAACACTTAAGATATCGAGATAATTTTTTACGGCGTCGGTGGGTAACTTTAATTCCGTAAGTTTCTTTTCACGTGTAGGCATCCATCCATCGATATTCACCATTTGTGCATCCTCTTCGTGCTGATCAGCAGTAATGCTCTCAAAGTCCCTAGCCCAGTCATTAATAGGCAGATAAGTTCAACATTCTTCCACTAAAATAACTTTTTTATCTCTGATCAGTAAATAAACTACCTATCTTAGCACTTTTTACCATAAAAAATGTGTGGTTGCTGAGTCGGCTCATAGTTTTCTCTTCATCTCTCAGATTCCCATCGTCACCTCTAAACTTACTTTTATGCGCCCCCTTGAAATAGATTACCTACAGGCCAGAAGAAAATCTATGAACAACTGGCTGTTATGTTTTGGTCGGAGGTGGGACCCGGCTCGTTCACAGTCAGATCGACGTGTACTCAAAGGCAACCATCCCCGTGAATGTAACGTGAGCCAGCTTCGCAATCCATACCTAGCCTATAACTTACCCAGGTACACTTAAGCACTGGGATACTGCCTTTTCACCGGGGAAGCATCGTAACACATTTGAAACCTTACTCATCCACTTTCCAATCTCGATTTCTAAACTGGTAGCTGTGGATTATCTTTTGTTACCAAGTGTAAGTACATCCTACATACTTGCTCGATCGTCGGCTCACGTTTTTCTCTACTTTTCTCTACCAGGTTCCCGTGGTCACCACTAAACTCATAATTCTACGCGCCCCCTTGCAACAGCGTTCCTATAGGTTGTTTTATAGCAATCATCAAGGAATTATTATAAAACACAAACGAACTGAAATCTTTTCTACCAGTTACTTTCTGACACCAACGATTTTAACGCTAAATATGTTGAAGCTTACAGACGCTTAAATGACACTGATTATTGGGTGCTAGCAGAAAACTTTTTAAATTTACAAGCATAACACTGTACTGCATCATGCTACCACAAAAAGAAGATTAAGTAAAGGGAAAAGTTCTTCATCCATAAACACGAGAGATGGAACAATACTTCATTTAAGCTAACACGACAATAGACATAATGAAACTGGAAAGATATATTTTCTGTGCAACAGAGTTATGAAACAGAAAATTCAGGAACAGTATTAACAGCTTGCTGCCGCATCAATTAACTAGAACTCAACTGAGTTGAAGTAAGCCGAGACCAAAGCGATAGATATTTTAATAACAGACTTGGACATATATATATGGAGTAACTAGAGAAAAAGACTTCGGGTATAATTTTCATGTAGCCAAACATGACATTAAATAATGTCACTCAATGCTTTGACCATTTGAATTCAAACCATTGAATTGTATATGTAAACCCTATTTTTCCAACTTGAACTAGAGAAATTGATTGTTTACCTAGCTCTGATACCATGCAGCTTGCAGTCGTAAGCATAAATACGAAATCAAGAAGATTAAAGCATAATGGTTAAACAATCGGTATCAAGATGTAACTTTACTAGGAAGAAAATATCCAGTTGGAAAGTTTGAATTGATGAAGTTACAAGCTAGAGGTTTCTAGTTTATTGTCATTTCGGTTCCATATACAAATTTATAATGAATACATGGACAATACCGGGAGTTCATTGTATATAAGGTGAGTAGTAATATGTCGTAAACTGTTGAATAACCCAAACACTTTTCAATGGTATTTGAAATGTTTATTTATTACATGAATGATCAGGGTAATCAGTAAGTCATACACCATTAAGATAAAACTGAAAGCTAAATATACTCATAAAAGTAAGGACCTATGGCTTAGATTTATCAACCTTAGATTTAATTTTGGATTACAAACTAACCTCGTTAATAAGCAAATCATCATGGACTTTGATATCGATATTGATAGGGATGTCCGGAAACTTAAGAAACAAATCCTTTAATCGCGCAATTTTATATGATGGAGAGGACATCTCGTTACAAAAGGAACCTAACTGGGGTAGAAATAAAAGGATACGAGAAGTTAACTAACCATCATACAAACCACTATCTGTACTATTCAAAGGGCTTGCAGAACAAAGAAATGGAAAACTGAAGATTAGATATAAGAAAAGTAATACTAAGGAAAAAAAGTCCAACAAAACAAATGATGAATAAATTTACTCCAGACCTTTAAATTTATTTTACTAATCACATGAAACACAGAATGAAACTCTAGTATGGTTATCACTGACTTCTGTTTTTAGCGACAATGTCTTTAGTCTGTGAACTGTGCGATCCACCGAACAATAACCAAGCAGAAATGATTTAGCAACGGTGGACACCCTCAATAAAACCATCTATCATTTCACCAAGTCATTTTATGAAATAACCGCCGTACTGTACATAGCCAGACCCAGGGTCAACAGTTTTTTTATGCAGGAGAGGTTCAAAAAATATGCATGAAACGTGTCTGAGCCACCAAAAGCGTGGAAACAACAATGTCTAAATAAGTAACATCACCAACATGGTGACCGAGTTCAGACAACACTGCGGTTAGTGTTGATGGAATAGATTGCAATCCGTGTCACGGCTTACGGAGAATGCCTTCAGAATTGACGACAACTAGTGGTGACCCCCAGTCTAAAACTCCCCATGCAGCCTAGATCTACAGCTTAAGAATTCTTTGACTGGTGCTACGTCCTGATTTGGCTACCCTGAACCCCCTTCCAACCTAATCCAACATCCCCTAGCATTGCACGTCGAGGTAGGGCGTGGCTCGGCATGGGAAGTACATGTCCCAGCCATCTCAGTCGACTAACGTTGCCAAGCCCATCAACTGACTTGCCTAGTACCCTTTGTCTGGCTTCAACACTGTTCACACGGTGATCCCACCAAACGCGAGCAATGCTATAAAGACATCAATGGTCGGAACCTTGTAATCGCTTCGTGACTTCTAATCTTAACGGCCACGTCTCACAGCCATACAACGGGAAAGAACGAACTGAAACGTAGCACACTCGTTCTTTGATAAGTAGTAGGATATCTCGCTAGTCGGCGCCACAGGTGACGCAAGTTGGCGAATGCTAAGTGGGCCTTCTGTATTGGAGCTGAGATTTTGCCAGCAACCAGCCCGTTCGGACTAGTGCAACTCCCGGAGTAATTGAAGTGGTCGACACATCCCACTACTACACGCCCTATCACTAAAAACTGAGAGTGATCGCCAAACTGTATATCCAGCACAAAGTCCATAGTTCTTAAAATTTTTGACGGTTGGAAGAGGAGCTTCAGCATATTCCCTACCGTTGTGAAAAACCTTTTTTTGGATGTCTGTGGGAGTTGAGAATCTGTTTACGAATGACTGTAATCTGGTATGAGACTGGGAACAAAATTAAACGTTTATATTGAAAGGGAAAAGAGCTTTTAGGCCTCAGAATTAACCAGACATAATTGTTTAATATTATTAACTCAAATGTCTTATATCGAAGTAGAGTCTCAGATGAAGCAGCAAACGAGATAACTTTCTCTCCCACCATTAAATCTGCTAGTCAAGAAATCAAAAGTAACAGGTTCTAAACATCCAACATCCAAGCCGAACGCCTTGTAATGTATTAGACACTCATTAAAAAATTTTGGCATTGCGTAAATGATACTCATCATACTCGCACTTGTATTTCCCAGTGGATGTAAAACAAAATAAATTTGTTCCAACTAACGTTTCGCAATCTAGTGCTAATAGCTTTTGGAAACTGGAATTTACAATATCAAAGTTTATATAAGACAGCTCGACAAGTGTTCTTCTGCATGAATGATATCCATATTGTGTTGTGTGTGAAGTGTATGAGTTACAGGTTGAGATTTGTATGTACACATGTGCTGATAGTTCTTATCGTATGTTGGTTATGTCAGAATGGGCTGAAACCAAGTCAAACTACGTTTTACCTCCACAGTCTTATTTAGATAATTTTAATTCCACTTAATGTGAAAAGACTCTGACATGAGACGTTCTTGATGATTTTTAAAGCCTTTCTGAGTAATTTCAGCATTGTCTAAATCGACCTTATTCCTTACAGATCACAAACATCGGATGAAATTAGGAGAGTGCTCAACAAATACAATGCCGATTTTGGGTTTAAGTTCTTGGAGTAGTCTATTAGTGTTTAGTTTCATTCTGTTCAGTTCGGTGGATCTTTTTCAGCAATTAAAGTGTATGGTCCGTCGTATAATTGTTCACTTGCTTTCTTCTCACAACCTGTTCAGTTCATAATTACTGTTATATTTCCTTCATCTACCTTCGCTATTGTCTTTCCTCATATTTTTCAAGGCTTGAAATTGTTTAACAATGTTAAATGTATTTATTTGCGTTTGGATGTGTGGAATTTTCCTACACATTTCCTCAATCATTCTAGCAACACAAAAAAATACACCTAACATCGTCAAACAATTTCAAGCCTTGAAAAATCTGAGGGAAGATAGCAGCAAAGGTAGATAAAGGAAATATAACAGTCATTATGAACTGAACAGGTTGAGAAGAAAGCAAGTGGACAATTATACGACGGACCATACACTTTAATTGATGAAAAAGATCCACTGAGCTGAACAAAATGAAATTAAACACAAATAGGCCACTTCAAGAACTCGCTTAGAAGTCCTATTTCGAATGCTTTGATGAGAAATTTACTTCCTACCGATGCTGAAGAGGAAGATCCCACACGTATTTTGGAAAATGTTACCTTATATTTTCGTTGTGTCAAGAAGCTTGAGGTTGTGCCAGGCGTGCAGGACAAACTATCAGATTTGGTGTCAATTTTCAGACGAAAAGGGTGATAGTGGCAATGTGGTGCACTGACTGGACATTTAAAAATGGATATCAGGTTAATTCCATTTGGTTCACTTCGAACCGGGACACCAGACAGTGGCATTCATAATAATGATTGATGTAGCTCAGAATACAGTATGTGGAACTCCTATCGATGTGTCACATCACAAGACAAATGAACAATGGATACTAGTTGCTCAGTAGTTGGAGTCACCACACTAGACGCATAGTAGTTCTGAGACAGAGTATTTGAAAATGCTACAAACGCTATATATCTTTTGAACTGGCTAAACTATGCAAAACACGTACATGTATATTGCTCAAGAATCCCTGGGACCATACCCACATAAGATAAACAAGTAAACGTTTGGTGAACACAAATAAAAACGACCTCATACCTGGAGAAAACTGAACTTCGATGACATTTAGGTATCGAGGTAGATCTTCGTACGAGAAGTCTTTAATCAGTCCTGATACGCCAGTACAACGATCTAATGACTGATCGTGAAACACCACGACTTGGTTATCTTTGGTAAGGTGACAATCAGTCTCAAACATATTCGTACCAGCTAAGAGAGAACTAGCCACAGAAATTGTATGAGTGACAGTAAGTCATAACGCTTACCTACTGAAAGCTTCTAGAGTATTTTCAATTTTTTCACCAGAGCCACCACGATGACTGATATGAGGAGCATCAATGGGAAACTGCTTCCTCCTATGAAGTATAGTAGGTCGCCTTAGCAAAATATATGAAGCCACAGAGTAAAATGTAGCGATTGCTGCGATAAATCCCAGCATTTTAGGAATGTCGATGAATCTTGACAGACGGTACCACTCAACACAACAACATGTCTCAACATTCGGTTTAGGACCCTAAACTTAAAGTTGAAACCGCTTGGAGTGTGAAAACAAAGTCCAAGGCCTCAACATATACAATATCTTATCTTCAGGAAGAAAATGGTTCTCTAGTCATCAACTGCGGTTCCCTCCACGGTAGATACTCAGTTTCCAAAATCAGTACTATGAGTACATATAATTGATCCAATATCCAAAATCCAATATCTTTTTAACAAGCTTGTGTAAACCAGTTGATTTCTTCTTGCTCACTTCTTGGTCTAGCGAAACGGTTCCAGATCTTTGGCGGATTCTGATGCAATAGATCAAGCCACTCGTCTGCCATACCTCTGATTTACAGAACAGGAAGTTAAGTGTTGGTTCGTTTGCCGTGGACTGTGGTGCAGTTGGCTTCTTCAGATGTCGAGTTGCCAGACAGTTGTTCGGACTAGTCGCTAGAGAGAGTTAGGGATAGTGAAGAGAGTACCTGGAAAGTGTTTGTGTGAGTAAAAGGGGAAGAGTGAACTAACAGAGTAATCTACTTACACCCAATTTAGGCGGGGAGGGGTGCAAAGGTATGAAGAACTTAGGTAAGTGAGGCTAACTTAAGGCAAGTGGAAGGGGTGTAAAGGGCTTGAATGGTCACAATAGAAAGAAAATTGGTTGGGGTGGCTTGACATCACTTCGTGTTCCAGCTATGCGTGGGTAGACTGTGCGTCTCTGCATGACTGTCTAGCCTCTTCTTGAAGCTTTCAACAGTTGGGGCGGAGACCACCTCTGCTGGTAGTACTTTCCGGGAACCACAGTTTCAGAGGGAGAATAACTATGAACGCACATGAGTTTTTGACCTTTTGTGGGCTATTCTGTTGGGGTTTCCTCGAGGATCTCCGTATTGGCCACTCGGCAGAACCCCTCTTTTTGGGTGACTTGGGTTACTCATTATTTTGTAAGCCATTATCAAGTCGCCACGTATCCTTCGATAGCTAAGGGAGTATAGACTTAGGTCTTTGAGTCTATCCTCATATGGTTTTCGTTGCATTCCAACAACCCTTTTTGTGGCTTGCCTCTGGACTTTCTGAAGTAGGTTCGTGCCTCCTTTCAGCTGTAGTGGAGCGAAGACGTTATGGACCTCTAAGTGGGGCCGTGTGTAAGTCTTGTAGAGCTTCAGAAAGAGTTCTAGGGCGAGGGCAACCAGTTATTCACGCACAAAGTGTAGTGCAGCATATGCTTTTGAGACATCACCTGGGTAATTAGAACTGGTGTCCAGTTTCTCCATCATCGTTAAGCCCGGGTCTTTTCCCACTGTTGTATGGGATAGACGTGAACCACAGAGATAGTGGGATACTTCCTGGGGATCAGGAGTGCAGAAAAACATGGACTGGCACCTATCCAGGTTAAATGCCGGTTCGTTATTAGGTCCCCCTTCCCCTAGTGTTTTGAGGTCTTTCTGCAATGCCATAGATTCAGCCTCGCAAGTTATTGCCCTCCATAACTTGACATCATTAGCGTATAGGAGAATCGGGGAGCTGATATGTTGCGGCAGGTCATTCACGAACAGTAGGAACAACATTGGACCCAGGATTGCTCCTTTTGCGACACTGGATGAGGATATTCTCCAAGTTGAGTGGGCCCCGTTGACTTTCGTGCAGAACTCCCCGTTGTTCAAGTAGTTCTCCAGCCACGATAGCACCTGGCTGCGAATACCTAACCCAGCTATCTTATGTATTAGGATAGTGTGTGAGACGGTGTCAAAGGCCTTGGCGAAGTCCAGAAAAATTGCGTGGACCGGGACTTTGAGATCTCAGCATGCTGTCCAGTGATCATGGGCCATCAGGAGGTTGGAGGCAGAGGACCTACACTTCCGGAAACCATGTTGAGCGTCACTGAGTGCTTGTTTTTTGTCCGGGTATTCCCTGATACGGTCGCCCATCACGCTTTGCATAACTTTTGATATTACTGGTGGAGGCGCTATGGGTCTATAACAGTTGGGATTCTGCCTGTCTCCTCCTTTGAAGATGGCGGAAAGGAGAGACCGTTTCCTTTCTCGTGAGAGCTTTTGTTCATCCAAGGAGTGTTGGAAGAGGTCGCAGAGTGGGCCACTTAGGGCACTTGCACATTCTTTCAACACAGATGGGCGGATTTCGTCGCAGCCTGGGGATTTTCCCGCGCTTAGCTTTGGAAACTTGTCGAGAACAACAGCGCGAGTTATCTGTATTTCGTGTAACTCAGTAGCGTTGTGTAACTTTGAGAGCTGTTCGTGCAGTCGGCATAAGCACTCTCTTGATGAAATTTTGAGTTGTGTTGAATGCGGTGCTCAGCATTTCAGCAATCTCCTGTCCAGAGAGGTCTTTCCCGTCCGGAACTTTTATGACACATGCTCCTTGGCTTGTCGATTTTCTTTTTGCCATGAGTCGGCAAAGGTTTCTGGGGTTACCTCAAGTCTAATTCGTCGGGTTCGGTTCTTGATGTTTAGTTTTACTCCCGTAATGCACAAAGTAATCTCTTCTAATTTTCTCTTTTAGCTCAGGTTTTTTTGAGCGTCTACTGTGTGTTCGCATTCGTAACTTGTCGATCGATTTGGTTAGAAGGGTATGCACTGTAGCGTCACACACTTCCTAAAAATCAATAGCCTAGGGTTTGACAAGATTCAACATTGATGCTAGCCTTGATAGTTTAACTGAAGTCGCTAAGCTGAAGGCACCCGGTCAAGCAGCCTCGCCATTCGGCACGCCGTCGTGTTACGTTGCATTGATCGTAATCAACTCTCTGGATGGAACACATCGGTATCTTGGCACGACCTCGCAAATATACCGCTCCATCCGACTACGCTGTTGTGTTTTTCCTTGGTCTCGTATTCGTGAGTATATAACAAGTCCGAATAATTAGTGACTGGTCTTTGCCTCTGTCAAGTTCGCAACAGGACGAATCCTAAATTGGTGAGCCCGACGTGATCACATATCCCTACCAATAACAAATATTGAATTGGTGAGCCTGTTCCGTTTCATACTTGAATATTGTATTCATTTCGATAACGTTTATATACCCATATACGACCCTTTCTCATGTCCGACCATACTCCCAAGCTTATCCGTATTAAGCCAACTACGAACACTGTCCAACTCGTGCCACATTGGCCAGACAATGAGGAAACATGGTTTCTGTTTGCTGAGGTAGATTTTGGAGAACAGGGAGTCGCAGATCCCCATTCCAGACTTCTTGCTATCACGCGTTCACTACCGCGGGAATTAAACAGGCATGTGAGTCACGGAGTAGGTGATCCTTATGCACTTCTGGAAGCTGCGCTACCGAAGAAAAGTGACCTCACAGATCGCCAGCGCCCAGATGAATTGCTTCGTAACATCAAGCTGGGCAGCAACTCAGCCACTGAAGTACTCGCACACATACGAGAAGTTATGGACACGTGAACGGTTGATAAAGGCCTTCTCCAACAGTTGTTTCTCTCGAAACTACCAAAACAAGTGCAAACCGTGTTGGTGACGCTTTAGTTGGTCCCACTGGATGACCCGGCGGCCTCAGCAGATAAAATACTGAAGATCTTTAACTTATATCCTACCTGTGATGAAGCGGGGAGCCAGACTTCAGAGGTGGCAAAGCTGTGCAACTCTGTTAAATAGTTGCTACGACATCAAAGTCCTAGCTTACGTAGCACTTCACAAGAACGCATCTCAGCGCATCGCAGCAACTTGCGTCTTTCGGAGACGAAACCTAACAGGGTGGAAAACCCTTAATGGTGCTGGTTTCATAATACTCACGGAGATGAAGCCAGGAAATGCCGGAAGCCATGCAGTTTCAACACGGGCATAAACTCATGAACAGGCCACGCCGGCACGTGTTCGCGACTACCGTAGCCGGCGGAAACAGCCGTTTGCTCTACGTCAGCGACATAAAAACGAAAGTTCGCTACCTCGTCGAAACCGGCGCAGAAGTTAGCGTTCTCTCCGCACCGACAAGGGGACGTCTTCACGGCCCATCCCTCAATCTCCAAGCAGCTAACGGCAGGGCAATCGAGACGTTTGGGAGACGGTATGCCTACCTCGACTTAGATTTGCGTCAACATATTCGCTGGATTTCCCCCCCGGCTGATGTTTCTATGCTCATCATTGGCACAGATTTGCTGAACCATTACGGTGTACTCGTAGACGGTCGCCGCCGACGTCTGATAGATGACAACACAAAGTTATCTGTTGGCGGCACCACCTACATAGGTCCAAGCTTAGCCATCATCAGAACTAAATAAGCAGGCGGCGCGTCATTCCAGGCAGTATTACAGAAATAGCCAGAGCTGCAACAACCGACACATACTCTTCCGTGCATAACCAGCAATGTTACGCATCACGTGACAACCACTGGTCCATCTATGGCACCCGAAGCACGCCGTCTAGCCCCTGATCAGCTCAAAACAGCGGAGAGCGAATTCAACCACATGTTCAAACTGGGCATTATCAAACCTTCAGGCGGTCCTTGGACATCACTACTCCACATGGTTCCCGAGAGGGATAGCAACGACTGGAGTTCAACCGGTGATTGCCGAGGGCTTGGCACCAAAACAATACCGGACTGCTACCCGATACCTCACGTTTACCACCTGACTGCGACCTTATGCGGAATGAACATTTTCTCCAAAGTCGATTTGGTCAAAGCGCATGATCAGATACCTATGGCAGCAGAAGATACAGTGAAAACAGCTATGACTACTCCTTTTGGCCTGTTTGAACTCCTGCGTATGCCATTTGGTCTTCGGAATGCAGCACAAACATTCCAACGCTTTATGGATGATGTCTTCCGTGGTTTGAATTTTGTCTACGTCTACATCGATGACTGTCTCATTGCGAGTCCAGATGAGGAAACCCGATCCTCAACATTTGGACATCGTATTCGAAGGACTTAAAAAACATAGCATCACAGTCAACTTACAGAAGTGTGAAATAGCAGTTGAATCACTCAGCTTCCTTGGGCATACCATTGATAACAGAGGTATATACGCCCACTGAGAGATAAAGTGGCAGCTATCAAGAAGTATTCAGGGCCGACCACTGTGAAGTAGCTCCGCACTTTCGATGGCCTGGTAAGTTATTACGGAAGGTTTATCCCCAACTGTGCCTCTGTCATGAGACCACTAACAGATCTAATTCGAGGGACTGCGAAGTTCGTGGCTCCAGACGGCGTGGCTAAACTTGCTTTCTCGAAAGTCAAGGAAGCCATTTCGAACGCAACCATCCCTACGCACCGTGACCCGGAAGCTACTTTGAGTATTGCTGTTGATGCATCTGACTCAGCAACTGGAGCAGTTTTGCAACAGTTAACCGACAACCACTGGCAACCATTAGCCTTTTTCTCGAGGCGGCTGCAAGACGTGGAGACAAGATACAGTATATTTTGCTGGGAACCCCTAGCTATGTACCGTTGTGTTGCCGTTTTCGGCATTCGGTGGAAGGTGGTGACCCCATTATTTTCGTGGACCACAAACCGCTAACCTTCTCTCTTAGCTTGGCATCTGACAGGTACTCCCCTCGTGAGTCACGATATTTGGATTACATTTCCCAGTTCACGTCAGATATCCGCCACATTTCTGGAGCAAATAACTCCGTGGCCGGTGCACCACCTCAAGCAGTTTCGGTAAACTGTATCAAGGGCGTTGATCTCGCTGAACTGGCTGTGTGTCAAAAACAAGACCTTGAGCTGCATCATGAGTTGTCGTCCACAACTGTCAGGCTATGACTGTATCCGGTAGGACAGAGCAAGGGTACAATTTTGTGTGATATCTCTGCTGGTTAGCCACGCCCGATAGTTCCGAAGAGATGTCGACGCAACGTCTTCCATAAGTTGCACAAACTGTCCCATTGGGTGTGCGGGCCACCATCAGGTCTATTTCACAACGTTTCAGCTGGCCTGAAATGAACAAAGACGTTAAGGAGTGAGCTCAGTCGTGCTTAGCTTGTCAGGGGTGCAAAGTCACGAGACACATTTACGGCTCTTTGTGTTCCTTTCTAGCCCCAGACATGCATTTCGACCACGTCCGTATAGATATTCTAGGACCTCTACCTGAATTTAGTGGATATGCTTACCTTTTCACCTGCGTGGATTGTTTTACGAAATAGCCGGAAGCGGCACCTATTAGGGATATTACTACTGAAACAGTAGCTCGTGTTCTCGTAGAAAGATGGATCGCGAACTTTGGATGTCCGTCTTCGCAACAACCGACCGTGGGAGCCGATTCGAGTGTGGATTATTCCACGCTATAACTGCGCCTTTGGGTTGTACTCTGTTCCGAACGACAGCCTACCATCCACAAGCAAATGGCATGTCAGAACGTCTCCATCGACGGATGAAAGCCTCTCGTTCAGCTGCAAACATACCTCGGTGGGCTGAGGCTCTGCCTCTAGTCCCGCTAGGTATTCGTGATGCATCGAAAGTTGATGCCGGATGCACCCATGCAGAACTCGTTTATGGGACCACTCCTCGCCTATCAGGCGAATTTGTTTCCCCTTCAGTTTCCAAACGTGTTCCCGACAGGGCATCTTACATGACCAGGCTTGCGAGTACAACGCATTCAGTTAGGCCTACTCCTGTTAGTCTTCAAACGACTGATGTCTTCGTCCATCCCATTTCACAAAAGACATCACACGTATTCATCCGCCACGACGCCGTTCATCAACCACTTGAACCACCTACGATGCTCCATTCAGAGTGATCAAGCGACACGAGAAATTCTATATAATCGAGCGAAATGGACGTGAAGATACTGTTGATATCGACCGTTTGGAACCAGCTTATATCGAAGGCAACCCCATCATAGGTGAGGTTTTAGCTTGCTATAGCCGACCGATAGATAACCCAACTATGGAAATTGTTGACGATGTGCCTGGTAACGCACATATACACCAGCCACCAGCGCAGCAGAAAACACGATCAGGTCAAACCGTCAGGTTCCCGGAATATTTGAGTTCGTATTCAACTTAGTGGTATGAAATAATATGCACCAACCATATTTTTTTGAATTCAAATTTTTTCGGGGCACCATTTTTCTTATTTGTCGGCAATGCGAAAATCCTCCCACATCTTATCTCGTTACGTCAATTGTTTACTACCGCGTAATGAAACTTTTTCAAAAAAAGTGAAGATAAGCGTAAACTTTACTTTCAATATGTTTATATTTAAATAACTCCAATTTTTACGAAACGTTTTCGTGTTATTAAAGACGGTTACCTATATTCCAGGTGCAAGGAGCACTGAACGTAACGTCAAAGGAAACTGATGACCGTGATCGACGTACAATTCGATTTAGTGTATTTATTTTTCATTTGCCACGACACCCTAGGATAAGTTAAGATATCCAGGGGCCACCCCACGTGGTGAGTCAACAGGAATAGCTTTAGCACTGGGTTTTTACTTCCGGCTGGTATCTTCCTAAGGCCCCCACGAACCCACTAGGAGGGGGTGATCTGTAGCGTCATACGCTTCCTAAAAATCAATAGCCTAGGGTTTGACAAGATTCAGCATTGATGCTAGCCTTGATAGTTTAACTGAAGTCGCTAAGCTGAAGGCACCCGGTCAAGCAGCCTCGCCATTCGGCACGCCGTCGTGTTACGTTGCATTGATCGTAATCAACTCTCTGGATGGAACACATCGGTATCTTGGCACGACCTCGCAAATATACCGCTCCATCCGACTACGCTGTTGTGTTTTTCCTTGGTCTCGTATTCGTGAGTATATAACAAGTCCGAATAATTGGTGACTGGCCTTCGCGTCTGTCAAGTTCGCACCAGGACAGTTCCTAAAGGACTACTAAGAAAACAGCCTTTTTTGTAGCGAGTTTGAATAGATGCCAGGAATTGAATGGTATAATATTCACAGTAAGGTGCATAATATCCAGTATCCACTACCCGTCCAACGGACTAGCGTAAACCAGCCGATTTCTTCGTGCTCACTTCTAGGTCTTGCGGAGAGGTTCCAGGTCTTAAATGGATTCCGATACAGTACATCCAGCCACTCATCTACTATAGCCGTGGTACATCCAGTTACCAGATAGTTGTTCAGACCGGCCGCAAAATACAGTTAGGTATGTTGAGGAGGAAGATAGCTGTGCATAAAAATCGAAATGATGGAATGGTGGTGATGGAATGATGGAGTACACACAAGCATGAAATGCAAAACGCAGGTGAGTGATGCCAAATCGTAGCAAGTGAAGGCGGTGGGAAGGGCTTAGGTGGTCGGAGTAGGAAGGGTATAGTTGCAAAGGTAACAGCGTTGGTGTGGTGCGACAGCAGCTAATTTCCTCCATCTAGTTAGCATCTCAGCCAGATGGGCATGAGCCGTGGGGCTCTGAGTAACTGTTTGGCCTTTTCTTGAAACCACTGACAATTGGGGGAGCGGGAGACTACTCCTCCTGGTAATGCATTCTAGTCCCCTTAGACTCCACTGAAGAAGAACCGTGAACCTACAAGGGCTTTCCACCTTTGGTGGGCAATTTTCTCTGGGTTTTCCCAGGGGTGACCATAGTGGCCACTCAGTAGCATTCCTCCGTTCTGGGGACTTGGGTTATTTAGTACTTTGTAAGCCATTACGATACCACCTCGTGACCATCAGTAACTAAGGAAGTGTAGGCCCGGGTCCTAGGACCTAGAAGTCCAAGCATGATGTCCAGTGGTCATGAGCGGCCGGGAGGACTTGCCCTTTCAGAAGCCGTGCTGAGCGTTACTGAGTGCTTGGTGTTTGCCCAGGTGGTCCTTGATGAAGTCATCCATCAAGCTTTCCGTAAACTTTGATACCGCTGGCAAAACTGCCATGAGTTTGCGACAGTTTGGGTTCCGTCCGTCTCTTCCTCTAAAGATAAGCGGTGGATGGGGCGTTACCGCCCTCTTGAGAGCCTTAGTTCATCTCGCACATTGTTTCAAAGCGGATGGGCGGACATCGTCTCGCCCTGAGGATTTTCCTCCAATTAGCATTGATAGCCTGTCAAAAACAATAACACGAGCTAATCGTACCCCGTGTAGCTGCTGCATCAGATAACGTTGTGGGCTGCTTAGGCCGTTGGTATGAGCGTTTGCTTGATGGGATGTCGAGCTGTGTCAAAGATGGCGCCAGAGTCGACAATGTGGACATTACTTGGAGTCATTTTTGGTCATGTTCCGTGTCGCTGTTGGAGGACCTATAGGCTCCTCAAACCATATACTTAGTGTATCTGACCGAGAGGTGGCATCAGGTTGAGACTAGGAGCCCTGTCAATGCAGTGTCAACAGTTTGTTCGCGTTTGACTTAACCGCTCATGTGTATTGCAACCCCTTTCCGTCATTCTGTTCGCCATCTTTCTTGAACAAAAGCATGCCACCTACGTCAACCACAACGTGGCTAACGTCTGGCGATAACCTTGTCTGCGTTTGGATTATAATTTTCGGAACAGGGGGATAGGAGCTTTAACATTTTGCTTCGAAATAGGCTCACGTTGCTCTGAAGACACTTGGAAGTGCTTCTCACAACGGGAGATATCTTTAGGATAACTAATAACATAGGTTTCGATGTAGTGGAGGTTTCAAAGGATCTGCCACTTACAATGGAACCAGCTCAGCTGGGTTTATCCCTACGCTGACCGATGCAGTTGATGCTGGGTAGAGGTGTTCTGTCCGGCTCTCAGCGTGTCGGTGTAGGGTGGTGGCGACTTGAGCACGACAAGTAACTGCTGCTTGCTGCTGCCGGGCTTTTCTAGGCTTCCTTTAATGGTGGTGAACATTCCTGCTGATGGTGCTCCTGACTACGTACCACATACGCAGCACCGTAGTTGGAACTCCTAGGGAGCCTGATGTTCGTGGTCCAAGTGAGATCGTCGTTGCCAGGTGCGGAGGACGTGACAGCCTGCCGATTGCTTCCGATGCAGCCGCACTTAGCCTCATGTGTGGTGATAACCACTACCATTGTCGGACGTCAACTTGGTACTCATCTCCTGGGGTACCGGTTGTAGGTCCAGATGTTCTACGGATGACCATGATTGTGGGGCTTTGTGGATCAGGTCTTCCTACCACCCACGATCGGTCAAGTCCAGCCCTAGCACTGCATGATCCGCTGATAACGAGTGTGCGTGAAAGTGGGAGGAGTTTCTTGGCCTCACTAGTCTAGTCTGGAGTCACTCTAATCAGTGAAGACTTCCCCGAGGGTGAATGCATGCCCTTTGGCACTCGATGCAGTTTCGACACAAAGGCACCCAGACCTAATGCGACACATATGGAGTCCCACTGCTACCCATCTAAAGTATCGTTATGCTCCAGGAGGCTGTCGTTGTACACGGGAAGGCTAAACAGAGCGATTGGGTTTGGTTGGTCGGCGGTGCCTACGTTGTCCAGTACTCTGGATGTTTTCACGGGTGACTTAAGCTTCCTTCCCCACTCAGCCCATTTATCATGTTGTCAAGCCGTGGCTGTCTCTGCCGAGGGTTCAAGGCTTGGTGCGGACGATGTAACGCGTGGTTTTGGCAGTCTTTTCTGCGGTTTTTAACTGCCAAAGTCTGCCACCTTTGGTGGACCATTAGCGACAGTCTTTGGAAGGTATATCCCCTTCGTGACGCTGGTTTGTATGTATGTCCTGTCTTTGTCGGTTACTGATGTGGGTTTTTCAGCTACCCTGAGCAAGTCAGAAGCTGGGAGCGGTCTCAAATGGCACTGTGGCCAGACGTGCCTAAACCGAATGCGTGGATGGCGCACCACAGATGCATGGTACCGGTTTGGCACATTTTTGTCCCATGGGTGATATGGTGTCGTAATGTTGCAGCTGCCGCCTTCAGCATCTGCTTCACTTTTGGCCATGGTGGGAACTCATGAGCGACGGTCGTCGCCATGTCTGTGGGGTTTGGTCAAGTGCTTCCATCCGACTCTGACGTTTCCACTCAGCAGTCCTCATAAGCGGGTCAGAATAGGTACTAAGTGTGACACGGGCGTCTGAGTTTCCTTGACTGAAGACGGAGACGTATACAGCGCCATGAGAATTTGGGGTTTGGCCAATCTGTGGTATTGGATGTCGTGATTGTTCGGCTGGGTTCTACCCAAGCGGTAGGTTGGCAGCGTTTCTAGCTTTCCTTGTCACTTTTTAATATCTCTTAGCTCCAGCCCCAGTTACTTCTGAGAATGGAGTTGTGAAGCCGTACTTAAGGTGCTTCGGAGGCTTGTTTTTTAAAGGTAGTACGCGGTTGCTACGCCTGCCAATAAATACATGAAAAAGATAACAGCTAATGAATGGGGCAAAGCAACAGATCGGTGAAGCAAGTAAGCATCAGAATATCAACCTTATCTCCGATTGTCTGCTGCTGCGATTCCGGCACACTTCAAAAACTAATGATGGGTCCTGGGCGTGGAAGTGAGTGAAATATACTTAGCTACAAATGTTCACTTATAATGAACGCATGTACGGTGGGTGTACTCAGTGGTAAGGTGCCACAAAGTGAACCGTGAGGATTACATCGAAGAAAGACAACCGTGAGGTAGTGAAGTGCTAAATAGGAGTGTTGAAGGTGAAGTTGTCGCTAGGCCGGTGAAGCTTACATGTTTTTCGAGGTTTCTCTCAGCTGTTTCAATGGGTAATGAAACTGCCTTCCAAGATAAGGCGCTCCATAAGGCAAATACTCTAAAAGGAAAGAAGTCTGGATTGAGCTTAGTGTTAGAACTCTGGAGTAATTACGCCGTGGTGACCACCTCACTGCCGGTATGGTTTATTTGTTTATGTTGCTCACTACGTGGACGATGTTACAGATTATAATCAAATTCAACCCCCACCTCGTACGGCGGCGAAAAGTGAAGAAAATCAGGCCCTCAAATCCGCAGGGTTTATTCTCTCCTAGAACGACAACTGCATTTATCGCTGATCTTCACGCTTTCTCGAGGAGACTGAGGTTTTTTTCAGCACTAAAGATACTGAATACTTGCGGGTGGAACTGATGATTCGTTTCTGAACTTAATGGAAAGAGGCCTAGTGTAGTAGCTACTCTGTGCCCTTGTAAGAAGAGTGGGCTCTCGCACTTGAGGACGGAACACCCAGTCCTGTGTACACGTCACCAATTTTTTCTCGAGTTTACTCCCTACTCCAACGAGTGCAGAAACTCGTCCGTAACGTCAAGGGACTGAGATCCATCAGAAAGTGTATCTTGGCGTCCAAGTTCTTTGGAAACAAGGAAGCTGCTTTACTACTAAACCAGTTACCCTCTGGATGATGACGAACAATGTAGAAGAAGCACTGGTGGACAAGATGACCTTAGCTTTCGCTAGGTGGGACCTAAACTCCTACACCACATATAGAAGCATGACTTGAGGTACTTGCGATGTGATAACTATCTTTCCTGACAGTATCACAGTCGCAGGTGGTTATCTTTATGTTGCTGGTCGAGAATGGAGGAAGTAGAGGCGTCCATGAAGTATTTATGCAGCCTGAAAAGAGGTAACTCATTATCCCTCATTCGACTGTCACTTCTGATTTTCTTTCAATCCCCTGAGCGTGCGCATATGTGGAGAGGGTTGTATTGCCACACTAAACCTTCTCCTTGTTGGCGGGGGAAATCGGGACCGCCTTCACTGGCTTCCCATGATATACACCGGTCGTTAACTTTCAGTCGTAGGGATACTGGATTAGCACACCGCTTTTCAGCCAACAATGGTGTCGCGTACTTGGCGCGAATTGTTGGCTTTGGTCTATTCATCTAGGATTCAGACGATAAAAAGCTAACTGATTTGAAAGGTTCGCGCAGCTAAACCCTACCTGCAATATGCTTACCGGATGTACATAGAAGATAGAGTCTTGGCTGCCATAAAAGTGTTTATGTTTGGGTGGAAAGTTGTTCGGACCACCCCTGGGTCCTTTCATAAAATAGCAGTATAACCTACAACTAAACAAAAAGATTTCCCATGAACGCTTACAGAAGTAAAGATATGGAGGAGGCAGAAGAATTATAAGAGTAATGAGTCCCAGATAAAGTAGGAGCAGTCGACTCTGTGGCGGGGAGAGACATCGTGTAAGGTACGATATTTCTGTTGGAAGTCAATAGACGTACATTTTCAACGTCTCAAAAATCAAACATCAGCAATAATAATTGAATTTGGCTCCAGGAAGTTGTCGAACACCACCATGAGGGGGGAACTTCAAAATTTTCTATTATGTTAGATTCACGGGCATGCATGCAAGCATGTATGTGAACTTTTTTTTCATAATGCTCAATTAAGTCCTTCATATCACGAATCATTTCTGTTTTGCAAATGGCAGCGTCACCCAAATGGCATACACGTTTCGTGAAAAACAAGACGATTGGCTGAAGGTAGGCAAATTTTATCACTTACAACACATGATGCTTATGGTTTCTGTGTTACCACCCAGTATGAAAAAGTATCTTTGAGTTTGCTGGGAATCTTTCGTTTCACGGACATCTTGTGTTCTCTTTGGGGTCAAAAGATAGGAATGTAATTTCCACCTGCCAATAGATCACACGAAATTATAAATTTGGATGGAACCTATCACAGGATTATATGAATTAATAGTCGTAATATTTATTCCTGAATATGCAGGTACACACCATTTTTGTAGGTGTGAATAATTCATTGCTTAAATTACGTGTATCTCTATGGCAGGTGATCTCAATCCCCGCACACTGTGTTACTATAGGATATTAGTGCTGCAAGTTTATATGACCAAACGTCCCAGCAGAATAGATGTGGAAAAATTTACAGGTCGGACAGCTGAAAGTATTGTTTTCGCATCATTAAAAAATGGCGGGGTTTCTATCTCGACATCATATGCATTACCTGAAGAAAAATAAAGCTTCGGGCTACTACTTCCATTGCAACTCCTTTTAGCTTTCGCCTGTGTATCGTCACATGTTTCTCCAGAATCAATAGCCTAGGGTTCGACGAGATTCGACATTGATGCTAACCTTGATAGTTTTGCCAGACTGGTTAGGCTGAGGGCATCCGGTCAGGTATCCCCACCATTCAGCACGCCGTCGTGTCAGGTTGCATTGATCGTAATCAACTCTCTGGATGGAACACATCGGTATCTTGGCACGACCTCGCGAATATACCATTCCATCCGGCTACGCTGTTGTGTTTTTCCTTGGTCTCGTATTCGTGAGTATGTAACAAGTTCGAATATTTAGTGATTGGCTTCCGTACCTGTCAATTTCACACAAAGCCAATTCTTTTGGTTTTGAACCCGTTTCTTCACATACTGTTGCAAGGTTTTCACTTTGATAATTTTTGTATACCCGTATATAACCCTTTTCAGATCCAACTATCTATAGTCAAAGTATACTCCCAAAACTCATGTGCATTAAGTCAACAACTAACACTCTCCAGTCTGTTTCATACTAGTCAGACAGTGGACGACTGTGGTTCTTGTATGCCAAGGCAGGTTTCCGAGAACAGGGAGTTGCAGATTCACTATCTCGGTTTCTTGCTACCAAACGTTCAATGCTGCGAAAATTGAATAAGGACGTTAGAGCACAAATGTTTCCCTTGAAGTAAGTGGTTCCTATGCTCCTCTCAAAGCTGCAGGTATGAAGTGAAGTGATCACACATATTGCCAGTGCTCAGACGAATCGTTTCGTGGTATTGGGCTGAGGAACGACTCAGCTACTGATGTCCTCGCTAGCATGTGAGAGGTTATTGGCCCACGAACGTTCGGTAATGGCCTTGTCCAAGAACTATTTCTCTCAAAACTACCACAACCGGTGGTAACCGTGTTAGTGATACTTCCGTCGGTTCCACTCGATGACCTGGCAGCCGCAGCACATAAAATATTGGAGACCTCTGGCAGTCCCAACTCCAACATATATTTGGCCTGCGTTAAACCTGAGAGCCAGGATTCAGAAGTAACAGTGCCGTGCAGCTCCGTTAAACAGCTTTAACGAACCCGACGCCGTAGGTTACGTGGTACAACACAGAAACGCTTTTCAGCCCATAGCAGCAACTCGCTAGGTTGTGTAAAAACTAAACTTTACACTGTGGAAAACCCTAAATGGTGCCACTTTCCCAATGCTTATGGGGACGAAGCCAAAAAATGTCGGAAACCGTGCAGTTTCAACACAATAGGTCGGGAAACCTATTCACTGGACTTTCCTCCTGGCTGATGTTTCTAAACCCACCATTGGCCTAGATTTGCTGAACCATTACGATCTACCCATAGATGTCCGTTGACGACGAATGATAGATAACAACACAAAGGTGCCCATTAGTGGCACCACTCATGTGGGTCTGAGTCTAGTCATCGTTAGAACTAAACAGTCAGGCGACGCGTCCTTTCAGGCAGTATTGCAGAAATAGCCAGAGCTACAACAACCGACACATACTCTTCCGTGCATGACCAGCAATGTCATGTATCATGTGGCAACCATTGGTCCACCTGTGGCACTCGAAGCACGCCGTCTAGCCCCTGATCAGCTCAAAACAGCGGAGAGTGAATTCAACCACATGTTCAAACTGGGCATTATCAAACTGTCAAACAGTTCTTGAGCATCAGCGGTACATATGATTCTCAAAAAGGATAGCAAGGACTGGCATCCAACCGGTGACTACCAAAGGCTTGACGCCAACCCTACCCAGTACTTCATGTTTACGACTTGACTGCGACGTTATGCGGAATGAGCACTTTCTCTGGAATCTATCTGGTCAAAGCGTATGGTCAGATACCTAAGGCAGCAGAAGATACAGTGAAAGCAGCCATAATTACTCCTTTTAGCCCGTTTGAATTCCTGCGTATGCCATTTGGTCTTAGGAATGTAGCGCAAACATTTGGTTTTCAACAAGTTTAATGGCATATCAAATCTCTGCCCTCAAAAATAGTAAGGTTACAGTTTAGTGGAGATGTACAGTGAGGGGCTACAATGGTTGTACTTAACATTTCACTGTTGTGTTCTATGGGGTAACCGCTGAAACTTAGCGTATGTTTCGTATGACTGAAGAGGTTTATTTACACCCATATAGTACCGTTTGTTTTAAAAGTCTCTTCGCATAAGGATGTGTTGTTGCATAACTTGGTGTATCTCATAAATTCAGTGCCACAAACATTAGAACTATTCTTTCAAAAAGTGAACTTCACTCTCAGTAAACAAAGTCACCATTCGATTCAGATATGCGACAATCTGCAGTGATGAACAATGCGGTTGAGTGAATTATCACTAGCAAGGATTTTATAGATCTTAGATTTCGTTTACTGCAGACCAGAAGGTAATGAAAGATATATGTCATACCCCAAGATAATTGTTAAACCTCGAAACAGTCAGTGGTGAGGTGCAATGAGTTTATCTCCAGGTAATGACAAGATGTCATTAGCATAGGAATCAGGTATAGAGAAATATTGACGGGGGTCATAATGAGTCGGAGATTTAAATAAGTGAAGATAGGTGACACCTTCCATCGTAGTGAGAAGTAGAAATAGAAACCTGTGGTTATACAAGTTGTGGCGTTGTTATTCCGTTATCAAATGTTACTGTGCAACCTTGGATGACCAGTAAGTTGTGTTTAGTTTGCCCACGAATGGTGGGGTCGGTAAGCGTGTAAGCTAAAGTACTACTGAAGTCATGCCTTGAACTTGTATAAAAAGTGGCAATGTAGTTTCAACTAACTGCAGTGTCAGTGTTTCTAGGCAGATGCGGGCTACCGAATGAGGCTATAATCGTTAGAAGTATGGTAGTTATGATTATGACTGACGGGTGATTCACCAAGGGGCTGCAAGACGGTTTGCTTATCATTTCGCTTTGTTGTTCCAGGCTTCGTGGTAGTGCAAGGAGCCATACTTTTGCATGAAGATCATCATGTTTTCGGTTTTAAGATGGTTTTATTTGGCGAGTATCAACTTAAAGAAATTTCATATACAGAGCGAAATGCTGAGACGACGGGGGACTTGGTGAATCTAAGTAAGGAATAGCTTATAAAGCGATAGATGACTTCAAAGGATAGTAGTTATTTACAGATTCCAGATACACTGAGTAAGACGAACCACTGAACCTGGTGGGCTGGAACACTAATCAAAATCAAGATTGATTGACTGTAATAAAATAAGGAATGTAGAGAAGAACTTGGCTGTAGCGATGTGTACGATTACAAAACCACAGAATAGGATGAAACACAACGACAGTATTGAAAACTAACTTCTTTATGTAGAAGAAGAGATTGACAACCAAATCTTTGTCGATCGAATCTACATCAAGTAAATGCAGTAGAAATGATTCAAGACCTGCCCCAGATATATTGAGAATTCTACTACCCTTTTCACAAAAGAGGGTAAGGAGCTGTAGTTAAAACTATGTTAGGCTTGTCTGGAAGGTGAGAAGTTGTCTGGTATGAATTTATGCAATAGTTTACGTCCAAAACACTATACAGTACACAATGCTCGACTGTTTGACACATAATAAACAAACTAAAATATCCGGAGGTTTCCTGTGAGTTTACTTCTGACATATGGTACATCGGATGTATTGAAAAAATATCACAAATGAATTGTTTTGCTTCCATGTAAAGTCTCTGAAAGCGGAACATCCTGACCACATATGTAGTTATGAAAATGCCAATAATAGATACTCATCAAACAAAACTGAAACGAAATAAAAATATCACATGCCTTAAGACTCTCTATCCATAAACTGTTGTGTACGTATGGGAGAACCATGATCCTTGATATAGCTGTCGATAAGACAACGAACTTTCAATAAACTGCTGTTTTTTACACCTTGGTACTCATGTTGCTGTTAGACTGATCAATTACTGATGGCAAGGAATTCATGATACTAAACAGCAGATGGAAACTTGTTTACTTTGACAAAAATTTAAGGTGAAGAGATATTCTGTTTCTTGTGCTGGCAAAGTTCGTAACATTTTGGTGGTAGGTTTGAGTGAGCAAATTATTATTATTATTATTATTATTAGTCCCTTGGGTTCCTAGTGGAACATAGGGCTTCAGTAGCACGTCTCCAGTGACCTCTGTTCTCTGAGATCGTTTGGACCTGGTCCCACGACAGCCCACAAGCTCTCATTTCCTCCTCGCACGACCTCCTCCATGTCACCCTTGGACGTCCAACTCATCGCTTCCCATCGGGGTTCCACTCGAGGGCCTGACGCGTGATGTCCTCAGTCGGCCTTCTCAGTGCATGGCCAATCCATCTCCACTTCTTCCTGCATATTTGTTGCGTGATAGGTTCTTGGTTGGTTCGTTCCCAGAGTTCCTTGTTGCTTATTCTTTCTGGCAATCCATCTGATCTTCAGCAGCGAGCGTAAGCAGTTGTTGATGAATGTCTGTAGTTTATTGGAAATACCTTTCGTGACGCGCCAAGTCTCTGAACCATACAAGAGCACTGAATTGACGTTGGTGTTGAAAATCCGTATCTTGTTCCACATGCTGAGTGCAGAAGATCTCCACACTGGTTTCAGGCTAATGAACGCCTGTCTTGCTTTTCCGATTCTGACTTTGACGTCCTCGTCCGTCCCGCCTGTAGTTGAAACAGTGCTTCCTAGATAAGTGAAGGAGGTTACTTCCTTTAAGTTTCTCCCGTTGACGGTGATTGGAGTTTGTTGTTGTTGTTGATGGTGGTGGTGCGGTATCTTCATCACTTCTGTCTTCTCTATATTCACCTGAAGTCCCGTCTTCGCTGCCCTGCCTCTTCTATCAACTTGTTAGTTTTTGCCTGCAGATCTTCAAGTTTACGTGACATAAGGCGCAAGCCATCGGCGAAATCCAAGTCTTCTAGGTTCTTTTCCGTCGTCCAGTGTATCCCCCTCTTCTCGCTGCCTACTGTTTGCTGCATGATCCAGTCCACCACAATCAGGAATATCATGGGGGATAGTAGTCAACCTTGTTTCACTCCTGTCTTCACTTCTAAAGTATCACTGAGCTTCCCATTGTGAATTACTTGGCATGTGGCATCTTCATATAGTTGTTGGATGAGGCGGATAAAGGTTTGCGGTACTCTGTAGTATTGAAGCAGTTTGCAAATTACTTCTCGGTCGACGCTGTCAAAGGCCTTCTCAAAGTCGATGAAGTTGAGGTAGAGAGCTGATTGCCATTCTATGCTCTGTTCTATGATGATACGAAGCGCTGCAATTTGGTCTGCCTGTTCCGGTCGTAGTTTTGAATCCAGTGCATCCCTTAGCCTCTCGAGGATGATGCGGCTTAATATTTTACTTGGGGTGGACAGGAGAGTGATTCCGCCCCAGTTCTTGCAAACACTGAGGTCTACCTTCTTCGGCAGTTTGACAAGGTAACCCTTCTTCCAATCGTCAGGTACCTTCTCTTCCTTCCACACCTTCTGCAATAGTGGTGTGGTGTGAGCATGGCCGCTGTTGTCTCTGCATCTGTTCTCAGTGCTTGTGGCGGGATTCCATCTGGTCCTGCTGCTTTCCCACATTTCAGTAGCTTTATGGCGTTCAGGACTTCCATTTTCGTTGGGGGATTAATGTTCACTTGTAGTTCAGCAGCTGCAGGTGGTATTTCTGGACGAAGTGCAGGTGGTGGTCGATTCAAGAGCTTCTTGAAGTGGTCGGCCCATCGTTTCCTCTGTTTCTCTCCTTTTGTAATTAAATTTCCTTCTTCATCTTTTATTGGTTTCATCTGTGTTGGTCTCTCCCCTTCGAGATAGCAACCTGGTTATTTGATACAATGTTGTCAGGTCTCTCTTACCTGTTGCCTGTTCTGCTTCACTTGCCAGTGTTTCGTAGAAGTGTCTTTTGTCTTTGCGTGCACTCTTCTTCACTTCTTTGTCCACTGTTTTATACATTGTGCTCAGTTCATCTTGTCGTTGAGCATCCTTGCACTGGTTTATCTTCTGCTTCACCATCCTCCTCTCCTCTATCAGCTTCCAGGTATCTGTCGAGATCCATTCCTTGTCTTCTTTCTTCTTCCTTCCTAATACTGTTGTGCAGGTTTCTTTCCACATCTCTTTCAAAGAGTTCCTGTGTTCTTCCACACAGGTTTCTTCAGGGATGTTCCTCGATATCTCCCATTTTGTCTTGATGGCTGACTTACGTGAGGATGTCATTTGTAGTTTCATCTTTCAGTTTCCGAGTGTTGTACTTGAACTGAGGTCTATCACCAGCTTCCTTGAAGGCTTTTAACTTGATTTGGAGGGCAGGTTCCTTGCACTAGACAGTGAGTGGTGTGAGCCTACATCTGCTCCTCTTCTTGACCTTGTGTTCAGTAGACTGCGTCTCCATTTTCTTGAGATTGAGATAAAGTCGATCTGATTTTCAGTGTAGTGTGTCCATCTGGTAAAATCCATGTCGCTTTGTGGATATCTTTGCGCTTGAACACACTGCCTGGCCTCCAATCACCAAATCGTTGAATGCACAGAATTCTGCAAACAATTCTCCATTCTCGTTCATCACCTCACCGAGCGCTTCTCGACCCATGGTTAGTTCTCTTCCCGTGTTGTCCCCTTCCAGTTTGGCATTCATGCCGCCCATCAGAATTTTGATATCGCCAACTGACGTCTTGTCCAGTGTTGATTGAAGTTGTCTGTAGAAATCCTCCTTTTTCTCTTGCTCTGCATTATTTGTAGGTGCATAACATTGTATGATTGTGACCTTTCTTCCTTTTGAGCTGAATCTTGCTGTCATGATCCTGATTGTGGAGGAGATTGGTTCCCACTGCATGAGAGCCTTCGATGCTCTTGAGGACATCATGATAGCCACTCCAACACTCAGTGTGCTCGTGGTTGGCGTCTGGGTGACCGGAGTAGATTATTGATTCTCCAGTTGACAGTTTGGAGAGTCCACTCCCATTCCATCTGCTTTCGCAAATCCCAAGCACTTCGATGTGATGCCTTCTCATCTCCCTTGCAATCTGGGCTGCCTTACTGGGTTCAAACATGGTGCGGACATTCCATGTCCCCACGTTTACTTTCGCTTTCATCGAGGGAGAGAAGACACATCGGCCGGGTCAATTGGCTTCCCGAAGGCTTTCACCAACTGGCGTCATTTCGCCTCTCCGATTCCAGCAGGGAATAAGTTTGTTTTCATTTTTTATATTTTGTTTGTGCTTTGAAGTTTCTTTAGCGGTTAGATTTGTTTTACGGGGTAGGGTTGCTAGCCCTATGCCCAACCTTCCCTCTTTACCCGGGCTTAGGACCGGCTAGTAACTAGTAAACTAGTTAACCAGGCGAGGTTGAGTGAGCAAATATTAACTGTTATTTTCTAACCTACGAGATGGTTCACTAAGTAGGAAGTAGTGATAACTTTACAAGATATATCCACCGACAGCAGTAATATAAAACGGTGGTTAGCCTACTACGATATTCTGTTGTGGTCACTACATGCAGGAGTGTAAATTTCGGAACTTGTTCATTCCAACATCTTAGCAAATTACTACAAAATAACCGTATACAAACCAATACATATCGTTGGATTTCAGACGCTACGATAGAAAAAATTCAACGATAGCTAGAATACAACATGGATGGAGGTAAGGAAGACTAAAAAGGAGTGATAAACTGTCACTAGCCGTCAAATGGATACTCTTGGGACTTCAGCTGAATATTAATAGCTGTATGAAAGAGTATTGAACTGCATCAGTTGGTTAGTGTCTCTAGTTGCAATAACTGAGACGAAATTTCTGTACTTTGCAACATAACTCTTCTTGTTGCCAACACAATTTAAATAACATACGCCAGTAACTGATGGATTTTAACCATCTTTTTTGATTCACAACAACAGCTTTCGAAAGCTTTTTCCGTCTCCTTACGATTATCCGTTCTAGGTAACGACGACTAGACAGGATAAGATTAACATGTTTGTAAGCATGAGGTCAAAACCGACAAGAGTTTCCCGCTTTGATACACCCATATCACTACATTCAGACCAAGGCACCGTCTTCAAAAGTCAACTCATTTCCCAACTCAGAAATATATTTGGCATCCGGAGGACCCACAGCACCGCATATCATTCACAGTGTAATGGTTTAGTAGAGCATATCAATAGAACTATTAAGAGTTTACTCCGCACATTTCTTCACAGGCTAATGAACCTGGCTTCCAAAAAAAACAAAACAATTGATTCATTGCTTGAATCTACGTTAAGTGAACAACTGTTCTGCAAAGATATTAGAAGTTCGACTAAAGAAGGAAGCAGGCATTATATCTGAAGAATATGCTCATACGTCACAACGAGGTGTTTAAGCGATGAAACTGAATTCACGATTATTATTGTTATCGTTACTCAAAGTATCATCGTTTCGCTTTATCTGAATGTATTAAAAATATGTTTTTGTTAACCTGTGAAAAAATATTCATACCTGCTTCATATACTGCATAAACTAAATCTTTCATTGTTTTTCTGATTTCCGTGTACAAATTTCCACTCATGAACTAGGTATTTAAGCGCTGGTTTTACAGTTTTGTTTTGGTATTACAACCCCTCTTTTATTTCCACGAAAAGTTATTAGTTTATTCAATTAATTACATATGTTTGTTTTGCATTTTGACCAGCATTAGTTCAAGAGCACTGTGTTAGCTGAATTATTAGTAAATTTTTGAAAATATGTACTAAATTTGGGGGTTTATGGGGACTTAGTGATTTTTAAAATTAGTATTCATCATGGATTGACATCATTTGGAGGGACATTGGAAATATGAGAGCAATGGACAGCTGTTTCGTCCCACTATGGGATTCCTCAGCAGTGTGCACCCATGACCCAACCATGAATAGAATTGATTTCAGTCCATGATGATTACCGACCTAAAGATGGATTACTTGTGCACACATGTACGACGGCTTATTGACTTAGTTTAGTTAGCTCTCCCAAATTAAATTGATCTAGTGCTTATTGGTGACTAGCTTCGAGAGGTGATTCCTGAGAAGTCGTAACCGGTGGGGCGAACCTAGTGGCTATGAGGAAAAATACTCTGTGATGACATTGAGTGATGGTTTCCCTATGTCGGGAACTGAAAAAAGTAGGATATTTGAATCGCTAAATTCCAACCCGGTGGCTCAATGGTAGTGTGCTGGCTACAGAACCTAAAGGTCCTGGGTTCGAGCTCTAGGGGGAAGGGTTACGAGTGGGTACTGCTGAGGAAACCAGTATTAGGATGAGACAGCTGTCTAGTATTCTTGCAGCTGATATCAGGCCATGATGAATACCAGCTTGGAGAATATGCAATAAAGTTCCACCCACTTTGTGCTTGTTTTTGATAAACCTTTGATCCTTTCTCAAAAATTGAATAGGTTTTGCATATAGCTGAAAGTTTTAATTTAAGTTTTAAATAGTATTAATTTGATATTCATAATTTATGTTAACTAACTACACTGCATAGAAGCAACTTCTTTTTTCTGCTGATTTGATCATGATGCTTTACCAGCTGTGAGTTTTATATGGGCACTTGCAAATTCGTTGCACTCATACAAAGGTTATGGGTGCAAGAACAGAGAGGATAGGATTAAGCCTAAGACTAAGTTAATATGAGGTTACTAACTAATATGAAATTATGCACAACCTCGCCTGGTTAACTAGTTTACTAGTTACTAGCCGGTCCTAAGCCCGGGTAAAGAGGGAAGGTTGGGCATAGGGCTAGCAACCCTACCCCGTAAAACAAATCTAACCGCTAAAGAAACTTCAAAGCACAAACAAAATATAAAAAATGAAAACAAACTTATTCCCTGCTGGAATCGGAGAGGCGAAATGACGCCAGTTGGTGAAAGCCTTCGGGAAGCCAATTGACCCGGCCGATGTGTCTTCTCTCCCTCGATGAAAGCGAAAGTAAACGTGGGGACATGGAATGTCCGCACCATGTTTGAACCCAGTAAGGCAGCCCAGATTGCAAGGGAGATGAGAAGGCATCACATCGAAGTGCTTGGGATTTGCGAAAGCAGATGGAATGGGAGTGGACTCTCCAAACTGTCAACTGGAGAATCAATAATCTACTCCGGTCACCCAGACGCCAACCACGAGCACACTGAGTGTTGGAGTGGCTATCATGATGTCCTCAAGAGCATCGAAGGCTCTCATGCAGTGGGAACCAATCTCCTCCACAATCAGGATCATGACAGCAAGATTCAGCTCAAAAGGAAGAAAGGTCACAATCATACAATGTTATGCACCTACAAATAATGCAGAGCAAGAGAAAAAGGAGGATTTCTACAGACAACTTCAATCAACACTGGACAAGACGTCAGTTGGCGATATCAAAATTCTGATGGGCGACATGAATGCCAAACTAGGAGGGGACAACACGGGAAGAGAACTAACCATGGGTCGAGAAGCGCTCGGTGAGGTGATGAACGAGAATGGAGAATTGTTTGCAGAATTCTGTGCATTCAACGATTTGGTGATTGGAGGCCAGGCAGTGTGTTGAGGCACAAAGATATCCACAAAGCGACATGGATTTCACCAGATGGACACACTACACTGAAAATCAGATCGACTTTATCTCAATCTCAAGAAAATGGAGACGCAGTCTACTGAACACAAGGTCAAGAAGAGGAGCAGATGAAGGTTCAGACCACTACCTAGTGCAAGTAACCTTCCAAATCAAGTTAAAAGCCTTCAAGGAAGCTGGTGATAGACCTCAACCCAAGTACAACACTCGGAAGCTGAAGGATGAAACTACAAAGGAGATCTTCAAGGCAGCCATCAAGACAAAATGGGAGACATCGAGGGACATCCCTGAAGAAACCTGTGTGGAAGAACACTGGAAGTCTTTGAAAGAGATGTGGAAAGAAACCTGCACAACAGTATTAGGAAGGAAGAAGAAAGAAGACAAGGAATGGATCTCGACAGATACCTGGAAGCTGATAGAGGAGAGGAGGATGGTGAAGCAGAAGATAAACCAGTGCAAGGATGCTCAACGACAAGATGAACTGAGCACAATGTATAAAACAGTGGACAAAGAAGTGAAGAAGAGTGCACGCAAAGACAAAAGACACTTCTACGAAACACTGGCAAGTGAAGCAGAACAGGCAACAGGTAAGAGAGACCTGACAACATTGTATCAAATAACCAGGTTGCTATCTCGAAGGGGAGAGACCAACACAGATGAAACCAATAAAAGATGAAGAAGGAAATTTAATTACAAAAGGAGAGAAACAGAGGAAACGATGGGCCGACCACTTCAAGAAGCTCTTGAATCGACCACCACCTGCACTTCGTCCAGAAATACCACCTGCAGCTGCTGAACTACAAGTGAACATTAATCCCCCAACGAAAATGGAAGTCCTGAACGCCATAAAGCTACTGAAATGTGGGAAAGCAGCAGGACCAGATGGAATCCCGCCACAAGCACTGAGAACAGATGCAGAGACAACAGCGGCCATGCTCACACCACACCACTATTGCAGAAGGTGTGGAAGGAAGAGAAGGTACCTGACGATTGGAAGAAGGGTTACCTTGTCAAACTGCCGAAGAAGGTAGACCTCAGTGTTTGCAAGAACTGGGGCGGAATCACTCTCCTGTCCACCCCAAGTAAAATATTAAGCCGCATCATCCTGGAGAGGCTAAGGGATGCACTGGATTCAAAACTACGACCGGAACAGACAGGCTTCAGGAAGTACAAATCATGTGCAGACCAAATTGCAACGCTTCGTATCATCATAGAACAGAGCATAGAATGGCAATCACCTCTCCACCTCAACTTCATCGACTTTGAGAAGGCCTTTGATAGCGTCGATCGAGAAGTAATTTGGAAACTGCTTCAATACTACAGAGTACCGCAAACCTTTATCCGCCTCATCCAACAACTATATGAAGATGCCACATGCCAAGTAATCCACAATGGGAAGCTCAGTGATGCCTTTGAAGTGAAGACAGGAGTGAAACAAGGTTGACTACTATCCCCCATGATATTCTTGATTGTGGTGGACTGGATCATGCAGCAAACAGTAGGCAGCGAGAAGAGGGGGATACACTGGACGACGGAAAAGAACCTAGAAGACTTGGATTTCGCCGATGACGTATGCCTAATGTCACATAAACTTGAAGATCTGCAGGCAAAAACTAACAAGTTGATAGAAGAGGCAGGGCAGCGAAGACGGGACTTCAGGTGAATATAGAGAAGACAGAAGTGATGAAGATACCGCACCACCACCATCAACAACAACAACAACAAACTCCAATCACCATCAACGGGAGAAACTTAAAGGAAGTAACCTCCTTCACTTATCTAGGAAGCACTGTTTCAACTACAGGCGGGACGGACGAGGACGTCAAAGTCAGAATCGGAAAAGCAAGACAGGCGTTCATTAGCCTGAAACCAGTGTGGAGATCTTCTGCACTCAGCATGCGGAACAAGATACGGATTTTCAACACCAACGTCAAGTCAGTGCTCTTGTATGGTTCAGAGACTTGGCGCGTCATGAAAGGTATTTCCAATAAACTACAGACATTCATCAACAACTGCTTACGCTCGCTACTGAAGATCAGATGGATTGCCAGAAAGAATAAGCAACAAGGAACTCTGGGAACGAACCAACCAAGAACCTATCACGCAACAAATATGCAGGAAGAAGTGGAGATGGATTGGGTATGCACTGAGAAGGCCGACGGAGGACATCACGCGTCAGGCCAGTTGCTCGAGTGGAATCCCCATGGGAAGCGACGAGTTGGACGTCCAAGGGTGACATGGAGGAGGTCGTGCGAGCAGGAAATGAGAGCTTCTGGGCTGTCATGGAGCCAGGTTCAAAAGATCTAAGAGAACAGAGGTCACTGGAGGCGTGCTACTGAAGCCCTATGTTCCACTAGGAACTCAAGGGACTAATAATAATAATAATAAAAATGAAATTATGCACAAGCGGTATGATTTAATACGAATGTTGTAAATGCTTAGCTGTGAAAACTAAGAACGTAACCAGCCAATGTTGAATATTGCTCAACTGCAGGCTGTTGATTTTGTGGAATTATTCAACTTTACAACAGGAAACACTTATGAAATAAATGACTAATCCTTTTACACTTTGTTCCTTGGTAATTTTCATCATGGGCTGATGTCACTTGGAGAACCAATGAAAACCCGGGAGCACCAGACAGCTGTTTCGTCCTAGCGTGGGGCGCCTCAGCCTTACGTATCCGTGCCGTGGATAGGGATCGGACCCTGGACCTTCTGGTTTCGCGGCGAACGGGTTTAGCGTTCAGCCACAGGGGCCGTGATTCCCGTTCACCTCAAAAGTACATTACTGTATAGTGTTCTTTTGTGACAAATTTCCAGATGGACATCATGAAGTTCTAATGAGAAGCCGTGACCTGTCATACCAACAAGTCGGAAGGGGAGCCGTTTGCCGTCTGAAGACCTTAGGCGGTGGTTGCGCCACATCGCGAATTGACAGAAGTTGGAAACTGTGAACCACTGAACTCTGATCCAGTGGCTGAATGGTCAACGCATTCACTGTGGAACATAGAAGTACTGAATCGATCCCTAGTTGGGTCGTGGGTGCGTACTGCTGAGGAGTCCCATAAGAGGATGGAACATCTGTCAAGTGCTTCCAAGTTCTGAATGGTTTCCCAACTGATGTCATTCCGTGAAGAATATTTTTTTAAAATACCGCGAAGTTACGGCAACTCTCAAGGTCACTCTGGCAACGATAGAAACTACCAATTAGGTTTCCTTATTTTTCTGGGAACGCAGATTTTCATAAAATAGAAAAGTTTAATTGGTTATTTTAATTGTTTCTAAGGTGGCCTTTAAATTTATCGCTACCCGTGATTTATCAATGGACACAAAGTTGTGTTGTTTGTCCGTTATCGAATCAAAAAATTATTTTTACTTTTGACGGTGTGACAAGATCTCAAACGCTTTGCAATTCTAAGTTCCCATTTTTTAATCACTTACTATACTGAATATTGCAGTACGGTTTTCTTAAGAATTCTTGTTTCTTTTCAATCTCGAAGTTCTCAAACTTAATCTACGATAGCCTGTAAACAAAAATTGTGATCCATAGACGATACTTATTTCAAACTTCAAGCTTACATTTTCAATATATACATATTTTTTTTTATCAAGCCAACAAGTTAGTTATCTGTAATTTGACAAATATTGTATCAATGTATGATATGAAAAAATTTACCATATGGTAGTATGAATTATGTATGTATGTATGTATGAATTATGTAACAAAACTTTAAATGATATATTCAGTAGTTTGTCTGGTTGTTTTTCATTTCATTGACGAATAACACTTCAACCAAGATCCAAGATATTTTATCGGTTCACTCGGTCTTACTATAGCCAATTCTGTTAGGCCTAATGACAAAGGTTCAGCTAAAATGAAAGTATAAAAAAAATGTGTAAGACTATTCATTGCGTACAGATGAAAAATACTTTCACATTAGTTATGCTAATGTAATCTAATATATTTGAATCTTTCATCAGGATTATCTTCCAGATTATAACTTATCGATAAACCTATCAATAAATACCTGCCTAATTCACTTTCCTATGAGGCAGACAACTATGTAGTGAAGACAAATTCTGCTTATTACAGAATTCAGGAAGTACAAATCATGTGCAGACCAAATTGCAACGCTACACTACGCATCATCATACAACAGAGTGTAGAATGCCAGTCGACTCTCTACCTCAACTTCATCAACTTTGAGAAGGCCTTTGACAGCGTCGACCGACAAGTAATTTGACAGGCAGTTGCTTCAACACTTCGCAATACCACAAACATTTATCAATATCATTCAACTACCATATGATGACGACACATGCCAAGTAATTCAAAATGAAAAGCTCAGTGATGCCTTCCAAGTGAAGACAGGAGTGAAACAATGCTGCCTACTATCAACCATGATATTCCTGATTGTGGTCGACTCGCCTTCATTATGCAACAAACAGTGGGTTGGGAGAAGAGAGGGATACACTGGCTGAACCAGGGAAAAAAATCCTAGAGGATTTGGATTTCGCCGATGATTTGTGTCTGATGTCACACGAACTTGAAGATCTACAGGCAAAAACTAACAAGTTAGCAGAAGAGGCGGGGCGGGGCAGCTAGAATGGGACTTCGAGAGAACGTAGAGAAGACACAGGTGATGAAGATACTCAAGCAACAACACCAGCAACAACAATAACAACAACAACAACAAACTCCAATCACCATCAACGGGAGAAACTTAAAGGAAGTAACCTCCTTCACCTATCTAGGCAGCATCGTTTCAACTACAGGTGGTGGTGGCACAGACGAGGACGTCAAAGCAGCTAGGATAGGAAATACAGCAAGACAGGTGTTCATTAACCTGAAACCAGTGTGAAGATCTACTCCACTCCACTCAGCATGAAGCGTGAACGACATCCGGATTTTCAACACCAACGTCAAATCAGTGCTTCTATGTGATTGTTGAGAGACTTGCCGCGTTGCGAAAAGCATCTCCAACAAACTACAGACATTCATCAACAACTGCCTACACTCACTACTGAAGATCAGATGGATTGCCAGAATAATAAGAATAAGCAACAAGGAAGTCTGGCTGGCTGGCTGGCTGGCTGGCTGGCTGGCTGGCTGGCTGGCTGGCTGGCTGGCTGGCTGGCTGGCTGGCTGGCTGGCTGGCTGGCTGGCTGGCTGGCTGGCTGGCTGGCTGGCTGGCTGGCTGGCTGGCTGGCTGGCTGGCTGGTAACGAACCAACCAACAACCTATCAGCCAACAAATATGCAGTGGAAGGGAGTGGAGATGGGTTCTATTGGGTATGCACTGAGAAGACCATTCGGTGACATCACGCACCAGGTCGGGCCCTCGAGTGGAACCCAGATGGGAAGCGACGAGTTGGGCATCCGAGATGAGGGTGATATGGAGGAGATCATGTGAAGAAGAAACGAAAGGTTGTGGGCAGTCGTGGAGGCAGGTTCAAAGGACTGCAGAGAAGAGAGTGGAATGGAGACTTGCTATTGAAGCCCTATTTTCCACTAGGAAGCCAAGGGACAAACAACAATAATGATGATTTCGTGAAGATTTATGTTTTTATCTATAATTGCAAGATTGTATTCCTTTACCATCCTTCGATGGTGTAAAAAGCATATAGTCACACACCGATTATCAACACTACTTATACTGATATTCACATTTTATTTGAATATATATTAAACCTTTGAATACTCACATAGTTCATTGAATAAATCCGATCCAGACGAAGTGAGAGAAATTGGATTCATTTGACTGAATGAATTGTCTTTCATCATTTTTCTAAATCTTTTAATTTCTACATACAAAATGAAATTGATGCAAAGATGTATCAAAACTATTAGTTAAATAAGTATTGTTGAAGAAATATTGTTTAAAAATATGATATTGTTTTAAGGGGAAATTAGCTCCTCTAAAACAAATGTTCTTGATTAATGATGGATCGTGGATAGCAGTGAAATCCAGGATGTGCATTTCGTCCTATTCAGCACTCGTCAGCTGGATGTACCTGCTTCCCAGTGAGTGATGTTGTTCCCATCGGGATTCGGACTGGGGAACTCTCGCTTCAAACGCGAAAGCATTATCAGTATGTATGCATCTCTGTCTTATGAAAAAAATGTAGAGATGAGAATGTATTGTTTTACTGAACAGTTTCACAGGTGTTTGACTAAAAATATAAACCATAAATTATTCCGAACAGAAGATTTATTTTTTTAGGTATTGTTTAAGATTTTCTAGTTCAGCTTCAGAGGACTTTATGTAAAGGTTTATATTTAGAAAATAAGCAAGTCTTCACATGAGATATAAGTAAAAACGAACCTAAATTATCTTATAAACCATTATACTCTTCAGGTTTATTTATTTGTACTTATATCTCGAATAAAATGTAGCAGTCAGCAAAATCTTGAGTTTATTTAAGAAAATAACATTGAACTAAGTCAGTGATTAGTAATGATGGGCAGTGGCTAGCAGTGGAATCCAGTGGAATCCGAGTCCGAGTCCCGGTGGGAACAACATCACTCACTGGGAAGCAGGTACATCCAGCTGACGAGTGCTGAATAGGAAGAAATGCACATCCTGGATTCCATTGCTAGCCACTGCCCATCATTACTAAACATAGTTAAAAGACAGGCAATATCGAAGCATCCGCATAGGATCCCATATGCCAACAGAGACAGATGAATTCGGTCGAATCAACGATGGTGTAATACAAGCAATAACATTAAGTCAGTGATTGTCTTTAGATATAACCCGTGGAACAGCTGAATGCAACCCTATTTACATTTGTCGAGTATGCTGGAAAATGCTAAGTTTATATTTCTTGAGCGTTGAGTAACTTATCTTAAAAATAAGTAGAGTCTACTGATTTAGATTGAAACAAACACTTAGTTCTCAGAAAACTGTAAGAATAAAAGATACTCCCTGAATAATAGATGGACATTTTTGATAACTATAAAAGATTAAAGGTAGATTTCACTTAGAATTGTCTCAATTCATGATAAAATTCACAGAAATGCGACTAATTTCTGTGAAATTTTTTTGAAAAAAAATGTTAAGTTATATTATTATTAGTCCCTTGGGTTCCTAATGGAACATAGGGCTTCAGTAGCACGTCTCCAGTGAACTCTGTTCTCTGAAATCTTTTGAACCTGGCTCCACGACAGCCCACAAGCTCTCATTTCCTCCTCGCACGACCTCCTCCATGTCACCCTCACCTCGGACACCCAACTCGTCGCTTCCCATGGGGATTCCACTCGGGGCCTGAACTGGCGCGTGGTGTCCCCAGTCGGCTTTCTCAGTGTATGCCCAATCCATCTCCACTTCCTTCTACTGCATATTTGTTGCGTGATAGGTTCTTGGTTGGTTCGTTCCCAGAGTTCCTTGTTGCTTATTCTTTCTGGCAATCCATCTGGTCTTCAGTAACGAGCCAGCATAGGCAGTTGTTGATGAATGTCTGTAGTTTATTGGAAATGCCTTTCGTGACGCGCCAAGTCTCTGAGCCATACAGAAGCACTGACTTGACGTTGGTGTTGAAAATCCGGATGTTGTTCACGCTTTATGCTGAGTGCGGTGCAGAAGATCTCCACACTGGTTTCAGGTTAATGAACACCTGTCTTGCTGTATTTCCTATCCTAGCTGCTTTGACGTCCTCGTTTCTGCCACCACCACCTGCAGTTGAAACAGTGCTGCCTGCCTAGATAGGTGAAGGAGGTTACTTCCTTTAAGTTTCTCCCATTGATGGTGATTGGAGTTTGTTGTTGTTGTTGATGGTGGTGGTGCGGTATCTTCATCACTTCTGTCTTCTCTATATTCACCTGAAGTCCCGTCTTCGCTGCCTCTTCTGTCAACTTGTTAGTTTTTGCCTGTAGATCTTCAAGTTTGTGTGACATCAGACACAAGTCATCACTGCCGAAATCCAGATCTTCTAGGTTCTTTTCCCCAGTCCAGCCATTGTATCCCCCTCCTCTCACAGCTTCCCACTGTTTGTTGCATGATCCAGTCCACTAGACCACAATCATGAATATCATGGGTGATAGTAGGCAACCTTGTTTCACTCCTGTCTTCACTTCAAAAGCATAACTGAGCTTCCCATTGTGAATTAATTGGTTGGCATATGGCGTTTTCATATAGTTGTTGAATGAGGCTGATAAAGGTTTGCTGTATTCCGTAGTAATGAAGCAGTTTCCAAATTACCTCTCGGTCGACGCTGTCAAAGGCCTTCTCGAAGTCGATAAAGTTGAGGTAGAGTGTTGACTGCCATTCTATACTCTGTTGTATGATGATGCGTAGTGTAGTGTTGCAATTTGGTCTGCACATGTTTTGTATTTCCTGAAGCCTGCCTGTTTCGGTCGTAGTTTTGAATCCAGTGCATGCTTCAGCCTCTCCAGGATGATGGTTGAGTTATATGAGGGATATTTTTTTTTAATCAGAATTAAAAAGTTAAAATCAAGAATAATTCTCAAAAACCTGTAATCTTGTATGTATATAACATCAGAAAAATACTGAGTTAAGTGTACGTGGAATAACTTCAGTAGCCATTAGAATAAACCGAATACTTAAGGAGGATAGAAGATTATTTATGGACCCTGATATTTTCTACTATAAAACAGCACATAGGAACACTATTTTCTAATCTATATAGGTATTTTATTCTCATGTTTGAATTACAAAACAAGATTTTAATAAATATCTGAACTACAATCAAGATTTAATCATAAAATATTCTAAAGATTTGGTACTCAGTAGACATTTAAATGAAATAATTCCAGTATTTTACAATGTATGTCGATTCAACCTTTTCATTCTTTCCAAGAAGAATGTGAGATTAGAATGAAACAAGAAAGATGGAAACACTTTTTAAAAAAATCCTAAACATGATAAAAATTTACAGTTATAACTTTTGTCTCAAGAAATTAGACACTTTGTTAAGTTCAATATAACTTCTAACAACTACTTTGCTTTATTTTAGAAGGAATAAAGTTTAAACTTAAAATTAGTGAATATCAGTTATGGAGTTCTGATTTATTTTTGAGATTTCAATTCGTAGCATGGATGTCATATCCACAGAACTGCCAGTCAGTCCCAAAGAATGATATCTTCATCAGCCTTCCGTACAAAGGTGATTCTCAGAGTGCAATCCTTAAGCAGAGACAACGCTGCTGTTAGAAGGACTTATTATGCAGCCAGGGTTCGAGTAATCGAAACCACGAAGTCCGTATATTCCCCCAAACCCCTACAGCATGTGGACGATAATGTCACATCCCATTGTATCTACCAATTCAAATGTAGTGTGGTGACACATACATAGATCCATGCAAGCAAGGGCCTCGGAACATATTCCAAAGTGGCTTCAGAAGTAAATTAAATCACCTGAACCTATAAATGTTGGTAGCAGACGTCCAACTTCTTCGATCGCCAAACATATCGTTGAGGCAGGTCACAAGATTGATATGCCTACTTCCTTTAATACCTATTTACAAAACATGTTCGTGAGGGATCCTGAAATTTGTTGAAGCCTTAGCTATTAGGAAGGTGAAACCACATTTATGTGTTCATAAACAATTTGTTGTCACATTAAATCTTCCTTGGTAGATTCAGCTATTGAAAACCAAGTTCGATGTGCGATCATTTTCTTGCTCTATTGATTTTCATTGTTATTCGGCCTTTAAGTCAGCCCTCCTACCTGACCCCTTTTTATTTTCTCACCCCTTATCTTCATGAGTTTTTATATAAATACCTATGACAAGTAGGTGTGTGATCAGATAGTTCGAAATGTGTTGCACAAATACACCATTACACGGTTCAGACAATTTACGTCTTCGTATTGTTTTATCGAAGTTTATAAAGGGAACTAATTGTTTTAAATTTCTTTTTCATGAAATATGCAAGATTCTGAGATAATGTTTTGATGACATCATCATCGTTGCATACCTCAGATTTGATTAAAATCAATTTTATGCCATGATAATACAGAAAAGATCAACTTGATTTATTCAAATAAGATTTGTTGTTTTCTGTGATGAGCTGGTTAGTCTCACAATTGCTTCGTTGGCACTATAATACATAAAATGACTAACCATTTGCTATCTAATAAGGTAATATTATATAGATAAACTTTAAATTAATGTAAATTTACTGGGAGTAACCTAACTAACTAGAAGGAAATGTTGAATGAAATTACTAAATAACCTAGTTATCCAGTGAACTACTTTAAGATCCATTTTTCAAAGAATTACTGAGAAGTTATCATCTTTGAAGGCAAACAAGTCAAGAGTGAGGTTGATATCTATCCATTAATAACATTCGATGGTGGTCGTGTTATACTGCCAGTGTAAAAAGGCAGGGTACAGTGGGTCATTGTACCTCCACCGAAAAATGCATCAGCCATAGACTTACTAACTAAAACACCTGATGGTCTTTTGCTTGGTCCCTCAGACTGTGGGTTACAAACCAAAATGAAATAGGCATTCAGTGCTCTCAGGCTTACAATTGTTTTCTGGCTGGTGAGAACTACTTAAAAAGTAAGTTATTTTTGTTTTTTAAGCGGATTAGGAAATATCATAACTGAAATTCATAACAGTAGGGTGTATTATATGATTATTTATCCCTTGGCTTCCTAGTGGAAAATAGGGCTTCAATAGCAAGTCTCCATTCCACTCTCTTCTCTGCAGTCCTTTGAACCTGCCTCCACGACTGCCCACAACCTTTCGTTTCTTCTTCACATGATCTCCTCCATATCACCCTCATCTCGGATGCCCAACTCGTCGCTTCCCATCTGGGTTCCACTCGAGGGCCCGACCTGGTGCGTGATGTCACCGAATGGTCTTCTCAGTGCATACCCAATAGAACCCATCTCCACTCCCTTCCACTGCATATTTGTTGGCTGATAGGTTGTTGGTTGGTTCGTTACCAGCCAGCCAGCCAGCCAGCCAGCCAGCCAGCCAGCCAGCCAGCCAGCCAGCCAGCCAGCCAGCCAGCCAGCCAGCCAGCCAGCCAGCCAGCCAGCCAGCCAGCCAGCCAGCCAGCCAGCCAGCCAGCCAGCCAGCCAGCCAGCCAGCCAGCCAGCCAGCCAGCCAGCCAGCCAGCCAGCCAGCCAGCCAGCCAGCCAGCCAGCCAGCCAGCCAGCCAGCCAGCCAGCCAGCCAGCCAGCCAGCCAGCCAGCCAGCCAGCCAGCCAGCCAGCCAGCCAGCCAGCCAGCCAGCCAGCCAGCCAGCCAGCCAGCCAGCCAGCCAGCCAGCCAGCCAGCCAGCCAGCCAGCCAGCCAGCCAGCCAGCCAGCCAGCCAGCCAGCCAGCCAGCCAGCCAGCCAGCCAGCCAGCCAGCCAGCCAGCCAGCCAGACTTCCTTGTTGCTTATTCTTATTATTCTGGCAATCCATCTGATCTTCAGTAGTGAGTGTAGGCAGTTGTTGATGAATGTCTGTAGTTTGTTGGAGATGCTTTTCGCAACGCGGCAAGTCTCTCAACAATCACATAGAAGCACTGATTTGACGTTGGTGTTGAAAATCCGGATGTTGTTCACGCTTCATGCTGAGTGGAGTGGAGTAGATCTTCACACTGATTTCAGAAAAATGAAGGCTATCCTACTATCTTTCTGGTCCTGCTTTTGACATCTTCATCTGTGCAGCCGCCTGTGGTCGCTACCTAGGTAGGTGAACGAGACAACTTCTTTTAGGTTTCTCCCACTGATGGCGATTGGCGTTTGTTGTTGTTGTTTGAATGGGTATCCTCACCACCTATTTCTTCTCTACGTTCACTTGAAGTCCAGTTCTAGCTGCCTTGCCTTTTCTGTCAACTTATTAGTTTTTGCCTGTAGGTGCGTAGCCTAGCATTGTATGATTGTGACTTTCCTTAATTTTGAGTTCAATCCATCTTGCTGTCATGATCCTGCAGGCGGAGATTGGTTCCCACTGCATGAGAACCTCCAGTGCTCTTAGGGGCATCATGATAGCCACTCAAAAACTCAGTGTGCTCTTGGTTATCGTCTGGGTGACCGGAGTACATTATTGACTCTGCAGTTGACAGTTTGAAGAGTCCACTTACATTTCATCTGCAGATTCCCAGGAGATTCCAAGCACTTCAATGCCATACCTCCTCATCTCTTTTGCAATCTGGGCAGGCTTTGTAAGTTCATACATGGTGTGGACATTCTATGTCTCCATGCTTACTTTCGCTTTCATCAAGAGAAGACACATCGGCCGACTGGCCTTCTGAAAGCTTTCGCCAACTGGGGTCATTTCGCCTCTCCAATTCCAGCGAGGAATAAGTTTATTTTTATTTTTTGTATTTTCTTTGTTCTTTGAAGTTTCTTAAGGGATTGGTTGGCTTTTCGGGGTAGGGTTGCTAGCTGTAGGCCTAACTTTCTCTCTTTATCCGCTCTTAGGACCGGCTAGTAACTGGTGAAGTAGTTAATTAGGTGAGGTTGGCAGTATAGTGTAACTTCATGATTTCGTGTACAGTTTATAACCTATAACTGAATAAATTACATCTATACATCCAGTAATTGTTATCAGAAATAGAAGTTTGAGAGAAAGGTTATCAAAGGATACTTTTGACGAAATAATAGTGATAGTGTATTGAATTTTGAGGTGTATAGGGGTTTGGTTTATTGATTCCAGGTTGGTATTCATTGGTGACTAGCTACAAGAGGTGATTCCTAAAGTTTTAATGAGAAGCAGGTATAACAAGTCAGACTTAGGGACAGCTACTCAACGTCGGCAATGTATGAAGTGAGACACTAGATTTCGACCCAACATCTCAATGGTAATGGGGCTGATCGCGGAACCTGAAGGTTCTGGGCTCGATCTCTGGTGGGATCATTTGTGCACACTGCTGTGGAGTTCCATATTACGACGAAACAGCTGTCCAATGCTCTCGGGTTTCCAATGTTTCTCCAACTAATTTCAGTCTATAATGAATACCAACCTGAAATCAATAACACTATGTGATTGCTCCATCTGAGTTAGGTGAACATTTTATGGATTATAATCTAAGTAGTAATTAGAATCTGTTGCTGCAGAAGGTGACATTCAGACTCTTGAGTCATCAGAGCCGTAAATCATGTTCTATATTCACGTCTGACTGGAGCGGTCCTTTAATCAGATTTAGACACACATTTGTATTTATTCAGAAGGTGACGTGATGTGACTCAGTGAATGAATTACCCAAAGACGAAGAACAAAATCTATACAGAGTTCTAGTAGATCAGCCAATGGATTGTTACACAAAAACGTAATACTAATACAGTTAGATCTTTAGAAGAAAGAAAGCTAGAAAAATGCTATCTGACAACATAGGTATGAAAATACAAAGATATCTGAATTAACAGCCTAAGGTTATAAAAGCTCGTAAATAAAATGTACATGAATTTGCTATACAGTTAGGATAATACTATAGAAGTACTGTCTAATCATCTAATTTTAGGTTTACAGACAATTTTCTGTTCTCCAGTTCTGAAGATAAATTTTACAAGTCGAAACACTTTTTTTTTTATTATCACCGGGATTAGTATTCACTGTGCTTGAATCAGTATGCACATAAAGATTTAATTTATTTTTTTTTTAAATTTTGGAGCAAAACTCATTTGATCATAGAAAAAGAGAGAAAAAGTTTATAGTGAAGAGTGATCAACTCTTAATTATGATCCCTGTAAAGTTATTCCCTTAAGGTAAACTAACAGAACATTTCGTAACCTTCTTACAGGTTTTACCTTAATGAATTTAGAAATATTCAAAACTTGTATGTAAGCAAATCTAGATGAGGCGAACGACAATATGAACGTAAATTTTAGTGTTTATAATTGTCTATTATGTCATAAACACACCGTGTTCATCTTCATCCTCTTCAATATACAAAAGTAATAGAAACTTAGCTTATAAAACCTGAACTGTATCAATAAATGATGATTTACATAAGAGTAACGCTTTCGGTTCTATTTGTTTCCGCTTACTTAATAATTGTCCTAATTATTTGTTATTGCTCTAATACTTCCTTCTCATCGTCAGCTAAGTTGATTTCATATCTATGAATATCAGTATACCCATTTGTTATGAACCATCCAATTTATACTCTACTGTACACCACTACTGTTTACTTCAGTCAATAAATGTATGTTGATTTCAATTGTTAAATCACTTACTACACTTTATTACTTGACTTTCATAAGTTCCTTCTAACTGCATCATGTTTTTAGAATCCATTGAAACTAGTTGTGGTGGCTGTTTTTGATCTTGATAATGCTCTTTAGAATGGACTTTTGCAGGAGCGTTCTTCTTCTCAATTACTTTCAAATTATTCTTTGTTTCTTCTTCCTCTTCTTCATCATTATCATCATCAACAGAATCAGATTCTGTCATCTGTGTATAGTACTCATAACTATTTTCAGTAGTATCACAGATAATTTCTTTATTTTTCAAATCAAACTTTACATCTTTTCTATTATACGATGCTGATGTTAAACATGATGCATTCCTGTCTTTCTTAAGTCCATGAAGATGATAATTTAGGCGATGTAGTGCATTTTTAAGTAAATGATCAAGTTCTAAACTGTCACGTGTCTTCCGACCAAGAGAAGTTCGTACAACTGATTGTGAATAGTTTTGATGGATTTCAGTACACACTATATGCTTATTGTTACTGTTACTGCTATATTCGTTCAGATCAGGTGTTGTAATTTTGTCTGAGGATATATTATCATACATATATTCTTTTTCCTTATACACTTTTGGGAGCTCTAAACAATAGTCATTGTTGTAAGGAAGTTTATTAAGAATATTTATTGATTTACTATTCATGACACCTTCTTTAATATCAATAGTATTTGCATTTAATCTGTCCACTGTTTTGTGTTTGTCTCTGGGTTCATGGTCGTCCACATCAATTCCTGTTGAACTTTCCGATGTTTTATCTTGTCCAGTTTCACTGAAAGAATCATCATCAACAACATCATTATCACTATCATCAGCAATCGAATTATCATATGATCCAGTTGAAGGCTCTGAATCAATTTGATAAATGTCTTCTTCTAAAACTTGAGAAAAATTTGATTGGTTGCCGTATAATTTATTCGGTAGTTTGTATTCATTACTTCGACCATTGACAAAGTAGGTTCTCATTTTACCTTTACCCTTTAATCAAAGAAATAAACAACAAATAATTACACAGAGAGAAGATATGTGTTAATGAAACAAGCATCAAACAAATGCGGTTCTTCAAGGATTCAGTACTGAAAGTTACGGATTTTCTTTCATTTTCATTTAGAAAACAATTCACAAATTTATCAAAACAAGACAGTTTTTAACATATAGTTTTTTACAAATAAATGGCAGAATAAATGCTGAGTACTTTTAGTTAACCAAGTCAACTATTTAATCAGAGAAACAATACAACTGTTTACTCGATCAAGGAAGTATTCATTGGTGTCAAACTAGGTGAATTAACACTGGGTTTTCGGTTGACTTGTTGATCTAAACTATCTTTTACACGTAGGCTACCTAAATGCTAATGAGATACAGTAATTAACAAAATATTTTATCCAGTTAACTTTATCATAGTAGAAAACACTAAATAAATGAGTGGATCATACCGAACTGAATTTATCAACTCGCATGTGTATAGACGTATACACAAGGAGAAATAATGGTGGTTTGAAGTTGAAAATGGTTAAACATGTACCTTATCGACTTCAAAAACAAATGACTGTGACTAGTCTAGTATATATAGGTGACGGACATCCATCTTCATTTACTGCCTAACCAACACTTAAAAACTAGATTGAGATTTGACGTTAAAATAGACTTTGGTTTTTGTATAATAGTGCCTGAATTACCCAAACTAGATGCGTCGGTTAGTTGAAATCCTTTTTATGTATGGATAAAAGACTTGTTCTTCACTGAAAAGCTACTCTGATAGTCTTGGTTCTACTTCTCATACCCAGTAGGAGATAATTCGAATTTTATGCATATACACTTTAGTCTTACCACCTCAAACCTTTTCCAGCCTAAACCTACTTCAGTTAAAATGTGCGATATGGCAGACAGTGACTAAAGATGCGTGAAATATATCTCAGCTATGTGAATCGGTAGAAATTCACAACCTCATTAGCTGAATTTCCTCTTCAGCTCAAAATTCTACGCCTGACTTGTAAGTTACTGACTTAGTGACATCATGACATAAAGTTTGTGGTACGAAGATGGCCTCAATTAAACACCTGAAGCTTTTTCATGTCCTCTGGCTTTAATATTTATGTCGCTTCACTTGTTCTACAAGTTCACCCCTAACATAATCATTTCAGTTTTTAGTTTGGAGGTTTGTGCAGATTCATCTATTGATTTCAGGTTAATATTCATCATGAAAGGACGTCAGCTGAGGAACCATTTATAAAACTGGGGAAACTGGACAACTGTTTTATCTTAGTATGGGACTACCCAGCAGTGTGCACCCATGACCCAGCTAGAGATCAAACTCAGGACTTTCAGGTTCCGTGGCCAGCACGTTATCGTCGAAACACTGGGTCGGAATCCAGTGGTTCACATTTCCTACTCCTGTCATTTAACGATACAATGCGACTTCCACCTAATGCCATCGCTGAGTAATTGTGTTCATGTCAAACTTAATGTCCCACAGTTCTGCAACTGATATCAGTCAGTGGTGAATACTAACCTGAAATCAATAAATAAGTCTCCAAAAAACCTTCAAACTGAATTACTTAAGTGCTCATTAGTGTCTTGTTTCGAGATGAGATTCTCAAAATTATAATGAGAAGTCGTCACCAATGGGGCCAATGAAGTTGGATGTGAGGACAGTTACTTGACGATGACACTAGATGAAGGTCGCGCTATTTCACTTTTACTAATATGCGTCAGCAATGTATTAGAGCTCACAAATATTTCTAGTTGAATTTTGCTAATCTTTTACAGCTTTCCTTAGGAAATAAAGAGCAGAAAAAAAATGCTGTTCTGATCTCTATGTCCCCCAAAGCGTTGAACTTCTTCAGTCCCAGTGATATTTCTCTAACACTTCATCAAAATTTACTCCATGTACACTCAAAAAGCTTTGAACGAATCAATTGAAGTAAATCCATCTAGCCAAGTATTTTTTATCCAGTTTCTTTTTATTCTACATGCTGATTATTAATTTTAATTGAGAAGATATACGCGTAGAGACAGTGATGCCACAATAAAACAAACTATCAGTCATCACTTATGTTGTAAGCAAAAGTCATCAATGTATTTAGGGAGAATTTCTCCTGACTCGATTCTCAACAATTGTGTGGATAATGATATCAATGAATGATAGAAAGAAAAGTCACCAGGGTACAATCCTGCCAAAACGATTTTGCTAACCTAATGATTTTCTCAACCATCTCAAGAAAGAAAGAATCAAATCTCTAATATTCTTTTAACCACTACCTTGACTACTTTATTCAGTCCCGTACTTGTACGAATGTTAGTTTGTGCGAAAAATAGAGGTCATCGCTCCCTTAACCAACTACTGAAATGTATATCTTTAAAATTCAGCCGATAGGTTTATTACGTTCTAAATACCGAGTGTTGATAGAATTCTGTTAACCGAGTTTTTGATATAGCCATTAAGCTAGATGACATAGATTGGTGTAGACTTTGTCTAGTATACACCGCTATGAGTCGATTAACAAGAACTTCTGTATCCAAACTCTATCCCTCTTTATATCCATCAGTTAAGCGTATTTGTAAACCTAGTCATTTGGGCCAGGACCGAACCTTTTTGAAGTCAGGGATTTGATCGCTGAACTGATCTAAATAGACTGATGGTGAAGTTTTGAACTAAGCACTATTAAATACAAAATCTAGAACTAAGGCTTCCAATTATTTAGTTTCGAAATTCTAATTATTACTATGAGTGAATGTCTGTGATTTACAATAAGTGAGTGATCGTCTTCGTACAATATTAGTGTATTCTGATATTACATACAGTGATTCAGTGTTATTTACTGGATGACATTTCAAGCATTGTATTGTTGAAAATCATAAGAAGTTATTCACACAGCTTTCCTCTTTGTTCTTTTATTTAGTGTTAACTCTGCCTTTCAAGTGTCTAAAACGGGTGATGATTGGATCCAGCTACACAAATTAGACATGGATTAGAAGTTGTTATCTTCTTCCAAACTATATTGGGATTACGAAACAGCATATACCTAGCAATAATGAGGTTCTTCTTGAAATTGCTCACCTTGGTAAGTGTTAAGATGAGTGAATAGTAGATTGACTTCTTTGGTATTGATGTCACTTGAAGAATCATAGGAAGTCTAGGATTACTAGACTATTGCTTCGTCTTATCTTGGAGTGCCTCGACAGTGAAGCACCGCCAGTCTTGCAGTGAGAACATTACTATCCATCTAAGGGATTTAAATCCAATAATCCATGTTTTCCTACTTCTGTCAATGCGCGATAAATAAATGTATGTCTGCACATATCATTCTTACCTAAAACGAAACAACTGTCCATTCCTCCAAGGTTTTCAGTTGTTTATGTCAGTCTGTGAAGAAAAGTATCTTGAAGTCAAAGAATCACCACAAGTTACAGATTTTAATCGAAATTTGGTCAACTGTAAAGTATCCTGTCAAAAATGTGGTTACTATTACTTTGTAAAATTCTAACTAGATGAAATAATTTGAGTTTACAAAATGTATTTTCTTTTTTAGGTTGGAATTCATCACGGATTGACATCAGTTGGAGAAACATTGGAAATCTGAGAGCACTGGACAGCTGTTTCGTGCTATCATGGGACTTCTCAGCAGTGCGCACCCATGACCTTGCCAGGTTTCGTGACCAGCACATTACCACTGAGGGGAACCTGAAGACCCTGAGTTCGATCTCCGGCGGGATGCGAACTGCTGAGGAGTCCCGTAATGGGACGAAACAGTGGTTCAGTGGTCCCAGGTTTTGAATGTTCCTCCAACTGATGTCAATCCACGATGAATTCCAACCTAAAAAAGTAATTGATAAGTCTTCATAAAACATTTAGACAGAAATATATTTTCGTCAAAATCTCCTGCTTATTTAAACACAACTCTTCTGTACATAGCTATACATCCTTAAATTCTTCCAAAATGATGAAGGGGAGTATTCTTGTCAAGATCCTGTAGTATATAACTCAAAAATATACACAAAGTAATAATTTACCTTCACGCTAATTTCGCCACGGAATTCTAAAATGTATGGAAATTCCGAAAGACTAGCAGCAAACGTTTGACTGACATGTATACGATCAGGCTAAAATGATTTTGAAAAATACCGTTATTAGGGCAGATAAATATCAGTTTTTGTAATGATATTAATTGCATCGTTTTCTTACATTTTAATCAACTTTACGTGTATGTATCATAAGCATGCAGTCATATTGAGGGCTTAACAAAAGCATTCCAGTTACTCTTTGAATAATACCGCTGATCAGAAATGATGCACTTTAATTAACAAATTTTACTAAATGATGAGTAGTTATACCTCTTGCTCAGCTGGGAAATAATCTGAACTACGTATTTACAAATTCCGCTTACAGATTCAAACTACTTGAATCTGATCAGCTGATGAAATCACCAAGATTCAATCAGAGAAAATTATTGATCAATGTAGATAGTTTAGATGAACTCCTATCTTTTAACAGTTTACTTCTTTAGTCCATGTCAAATTCTTTCCTATGATCAATAGTCATAGTTTTGGTTGTGAAACACTTTTGATACCACAGTTAAGGTGATGTAAAGCTATTTTTGTTTAAGTTATCTTAGTAGAATCATGCCGATAATTTGAAAATCATTCATAATCGCAATCTCTTGAACGTGACTTTCAAATGCATAAGTATAATCACTCAGTTCAAGAAAAACAGAACAATGTTTAGGTGTAACTACGCCGTGATTTAAAATTGCATAATAAACTGGGAAATTTCTCGTTGGTTAGTTATTCAAGCACAACTTGAATTGTTTCAAGAGATTGAACCACAGGCAAAATGAGCATAGCATCTGTGCAGAGATTGTTATAGATACTGACAGTCTGGCTGTCTCATCAGCAGTTCACTAGATATTACCGCTGCCATACTGAGTAAAAAGATGATTAAAAATGTAGCTTAAAAGGTAAATACATGTTCAGTCTCACGTTCATAACCTTTAGGTCTTCTATGTTAGTACAAATAAGTTTTGGATTCTGGCATTCTAGATTCTAACATCAGTGAAAAGTAAACCAAAATAGTGAGTCTCCTAAGTAAGTGGATACACTGGAGAAGGATAAATAGAATGAGGTAAGCACGAAGAAATAGACAAAGTGTAATTGGTTGTTCTCCGGTGACTAATCAAAGTCTACAAATGCAAAAATCAACTGCACAGATTATCAAATGTTCTGTCTGTTCAATATATTCAGTTATATGAGACTAGTAACTGAAACTACTGCCTGAAGTTAAGGCAAGTACCTCAAAAGCTGGGTGCACATGATAATGATAAGAAATCGAAACATTAAAAATCCCTACCCTTCTCTTTTTTTGAAGTAGCGCAAGCAAGAAAGTACTCTTGCCTTCACTGAAAAAAACCCAAAAAAACTTCCATTAGTGTTGAATTGGGGGACTTAATCACTGAGTATTTTAAGCCACAACTGAGCCCATTTGAGCTGGATTACATACATGAACTGGTTATCAAATATTTACTGATCTATGCGTTAGATTACGAGTGCTGATCTAAGTTCAGACATACTAAGCTAAGTTGAAAAACAATAAAATATTCTACTTTTGGGAAATAAACTCACCATACCATAGGACATCATTCTACTGGCTGTATTGACTGTATCTCCGAATAAGCAATATCTTGGTGCTTTATGACCTACTATACCGGCTACAATTGGTCCAGTATGACATCCAATAAAAAGTCTCAACTTCTCTTCCTCTTCATCATCATCATCATTATTATTATTGTCATCGTCGTCATCATTTGTATGCTTGTTAGGCTTTGGCCATGACAGAGATTCATTAGTTACTTTTAATATATTCAATGCCATTTCAGCTATATGTGCTGAATGGAAGCGTGTTTTATGCGGTGCTCCAGAAACAAGCATATAGCTATCTCCTATGGTTTCAACCTAAAATTTAGAAGTAAATGAAAAAAAGTAAGATGTTTGACATCCTTAACAAAGCCTCTTAAGTTATGCAATTCCATTTTTTTTTTGAGAAATTAGTATATGGAAAGAGAAAATATTTCGTAGTCAAAAATAACTGTTTCATTTAAGTGTTAGGAGAACATTTTTCGATCTCATACCATTTCTTTAGGGGTTTAGATGAACCTTTGACTTTAAAAGCTGACTTAGAAGATGAAGGATTGACATCAGTTAGTGAACGTCTGAAAATCAGACACTCCAGGATAGATATTCCCCCTAGTTTGAGAGAATTAGGCAGTGCTCACCCACAGCTTCACATAGGGTTAAGCCCTGAACAGTCAAGTTTAGCAGGAAGCTCGGTACCATTCAGCCACCTCATTTAATTGGTTCACTGTGTGTTTATCATTCGTCTTATCGATGAACATGCATCACTGAATTCAACTTCTTCGACTACACATAAGTTAGTTTCTCATTAGAACTTCAAGAAATCTTTTTCCAAGTTATTTTATGATAAGAAAATGGTTGAGTCGCTAAGCACTCAAAAACAACATTGGGATTCATTCGTTAGACAGTGAGTCATAGTATGTGATCAGTTTGCAAACTGGATAGCCCACGTTGACATTTCTCACAACTTAGTAGTTCTTCAACTGCCTAATTATGGTATCACTAGGTTTCGTTGGAAACCCCTCAGCCAAGATCCCAACGTGTGATCTCTGATGCAAAAGTATTATGAACTAGCGAAAAATACTACTGGTGAAGAATTTGAGTGGTCAGAAATCATTTAGACTTACCTGTATATTTCGCCAGCCAGATCAGAGAAACCTAAACAAAGGACGGTCGTTTCACTTGTTCGGAACCGAACTCGTCAGTGGTCTACTCAAACAAATTCAGTTCATAGGTATGAACTAGTTCAGACCAGCTGAATCTGTCTAGTATTACTCTGATTACTCTGATCTGGTTGTGAAGATAAACAGATTACTCTCAGTTGTTTCTGACTACTCAAGTTGTTCATCAGTAGTATCCTTCATTAGTTCATAATACTTTTGTATCAGAGATCACACATTGTGATCTTGGTTCGGTATTTTCAAACAAAACCATTGTTGATACTACAGTTAAATGATTGAAGAACTATTCAGTTGTGAGAAATGTCAACGTGGACATTATAATTTGGAAATCATTTGCAAACAGATCATTCGATCTAGTTCATTGGCTGATTCACAAATTTAAATGGTGTTCTTGAGTGAGTAGCGATCCAACCCTTTGATTATCCTAAACTAACAATGTATTTACCCATTTAGATAAAAGCTTTGAGTAATCACTCAACTGTCAGTATTTAACCGTTTTTGAAGATGTATTTCTTTTCTCTTCTTTTTTCAGTATCAACCTGAAGAGAAAATCCTAAGCATTGATTTAATCAAAAAGTATTAACTTACTGAAAATCCTACTTCATACATAATATTGGAAGCTGAATTATTCAACTGGCTTGCTCTGATTTCCTGTTTCTTTAACAGCTTCACAATCAACTTACCTGCCTACTAGTCTACTCTAAATGCTACCACATACGAAACCTCAAGCACAATAACTGGTCTCCGATTTCTGGTCCGTCACAGATGCAGCGGAAATCTGGATGAACAACTAAATCTGAGAGATCACTCTATCTCAAGGCAATATATCCACAATAATACTATGCAATAGATTTTTCTGGTACCTTATCTTTTATGAATCCATCTAATAGAAGTCAATTAACAGTCAATGTATCTCCTTGACAATGCTGCATACTTCGATGTGAAATGTATGAAGTTTTACAAATGTGTAAAATCTACTACTGTTGAACAACGATTCTACCAGTCTTCGACTACTTGCACCACAACAAATGCTTCTAGAATTATAGGTCTGAAATACTGGAAAGATAACACACGAAGAGTGAGAAATGCTTGAACCTAGATAGTCAACTGGATTAAATGTCTGTTTGAAAACTTACTTATTCCTGAAATCATTGAAGTGAGTTATTCTTGGTCAGTAAAGCTTCGAACATAAATTTTGCTGTTAAAATAGACGTTTTAGTCTGACGAAAAATTGGGTTTTGCAGACTGGTCAATCATGTCGACTACTCATAACGCAAACACTGAACATTTAGCCAAGTCGGTGCCACTTTAGTGTGAAAAAAGAATTGTGAGTAAGAATGAACGATGTGTATGTATTGTAAAGTGGTATTTTCCTGCTCTTTCATAACTTCTAGACACATGATATCATGATGGAGTTTAATGTCCCTTCTTCTGTAGCATTCAACACTGCTCAAATCGTTTAGGTGTGTCTAGAATTATCAATTTGATGATGCCTGTAAACCGGCTTCTCTCATGTTAAATTCATAACCTGAGAGTAAAACATTTATTTATTTATATTCTACTCAATCATGTCTCAAGTAAATTGCTAAAACTGTTACACAGTTTGATATTATTGACTGATAGTGGCTAGCAGTGGGATCTATGACGCACGCTTCGTCCTGTTTGAGACTCGTCAGTCGGATGTACTTGCCTCCTAGTGGTGTTCCTGATGGGACTCGAATTCGGGACCGATCACTTCAAACGCTACAGCATTATCTATCAGAATAGAATTATTCATCACTCAAAGTATTAGGATTACCTTTGCAGTCAAACATGCATTGACGGTTATGGATTCTACGGTTGTTATGAAGATGCTTTTCACTGAGTAAAATCAGTTAACTCTGGGTTCTTCAACAGTGAACACATAAAATATTCTGAATTCAAATAGATTACCTATTTGTCACGATGTATCAGAATGCAGTCATGAGTATTTTTTAACATTAATAAAATAGGACGAAATGAGCATCCTGGATTCCACTGCTAGCCACTGCCCATCATTACTATTAAATTTATTGATTAAAAAAAATTCGTCTTTGGTCATTGAATGTGCCGCTTAACACTAATTTGTTCAAGAAATTTAAACGTCCCGACTCTCTTTACTGATTTAATTGGCGTACGTATTGAAGAAACTTGGCTACAACTCAATGAAAATGCTCCTTAGTGTTTAGATTACTTCTGTCTGACTGGTCAGTGTTGTGAATTGGTACCAGTGGTCCACAACTAACAACATACTGAGTGTGATCTTATAGAATTCTTAAACACTAAGTTTCATCAAGAGTATTTTACCTAAAGTGTATTGACTCATATTGGAATGATTTCTTTCTTCTCCTTCAATTTTGATTGTAAAAGGTCACGGAATACATTTGCATCAACAAGTTTTGGTGATATACGCTTCTACATACACCTGAACATTCACAATATATTACTATTTTCATTTATCCCTTGGGTTCCTAGTCAAACATAGGGATTCACTAGCACGTCTACATTGCAATCTCTTCTCTGAAATCGTTTCAACCTGGCTACACAACAACCCACAAGCTCTCATTTCCTCCTCACACCATCTACTCCATGTCACCCTCACCTCGAACGCCAAACTCGTCGCTTCCCATCTGCGTTCCACTCCAGTGCCTGGCTGGCCTGACGCGTGATGTCACCAGTCGGCTGTCTCAGTGTATGCCGAATACAACCCATCTCCACTTTCTTCTGCATATTTATCGAGCCATAGCTTCTTGGTTGGTTCGTTACCAGCCAGAGAGAGTTCCTTGTTGATTATTCTCTCTGGCAATCCATCTGATCTTCAGCAACGAGCCAGCGTAGGTGGCAGTTGTTGACGAATGTCTGTAGTTTGTTGGAAATCCCTTTCGTAACGCACCAAGTCTCTCAGCCATACAGAAGCACTGACTGACTGAGTTGGTGTTGAAAATCCGAATCTTGTTCACGCTTTATGGTGAGTGCAGTGCAGTGCAGAAGGTGTCCACACTGGTTTCAGGTTAACGAACACCTGTCTTGCAGTATTTCCGATTCTGGCTGGCTTTGACGTCCTCGGTTCCGCCACCACCGCCTGTAGTTGAAACGGTGCTTCCTAGTTAGGTGAAAGAGGCTACTTCCTTCAAGTTTCTCCTTCGATGATGATTGGAGTTTGTTGTTGTTGTTGCTTGGGTATCTTCATCACCTGTGTCTTCTCTACGTTCACTTGAAGTCACATCTCCGCTACCTCACCCTGCCTCTTCTGTCAACTTGTTAGTTTTCACCTGTAGATCTTCGAGTTTGTGTGACATCAGACACAAGTCATTGGTGGTGAAACCCAAGTCTTCTAGGTTCTTGTCCCCAGTCCAGCTAGTGTATCCCCCTCTTCTCACAGCTCCCCACTGTTTGTTGCTTCATCCAGTCGAGTCGACCACAATCAGGAATATCATGGGTGATAGTAGGTGACTGCCTTGTTTCACTCCTGTCTTCATTTGGAAGACATCATCGAGCTTTCCATTGTGAATTACTTGACATGTGTCGTCATTATATGGTAGTTGAATGATATTGATGAAGGTTTGTGGTATTGCGAAGTGTTGAAGCAACTGCCTGTCAAATTACTTGTCGGTCGACTCTGTCAAAGGCCTTTTCAAACTAGGCCTTTTCACACTGTAGTCGATAAAATTTCTGTTGGTGGCCAGGTTCCATGCTTGAATATTGTTTTCAGTATAGATCAGAAGCTTCTCATATGAAGATAAGAAATCTCCAATATATAGCTCGTTTTCATATTCTTATTTTCATCAGCTTATAATTGCTTATAGAAAATAATGCTTATTTCATCGGCCATTTATATCTAGTGTTGAAAACTTTGGTAGAATGCTTCTGTAAAAAACTAGTGTCATGAGTGATTCTGTGGCTTCTATTTTCAAATCATTGGATAAAACTGAATTAATTAACCATTAATAACATGTATGCTGATGTTAGCATGCCTTGACATTAAATAGATAGGGGCTGGCAGTAGAAACCAGTATATGTGTTCATGTAAATTTCAACGTATTACTTGAATGTACCTCCCGTTAATGAGCGATATTATTCCGATTGTAATTCGATCCTATTACACATAGCTTCATGCACTAAGAGTGGCTATCATAACTTAGCAGTCTAGCGGAGGACGCTTAGATGTTTGAGACAAAAAATACTGGAATAGAATGATTAATTGTAAATTATTTCCAAATTGTAATGTCCACGTTGACATTTCTCACAACTGAATAGTTCTTCAATCGTTTAACTGTAGTATCAACAAGGTTTTGTTGGAAAATACCGAACCAAGATCACAATGTGTGATCTCTGATACAAAAGTATTATGAACTAATGAACAACTTGAGTAGTTAGAAAACACTCGATTTGTTCAGTAGTAGTACATTTCAAGAAGTGCTCAGTTTATTACTATTGAATATTTCGGTAATCGGTAGCCTTGAACTGTTTCTGTGCTAATGTCTGTTTTCAATTTTCTAATCATTCCTTCTTGAGTTTTGATTGGATAACATTAGACACTTACTCCTTTCCAGTACATTATTTATTCAGAAGCGTAAGTTACATTTTTTGTGTACAAGTTTAAAGCAATTCTGAAAGCTGAAATTAGAAGTCACTTAATGACGTACGACGTTGGTATGTTCTTCATTCGCTGCTGTTTACGATAACTGAAGCCGGACAATGAGACTGTGTACTCATAATACTTCTGCATTATTTTGATAAATGCACCAGTTTAATCTACATCGTGATCTGATGCAGACATTATTTTCTGTCAGTGTTAGACAGTTCGAAGAGCATACCTTAAAGATAGGCTTCATACGTGGGAATTAGTAAGTGTTTTCAGATAAGGTTGCAAAAAATAGACATAAATTGATTACACGTCAATTCTAAATGAACAGATTACTATGACGCTTATCAGTAGTTAAATTTTATTCCGTAAGAAAAGTAATAAATCCTTATGTATTAACTGCTTTTACTCACTTTGTAAACATTACAGGTTTCCGTGAGGTCATCGAAAAGTGTGTACATCTTATTCAGCAGTTCAACAACTTGATTAACACTTATATGCATACATTTTGCACTGAAATTGAACACTTTTGTGAAGCATATACTTACAGCATCGTAAGCCTGAAATGTATTGAAAATTGAAACAATAAGTGAGAGGAAGTAGCTAAATGGAAATCTACATTTTAAGTGATTGATCAATGGGTTAGAACTTTTTCAGCTTCAGATTCTGCTTTATGCTGCTGGGCAGTCAGAATAAATCTCACTGGACAGTTTCGCACTTCAGAGAGCCAATCAGGATAAGTCGTCTAACCTTATGCTTATCCATATGTATGCAGTGTTTTTTGTCGAACTAAGTCATCCTTGCAGTTATAGGTTAGTCTTTATCTATGGCATTCGGAATCGTAGTAAACAAACGTAACCGTATCCAGGTGTCGTACTAGATTCAGCATAATTAATCTATTAGTGTCTTATTTCATGCTGTCATCGCACTAATAATATTAGTAATAAAAATAGCAATAATAATAATGAAAATAACAATAATAAAGACACAGAGTTTAGTACTTCTGGCAGGGTGATTATCATTATTATTTTTCTCGTTTGGCCTTTGGGTTCCTAGTCAAACATAGGGATTTACTAGCACGTCTACATTCCAATCTCTTCTCTGCTAACTTATGAACCTGGCTCCATGACAGCCAACAAGCTCTCATTTCCTCCTCACACGATCTCCTCAAGGTCACCCTCACCTCAAACGCCAAATTCCTCGCTGGCCATCTGTGCTCCACTCGGTACCGTCACTTGGTGCGTGATGTCCCCGAATGATCTCAGTGTATCGCCAATCCAATCCATCGCCACTGTCTTCTGCATATTTATTGAGCGATAGCTTCTTGGTTGGTTCGTTAACAGCCAGCCAGCCAGCCAGCCAGCCAGCCAGCCAGCCAGCCAGCCAGCCAGCCAGCCAGCCAGCCAGCCAGCCAGCCAGCCAGCCAGCCAGCCAGCCAGCCAGCCAGCCAGCCAGCCAGCCAGCCAGCCAGCCAGCCAGCCAGCCAGCCAGCCAGCCAGCCAGCCAGCCAGCCAGCCAGCCAGCCAGCCAGCCAGCCAGCCAGCCAGCCAGCCAGCCAGCCAGCCAGCCAGCCAGACTTCCTTGTTGATTATTCTCTCTGGCAATCCATCTGATCTTCAGCAACGAGCCAGCGTAGGTGGCAGTTGTTGATGAATGTCTGTAGTCTGTTGGAAATCCCGTTCGTAACGCACCAAGTCTCTGAACCATACAGAAGCACTGACTGACTGAGTTGGTGTTGAAAATCCGAATCTTGTTCACGCTTCATGCTGAGTGCAGTGCAGAAGATCTCCACACTGGTTTCAGGTTAATGAACACCTGTCTTGCTGTATTTTCGATCCTGGCTGCTTTGACGTCCTCGGTTCCGCCACCACCGCCTGTAGTTGAAACGGTGCTGCCTAGATAGGTGAAAGAGGCTACTTCCTTCAAGTTTCTCCCTTCGATGATGATTGGAGTTTGTTGTTGTTGTTGCTTGGGTATCTTCATCACCTGTGTCTTCTCTACGTTCACTTGAAGTCACATCTCCGCTACCTCACCCTGCCTCTTCTGTCAACTTGTTAGTTTTCACCTGTAGATCTTCGAGTTTGTGTGACATCAGACACAAGTCATTGGTGGTGAAACCCAAGTCTTCTAGGTTCTTGTCCCCAGTCCAGCTAGTGTATCCCCCTCTTCTCACAGCTCCCCACTGTTTGTTGCTTCATCCAGTCGAGTCGACCACAATCAGGAATATCATGGGTGATAGTAGGTGACTGCCTTGTTTCACTCCTGTCTTCATTTGGAAGACGTCGTCGAGCTTTTCACTGTGAATTACTTGACATGTGTTGTCATTATATGGTAGTTGAATGATATTGATGAAGGTTTGTGGTATTGCGAAGTGTTGAAGCAACTGCCTGTCAAATTACTTGTCGGTCGACTCTGTCAAAAGCCTTTTCAAAGTCGATGAAGTTGAGGTAGAGTGTTGACTGTCATTCTATTCTCTGTTGTATGATGATGCGAAGCGTAGCGTTGCAATTTTTTCCGCACATGTTTTGTACTTCCTGAAGCTAGCCTGCCTGTTCCTGTCGTAGTTTTGAATCCAGTGCATCCGTTAGCCTCTCCAGGATGATGCGACCTAATATTTTGATTGAGAAGGACAGGAGCGTGATTCCGTGCCCGTTCTAACAAAGGCTTAGATCGCTCTTCTTCGGGAGTTTGACAAGGTAAGCCTTCTTACAACCTGCAGGCACCTTCCCTTCCTTTCAGACCCTTTGCATTAGTGGTGTGGTGTGATCATGTCCACTGTTGTCTCTGCGTCTGCTCTCAGTGATTGTGAAGGGGTTCCATCTGGTCCTGCTGATTTCCCGAATTTCAGTAGATTTATGGCGTTCACGACTTCCAATTTTGTTGGAGTATTTATGTTCACATGTAGTTCTGTGGCTGCAGGTGATATTTCTGGACGAAGTGCAGGTGGTGGTGGTGGTGGTCGATTCAAGAGCTTCTTGAAGTGGTCGGCCCATCGTTTCCTTTGTTTCTCCTCTTTGCCAACTAAGTTTCCTTCACCGTCTTTCATTGGTTTCATCTACGTCGATCTCTTCCCAGATAGCAATCTGCTTATCTGACATAATGTTGATATAATGTTGTCAGGTCTCTCGAAATGCAGCCTGTTCTGCTTCACTCGCCAGTGTGTCCTAGAAGTGTCTTTTGTCTTGGCGTCCACTCTCCTTCACTTCTTTGTCCAGTGTAGTGTTTTATACAATGTACTCAGTTCCTCTTCTCGTCATTCATCCTTGCACTGGTTTATCTTCTGCTTCACCATCCTCCTCTCCATCCTCTATCACCTCCCATATATCCATCGATATCCACTCCTTGTTTTCCTTCTTCTTCCTTCCTGATACGGTTGTGCAGGTTTCTTTCCACATCTCTCTCAAAGACTTCCAGTGCTCATCCACACAGGTTCCTTCACGGATGTTGTTCGATATCTCCCATTTTGTCTTGATGGCTGCCGTGAAGATTCCCTTTGTAATTTCATTCATCAGTTCAGTTTGTGTTCTGGGTGTTCAACTTGAACTGTGATCTATCACCAGCTTCTTTGAAGGCTTTCAACTTGACTTGGAAGGTAGGTAGGTTCCTCGCACTAGATAGTGAGTGGTGTGAATCTACATCTGCTCCTCTTCTTGATCTGATATTCTGTCCAGTAGGCTGCGTCTCTATCCTCTTCACATTGAGATGAAATCGATCTGATTTTCAGTGTGTGTCCTGATGTCTGGTGAAATTAAGACCGTGTCGGTTTGTGGATATCCTTGTGCTTGAACACACTGCCTGGCCTCCAATCACCAAATCGCTAGATGCACAGAATTCTGCAAACAATTCTCCATTCTCCTTCATCACCTCACCGAGCACTTCTCGACACATGGTTTGTTCTCTTCCTGTGTTGTCCGCTCCTCCCACTTTGGCATTCATGTCACTCATTACAATGGATTTTGATGTCGCCAACTGGGGTGGGGTCCTGTCCAGTGTTGATTGCAGTTGTTTGTAGAATTCCTCCTTCTTCTCTTCCTCATCTGCATTATTTGTAGATGCGTAGTGTTGGCATTCTACGGTTGTGACTTTCCTTCCTCTTGACTTGAACCTCGCTGTCATGATCCTGATCGTTGAACAGATTGGTTCCCACTACATGAGAGAGAGCCTTCGATGCTGTTGGGGACATCATGATAGCCACTCCAAAACTCAGTGTGCTCGTGGATGTCTTCTGAGTGACAATGTCGGAGTAGATTATTGATTCTCCAGTTGACAGTCTGCAGAGTCCACTCCCATTCCATCTGCTTCGCCAATTCCAAGCACTTCAATGTGATACCCCCTCATCTCGTTTGCAATCTGGGCAGTCTTGCTAGGTTCAAAAATTGTGAGGACATTCCATTGCCCCATGCTTACTTTCGCTTTCATTGAGGGAGAGAAGATACATCGGCCGGGTCAATTGGCTTCCCGAAGGCTTTCACCAACTGGCGTCATTTCACCTCTCTGACTCCAGTGAGGAACAATGTTGTTTTTATTCTTTATATTTGTTTGTGCTTTGAAGTTTCTTTAGAGATTGGATTGTTTTTCTGGGGTAGGGTTGCTAGCCGTATGCCCGACCTTCCGTGTTTACTCGATCTTAGGACCGTCTAGTAACTAGTGAACTAGTTAACAAGGAGAGGTTAAAAAAATATGGAGCGCTTCATGATTTTGCTTGTTATCCTTACGCAGGGGCCCAGCTAATCTTCTTTGTATTGTTCCAATTTAGTATATGTACTGCCGAAGCGAGTACCTGGCAAAGTGATGACAAACTACAAAAGAATGTCAGGCGTTAATCTGCCATATAATAATGAAACTCGGTAGTTCTGGGTGCAAATGCCTAGATCAACGCGTACTCCGAGGTGAAATTGTTGTAGATGACGCTTTCAGTGAAATCACTTTCATTATGTACAGTGAAAATTGAGAATAATTAATTCAGCAATGTTAATGTAAGTTTTCTTACAAGAATATCTGCTTTTACTAATTTCGATATAGGAAAATGATATTTTCATGCCTCCTACGCTGATTTGTAAGAATTTGGTGGCTATTTTCAGTCAAAAGTCAAGTGATATGCACTTCTCATCCCTGAAGTTAAACGATGATAGGTCGAGTAGCGTAAAATTTGGTTGTCCAAAAACTACATAAAAACATCTGACTTTTTAATATTTCGAGTAAAAATGGTTATATAATGACAGGGTTATCTTGTTGGTTTTGAACAAACAGGGAAGGTCGTTTGAAACTAGATGAAAATCTTATTCATTGAGATTAAAAAATATATATGAAGGCAAATAACACCTGTAAAACATCAAACGTAAGTCTATCCTATATTACAAAATAATAATCCACATGAAATAGTCTATTCTTTCTCACAGTTTACGATAATCCATTGGTTCAGTCACACACTACAAATAAGATAAGGCTAGACAAAGAGACTGAGGAAACATATATATGTATATGTATTATCAAGTCAGAAGTAATTATCACATACGAAAAGAGACCTTGGGCGATGATAAATACTAATACACTTTCCTGAAAACAAACTAATGATGCGATTTGTGATAAAAGTGATTAAAAGAAGGAAAATGAAATATTTTACTTGATTATACTGTTGAACTACTAAAAGAATCCTGCTATTCTGATGTACACCTGTCGAAACTGAATGTTCCAAATCTAAAAATTACCTGCGTCTACATTGGTTGGTCAACGGAGGGAGACCATTGTTATTTTATCTTAGTCGTGAGTGCTGATAGAACTCTGGAAGTTATTTTACTAAGTGGTTAACATGCTAAGAGATTCACTATTGTGTTGTGCTTTGATTAATGTTAGGTGGTTGGAAGTAGTCACCAAGAAACCTTGAACCAGAACCTCACATTTGTTGACAGCAAGACGTATCTGCAACCCTGAGGGGACTGATGTCCTCTCTCTCAGTGGACTGCTTCTAACCAACTAGAACCAGTAAAGAACAGTGTTTTCTTTAATTATAACTTATTTTAATCAAGGTTTACGATTTGAAAGATCGTTACACAAATTAATTGACGCAGCAATTGAATACTACCGATCTCATTGAGATTCAAAACTAACACCCGTCACTTCGGATATTCAAGGTTATTTATTCAAAGAAAAATTTCAATAATGTTAGGTTTTAACATTTTAGTCTATTTGTTAGAAATGTCAACCAATGAAACAAACAGTATCACTTACTGGATAGCGTTTTGGACACAATTTATTGTCCATATTCGTATCAGGTAACTCCACAACTTCGAGACAGACTTTATATATTCCTAATCTACTATCTCCTTCTCTGTGATGACAAGGACAGTAGAATTTTCCATATATCTGGGACAGGTGCAAAATCATTTCTATCACTGTATGTGTTTGGTGTTGATTCGATAAACAAAGATTCGGTTATCAATCTCTCCCTCCATTACCCAACTAAGTTAGTTTTCAAAACTGTCACTCTATCCCAGCCTACTGTGTGATTGTGTGTCATCGCATGCAGAGCTATAGCTGAGATTTTCTCTAAATTCCTAATCCTTTTAAGACCTACTAATGTTAATTTAGCTAAGTTTTTGTACTCTATTATTCTAATCAACCCTGGTCGACTACTTAACCTGTCAATCATTGTAAGGGATTTGGTAAACTAGATTATTTTACCTAGTTGCATCGATAGGATCTTTTAACCTACGAAGTTTGTTTCTAAGTGAGTTTGTTGGTTTGAATGCCAGCCATTTTAATCCCAGCCAGCCCTATTGAGAATTCTTCGTAATGTTTCTGAGGTACCTTCCTTGTATGGTAACACAGTAGAGGCTTGGAATTCTCTCTTAACCCTGTCACCATTATTACCATTAGTAGTAGGATTATTATTAATAACATCTGTATTACTACTACCACTGCTAGTATTTTTCTTTCGATTTCTTATGGATTTATTTATAAATTTTGGTGGGTAATTATTGAGATCTAGGGCATTCTTGATTTGTCTGATTTCTTGTCGCAGATTTTTCGATCTGTTAGTAAGCTTTTTCGCTCTATCACCTAAGCATTTAACTAGGCCTACTTTAACTGAAATGGGGTGGGATGATTCGAAGTCTAAGTAGTGGTTCGAATGGGTAGATTTCCTGTAGACACTAGTCTCTAGATTCCCTTCTTGTATTCCTTTAATCTTGCAGTCTAACATTGCTAGCTCACCTTCTTCACTTTCTAAGTCACAGGTAAATTGGATTGCATTTAATACTGAATTTATACGTGCCAAGAACCTATTGATGTGTTCCGATTTCAGTACTGTAAACGTATCATCTACATATCGGAACCATATCTGTGGAGTAGGACTAAATGTTTGAAGGGCTTCCTGTTCCCAACTATCCATAAATACTTCTGCGATGATAGGAGATATTGGTGATACCATGGTAATACCTTCAGTTTGTTTATATATTCTATTTTGAAACCTAAAAACTGTAGATCTTAGGCACAATCGAACTCCTAGTATGATTTACTCGATCGGCAGCTTAGTTCGCTGCGTAAGTTCTTTGTCATCTTTAAGCCCATTTCAAACTGCCTCCAGAGACATGTTAATCGGTATGTTTGTGTAGAGGCTAGTTATGTCAAAACTAACCATTTTTTCACTGTCGTCTAAGTGTATGTTGTCTAACCTATGCTTTAAGTCATAAGAGTTGGTAAGTCCAGACTTTGAGTGATTTCTTATTGGACCTAACACCATTGCTAAATATTTAGACAACTCGTGAGTTGAAGTGTTTCTAAAATCTACTATAGGCCTGATGGGATAAACTGGCTTATGAATCTTAATAGTACCATACGTTCTACTGGGATTATTAGTTTTCGGCACTAAATTAAACCACTTTGACTCACCTAGAAATAGCTTCATCCAGCGTATCAGATACCCTGTCGATTTCTTGACTTTCATCGTAATAGTATACAATGACTTCTTAATTTCCTCATATGGTCCTGTTTCTATATGCTCGTTCACCTTGCAGATGTAGTCAGATTTGTTCATCACAACTACTGAGTTGCCTTTATCCGATTTGGCAATTACTATATTGTTATCATTTTGAAGGTTCCTGAGAGCTTCCCTCTCTGACTTGGGTAGATTAGATTTCACTTTCTTCTGTCGTTTCAGTATTAGAGCACACTGTGCTCTTACCTCATCTGCAATTGTCTTATCTACTGAACTTAACGATATTTCTTTTTCGGGAATGACATCTTCTGGTTTCAACTCCTTAACCGCTACATTGAAATTAAGACCTTTCTCTAGCACTTTCTCTTCTGTTGAGCTTAGGACTCTACTTGAGAGATTGACAACCCACTTTGACTTGTCGATCATCGGTGATATGCTATTGCTAATTTCATTACTGTTGACTGCATGCTTTTCTTCCATAAGTTTGCTGGACTTCTTAATCTGAGCACTTTTGGATTTCTTGAATGCGGCTGATCTTGCTTTATTGAAATTGTCCATCAGCAGCTGATAATCCTTTTCACTAACTGTTTGTGTCAGCTAACACTTAAGATCTTCAATATAATTCCTGATGTTGTGAAACTTTTTGACTATTCTATGAATTTCTTCTTTTAGACAGAGTTTACTGACATGTTCTATAGCTGCTTTGACTTTGTCTGTTGGAATCGGTGTACGTAGACGTAGATATTTCGGAATGATTTGATTTCTGAGACATCGAATACTGAATATACGGTGGTTTTTTTATCTGCCTTCTGTCTGTGAAAGTCGTGTGAGTTTGTTGATTAGTCTTCGAACAGGAAGACCATCTGTTTCATTAATATGAGTGTAAAACTTGGGCACTATGGTCGAGTGTAATTCCATTATAGCCTGTTTATTAGAAATATCTCACAGAAATATATAAAGACTGTCTCAAAGTTGTCGAGTTACCTGATATGAATATGGACAATAAATTGTGTCCGAAACGTTATCCAGTAAATGCTACTGTTTCACTGTATGATATTTCTAATAAACAGACTAAAATGGAATTATACTTTAATCCCAGCCTTATTGAGAATTCTTTCTAATGCTGTTGAGGTGCCTGCCTTGTATGGTGACACAGCAAGAGCTTTGAATTCTGTATCAACCCTGTTATCATTACGAAATCCTAACGAAATAAGAAACTTAGAAAAAAAACTCGGCTATAGATCTGCACACAATTTCGCACCATCATACAGTAGGGTGGGTGGGATAAACCGACAGTATTAAAAACTAACTTAGTTAGGTAGAGGAAGAGATTGTTATCAAATCAACACCAAATATACGGAACAGAAATGAATCTGCACCTGTCCCAGATATTTTGAGAATACTACCCTTGTCATCACAAAGAAGGAGAGAAAAGTTGTGGAATTACCTGATATGAATAGGGATAATAAAATGTGTCCGAAACGTTATCCAATAAATGATACCGTTTTGCTGTGTGACACTTCTAATAAACAAACTAAAATAGAATTACAATCTACCACAGTGCTCAAGTTTTACTACTATATTAGTGTTTAGTTTTGAGAGAATGACCTTCAGATATAGTAGAGAATTCGGACTCATTCATGCAGAAATGAGCCCCTCCTAATAACTGTCACTTCGGCACTTCAGATAGTTGATGGCAAGTTTGATACCTACCTGAGAGACAAAGGTGATGCTTGAACGATCATGGAATAATACAATACTAATATTTCAAGTTGTTATTCATCGAAGACTGACATCAGTTGGAGGAACAAAGGAAACCTGGGAGCACTGGACAGCTGTTTCGTCCTAGTATGGGACTCCTCAGCAGTGCGCACCCACGACCCCACCAGCAGGGATTGAACCCGCGACCTTCAGGTTCCGCGACCAGCGCGTTACCATTGAGCCACTCAAAAAATTTAACAATACTAATAGTCAAATTGACAAGCCTACTTCCTTTAGTTGAAGTGCTCTACTATTTATTTATTTATTTATTTATTCATGAATGTTTATGAACGAAATGTACGCTTATTGTAAAACCACCTATGAATATGTCGAATATATTTTTAAATCGATCACTATGATTTTATCCTTATGGTACTAATTTTCAAATCATTGAAATGAATAAATTACCTCAATAGTTTCAAGTGCTGGTGTACCATCACGTAGTTTACGTGCCACTTCTTTTGGTATACACTGATATAAAAGACGATCAGTTATTTTCCTCATTTCATCCAAATGTTTCATACTTCTTTCTAGTTCTTCACTTTTTTTACGTTGCTACAATAAATTAAGTGATATAATATGAAAGGAAATGTAAATTAATGATATTTAAAGACAGTAATTCTTGAGAAAAATTAAATCTAAACGATGGGATATTGAAATAACACTAATAATGGTTATAATAATAACACTGTTACTATAAATGAGATCTATTTTAAAATCCTAGTAACGTAGAAAAATAAATTTCTGGCATTTCACAAGTTCGTGGAAATCGCTTCTCCAGGGGGTACAACCTGTACAAATTAACCTCAGAAAACATTACTACGCAGTCTTCATTAGTGCCATGCTTTCGGATAGGCATCCCAGCTTTCATATGAGAAGCAGTGAGCAGTGGGGTCAACCAGTTGGAATTGAAATGGAAGTTAACTGAAAGCCCTGGACGATAATCATTTTATACCGTGAATCGACAGACGTAGGAAACTATGAACCATTGAGCTCCTCAGACCTAGTGGCTGGATGGTTAACGTGGTTGACTTGAAACCTGAGGGTCCTGAGTTTGATCACCGGTGAAGTGGGTTCGTGGGGGATACTGCTGAGGAGACCCATAATACGGCAAAACAGGTGTCAAGTTCCTAAAGATTTTCAGTGGTTTTTCAAGTGATGTCACTACATGATACATACTACCTTGAAAGTGTTTTGTTAACAGTTGCAATTACTGAGAAGATTCAGTGAAGTAACACCAAAAACTATTAAATGTAAAAACAAAAATGCCAATGATGATATAACAGTAAAAAGATAAATCTTATAAAGATAGAAGTCAAAAAATAACAAGACAAACCAAGATCAAATTACGGCGAATATATAGAGAAACCGCATGCAATTTTTTACACACGAACATCAGACATCAGTTCCTCAATAGCCAAGGCCTCAGCTGATGTTATAAGCTGAACGTAGAGGAAACGTGAAATGTTTGAATGAATTAAACAGACAGCCTTCAGATCACTGTTTGAGACATTTGTATGGTTGGAAATGGTTAAACGTTCAAGGATGGAATTTCTAACTCATTTATTTTCATCCTTATAAAGTCAGGCTGGAATATGTTCTCGTACATACGTTGTCAAACCTCGCCTGGTTAACTAGTTCACTAGTTACTAGACGGTCCTAAGATCGAGTAAACACGGAAGGTTGGGCATACGGCTAGCAACCCTACCCCAGATAACCAATCCAATCTCTAAAGAAACTTCAAAGCACAAACAAATATAAAGAATAAAAACAACATTGTTCCTCTCTGGAGTCAGAGAGGTGAAATGACGCCAGTTGGTGAAAGCCTTCAGGAAGCCAATTGATCCGGCCGACGTGTCTTCTCTATTCTCGATGAAAGCGAAAGTAAGCATGGGGAAATGGAATGTCCTCACAATTTTTGAACCTAGCAAGACTGCCCAGATTGCAAACGAGATGAGGAGGTATCACATTGAAGTGCTTGGAATTGGCGAAGCAGATGGAATGGGAGTGGACTCTGCAGACTGTCAACTGGAGAATCAATAATCTACTCCGACATTGTCACTCAGAAGACATCCACGAGCACACTGAGTTTTGGAGTGGCTATCATGATGTCCCCAACAGCATCGAAGGCTCTCTCTCATGTAGTGGGAACCAATCTGTTCAACGATCAGGATCATGACAGCGAGGTTCAAGTCAAGAGGAAGGAAAGTCACAACCGTAGAATGCCAATACTACGCATCTACAAATAATGCAGATGAGGAAGAGAAGAAGGAGGAATTCTACAAACAACTGCAATCAACACTGGACAGGACCCCACTCCAGTTGGTGATATCAAAATCCATTTTAATGGGTGACATGAATGCCAAAGTGGGAGGAGCGGACAACACAGGAAGAGAACAAACCATGTGTCGAGAAGTGCTCGGTGAGGTGATGAAGGAGAATGGAGAATTGTTTGCAGAATTCTGTGCATCTAGCGATTTGGTGATTGGAGGCCAGGCAGTGTGTTCAAGCACAAGGATATCCACAAACCGACACGGTCTTAATTTCACCAGACATCAGGACACACACTGAAAATCAGATCGACTTCATCTCAATGTGAAGAAGGTAGAGACTTAGCCTACTGGACGCAAGATCAGATCAAGAAGAGGAGCAGATGTAGATTCACACCACTCACTATCTAGTGCGAGGAACCTACCTACCTTTCAAATCAAGTTGAAAGCCTTCAAAGAAGCTGGTGATAGATCACAGTTGAAGTTGAACACCCAGAACACAAACTGAACTGATGGATGAATCTGCAAAGGAAATCTTCAGGGCAGCCATCAAGACAAAATGGGAGATATCGAACAACATCCGTGAAGAAACCTGTGTGGATGAGCACTGGAAGTCTTTGAGAGAGATGTGGAAAGAAACCTGCACAACTGTTTCAAGAAAGAAAAAGAAAAGAAACAAGGAGTGGATCTCAACGGATATATGGGAGGTGATAGAGGATGGAGAGGAGGATGGTGAAGCAGAAGATAAACCAGTGCAAGGATGAATGACGAGAAGAGGAACTGAGTACATTGTATAAAACACTACACTGGACAAAGAAGTGAAGGAGAGTGGACGCCAAGACAAAAGACACTTCTAGGACACACTGGCGAGTGAAGCAGAACAGGCTGCATTTCGAGAGACCTGACAACATTATATCAACATTATGTCAGATAAGCAGATTGCTATCTGGGAAGAGATCGACGTAGATGAAACCAATGAAAGACGGTGAAGGAAACTTAGTTGGCAAAGAGGAGAAACAAAGGAAACGATGGGCCGACCACTTCAAGAAGCTCTTGAATCGACCACCATCACCACCTGCAGCCACAGAACTACATGTGAACATAAATCCTCCAACAAAATTGGAAGTCGTGAACGCCATAAAGCTACTGAAATGTGGGAAATCAGGGGAACGAGATGGAACCCCTTCACAATCACTGAGAGCAGACGCAGAGACAACAGTGGACATGCTCACACCACAATATTCCAGAATGTCTGGAGGGAGGGGAAGGTACCTGGCGATTGTAAGAAGGGTTAGCTTGTCAGACTTCTGAAGAAGGGTGAACTTAGCCTTCGTAAGAACTGGCGCGGAATCACGCTCATGTCCTTCTCCAGGAAAATAATAAGCCACACCATCCTGCAGAAACTAAAGGATGCACTGGATTCAAAACTACGACCGGAACAGGCAAGCTGGCTTCAGGAAGCACAAAACGTGTGCGGAAAAAATTGAAATGCTACGCTCCGCATCATCATACAATAGAGTGTAGAATGAAAGTCAACACTCTACCTCAACTTCATCGACTCTCAAAAAGCTTTTGACAGAGTCGATCGACAAGTAATTTGACAGGCAGTTGCTTCAACACTTCGAAATACCACAAACCTTCATCAATATCATTCAACTACCATATAATGACAACACATGTCAAGTAATTCACAATGGAAAGCTCGGTGATGCCTTCCAAGTGAAGACAGGAGTGAAACAATGCTGCCTACTATCACCCATGATATTCCTGATTGTGGTCGACTCGACTGGATCACGCAACAAACAGTGGGTAGCTGTGAGAGGAGGGGGATACACTGGCTGGACTGGGGAAAAGAACTTAGAAGACTTGGATTTCACCACCAATGACTTGTGTATGATGTCACACAAACTTGGAGATCTACAGGTGAAAACTAACAAGTTGACAGAAGAGGCAGTGTGAGGTGGCGAAGATGGGACTTCAAGTGAACGTAGAGAAGACACAGGTGATGAAGATACCGAAACAACAACACCAGCAACAACAACAACAGCAACAACAACAAACTCCAATCATCATCGAAGGGAGAAACTTGAAGGAAGTAACCTCCTTCACCTATCTAGGCAGCACCGTTTCAACTACAGGTGGTGGTGGCACAGACGAGGACGTCAAAGCAGCCAGGATCGAAAATACAGCAAGACAGGTGTTCATTAACCTGAAACCAGTGTGGAGATCTTCTGCACCGCACTGAGCATGAAGCGTGAACAAGATTCAGATTTTCAACACCAACTCAGTCAAGTCAGTGCTTCTGTATGTCTGAGAGACTTGGTGCGTTACGAAAGGTATTTCCAACAGAATACAGACATTTATCAGCAACTGCCACCTACGCTGGCTCGTTGCTGAAGATCAGATGGATTGCCAGAGAGAATAAGCAACAAGGAAGTCTGTCTGTCTGTCTGTCTGTCTGTCTGGCTGGCTGGCTGGCTGGCTGGCTGGCTGGCTGGCTGGCTGGCTGGCTGGCTGGCTGGCTGGCTGGCTGGCTGGTGACGAACCAACCAAGAAGCTATCGCTCAATAAATATGCAGAAGAAAGTGGAGATGGGTTGTATTGGGCATACACTGAGAAGGCCGACTGGAGACATCATGCGTCAGGCCAGCCAGGCACTCGAGTGGAACCTAGATGGGAAGCGACGTGTTTGGCGTTTGAGGTGAGGGTGACCTTGAGGAGATCGTGGGAGGAGGAAATGGGAGCTTGTGGGTTGTTGTGGAGCCAGGTTGAAAATATTTCAGATAAGAGAGTGAAATGTAAACTTGCTAGTGAAAGCCTATGTTCCATTGGAAGCTCACGGGACAAATGAATAATAAATAAATGTATGTGTCGTCAGCAATCTCTGTCTACGACCAATGTATGTTGCAGTTCAGTGTTGTCTAATCTGATCATAAGGTCATACTGCAAACTTAGCAGACTTCGACTCACAGTTAGGTTTCAAAGGTTACTTGGGTTAACAAATCATATCTGAATGATAATTATTGATGAGATTAACTGAGGTACCACTAGTTTAGTAAACTGATATTATTTATACAGGACGCTGGTTAGAAGTGAAAGAAAATCTGGATTGCAGCAGGACTGTAGCTTAGCTAATTAAGCTTTAGCATAGTTAGAAGAACGTCAGGCCGGTAACTCATAGGCCATTGGTTTGAACCTTGCCGTGATCCAAGCTTTCACTACACATTAAGTCATAGTCGGATTCTAGTGAGTTCATGAGTTTCAACGCTTTGATGTCCGGTGACGTTCATGTGTCATATTTTAGATATTTACTAATTTTTAAGTAATTCTACAGAAGTTTAATCTGTCCCTTTACGAAAGTCGTATATCATTCATTTTTAGTCATCATTTTTTCCCCTACTGGTAAATTGGCGTTTATGGTATATTCCTGATATTTTATTTTTAAGAAAACTAATAGCGTCTGATACATTCTCTAACCCATCACTTTCATTATTGTCTCTTAATTAAAACTATATTTTTCCCATCTTATCGTGACTTGAAATATGTTTAGAGTGAACACCAGCTTCAGGGGTTAATTTATAATTCCCTTGTAGCAGAATGCTGAAATTATTTATACTCAAACTATTCACCTGAAATTACTTCCCCATGCAACCCATCCGTTTGGTGTGAGAATTCTGTGACGATAATTACATCTCTTAAAGCTATCCAAAGTTAGAAAATAGTCGTATTTACATTGTTAAGGATTACACACTTCCACTATTAAATGACACCCATTATGTGTAGCAAAAATTGTAAAACGGTCAAACCTTACGTCACCGTCCCAAGCAGATCCGTTCTAATATAGATAATTAACAACTGGTGGCAAGTGACAGCATAAACAGAGAGCAAACACAAGTTTTCTTCTGTTCAGTGAACTACGTACATTGTGCACTTAAAAATCATTTTGGTTGTGTTGTGTTCTCTGAGCTGGATTGTTTAATAGTGAAGCTTTCATCGTCTAGCTAGACGATATCATCAGCACTAACTACAGTATGAAGTGAGCTGTCAATATCTCTCCGTCAGTGATTTAGTGACTTGCTCTGAAGATGTGGTCTGTGATTGGTTGTTTCCTTCGATTGTTGTGTCATTGATTGTATAGACTTTCCTATTGGCTGTCCCTCTGCTTCACCTCTGACCTTTCTGTCGTTGATCGTTTTTCTTATTGGTTGATAGATTTGGTCTTTGTCTATACATCTATTGGTTGCTGACTGACTGACCTAAATGCCAAGCTTCTAGGAATTCTCTGACATTCTTTGTGTTTCCTCTCTCCGTCCAAAATTTCTACATTGTCGAAATTGAATTCATGTCCATAATTATCCATAAGCATTGAGATGAGAGACGAAATGTCGTGGCATTTAGTAGCCAATTGGTGTTCATGTAGACGAAGGCGAAGATGGCGGCCACTTTTTCCAAACTACTGTTGACTACAGTTATTGCAGTTGATTTTGCAAATGATATTCAGTTTGTCTTCTTTGGTTGTTGCATCCTTTGGTCTGCATAACAGTGTTTGGAGGGAATTTGTTGGTTTATGAGCCACACCAATTCCAAGTGGTCTCAGCAATCTAGTCGTGATTTCTCATATATCATCTATGTATAGTAGGATAATGCATTTGTTGATTTCTGTTGATGACTCTGAAGTTGATGATGCACAGCATAGGCATCTTCTGATAAAGTTTCGTGGGTAGCCGTTCTTCTTTAGGGTGGACATCAAGTAATGTTCTTCCTTTCTCCGTGAAGCTGTTGTGCAGCAGCGTGTTCTCGCTCTTTTGAATAGAGCCTGCACTCAACTGGTTTTGTGAGTTGTTGGGTTGTTGCTATTGTAGTTGAGGATTTGGTCAGTGTGTTGGCTTCCTGTACACTTAGGTTTCCAGCTTCCCGTATTTGTTCTGTTGACCAGAACCTCCAGGAATGGTAGTTGGTTGTTTGACTCTTTCTTTATTGTGAATTCGATGTCATTGAAAATGTTGTTGATCAAACTGCAGGTGTTTTCTATATCATCCTTTTTAATGATGACGAAAGTGTTGTCCGCATAGCGAATCCAAATTTTTGGTTTGATCAGAGGTAGAATAATGGTTTCCAGTCTCTGCATCACTGCTTCTGCTATTAATCCGGATATCGGTGATCCGAATGGAGTACCTTTCATCTGTTTTTATATCTTGCCGTTGAATTGGAAGTATGTTGTCATACAAAGGTAGATGAGTTCCATCAAACTTGAACATATGAGTTTTGTGCGTTGTTTTGTCTTCGTTGAGTAGGAGGGATATCGTTTCCTTGGCCAGTTTAGGTTTTATTCATGTGTATAGTGCTGTGACACCAAAGGATATCATTAACTCGTCGTTTTCTATGTTAATGCTTTTGATCTTTTCTAAGAATTCCGTTGGTGACTTGATGGAATGTCCTCATGATTGGACGAGGTGTTTCAGTTTTCTCGAAAGCTCTCTTGATATTTTGCATGGTGGAGTTCCCGGAAGTGAGACTGTTGGTCGTGCTGATGATGTCGTCTAGCAAGACAATGAAAGCTTCACGATTAAACAACCTAGCTCAGAGAACACAACACAACCAAGACCATCCACCTGAGCTACAAATATTCTCCATTATTACATAAAAATGATTGCTTCAGACTCATGAACAATAAGTCATTTGATCTCATAAAGTGCCTGCCAAGGATCATTCCAGAACGGAACAGGCATTCTCGACTGAATTTCAAATGATTTTCAAAATAGTACATGTACATCTTTCTATTTCGCAGCAGCAGTAATGAAAGTCAGCATAAGGTTATTCAAGGAGTAAGTTTATGTATTACACCTATAAAGACCCACAGAGATTTCAGCGTATTCCTAGAAAAAGCAAGTTGATAAAGTTTCTTCCTGTTATCTCTTACCTTTTATACCTTTTCCTGTCTCTGTTTGGCATACGATTTCCTCAAATATATGTGACAAAAATTTTATAAAACCTTAACATGCGGTTTAGAATAATAAGGTCTTGGTGGTGGTCGAGAATATTTGCAGCCCAGGATGATAATTTTGATGATGTTCTGTTATCTGAACTGGATGGTCTAATCGTGAAGCATTCGTTGTCATTTCAGACAACATTATTGGCACAAACTTCAGAAAGAAATGAGCTATGGAATTTTCTCTTCAAGTAAGTAGCTTTTCAGCTTGTCCAGATGACCTAAAGTGTGAATGGTTGTTTCTGTTAAAATTTTAGCATTGTCTCCATGCGAGTGTCAACTGTCTGTTTTGCTCAAATAAACTTTAACCTTCTTGTTGTTTCTTATTGGTTAGTAGATTTCCGAATTTATTTGAAGTTCCAAACCTTGTATGCTTGTCTCAGCTAATAGATTTGTCAACATACACTCACAGTAGTTACAAAATCAGCGCAATTAATCACCTCAACCCTTCAAATCATCTATAGCTAGGGTAGCGTAACACGGTCACTAAAATCCATTTTCAGATAGACCGCATTTGAATTAAGATTTTGATAATTACTTTTAAGTGAGAAAAGCACAAGTCAGTGGAAAAGAATCAGCCACAAAGTGAGTTAAGCAAATAATTTCATATCAACTAGCAACTATTGAACATTATTGTACATGCAATAAAGCGGATTATTTAATGGATAGTATAAAATCAGTTAGAATTCAGAGGTCCTGAACACCATAAAGTTGCTGAAAACCAGGAAAGCAGCAGGATCAGATGTAATTCCGCCAGACGCAACGGAAACACGCAGACACAACAGCGGACATGATCACACCACGACTGCAGAATGTTTGGAAAAAAAGAAAGGAAAGGTACATACCGATTGATTGGCAGAAGGGCTACCTTGCAAAACTCCTAAAGAAGGGAGACCAATGTCTTTGCAAGAACTGATGTAGAATCATCCTGCTGCCCGATCCAAACAAAATATTAGGCATCATTTTGGAGAGACTTAAAAGATGCGCTGGATTCAAAATTCCGACCGAAATAGGTTGGCTGGCTGGCTGGCTTCAGGAAGAACAAATCATGTGCGGATCAAATTGCAATGCTACACTATGCATCATCATAGAACAGAGCATAGAATGGCGGTCAGTTGGGTCTTTACCTCAACTTCATCTACAGCGTCAACCGAGAAGCAATTCGGCAACTGTGTCAACACTACGGTCCTAGTGCCACAAATCTCTATCAACCTCATTCAATAGCTATATACTATACTACATGATGAGGCCACTTGCCAAGTGATTGATATCACAATGAAAATTTCAGTGACGTGTTTGAAGTTAAGACAGGAGTGAGACAAGACAAGGTTGCCTACTGTCTGTCACGGATGATCTTTCTGATTGTGGTCGACTCGATTCGACTGAGTCATGCAACAGATAACTGTGAGGAGCTGTGAGAGTATGGGCATACACTGTCTGGACTGATGAAAAGACCCCAGAAGATATGGATTTCCCTGCCACAGATGGTGATTTATGTCTAATGTCTTGTCTCTCAAACTCGAGGATCTAGAGGCAAAACCAACAAGTTGGGAGGAGAGGTGAGGTGAGGTGAGGTGAGGCGTGGCGTGGCAGGAAAGGGAGGGAGGGAGGGAGACAGGACTTCAAGGGAATGTAGGGAAGATGGAGGAGATGAAGATACCCAACCAACAACAACTACAACGAGCACCAATCACCATGAATGGGCGAAACCTAAAGGATGCTGTGTCTTTCACCTACCTATGCAAGGTAGCATCGTTTCAATTACAGGTGGGGGCAGCACGCATGAGAATGTCAAAACCGGGATCGGAAAGACAGCAAGACAGGTGTTCATTAATCTGAAATCAGTGTGGAGATCTACTGTACTCAGCATAAAGCGTGAACAAGATGCAGATTTTCAACACCTATGTCAAGTCAGTACTTCTATATGATGATTGAGAGACTTGGCGCGTTACTAAAATCATTTCCAACTGACTACAGACATTCACCAACAGCTGCCGCCTATGCTCACTCGATAGTGAAGATCATATGGATTGCCAGAAAGAATAAGCAACCAGGAACTCTGGCTTGCAACGAATCAACCAAGAACCTATCACCTAACAAGTATGGAGAAGAAGGTAGAGATGGATTGGACTGAAGATACACTGAGAACACCATTTAGAGATATCACGTGCCAGACGAGGCCCTCGAATGGAACCCAAAGGGGAAACGACGAGTTGGGCGTGCGAGGCGAAGGCGAACTGAAGGAGATCGTATGAGGAAGAAATGAAAGTTTGTGGGCAGTGTTGGAGCCAGGTTGAAAAGACTTCCAAGAGCAGAGTGGAATGGTGACGTGCTACTGAGGCGCTATGTTCCACTAAAAACCCAAAGAACAGATAATATAATAATAATAAGAAGAAGAAGAATGAAATACTGTCGTTTCAACTAACCTTCTGAAAAAGTTTAATTAATTCATCTGAATGTTGATCGCCACAGATGATAACATCTCTACTTCGATCAAACATATTTAGATCACATATATAAAGCCCATGTTCACTGAGTTGTTTAGTATCTCGTATACTGTATTTAAGAATAATGAAAATAAGAAAAACGTTTTACTTAAATCAAAATTAGTTTCTAGTCATAAAAATTCAAACTAACAACAGATAAAAATGAAGTGGGAATATAAATCTTCTCCTTAAGTTAGTTCTAGACTACTGACACCAATCAGCATTGTCAAATCGAGGTGATCTAAACACCGGGCTATCATTTTATTGTTTATTTCAGTCGAAATCTGCAGACGATTTTGTCAGATTGTCTCAACTTAGAGAACTGATTTGCTTGCCTTTGCTTGATTAACAAACAGAGGCGGTTAGTGTTAGAGGTCTGCATTTGTTCATGCCTGCCAGTGTTAGATATCTTTCAGATTTCCGTAATGAGAGATTTGGTGCAAATACTCGGTCCCCAAAGGAAATCACAGTAGGATTCCCCACTATTCATGTCTTATAGTATCATTTTAATCTCAAATCTGGGTAGTTTCTATTTTATTCCAATTAAGGACCCTTAAGTATAGCTTACGGAACATCATATTGAACGAAGCTTCAGATCTAGAAGTCTGAAATCTGATAATTCACGTCATTCAACTTCACAATAAATCAGTGTAATGATGATTCAGCATTCGTTTATGATGGACCTTAGAAAGAACTTCTCAAAGCTGTGGCAAGTAATTGTAACTTGTGGCATCGATACAGTTGAAAGTTAGAAATAAAACCCACGAGTATAACATTCGATGGATTCAGTTCTATGTGTCCAATCTACTTAAATAGTAAAACGCAGATTGTTGTACAAGCTGCTTTATGTAATATCTATGCATCTTAGGTTACACAACTCGCAGACATTAGGTTACGAACCAATAAGAAGTCACAAATTAGGTAAGAGTGAAAGTTGTCTATTCTTTATTGGTAAACTGGTTGCGTAATTGAAGTTGGTCGTTGATGAGACTCATTCCTAAAGTAAAAGGGAAAATAAAGTGAACTGAAGATACTAAAAATTAATTATGTAAAACTTAACAGCTATTAGGAAAAACATCTGTAAGATTATGTGTTACAAATTCTTGAAGGTTCTAAAATTTACTTGTAATTGTCAGAACTAGAGGTAGAAGATCCAATTTAAGAGAAAATGGTGAGACAGTTGTTGTTCAACTGGAATAACAGTACGTCAAAAGAAACCTGTGGATGGTTGATAGGATGCATTACGTCGATCAATGATGCAACCGGTTACCTTTCAGGGTTATTGAGGGACAATAGACTTCTTTAAGACCGAGATGATAGCATGAATCAGTAATTGAAGGTGAAAACATAACTGCGGTCGACGTCCACATGTTTCCCCTTCTTTTCCAGGAGTAGGTCGAGAAACAACTTAGCGACCAGTTTGGCCTTCACGTAGTAGGTAATGGGTTGTTATGAATGTGTAAGGATACTATCTTGCTAGTATAGACGTTTATGGGTGGATTTGTGTTTGAACCAAGCATCTAACTGCTTAAAGTCTAGTACCTAATCCAGGATAGATGGCAAACAAATTGCATTTAGACCTTGATTTTGATAGAGTTGTATTCTCTGGACTAAATGCTTTAGTCTTGAAGCTTTCATTGACACTCTAGACAGCATCATCAGCACAAACTTTAGATAGAAGTGAGCCGATTGGTTTTCTCCACAAGTAGCTTAGTAACATGCTGTGATGGCTTTGTGTATGATTAGTTGTTTTTGAAATTTTTACTTATTTTGATTAGTTTTTCTGCCGACATGAACATTGACCCTCTTGTTGCTTCTTATTAGTTGGTAGATTGAGTCAATGTAAGCATGACTACTGGTCGCTAACGGAACTGAACGTCAGGCCTCTAAAAATTCTCTTGTATTCTTTGAATTTTCTGTATCCAGGATTTCCACATTTTCTCAGTCAAATTCATGTTCACAGCTGTCCGTATGCATTGATTTGAGCAAAGATATATCATGAGATCTCACTGCTAGTTGACGGGTACGAAGAAGGCAACCACTTTTTCGGTATAATGTTTTTTCGCGGTTTCTGCAGTTTATTTTGAAGATAACATTTGGTTTGTCTTTCTTTACTCTTGTATCTTTTGGCCTGTATAACAGAGATTGAAGAGATTTTGTAGGCTTTTGAGCTACAGCAATTCTCAGAGGCTTCAATCATCTAGTCATAATCTTCTGATATGAATAAATAACCTGTACTGGCATGGAGGCATCATTAGCAGATAAGCTCTTACTTAGTAAATGATTATTATTTTACGGCATTTACAAATATGGAGCTTGCGGATAAAAAGCTACTGTGAGTCAAATTTAAAAGCTGTAGAGGTTAATCTTAGATATATTACTGTAATAAACAAAACCATCAAGATTTGCATATGGGTTCTGTGAACGAGAAACTAAAGTTAAACATAGATGAAAGCTAATAATCCCTAAGGTAGTATTCATTATGAACTTACACCGCTTGAAGAACAATTGCAAATCTGGGAGCACTGGATAACTACTTCGTCTTAGTATAGAGCTCCTCAGTATTAAACACAATGGATTTTCAACTGATACCAGTCTATGATGAATGCAACCTAAAAATAAGATCGCTATTATCCACAAAATACATTACTATATAGTGCTCATTATTGACAAATTTCGGAATGGATATCTCGAAGTTCTAGTGCGAAGCCTTGACCTACGGAGTCAACCAGTTGGAGGCGAAGTGGATGCAAACTGAATACCTTGGTGGATAGTCGCACTGTACCACGGATTGACATAATTAGGAGGCCGTGGAGCATTGAACCTGCACTTAGTGACTGGATCGTTAACGCGTCCACCGTGAAACCTGAAGGTCCTGAGTTCAACCTCCAGTAGAGTGGAGTCGTGGGTGAGTAATACTGAGGAGTTACATACTAGAGCGAAAAAGGTATCCTTCACTCTCAGGTTTTCAATGACTCTACAATTGTTCCCAGTCCATGACGAATACTACCTTAACAATAAGTGACACTGTTGGCAGCACAGTATTCAATGATAGACCACGAAGTGTATTAAGTGTAACTCCAGTGAATTTTTGTTTTGAAACTTCACTAATTATGATGACAACTACGTCAAAAGCAACTGTATCCGTGACAATAATAACATCGTAATCTATTTGATGGCTAGCTGTAGAGTCCAGTAGGCGCATTTTATTGGCTAGATGTTTTTGACCCAAGTGTGTGATGTTTTCCCCATCAAGACTCGAAACCAGTGACCATCCCGTCAAAAGGCCAAAGCGTTGTCCACTGTCTCACTAGGGGATGAGAATCACCACTTGTGTAACGGATATAAGCTTCTGTTCATGGATATTTGTAATTTCTGCATCAAAGTGCTTGATGAAGCTTTGGCATTTGAAGCACTAGGTATTGCATTAGATTCTCAGTGACTACTGTACCATTCACTGGGTTGTAGGTGCATCCAGCTGATGAGACCTAAATCGAAAGAAACGTGCGTCCTGGATGCCACTGCTAGCTATCAAGTAGACTATCATATAATGAATATCCATAGGGTTTCCAGGCATCTGGATAAAAAACTATTAGGTGATAGAGACATACAAATTCGACCGAGTATAGTAACAGGAAGTAACAAGAAATAATAAACAACAGTGATAATAGCTTTATTTGGAAAAACAGTTCCATCGAAATGGAATGTTACTTTTAAACAGCCTAAAATAATACAAAGCATAGGGATGATTATCGACTTACGATGGTGCACCTAAGAATAAAACCATATTCCATTCTTCAACGAAGCGCATTTCACCTCTAAATTTACACGCTGTCTGACCAGATACCAATTGTTGACATGTTTCTAAAGTTAGGCAGAATGAAATAATATTATAAAGCGAGACAGTAGTCACATGTTATCAATTCATAATAAAAAACAAGTTTAATAAGAGAGTACTATATATTCCATCAAGTTAACAAGTTTTCCTACATTGCTGTATTCAAATCGTTGAATGATGAATTTGTTGATTTGGTTTAGAGTAACTCCAAAGGCTATCCTAACAATTACTGAAATGATCAATTAGATATCTGTATTTTGTCTGAAAGCGCGTTCTTCGACAAAATACAGAAATCTAATTGGTTATTTTAGTTGTTGTTTGAACGATCTTTAAAATCATTCGGTTTAAAGGAGTGACTCTGAAGGTCACTCTGGCAACTGTTAAAACAACCAGTCAGATTTCATTGTCTCGCCTGGGAAGATAGTTTTTCAAAAATAAATAAGCGTAACTGGTTATCTCAGAAGTTGTTCACATTATTCCATGGCAACTCCTGGTTATTTGTATATTTTATTCTGAAACCTAAATATTGTGGAATATATATATATATATATATATATATATATATATATATACAAACAGAAGTTGCCATGGCATCACCAATATCCCCTATTGTGGCTGACATATTTATAGATAGTTGGGAACGGATGACTGTAGAAAAATTGAGTTCGGCTCCAAAAATATAGTTTCGGTATGTTGACGACACTTTCATAGTGTTGAAATCGGAACATATACATAATTTCTTCAAACATATAAATTCAGTAGTCAACGCAATCCAATTCACCTATGAATTAGAAAATAGCGAAGGAGAATTAGCGATGTTGGATTGCACAATAAAACGGAAACAAGACGGGAGTTTAGACACTAGTGTCTACAGAAAACCTTTACATTCAAACCGTTACTTAGACTTCAAACCGTCTGACTCTATGTCAGTTGAAGTTAGCTTGATAAAGTGTCTAAGTAACAGGGTCAAAAAACTTACTAGTAACACAGAAGATCTAAAACAAGAAACCAGATACATTAAAGACGTCCTAATCACCAACAATTGCCCTCCCAAATTAATTGATAAGCTCCTTAGGAATCGTAAGAAAAATATCAGTAACACAGTTATTAATAGTAGTAATAATCGTGGTAATAACAGAGAAAATAATAATAATAGTGTTGATAATGATGTTAATGATAGTAGCGACAATACTGTGAATAGAGAATTCAAAACCACTACAAAGAAGGCACCTCGGAAACACTACGTAGAACTCTCAATAGGGCCGGGATTAGAGTAGCACTTAAACCTACAAATTCGCTTCGAAATAAGCTTTGTAGATCCTGTTGACCCAATTCATTTGATTATTGAAGTCTTCTCGTAGTTCTCTTACGTACAGCTGAGATAAAACTAACCAAGTTTTTTACTTATGTGTAACATTCATATACATATCAGACATGTCTTCCTAATAAAAGCACGTATTACTGAGAACAGAAGTACGCACATATTAGGATGCGTTATTCCCCTTAATGCTATTTCTGCAAGTCAGCTGTCCATGATGAATAATCACGTCTTCGTTCTGTCTACCTTCCATATGACCAATTCGAACACATCCAACAGAGTCTTTATGCCACTGACCTTCCTTTCCGCAGAAACAGTACTCTATTCAGTTTCCTAAACAGAAACCAATAGTAACAGATAACTGAAACAAAAAAAGTCTGCAGTGCTAATAGTACTGTCATCAGAAATCTTACTTAAGCTTAATAAGTTAGATCGTAGAATCACTGCATATGAATTCCAGAAAAACTTGACACAAAGCAGTTTACTGATGCACGCTGAGATATATTATGTCCATCTAATCTTTGAAATCTGGATTTCAGAAAAGGTGAGGTTGAAGCCTCATATGCTACCTCACTTCCAACTAAAATTGGAGTTAATATAATCCCTATGCAACAAACTGTGGTAACAAAGTTTGGATAGCTCCTAAAATTAAAAAGGCTTGGAGTGTTTATGATTTATGCATCACCATAGTAATTGGTAGCTACCTGAATGATATTTTGTAGTTTTCGCAGGTTAAAAGTTTTTCAGAAATCATAATTCAAACAACAACTGCAGTCACGTGTTTACTCAATTCTATCAGACTTAAATAACAAGCGAATTTATGCTATTTTCACATTTTAGAAAATGACAACGAAAAGGAAATCGGAAAAGTCTTCACCAACAACATACTAGCCTGCAAATGTGCTGGTGCCCTATTCTCAGTATATGGTCTTTATCCAGAGCCTTTTTCATATACATTTTGTGATTTTCATTTTATCGATACTTTGGATGTTGAAATTTTACATTACCTTATCTATCTTCATTCAATATTTTGTAGTCAAAGCATATATTTAATATACTTTGATTTCGTTCTGTCCGCAACCAGAAAGCATGAGATCAATAACCAGACAATTACGAAAATCCTTCACTTGTCTATCTTCGTTCTTACTTATTGACATTCTGATTAAGCCATGTACACCTTTGAGTAGTTTTACATTTCTAAAAGATTTTGCTAAATAAAATATTTATCTTCTCATTATGTGCGCTAACTTCTTCTCTCTGAATCAATTTGTTTAACGTCAGTGGCTATAAAATCAACTCCCACAGAGTAACTCAGAGAATAATAATAATTGGGACCAGGATTGGGCACTTCCATCAATTCATTGATTATAGGACCGAATAAGAAGCTCACTTCGAGGTTGGGATCAGTGCCAACGGTCAGACAGCCGAGTCATGAACTTAACAGATTGTAATAATCATTATACTTTTCGTTTATATGCAGCAAACGAATATTTATACAATGAAACAATATAATTTTAACGATAAATCCGGTTCTGTTTACTTTGTATCAAAAATGCAATAAAAAGATAAAATACATTAAATTATGTGCAAGATGTTGTTTTCTTACTCCTTCAGTGTAAAATGGCTCATTGTGGTCGAATCTTAAAAGTCAGGGTATTAGCTTCTTGGTATGTATGATGAACTATTCTGATACTATAAAACGGTAAACAACTTCTGAGATAACAAAAAATCTTCGAACAATGTCTCATAGACGCCCATTTTATGTTAAAATTTGCGATTGGTGAGTTTTAATCACAACCACTCGATAATGATACCACTAGAGTTTCCTCTAAAAACAATTAATCCTTATATATTACCAGCATTAGTGGATATTATCGCTGTTTGATATGTTAATTAGCCCATCGAAAACACTGAATGGTTTGCAGGATAACATCGTCAATGAAGTATAGACGTCTGATGGTCAGCTATTCCCCTATTAGTCTAACTATTTTAGTTTTTAAGCTATTGGAATAGCGTACCCATAGTGTAATCCTGCTGTACGTCGAGGAGAATGCGTTTTTAGGTACACAACAAGATGGGTTTATGTCCAGTTACTCATGCTTAACAGGTTGAACCGCTTTCTTATATGTAAATGTTTCAATGGATGTATTATTCATTGATTTTGGCAGAGCAATGACAAGATATTTAGACTACATCTTAAGATAAAGCTGAAAAGCTGTGGAGTTGCCGATGTAGTTTTGAAGCTAAGTTAGGGATCTTCTCTGTGATGAAGATGGAAAATAAGGGGAATAGGGTTCTTGCCCTCTTACAAAACAGTGGAGGAGTAGAGTGCCTGAGCATGCTATCTAATACTAACCTCACATCATACTCTATGCGGATGAGTTGATCGGGTGGAATTGGCCTTGCATCATGTTTGCAGACCATGTTGGACTCTTGAGAGCTGTTCAAAGAGATGAAGAAGATAGGCTGCTCCTACGGGACAACGTAAATGCTATAGCAGGTTGATTCAGGTAATAATGTCTAGAAATTGATACCACCAAGAGTGAAGTCATACAAATCGGTAAAGAAAACCCACATGACTGCTTCATCAGTGACATGCTGCTCAAAGTAACTGAATGAAAGAACTTACTTGTCGCAACCAATCTTGGCTTTACAACACTTAGAGAATAACGCTGATATGGATAAATGAAACTTCTCTTATAAAGCAAGTTCTAATGAATTTATAATTCCGATTGTGGCATCAAAAACAAGATATTCAGCGAAGAGGACTCTTTTCAACGAATTTTTTCTCAAGCCGATTGAGAATAAATTCGTTAAAAAGAGTTCTCTTCGCTAAATATCTTGTCTTCCCAAGTTCTAGAGACCATTGATAAGATATTGTAAGATTAAATTCAATGTTATTTATGCAGCGGCAGGCATATTTTAATTTCCACGTAGATTATCTTTCTGTTTCTTTTACTTCTGCACTTGTCTTCTCTATTTGTTTTCGTCATTCCTCCCTCTATAACTTGACTGGTTGAATGTTTGCTCTTATACCCTTTCCCGGTGACAGCGTGCCACAGACTCCCTATAGACACTCATACAGGTAAACTACTTCACATCAGTATGGATGACAGCGGATCATTCACAGCTTTTGACGCATCTATTTTTCATTGAAATGTATAAAATGATCCAGTGGAATTCGAACATAGTTAATCAACTCAGGATGTGAAACGCACATATATTCGAACTACGCATGAATGACAACTACTCTTGTATGTTCCTAGTGCTTCACTGAGCCGAAATGTATCGGAAGAAAAAGGTTAGCCAGTGAATGCGACTGTGATCCTTACTCAGAAAAATACTTGCCACAAACATACTACTTTCGTAGGCGCGAAATGATTCTAAGGAGAGGCCTAAGTAGCATTTTCTCAGTGGTCCATTCAAAAGAACATACCTCTCAGTTAAGTTCATCGTAACTAAACCGTTGTAAAAAAGCCTAAAATCTTCTTTATCACTAGCCAGTGGCTTCAAATGTTGATTCCTGTTTCTGGACCTTTCTTATGAATAAATACCAACAGTTGTGCATAGAGTTTTGAGGTATAAAGACATTCTGTTATTGACCTTCAGTTGAAAATATTTAAGATGTATTGAAAGTGAGAGTCACGCTTTCAAACAAAGAGGTCTTGTTTTTGATATTTTCTGTGGGAAAACGATGATACCACTTTATAGTAGCATTAAACGTTTAGTAAATTAGCAACATTGCTTCGAATTTTCGTACATATGAAAGTGAAACATTCACTGACATGACAAATTCACTATTATGTTGAAGGATGCAAAATCCCCATAAACCCCAAGCTGTATTATTATGTGGTCCTTATTAGTGACATGCTTTGAGATGGGTGTACTGAATTTCTAATGAGAATTCGTGACCGGCCAGGTTAACCAGTCGGAAGTGGAGCGGTTGCAAACTGAAGATCTTGGTTGACGGTCCCACCATATCGCGGACTGACGTAAGCAGGAAACTGCGGAACATTTAACTCCGACCCCGTGACTGAATGGTTAACGCGTTCACCTTGAAACCTGAAGGTCCTGAGTTTGAAGACCCCTGGTTGGGAGGGTTCATGAGTGCGTACTGCTGAGAAGTCTCAAACTGCAATGAAATATCTGCTCAGTGCTCTAAAATTTTTAGTAGTTCCCCAACTGATGTCAGTTTGTGATGAAATCAACCTTAAAAATTACTGTCTTTTAAGAAGAAATATTATTTAGTATGGTTATCATAAGCTAAACTTACTTTTCAGACCTGGATCACTCATCAGTACCAATTCGAATGTGTTATGCGTATGCAGTTTAATCTGGAAGAGAAATTGACACATAAAGAGATTGGTAGTTGATTAATGAATAAATAACAGTGGTAATTTTAGCTTAAAATTTAGTTAAGCTTCCAGTTACGTTGAATCGGAATGCAACTGCAGGATCTAACGGTGTTTATTATCCAGCCTTATCCGTAATATACGAATAGCAAACATATAAACCTTACCAAATCGTTTCTGCTAAGTGATTGATCAAGGTGATTTTACCGAAATACTCTGAATGTCAGAATTCAAACAAACTGAAACGAAAGTATTGTGCTATTGAAACTTATGACTATACTTCACACTCAATCGGTAACCCTTGACTGGTATTTAAGACTTGAAAACTACAACTGCTACTGTCATTTCCTAAGGTGCTTCACAGACTTCTATCAAGAACCAGGAAATCAGCAATCTAGTCCCCAAATTCAGTACTTCTAGCCACTACATTAGAATTTTCAGGGAAAAATATGTTTCTCAATTTTGTATAAATGCTCAGATCATGATTAGTTTCTAGTATCGACAAGAAAATAACTTATAAGGCGTCGTACCAACTGATTTTAAACATATAATGGAGTTTCTGTATTGTTTAAACTTACGACTTTCATTGACGTTCCTCTCGATACTTTGCTTTTCATTATTGGTTTCATTTGTCATGACTGCTGGCCAACTTCAGTTCTCCAGGATTGTATGTCGTAACTTATTGTATGCTTCGTTTTATACAGTTGATTAGATCAAGGAATTTAAAGTTCTAAAAATGATTAGCCATATCTAATACATTTTATTTTTATCGAAGCTATATTTAGATTAATATAATGATGGAAAAGACTTGTGGCTCAGGATGAGAATGGTGGTGGTTTGATGTTCTCTGAGCTTTACTATTTTGTCGTGAACGTTTCCTTACTCAGCTTAGCGAAATCTTTAGCGCTAACTTTATAAAGAAGTGAAGCATGATAGAATATTACACGAATGTTTAGACAGTGTTTTTTTTTGTTGACTTTGGGTGTTGTCCAGTTTTTAGTTAGGGAAGAGATTTTTTTATCACTGACCTCTTTGACCTTAAATTTCCTACAGTCACATCATTAGATATTCTTTATCAGAGTGAAACTGTGCTGCTTGTTGTTGTCGCATTGTAGATCAATCTTCACTTGTCCTGTCAATTTGCCCTTGGTTGGGGAATGACTGATTCCTTTCTAAGTAGATTGAAAATTGTGTCCATATCCACATGTCTGCTGACTGAAATTTTGTTTTAATTTTATGATTCCAGAAATTCTCATGCAGCTTTAGAACCTCGTCTTTGGAGGATTTCCACATTCTTCCAGTCCAGTTTGTGATTGTGATCGTCTGCATGTATTGAAATCAAGGAGGTCGCGACCTCCACGGACACCGTAGTTGGTGTCCATGAATTCGTTGAACAATCCGACGGCTAGACTGGTCAGCTTGATGCTGTGAACAACTTTCGCCATTGATTTCGGGGATTGTGTTTGTTTCGTCTTCTTTTGGCAGTGGATTCTTTGGTTTGTACAACATGCTGTGTGGTGGTTTAGTTGGTTTGTATGCTACCCTAATCCCGAAGGACTAAGCAATCAGTTGACTGCTTCTAAGATGTCTATCGTGTAGGGCAGTGTATTGTGCTTATTGGTTTGAGACAGCTTGACTGTCTTCTGCCCTGCTAATAAACACTTTCCAATACAGTTGGATGGATAATCACTGTCTTTGAACACTTCGCACAGGTATTTTTCTTCGACTTCCTTCAGTGCTTCAGTGCTTCAATGTATTTTGTCTTTTGAGAATAATGTTTGTACACAACATTTCTTATGGACTGTAGGATGACTGCTGTTGTAATTCAATAGTTTATCTGTGAATGTGGTTTCTCTGTACACTTAAGTTCTTAAAGTTGGATCGTGTGTTCTGCTGATGTGGAAATCTAAGGATGGAATTTCTTCATTGGATTCCTTCTCTTTCGTGAAGTGAATTCCTTCAAGTGTTTTGCTGATTAATTTGAGAATTACCAATCCAACTTTTTGGCAGTTTATTATGATACAAAACAAGGTTGGGACAACAACATCAACATTATAATATGCAAAGTTTTACTGTGACTTATTCTGAATTTTAAATTTTTTATCATGGTTCGAGGTCTCTCAAAAAGCCAGTGAATGTGTGAAAACACTGAACAGTTATGTCCTTTTAGTTTCGCACTCTCCAGCAATTTGGATCCACAACCGTATTTGGGATCAAACCCAGGGTCTTCATATGTTACTGTGAGCACGCTATCAATCAACAGTTGACTCACACCTTTTCAATTCCGTTGATTCGTAGCATATTGTGACCTATAATTAGTGGTAGCATCGAACATTTGTCCCGCACTCTACTTGACTGACTCCAGGGGTCATTTTATCCATTGAAGTAAGTCACCAGTAAGCATAGAATAGTCATTCAATTTCGAAAACTCTTTTAGGATTGGTTGATTCCCTGATTATCTCTATATCCAATGGGTAGAATTTCTCAATATCTTCAATGTATTATGAATTAAAATTGTGCTTTAAAATTTGGAGAAACTTTATCTGATCCCAGTTCTATTGAAGAAAACAGTGAAGTTGAATTGAATTCCTGTGATTGAAAATAATGGTATATAAAGCTTAGTGTTGCAGTCTTCCTCTTTTATATGCTTTTGCCGTGATCATTGGATAAGAGTATTCATAGAATTTTATGCTGTGCTGAATATTTTCTCATCTCAATTTTAGTAAGTGTAAAGGTTTTTTGTACATAAGGATCTACGAGTGTTATGATTTATATTGATATAGGTAAATGAGATAATCTTAGCTGGTAACAGGAACTCTTACTGCTTTAAACTCTCGATCTTCTCAATGACAAACTGCTGCCACATGCTAAGACATGCAGTCACATACTGGTTTCTTTTTTGTCCCGTGTAAATGCTTTCGCATGTATCCGTAACCCAGGATGGCACAGAAGTGCAACTTTTCTGACCATAGATTGTCTCAACAATTTTTTGATGAAGAGTGACTAACCACTCAGTTAGCTAGGTTCTCTTTAAGTCTGGACTTGTTCCGTGGTTCATTCTTCAAGAGATCTCATCACCTTTGAAATCTAGTTTCATACAGACACGTTTCTCCTCAGCCATGACGTAACTCTCAATTCTAGTTGGTTTTTTTCGTATTTATCAATCAATTTTTGTGGACACTGATTATCACAGAGGCACTTTTGGATAATTTTCGTTTATTCTATAATCCTATCTTTGATGTAAAACATTATAAAACTCAGATACATATTCCTCCACGAATCTGTGTGGTGAATGGACCTGTATGAGTTGTAACGTAAGTTTCTTTCATTTCCAAGATCAAAGATGAACACTTCTCATTACTTTACAATACTATCTCAAAGTCTACATACCGTTACATATGTGTATATGAAAGCACATACCTCTGACAATTCGAGAGGAAGGCTTGTGGCAACATGACTCAGCATGTTATGAGAAGTTCCCAACTGAGAGGAGCGATGAAAATTTCTTTACCCTGAAATTATTAACTGTGGAGAAAACTTTATGAAACTTGACAATAAGCTCTCTTACGTTACTTTTAAAAATGTAGATAAATTTAATTCTGACTCTCCAGACTTAGTTTTTACTTCCTATGGAGTCAGCTGTAACGAATTAAATGTTTTGTACAAACCCTGTGCACATGGATTGTTACAGATACTCCTCGTTAATGTGTACCACCAGGCTAGAAACCTAGTAGCTTCAGGGCTTTCCGTCAATAGGCTCTTAGCATCTAACATCATGGTACAGAGCATCATAGTACCACATCACTTGGTTGAATGGTCAAATTGCAAATATCATCGACAAGGCTCAATCATTATTGAGTAAAAAAGACTAATGAGCACTATATTAGATTTTCATTGCCATTTGACTATCTGAGATAGCCGTAGTTTAGCAAACTAGTATTTATATTAGATGACGATTGAAAGTGAAGTGTAAATTTAGACTGCGGACGGACTCGAACCAGAGACCACTGGTGGTCGTAGGAAAACATAAGAAACAATATAATAACAGCACTATAAATAGAAATAATCGCGACAACACAAGTAGAAAAAACTTCAGTGCCTCTGTTGTTACTGTGTAAGGAAGTAACATTAGAAACTTTACTTAGGATTCTCAACAAACCTGGAATTAGTGTGGCATTCATACCTACAAACTCACTCAGAGATAAGCTTTGTCAGCTTAAGGATCAGATAAAATCAATTTAGCAAAATAATCTACCAAATTCCATACAATGACTGCGAGCTCAAGTACATAGGTCAAGCTAGCTGGTCAGGATCAATTCGAATATCGGAACTTAGGGATTTAGCTAAATATAGAATGACAGACCTGGATAAGATCAATGCACTAACATACAATTACATGATAGGATGGGTGGGATAAAGCCATTGCACTTAAGTCCAATATAATTAGGCGGAGAGAGAGAGATTGATTACTGAGTCTTTGTTCATTGAACCAACACACAATACATGTAATAGAGAACAGTCATTCAACACGTACAGAAGAGATATGTAAAATTTTACTACTAATAAAAACAATGAATTTGAGGTGACAGGACAGGTAATATGATTACACTGAAATGATTATGAACAATAATTTATTATCGAAACATCATCGAGTATATATTACTTTATCTCTGTGTATTATAAAGCCTATAAAGAAGTCTGATATGGAATTACATCTTATCATAGTGCCCAACTTTTACACTTAATTGATGAGACTGGTGAGTAGTTGATTATTATCTTATTTTGTTTGAAGCTTTAAAGATGTTGATTATGAATTAACTTTCAAAACTTCTGACTTTGACATCCTATTAAAAAAGAATGTTTTAAGATAAAGTAAAACCATATTTGTATGAGAAGCCCAAACCCTTTACTATAAAAACCAAAGTATCTGATTCCAGAAAAGGACATTATCCAGCTGTTAACTATAGGATGTTGTTTCTTGGTTAATTGGACCAAAATGATCGGTCTCTACTACCATATTGTCTCCTGTGCGGATGCCTCGATATTACCTGTGTTCTAATTATGTTAATGATGGATCGTGGCTAGCAGTGGAATCCATGATGCGCATTTCGTCTTATTTGAGACTCGTCAGCTGGATGTACCTGCTTCCCAGTGAGTGATGTTGTTCCCACGGAGTCCCAAATAGGACGAAATGCGTATCCTGGATTCCACTGCTAGCCACGATCCATCATTAACATAATTAGATTGCTGGCAATATCAAGGCATCCGCACAGGAGACAATATGGTAGTAGAGACCGATCAATTCGGTCCAACCAACGATGGTATCATATAAAAACCCTTATACTAGAAACTGTTAACTATGTCCAAATTTCACAGAAGCTAAACTTCCGTCTAGATTAGATATTAATACTTATGATATAAAGATATTCTACTCTATAAAATTATACACAATAATTACCTGTTCAAAATTACAATGGATAATGGGATGAATAATTGAAAATAGTTCAGAAACTTTTTTCCGACTAAATTATCATGAATTCGTTGAAATGTTTTACCAACTTTCATAATTATTAAATTATAATTTAAAATTAAATAGAATGGTAATAGTGAATGCAATTCATTACTACTTATATTTGATTCAATGATATTTTGAGATAAGCATAATGATTTAGTATCTACAACAAGCTCCATTATTTGTAATCTACCATTGAAACATTGAATTCTAAAATGAATTTCAGTGTGAATGGATGGCGGGAAAAGGTTACCATACTGTTGACTGATGACTTCAACTTCTATATCTAAATTATACAATAATTTAGCTGCACTTATCAATTGTCCTTTAACGAAATTGAAAAAATTGCTGCGTTTTGTACAATATAACAAGTGAATAATCTGATCACTTTCAATTTTTGTTATAGTGAATGATGGTGGTTTTAATAAAGGATAAGAATGTCTCAAATGTTTGTGAATTTCATTTAAACTATTTAAAAAGTCAACAAAATCTTTACCCATCACTTTGAGAACATTTTGAAAACCAGAATCTATTAAAAATTTTAAAAAATATTTCCCATTCTCAATATACAACTCATCACTTGACTGGTTTAATAATTTAGATAAAGACTTGATCAATTTGTCGTATAAATCTTCCGGGTATGTTTGATTTGTTTGAAATATTTTCTGGGTACCAAAAATATCTGTTAGAACTTGTGACCATACTTTGATTTCGTAAGTTGTTTCAGTGTACTTACGTAGACTTTCGAATAATAAGCCATACATTCACTATGACTGTAAATCTTACAGTGTAATGGACTCTTAAACTGTTTGTAAACCCTAGCTGCTCACTAATTTATAACTTCTTATCATATGTCAATCAAGCATTTTGGGTGTATTTTATGCGTTTATATGCACATACATAAGAGCCAACAACAACACTGAATAACATATTTAACGATCTAAACATTCAAAGCTATTGGCGTCAAGATCATTGGTGCTTAGATTTCTTCAATAATTCAAATTAGAATCTAATATTTAACTGGTTTTCAAATGAACTACTTAAATACGTTGTAAGTAGTATACGATAATACCTTAATTGCTACTGAACTGTTTACTGTGTCATAATGTTTATGCAATAGTTTTCTAACTTCAGTCTTCATTTTTCGCCTAAATAAAAAAAAATTCAGATTCATATCTTCGAGTTAAAATAAATCAAGGCTTACAATAAAGTACACGCCCTAGTCTGCCTTCTATTCGTTGAATAGTATTACTTTTAGCCATCATTATTGTCTTAGATGTGAGACAAGCTTTAAAAGATTTTGCACTAGCAGTAAAGTATTCACATAAAATAGATTAGGATGTTTAATGAAGTGCAAAGAAAGTGTTATTATACATTTTTCCTAATTAACAATACTTTATTGCAGTTTTGTATGATGAATCAGACAGCTCTTTATTTGCTATTGTTTAAATATCCTGTTTCACTTATAATCAGACATCTCGTAAAATGTAGAATGCTAGTGTTACACCCAAATTGCAGTTGTCTGTAAATAACCGAGGACGTCTCTGGTTTCCTGAATTCGGATGCTTTTTAGAACTCCTCAGTAAATTGTAACACTGATTATTCAAGGAAACTGACAATTTCCGATTTAACTAGATCCATGCAGTTAATCTTCATAGTTTTAGACATTATCATTATTCTGTTCTCGTTGAAAATAAGCACTAAAGGGACTGGAATGAGCATAGTAGTTGGCTACTAGTAAGTCACTAATATAATTTGGCCTATTCTTTTGAAATAAACAAAATACGTAACCTGTCGCTGCAAATTGAGATCACCGATGCAAAAAAGAATTTCCTACACCAGTACTGATAAACTTACTACATATTTAACTACTACAATTGCACTTTCAATCAGATAACTTAGAGAAATATAGGCAATATAAGATTGTTTTGCTTTTAGGTGATTATTAGTGAAAGCAATCCTATCCAAAGGTAATTTTTATCACTCACTGATATCCATTGAAGAGCCAGTGTGCATTTTAAGCCCTGGGTAACGTTTTTGTCCCCATATGAGATCCCTCAGTCCTGCACATGCACGACCCCATGAGTGAAACAAACATCCTTAAAATTGTATTTTACCAGTAGGTGGTATATAGACCACAGTTCAACTTCAACACACAGAAACTGAAGGAAGAAATTACAAAGGATATCTTCACGTCAGCCATCAGGACAAAATAGGAGACATTGAACAACATCCCTGAAGGAACCTGTGTGGAGCAGCACTGGGACTCTTTGAAAAAGATGTGGAAAGAAACCTGCATAACTGTGTGAGGAAGGAAGAAGAAATAAGACAAACAGTGGAATGGATCTCGACAGACACATGGAAGTTGATAGAGAAGGGAGAAGAAGATAGCGATTGAGAAGTAGATAATGAACCGGTACAAGGATGAACTACGAAAAGAGGGACTGAATATAAAAGAACATATGAAACACTGGACAGAGAAGTGGGCGCAAAAACAAAAGACATTTCTATGACACATTGGCAAGTGAAACAAAACAGGCTGCAGGCCGGAGAGACCTGACAACATTATATCAAATAACCAGGTTACTATCCGGAAAGGGATCAACACAGATCAAGCTACTGAAAGCTAGTGAAGGAGACACAGTTCGCAAAGAGGAGAAACAAAGGAAGCAGTGAGCTGACCACTTCGAAAAGCTCCTGAAGCAACCACCACCTGCAACTCGTCCAGAAATACAACCGGCAGCCACACAACTATCACTAGACACAAGCCCTCCAACAAAAGCAGAAGTGAGGTCCTAATCACCAAAAGATTGCTGAAATCCGGGAAAGCAGCAGGATCAGATGTAATTCCGCCAGACGCAACGGAAACACGCAGACACAACAGCGGACATGATCACACCACGACTGCAGAATGTTTGGAAAAAAAGAAAGGAAAGGTACATACCGATTGATTGGAAGAAGGGCTACCTTGCAAAACTCCTAAAGAAGGGAGACCAATGTCTTTGCAAGAACTGATGCAGAATCATCCTGCTGCCCGACCCAAACAAAATATTAGGCGTCATTTTGGAGAGACTTAAAAGATGCGCTGGATTCAAAATTCCGACCGAAATAGGTTGGCTGGCTGGCTGGCTTCAGGAAGAACAAATCATGTGCGGATCAAATTGCAATGCTACACTATGCATCATCATAGAACAGAGCATAGAATGGCGGTCAGTTGGGTCTTTACCTCAACTTCATCTACAGCGTCAACCGAGAAGCAATTCGGCAACTGTGTCAACACTACGGTCCTAGTGCCACAAATCTCTACCAACCTCATTCAATAGCTATATACTATACTACATGATGAGGCCACTTGCCAAGTGATTGATATCACAATGAAAATCTCAGTGACGTGTTTGAAGTGAAGACAGGAGTGAGACAAGACAAGGTTGCCTACTGTCTGTCACGGATGATCTTTCTGATTGTGGTCGACTCGATTCGACTGAGTCATGCAACAGATAACTGTGAGGAGCTGTGAGAGTATGGGCATACACTGTCTGGACTGATGAAAAGACCCGGAAGATATAGATTTCCCTGCCACAGATGGTGATTTATGTCTAATGTCTTGTCGCACAAACTCGAGGATCTACAGGCGAAAACCAACAAGTTGTGAGGTGAGGTGAGGTGGGTGAGGCGTGGCGTGGCGTGGCGTGGCGTGGCGTGGCGTGGCGTGGCGTGGCGTGGCAGGAAAGGGAGGGAGGGAGGGAGACAGAACTTCAAGTGAATGTAGAGAAGATGGAGGAGATGAAGATACCCAACCAACAACAACTACAACGAGCACCAATCACCATGAATGGGAGAAACCTAAAGCATGCTGTGTCTTTCATCTACCTATGCAAGGTAGCATCGTTTCAATTACAGGTGGGGGCAGCACAGATGAGAATGTCAAAACCGGGATCGGAAAGACAGCAAGACAGGTGTTCATTAATCTGAAATCAGTGTGGAGATCTACTGTACTCAGCATAAAGCGTGAACAAGATGCAGATTTTCAACACCTATGTCAAGTCAGTACTTCTATATGATGATTGAGAGACTTGGCGCGTTACTAAAATCATTTTCAACTGACTACAGACATTCACCAACAGCTACCGCCTATGCTCACTCAATGGTGAAGATTGGATGGTCAGAAAGAATAAGAAATAAGGAACTCTGGCTTGCAACCAACCAACCAAGAACCTATCACCCAACAAATATGGAGAAGAAAGTGGAGATGGATTGGACTGAAGATACGCTGAGAACACCATTTAGAGATATCACGTGCCAGACGAGGCCCTCGAGTGGGACTCAAATGGGAAACGACGAGTTGGGTGTCCGAGGTGAGGGTGACCTGAAGGAGATCGTATGAGGAAGAAATGAAAGTTTGTGGGCAGTGTTGGAGCTAGGTTGAAAAGACTGAGAGAATAGAGTGGAATGGTGACGTGCTACTGAAGCTCTATTTTCCACTAGGAACCCAGGGAATAAATAATAATAATAAAAGTAATCTGAGCATCACTTAAGCAGTAGACGTTTTGTCATTCCATTTAGAATTAGGTCTCAATTCCACTGTATTTGCATTAGCAACAGAGCAGTATTGCTTTAACGAAATCTCTTATGATAATCAAATAATATACTGAAGAATGAGAGGTATGCTAGTAGTTCTTTGCATCATTGATATTTGGCTTCAGTGCCCGATATTGACCAGAAAAAGCAGCACTCTGTGTCTTCTTGACAAACATGTCAACCTTATTTCTACTGACTGACATTTGCCGTCAATATACGGCTCAGCATACACTTGAGAAAATGAGAAGTTCAGTGAAGATGTTTTTTCTGCTTCGACTTCATCTTTTACGGCTACACAATCACAGTTTCATACTATTCGCCAAAATTTGTTTCCACATTGTCAGTGACTTTGAATACTGAATCATACGTAACGCTGTCACTAATGTTGACAAGGTGCCGATTTGTTTCCCTTCTGATGGTTCCACTTAAATCTATTTGCAGTCAGGCAGGGTAATGTCCCCCAATACGTTTAGAAAGTACATACATCGAACTATCTAACATGACTGGTTCACATAACTAATGATTTTAGAGAAATCATGTTGCCATATTTTGGCAAATGTCAAGATGCATAACTCCTTCCCAGTAGTAACAGTTATCTTTGAGAACTGAAAGGAGCAATGCTGGACCACTTTTTTGGTTTTCAATGTTCAAGAGAACGATATGTGGTTATAAAAAAGAAACCTAATTATTAAGTGGCACCACGTACTAGAGAATCATCAATATAGGCTCACGGGGAATATGTATGTTCAGAGAAGGTCATTCATCTAAGCCTCATAAAGAGACATCTTCAACTATCGCTTTCCCAAAATACATTGAAAACAGTTGAAGAGCGGCTTTCAACATTGAAAAGGTTTTTTTCAATCATCAGTATCTTAGCAACGTTGTTTTGAATGTAATCAGTTTGATAAGCGTTATCTATCCATTAGTTTTCTTATTCACTAAATGTATCTTAAACCAATGAATGTCAAATTCCAGTGGATAAAAAAAGATACTTTGTTAATTAATAACTTTATGGCTAATTGATTATCTGCATAGAAATAATATACTACTTAAATAGCTAGCTTTATGTTCATTTAATGGATTTACAGTAAAAGCAAATAAAGGTAGTTATTAATCCACTGATAGTATTTAGAAAAGTATTTGTCTGTACTGTTGATAGACAGATACAAATGACTATATATATTTAAACATTTCTCAAACTTTGAATCTGAGTCTTCCAAATAAAAGTTGAACTTGAGAATAGTGAATGCAAGCAGCAAGTATGTGCCAGGAGTGATTTTCATACCCTCATATCTTTCCATTGTAGATATACGACTGGAAATTCATGACCAGCAATCAGCAAACTGATGTCACCGGCTTTCGTTTAAGTACTGTTGATAAGTTGACGAAATAAATGTCGGAGAAAGTAGGAGATTCACAAATCTAACTGTCAAGTAATAGTTATCAGGTAGTTTCATTGATATGTTTATATTACTTGATCATCTTTATTACTTTCTTCTTCCATCTTAGTAATCATTAGTTGTAGATATCCTTTGAATGTTGGCTAAATAACTGATGTTACTTCATCTTCAGTAGTCGCGAATTTGCTTGCTACCTATTACTGTTCGACGGTTTGATTTACTTGTGTACAATATTTCTAAATTTCACTAACGTGGGCATTTCATTTGTCTTGCATTTATATTAGGACATCAGTAATTATTTTTTGTTCTAGTAGGTTATAAAAAACGCCATTCACCGATATATTTACATATCAGAGTTTGAATTAGTGGCTGAGAACAGTTTGGTACTCGATATTTCATTGTGATGAATGTAGCCAGCCATGTTTTCAAACTAATATAAGTGAACAAAGGCTTTTGGTCATTATAGAACAGTGGGAAGAGGATAATTCAGTTATCCAACTGTGTTATGGCTCCGAGATATAAAAATCCACATTTCAGGAAGTCAATGGGAAAAATGGTACTCAGGAAAATGCCAAATAATCTGACTCAGGTACTCAAGCACTGAAAACAAAATGACATTCCAAACTGTCTAATTTCTATCTAAGTGTACTAATTCGAATGTTTGTCTGACTCAGTTACTTTCATTACCTAACCTATTGAGTGATAGATAACTGGTTGTCACTGATGTAGTAGTAAGTTACCATTATGCCGTCCATGAGATTAAGATGGCAGAGGCACAGTGTATGTGATGGATGAATGAATAAGATGCTAGCGCTCAGGGCAGCCTGTTACCGATCTTCTGTTCGACATAAACAAAAGTAAGCAGAAAAGTGAAGAATCTGACACAGTAACACAAGACGATACCCTTCAACGAATACATCACTACTCTTAAAACGAGAAATGATGAAGTTTTAGCTAGTTAGCTATGGTAAATAACTTAGGAGTCTGAACTGTACTCAGCATAATAAGATTTGAAAAGCCTTATAGTATGAATATCAAGATATACTATATATAGTAATAATGGGCAGTGGCTAGCAGTGGAATCTAGGATGCGCATTTCGTCCCGCCAACACAGACTGGTCAATTCGGTCCAATTAACGACGATGTAATACAAGTAACAATATTAAAAACAATATACTTTTCAAAACATACCTCTTCTAATGTAGGACGAATAAATGGTCGAGATAGTAGAAATTTTTCATTGAATCCCATGCCTTCAAGTGTTGGATCCAGTTTACAGAATGAATTACTCGCTTTTTTTATTTTCATATCATTTGTAATTAATAGTGAAAATGCAAAAATGTTAAAGAATTCATTACTAGCAATTGTATCACCCCAACTATCCAAAGGTTTTTGAATATAATACTTTTGTGGATCAATCCAATGTTTTCCATTCAATGCATATATATCATAGGTTATATGGTAGACATAATTAATCATTTTCATATCAATTAATTCAACTCTTATATCAAGATCGTATAAACGTTTGGCTAAAGTAACTAATTGTCCTCTAACATAATGTGTATAACCATCACGTTTTGTTGAATACTTTAATCGTATACAGTTGTGAGTAACTTTAACGATTGAAAATGATGGTGGTCTTATTTTTGGGTATGAAAAGCGTAAATACTCATGTAAGTTGTCTAAATTATGCAAAAAACTGATAAAATCTCTGCCTTGTACACGTAAAAGATTTTCATAGCCATAATCTGATGTAAATGCAGCAAAGTATAAACCATTTTGATAGGTTAATTGTTCAATACTGTCACCAATTTCATCACTTATAGCATGAAATAAGCGTTTCGGTACATTATCAGAGTAAACTTTATGTGTTTGAAAAGTTAAATGGCCTAGATGAGATTTTTCAACAATTCTCATCCAAACATCTTGTCCATATACAGACTCAATATAATTTTGGACACCAACTAAAATTAATCCATACATTTTCCTATTGAAAAGTGAACGGTTATAAAATGTTTGTGTTTCTAAACTTCTCCTGGTATAGTGTATTTTAAATTGATGTTTGTTTATATATTGTTTTAATTGACAGAATTAACCAATCAGGAATGGGTATCATTTTTGGATAATTTTCCTCTGTTTGATTAATGTAATTAATGGCTTGAATAGTTTTTTTGATAAGTTTGTTTTTATTGTTTATTTTCATAAACTATTTAGCTAGTTATCTTTTGCTATTTTCAGTTAACTGTTCACTTGTTTTGCTTCAGATTTATTCATTCATCATCAATATCAACATAGGACCAGGCATTACTGCGTAACCCTCCGAGGTGCCACAACTCATATCAGTACATCAAGTAGAAAAGTAGTGAGGTGAAAGATGAAGATATGAAAATTCAGTCAAAAGAAATATAAAGTATCTAAAGAAAGAAGGGAAGAATGAGAAAAGGGTGAGAATCGGCATCGTGTCTTTAAGATGAGAATCATGTGTGTATACTTCTGCGCCACTGACATCGGTTCTGAGCCATATCACCTACAGTCTCCAGCCACTGGTTCCTCTTATCCCGCGGACCCCAACCACCTAGTCTGCACCGCCCCACATGGCTCAAACCAACAGTCAGAGACTTCATGTATTGGTGCCATGTTTTAGTCTGGCCACCTTGGACCTTTTTCCAGCCTGGACCCACCTCAGCCAACATTGTGTGACGAGGCAATCGGTGACTAGGCATACGTAGTACATGTCGTAACCATCTGAGTTGATGAAGGTTCATAACCTCGTCAACTGACTTTTTCATTATTACTTTATAATTGAGTCACAGAAACGTTTGGTCATTTTCGGCAAGGTTAAAAGTCTGCTAGAAGTTCCTGAAAGTTCGTGATATCAACTAGTCAGTAAAATTTCATAACATAAAGTGAAGTTTTATAAAAGATATTCTTAGTTACTTTCAGTATTTCTGTGTACAGTTTTCATCTTTGATGGCCATAAACTGGAGAGCCAGTGAGTAACCAGTTCTCTATCTAAGGTCAGTTAGAAATAAAAACTTGCTTTATGTAAGTTAACTTTCACCCAACCACGAGATTGTGTTTAGGAACACCATAATCGACATGTTTTGTCTTCCTATGGACAAAATATGTAATCACAACATAGGAACAGTAAACATGTAGCTAAGTTACAGACCTAGCGTTCTACCAGATGTACTGCGAGGCCCAGCTGTAGACCAAGTCTTAACTTCGATTCAATTAAAGAGGTTTGTAGACGACTACTGATTAGAATGCTGACCCAGGTTTTCATCTCACCTTCAGTCACAAACCACTGCCAATAACATCAGTTTGCCGAATCTTGACTATCTTAGATAGTTTCAATGATAATTATTTACTTCTATTCAGTCGGTCTAAGACCTAAACTTGGACCTGTTCAGCACCCGCATCTCGTAGCTCATTGGTAGAGCACCAGGCCGGTGACTTAAAGGTAGCTGGTTCGAAAACTTTATTCCTTCAGTCTGTCGGATTGCTTCATAGTTGCCTTTTCTAGGTGTCTCCGTTTCCGATTCACGGTTCCACTAAGACCACTTTAGAAGTTGCCTGTCGTTCGTGCGTTTCCGTTTTGTCCCCTTCCATGATCGAGTAAACTACATCATGCTTCTCGATGACTTCATGCGGTCTTTTCACTCCAGAGGAGAAATTCTCTACCTTTGCCTATCTCCTGTGATACACTTTCATTCTCTTAGCTTCACTGGACCTATATTTCGATTTCCTGCCGTCTTTCTGCCTAGAATTCTCAACGCCCACTTTTCTTTATTTTTCTGCATTCATGGTAGCTTGTTTCCACTCAATTTTCAACCTCGTCGTACCCCGTTGCTGTTGGTGTAACTAGATTTTATTGCGAGCTGGTACTTGTTGTTTTTGAGTTTTCCCTTATTTGTAGATACGATGTGCTAGCAAAGTTAATGGTGACTCTATCAGAGTACAATAGCTCCTTTCTGTCACAGAATTAGTCAAAGATTAATATGAAGTCGCTTATATCCACTTGACACCCATCTGTTCTAGGTACAATGTTAATTCTTCCCTTTCAAACCAGTGACCTTGAAGCGTTAATTTCATGTTCTCGGCCCCGTTGCTTGCAAAACCCTTTGAATAATGACTTTCTTTACTGTCTTTCCATGTTGGCTCAAAATTAAGGCGGCACTCACTCAACGTGTTATATGCTCTGTCATCACTTATGGATACTGAATTTCTCAGATCTACTGACTAAAGGTCACCGATTGATGTGACAGAAATTGACTGCAATTATGCTGATGGTATATACCGATCACTTTCCATCAAGCGGCAATTTGATAAGGTGAGGACATAATCTTTGGATTATCTTGCATTCTAAGTCAATGTACACTTTATCGTTATCGACCTGTCCTTTTCATAAATTCTGTGTGCCAGCTGGTTTTGATCACTTTCACCACATTACGGGCTTTAAATTCAAGTTTTCATACTAAAATATGATACGGAGCGAAGCCACTGCTTTTTAAAAAAACTAATTCTAAGCGTCAGTAGATATTATATCATTTTGATTGTGTATAGTGAAGTTTTCATGCTGCTTTAATATAATGTGACTACGTTTCACTCTCATAACTATGCTCTTGTTTTTGCCACAGACAGTGACAACAAAACCTAAACTTTGATTGTCCAGATGTCAGTATACTGACTGATCATAGAAGAGGAACTTTGACCCTAGTAGCCCACTATTAACGTCTCTGACCACAACACTGGGTGACACGGTTTGGATACGTAACGGGATATCAGTTCTCTCGTGGTTACAGACATGCATTGTTTGCAAGGACTAACAAGCAGGAAAGTGGAATTCAGGGTTTCCTGCCGACTGACTCATACCATCCAACTATATGTCAGTAAACGTTTTGTGATTATTGATTTATAGGTGAATATCAACCAGCTTTGGCCAGGATGTCATCAGTTCTATATCATAAACTATTCTAACTGACAGGTGCCAACACATGCGTTTGAATAAGGTTAAGTGGGACAGATAGGTTCTCTTAAGTAAAATACAGCAAAGACAAGAAGTGTAGCAGAATGTTGCCAACTTATTTTCTCATATTCTCCTCAGTTACTTATAACCTGAACAATATTAAAATGTATTGGATACAAACAATTCAAATACACTCGTCATGTTGACAATAAATAGAAACAGAAGGTAATGTCGATTCAGAATTACGCTAATTAGTTGAGTTGGGGGAAATTAGAACCAATGTTGGAACGATTGGCCATTTATACGGCAACTGGTCGAATATCCTTGAATTAAGAGGCTAGGTATTGGATTGAAACAACAAGTAACTTTAACTGGGAAATTTATCTCATCATTTACATTGCCATAAGACAACAGAGAAGTGAAACCACTTTGAAGGGTGAGGAGAGCAATATTTATAAGTCTTTGTAATGTTAAGATACTAATAGAGGAGAATAGATGTTAAAATGATGCCAAGAAAGATATAAAAAGAACCATTTTCTCTGTCCTAATAATGTGTTTACTTTGGTAGACATATGGAAGTTTTTAGAAACACAGTTGGAAAGAAAATAAGCTTTCAATTACTACGAAAAACATTTTATCTGATATGAAAATATCAGCATAGTATCAGGATACGTCTTCTATGTTGTAGCGTTCAGTTTCCCTTTGATTATTCCTATAGCTTCGTTCCATTTGAAGACAGTGGTGTAGTACAGCAATTTACTCTTCACTTACTGATTATCTATATATTTATCGATGAACTTGTGTCAATAACTATTATCATCCAGTTATTTCTTAATCAAAGCTGATTGTTCCTTGAGCTTTTCTTCCAACCATGATTGAACAGCATTCTCAGCAACTTCTTTATCAAGCTTCTAACACTAAAGCGACTAAAGTCCACACAGTGTATAATCTATATCTCTTTTCACTGGATTCACCTTCTAATACACCATCTACGTCACACTGAATGCCAAGATTCAGAAAATAAGACTTATTATTAGCCTTATACTCCAAAGTTCTGATGTACTTGTTTTAAAAATTCAATATAAATATATTACTTACATAAGTGTTTTATTGATTTCAAGTCTCATCTAAATCCTACTTTATTATTCATCTATTAACAAAATATCAAGAATGCAAAACAGTAAAATATTTATTTCAGTAGAACCAAGCTTTTATAAGCCATAAGTATAAATATGATTAGAACTTTAATAATTAGTAGACAACATTATGTAACATTCATAATTTCTCCTACAGTAAAATTTACAACCAGTAATAATTAGGATGTATAATCCTTTTCATATCACAAGCTTAATGCATACGAAAATTATCATATTTCAACTATAAATGTCAAGGTCAAGAGAAGTAGACCTCCTTTAAACAAAGGGCGATTCTCCTTATTTATAAATGAATTCTTATATATCTGGCTTAATATAATGCCTAAATTATAGTTGTACAGTATAATATTATTCTCATTTCCATACTCTTTCTCTTCAATTGAAGATATTTGTTAATAAAGTATAGCCACTAATTAAAATTTTAACTACTAATGTTATCTTAGTTGTGTTAAGAGTATGGATGCAATGATCATGCTTCACCTATTATATTGATAGTTAGCTTACTTGTAAGCATCTGGATATTGCTAATTTTAGAGTTAAACAAAACCGATGTAAATCTCAACGACCTTATACGGTTTAAAGGACTAGTTTTACACTATTTAATTTAAATTGACATCATGTATGAAGCTTATTTCACAACTCGGTTATTTATCCTGATGTGCATACCTTCAAATATCTTTATATACGCCTTCAGTTTCACTTTGAACTACCATCAATTAAGTCATCGTAAATTGTCGTCTTGAAAAAATTTAACAGTTCCACATCGACCTCACAAATCTCTCGCTTTCTAGACTTAATTCTCGATAGTTGTTAGGATAAGCATTAAATCACTTAAAACTTGCAACTAGCTAGATTACGTAATGTCTTTTTCAATATTATTATTTTCCATATATTTGTTTATTTGATATATCATTTGACTAACTGAGATAGCCATAGTTTGGCAGACTAGTATTTATACTGAGTGATGATTGAAGGTAAAATGAAAATATGGTCAGCAATCGGACCTCGTAGCTCAGTAGGTACAGCATCGAACTGGAAACCCGATGGTCATCGGATCAAGTCTGGCCGAGGTCCAAACTTTCATTTCACCTTCAATCATCACTCAGTATTTGATATATAGCGCACAGTGATATACTATTATCTACTTGATGACGTTCCGAGTATAAATAGTTGCTCGTAATTATACCAATCAAATCAATCACACTGATATGATTATCACCAATTAATTATGCTCAAAAGGTCATCAGATAGATAATACTGTATAACTGTGCGATAAGTATTAAATAAACAAATCTGATTTGGAATTACATCCTACCACAGTGCTCAAGTCTTATATTTACCGTAGTTTCTTTTTGTTGACTTCAAATAAGATTTCGTGAATTTTAATTTTAGAAAAAGACTGAGTGAGCGAAGAAATATATTTCTTTTCAATTAGGTCTTCATCTTGGGCTCTACACTAACATATAGGTTTACAATTTAGTCAAATTACCAATCACCTGGTGATGTTTCGGAAATAATGATGTAACCGATCAATAGAGTTACTAAAATTTGAAATATGAATATTTATAGAAACAAGGGGAAGGGGAAGAGGTGTACAAAGTAAACCCACAAGTTACATCATGTTGACGGCCACGTTAATGAAAGTGGTCAAACAAACTTCTTTTGGATGCAAAGGCTCGGTTTGTGAAGACGGATTATAATCGCCTCTACTATGTGAAGTAACCGAGTGCGTAATCCATGAGGTAAATTAATTGGAATCTGATAGATGATTTTGAAGGCTTTTCCAGTAACCACTTAATATCGTGTATCAACTAAGTGTGCAAGTATGGAGCTCTTTATAGTTCTAATTTGTCCCTAGTTCAACCATGATGGGTGGTGCTCAGAAATTCGACAATGGAACTGCCTCACTGTACGCCCAATATAACTAGCTCCAAAGAAACAGTTGAATTGATAAATGCACATAGAAGTGGGAGAAATAATTGAGGAAAATAGTAAACCTTTTGTATAAATACCAAAGTTTTGATTTCCTGCATAACCATCGAATTTCATCAACCGATAATTTCATTTATTTTGTCTCAAATAACTTTTCATTTAGAGAAGTCTTTTATCAACTGGGTAGTATTAATAATGATAATGCTAATTTTAGTGCCCACTCACTACCGCTCTTCCTATGCGTGCAGTTTTAAGATCATAAAGTTGACTTTCATGAACAACTTTCAACAGGCCACCCAAATGAAGTACATATCTATCCGTAAAGAGGTCATAATATTACCTTCTGAACGTCCTACTCACAACTAATCAGCTGAATGTACTTGCAGTAATATCATTCACTAATTTCATCAGCAAGTATCACTTATGTTATATCCGTACCTTGACGGTTTAGTCAAAATTACTGGTATTAGCCTCAGTTTGGACTTCCTATTCAATTTTTTAATCAATAAACTGTGAGAAATGCCTACCGCTGGTACTAACTGTAGTTATTCCCCGAGTTACTTTCTGAAAGTTGATTCTACAGTCACTAATATCAAAATAGTTGATTCCAAGAAAAGAAGAGATTAGACTGTTAGCCCACAGAATTCACAATAATATTGTATGTGCGAAAATCTGTGGGGAATGTATAAGAACTTAAAAGCTTTGACGGCCTAAATCTGAATATCGAGCAACTTGAAAAGTCACCATAACAACGACTGAAATAACTGGTTAGGTTCTTTAGTTTGTAAAATTGCGTTAATGAAATTAATGTATAATTCACTTTATCTGAGAGTTAATACTTAACCAGAAGAGTATGAGTATGAAATTCTTACACTGAACAACAACGTTGTTGGAATAGTTGTAGTAATTCAGCAGTTTTTGACATGACTATTGAGCAGGTTAGCACTAAAATGTTAACATTTGCATTTCTGCTCTAAGCCATTTTTCGACACTTTTTTTACAAGATTTATACATTTTAACACAGTGATCTAGCAGTGGTGACTCTTCTTGGATATCAGAAGCTGGGAAAAAGTTGGATTCATTGCAAATTAAAACATTCTACCTAATGATTGCTTTTTGAAGACATTTTACGTCATTTTATACCCAGGTACAAAGGAATTGTGAAGTTGGATGCTTATGGTTGCATCTGGTTGACAATGGAAAGACATCTAATTTAGTGGCGGAAAAGTTTATTATTATTATCATTATTATAATTATTTGTCCCTTGGGTTCCTAGTGGAACATAGGGCTTCAGTAGCACGTGGCCATTTCACTCTATTCTCTCAGTCTTTTCAACCTGGCTCCAACACTGCCCACAACCTTTCATTTCTTCCCCATACGATCCCTTACATGTCAGCCTCACCTCGAACGCCCAACTCGTCGTTTCCCCTTTGGGTCCCGCTCGAAGGCCTAGTCTGGCACGTGCATCTCCAATCCAATCCATCTACTTTCTTCTGAATATTAGTAGGGTGACGGGCTCTTGGTTGGTTCGTTTTCAGCCAGCCAGAGTTCCTTGTTTCTTATTTTTTCTGGCCATCTGATCTTCAGTATCGAGTGAGCATAGGCAGCAGCTGTTGATGTACGTGTGCAGTCTGTTGGAAGTGCTTTTCGTAACGCGCCAAGTTACTGAAACATATATAAGCACTGACTGACTTGACATTCGTGTTGAAAATCCGGATCTTGTTCTTTATGCTGAGTGGAGCGCAGTGTAGTAGATCTCCACATTGATTTCACACTACTGAAAGCCTATCTTGGTTGTCCGATCCTGGTTTTGACATCCTCATGTATGGAAACGTTAAGCTCACTGTTAAAGCTTAAATGCTCATTGCTTATAATGGTTTAAGTGAATAAGCTTCAAACAACTTAAGCTAAATTCTAGTGTAGGTCACCAGACGCCAAACATCGCATTGGGTTCCCATGATTACTTTGGAAAAACTCACCTTCTAATAACTTAAAGAAAATTATATTGGAAGACATACCACGCTACCATTCAAAATAGACTCAAATAACACAATTTTAAAAAGAAGGCTAAAGTCTTTCATTCGCAAATGTGTAATGCAGCTGTGTTTCAGAAGGCAAAACACGCACTGTGGCACAGGCCTTATCGCCATTCAGATGGTAGTGTCACATCCCGTCGAGGTTTTCAGTTTGTGTGTGTGTGTGTGTGTGTGTGTGTGTGTGTGTGTGTGGATGCGTTTACGTAAGGGGGACTAACCAAGATAAACATCTCAGAAGTATGTGAAACGCAAGGAAGTGGTAAGGAAAGTAGATATATTTGTATACATTTATAAGCACCAGTAGTATGCTAACATCTTTAATCATTGCAAAACACACTATTGATAACCCTTAGACAATTTGTATAGAGATAGCCTTCATGATGTTTCACAGAAACTTTCAGAGGTGCATGTTTAGATTTGCACTGAGCATTTGTAAATTTAAGATCCCCTTCTGTTTTGTCGGCATTGTGTCCTCTGACCTGGATTACTTAATGGTGTGGCTTTCTTTGTCATTCTAGGAAACATAATCAGCATGAATTCCAAGGTGACTCACTCTTATACTTACATTGCTGGTGTGAGTGTAAAGATTACTTCGACGAGCGATATTTATCCCAGAGGTGCGAGGTGCCGGAAACTAATGTCAACAGCCTGAAAAAAATACTGTGTCTAGGACTGATCGGGCATACCAATAGTCATATCAGGTTTCTGGCTGACTTTCGTTTATTCCGGTCAACCGACAGGACAAGAAGGTCACAAAATCAGATAGAGGATCAGTAAAAAGCAAGCATGAGTTAGTTTTCATCTGCCACAGTTCTTAAATTTAGTTCAAAGTAAGGCTTTCCAATATCCAATATCTGTTTAACGAGCCTGTGTAAACCAGCTGACTTCTTCTTGCTCACTTCTCGGTCTTGCGGGATGGTTCCAAGTCTTTGGTAGGATTACGATGCAGTAGATCAAGCCACTCGTCTGCTATAGCTCTGGTATACAGAACAGGAGTTTGAATGTTGTTTAGTTCGCCTTGGATTGTGGTACAGTTGGCTTTCTCAGATGTAGGATTGCCAGACAGTTATTCGGACTCATCGTTGGAGAGTTAAGGATAGTGAATAGAGAGCTTAGAAAGACAAATGTATGAGAATAAAATCCAAAGAAAATTTTACCAGTGGAGTAATCCACTTACACCCAAGTAAGGCGAGGGGGTGCGAAGAAATAAAGAACTTGGGTAAGGCTAATTCACAGCAAGTGAAAGGGATGAAGAGGGCTTAGATGGTTACAGTAGAAAAAACTGGTGTAGAGATGACCTAGTTGGAATGGTGTGACAGCAGTTGAGTTCTTCTGTTTAGTTTGTATTCCAGGTTTATGTGGGGAGACCGTGGATCTCTACATGACTGTCTAGCTCTTCCTTGAAGCTTTCAGTGGATGGGGTGGAGACTACCTCTGCTGATAATGCATTCCAGTGCCCACAGACTTGGAGGGAGAAGTGTGAATGTACATGAGTTTTTGACCTTTGGTGAGCGATTCTCCTAGGGTTTCTAGGAGGATCACCATGGTGACCACTCGGTAGTAATCCTCTTTTCGGGTGATTTGGGTTGTTTAGCATTTTGTAAGCTATTATCAAGTTACCTCGTGACCTCTGGTACCTAAGAGATTATAGGCCTAGGTCTTCCAGTCTATCCTCATATGGCCTTTGTCACATCCCAACGACCCCTTTTGTGGTTCGCGTCTAAACTTTCTCCAGTACGTTCGTGCCTCTTCTCAGTTGTGATGGAGCGAAGACATTATGGACCTCCAGGTGGAGTCTTATGTAAGTCTTGTGGAACTTCAGAAAGAGCTCCGGGGTGAGGTCACCTAGTTGTCTGCGCACAAAGTGTAATATACCATACACTTTTGAGGCATCACCTGTTCGGGATTTTATCCATTGTTTTTACCTTCTCCAGGTCAGATGCAGAGTCTACTACTTCGGGTGTCACAAATTGAATCCAAAAGGAATGAACTGTTAAAAATACTTCTGCAGAGTGCAAGCTGAGTGCTTTGCTCGAAGGTAACAACTTCGATTCTGTCTTAGAAAAAAATGTGAGCGAAAGAAAGATAGGAAATCAGAGACAGGCTTGACATTGCATTAGTCTTTTTTGTTTTGCGTGAAAAGTGATGGTTTTCTTCAAAATTTGTTCTCTTCTGTGTTCTTCTGCTTTTGAATGATACCAAAGGTGTGGTCGTGGTATGCCATTGGATAGGAAGAAGAATGAGCTTCGTGTGGTTAAACAAGAGTAGAGCAGAGAATAACTCGGGCACTAGAAGATGGGCGATTTTAAGTATGTCTGAAGCGTCTAATAAGTCCCCAAAATAAACAGCCCTGAGTTCAACCAGACTGAATATTGAACCCCGCTTTCATAGTTTTGACGAGCCCGTTAAGCTGAAAGCACACGCTCACATCTGGACTCGCAAGGGGAAACTCGTCATTGTGGACGTTAACAAAATCTAAACCATAGAAGACATCATCCACAAAGCGCTAGAATGTTTGTGCTGCATTCCGAAGACCGAATGGCATGCGCAGGAATTCAAACAAACCAAAAGGAGTAGTGATAGCTGTTTTCGAAATACCTTCAGCTGCCTTAGGTATCTGACCATACTCTCTGACCAGGTCGACTTTGGAGAATATGTTCATTCCGCGTAACATCGTAGTCTGGTCGTCAAAAAGAGGCATCGGGTAGGGTCCGCAGTTGTTTTGGCGTCAAACCATTGGTAATCACCAGCTTGACGCCAGTCATTGCTGCCTTTTTTGAGAGCCATATGTAACGTTGATGCTCAAGAACTGTTGGACGGTTTGATAATGCTCAGTTTCAGCATGTGACCGAATTAACGTTTCACCGTTTTGAGCTTATCAGGGTCTAGACGTTGTGATTTCAATGCCATATGTGCACCCGTGATTGCGACGTGATGCATGACATTGTTGTTTACGCATGGAACAACATGTGTCGGTTGTTGTAGCTCTGGGTATTTCTGTAGCACTACCTGATAGGACGCGTCGCATGAGTGTTTAGTTCTGACGATGGCTGGACTCGGACCTACATACGTGGCGCCACCAATGGATACCTTCTTACTGTTATCCATCAGTCGTCGACGACGAGCATCTACGAGTAGATAGTAATGGTTCGGCAAATCTAGGCCAATGATGGGTGCAGAAACATCACTTAGGAGGAAGATCTAGCGGATAGGTTTGCGAGAACCTAAGTTGAAGTGGGCGTAACGCCTGCCAAGTGTTGCTATTGCTTTGCCGTTGGCTGCTCGGAGATTGGGCGATGGGTTGTGATGACGCTCCTTTGTGGGTATGAGAGGAACGCTAGCTTCTGCGCCGGTGCCGACGAAGTAACGAACTTTTGTTTTTATATCTGTGACGTAAAGGAAACGGCTGTTTCCCCGGCTGTGGTTGCCATGATCGCGTGCAGGTGTGACGGTTTCCCGAGTTTGTGTCCATGTTGGAACTGCATGGCTTCCGGCGTTTTCTGGCTTCGTCCCCGTAGGTGTTGTGAAATCAGCACCACTTAAGGTTTTCCATCCCGTTGGGTTTAGTTTTTGGATAACCACGCCAGTTGGTGCGACAGGCCGAGATTCGTTTCTGTGATGTGCTGCGTAACCTAGGCCTTCGAGTTTGTAGCAGCTGTTTGACAGAGTTGCACAGCCTGGTTACTTCTGAATCCTGGCCCTCCGGTTTATCGCAGACAGAATGTACTTTGGAGACGGGTCTGATAGAGATCTCCAGCATTTTATATATTGAGGTTGCCAGGCCATCGAATGGAACCAACTGAAGTGTCACCAACGCGGCTTGCACCGATCGTGGCACTTTTGAGAGAAACAGTTGTTGGAAAGGGCTATCATTGGCCGTTCACGCGCCCATAACTTCTCGTATATGTGCCAGGACTTAAGTGGCTGAGTTACTGCCCGGCTGGATGTTACGAAGCTATTCGAGTATGCACTGGCTATCTGTGAGATCACTTTTATTCAGCGGTGCAGCTTTGAGAAGTGAACAGGGCCCACTTACTTCAAGACTAAACATGTACATGCTGTAACACGCCTGTTTAATTTCCGTGGGAGAGAACGCTTGACAGAGAGAAGTTGGGAATGAGGATCTGCGGGTCTTTGTTCTCGAAAATCTGCCTCGGCATACAGAAACCATGTTTCTGCATTGTCTGACCAGTATAGCACGAGTTATATAGTATTCGTCACCAGCTTAATGCGGATGGACTTTGGAGTATGGTCAGGAGTGGGCAGGAGTTGTATGTGGACATATAAAGGCTATCAAAGTGAAAACAACGCACAAGTAAGAAATGGAACGGGGTCACCAATTTAAAATTTGTTTTTAGTCTGGTTTTGTTATCATATTGGGATCACTAACTTAAGAATCGCCCAGGTGGGAACTTCAGAGACGCAGAGGCCGATCACCAATTATTCGAACTTGGTATATACCCACGAATACGAGGCCAAGAAAAAACAAGAGAGCGCATTCGGATGGGATAGTATATTTTGCGAGGTCGTGCCAAGATACCGATACCTTCTAACTAACTGGCTAGAGGGTCCATTACGAGCAGCGCAGCGTAACACGATGGCGTGCCGAATAGCGAGGGTGCTCGGCCAAGTACCCTCAGCTTTACGGGTCCGGCGAAACTATCAAGGCCAGCCTTAATGTTGAATCCCGTCGAACCCTAGGCCATTGATTCTGGAGAAACTTGCGACGCTACTGTGGCAGTGAAGTAAATAGCAACTGGGCAAATAGCTTGTGAAGGCATTTCTCGGTGTCTATGGTGTCTTGAAGACTGGTTTACTGGTTAGGTATCTGCGCATTGGTGAATAGCTATCCCCAACTTCCTTTCTGACAGTCAGCAGTCATGTGGGAGGAGTCCGTCCGTTGGCTCTGACCAGATTGGTAGTGAGTATTCTCCTCAAATATTCTCCCATTTCATACCATTATATAATGCTCTCCTAATTGATTTTGGCTTACTGGGCGCGTTGTCTTATAAACTTTACGATTTTGGTACCGTGTTAGGTGATGATTAGGATAGTACCCGCTCTGCTGTATGTAGGGCTGATCACACATTAGATGCTAGGCAAACAGCCTACCAATTGGTGCGCGCGTTTTATTTTGTGTGTCGATAACTTGACGCCTTTTGTGCTTCTGATGTGTCTGTTTCAGCTATTGCACTGCTTTTGTGGTGCGGATGTCTTTATTTCCTACTTAATTGTCATTTAATTCTACCTTTTGTTGTTTATCACCTTATTATCTCGATACGTTTGGACCCGAATTATCTCCGGCACACATAGCTGTCTTCATGTGGCTTTCTGCCTTCTGGGTACATAAATCATTTCCACAGTGTTCGATCACAATTCCCCCTCCCCCGGTGAATTCGATCATATGAAACTAAGTTCAAGTTAATCATTGTCAGTTTTGTTAGCACCATTGTTGGAGGGAATCCTGATGTTCCTAGTGGTTCTGTCCCGTACACCCCTGCTCTAATTAAGAAGGCCCTAGCGAAACTTAAGAAGGCACTGAAAGTTTTCATCAGTATGATCTGAGGCCTGCTAATATGCCATGTCAAAGGAAACGGCTTGTTTCATAGTTCGCAGTTGATTGTGTCTTTCCCAAGTAACTGTGTTTTAGACGATTTATGCCACCAATTCACGTAATCCCCTTTCTTTTAGGCCGATTTCCTTTGCTTAAATGCCTTGGAGGGTGAGAAGAGGGTAGCATAGGTCACGAAACCAAATTGCTGCCTTTTGATTACTATTGAAACAACAGCTAGTATAACCTTTGACACCCTATACGGAAACAAATTGCAGGAAAGACTTCGGTGCATCGAAAGAGAGATGAAATAACGTCAATACTCATACACACATGTTCCCTGACCACGGGTTTGATCCACTTCAAAGTCATCCATGTGTGTCAGAACAGAGAACAGTCAATTAGAGGCTATCTAGTACCGTAAGCAACCTGAGATCAATGTAAAACAACGCGCTATAGTTTTTGTTTTTGATTAGGAAGACATGCAAACAAGCACTCGATAATGATCAGTGTGTCTACTAGCCCCTCAGGTATAATTTTTTCTTCCTATCGACTTACCAGTGTTTAGTTATGCACTCCGTTGTAAATACTCAGGCAGGAGCCATCGTCACACCAATAGCTACTGACGAGAGGAATCCATCTACGCCTTCATGACCCCAAGCTGTCGATGGTCAGCTTATCGTGGCTCATTATTGAATATATCCCAGCCTCAACACTGAACTCCAGGGTTCTCTCTTTCCGGGTTTTGATCATCGTTGATGGCATATCTAGGGTTACAAACGTTGATTTCTTGCAGCGCTATCAGTTTCGTGCAGGTTTAAACAAGTGTCCCAAGTTGACCGGTGGATTTTATTTTCTTCTTCTTGTAACCTAGTGTCCATCGATTAGCTGAGTTTATTGCACTCTCGATTGCATAATTCGTGCACTTCGATAATGTAAACGTTTTCGTAACGTTCCAAAACCAGCGTACACCATTCTTTTTGTGGCTTAGTGTTTGCTGTTACACTATGGCAACCTGTTCTTAAGTTTCTACCAAGCTATAGCTACTGGCGCATGAAATGCCTCATGCTACTGAGGCCGAGTATGATCTAATGGCGGAAATAAGGTTGGTGACAGATTCCAACGGTGTGCTGTCACTTCATTCTTCAGGTAAATCCAAGATTGATGACCTTGATCGACCATTTTGTTGCGACTACCAAAGTCTCGGTGCTGGGACTATCCTTAATTGCTAGGTTTCATCTCAAATAAGTGCAACGGCTGCCTACTTGAATGAAGCAAATGTTTTTAGTTAGACCCATTCTGCCCACGTCGACGTCGGGATGCTGGTTCATCTGTGAGATTTCCGGAAGACCGCTGTTACCGTTTTCTTTGGGCTTTACGGGTTCTTCGCATGCTGCTATGATTGCGTAATACTCCCCAAGCATTGTGACATCTCTTTCACTAAGTTTCGTCTAGTTTTTGATTTGCCTATGCTTGCACCGGAAACATCGCAGATTTTCCTTCTGTGAACGTTCATCATAGCCACTTTCAACAGGCTCCCGAAAGATCTTTTAAGCATCAAATAATTGTCACCCTGATCGAACGCCAGCGTCTTGCTGTTGTTTGCTTGCACTTGTGACCCCTCTTTATTTTTTCAGACTGAATAGATCGGCTTTTGAAGCGTACGGACTTCCACGTGAATACCTTAACGTTGTCTGAAGATTCATCGTTTCATGGTGTAACTTCATAATTAGCGATCGAATCCAGGGTGCTCGTTTCGTATTATTTGAAACTGGTCAGCAGGGTGTAACGCTGTCCCAGTTGGTGGCGGTCTTCACTCTGAGACTGGAACCCAGCATGCTCCTGACTCCGAAATGACACATACTGGATTTGCGTCCTGAGCGAATGGACAATATTCTCTGGGGTTCAGGTACACCCACCCGCCTAGTCTGAAGTAGGGTGAAACATGAGTCCTAGATTCCACTGGCAGCCACCATCTCTCAAGTTTATAACGGTGTGATGTCAGCTGACAAGGTTGGCACTCACCATGTACGCTTCAGTTTGAGGGAATCCGCGGTTTCCTGGGACCAACCTCCGCGCGAATACTTTGCAAGTTTCTTGGGGTGGAGAGCTACTACCTTTGGTTAGCAAATTACTGCGTCCACATTCCAACCAAAATGGCTGGTCTGACTTTGGGTAAGAGTAACTTTCACATTGTAACCGAAGCCTTAGAATCCTTCAGAGTGGTTGAATGTGTCGTAGTACAAGCCATGAGACCGACTTATTTAGAAACCGAGTTTCTATCCAGGGCTGCTGCTGATACTTCTGGTAAGGCTGGCGGAGTTGTACTTAGTCAACTGGCCGACTGCTGTTGGGCTAGCCACGTACACAGTTATGACTGGATCTTATTCATTATTCAAAATAAATTATTGCCGATATTTGTTTGTTAGCTCGGTTAGTAGGGCATCGAGTTAGAAACGCAGTGGTCGCGGGATCGAATCCGGCCGTGGTTCGAGTCTTCTTTTCACCTTCAGTCACTACTCACTACCGTCAGCATATTTATGACATAGACTTGCAGCCTCCTCCCCTTTCCATAAGTGACATTCTGAGCTTGGCTTCATCTGGACATATGAAGATGCAAGACATAAATGCACTGTATGATTCCTCAGTAGGTACCAGGAGGAGAAGTTGACCTTAGACAGAACGTTTAGGCCGTTTACTCTTCTCTCGTTTGCATGGTAATAGACTATTCATTACCCTCAATTCTTGCCACTTCTGCGAATAAATTTTTTCCACACAATAACTTTCTGTGCCATAACTCGCGAAGCTTTTTGGCCTGCGTATGTGACAGAGTTGCGAAAGTCCGTCGAAAGCATAAATGAAGTCATGGAGTGCCACTTGAGCTGGCACATTTTCGTCTTTGATGGTGGTTAGCCCTTTGACGGTGATAGAAATTAGCAAACACTAGCGGTTTACGATGATGTCATCCCATTCAGTCGCTGACTGTTTGTACCACACAGTATGTCTCAGCTTAGCATTACAGAAAGACTTCCTTGGAAGGTAAATCACTGAAGTTATTAAACTAGTCTAATAATAGTTACCCACCAGTTTGATGGACCAAAATGAAACCGTTGCTTTACTCATCCTTTGTAGACCACTGATTCAGTGGCTTTTAAGGGCCAGGACAACTGTTCCAGGGTGGAACCGAAAGTTACCCACAAAATGAGGGGACGTAGTTCCTCTATACCACTGAAATTAACAGAGACAAGCTTCAGGAGCAGTCCTAAGAAAACCTTCTCAATCAGTAGTCGTTTCCCTCAAGAGACAAAGCCACTTTAAATGACTTACGATCACTGAATACAACGTTAAGATGTGTTTATCTGTTAAACTCCTGTACGTTGACTGTTTGGGTAATGCTCCTGGGTACCCAGGTATAAACAATGAAGACGCGAAGCCAGACTTAGCTTATATAGGCCCCAGACAATTTTCGTTATCTGCTTATGGTGAGCTAGAGAGGACAATAGGGGGGAAATTGCAGTAGTAAATAAGGTCTGTTTGTGCCTACTGAACTCATGCGGAAGGCATCAGCAAATCAGAGTGCAATGAAACAAGGCTATTCAGTTGGAATTATCTACAAGGGCGTGAATCACACTCCCATTAAGTCCATGTTGCTAGCTGCGGTGGGAAGCAGAACAAGTTTGTCTTTGCTAGGAGAAATAATTAATTTTTTCGAATAATAGTACACACAAGTTTGTAAGCGTCACTACGTACTTAAACCAGTTTGACAACTTTGGCCAGCACGGCCACACCATCGAGGAATATTCAGCAGGTTTATATACACACACATATACATATATATGTAGCGAGAGAAGGCGAGAATGAATTTACAAAATGCAACAGAATAGCGGATATAAGGAGTTTCGGTGCACGGCAATTTCTAGCGAAGATAAATTTTATTCGTGTTACCCTGCTGCTTCGCTTGGTATTACCGAGCATAGATAAGACGGTACAAGCACAGCCATGAAAAGCTAATTAGGGTGCCAAGTTTGGGAATAGCTACTGGCTGTACGCAAACAAATAAATGGGGTTCACTGCTGATGCAAGAAGAATAAAGTCTTATGAATAACCCATGTAGGGAAGACCAAACAAGGGAAGATATGGTCAAAATGTAGAGCTCTTTAAGGAATATTCAGTGTGCCAACTGTTGCAATGCTGAAGTTTGCAGCTTGTCACTGATCGAAAGTGGGAAGCCCATACCATGCAATGAAACTGGAAGGGGGATTGTGTCAATGTGCAGTGCAAGCTGTCAGACAGTTTGATTTATCGTGTGTTACATTTTTTATCCGTTGTGGTCATCGTTTAAGTTCCACAGCAAAAAACTGGTGTCTTCCTGCAAATGGTAGTGTGTAACAAATGTCCATCAGTCGCCGATATCCCTTTTTCGATATTCTAGGCTTTGGCTAACTCAACTCTCAGATATTTGTTCAACGGCGTTGCTACTTTAGGATTTGTCCTGGTGCGAACTTGACATTCGCAAAGACCAATCACTAATTATTCGGACTTGCTACATACTCACTAGCACGAGCACAAGGAATAACACGATAGCGTAGTCGGATGGTTATGCCAAGATACCGACGCGTTCCAACTAACTGGCTAGAGAGTCGAATACGAGCAGTGCAACGTAACACGTTAGCGTGCCAAATAGCGAGGATGCTTGACCGGGTGCCTTCAGCTTAGCGAGTCCAGCTAAACTGTCGAGGTCAGCACCAATGTCGAAAGTCGTCAAACCCTAGGCTATTGCTTCCGGGGAAGTGTGTGACGCAACACCACCGTCACCGGATGGTGGTATCTTTTTGTCTAACTCCTACTCTTGATACCAGGTGTTGTGAGTTATGCAACTGCAACACCCCAAGAAATGAATGAAAATCTTTGCCACCCAATGCATGCCATTAGTTGAGAGGAAGAATAGCTGGATTTATTTTAAACTGCGCTGGAAAATAATAAATGGATATGAAATAATCTTGTGACAAGGACTCATTTTGAAGCTACCTAAGTATGTGCGATATTTGAAAATATATATCCTGTAAAGAAATTTCAATAACGGATGGTAATAATAGCATTATTCTTCATGCAGATGTTTGCGACTACGATAACAACAGTAGATAATGAACTACACAGAATGCCTTCTGCACGTGTATCAGAGCGCGTTCAGTCTTAGCCTCATGAAGGTGCATCACGGTGACCTTAAGAAGGTGACGGATGGGAGTTGCTCGATGCCAGTATCATCGCGAAACGGAGGAAGGGAAAACCCGGTTCAAAACTGTAGTTTTCATTTGGTGTTCGTACAAGCTAATTGTGTCCAAGCCACAGTGGCTATTAAAAATGTGAGCTTGAGGGAGTGCCATTGCTCACATTTGCTATGAAGTTAATAGGCTATGATAAACGGGTACAGATGTAAATGGGGTAGTGATCCATCAGGACTGAAAACCAAATTAAGAAGGCAAGTACCATGTTAAGCCCGAAGTCGAGATGAAAAATACCATTAAAGTATATTATTCATGACACGTGCGAATCCGTCGACTGCAGTAACCACAAAATTCAGGTAACGAAGTATACTTAATATCTCATATTCACGAGCAAGTAATGTAGGGGAAAAAGGGAGTATAAGAACCAAAGAAGGTTAGGGGAAGGAGGAATTCAGATCTGTACAAATGTTTACGTGAATCAAAATAATTTAACCGAGAAACCAATGAAGTAACAAGTAGATTATTAAAATGAGCACTGTGAGTGCTAACGTTTTGCACACAAGCACACAAGCTGGTATGAGTTGTATAGATTTTAGAAAGCAAACGACTTAAGTTTCGCCTGGTAAATTTTTTCAGTTCACGTACTCATGGTCATAACATGGTGTTACAAAGTGAGCACGGGTGTCGGGTAGACTTCATAATGGTTTCAGTGACATAACATCCTGTCCAGAAAAACGCCTCTCTTTTGCTCCTTATGCCTTCAGAAACACCTGAAGCGATGAAGCCATAAGTTGAATGAAATTTAGGCTTTATTTCCGGCAGCAGTTTGGGCTTTCCTCCTCATGCCTTTAAAACTGGCCTGGGCCCATGCACGAATTACATGAAATAAATATTATTACAGTCCGCCCTCTTCTGCAAGTGAACACCCTGTAGTTTCCTAATGGCAGTTTTCCAAGGCAGTTGTGTAGCATTGCGTATTACAGATACATGATTGCGAGTAATAATTCACGCCAAAAGTGAAACCCTGATTTACCATGTTACGCTTGAGTCCCGCAGGTTGCCGTTTGATTAAACAGGTGTGACAGGGATGAACCCAGGCTTGAACAAATGTTCGTGGTAATGGGTAGCAATTTGTTTTCTGCATTCGAGTCTTAAGAACGAGTCTTAACTGTTAGTTTGCACTTTCAGCCTTTAGGTCATTTTTGAAAAAAATAGACAGTGATTCTAAACAGTACCTTTGGTCACAGTCCGCTACTAATTTGAATTGGTCGGGATCATTTCCCGATATAATCCCAAAGCCTTTATTAAAGAATCGTATCACTCAATACATGTCTAACGCATACAAAATGAGTTCATTTACTACCGATGATTTTCTGAAGTTTTCTGCCAAAGTGCTGTTAGTCGCTACACCGTTGTTTTATCAGCATCTTGACCACCAAATAACTTATTTTTCATACCACCTCTGGCATTTTTCAACCAGTTTCAGTGACTGCCGCCCGACATATGGCGGCCATCTGAAGCAACCTCATTGCCTTGGGACAAACCAAACGCCTGTCTGCCAATCAAAGCCACAAAAATCAAGATCTTAATCTGCGGTGACTTCATAGGTTAAGGAATAAGATCCATCATGAATTTGACGCCAGTTCAGGCGGTAATGAAAAAAAATACTCAGTTTATTAGCTGGAAGAATACTGTACGATAGATCTAAAGCGTAAACCTAGCTGTGGAACTGTAGGATACTTACGGTATCTGTAAAATATTAGATACATATATGGGCCATTCGGTTAAATGCCGAAAAATAATAAAAGGGAATAACGTCGTCTGGTCACGAGCTTAGACTATGGGAGGTAAATCACGTGGCAGGTTTCAGTTATGCAGACTTGCCTTTTATTCAAATACTGAGTTTCATTATTTTTGTTTAAAGATCCTGCATCGTAGCAATAATTGAATTTCGGACGTCTAACTGTCTTTTTCGCTAATAACGCTACGCCTGCGTGGTAAGGGAAAACCGACAAATTGAGACTACCTGCGCTTTCTAAGTCCACTATACAATGACTAGTATAGAATTAAATGGAGTCAAAGAAGCGGACACCAGTTTGGTGGCTAACGGCGATTCATCGAAGTCAGAAAAAGCCAGCAAAGTGGACGATGTTTTAGATGACACACCTTATACTATTAAAGTTATACCTACCCATTCAGAACCATTCGAACTACAAGTAATGCCCTTGAATAAAAGTTATCTTTTATCTGAAGGTCAGCTCTTTTGAGCTGGTACAAGAAATCCATCGTGTATTGATGGATCGGGAAGAAACCTGCAGCTGTACTTGCTTTTCATTAGTCCTCAACGGTCAGACGCTAGACATGTTTGCAGAGTTGAAGTCTGTCAGTGGCATGGTCGATGGTGCCGAGTTGAAAGTTGTGGAAGGTGGTTCTCAATTTCAGTTTCTAAACATGCGTTTTAGAGCGTTACAGTGTTCGGGAAGCGAAAAATCATGTTAGGCATATCCATGACCTCCTTCATTCAATTGAACCCTATGATGCCTATGCTGGTCGGGAGCAAATGTCATTGTCATTTGTTAACACTATAGCTGGAGATCTAGGTAATATTTGGTCGTATTTCCAAGGATATTTCATGTTTTGTTTCGTGATTTGTTTCAATTACATTTGCTTTTTCAGTCTTTGACACCTTTTTATGAGTGGGTTTGTCAGTAGCTAACAAGAAGGTAAGGTAAGATATCTTTGTAGGCCAGGGGATCAATTTTCAAGGTTGAGTATGACGTCCCTAATAGTATTAATTATGGCGTGATTCACTGATTCTATCTGCCTTAATTGAAGACAACCATGACAGATTAGCTGAAAAACTAAAATATTGTCAGATGAAGATGCAGAAATGATATATCCTAGTATATGACCACTTCTGAGTCTGAAGAGTTGCTTTCTAGAGATGAATGAGGGTGGAACTTAGTTTAGGATCTTGTCTTGTTCTAATTGATCCCTATCTCGTTTATAATTTTCCCGAAAAGTGGGTAATATCCGTGGCGTTGGACTGTACGAAAGTTCCAAGTGTGACATGATCATGAGTTGTTCTCGAAACTTCATGCAGTAAAGTGCCATATAGATAAACTGAAGATATGTGCGTTACATATGTATGTATATGCTGTATTGGCCCCCCTTCGTGACCTGGATTCATGAGCCACTTTCATGAAATACTTGCTGCTTTAGCATCCTATTTTCGGTAAGTTACCCGTCAGTGACTCTAAAATTGGATTTGAGTTTATTTACCTTTGCAACCCAGAGCACCTCATTAACCTGGAAGATTTCAGGAATCATAAGACAGAACTATTAGTTTATCATTTGACCATATCTTATTGATTGTTGCGCTTCGTTACTTGTTATGGAACAAAAGCTGACAAATTACTGTCTTCCAGTTGGTTGTCTCGTTATTTACTCCTATAAGTTCCTTTCTGATATTAAAGCTTTGCCTTCACAAACAACGTTGAGTCTTACAGGTTGGATATTGCTTGTCGAGTATCTGTCTTTAATTTACTCTCGATGAATATGATAATGATATCTTGACCGTTAATATGTATATGTGGTAGGTTGTTATTCTATTTGTCTGTTTAATAAATGTCACATCATGAGACAGCATTATTTACCGGACAATATTTCGGATACGATTTGTTCATATTTTACATCAGATAGTTGCAAAACTGAGACGTGAGGAGTTACCGGATGTGAATACCGCCTGATTGTGTCCGAAATGTAAATCCAGTAAATAATACTGTTTCACTGTGATATATCTAATAAACAAAATAAAATGCGTTGATATAGTTCACTTTTTGAGGTGAATTTATGGAGTTAAATAGCCTTATTTGGTGGGACGTTATCGTTACACTAGACAAAGAACTAATAGCTCACAGGTTGCTTTACTGAAATCCATTTTGAAATGTATTGCATTCACAGTCCTCGATGAATAGTATCATATGGTAAACAAGGTCTCAAACCTCACGGCGGTTACCACTACCACTGTATCTCACCCATAATCACTAAATGTCTTGCATGTAATCGTAGGAATAAATGCCAAGTATCATTAAACAACGCATAAGTTCTGCAAAAGTTTTAAAGCTGATGTACTTCACCAGGTTCTACTTCGATTTGTCTGTCAGACGTCCAAAGTTATTTGCAGTCATGGAATCAAAAGCCAGTGAGGTTCAGAACACTGTTTTCAAGTACGTCTATCGTTCAAATTTCCATCTCCTTTCGGTTGTTGTATGGTTCATAACTCATCGTGGTTTAAATATATTGTACAACCTTCAAGTCATCAGTGTAACTTTTTTTTGTGTGACTTATTCAAGAGAAATGTTACTGAGTTTTAAGTATAAACCGCCACTGAGTTACTTAAACGGCTGACTGCAAAATTTACCAGCAACACAATGATGAGTTAACATTTGCGTTATTACGGTAACGGTATATCCCTATGTATATGCAATAAACATACTAGTGGTTTGAGATTAACAATCATTTCATCTTTTGTTTCTTAACAAAGAACGAAAGCACTTTCCAGCTCGGTTAGACATTCGGACAGAATTCGTACCGCCTGAATATGTTTTGCCCAATTGTGGTACAAATACCAGTCTGCCACTGCTTCCTTTGCACCCTTTTGATCGTGATGGAAAACCTGTTAAGTGTGTCCGCCAACTCAATTACAGTAACTGGAACCCACCACCTCCTGCTAGAAGACTACTGGGTGACCTGGTGTACCTATTTTTCCATACACTTGAAGACAAAAGATACCATATCACTGCTTGTCCTAGAGGATTTTATGTGAATATGTAAGTCGAGGTTTTCTTTACTGCATTCAGTCTACCGTCTAATACTTCATGGTTATAAAAATCTGCCTAAGCTTGTAATTATAAATGTTGCTTGACAATCACATTCGTAGACTGCATTCATGATGGATTTGACGCCTAATTATTTGAAGTACATTGTCAATCTGTTTTACATTAATGTTCATTTTACTCAGAAAGTGTGCATAACTTAGTTTTTAATATGATTTAAAGTGTACATTTTCCACATGCGTTTCTTGCACAGTAGAACCTGTTGTTATTTTCTTCTCATTTCCGAAATGTGTTGCTCGAACACTGACCCACTTCAAGGTAATGGACCCTATTGACCACTTTACTTCCCTAGTGGTAAGTCATACCAACTCGGGTTGATCGATGACTGGGAGTATCTTGGTGAGGATACAGAATGTTTGTTTGGTTTTCGCCAAAATTCTCTTTATGCAGTAGTGCATTCATTCAACTGAGTTTACATCTTATCCACGCGTTTTTTTCTATCATATTTAAAAAATATAGTCTCCAAAATTTCTGGATATATGAAGTGCACGTACTTAAATATTGTTGTCTTCACTTGTCTCGATCGTTAACTGCTACATTGACGTGGTGGTCGCGCTTGCATATTATAATGACTCAACAAACTATACTGCTGGAGCACTTCATCACCTAAAGTCCTATCTTACCAGAAAGGTGTGTTGGTTAGTGGTGAGATGAAAAGCAGTGCTAATTGCTGCTGTATGATGAGGGTTCGAAGGTGAATTCTTCTCCCTGTTGGGAACAATAAGGTGTTTCCCAAAGATGGTCGGCAGTACGAGAAACGAATTGAAACGCATTCAGCAACCTTGTGCATATTCATACAGTAGTCAATGAGCCACATCTATTGTATGAGGGCTAGTAATACTACCTGGCTGCTCAAATCTCAGTAAGTGGGGCGGGACTCGAACCTACGACTTACTGGTTTATAGCTATCTCCCTAAACCGTTGGGCCATAACTCCACTGCACTGATTTCCAGCAGTACCATGCTGATGCTGCCTTTCTTATGGGAATGGGAAGGGGTAGGAACGGTTGGTCACGAAAATGGCACACCCTTCTATCATGTAGTATTTCGGTTCTGGGAGTATGGATTTTCTAACTGGATTCAAAACAAAGGAAGTAAAACCTAGGACTTCAAAAAATGTAGGTATAATGGATCTTGAGCAAACGCCCCTTGGGCTGTGGTCACTTCAAGAAGTAACCTCTCACGGTATGGGGAACCGGGAAGGGTCAACCACCCTAACAATTCTATCAGCACTCAGGTTTTTTCAGATCATTATCAACCTTCAGCGCCTTAGCTGTCTAATCTTTCCGTGAGATGTCAGTTGAAGACGTAAACCTTCATTGACTGAGGTGACTGGGACGTGTTATACGCATCTAGTCGCCGTCTACTTCGTCGTGTATTGTTAGTTGCGGTAGGTTCAGGCTGGAAAAGTCAGAGATGGCCAAACTAAAGCTTGGCATCAGTTCATGAAGTCTGACTATCGGCCTGAGCAGGTCGGAGGAAAGCAGACTTCCCGGTGGGGTCCGTGTGACAACCGAAATTGGTGATTGGAGACCTCATGTAGAATGACTCAGAATCGGTCTCAGTGATGCAGATGTATCCACCACATTATCCTCATCTTCTCGTCATACAGAGTTTCATCATTGTTTCATTCCTTCTTGTTTCCTTTTCATGACTTCGAACGAAAGTCAGCACTTTCACACTACTTAAACCGACGAACGGCGCATCTTGATTTTCATTACACCAGGGCTTCTTCCACTCGACTATTATCCCATCTAAGTTGTGTTGACGCAGGTAACGAATAAGTAAGTGGTTTTTAACCTCATCAACTGAAGTATTTCGTCCGTGACCAAAAATATAAAAACGAAATTATTTTTACATGTCCACTTTGTGCCGGATGGTCCCAAGAGATGTATTCAAAACAGAGTTTGCGTTTTTTCTACATCCAAGTTTCACATTGTTCATTAGTAGTCCCACTAAGCACAAGTAAAGACAATCAGTCAATTCCAACATGAATCCTGGGATTTTGCTTAACGGTCCAAGTTGTCACGTGTCATGTCAACACATCAAGGTGAAAGGCGCCAGGATGAATGATGTAGAAATATGAAGGGAATTATTCAAAGTGCCGGTTCAGACCAACAGTGAAATACTTCATGGATTGAAGCCATGTTTTAGTCCGGTTGTTCATAACTTTTTGCGAGCCTAACCTTACTACAGCTAATTTTGCACGATGGGATATACAGTGACTAGGCATATATGGAGTTAGATTGGAAGAAAGTTTAAATTAATTATATCAAAATACAGTATCAATATGTAAAGTCTAATTGTTGTTTGGATCCGTTAAGCTTCCAGTTTAGGGTTTAGGTGACAAATCTAAGTGATATGTTTCGAAATCCATCGCTGTCTTGCTGATGCATCCACCCGTCATCCTAACTGTTGTATGATATTTCATTATTTAATTCAGTCCCTCATTTCACTTAATGGTTTTTATCATATTTCTATTTATTCAACTTCTAACTTGTGTCATGATATGTCGTTATACTATGTGGCAACTTTGTATATTAGTCTTAGTAATTCCTGATCCTGACTTTGGTGTTGAAATTTTGTCGATACACTTATTTTCCCCGTTATTTATTCTTGTGTGTGGTTAGATTCAGTTGTTTCTTCACTAAGTTGCAATATAATTAATTTTTTATTATTTTAGGTCCACAGATGATCAGTTCAATCCCCATCCAGTACAGCATGCTTATGTAGCACACTCTCTAATTGACCTGCTACGTCAGCTTAGTCCTGGCTTCAAGCGTAATTTGGAGACCCTTCTTAAAGCTCGAGCTGCTAAACATCCATTTGAACGTGTCCCAACTCCGTACCAAGTTCATTCGTGGTTAGCACCACTTGTCGAACATTCTCCAGACTCAGTGAGGAAAGAAGAAGGTACGTACATACCAAATTAACTAGATCTTGATATGTTGGGTAATATATTTTTCCTCAAATCATGGTTAAATTTTTAAACCATCGTCCAGAAGCTCGTTCAAACTCGATCTAAACATTGAACGGAAGCGCACAGGTTCATGCCTGTTCCTTCTATTTCGTTTTATACCGCAAAATGATTTGGTTCACTGACACAAGGCATGTGTACGGCATATAATAAAGGTATATAAACAATTCACTATGGCTTCGTGGGCTCATGAAGTATGCTGCATTGCTCTTAACCTTCACTGTATCCAAAGTGAACTAGCTAGAGTGTTTAACTCAAAGTATTTGGTTTAAACTTATGGCTCACTATATGCCAATTCATTTTGAATGTAAATACTTTCTAAAAAGTTGTCTTCTCTTCATTTTATGGTTGTAATAATTTTAACGCGATTCATCTTTAAGATACCTAGTGTGTTAAGGTTTGTGTTATTTCTCATTCGCTCAGGCTGAAGTAAGTGGAGCAGGGTTTTGCCACACCCCAGTGGTTAACAGTCAACCTAGACTATCGAGACACGTCTCCACGTAACTGAAAACTAACTGATTAAAGGTTAGGTCCTTTAGCCCATGGGCCGTTGTAGTAGTGTTCTCTGCATTATCCAAAACGAGATGATGCAATGTAGATGAATTCTTACATTTTTTTATTTTACTATATTTGCTCTTTTCCCTAACGGGGCTGATATGTGATGTATCGACATGGCTGTAGTGCCTGCATGACCCGAAAAGCCATGATGATGAGGTCTTACTAAGAAAGCGTGTTGGTTGGTGGTAAGGCAAAAACCAGTTACCGTTATGATGTAAATTGATACGCTATGTTAAGGGTTCGAGGATGAAGTCAAACTGTTGGTCATCCATCCAAATCAACATAGGACCAAGCATTACTGCGTATCGGTCCGAGTTGCCACAGCTCATATCAGTATCTCGAGTAGAAAGGCATGAAGTGGAAGGTGAGGAAAGGGAAATCCAGTCAAAAGAGATATAAAGTACTCAAAGAGAAAGAGAGAGAGAGAGAGAGAAGAATGAGAAAATGTTGGGATTCGGTATAGCGTTAAGATAAGGATAATGTGTGTATACATCTGCACCACTGACATCGTTTCTGAGCCATATCGCCAGTCAAAGACTGTTGGTTGTATAGCATGTAACAGAAATAAATGATACATATCAAGTATTAAAAGTAAATTGAGTCTTATTAATTTGTTCTAACAGACTATCTTTTCTGCTTCCTGAATTCAAGCCACAATCACAGTTAAGTTTAAAGATCGGGCAAACAGTTATTAGCGTTAAGAAGTACTACCATATCACAGTCTGACCATTGGGTTAACTTGATATGTTAAGGCGCCAGCGAGATATGTATTCATGTACTAACTATGAGTATTATCTATTTTGTCGCGGTTGATAACCGTAACCTGTTACTCGCATCAGTGTAAGTTAAGTGATTTGGAATTAGCAACCCAATGATTATAAGTTGAGTGTCTGCACCGAACTCCCTTTGTCTTCGAGTGGATAGAGTGAATCAAATGTTACCACCCGTCCTGTTGCCACGATTCATAAACTGACTAACTGACTTTCATATAAAGTTTGCCTACTTGTAACTTAACTGGAAGTTCTAAAATGTGACCACTAAATTTTAGTCATTTTATTTCACGTGAAATAAAAATGGTTTCAAACGTATGATAAAACAGTACGATAATGGGATATATGCTCAACCCCTGGTGGATATTTGAATATCCCTCTGGTACCAGTGTTAGATAATGTTATGTAGGTTGTAAGTGAACTTTTACGTGTGTGAAAAATCTGTCAATGATTGCTGAATGAATCACTGGACCATAGAAGTGAAGGGTTTACACACTCAACTTTGAAGCACTATTTGGTGTTTGTTAGGTACAGTTTACATAAAAATGAGCTCATACCAAGTATTACCAGGTTTTTCTCTCATGGTTTTCGAAATTACAATGCATCACCTTTAGATATGTTAATGTTGTCTATATACTGTAAGTCCTACAGTGGAGTTTCAAGTGTGCTCGTAACAATTTGATATGGAGGAGGTGGAAATGATGAGAAAACCTTAATAATTATTGCCTGCTGGATTGAGTGTTTAGAGAATATACTGTTTAGAATAAGTAATTCATAAATATCTTATGGTTGTTTGTTATTGTTAAGCCATGTCTCAAGTTAGTATTATCAAAGATAACCATTTATCAAAGTACAACAGTGAATGCTATCCTGATGTTGCATGATATCTTATTCATTGTGTCATGAAAACGGTGTTGCAGTCAAAGTTTTGTGGATCACTAGAACTTTATCTGAAGTAGTTGTCACATGAAAACTCATTCCATTTGACTTGAAAAATAATGGGAGAAGATGGTAGCTTGAACGTGAATTGGTTAAAAGTTTTCAACAGGAGGGATAAATGAAATAATGATAGGAAAGGAAAACTCCTCGGAATTGGTTGGTAATAATCAGACGTAGTTCAGGTTCACCTAGAATAAAATTGACTGTTGATAAGATTCATCGAAGAAAAGTACATAACAACAAACTTTTAAAACAGGTAGCTGGACTTCTGCGGATGAAATCTCGTTTTTAACGGATTCTCAGTTAGTCCATATCTCAACAATCATAAGAGCACAGCATTCACTTCACTTTTTCTTGTCGAGACTCAGAAGGATGCCTCAAGGCTATAAAATAGGACAAAGCTGCCAGATTTGTCTTTTCACCTTCAAGCTGCAGGTGATGAGTCACTCATCTTACTAAGGTTTAAGCTGAAACATCGAAACCTGAGACAGCTCATCTCAGTCATATCGATTGCTGATTATCCCAGGGCTAGGTGACAAGATTTCATCCTTAGGTTTTGGGACATACTCAAATCGAGTGCTTTATGAAAGTGATCATATTTCTGTATCCAGTGATACATTTGGCGTAGTCACCAGAGACGGTCTTGTGGCAGTATCTGGTCTGAAAGAAGTACAGGTCAGGCGTACCATATTATAGGGCAACATACCATACATTCTGGTGGGACTATTCTACTCGTAAAATGAGTGTACTTGTCGCTCATACATTATGAAAGTTATTGGTCAATGTATGTTCCTCGTCAGTAAGCTTATCAGTAACAAAATTCTATTCACTATCCTTGTTGTCCCATTCATGCAGTTTTCCTTCAGCCACACCCTTATTTAGAACTATTCAGACTTTAAAATGAATCGAGATATGTAGATATTCATTCAAAATGATTTTATATGAGCGTTACATCATAAGTGATGATAAAAATCGGATTGCTTCATGTTGTATGAATGCAATTTCTACAACAGATGTGGACTGTTTAGATTCCAAAAATTCGATGCTTCGAACCCAGCCAGCTTTTTCTAGGATTGTTATTAAAACTAAATTTTATCGGATTCAGAGGATTCCTAGATGCTCTGAGAATGTAATGTACCTACTATTTCTGCGGCAGTCTCTAGTGAAAGGCTGATATCTGCCCACATTTTGTGAAATTTGAGGATAAGCACATCTGTTGAAAGTTATGCTCTCGACATAGTTCACTTAAACACTATCACTAGAATACATTACAAAAGAGACAGGAAATATAGGGAATGGTGAGTGTTACTGTTAGTAGTTTATAATGGAAAATGGAAACTCAAGTTCTTATTAGTGCAAAAGACCCTACATGCGCTTCTAGAAATAGGATACATCATCCAAAATCACTCCACACAACGATAATTTGTAACATTCGACCTTAAGACTAATGAACATAGAGTAATTCTTATTTCTACACTAAAGCAACGATTTTTCTAGGCGCAGTATTATCAGTTTATATGAGCTTGCCTGTATTATCCCGTCGTTGATTGGATCGACTGTACTCGTTGCATAAAAAGTGACTTTCGTGACTCGGTGGCCTGGTGGATAACGCTCTGGGAATTAAAGCGACCGGTCCCGGGTTTGAATGTCAGTGGGAACAACATTGCTCACTGGGGTGAAGGTACATCCAGCTGACGAGTCCCGAATAGGACAAAAAGCGCATTCTGAACTCTATTGCTAACCAGTATCCATCGTTAAAACTAACAGCTGTTGATTGTTAAAACGGTTCGCCTTTTAATATATGTGGATCAGTAGCTTATTGGTTTGGGGAGATAACTTTCAACCGATAGGCCACGGGTTCGAGTCCCGCTCCACCTACTTCGGTTCGGGCAGCTAGGTAGTATCATTGGCCCTCACATAATAGGTGTCGTTCATTACCTACTGCGCAAATTTGCACAAGGCTGTTGAGCGTGTTATTATATGTTTATATTTTTAATGTAGGTATATTGAGTCGATTTAGCGTAACAATTTTTCTCTGAAAATTTATCCGACAAATAGCATTTTCTTCTCGTATGGCATGTGAAGAAAACCTACCTGGCCAAACAAGGGATTGGAATGAGGAACTACAGGTTACACGTGAACTCCCACAGACACGTCTAACAGAACGTCTACTTAGAGATCGCGCTATCTTCAAATCAAACAGTGATTTTGTAGCTGCGGCAACTCGTGCTGCTGTCAGCGTTGTAAACGGAGACATTATGGCCATCAATCCTGGAGAGACACGAAAACAGCAAATGTTTATATGGAACAATATGTTTTTCTCATTAGGCTTCGATGTCAAGGATCACTACAAGCATTTTGGTGGTGGATATGCCGCATATGTAGCCACAGTAAGTCGTATTTCTTAAGTCACATTGAATATTTATATGGTTTATATGTGTAGACTTACTTGATCTTATTCAGGTGGTTAGTTTTATCTGTGTCAGGTAACATATAAGAAATAAATGCCTTTGGCGTAGAATTTCGTGAAGTTGTAATCACTTCATTTCAGTTTGGCTGCAAAAAATGTCTACAACACTTTAGAAATCTAGTAGCTAGATAAATAACTGGGAAATTAGTGTTCGTAAATGCCTGAGAATGTTTTAGCATACTGTTACATATTCTTTCGATATAGTAAAAGCCATCACTCAAGATATGATTTCTTTTCTCTTCTGAAGTGTTGAAATTGTCAGTGACTGGCTATTGACGTAGTAACACCATGTTTACTGCGCTACAGAATACTATAGTTTCGTTAAAGAACAACAGAAAACACTTTTAAAAGTCAATAATCAACCATCTTCTACAGCTTTCAAACCATCTGCCTAAAAATATCACCTAAGTCGATTTACAGAAAACTTATAAAAATCGTAAGGTTGTAATGTAAATATTGTGTACCGTGAAATTTATACGGTGTAAAGTACTATGGATAAAAAATCTCATGCCACGTTGATTTGGTCATTAGGTCTTTTTCAGTTTCCATTTTCTACAATGACATCTTCTGTGGTCGAAACCCCACTAGCTACAAGTCGACATGTAAATCAGGTGATTTACTGGTCGTAGTCCCTGACTTCCAACTAATTGGGTTGTGGGTTAAAACCTATTGATCACCCTAGTAATATCACCAATCCTAACGCATGGATTAATTCATGAACTAGAATCTAACTCTGAACAAGGTTGCTAGAAACTTGAGTAGCGTTAAAATAAAAGTTGGTTTTTGTTTTTTCAAGAGTAGACTTCATTCTCCACCTCTGTATGGTGAACAGTATGCAACACCACACAATTGCTGTGTGGTGTGGTCTTTTTGACGTTGACCAGTTAGTCAGGTTGTACATTGACATGATCTCCATTCTCAGAACCTTGTTTTAGCCCATCTGTGTTAGTTACCTATCTTACAAATGAAGATCACTGTTTAAGGCAGATATCTGTTTCAGATAAAGATATTTGAAGCTTGATCATTATTTTCAGAATTGTCCTCTTATCTGCCTAGCGCCTATTCGGTCAGCTATTTCTTATTTCTGATAATTGCAAATGCAAATCGGTGGTCAGCGATGTTCCCTTTTAACCTTCCGTAACTTATCGCTTCATTTACTACCATACAATATATCACCGGTAAACGCTGCACATGGTTCGTCCACACATTTATCCCTCTAGGGAAGTTCTATGCAAAAACCTAAGTTTTATATCATAGTATAGTGCCCCCTCCCTACCAAGTGCGGCTCATAGTACATTATATGTACCGAATTAAGTTATATGTGTTTCCCCAACTTTGATAATAATTCTGTGAACTATATTAAGGTATTTAGCATTGTCACTTCGAAAGGTGTGCTTCAGCCTAGTATGAAAGGAAACACCTAGTAAAGTCAGTAAATCGGAGTAGGAGTATGCGTTTTTAGCATTCATTCTAAAAATGAACGAACTTTCCCGCAACCAGTTCAGTCCTTGTACAACGTTTCTTTTACGTATTATATAAACTATTTAGTCATCAGGAGCCCCTGCTTCATTGGTGAATTTTCTTAACTGCAATACAAATTTTGTTAAACTTCCTAATCTTTATTATTTTTTTTTCATAGTCCAGTGATCTATGCGGAGTGCGTGCCTATTCTATGTTGGATCAACCAGGACTTTATACACTTGGTACGGCTATAGTAGATTATCGTGGTTTCCGTGTCACAGCTCAGACGATTATACCAGGTGAGATTCACAGTAGAATCAAACAATGAGAGACTAAGATTTACGATAATGAACAAAATAAGAAGATACTCATATTAACCGACACGTTTTGTTGCTGACATTAGAGTGCACTTAATAGAATATAGTCTGTCTTCTTGTTTAAAGTTACTCTCTTTAGTAGTGTACGTAAACAGGTTCTAATAATTCTGATTAACTGTGTGTGTCGGGGGGGTATACCATAAAATGGATGAACTTCTTTGTTTTTAACTTGGATAAACAATTTTAGTTGTCAAAGTGAAAAAAAGTTTTATTATTCTAGGGACAAAAATGCACCCTGAGATTACATGGATAGTATTAACCTAGTTTTTAACGTAATACATTTTAGGAGTGAGTTGGGTGTTTATAAAAGGAAGTTTTTCGTGACCCGCTGTACTTAAGTCTAATATAGCTAGGTGGAGAGAGAGATTAATTACTGAATCTTTGTTCATCGAATCGACACCCAACACATGTAATAGGAATGACGCAACACCTATACCAGAGATATGGAAAACTTTACTACCAATCAAAAAACAAAGAGAGATCAGGTGACAGGACTATAAAATCAGATATCGAAAGAAGTGTGATTACATTGATATGATTATGAGCAATAATTTATGCTCGAAACGTAATCAAGTAAATAATACTGTATCACTGTGCACTTTATATCAAATAAACAAATCTAATGTGGACTTACATTCTACCACAGTGCCCAAGTTTTTCACTTACACATAGGGGTATGTTTGACTACTATCACTCTTATAACTTTAGGATCGATCATCATTCAATCTCGCATTTTTCGAAGCAACTAAAGGGAGTTCAATGCATATATGGATGTCATAATTAGATTTTCACATATTACTTCTCATAATGAATAACAGCATTCTGTTCTAATACGCAAGTGTAGCTCATAGCCTAGAGCATAAACTTGTGTTGGATTGATTCGCACTAAGTTTGAATCAACCTGCTTAATTGTAATTATTCTACCGACAAAATTTAGTTGGTTTTAGCCAACATATCCTGTGAGCAACATTGTTGTGAAAGTCATGCATATTGGAGTTGTGCCAAGTAGATTTGTTGTGTTTGTTGGAAAACTGTAAGATGGGATCGCCAGTGTTTCTCTTCCAACTTTCTCAGACTTTCAATAACATGTGGTAAGTTGTTCGAATATTTATCAGAGATATATTTACCATCTGATATCATTACTTACCGTGACTGTCTCGCAGCAATACCAAGTGTTGTGCTTTGTTTTTAGTTTCTTGAATACAGTACTGTGGTCAGTTTTGTAGTGTTTATTTCGTAATTATATAACTCATATTATTGCTTGTATTACACCGTCGTTGATTGGACCGAATTGATCAGAAATGCGCATCCTGGATTCCACTGCTAGCCACTGCCCATCATTACTAAACAGGCAGTCAGACAGTAACATTGACGTTTAATTCAATAAATGTGGCAAATAGGAAAGTGTATGAATTGAGTCATCTTTCTTCTGGGTATCCTTTTTTGTATTTGTTCAGGTAAGAGTGTGATTGTAGAATCTGTGGCATTATTTAACCATTCATTGTTTACTGAACTCAGGTTCGATTATTCTTTCTTTGTAGGTTGCTTATTTATGCATTAAGTTAGTCTTCTACGAAGTGTATCAGCATAATTTTTGACCATCCAGTAATTCCCCTTTTTTAGAGCATTCATGTGCACAGATTGTCCAAGAACTGCAAACAGTAATCCATACGTTGCTCATATATCTCATTGTATATAGTAGTTTGGTTATTCTGTTTTAATTTCTTGTATTTTAAGGTATTTTGGAGAAAGAACAAGAACAATTAGTTGTGTATGGTTCAATCGATTTTGGGAAAACCGTGTTGACAGACAAACGTTATGAAGAGCTATTGTCCAAAACTGCTAAACAGTTGAAGATCAAATCGCATAAGTGAGTATTGCATTTAATTTTTTAAATATTTTAACTAGGCGCTTCTGTTTAGTAATATAAATAAAAGGTTTCCATAGTGCCTGCATTTTTTGATTGTCACAATGTAAAACTTTTTCATGTGTTACTTGAAAGAAATACATTGCTGAGGATTACTGCTGCATAATGGATACCACTAGTTAGCATAAGTTTGTGCTAGATCCTGTAATTTTAGTTCATTTCTAGTGAACATTTTGGAGCCCAATGGTAACAAAGTTGTTATCGTCGAAACTGAAATGTTCGAGCCATTTATGTTTGCGGTTAATTAGTTAAAATAAAGGGTCACTTTTCCCTCCAACAGAAGACATATTTCTGTATATCTGTCGTATATATATCTCTATGTATGATTAGATACAACCATTATAACAAAGTAGCATAGGCCGTGTCGTTGTGTCACTACGTCAGTAGCTGTGGCTCATTGGTTAAGGGAAATGACTTTCAACCGATGGGCCACTGGTTCGAGCCCTGCTCCATCTACTGAGGTTTGGACAGCCAAGTAGTATCGCTAGCCCTTGCTCAATACGTGTGGCTCATTGTACAGCGTTGCTGAGTGCATTTCTATTTGTTTTCGACGTCAGTAACGCACAAGTCAGATGTTGTGAACCTTCATCGATAGAGATGGCTTGGACATATGTTAGACATGCCTAGTCACCATTTACCTCATCGTTTAATGTTCATTGAAGATACTTTCAAGCTAGAAAAAGACTCGGGGCGACCAGACTAAAACATGGAATCATTACATGAAATCTTTAACTGTTGTTTTGAGTCATGTTCGGATGTAGACTAGCCGATCGCGGCCCAAGCGATCATAGAAACCAGTGGTTGAAGACTGTAGGTGTGATATGGCTTAGAATCAATGACCACCGTACACTTTATCTTCATCTTAACTGCTACACTGAGTTCATCATTTTCTCCTTTCATCTTACTACTTTGTTTTATATATATATATATATATATATATATATATATATATATATATATATATATATATATATATATATATATATATATTTCTATCCACTGTCTGTTCCCTCAACGGCATAAGTCTAAGGTTTTGAAGCTTTTTGATGTTTCTTGACAAGCGTTTAAAAACTTAGTAGAATGCGAAGATTTAGTTCATTTATCATTAATTTCTTATTTTAGGAGTTATCTCTTTATATAGATTTTGGATACCCTCTCGTTTATTATAGTTGGCGGTGTAAAACGCATTTCTCTTATTCATAATTTCAATTTACAGAGTGGTAGATCAATCAGGTGAAATAGTAGAGTTATACTCATCTGTGGATTGTAAAGGTATTGTTGGAAATGATGGGCGTACATATATTCTGGATTTATTGCGTACTTTCCCACCAGATTTGAATTATTTGAATAATGGTGATGATATACGACCACAGTTGTCTCCTGAGTTGACGAAGTTGGGTTATCCTTATCAACACCGGCATATGTTGGCAACTTTAAGACAAGAGTTGATTGAAGCATTTTTCGAGTAAGACTTCATAATGTTTATTTATTATTGATATATAATTTTTATAGTTTATGTGATCTAAAAAACCCGTCTGTGTAGCTTTTTACTTTTGGTACATCTCAAAAATGGGTTCTTCATAAGTAACGCATGGTTATTGGTGGCTAGATACTTGGTTGATGAATCTGCAAATGTTTCTTGTTCCTAACATTCAGTAAGTAATAGTGTTATTGCTTGTATTATGCCGTCGTTAGTTGGAACGAATTGATCGGTCTCTATTGGCATATAGGCTCCTGTGCAGATGCCTCGATTTACTTGTGTTCTGATTGTAGTAAAGATAGATAGTGGCTAGCAGTGGAATCTAGGACGCGCATTTCGTCCTATTTGGGAGTGAGCTAGATGTACTTGCCTTCCAGTGGGTGATGTGTTCCCCCAGGGATTCGGACTCGGGAGTGATCACTCCAAACGCCAGGGCGTTATCCACTACACCACCGAGCCACGATAACCACTTTTGTGTGACGGGTATAGTTTTAGTATTATTGCTTGTATTATACCGTTGTTGATTGGACCGAATTGATCGGTCTCTATTGGCATATGGGCTCCTGTGCAGATGCCTCGATATACCTGGATTCCACTGCTAGCTACTATCCATCTGTACTATTCAATAAGTAAACTTATTTTTCTGCACTCTCGATGACTGTATAGTGAAGTCTTTGATCTAGATTCTTGTGTTTTGTCTATACTTGTCACCAAGTATGCGTTGTATCCATGTACTTAATTCAGGAAAACGCTAGAGTATAAAAACGTATTAAAATTGCCTACATCTAACCATCTATTGGGAACAAGACAGAAGAAACATTGTAAGATGTCCGGATATTTGTCAGTCCCAAATTCCTAGTTTGGTTAAAGCAACTGTGTACAATCAATTACACTTCCTGTGTATTCAGGCTGATGTTAGTACATCGCTAACTCAACCGGAGTCTGAACGTGTGATGCATTGGTTGGAAGTCAACTGTTAAGACAGGTTACCAGTAGCTCGCTCCACTATTTTACTATTACATAATTTTCTAAATTTTTTACGCCCGTTGAGATCGCTATTTACAATCCTGTTTAAATTACTTTTATTGCACCGCGGAAAAGAACCTTGAAGACTTGGATTTCGCCGATGACTTGTATCCGATGTCACACAAACTTGAAAATCTACACGCGAAAACTAACAAGTTGACAGAATAGGTGAGGCAGCGAAGACGGGACTTCAAGTGAATATACAGAACACACACGTGATGAACATACACAACCAACACCATCACCACCACCATCAACAACAACAAACTCCAATCACCATCAACAACAGAAACTTAAAGGAAGTAACTGCCTTCACCTATCTAGGCAAAGCAGCATCGTTTCAACTACAGGCGGTGGCGCCGACGGCGGCGGCACACACGAGGACGTCAAAGCCACCAGGATCAGAAATACAGCAACACAGGCATTCATTAACCTGAAACCAGTGTGGAGATCGACTGCAATGCACTGCACTCACCATAAAGTGTGAACAACATCCAGATTTTGAACACCAACACCAGTCAAGTCAGTGTTTCTGTATGGCTGACAGACTTAGCACGTTACGAAAGGCATTTCCAACAAACTACAGATATTCATCAACAACTGCCACCTACACTGGCTGGTTACTGAAGATGAGATAGATGGCCAGAATAATAAGAATAAGCAACAAGGAACTCACTGTGGCTAGCTGGCTGGCTGACTGGTTGTCAACGAACCAACCAAAAACCTATCACTCAACAAATATGCAGTGGAAGGAAGTGGAGATGGATGGGATTGGGCATACAGTGAGAAGACCGACTGGGGATATAACTCGTCAGGCCAGTCGCTCGAGTGGAAGCCAGATGGGAAATGGGGAGTCGGGCGTGAGAGGGGAGGGTGACATGGAGGAGATGGTGTGAGGAAGAAATGAGAGGTTGTGGACTGTCGTGTAACTAAGTTGAAAAGATTTGAGAGAAGAGAGTGGAATAGAGACGTGCTACTGAATCCTTATGTTCCATTAGGAACCCAAGGGACAAATAATATGAATAATAATATCGACAGGTGCTTATATTGTCTTTGATGTTGATTGTCTCAGTGAGATCATTTGAGTTTTACAAAATAATAGGATGCACAAAAAACCATATATGGTTGACTGTCACTAAATTACTTTTATTTTAGACATCTAAATCCTATTGAATCACTATGAATGCTTTATTCTATGTATAGCTCTGTCTACTCTATATTCATAAACTGCTTCATACAATCTATTTGTGTTCGGTCACTTTCATCATGGAAAATAGCTATATTCGTCTAGAAAACAGATTAAATTCGATTTTAATTAGTGCACACATCATTTTTATTTCTAAGTTTGTTCTTCTATAGTCTCATATATATATAAATTAATTGACTCTCTTCACCACTAATTATGTTTTTTTCTTTTTAAGCTACCGTTATGAGATATTTTTACGTCTAGCTGCTCAAGAAATACAAAAGATGAAAATGTCTCTAAAATGTGAATCTGCTGATCAGGTTAGCAAAATTTATTTTACTCAGTTTTTCATCCTACTCATCTGCTTTTTTTTGTCATTTAATTTCACATTATATACGATGAATTGTTTTCCTTTCTAACTGTATTGGTAAACATTGCAATATTTACCTGTTATTCTGAAGTCGTATGTTCTAATGTGATATTTGACCTTGTACTCTATGAAAGTTTGACTAATATCATATCGAAGATCCTATGCTTATCCGATGCTTAGCTACAGTTCGAAAATGACAAACTCGAGAAAACCAGGTAGGTTTCAGATATAGCTAGACTAGGGTGTATCGACCGTATTTCAACCCTCTAACAGGTTCAGGAACACACGTATACTTATCGACCGATGGCCGATACTTGCCATATATCTTGACTTGAAGGCAGCTTTGGACTCTGTCGAATGTGAGGTGTTGTGGCAGTGTCTGACTGTCAGGGTAGTACCGATTAAGTTTATAACGCTAATCAAAGCTGTCTACTCGAACTCACGCAGCTATTTTAAAGCTTATAGAAAGTTTCTGAATTAACAACAATCAGTGTTGTCCAGCAGACCTTTTCACTATCACCGTTCCTATTTAACTTCGTTACAAACGTACTAATGGACATACTTAGGAATATCTGAATTCACAGGGATTGATCTACTTTTTGGATATCATATGGTTGACCCAACTACTTAACACTGTAGTTGATAGACATTTAAATTCTATCAAGCAACTAGCTACAGTAATTTTAACTGACAATGAGCATCACTTCATTCATAGCTCTCTACTTGTATCTCAGGGAGGACAAGAAGAAACTACATAACACTGTACGCTCGTGTGGCCAAGTACAAGAAGTCAACTGTACCTTACCTAAGACGCATATTATTTTAGGAGAAACTGTTAGAACGGAACTCACATATCAACTTTGTAACAGTTAACAATCTCATTTCAATAATTTAATTAACAATGTACAAAATGTTCTCGTTATTAATGTTCTTTACATTACTTAAATTTCTATGACAGCGGAATTCGAAATGTTGTAAAGAAGTATATGCATACATATATTTTCTTGTTGTTGCAGTGTATCATTCTGAGAATTCCAAATTGTATTGTTAGAAATAATGTGAATATAATAATTATCATTATTATTAGAGTATGCCGACGGTATTGTCCTGCTAGGTGAGATAGGCTGACGCAATACAAAGTCTTTTGAACTCGTTGAACAGAAGTGTGAATATGTTTGACATTAGCTTTGCACTGTGAAACGTAAGATTAATGCCTCGAGACTGGTGTGCAACTAATCCGAGTTTAATGATAGAGGGTGAAGTGTTGGAATATATCGACCACTCTACCTACTTGAAGAGTTAAATGAGCCGAAAGGGGTGGTTGGTGGCGAAATTTCACGTAGGATACAGAAAGAAGAACTGTTTGATACTTGCTAACTCGCGTCATGTATGCTGCCGACTGGGAAGATATCAAACTGGGGTATTAAAGGATGCATATACTAACTACACTGCAGTTGATTCTGTACTTTTGTACGGCTGTGAGACATAACCGTTAGAAGCAGAAGAGATGAAGAGGTTGTTAGTCTTTGACGATAGATGTCTTGGAAGGATTGCTCACATATAGTGCATGAGGATGTGAACCATATTGTGGTCAGGTGAGGAGGAGTCCTAGACAAGGCTGGTAAGTCTATTGATGATGTTGTGAAGCCTGATCAACTGAGATGGCTTGGATATGTGTTGGGTGGGCATACTGAGGTTACCGCCTACTTCAAGGTGGTATGCTGCAAGAATTTGTATTAGACTAGAAGGAGGTTGAGGGTGACCGGAAGAGGAGGTGGTACCAGTCAATGAAGTCTCTGACTGTTAGTTTGAATTGTGTAGGGAAGTGTGAGGTACCTGGCTGAAGTCTCTGAGATGATAAGAATCAGTGATTGAGGACTCTTGTTGAGGCAGCCGAAAATCGGTTGTAATGGCGCAGATGTATTCACTCCTTGATTTCTTCTGAAGCTTGAATGTTTGCACCAACCTGTACCTCCAAATCGTTTATTTTCTCATACAACTTTGTCTATTTTGATATCACTCTTTTCCTATCCACCTTTTCTTTGTGTACTACTGTGAAGTGTGGCAACTTGAGTCGATTGACTTGTATGCAAGGTTCTACGTTGACCAGCTGTCTGTCTATGAAGGTGTAATTCATAGTACTTATTTTAAGTCTTGGCAATCATACATATGTAGCAGATTTGACTATATACTGAAAAGAGCTAAGTTAGTTGAATTCGGTTCATTGAATACGACATAGTATTTATTATACACGCCTCCAGTGGCCAGTTTTCTTTAGACACTAATCATAGAAAAGGAAACTTTCCTGTATGCCTTCACAAAGAAGAAAAAAATCTTTGGGACTCTTTTCATGAAACATTTAACTCTTTCTTATCATTCTGTTAATTTGTACACTAATTTTGTTTAAATGTTGACAGGTATATTTGTTATCCTTCTAAACACATAATTGTTAGTTGTTTTCTGATATCACTGCTCGTTAACACAATTTAATTATAACATCTTATAGGAGATTACTCTCTTCTATTTATATTTCAGGTTGTTGTTTGCATGCTAAATGGAAAGTCTGATGAAGATCACCTATGTTCACATCAAGACAATCTAGTTTTAACGAAGCATCGGATTGATCCTGATACATCTGAACATTCCAATAATACACTGAACTCAGGAATTGCTGCAATAAAATCTCCGTGTAAGAATCAACCTGATGATTTAAGTCAGATGAAAAAATTGTTAGAGGATGATACTGGTGGTCAAAAAGGTATCTATTTGATAATGATTTGTTTGTTGTTATTTTTAGTAACGATTTAATTGGTTTAATTCAGCTACGTACGTTTTATATTTTGAATAAGTTTTACCATGTACTTACCAAATTTTATTAATTTGACTTTTTCTACTCATCATTTAGGTGATATTGTTCAAGAAGCAATTCGCAAAGCGGCTATAGCTGTTGGCTCCTTGAGTACAGATCGTTTTGATCTAACCTTCAATCCAGATATTTATCAGAAATTTGTCAAATTCAGTGATTCAGATGTAGGCGTTTTTAGTTGTTTTTATCGCATTCATGTAAAGGGATTTTAAGTGAATACTATTCCTGTTGTTGTAGTACCACAGTCAGTTATTGCTTATCTTCATTATCTTCATATAATCAGTATATGCAGTAGGAATTGCCATATGTTGTTAATGACGCTGGCCTTCTAGTCATGTTAAGTACATTTGCTTTATTCATATGATTTGATAGCTTAGTGGAAAACATGGTCTTGCCGATGGTATTGCATCATTGTATTAGTTATACGTATGTAATTAGTGTCTGCACAACTGCAGGTAAAATTGTAGTTGAAATATGAAGTGGGATTTCTCCCTTTAATAGTTGGTACTGGGAGGGGAAAGAAATGCGGCGTAGAACGTGCATTTTATAGTCCACCCGAAGCTTCTGATCTCTCAGATGCATAATCTGTTCATCCTTGTATAATGGTTTAGTGAGAACGGCTTTCTTTTTTACAGGAGTAGCAAAACGTTTCGAATACTTCCAATCAGGGTGATTTGTCCACATTAAAATTAAAAACATGATTAAGTAACTCGTTAACCATATGCAATTCTATTGACTAGATAGACCTTTTGTTGTGAGGTTTAATGACTCCACCGTGTTGTTCAATCATCGCAATGTGAAATAAGGATCCAAGCAAGGAAGCTTTGGTTAAAAATAACGTGTGTTAGCCTATGGGCCACTACTGCATGCGTGAGTAAGCTTCCATCTTTCTATTTGGAGTCTGTCAAAATTTGTTTAATGGAGTTTCAACCTATTGTAATTTGTAGTGGGCGTTGCTGATAAGAATGGATATAAGTAGTATATATTGAGAGGGTGGCAGAAATCATAGGGAATTACCAGCAATGGAATGTGTAAGGATTCTGCCAAGAGACAACGTAGGCGTATGGAAAGTAAATCAAGAGAGAAGCAGAAGAGGAAATGAAGCACATTTTGCAAATGGTGGTTTTAGTTCAAAGTGTACCATATTTAACGACTACTATCCCACTCCCACTATCTCACTCCTTCCTTCGTATCTGTCTTCTTACTTCTTTCAGTTCCAGCAATTTTATTGGTCACTATCCTTATCCAATCTTATGTCTATATGATAAACAACCAGAATCATTGTCGGTGGGGATTCTTCTTATCACTACTATGAAAACATCTAGCATATTTCTACAGTACAGGTTTTACATGTGTCTAGCTTACACAACGTTTTCACATATTTCTTTTATAGGAGGAGTCTTTGAAAGTTGATCAAGAACTAGTGTGCAGTGCTTGTGAATTCCTTGTTGTAAAGCAAATTCCAGCCTTCATTAAAGATGCCTTAAATTTATGTGTTACTCCGCAAGATGGTAAAGCGTTAACGGAGTTGATGCATCAGCGGTAAGTGACCGAATTCTTTGTCTGTGTATACTCTTTTTATATCTATTTTCCTATTGCTTTTATAGTTTGAAGCATATCTGTATCGGACGTCTTTGTTTGGTTGACGAAACAACCTCCTAAGATGATGCTATAGCCAGTTATTATACTTCTTTGTTTTTCCAAAATAATCTTTTTTGAAGTGGTCAGTAAAAGTCTTTTATAGTTGACTTCTTATTGGAACATTGACACTTTATCGCTGTTTGTCACAATTCAAAACTGAATGATATTATGGTTCTCCAGGTGCACCGTCTAAGTAACACATATGAACCACTGAGATTTATTTATCCTGTCTTCCGGTGTATGCCTATGAAGTATGTTCTTTTCAATCTTTAACCAGTGGTATGATTTCAATACATGAAAGGTTTAGTTTTGAATAGTTATTGTCTTTTAGAATCTTTTACTTTTCAGTAAGAACATCAATCACTATTCTTGTTATCTACATTATTCGATTCGCCATCCTATCTGTGTCTGAATCTGTCTTAGTTCACAATATGTTCTAGCACTATCACTATCGTCTATACTCCAAGCCTTAGTTAATTTTCTACTAAAATGGAAATATTAGTTTTGAAGTAGTAACAGAATAGAATTAATACAGCTGTATTGACAGACTCCCATTTAAGAAGGCTCGTATGATAACGATAGCACCTTAGAATGCCAACTCACTACCACTTTAAGTAAAGTTGCGCTTAAATGAATGAATTTTTAATATATATTTAAGCAATTAGATGACTGATGTCTCGAAGATGAAAAAATGAACGCACTCAGCAGTATTAATCACATTTGTGCAGTAGGAAATAAACCACACCTATTGTGGTAGGACTAATGATAGATACTACCTAGCTGCCTGAAAGTCTTGGTGTGTGGACGGGGGGGGGGCGGCTCAAACTTGTAACCCATCAGTTGAGCCTTTCACTTCCCTAAACTAGTGATCTACGGCTGCACGACTGATATCTAGTATATTTTAAGGTGATAAACGCACTTGAAAGATGCTAAGACGTTGTTTTTTTTTGTTTATTCGCATGCATTACTGTACATCTTTCCTGAATATTTAATCAAATTTTCTTTCAACAGTGGTATTAATGTGCGTTACTTGAATCGTGTAATTGAGTCGGTCAATTCGCATCAGTCGTTAGCTTATCTCAAAGTAAGTCATCTTAACTTCAACTTATTCTTATAATTGGTTTATACAATTTATACAGTACTCTTATACTCAATATTATTTGTCCGTCATTAGAGATTAAAAGAAATGTAAGTTTTGTTGGAGTTTTTCAAGCATTCTCGTTTATTTACTGTTATATGTGAAACAAATTGTCTCTCAGTTATATCTGTTTGGAGGTGTGACTCATCGATCTAGGGATTTGTCTTCCAGGCAATTTGTTGTTGTTGTTGTTGTTTGAACTATCACCACCTCACCTACATCAACATAGACAACAGGTTAGTGTCGTAAGCTCTCTACAATAAGTGTTTACTGCGCATAGACTTGTAAATTAAATTGTCTGCTTGGTTATGTTTCACTTTGCCTGATAAAATCACTTTCTAATTACTATCGTTTGATAAATAAGATGAATGAAATCGCTTTATAATTGTCTTTATTTTTCTATTTCATCCAGCGAATGGCTATTTCTGAAGTTCTACTACGATCTGCTAAGCATATTTTTAAAACATATCTGCAAGATGTTGATCCTATGCTGCTTTCAGTCGGTGTTGCTCACTTTCTCAATTGCTTTTTAACAGCTTGCCCAAATTTAACACCTTTACTTGGGATCGATGAGGTAGGTTTCACCTTATGATGTTCGTCATTCGGTTTGTCTCTCTCTCTCTCTGTGTGTATGCGTGTATTCTTTTATTTATGTTAATGTAGGTGACTCAGTCTAGACAAGAAGTTCCAATATTTCAGTACATCATTTGGATATGTATAGTTTATGTTTTACCTATGCTATGAGAATATTCATTCAAGGCATTCCAAGTTCATAACATATGCTGTATTGTATGACATTTAAGAATTTTCCTCCTATGCATACTACTGCAGTCTTATCTACTGGTAAAATCTTTAACAAAGATCAATAGAGCGGTAAACGTTTGTACAGTATAAAGACAGTCGCATGTATAAATCATCCTGGGGTATATTGACATATGCGACTTAATCAGAGAGCAAGTTCCACCATCTTCCACACAAAAGTGTTGATTGTTCAGCTTATCTCTAGTCTGCAAGACTTCAACAGCTCAAAAATTGTCAATTCTACGCTAATTTTTAGCATAATTGTTTTTAAATCATACCGTCGTTGATTGGACCGAATTGATCGGTTTCGATTGGCATATGGGATCCTGTGCAGATGCCTCGATATTACCGGTGATCTAATGGTAGTAATGATGAATAGTGGCTAGAAGTGGGAACAACGTCACTCACCGGGAAGCAGGTACATCCAGCTGACGAGTCCCAAATAGGATGAAATGCGCATCCTGGATCCCACTGCTAGCCACTATTCATCATCACTACCATTAGAGCACCGGTAATATCGAGGCATACGCACAGAATCCCATATACCAACAGAGACTGATCAATTCGGTCCAATCAACAACGGTATAATACAAGCAATAATACTAAAACTATACCCGTCGCACAAAAAGTGGTTATCGTGGCTCGGTGGTGTAGTGGATAACGCCCTGGCGTTTGGAGTGATCACTCCCGAGTCCGAATCCCGGTGGAAAAACATCACTTACTGGGAGGCAGGTACATCCAGATGACGGTCCCAAATAGGACGAAATGCGCATCATGGATTCCACCGCCAGCCACTATCCATCTCTACGCTAGTTTGCTTACCTTTTCACGAGATTAACTTTTTGATATTTATGCTGGGTGATAATTGACGATGCAATGAAAACTTAGACCGCGGCCGAATTCGAACCAGCAATCACTGGGTCTAAACTTTTATATATATATATATATATGATAGGTTAATTATTGCTTGATATTGATACGTTCTTCAAGATAGTTGGTTCAATTAATTATGAACTTTTCATTATCCTTCTATCCAACATTTGAAGTTGATGAAAACGCCACAGCTCTGAAATCATCCACTGTCCTCTATCCTGTAATGTTATTGTTTGTTCACATTACTAGAGGTGTGTTACTTGTCATTATTTTCTGCATAATCCTTGCCTTTTTGTGAACTTATTCATGGGATCAATAACTTTCTGGTTGTTTCCTCTTTTTTTTTCATGCAGCAAGTCCTAAAACTGAATCGAAATAAGAAAAATAAGAAAAAAACAAAAAATCTCCGTGAATCACCAGGTTAGTAATTAGCATGTAACTTAGTTTTCCTCTACTGTATATATCGTAGAAAAACGAATAGTGAAACGTTTGTTTTAAGTGTATCATTGCTTTATTCTACAAGAAACCTGAAATGTTCCATACCGTAATTATTCTGCATGCTATTGAATCATTCACTTTTGAGATTATACTTCCCACCTTATGTAACAATTTTATTATGTAGATTCAACGTTGAAAAAAAAACAAGATATTTGTTTATGCGAACAAAACCACATCAGAATCAACAATATTTTCATTTCACTTCCATAAAATCTATTGACAGTTTTAAGAATCAGTCCAGTTAGTTGTCTGTGACTAATTTGACCTATGCTTTAAACGTTGCAGTCATTGGAAGGGATTTGGTAAATCAATTCTTCAAGTTGGTATTCATCATGGACTGAGATCAGTTGGAGAGAGATTGGAAACCTGGGAGCAATGGGCAGCTGTTTCGTCCTGACATGGGACTCCTCAACAGTACGCGCCAGCGACCTTCAAGTTCCGTGGTCAGCACGTTACCATTAAGCCACTGGGTCGGAACCCAATGGTCCATATTTCCAACTTCAGTTGGTTCACGATGAATACCAACCTGGAAAATCTCTAAATCCCCACAAATTCCCAAATTCGATTGAACTAGTGCTCATTGGTGACTAGCTTCGAGAGGTGATTCCGTAAGTTCCAATAAGAAGTCGTTACCATTGGGGTAAACCTGGTGGTCGTGAGAACAAATACTCAACGATAATAATGGGTGATGGTCGCGCTATGTCTTGAACTTACAGAAGTTGGACATAGAGACTATTGGATTCCGACCCAGATGCTCAATGGTAACGTGTTGGTCACAGAACCTGAAAGTCCTGGGTTCGGTCCCTGGTGTATGGGGTCGTGGGTGCGTACTGCTGAGGAAGTCCCTTATCAGGACAAAACAGCTATTCAGTGCTCGCAGGTTTTTTCAGTGTTCCTGCAAACTGATGTCAGTTCATGATAAATACCAACTTGAAAAATCTCTGAATCCACACAAACCTTCAAAATCAATTCCTTTTGTTCGACTGAAGAATTAATAGACTAATTTAGCCTACACGGTTTGTTTCTAAGTCACTTCTTAGGTCATTCTTATTCAAGTCTCATTGAAAATTCTAAGTTAAGTTTATGATGTGTTGTATTGAGAATAATGAACTTACGGATGACATCACCAATTATCCACACAATGAAATTCATTGACAATCAGATAAGAAGGGTTTGATGATTTAACTTCTATGAACTTGTGACTCACTTAATAACGTATGCATTTCAACTAGTGGACAGTTACGTTGAAATTTATTTCGCTTCTTAGGTTTGCGGTTGGTACACCTACAGTAGGTTTGGTTTATAACAGTTGAAAAAGTCTCCATCTTGTTGCCAAATTACAGATACATTGACTTACTTCCCATAATTTTATATGAGTTATGTGTTAGTTGCAGGTTTTTGATCGTAGGTGTCTTCATACCATTGGTGGCGTTTGGTGGGATCACGGTGTAAGAAATATTTGAGGTCGGATAGAAGTTATTAGACAAGACAGATAAGTTGGTTGGTGAGTTTGTGAAACTTCATGGAATAAGATGGGTTGGACATGTACTGCGCATGCCCAGCCATCGCCTACCTGTATGTGACATGTTAGGCGAATTTGGGTTAGGTTGATGGAGGGTTCAGTATGGCAAGACCAAGACGTAGCACCTATCGATGAATTCTCTTACTGTTGGTCTGAGCCGTGTCGGAAGATGTAAACTTCCTGGTTGAGGTTCCTGAGACGAAATGAATCAGTGGTTGAGAACTCTTGGTGAAATGGCTGAAAATTGGTCACAGTGGAGCAGTTGTGTTCGTTATTGGATTTCTTCCAAAGCTTGAGTGTTTTTAGCATATGATTGTTTTTATGTCATACCGTCGTCGATATTGGACCGAATTGATCGGTCTCTGTTGGTATATGGGATTCTGTGCGTATGCCTCGATATTACCGGTGCTCTAATGGTAGTGATGATGAATAGTGGCTAGCAGTGGAATCCAGGATGCGCATTTCGTTTTATCTAGGACTCGTTAGCTGGATGTTCCTGCTTCCCGGTGAGTGATGTTGTTCCCTCAGGGATTCGGACTCGCGAGCGATCGCTTCAAACGCCAGGGCGTTATCCACTACACCACCGAGCCACGATAGCCACTTGTGCAACGGGTATAGTTTTTAAGTCCCCTCCATAAAGTTATATCTGCTTTAATATCAGTTTTACCTATCGACTTGTGAGCTAGATTCTACGTTGGTTTTATCTGTCTCTTCGTCTATATTGCAGTGCTAAAATTTTTGACTTCGATATTCATCAATGCCCAGAGGCATAATATCTATGCCATATAGTATTAGTGACGATCAATATCGAACATAGTAAACTGTAGTATCGTACCACTCAGTACACTTTAGTTAGTATTCAGACCTTTATAGGTACATTGGGGACCTGTGCGTGTAGGGAGTATTCTGTCCTGAATATGCAACCATTTCTCATCAATTACTGTGGTTATCACTAATTTTTCGTTGCTTCATTTTACCTATTAGTATTTTTTATGCTGTTTGTCGTGAAGTGTTTTAATCAGTATTCAATCTTTTTCACCATTTAGAAGAAATGGCTTGGCTTAACGAAACACATTCCAGTATATGGTCTGAATTACTCAAAGAGGCTAAAGAATACTACCACTATCACATAGCTGCGTAAGTATACTTGCCCCACCATTAATATAGAGAATTTTGTAACATTTGTTTGTAGTGTCTGTTAAATAAAATATCCTATTATCCATGGGTTGTATTTGTAAGCTGCTGTTTCAGTGAATGTATTCAACCTATCCTGTTTGGTAATCGGGAGTTGAGATTACTGGTTGGAGTGTAAAACGAAATAGTCATTTGTATAAGACACCTAAATTACCTAGTCTTTATTTTCTCTTCTGGATGAAGTTATCAATTTCTCCCAAGTATTTATTCAATAGTTCTCCTTACTTTATGCGCTACAATTTTCCTGTGAGTTTTCGGTTTCTACAGAAATGTGTCAATGTTCAGCGAATGCTATGATAAGAGTTCTAGGTCTTTTTTTAAGGTCAGAAAGAATATACTTTCACTGAAACATTTTAACGTGGTTATATTGGAGTGACTTGGCTTTAGACGCGATTAATGAGTGGGGAGGAGGGAAGGTGTGTTAACTAGGACCTATGAAATTTTCTATTGTTTTTATTTGTCGCTTGGGTTCCGAATGAAACATAGGGATTCAGTAGCACGTCTCTATTCCACTCTCTTCTCTCAAATCTTTTCAACTTAGTTACACGACAGTCCACAACCTCTCATTTCTTCCTCACACCATCTCCTCCATGTCACCCTCACCTCTCACGCCCGACTCGCCATTTCCCATCTGGCTTCCACTCGAGCGACTGGCCTGACGAGTGATATCCCCAGTCGGCCTTCTCACTGTATGCCCAATCCTATCCACCTCCACTTCCTTCCACTGCATATTTGTTGAGTGATAGGTTTTTGGTTGGTTCGTTGACAACCAGTCAGCCAGCCAGCCAGCCAGCTAGCCACAGTGAGTTCCTTGTTGCTTATTCTTATTATTCTGGCCATCTATCTCATCTTCAGTAACGAGCCAGTGTAGGTGGCAGTTGTTGATGAATATCTGTAGTTTGTTGGGAATGCCTTTCGTAACGCGCTAAGTCTGTCAGCCATACACAAACACTGACTTGACTGGTGTTGGTGTTCAAAATCTGGATGTTGTTCACGCTTTATGGTGAGTGCAGTGCATTGCAGTCGATCTCTACACTGGTTTCAGGTTAATGAATGCCTGTGTTGCTGTATTTCTGATCCTGGTGGCTTTGACGTCGTCGTGTGTGCCGCCGCCGTCGGCGCCACCGCCTGTAGTTGAAACGATGCTGCTTTGCCTAGATAGGTGAAGGCAGTTACTTCCTTTAAGTTTCTCTTGTTGATGGTGTTGGTGGTGTTGGTTGTGTATGTTCATCACGTGTGTGTTCTGTATATTCACTTGAAGTCCCGTCTTCGCTGCCTCACCTATTCTGTCAACTTGTTAGTTTTCGCGTGTAGATTTTCAAGTTTGTGTGACATCGGACACAAGTCATCGGTGAAATCTAAATCTCCTAGGTTGTTTTCCGCAGTCCGACTTATCTCCCTCTTCTCGCTCTTCACAGTTGACTGTTGCATGATCCAGTCCACCGCAATCATAAATATCATGGGTGATAGTAGACAGCCTTGTTTCACTCCTGTCTTCACTTCAAAGGCATCACTGAGCTTCCTACTGGGAATTACTTGTCATGTGGCGTCTTCATATAGTTGTTGAATGAGATCGATAAAGGTTTGTGGTATTCCGTGGTGTGACCTACGGAATTGCATACTCTATACAAATATACCATTTTTAGACTTTAAGATGAGCAAAGCCAATAATGATAAATTAAAGTACACGTGTTATTACATATCTAATGCATAAATATTGAATTTTCACTTCTAGTAATGGTAATATTAGTGTAATGCAGTGTCACACCACTTGACCTAATGGTGAATTTGATCGATAAGTTCTGATCAGCTGTACAGACACATATCGGTTACGCATTATTGAGAAACTCGTGAAGTCATCACAACATCTCTGTCTGTATTTTGATTTTGGCATACGAGTAGATTGGAATAACTCAATAGGGGAAAGGCATATTAAGGAAATATTTCTGCTGTAATGGAGTATTAATCCTGACGACTTCAACCAAGAAATCAGGCCATTATCTTTGTTCATCCTTAAGTCGATAATGTTCCATGCGAGTCTCTTTCGATTTTTCTATTCTTGTCTGATTAGAACTTTTGTCTAACGGTATTGTCTTCAAATTCCATGTTTTCATTTCAATGGTTCGACGACTCAACAATACCATAAATCCACTCAGTACTGCGAGCTCGGGATTTCTCACTATCGATAGTTTATCACCTCTTGTTGAGTATCTGTTCTGCGTGTACATATTTCCTTCTTCATATTCTACATTTTCCGAATTTATATGGTCTTACAAAGGTTATGGGTAGCCAGGTACGCAAATTCATTTTGTGAGGAAGCGGAAAGCACCATATGTTAATGCGTTTCCTACAGTACACAAAGCATTTGGCCACCGAACAGAAAGACAAGACCAGTATAGGACCTTGACATTGCTATATAACGATTGGACTTGCCACATTTTATGTCACCACATCAAGTAAGAATGCCGTATAGTGAAATAAATAACCAAAGAAGAAAGCTGTTAAAAGTGGTAGAAAGTCATCAAAAGAGGGCACGGAAGAATGGCAGAATACTGAAATTCATTTTGACGATTAAGATTATATTGGTTCTGCTCCATATCATCTAGAGTCTGCAACGTCTGGTTTCTGTTGTCACGCGGACCCCAACCAAGTAGTGTACACGGTTCAGTCCGACAGTGAAAGACTTCATGGACTGACGCCATGTTTTAATCTAGTCGACCGCCATCATTTTTACATCTACCTACATCCATCACCAGTTGTCTCTGTAAGTTTATCCTTTTATTTACGGGTTCACCGTCGATGACTCACCTTGCTTCTAACTTAAACATTGGATAACTCAGTGGTTTCACCGGATACAATCAATGATATCAAGGTACGTACAACTCAATATTTTCATCTTCCTCATGTTTACTTCCGAAAATGACATCGCATAGCTATTATGCACGTCCCTGTGTTGTGCACTCACACTTCTATGTATTAAGTACCTTCCGAATTTTATTGGTAGCACGGTTTTGCAGCTCCAATCAAGAGAAACGTAAAGGAAGTAACTGCCTTCACCTATCTAGGCAAAGCAACATCGTTTCAACTACAGGCGGCGGTGACGGCGGCACACATGACGACGTCAAAGCCACCAGGATCAGAAATACAGCAACACAGGCATTCATTAACCTGAAACCAGTGTAGAGATCGACTGCAATGCACTGCACTCACCATAAAGCGTGAACAACATCCAGATTTTGAACACCAACACCAGTCAAGTCAGTGTTTGTGTATGGCTGACAGACTTAGCGCGTTACGAAAGGCATTTCCAACAAACTACAGATATTCATCAACAACTGCCACCTACACTGGCTCGTTACTGAAGATGAGATAGATGGCCAGAATAATAAGAATAAGCAACAAGGAACTCACTGTGGCTAGCTGGCTGGCTGGCTGACTGACTGGTTGTCAACGAACCAACCAAAAACCTATCACTCAACAAATATGCAGTGGAAGGAAGTGGAGATGGATGGGATTGGGCATACAGTGAGAAGACCGACTGGGGATATAACTCGTCAGGTCAGGCCCTCGAGTGGAAGCCAGATGGGAAATGGGGAGTCGGGCGTGAGAGGGGAGGGTGACATGGAGGAGATGGTGTGAGGAAGAAATGAGAGGTTGTGGACTGTCGTGTAACTAAGTTGAAAAGATTTGAGAGAAGAGAGTGGAATAGAGACGTGCTACTGAATCCCTATGTTCCATTCGGAACCCAAAAGACAAATAATAATGCAATAGTAATACGGTTTTGCAGATGCCTACTAGGCGTTTTGTATCTATCTTGAGAAGTTACCAGAGACTTTCTTCCTGAATAATTGAAGTAGTCGATTCATCCCACTACTTTACTTATTCCCTTTTGCTAAAATAGAAATTAATATATCAGATCTTGTAGTATCAATTTAAACTCTAGATGCAGATTTGTAATAATTTTATTCTGAGGTTTTAGCCTATATTTGATGAACAAGTTTGATAAGGCGACCTGATAAGCTGCTGCACATTCATCTGCTCACATATTTTATCGCTTTTGACATGCATACCAGAATTAACTAAACGGATGATCAACCGTATGTTTTCAGTGGGGAATATGTTTATATTTCCTTAATAAACTGTTTTCTGGTTACTCACTTTCGTTCTGCACATTTCCTTTTTTTTTTTATCTCTTTCTTGAGTAAACACACTTCTCAACTGGCACTATTACTGTCAACTCGTAGAAGTCAATATCTGTTTCCATGATAATAGTGGTAGTAAAAGTAATATGGTTGGTCAGTTATAACTTTGTGTTATCATACAGTGAAAACAGACAACATTCCATCTAAGCATAGATCCCTTGACCCGAATTCTGGACACCTATTTTCTAAGCTTATTTTCAATAGACAACATATGCATAAACTATCAAGTCTGTTCATCTCTTTGTGTATCTACATTTAGATCAGACATAGATGAATTTTGTAAAACACATGAAATCCAGCGCATTCATCTCCTCAGATCATTTTGTACTTCAGTTGGCATACAGTTACTTTTACGTGAATATAATCTTAATCCACCGAATGGAGCTAAACATCATCAGAAGCCTGTGTTCAATACTGAAGATATAGTTTCCCTTTATCCAGTGGTCAAACATTTACATCCTCATGCAACTGATGCTTATCATTACTTCACAACTGGACAAGCTCGAATTTCTGCTGGTCATCTTCAAGAAGGTTTTGAGTTGATTAATGAAGCTCTAGGCCTTCTTAACGGTGTTTATGGCCCTCTTCATCCTGATATTGGTGCATGTAATCGTCTTCTAGCTCGTCTGTCATATGTTATGGGTGAACATCAAGCTGCATTACTTTTTCAACATCGTGCCACTATAATTAGTGAACGTGTGCATGGGATTGACAATCCAAATACAGCAACCGAATACGTAAGTACTCCTGCCTTGTGTTTGTCATATCTGTATTCATTACAGTTAAAGGATTTACACAGTCCAACATATTATCAAATCGTTAACTTTACAGAACCACTGGAGTGTTGTGGCTTTTTTTATCTACACCTTAAGTAATATTTTATTGTATGAATCGTGTAAATGTTGGCAATCCGACTTCTTTTAAGCGTCAAATATGACTAGATCTGATATCTGAATGAAGAATGAAGTCAATCTATTTCAGAGAGTAAATTTATTTTCTACTTCTTAAAATGCCATTCATTAGAGACATAAATCGTAACGTGTAACGATCCAGTTAACCACTCGTAATATCAAGCAACAGGCTGAAAGATGTAGGAATAAGGAAGAAAGAGGAGAAGGAAAGGAAGAATGAAATAATAGTGGGATTCGTTACGACGATTAAAATAAAAGTGGTGTATTGATGCATCTGCACCACTAGGATAGATTTGAATCTCTTTTCCGGAGTAAACAGCTACCAATTTCGGTTGTTAAGTGAACTCCAACTAAAAAGTTTACATTTTAACGACGTATCTCAGGCTAAAAGTTTGGTCACCTATAACCATTTTTCAGCCTAGACTTACTTCAGCTAACGTTTCTCAACAAATTAGATAGCGAATAGGCATATGTAACATATGTCCCAGCGACCTCAGTTAATAAAAGTTCACAACCTCATCAACTGACTTTTTTCTCTTGCTGAAACTCTACGCTTGATTTCTATGTTGCTGAGTTGTTGGCACCATGACACACTGTCCATGGCAAATTCCTGAAACCTTCTCATGTCGTCTACCTTTAACGACTATTTTTCACAATCCTTTTGTAGGAGAGCGAACTCTCTCGAAGTACACTCGACCCTTAATCGGTAAATGAATATCACGGTGGCTCCATAAATGGTATAGGCTTGTATTCTCGAATAGCCACTAAAATCAGCATCTTCACCCAGCAGGACTATGTCATCTGCGCGTACTCTAGGTCTACTATAGAGTCAATTTTGTTTTTTGTGACTAGATCATCATCAATATCCTGAATATAATCAAATCTTTCTGTTATCTCATGTACATGTTTCCTGCTTTTATTCTGTATCTGAATGCTTTGGCAACTCACGAACATGGTACTAGTTGAATTATTATGCTATCACGGAAACTCACTATACGACGACTTCAGATACTATTCGGTTGTCACCTCGATTGAATTAGATTAGACTAGGTTTCAACGCTGAGACTCGCTAGTTGAAAATTGGGTGTTCACACCAATAAGCCATGTTTCCACGTTCACTACTCTCCTATTTGGTTCTGGGTTATCGTAACCATTTTACGTAATTACTTTTATTGAATTTTTCTATCAGTGACGTGAGGGCTTAGTTACACTAATATTCAGCTCAAGATTATGACTTGAGATTCATTTAATCTAGTTAATCATGTATCATTATTTGGTGTATATTTGAAGCTGTCTTCCTCTTCTTAAACATGTTAATTGTGCTTTTTTCAGAATGCTTTAAATGATTTACGGATAGATTTTTAGTTTTTACATATATATCATCATTTCTACCTTAAACATTAATAAAATCAACAATTCATGTTTATACTTTTGGAATTTTAGATACATTTCTCTTTGTACTCATTCGCTTGTGGACAGATATCTACAGCGCTACAATTACTTTATCGAGCCCGTTATATAGCTCTTTTATGTCATGGTGAATGTCATCCGGAAATAACGCAAATCGATGTAAGTTTTAATCTACTATTCCTAAGAAGTTATTCTCCATAAAAATTTGTCTATTTTAAGTAATAATAATAATAACGCATTCTTTCTGCTACTACCCCAGTTTTATTTGATTATCTGGTTCAAAGAGATGGGTTCTGTTTTGTTTCTGTAAGTTGTATCGATTATATCTGGTGACTATACTTGTTCATTGTATACAGGTCATTAGACATAGTTTTGTATGGTGTGGTGTTCAAATGTATATTGATGTTTGAAAGTCGAGTATCCAGTGTACAGCTCTAGTAGACACTCGTATTTTAAACAGTAGATCTAATTTATGACTATTTTAACTACAGTCTATTTTTTTTTCCCCGTGTTTTAGACGAATATTGGCCTAATGTTACAGTTGGTTGGAGAGCTCGATTTGGCCTTGGTATTTTTAGAGAATGCATTATCGTTAATTAGATTGTAAGTCATCATACTTAGGTTTTTGTTTCATTTGATATTTTGTAAGTGTTCAGTTGAGATTACTGTATTACAGAACTATTAGCCAGGAGTACTTTGTGTCGCCTTTAATTTGCCAACATTCACTTATAGTTCAAATGAATAACTTAACAGATTTAACTTTACAAATGTTACTTGCATGAGATCCACCGAGGAACGGCATTGGTTAGATGAAATTTGTGAACATATTACACAATTACGGTGGAAAACATCATTGTAAAAACACTATTATACTAGGTGTAGTTTATGTTCCCATTCAGTAATGTAGATTATTGTTGTCTATTTTAGACTTCCAGACTGACTGTGGTTTAACGCACTTGTCTTTATGCGCTAGATGATGATTGAAGGTGAAATAAAAATCTGGGTTGCGATAAAATTCAAACTGGATGACCTTTGAATTAATAGTCAGATGTTCTACCGACTGGATTACGAGACCTTCCTAGCTGTTTCGTTTTGATGACCGTATTATTATTTATTTTCTTTTGACTTTGATAAAATCTTATACTTCTCAGGTGATTATACCAATCAAATAAAACAATGTAATCTAATTAGGGGAAGATATCTGATTTTATTTCAATAATTTGTATTTAAAACAAGTTATAAAGCCATCATATATACTATTATTATTATTATTATTATTATTATTATTATTATTTGTCCCTTGGGTTCCTAGTGGAACACACGGTTTCAGTAGCACGTCTCTATTCCACTCTCTTCTCTCAAATCTTTTCAACTTAGTTACACGACAGTCCACAACCTCTCATTTCTTCCTCACACCATCTCCTCCATGTCACCCTCACCTCTCACGCCCGACTCCCCATTTCCCATCTGGCTTCCACTCGAGCGACTGGCCTGACGAGTTATATCCCCAGTCGGTCTTCTCAGTGTATGCCCAATCCCATCCATCTCCACTTCCTTCCACTGCATATTTGTTGAGTGATAGGTTTTTGGTTGGTTCGTTGACAACCAGTCAGCCAGCCAGCCAGCCAGCTAGCCACAGTGAGTTCCTTGTTGCTTATTCTTATTATTCTGGCCATCTATCTCATCTTCAGTAACGAGCCAGTGTAGGTGGCAGTTGTTGATGAATATCTGTAGTTTGTTGGAAATGCCTTTCGTAACGCGCTAAGTCTGTCAGCCATACAGAAACACTGACTTGACTGGTGTTGGTGTTCAAAATCTGGATGTTGTTCACGCTTTATGGTGAGTGCAGTGCATTGCAGTCGATCTCTACACTGGTTTCAGGTTAATGAATGCCTGTGTTGCTGTATTTCTGATCCTGGTGGCTTTGACGTCGTCATGTGTGCCGCCGTCACCGCCGCCTGTAGTTGAAACGATGTTGCTTTGCCTAGATAGGTGAAGGCAGTTACTTCCTTTAAGTTTCTGTTGTTGATGGTGATTGGAGTTTGTTGTTGTTGATGGTGGTGGTGATGGTGTTGGTTGTGTATGTTCATCACGTGTGTGTTCTGTATATTCACTTGAAGTCTCGTCTTCGCTGCCTCACCTATTCTGTCAACTTGTTAGTTTTCGCGTGTAGATTTTCAAGTTTGTGTGGCATCGGACACAAGTCATCGGCAAAATCCAAATCTTTTAGTATCTTTCCCCCTGTCCAGCGTATCCCCCATCATATACACTATCAGTGTTTACTAGTTACTAGCCGGTCCTAAGCCCGGGTAAAGAGGGAAGGTTGGGCATACGGCTAGCAACCCTACCCCGTAAAACAAATCTAACCGCTAAACAAACTTCAAAGCACAAACAAAATATAAAAAATGAAAACAAACTTATTCCCCGCTGGAATCGGAGAGGCGAAATGACGCCAGTTGGTGAAAGCCTTCGGGAAGCCGATTGGCCGATGTGTCTTCTCTCGATGAAAGCGAAAGTAAACGTGGGGACATGGAATGTCCGCACGATGTTTGAACCCAGTAAGGCAGCCCAGATTGCAAAGGAGATGAGAAGGTATAACATCGAAGTGCTTGGGATTTGCGAAAGCAGATGGAATGGGAGTGGACTCTCCAAACTGTCAACTGGAGAATCAATAATCTACTCCGGTCACCCAGACGCCAACCACGAGCACACTGAGGGAGTGGCTATCATGATGTCCTCAAGAGCATCGAAGGCTCTCATGCAGTGGGAACCAATCTCCTCCAGGATCATGACAGCAAGATTCAACTCAAAAGGAAGAAAGGTCACAATCATACAATGTTATGCACCTACAAATAATGCAGAGCAAGAGAAGAAGGAGGAATTCTACAGACAACTTCAGTCAACACTGGACAAGACGTCAGTTGGCGATATCAAAATTCTAATGGGCGACATGAATGCCAAACTGGGAGGGGACAACACGGGAAGAGAACTAACCATGGGTCGAGAGGCGCTAGGTGAAATGAATGAGAATGGAGAATTGTTTGCAGAATTCTGTGCATTCAACGATTTGGTGATTGGAGGCAGTGTGTTCAGGCACAAGGATATCCACAAAGCGACATGGACTTCACCAGATGGACACACTAAAAATCAAATCGACTTTATCTCAATCTCAAGAAAATGGAGAGGCAGTCTACTTAACACAAGGTCAAGAAGAGGAGCAGATGTAGGTTCACACCACTCACTATCTAGTGCAAGGAACCTTCCAAATCAAGTTAAAAGCCTTCAAGGAAGCTGGTGATAGACCTCAATTCAAGTACAACACTCGGAAACTGAAGGATGAAACTACAAAGGAGATCTTCACGTCAGCCATCAAGACAAAATGGGAGACGTCGAGGGACATCCCTGAAGAAACCTGTGTGGAAGAACACTGTAAGTCTTTGAAAGCTATGTGGAAAGAAACCTGCACAACAGTATTAGGAAGGAAGAAGAAAGAAGACAAGGAATGGATCTCGACGGATACCTGGAAGCTGATAGAGGAGAGGAGGATGGTGAAGCAGAAGATAAACCAGTGCAAGGATGCTCAACGACAAGAGGAACTGAGCACAATGTATAAAACACTGGACAAAGAAGTGAAGAAGAGTGCACGCAAAGACAAAAGACACTTCTACGACACATTGGCAAGTGAAGCAGAACAGGCTGCAGGTAGGAGAGAGACCTGACGACATTGTATCAAATAACCAGGTTGCTATCAGGGAAGAGACCAACACAGATGAAACCAATAAAAGATGAAGAAGGAAACTTAATTACAAAAGATGAGAAACAGAGGAAACGATGGGCCGACCACTTCAAGAAGCTCTTGAATCGACCACCACCACCTGCTCTTCGTCCAGAAATACCACCTGCAGCCGCTGAATTACAAGTGAACATAAATCCCCCAACGAAAATGGAAGTCCTGAACGCCATAAAGCTACTGAAAGGTGGGAAAGCAGCAGGACCAGATGGAATACCGCCAGAAGCACTGAGAACAGATGCAGAGACAACAGCGGACATGCTCACACCACTATTGCAGAAGGTGTGGAGGGAAGAGAAGGTACCTGACGATTGGAAGAAGGGTTACCTTGTCAAACTGCCGAAGAAGGGAGACCTCAGTGCTTGCAAGAACTGGCGCGGAATCACTCTCCTACCCACCCCAAGTAAAATATTAAGCCGCATCATCCTGGAGAGGCTTAAAGACGCACTGGATTCAAAACTGCGACCGGAACAGGCAGGCTTCAGGAAGTACAAATCATGTGCAGACCAAATTGCAACGCTTCGTATCATCATAGAACAGAGCGTAGAATGGCAATCAGCTCTATACCTCAACTTCATCGACTTTGAGAAGGCCTTTGACAGCGTCGACCGAGAAGTAATTTGCAAACTGCTTCAATACTACAGAGTACCGCAAACCTTTATCCGCCTCATCCAACAACTATATGAAGATGCCACATGCCAAGTAATTCACAATGGGAAGCTCAGTGATGCCTTTGAAGTGAAGACAGGAGTGAAACAAGGTTGCCTACTATCCCCCATGATATTCCTGATAGTGGTGGACTGGATCATGCAGCAAACAGTAGGCAGCGAGAAGAGTGGGATACACTGGACGACGGAAAAGAACCTAGAAGACTTGGATTTCGCCGATGACTTATGCCTAATGTCACACAAACTTGAAGATCTGCAGGCAAAAACTAACAAGTTGACAGAAGAGGCAGCTAAGACGGGACTTCAGGTGAATATAGAGAAGACAGAAGTGATGAAGATACCGCACCACCACCATCAACAACAACAACAAACTCCAATCACCGTCAACGGGAGAAACTTGAAGGAAGTAACCTCCTTCACTTATCTAGGAAGCACTGTTTCAACTACAGGCGGGACGGACGAGGACGTCAAAGTCAGAATCGGAAAAGCAAGACAGGCTGTTCATTAGCCTGAAACCAGTGTGGAGATCTTCTGCACTCAGCATGTGGAACAAGATACGGATATTCAACACCAACGTCAAGTCAGTGCTCTTGTATGGCTCAGAGACTTGGCGCGTTACGAAAGGCATTTCCAATAAACTACAGACATTCATCAACAACTGCTTACGCTCGCTGCTGAAGATCAGATGGCCAGAAAAAATAAGCAACAAAGAACTCTGGGAACGAACCAACCAAGAACCTATCACGCAACAAATATGCAGGAAGAAGTGGAGATGGATTGGGCATGCACTGAGAAGGCCGACTGAGGACATCACGCGTCAGGCCCTCGAGTGGAATCCCCATGGGAAGCGACGAGTTGGACGTACGAGGGTGACATGGAGGAGGTCATGCGAAGAGGAAATGAGAGGTTGTGGGCTGTCGTGGAACCAGGTTCAAAAGATCTCAGAGAACAGAGGTCACTGGAGGCGTGCTACTGAAGCCCTATGTTCCACTAGGAACCCAAGGGACTAATAATATAATGTAATAATCCTGTAGTTGTAGAGTTGTTCGCTTAGTTCATGTCATAACCAATTGTACGTTTATTTTCATTCTATAGATTCTATGGTGAACGAAATTTGAAAGAAGCATTCACTTGTCATTTAATCAGTCGTACATATACCTATCGTGGTGATTTCCGTACTGCTCTTGATTATGAAAAGCGCCGTTTTCTTATCTACAAAGAACGTTTAGGTCCTGATAGCGATTACACTAAAGACAGTGATGAATGTTTACGACAGCTCACTCAGCAAGCTGTTACAGTTGCTCGTAAAGTAGCTGAACTCACGGCTGCCTCTACAAAATCTGCCAGTGGTGATTCGTCGAATTTAAATTCTCATTCAAATGCTGTTGATATTTCTACCGCTGAATCTGTTGTAGCTAAAGCAGTTCTATCCAATCCTTTTGCCAACGCTGCTGCATCTGGTTCTCTGACCCTCCCTATGCCTACGATTTCTTCTGTTTTAGAAATTCTTAACCGTGTGAATGGTATACTGGTGATTCAGTTAAGGTAAGTGGTGTAAATAGGTGCATTTCATTGAATTGTAGGTTTATGGATTTTTTTTTACTTCTTTTGTGTAATCTCTTATCAGTTCGATGAAAACAAATGGCAATCTTCAAAGTGTTATTTGAATGTCAAAAATAAAGTTTATCCACTCGTACAAAATGATAATAAGGCTGATAATTAAACGGAGGCATTCGTCAGGAGCGCGAGTATTTTCAACTTCGACGAAACTGATGTTCGGCTCCGTGAAGATTTGAACCCTATGCTACACGTTACCAGTAAGCTATTCGAGCCGCGATTGATTGACTGATCGATTTATAGTTGGAATTTGAGAATGTTTGGGATGCGGTTTTCACCACCCAAATGCAAATTTTTGCTACAGGACTAGTCTTCAGCGGGGCCACGGCTAACAATAGAGAGTGAAGTGGTTGAGTGTGTTGAACACTTCACTTGTCTGGGAAGTAGGATCAACCCTGGTGGGTTAGTTCCCGATGAGATTTCTGCACGGATACAAAAGGTTCGACTGGCTTTTGCCAATTTACGCCACCTATGGCGCCGCCGTGATTGATATCCGTTTGTCTATTAAGGGTCGCGTGTACTGCACAGCAGTCTGGTCTATTCTACTGTATGGCTGTGAAACATGGCCATTAGAAATGGAAGATATAAGAAGGCTTGAAGTGTTTGACCACCATTGCCTTCATAGTATAGGCCGTATTCCGTGGTGTCACCACCACGTAAGTAACGCAGAAGTCAGGCGTAGAGTTTTAGGGAGTAGAGGTAAATCAGTTGACACAGTTGTGAACCTTCATCGTCTGAGATGGTTGTTACGTATGCCTCGTCACACAATGTTGGCGGAAATAGGTTCGAGCTGGAAAGAGGCTCGAGGCGGCCAGACTAAAACACGGTATCAGTGTATGAGGTCTTTGACTGTTGGTTTTAGCCATGTGGGGACGATGCAGACTAGGTGGTTGGGGTCCGCGGGACAAGAGGAACCAGTGGTTGGAGACCTTAGGTGATATGGCTCAGAACCGATGTCAGTGGCACACATTATCCTCATCTTAAAGATGCTATACCGAATCTCACCATTTTATCATTCTTCCTTTCTCTCTTTTCGTACTTTATATTTCTTTTGACTGCATTCACTTATCTTCATCCTTCACCTCACTGCCTTTTTACTTGATGTACTGATATAAGATGAGGTGTGGCAACTCGTAGGGTTATGCAGTAATGCCTGGTCCTATGTTGATATTGATTGATTCGATTTATAGTAAAACCGCATCATAGGTTGTTTCATAGTTGTAGAAAATAATCTTGTCTATACTCTTGTAGGTTTAAGTTCCCTTCATCTGTTGTTTGTCCATGACAAATTTAACTGTAGTGATGTAAAGTCGTATACTCTAACGTCTTGTTTTGATTCCTTCCGTACTGCCTTCAAATTATTTATGTTCAATACTTTTGAATCAATGTAATCTTATCAGCTATGGTGATTATGTATGCGTAAAATATATCGACTATTTGTATTTATTTCAGAGGAAAAGACGAAGAACATTCAGATCAGCATGAAAAAAGCAAATCAAACAAGTGTGATCCCTTGAAGTTGCTTGCATCTGATGAAACCGATCAACTGAAAACTGTTTCTATGCCTAGTAAGGAATCTTTGGATCAACCGACTACACCAACTAATGTGAACAAAATTGTTATACCAGTGTTATAATTTGAATGGATATGTCATTTTATTAAATGGTCCCTTTTTATCGACAATGCAAACATGGAAATTAACAAATAATAATTTAATTTTTCCAGTCAACATCTCTTGTCGTTGTCTAAATTATCCAACTTTCCACCACCAACATCTTTACTGTAATACCTTAGGTTGATAATAAGACATAATCCAAAAATTTATCTCGACTACTTTTATTATTACGAATATTACCACTACTACTACTACTACTACTACTACTGTCTACTGTACACTAGTCTTCCTATTTTTTCTAATGTTTTGTTTATATATTTATGTATCATAGTTTAGATAACTTTCGAAATTGTCTTATCTTCCGTTTTTTTCGACAGAAATAATGTTTGTTATTACAGAGAGGCACATTTGTACATCTATCGGTGTATGTGTGTGTGTGGATGTGAATGAAGAATATAGTTGGCGCACAAACTTTGAACTCCCTTTATAATTACTTAGTTTTAGAGAAGAAAAACTGTAGAATAGTTAAGTAATTCTATTCATATTTGCATTTTGAAGGAATATATTAATGTTTTCATTTGTTTGTTTTTAAAAGGCGTTCAATCAGTCTGGAATCATATTATGTATTCTATTGTCTTACCTCATATAAAATTGTTTCTGATGAGGGATTTCATGCAATTTTATGAAATTCTGACTATAAAGCAAAGAATGCATGTACTGCTCATCCTCTCGTTCAATCCAACTATAGGGCTGTTAAAAGTAGATTATATGTTCTTAACCATAGATGACTTGGTAGGTGTCAGCCTGTACGGAGTCACCATGTAGGCAGTGTTAAGGTTAGTTTCAGAATAGCACGAGGTAATGAACACTCATCGACTGACATTATTTGGACATGTATTGTTCAAACCGAGCGACCCCCTATATCGACGTATGATGTTTACCAAAATAGGATTAGGTTGAAAGAAGACATCAATTCTTAATAGACACACTTACCGGCTGCCAATGCCTAACATATTCCTTAACCTGACTCTGTCGAGCGTGAGGGGTTGTTTCAGTGTCTGACCGTGAAAAGAGTACCGAGCAAGTATGTAACGCTAATCAAATCTCTACTCGAACTCACGCAGCTCTTTTAGGGCTTATGGTAAGTTTTCTGAATTGATGACAACAAATAGTGTACAGTAGGGCTTTCCACTGTCACCGTTTCTATTTAGCTTCGTTATAGGCGTACTAATGGACATAACCTTAGGGACATTTGAATTCATAGGGATTGATCTTCTCCTTGGAGGTTATCCGGTTGACTTTTAGTATGCAGACGATAATGTCCTACTAGGTGAAGAGGCTGACGCAATACTAAGTCTTTTGAACGCGTTGAACAGAAGTGTGAGTATGTTTGACGTTAGCTTCGCACCTGTGAAATGTAAGATAAGGTTAATATTCAAGTTTTGGCACAGAAAGTGGTGACCTTTACAATCATCCAATTACACAGTGATATGGAGCAAAGATCGATGTAATACAGGTGAGTGAATAAGCAACTCGGTCAGAGAGGTTTTTACGTTGTGCGAGTCAGGTGGAACAAAAATAGGGTGGGGGAAGAATTTTTAGTTCGTCTATGAAAAGTACAATGGGGTTGTGAGACATCAAGGGTGAGAAAGAATAGATTACTAGTTTGGAAGGATGAATATTTGAAGATCAGACAATATATGATAAATAAATAATAAAGGTAACGGTAAATATACTTTTGATGACACTTGAAGTATGAGTGATAACAAAATAGACTATGTTATAGTTCATCGAATGTGTATGACTCAGAAAATAGCGTAAAATTGATGAAAATAGTAGATCAATAAAGTCCTATGTAATAGGACTAGACAAGCTGTTAAAATGCAACCAATATATTTTTTCCCGTGGTTAAGAGGAATAAGAGAAATAACACCGGAGACTATTCAAACAAGAGTGAATTCGCACTAAATCATATGGAATGAAATTATGTTCTACCTTCACTTCAGATATTATTTACAACTGCCTAAGCGAGTCATTAATATTTGCCATATTAGTGGGATGTCTAACCCATCTTTTCTGTTGACCGAAGAATGATATGAACAGATGTGCAAAACTTCTGAAATGGTCCGCTCTTTGTGAGAAAAAAAAACCCTTTTGTCTGTTCGAATGATATTTTATGACCTGAATATAGGGCATCAGCCACGATAGCAGAGCTTTTTTCAAGTTTTTCTAGATCATAGGAATTTTTTTGGTGGTTTTTTGGAACTTCTACCGTGTTTGGCTAGACGTGTTAGCACTTGACATGGTCTCTCCAATATTTGTGGCATCGCATTCACTACAGTCTACCTTATAAACACAGTTTTGTTGTTCCAAATGAGGAGTCGGATATTTGAAATTAGTTTATTATATTGACCTCGAGAACTGTATCTACCTCACGAGCACTACAAATGCATATTAGAAAAAAAATAATGTAACGGTTCATTGTGAACATTTTTTTAAAGATTTATCACCTGACATTTGCTATAAGAGTAACCATCCTCAGATAGCAATAGTATTCGGTGAAAATATCCAACTAACATAAACATTTGACATGATTTCTTAGCCACAGGGTTTTCACCTTCTCCAACAGTTAGGGAGATGTTTTTTTTTTTTATATGATAAAACTGATGCTGATACACTAAATTGGATCACTGTGTGTTGGTGTAGATATTCGATGAGATTCGTCAAACTCACGTATTCATCTGCTCTTATTAGTCAACTTTCATAGTTGAAATTCACTTTTGTTTTCCATAAAAAAATATTTCATTCTTTTCTGAAGGTTTTCCTTCAGTTCATTCTAACTATTACAAATCTGGACAAATGTTTACTAGGGATTGTGAAGTTCTTCTAAAAAAATCACTTTATCATTGGTTGTGTTGTTACAAAGAATATCATTATCATTTTAAATATCTGGGATAACCACGGTTTGGCACATCAGTATTCATACTAGGTGACGACTAAAGGTGAAGTAAAAATTTAAAGCAACGTTGGATTTGAATCAGTGACTAACGAGTTCCCAGCACGGTGCTCTGAACTACAAAGCTCGACTGCTGAACAGATTTTGATTTTTATCTAATCGCCAAAGGTTTTACTCGACTATCATGTGAATTCGTGACATGTTACTACCACTTGGTTGTATTTACACTAGGTACACAGTCAGGACTTCTCATCTCAATTCAAAACTAACTGAATTAAAGAGGGGGAGCATCATATTGATTATTATTTGACTATCTGGGATAGCTGTAGTTTGGCAGACTAGTACTAACACTGTGAGATGATTGGTAGTCATGCGAAATCCTACTCATCCTACTCATCTGCTTTTTTTTGTCATTTAATTTCACATTATATACGATGAATTGTTTTCCTTTCTAACTGTATTGGTAAACATTGAAATATTTACCTGTTATTCTGAAGTCGTATGTTCTAATGTGATAGTTGACCTTGTACTCTATGGAAATTTGACTAATATCATATCAAAGATCCTATGCTTATCCGATGCTTAGCTACAGTTCGAAAATGACAAACTCGAGGAAACCAGGTAGGTTTCAGATATAGCTAGACTAGGGTGCATCGACCGTATTTCAACCCTCTAACAAGTTCAGGAACACACGTATACTTATCGACCGATGGCCGATACTTGCCATATATCTTGACTTGAAGGCAGCTTTCGACTCTGTCGAATGTGAGGTGTTGTGGCAGTGTCTGACTGTCAGGGTAGTACCGATTAAGTTTATAACGCTAATCAAAGCTGTCTACTCGAACTCACGCAGCTATTTTAAAGCTTATAGAAAAGTTTCTGAATTAACAACAATCAGTGTTGTCCAGCAGACCTTTTCACTATCACCGTTCCTATTTAACTTCGTTACAAACGTACTAATGGACATACTTAGGAATATCTGAATTCACAGGGATTGATCTACTTTTTGGATATCATATGGTTGACCCAACTACTTAACACTGTAGTTGATAGACATTTAAATTCTATCAAGCAACTAGCTACAGTAATTTTAACTGACAATGAGAATCACTTCATTCATAGCTCTCTACTTGTATCTCAGGGAGGACAAGAAGAAACTACATAACACTGTACGCTCGTGTGGCCAAGTACAAGAAGTCAACTGTACCTTACCTAAGACGCATATTATTTTAGGAGAAACTGTTAGAACGGAACTCACATATCAACTTTGTAACAGTTAACAATCTCATTTCAATAATTTAATTAACAATGTACAAAATGTTCTCGTTATTAATGTTCTTTACATTACTTAAATTTCTATGACAGCGGAATTCGAAATGTTGTAAAGAAGTATATGCATACATATATTTTCTTGTTGTTGCAGTGTATCATTCTGAGAATTCCAAATTGTATTGTTAGAAATAATGTGAATATAATAATTATCATTATTATTAGAGTATGCCGACGGTATTGTCCTGCTAGGTGAGATAGGCTGACGCAAAACAAAGTCTTTTGAACTCGTTGAACAGAAGTGTGAATATGTTTGACATTAGCTTTGCACTTGTGAAACGTAAGATTAATGCCTCGAGACTGGTGTGCAACTAATCCGAGTTTAATGATAGAGGGTGAAGTGTTGGAATATATCGACCACTCTACCTACTTGAAGAGTTAAATGAGCCGAAAGGGGGTGGTTTGTGGCGAAATTTCATCTAGGATACAGAAAGAAGGCACGTTTGGTACTTGCTAACTCGCGTCATGTATGCTGCCGACTGGGAAGATATCAAACTGGGGTATTAAAGGATGCATATACTAACTACACTGCAGTTGATTCTGTACTTTTGTGCGGCTGTGAGACATAACCGTTAGAAGCAGAAGAGATGAAGCGGTTGTTAGTCTTTGACGATAGATGTCTTGGAAGGATTGCTCACATATATTGCATGAGGATGTGAACAATATTGTGGTCAGGTGAGGAGGAGTCCTAGACAAGGCTGGTAAGTCTATTGATGATGTTGTGAAGCCTGATCAACTGAGATGGCTTGGATATGTGTTGGGCGGGCATACTGAGGTTACCGCCTACTTCAAGGTGGTATGCTGCAAGAATTTGTATTAGACTAGAAGGAGGTTGAGGGTGACCGGAAGAGGAGGTGGTACCAGTCAATGAAGTCTCTGACTGTTAGTTTGAATTGTGTAGGGAAGTGTGAGGTACCTGGCTGGAGTCTCTGAGATGATAAGAATCAGTGATTGAGGACTCTTGTTGAGGCAGCTGAAAATCGGTTGCCATGGCGCACATGTGTTCATTTTTTTTGCCCACTTATTCTATTTATGTTAATGTTAAGTGTGACAACTTGAATCGATTCATTCGTGTGCGAGGTTCGATGTTTATTCTTCCTGTTCCTTATATTGGAAGCAAAACGAATCTGTCATTATTTATTGCAACGTGAAGTCGTCACCTGAGAATACACTTACGATCAGAGAATCATGTGTTCATCCTTTTAATTGCTAAATGTTTCAGGTCATCATATGTTGGTGAAGAGGCTAAATAAGACTTGAGTCATTCTTTAGTATCATATATAGTGTCCTCTGTTACATGAAAAAAAACTACTAGGATGGATTCTGTCTATATGTTGTTGTAACGCAACCCTCAACTATGCATAAACTAAATTACAAGCTTTATGACCAGTCTGTTTCGATCCTACGATCTTAGTTTAAGTAACTTTTTAAACATGTATTTATGCTGGGTGATGATTTATGGTGAAATGAGGTTTCGGACAGCGGCCGGGTTCGAACCGGCGACCACCGGGTTTCTGGCCCGATGCTCTGCCAACATATATTGTGATTTTCGATGATCTGCCTTCAGTTCCATTAAAAAAAAGTCAAAACTGTTCACTTCCTATGCTTGTGACATATTCTTGTTCAAATACTGAAATCTCTGCTTTACTTATCAGTTGCATGTTCCTTATATTACATAAGATTTTTCCTGATTTCTATAGTCCAATCGTTTTCTCGTCCAGTTAAAAAATGTTTTTGCCAACAATCAGTATTCCCCTTTTTTACTTTTAGATGATTCCTCCCTAATGTTTTCTAGTTGTCGGCTGTGATTAAAAATAAAAAAATATGTCTTTTTGACAATCGATGTCTTTTTATATCAGTCTTTATCTTGTTCGAAGCTATTTTTCATCACTGACTGAAATCAAGCTATATTAAAAGCCTTGTTGTACTGTTAACTTGAGTCGTTTCCGCCATACGCACTTGACTCCATACAGTATTGGCCATAGGATTTGCGAGTTTATTACTCAGTATCCCAACCGTTGTCAGTTCTTCATTCATACATTCAGATTTACATAACGCCAGTGTTGATTGCATCAGTAACTTTGCCAGTCTACAATTGAGCTGTCTCTATTCACTTTTGTGCTCAGAGCCTGCTGGACTATGTTTTGGTGGTCAATTAAAGTCCTTATCACCGTTTTCACGATAGTCTGGAAATAATACCAGGCTGTTTTAAAATGATGTCTCATGTTGAGAACTTTCCAATAAATTCCTCTCTTAAAGCAGTCTTAGTACCGTTATAATCCAGTATTAGTCTCTCATATGTAGTTGTCTTTCGTCTATTTAAGGGCGAACTGAAGCGTAATTCAACCAATCCATAATCAGTATCGAAACCCGTGCTCCTACAGGAGGAGAGCCAAAAACTAAGTGCACTTCAACATGTACAAATCAGTGATCCAGTCTGGAGTTCAGAACGTTACCTCGTTGCTTAGCTGAAGCAGGTGGAGCAAGAATTACTGTGAAGTAGGGCAACTTGAACCGATGCACTCTTGTGTAATGTTCTATGTTGTCTGTTGGGAGCTGGAATCGAACCCTGGGTTCGTTACTCAAGTGCTATACTTTATACTATCAGTAACTGGTAGCGATATGTTCTATTCGTCTACCGGGAAATTTAGGTTGGTGGACGGTAGATCAACAAATCATGGTACATTAGACAAAAAAGTGAAATATATTGAAGATATATATCAATTTACCCTGACGGTTAAGGTAATGACAATGATTATGCAAACTTTTTCTAACGAAACAGATTCGGTTAATAGTGGTGTATAATAGTAGCGTCTTCCGTGTGTAGCAAGCAAAGATGCAGACTACGCCGAAGACTGAATGATATACATCAAATAACTGCAAAGGCTTGCTTGTATCCACCTTATGGCTAGTATCTACCAAAAACACAAGCACTCAGTTTTTTAAATATTTTTTTCTGTTCTTTACTCATCAAAGCTGAATGGTGTTCAGATGCTCTACAATCGAACTGCTCAATTGTACGCCCCTATATAAGTCGCTCCAAAGAAGCAGCTGAACTGATAAATACATGTAGAACAGGGAGAATCAGGAAATCTATCTTGATATCCTGCACCTAAAATTGGCCCACTCTAGATGATAAGACTACTTTATAACGTTGGAAGTTCTCTGAAAAGCTGTCGTCAGACGCTGCATTATAATGTCACTGTCAGACCTACAGTTACTATTGCATCTAGACTCTATGTTTTACCAAAAGTACACGTAAGGGGATTGCATCTTCAACCAGTTCTTGATATTTCCAAACCATGCACCATCGAATTGGTGAGAAGAATCCCTGAAGTCACTGCACAAAGAAGTTATAAACCACTTTCTGATGGGTTCATCTGAATTTGTTGAAAGGGTCAAAGGTTTGAGATTCAATAATAAATTTATGATATTATATGATCTTTCGGCTCCCTTTACCTCTACCAGAAATAGTAGATTTTATAAATGGTGAAGTATCCAAATTTAACGTAAAAACTGAACTTCTTATCATCACTCTGAAAAGGGCTTCTGAAGTGCACAATAAATGCTACTTTCCTCCTTAGAAATGAGTTCTATGGACAGTAGTCATGGGGTCAGCACTCAATCCCATCAATATGGACGTTTTCCCGGCAAAAATGGAAAACAGTCTTCTTTCAGAAACAGTCAGTCACCTAAGATTTTATGACTATTAGATGCATGGCTTGTTTATAGTTCTCCAAGGTGAGGTGGATAAAAATACCATTCTTACTAAATTCAACTGCGTTCACTAAGCCATAATCTTCACAATAGAAGAAGCACAAAATAGCCGGATGTTAATGCTGCAAATAGTGGAAGGAACTTTTTGAAAATATGTTACTGTCACTAATCATTTGCAAGTTTATACACTAGGCAATGAGCAAGACATATTGTGTGAGATGTTGTGTAACAACTTGACTTCTCAGGTCTCTGTAGAAGTAGGAGGGTTCGAACCCTTGATTTTTGTTTGAAATCTGACTATCTGTACTATTGGACCATAGCTACACTGAAAATATGATGTCATTTTCAGGTGAATAATAAACTCACGGTTTCTACATCCTTTGCTGAATTGTCAGTAAGAAGTACGGGATTTTTATCTTCGACAATTGTTTAGAAGATGCAGAATATGACGAATATTTAAAATCTGTCATCTCATAGAGACTAAATGACGGCTTGTATAAGATAATGGACTACCCACCGCCTATACTAGGTGAATGGCAGTCAAGTAGGAGATAGCAGGAAAAATGATAGGCTTCGGATGTATAGGTCTTTGGAGAACCCACCAGAAATAGACCTTCTGTTAAAAAAAAAAATAGATTGTCATCCCAGCTAACTGCAAAACTGATAAACCTAGAGAAAATATGACTGGTAATTTTAGATTGACTTCTTAGTGTGCGGATCCATCCTTCCAGAAACAACCGTGAGCATGCAGGTCCTGAGATGACCCTTATTGAATACTGTTATGATGCCCCAGTTTTGTACAAAACATTGTTATTGATCTGAACACTTTAACGTGTCATTCCCACACCATTTTTACTGTATGACTAATAGTCTACTTTCTACCCTCATTGTAATGTAAATCACTAATTGGTTAATCTTTACTCTTACTATGCAAATGCCTCAAATTGAGGACAAGGTTATTTTTCATGTGTGTACTTATTCACGTGTTTTGGATTGATTCGTTATTATATTCTCAGAGTAATACACTCTCCCGTATACCGGCTTCGGTCTTCTCTCTGTTCGTCCCAGGGTTGCAGTCAGTGGCTGTTATGTACCAGGTTAGCTGTCAGCTAAGCGCGCGTATTATATTCGTTTCGGAATATATACATATACCATTAGCGTTCGAAACCATAACTAATACTAAGAAGCATTCGACTTTTGGCATCCTGTTGATTGTCATCAGGTGCTCTGGAATAGAACGAAGTCAGTTCACTCAACGTACTGATAGTAACATAAACTTCATCAATAGGGTTCACCCAGCACTGACGAATGGATTAATCATCCTCATATAATATGTTAGTTTGTTCAACTGGTTCATCTATTCAGAAGTCGGTTGCTTGCATAAATTTCGAAAAAAAGTAGTTTTTATGAGTTGCGTAATGTATTTCCACAACATGATCCGAGTGCTGTTGCCAACCAGCTATCCATTTCACCATCAATCATCACCAATATCAGTAATATGAGTCAGCTAAGCCACGGTGACCTCTGGCAGTCAAGTTGATAAATTTTTCGTTAGCCTGTATTTGCAGTTATATAAAGTATGGGGCAATATTAATAACCAACCACTATACTAAGACAGAGCGTCACATACATTATTTTCTGAATACATGATTTTGGGTGTGTATGGTGAATCCAAAGTGCTTCTATCATCTTGAATAAATTTGGATTGAAGTTGTGCAAAACAGTCATCGGTAATGAATTTGTGACCAGTGATCACTGTAGATGATGTCAGATTTCTAATCATGTTAAGTACATTTGGTTTATTCATATGATTTGATAGTTTAGCGGAGAACATGGTCTTTTCGATGGTACTGCATCTACGTGTGTAATTACCGTCTGCACAACTGCAGGTGAAATTGTTGATGAAACGCGAAGTTAAATTAACGAGATTCCTCTTTTTAATAGTTGACACTGTTAGCAGAAATATATTTCAAGTTAATTGAAGAGACGTTGCATAGAAACGGCATTTGTCAACCGACCAAAGCCATTTACCTGTAAGCTGCAAAATCCACTGACCTTGAAACTGGATAGTTTTCAGCTTGAACTACTTATGAGTAGCTCATTAATTCAAATTAAATATTTTGAGAGACACACCACTTGTCTACCGATGCATTCCAGGTATATGCGTCTGATATATATCTGAAACATGTGATGTATCAGAGCTATGCATTTCGGACAATATGATCACAAATGGACTTGACGTATAATTTACATAAAACTTAGAAGGGTTAATTTAGACAATGGAATTATAATTAAGAATGATAAAGAGGGCACAACTCTCAAAGACTTACTGTTAGTATGTTCTGGTAACATCCAGTTCTAATTCGAAGGCAAATATTTTCGACAAATTAATGGTGTGGTTATGGGTAGTCCTCTACTTCCCCTGTTGGCTGATGTATGTATATCACACGTTGAAGAGTTAAGCGAAGAATTGATTAGAAAAGTTTGCCTTTATAAAAGATATATGGAAGGCATTTTTATTGTTTGTGGAAAACGTGGGAAAGCAATGCGCTTATAAGATGAAATGAATAATGTACAAAGACAAATTAGCCTCACTTACGAAAAAGTGGATGACAAATTACAATTTTTAGACATATGAATAGGGGACGACTCAAACAGAAGGTCTATCAACAGGAAGCTGACTTGGACAGGACAAAACCTTAGTTTCCATAACTACTGTCCAACCCAGTACAAGCGTGGCTTAGTCAAAAGTTTATTTATTAGAGTTGATCCTATTTTCCCGAATCAAACAAAAGAAATATAAGCAAAATTCCTGACGGATGCATTAGTGAAAAATGAATATCCATTAAAATTTATCAATAGATGTAAAGTTTACATAACGCTGACACCGATCAACCAGCATTCTGTTCCTAAGGTAAATGTATATATCGCATTGCTGTGCGGGGGTGAATCGACTAATATAATCTTAAAGAAAGGCTTCATGTCAGTTGTTAGCAGGACATACTATGCGGCCAAGGTCATTTCAGTGGAGGAGACAAAGACCGTTCTTCAACACAAACCTAAACAGCATTTGATCGAGTATGTCACATTCATTTATGTCTTTCAATTTACATGTATGTCTGGGAATGAATATAAAAGGAGGAGCAATCGTGACATGTTGTTAAGAATGGTTGAATGTGTGCCTGAATGGCTGCAGAAACAAATGACCTGTAACAGTTCGATAAGTCCAGATGACAAACGTCCTTTCTCATCGATAGCAAAACACGTGTTACAAACTGGTCATTCATAACATTGAGATGAAGATAGCCTTCAATGTACTGTATAGATATGGTGAAGGATGAATACTTAAATCTATCCATAAATTCAAAGTCCTTCTATATATACAGAAACCATTTGTACTGACACAAAACTTACCCTTATAGTATATTAAATTCAACGCTTTATACCATTTGCAGTAATGATTCGATCTATTATTATCATTATTTTTTCCTCTCTTATTTTCGTTCTGTCCTCTTTATCATTCTTAATTATAATTCCATTGGCTAAATTAACCTTTCTAAGTTTTATATAAATTATTCGACAAGTCCAAGTGAAGCAGAACAGGCTGCTGGGAGGAGAGACCTGACAACACTATATCAAATAACTAGGTTACTATATGGGAAGAGATCAACACAGATGAACCTAATAAAAGATGATGAAGGAAATCTAATTACCAGAGAAGATAAATAAAGGTAACGATGGGTTGACCACTTTGAAAAGCTCTTGACTCTACCACCATCACTACCTGCAGCTCGTCCAAAAATACCACCTGCAGCCAAGCCACAGAACTACCAGAGAACACAAGCACTGCGACTAAAGTCGAAGTCCTGAACGCCACAAAGCTACTGAAGTGCGGGAAAGCAGCAGGACCAGATGGAATCCCTCCAGAAGTGCTAAAAGCAGACGCAAAGACAACAGCGGACATGCTCAAGCCACACCACTATTGCAGAAGGTCTGGAAGGAAGGGAAGGTACCTGCACATTGATTGGAAGAAGGGTTACCTTGTCAAACTCCCGAAGAAGGTTGACGTAAGTGTTTGCAAGAACTAGTGAGCAATCACGCTCCTGTCCACCCAGAACAAGCAGAATATTATGCCGCATCATCCTGAAGAGACTAAAGGATGCGCTGGACTCAAAACTATGACCGCAACAGGCTGGATTCAGGAAGTACAAATCATGTGAGGACCAAATTGCAACGCTTCGCATCATCATAGAACAAAGTATATAATGGCGGTCAACTCAACCTCAACTTCATGGACTTTGAGAAGGCCTTCAACAGCGTCGACAGAGGAGTAATTTGCCGCGCAGATGTCTCAACACTATATTCTTAATGCCACAAACCTTTACTAACCTCATTCAACAACTATATGAAGTCGCCACATGCCAAGTGATCTACAATGGAAAGCTCAGTGACGCCTTCGAAGTGAAGACAGGAGTGAAACAAGGCTGTCTACTATCACCGACCATCTTCCTGATTGTGATGGGAAGGAAGGAAGTGGAGATGCATTGGGCATACACTGAGAAGACCATTCGCGGACATCACGCGTCAAGCCAGGCACTCGAGTAGAACCCAGATGGGAAGCGACGAGTTGGGCCTCCGCGGAGAGGGTGACATGGAGTAGATCGTACGAGAAGGAAATGAGAGCTTGTGGGCTGTTGTGGAGCCAGGTTCATAAGATTGCAGAGAATAGAGTTCACTGGAGATGCTACTGAAGCCGTATATTCCACTGGGAACCCAAGGGACAAATAATAATAATCATGTAATTCAACAAGTCTATTTGTGATCATGTTGTTCGAAATGCATAACTCTGATACATTACATGTTTCAGATAATCTCCATCTTCTCATTACGTTTTTCAAATTTATCAAGGTGACTAATTGTTTCAGATATGCATATTTCTTCTAATCGTCTTTCTGATGTCAAAAAATATTGGTTTTATCTTAACAACGTAATAATTTATTATCCTACGACTTTCATCGATTTCGCGCTCTTTCTATGAACCATTCTATAAATTACATGATCCATTTTGTTATCATACATAACATACATAAACTGTTTTCGAAATTACCATCTGTCGTTACTGTTAAGTCATTTATGTTTATGGATATGCTTGTAATTCTCCGTTGTTTTACCGGATCGAATTGTCTGACCTTTGTTGACACATGGAGATGCAGATGCCTCGATATTGCCTGAGTTTTAATTATGATAGTTTGGTTAGTTGTGGCTAGGGCTAGAGGAATCCAGGACGCGTATTCCATCCTATTTGGGACTCATCAGGTTGATGTACTTGCACCCCATTGGGTGCTGGTGTTCCCACTAAGACTCGAACTTCTTACCCACCGCTTTAAATGCCAAGGCGTTATCCACTATGCCACGTAGGCACGATAGCCACTTCTTGTACAACAGAAATTAGTTATCACTATTTACTGCGTAGGAGTCCATATGCCAATAAAGGTCGAACAATTCGATCCAGTAAAACAACGAAGAATTACAAGTATATCAATAAACAGCAATAACTAATACCCGTTATACAAGAGGTGGCTATCATGTCTCCGTGGTGTAGTGGAAAACGCGTTGGCGTTTGAAGCGATTAGTCTAAGGTTGGAGTTACAGTGGGAACAACACTCACTAGGGTGCAGGTACATCAACCTGGCGAGTCCCAAATAAGACGAAATGCGCGTTCTGGATTCCTCTGCCAGCCACAACCAAGCAAGTTACTATTATTAATTACTATACATTGTTTGATGTCCAAATATTCATGTTTCCAAATTAGTAGTTTATCCTTTCTCACCCCTGATAACTAGCGACTTCATTGTACTTTTCATAGTCGAACTAAATTTCCCCACCCTCTTTTTGTTCCACCGCACTTGCACAACCAGAAAAGACCGATTTGCTAATTCATTCACCTACATTACATTGGTCTTTGTTCCATACCACGATGTAACTGAATGATCGTGTAGGTCACCTTGTGTATCAAAACTTGAATATTAACCTGAAAACTTAATGTCAGATTCACACTCTTGAAAAGGATATTTGTAGCAAGATCGAAACGTTGAGAAATAACAAAATATCTGTTTATTTTGTTATTTGTTACAAAATACTTCGCCGGGATTACACAAGTAGAAATATACCTTATACGACGAGGAACTATTAATCTTGAACAATCAGCAACTGTGTGTCGATATTCACCTCCTTTCATTACTTGGCTAAACGAGATTGCTGCATGCTTTAGCACAACCAACATTACGGTCACAAGTTTTACAACTGTTATTCTAAAAATCTAAATTTATCTGATTCAAATGGAATAACATACTGTCTACTTCCTAACCGGATTTCCTATGTGAAGTGAGTCATTCTTGTTGATAAGTAATGAATATCACATGAGAGTGTCATTAAGAAAATGATAAATGGTAAGTTCCGGTGAAGAAAAGTATCCAACATTTTCTGATTCTACATGATCCTCCAATTAATTTCAGTACATGATGAAACTTATCTCAATCATTCCGTCACAAACCATTCACCAATAAGTGGAATATGCAGAAATTTAACAAACAGAGATTTGTAAGTATGAAAGTAAAGAGGCTCTCCTAGATAATCACATCAAAGTCTATGAAGTGGATTGAAAACAACTGTTTATCAGGCGTAAGCTTAACCAAGGATCAGTATCTGAATTTAGAAGTTTTGCGGAGAACTAGTAAATAATCATGTTTTTCAGTAGTATGTCTCATTAGTTTATGACACCTTCATATCAGAGATCCCATCTTATGATCCTGGTTGGGTGGCTAACAACGGAAATCCACTGGAAAGTGAAATTGGTCAGCTGAACAACTCACCTGTGAGAGATGTAAACATGAACCATGCAGTTTGTAAATTATTTGCAAATTGGTCGTCTTATTTAAGGTATACAGGTCCGTTCAAGTCAACCAGTCAGACTCAGCTGGTCTGAACAACTCGATTCCGGCAGCTGAATTTGTCTAGATACACTGCTTATGAGCTTGGCTCCAAACGAACGAAAAGGTTTCCTAGTGTTTAGGTCACTCTGATCTAGTTTATGAAGTCTACATATCCGCTTGAATGGTTTCTAACTACTCACATTGTTCAGTAGTGTATAATTGAGTAGTGAAGTCGAATTAAAAGAGAATAGTATTAAAGAGTTTACTTGTTGTTAAGTGCCTGCGCATTAAATGAAAGGTTTCAAAGATGTTTACACTTCACTCATGATGAATGCTTCCTATAATCATGGATGAAATTAGCTTTGTGATTAGTACAAGTAGTTTACAGAGTGGTCTCATAGAATGTTCTTTTGAGAGTCTTCACTAGTCTGTGTTTTCGTAAATCATTATCTGGGTCTCCTTTGAATATGAGGTTGATGGATAGCATTTCGACATGGATTTTTATCCATGAATTTCTTTAGATATCCATTTCTGATGAATGTCAGTCTCATAAATTGAATTTTGTCTTGTAGAATATCAGGAGTGCAAATCTTCCGGATGCAGAAAGGAAAGGGAATGGATTAAATTTTTTTTTCTAGCTGATCAAAACCAAACATAAATGAATCTTTCAAGCGTCCCACCATCTCTTTTTGTTAACAATACTTCAAGGAGTGGTATCTTTGATTACGATTCCATCTCTATTGTAATGTTGTTGGAGGAGTGACATTCATTGAACAACTGAGGTAATTTCTGCAAGTCCCAAATATTGTCATAGACGATGAATGTATCATGAACATATCTACTGTAGAATTTATACTGCCTGATAACAAGGTTGAGTATGGCTGCTTCCAGTTTGCTCATAACCTTATCTGCTAAAATAGGACCCAATGGTGGCCCCACTGCCACCCGATCTCTCTGATGGTAGGTGTTATGAAGGCTAAACTGTACATCAGATGTGCATTTAAAAAGTAGTCTTTTCAAGTGTTTTATTAATATACCGATGTTAATTGCACATGAGTGAATGTAGTCAAGTATAAAACAAACTTTTTCAATTTGAGGAACATTTACGTGTAATGAAGTTGCATCAAACGATATCCTAACATAGTCCAAAACGTTTACATTACCTATGGTATGAATAAACTCGAATGTAATAAAGAATTTTTCTTTACAATACTTATTTAGCCTTCGGTTAATAACTAAATAACCTGGTATATTTTGTTTTAGGTAATAAGAGCATAACATCAAGCCTACAAATATTATTTCTGTTGAATTTTTGTTACTACTGAAAAATAGGCAGTAGACAAATTCGGAATCATTTAAATAATGTTTAAAACTGTAGAAACAGTTCGTTGTGTAAGTTTACTTGTTTAGTAAAACTAATCTCTTAACAAATGTGAAATGGTCACATAAATTACCTTTACAAAGAAGGTGTCAGTAATTTATATCAATACTGTTTCGATCCAAGAAGATAAGTGATGTAAGCTTATCATTCCATTGAACAGAAACTAGGGAAGCTTTTGTCCAATTTTAATCAGTTGGAGGGAATCGACAAGAATCTTGTTTCGTCTTTATCTTGTGTTTATTTATACTCATCAGCAAAAAAAAATCTGCAATCTCGAGGGAAATGAGAATCAAACCCACTAACAAACATGAAACTAAGGTCTAGGGATTTTTATCGATTTTTACAGCAACAGTGAACCTTCTAGCTTGGTAGTCACATTGAAGAATAACCTATGGAATTTGGTCAGGACTTAGGACTAGATAGTGACCAATCAATGCAAGTTTTTGTTAAGTTGTAACGTTAAAAAGGACGTTTTTAAGTGATGATAGGGTTTTACTTCTTATTGAACTGACTTAGTAGTAGATTGTCTGATTCGAGTAGTAAGTAACATAGATTCAAATTTCCAAGGAGACATGAATTCCATTAAAGTTTTGTGCACTTACGTTGCTAATTAACATTAACAAGTTCAGGGGTGAATTCTGATTTTTTTTCAAACATCCTATACCATAAATATCATCTTAAATAGGAAGGCGATATATCTCTATTGTTTATCTTATGTAAAATAGAATAAAATAACAGCCAGTTGAATGGCTAAATACTTGCGAAAGACATGCGAGTCTTGGGTTCGACCTCATTTGAGAATTGTTAGCATGCATTACTAAAGTATCACAAAGTGTTGTTCGAAAAATTCATTTTCGTTTGTACACAACAGATTGACAAGGGATATATGATGTCAATAGATCAAATTTCACAAATCATTCTAGTTGACTCGCTAAGTTATTTCAAGCATTTACTTCATCAAGGTTTTGTGAGCTAATGAAATATATTTTGAGGGGGCTGTGGAGATTTGGAAATATTCCAAGTTGTTATTCATCTTTGACTGACATCAGTTGGAGGAACAAAGGAAACCTGGGAGCACTGGACAGCTGTTCCGTCCTAGTATGGGACTCTTCAGCAGTGCGCACCCACGACCCCACTAGCAGCGATCAAACCCGCGACCTTCAGGTCTCGCGACCAGCGCGTTACCATTAAGCCACTGGGTCAGAATCCAATGCTCCATTTTTCCAACTTCTGTTAACTCACGATATAGCGCGAACCGCCACCTAATGTCATCGTTGAGTATTTGTCCTCACGGCCATCAGGCTTGACTCCACCGGTCACGACTTTTCATTGGAACTTCGGGAATACTTCTCGAAGCTAGTCACCAACAAGCACTAGTTCAATTAAATTTTGAGGGGGTTGTGGAGATTTGGAAATGTTTCAAGTTGTTATTCATCGAAGACTGACATCAGTTGGAGGAACAAAGGAAACCTGGGAGCACTGGACAGCTGTTCCTCCAACTGATGTCAGTCTTCGATGAATAACAACTTGTAATGAAATATATCTCAAGATAGGCTTTATTGCTGAGTGATATAGATGCATGAAGTATGAGAAACTAATGAGTATGAAAAATCTGTTTCATTCTGTTTTTCATGTCTACCCTGTAAACTTAACTTCTAGTGTGTTTAGCAGTCGATAAAGATGGATGTTTGTCACATACACTCATCGGATCTGTTGAGTTCATTTGTTTTTTAAGCCATTTAGTTACATGTTCCACCAGCCTTAACTGCATATCACGGTTAATCCACCCTGTGTATGTATGCCTACATATACATGTAAATTGATAAACACAGTGGGATGTGATGTAATCGTTTATATGTTGTTTTGGTTTATACTGCAACATGGACTTTGTCTTCTCTACAATGATGACTTCGGCTGCATGATATGTTTTACAGATGGCCGATATAAGTCTTTTCCTCACAACGAAGCTATGTGAATTACCTCTAAATGGTAATGAAATGTAGATATTTATCTTAGCAACGGAACACTGTGTACTTTTCAATGGTTCATAACTTTCGCACCTGTTGATAGATCTCAAAGGGTATCCATTCTGTATCAGTGTTATTGTCAGTAAGTTGGTTTCTTCCTCCCTGGTATCATCTGTGTAGATGTGGTTTATCCTGTTGAATAAGCATCTAACTAAACCACGTTTATACTGGACTGGGCAATAACTATGGAAATTAAAATATTGACCTGTCCATGTAAGGTTGCTATAGGTAGGCCATCTGATCGAGTTAACCCCCTTTCCATTACACAATATGTCTAAAACTGTAACTGTTCGTCACTTGTTCACAAGCTAGGCTAATGTAATTTTGAGCCGTGTTCATCTTCTCTAGCAGGCACATCGTATCATCAGACTTTTCACGTATAATGACTACATCGTTGACATATCTTTTATCAGGTGAAACCCTTCCGATGAGATCGTCAATCATATTATAAATATGTGACATGTATGCATTGGCTAGCAACATCCTAATGGACTACCCATCGTGGCACCATCAATCTATCGAAAAAATTCACCCTCGAATGTGAATTGAACTTTGTCAGTACATAATAATAATAATAATAATAAATCTTTTAAAAAATTGAAAAGGGCTAGAGAATATAAGACTGTTAGAAGAAATCTGGTGGAACAAAATGTCAATTGTTTTTGCCAATAGCACATTAGTAAATAAAGAATTTACATCAAACAAGTACAGTCTTGCTGAAGATCAGATGGCCAGAAAGAATAAACAACAAGGAACTCTGGGAACGAACCAACCAACAACCTACCACTCAACAAATATGCAGTGGAAGGAAGTGGAGATGGATTGGATTGGGCATACACTGAGAAGGCCGACTGAGGACATCACTCGTCAGGCCAGTCACTTGAGTGAAAGCCAGATGGGAAATGGCGAGTTGGGCGTCTAAGTCGAGGGTGACATGGAGGAGATCGTGCGAGGAAGAAATGAGAGGTTGTGGGCTATCGTGGAACCAGGTTCGAAAGATTTGAGAGAAGAGAGTGGAATAGAGACGTGCTACTGAAGCCGTATGTTCCACTAGGAACCCAAGGGACAAATAATAATAATAATAATGATAATAATACAGTCAATAAGGTCAAATACATCTTTCAATGAGGACTTGCATAAATGGCTTCTGACAAGACTCAAGATCTATACGTAGACAATATTCGACGCTGCGAATTGTCAGGTTTAGGAGTTTTAGGTAATCCATATAGAAATAGATATTTGGATCCCATAGGTTTTAGGCAGTTAAGTTCATCTTTATTGATTAAATTCATGCCGAACATTTTCACTAGTTTGGAGTTTACTCTCCCTTCCAATTTACACATTCATTCAGATGGGATATCTGATGTAAATTTGCTTTCATTACTAAGAATGGATAACATCTTACTTTTATAATTAGACCTGTTCATAACGATCGCAACTGATCTCTTGTCGAATTTTTGTATAACAGTATCAAAGTTATTTCGTAATCCCTTGAGTTCATTAAAATGCTCAAGCGTTAAGCTGCTTTTCTGTCTTGGACCAGGATTATGAAACTCATGAAAGATATCTACTAATTTAGCTCTTAGAGAGTTCTGATCGTATGGATACATATACATAGGAATGAGTAATCGTGATATGAAGTTAAGGATGGTTGAACATGTAACTAAGTGGCTTGAAAACAAATGAACTCAACAGATCCGATGAGTGTATGTGACAAACGTCCATCTTCGTCGACTGCGAAAAACACCAGAAACTAATCACAGGGTAGAAATGAAAACAGCTTTTAAAGTACTACATAAAAGTAATCAGAGCAGAGTGTTCAATGGTAAAGTGGCTGACTACAACACTGAATAGCGAGGGTATGAATCTCAGGTTGGATATCAGTTCCGTTGAGTCTGCAGATACACCTTGCTGATTATCGCCAACTTCCTGCTGATAGCCTCCAACCAACCAACATCATAAGTCTTCGCAGAAGTCAGCTTCCTATTGCTAAAGTTCCAAACACCTTGATATGACTCTTGAGATTCACTTATATGTCAATGATTATCTGCTACATTTTGTAACATCTCTGATATACGAAGTTACCTGTGGATAAACGGTAGTTGACTTCATCCGAACAATAAAAGATACACTGCACTACAGTATTAGGTTATTCATATGAACAATCAAGAATTCAGGACTAGCTGCAGAAATTCAGAGTAGACAACATCTCAGAGGTTTCTGTTTGGTGACCAGTTAGTATATTTACTGAATGATAATCTGAACCGTATTATTAACTCTCGAAGACATGCAGGTTTTGATATATCACGGAATGTGTTTTCAAGATATAATCATTTGAAAATTTTGAGATAAGAAGAGTACAAGGTTTGATGAGCCTATGAGTTTATCTACATCGTTCTTAGGGAATTAAACGTTGGTTAAAGCAAACATTTATCACATACCACCTAAAATATTTAGCGACCACGGAATAACCTTAAGAAACAAAGTAAACTCTGTACAAATGGTAGTCAAGCAGATAATTATTAAGGTTGACGTCAGATGGAGAAACAATAAAAGCCTGAAAGCATCGGATAGCTGTTTCATTCTAGAATTTAAATCTTCAGCAGTACGCACTCACGACCCCACCAGGCATCGAACTCAGGATATGCAGATTCATGACGAACGCATAAGTCAGTCAGCCACCAGATCGGGTATCCGTGGTCCACAGTCTCTCTCAATTCCCGACGTAGTGAGACTATCCACCAAGTTCTTCGTTTGGCATCCAATTCACTTCCCCTCCTACTGCTCACCCCACTGGTCATGCCTTCTCGTTTGAACTTCAGGATACCATCGCAAATCATGTCACTAGTCAGCACTACACAGTAATCCAGTTTCAGATTTATGCGAATTTTATTCCCAAGGTTGCAAGGTTCTGTTGAGAAGCTGTGACCAGTGAAATCAACCAGTCGGAATGCAAGTGAAGTGGATGCCAACTGAATATCTTGATAGATGGTCACACTACATCACGAATTGACAGAAGTATGAAACTGTGAACCACTGATACCCGACCCGGTGGCTCATTGGTCAACGCGTCCACCATAAAACCCACAAGCCATCAGTTAGATCTATCGTGGTGTAGGATCATAGACTCCCACTGCTGAGTCGCATACTAGGACGAAATAGTTTCCAACTACACCCAGATTCTCAACACTTCTCCAACTCATGTCGGTCCGTGATGAATTCAACCTCAAAAATCAAATCATATAAATCATGAATAAATAGTTACGAATCAGCTCGATGTGAGTGTGAGTGTGAAATACCAAGACTCTCAGTACAATATCATCATTTGACCATATCAATCAGGAGAAGGATTACACTAATATTTTTAGGGATATCGAAAACGGCTTTATCGCATATTTTTGTAATCATATAGTGAGGTGTACAAGCAAAGCAGTGGATAGTGAGAATATGGTAGCTGTGTTTAGTCAAACTGAGAATCTATTGTAGTTTCTTTTTGGGAATTGAAATGTTCATGTGATGAATTGTGATATTCTTTACTTTCGGAGTGTTATTACATACTCCTGAATGATATGAGTAGTGTTTGATAATCAACTTACAATTTCGTCTAATGCATCTAGGCCGTTTATAGCATGTTATCTTCTTCCTATTGGTTGTATGGGGTCATGAGTTCTCTTAGCTAGCCATTGACTGTCTCACTCAGACCATTCCATAGCAACGAAAGGATGTAGTCATTATTGAATAAAACTGGAAACTTTATTATTCAAGCTGGTTTTCATCATATAATGACATCATTTGGAGGAATATTGGAAACCTGGGAGCACTGGAAAGCTGTTTCATCCTGATATGGGACTCTTTAGCGGTACTCACCAATGACCCCACACGCCATCAATCGAACCCAGAACCTTCAGGTTCTGTGGTCAGTATGTTATTATTGAGCCACTGGGTTGGAATTCAGTAGTCCATACTTCCTACCTCTGTCTGTTCAAAACATATCGCGACCATCACCCAATATCATCGTTGAGTATTTGTCCTCAAAGCCACCAGGTTTGCTTTATTTATTCTTTTATTTTCATAAAGCGGTAAACACTAATAAATATAAAGTTGGAGATCTCTAACTGACACACAGACCAGAAAGGAAGACTAAAAGAGAAATAAAAAGAATTTTAAAAAATGCAAATTATTACTTCCATATATTTGTTTGCTATTTCATTAAAAAGTGTCCAGTTATACCTTATTTATACGGTTGAAGTTGTCTACTGGTTACAAATTACAGAGATATGTAGATAAGATAAGACTATTGTGGCTAGTGTTTCCCTTCTACTAGTTCTATTGGTTATTGCAAGTGGTACTACTACGAATGGATTTTGTCAGTTATGCTGAAATGGATTAACCTTAATTGGCCTATTATATATATATATATATAAACTCTCAATAACGTGAGTAGTTTTCTGCACCATAACCAATATTTCTATTGTTACCTTCAATTTTAGTAAACATATTAAGAAAGTAGAGGAACAATAAAACATTGCATAAATAACACACGAAGATGGACGCTTTTGTCGAAATATTCTTAAAAATCGACACAAATTATGATGGTATAATTACAAGAAGAGAATTAGAAGAATATACACAAGAGAATCATCTTGATCCATTAATGATTGAGGTAACAGTTGTATCATATTACGTTGATATGATGTTAACTTTCATTACTTGGTATTTTTTACATTATCCTTTGCATTTCAATTCAGAATTAAAGTTAAGTTTATGTTTTAATAGTTTGATAAATATTGATGAAAGGTTACATAATCTAGGGTTCATGGTTAGTTAGTTAGTTAGTTAACACAAAAGCAACTTAACCTGAGTTTCTCACTTACTGGGTCTAATTATTTAGGTGCATAACAATGCTCACTGGGATTCATATTTTTTCAGAGCTCTGAAATTTTGTCAACAAGTACTGAAGTGATTATTTATATCACAAGTGACAATTTATAAGACATTGAAAAAAGTACATAAGTTGGTCAGTGGACTTTGACATCTGACATTAAAAGTTACAATGAAGTACCTTATCACTTAACTACTTAATAGACATATCTCATAACTAATGAATATACTTCAGTTACTCCTCTAGAATTGATAGCGGTTTAGTTCAAAATCCAGTGATAACTTCATATAGAATTTTTTATTTGAAATTATTATGCTGAATTTAAGTTGAATTCGAGTTTGTACTCCCGCTTGCCATGAAATTAAGTATATAACTAATAGATGGGTTGCACAAATGGTCTTTAAGTTATATACCATGTTATCCTGGGTGACAGTGTCATCTGTTGACAAATACGCGTAAAGTGAATAGATTGCTTCCTATCAATTCATTCATTTTGTTCCACTGTTACCCGGAGCAGACAAAAGAAATAATGCCGGAATAGGATCCACTGAAACAATGAATGCCATATACCTCTAAATGATTAGGACCCTTGACATGAGATAGCTAGAATTCTTTACCGCTATGACTTACAGTTATGTTCACTTTTGCATACTGTGGCGGCATCTGTTAGTTATCAGTGATCCAGGGTAGGTATCAAAGAATAAAGTTGTCATGATTTTCTTTTTAAAAAACTACTCCGACATACTATTATATCTTTGCGATTCCATCCTCTATAAAAAAACAAAGGAGAAAACGGTGATACTTTATTTTAGATAGGATATATCATAGAACGTTAAGTACCATTAACGTGTTATTACTACAAGAAGAAAACCATTAGTTCAGTGAACCATTAATTTGTTCCTCACACATTAGCCCTAACAAACATATCGTAGTTGTAGTTAGATGGTTGGATGAAATCTGCAGGAAGCCGTGTTTGACCTAGATTTCATGTTTGTTGGTACTCGTCAGCAAGAAGTATCTTCAACCTCGAAGGGACTGACATCTACACAGAAATTCCAACCGAAATAGACGTCAGTTTCATTGGACTGAGAGGTACACCTTGCTGACGAGTAGTATCAGCCACGAAAGCAAAGTCTAGGATTTCCTGACAATTTCTGCTAACTATCTAACATCAATCAAAGTGAACTGTGATGCTAAGCCTCCTAACCTGGGGGCTGTTTTACAAAGTGTTCGATAGTATCCAATTAAGGCTTAGGACTAGATTATATGAAATTGGTTAATCTGTAAAGATCAGTCAATCCACCATAGATACTTTCGTCCTCTGCCTAATTATAGATTTGCTTATGTGAATTAGGCAATTCTAACCAAAGGTATAAACTAATTTATACAATATGACTTTCATTAATTGCTCTTATATAAGAATAATGATGGATGCAAGACAGTCGGACTTACAAGAGGCATACGTCATATGGCTAGCGTAAATTAGTGAAACTTTTCATAATATATGATAACTTCAAAGAGATTATTGGTATGCTTTCTGAAATCACTACATAATTCATAAATATTACTAATCAGATTATTATTATTTGTGATTAGCAACCTTTCGTTAACATATATCGATTGAAGTTGGCTTGTAGACTTTGGTAACAGTTTTATTATTATTCCAATGCGAAGATTTTATATATGAAAATCAATAAATCAAGGTTATTTAAAGAGCAATTTTTAAGTTAACTGTGAAGAAATCTGACTTGAGTGTACTTCTGAGTAAGGTAGTGTCATTGTTTTAAGTGGACTAACTTAACTGGATATTATTTTTCATCTTTTCATATATCTATCCCTTTAACTGATATTTTTGTGTCAGTTGGGCAATAGTTAGTCACCTGGAATCCATCAGACTGAAGCTATCACTTAACAACTGTCATCCAAGTAAACTATATAGCATGAATTCCCTTGAAATGTGAAACGAAGAATGAACTAGAGCTAAATACTAATGGCAAACAAAATACTATGCTACGCAGTAGGGATGACACTACACTGCCATACAAATTGAGTTAAAGGGTATCACTGACCGGATTACTACTTACATACTTTTATTTGTAATAGCGTTTATCATATGAAGTAAGCAAGAGGGTTGCGTGATAGTATCAAGGATTAACAGGACACTTAATGTAATAATCAGGAAAGCCGACTCATTTCATGCTTTCCTAAAACTTTATCTGTAGATTGGTTTAAGAATTGGAAAAAACAAGCAGTTAAGTGACAGAAAGGAAGATAATGCTTCGACTCAACTTTCAATGTAACTTCCAAGCAACTCTCATTCAACAGAGACTCGGTACAAATCTCAGCAACATAAATCTCACCACTCCGAGTAGTTGACCTATTCACGAATTACTTTTTAGTAGAGTAAATGATAAGGACATTCTATTGAAACTTTCTAAAAGCTTCCTTTTATCATCAGCTATTCTGATTTTATCCTGAATAATATAAGGTTTTTTGAAGAAAGACTGATGATTTACTCTTTATTTTCAATCATGACCCTAAAAGACACTAAAAAATTGAAAAGAAAACAGATGATAGGCAGCTTGCAAAGACCTAGCAACAGAATTTCGACGCAAAAGTTACCAGTTTAGTTATACAAATGGGAACCTAAATCCAGATTTTAAGGTAATAACTACTTATCTACTTTGTATGCGGTTTCTAGTTATTGAATGACTGGATTAACGCCCGTCCTCAGCATAATTTCACGCAGCGAAGGGAAGAACTGAGGTCGACATGTTCTCACTCAATGGAGTGTACAGAAAATTTATTGACATACTGAGATCTGGAGAAGACTGTTTTATTGACATTCGGTTAGTGTTGTAAAGCATATGATGAAGTATAATAGGAGATAAATCACCTTTGGAACAGCTAAGAAGCGGAAGTCATACTGATCTGAATCATCAAGGGAAACGTAGTGTCCTCAAGCTTCTACACACAGTTCAGTGTAGGTTATTACCAATCAAGTTAATTAGGTCAAGCAGGACTGTATACTGGTTTGTCCAACTGTAGTTTCAACATGATGATGGTCACTAACCAGTCAGTTGATCAAACAGCTGTATCAATAAGTCCGTCAATAAAAGTTGGTTTATTCTGAACAATCGAAAATTGGCAAACGACATATGTATTTGGTGACTATGTTTCTTTAGACTGTATTCATGTTCGATAGATGACTATGATGACATGCGATTTACAAAGACACTCAAACTATGTTTGTTCCTCATGGTTTGAAAAATTTGAAACACTTGTTGAGTAATTTCCATTGTGTTAGAGTACACATTTCTCAGTACATGAAACAATGGTCTTATGAACTCAATGTAATAGTTAAGTATAGAGAAGACCAAACAACATACTATTTTTATGCTAAACATAATACATATCAGTACATTCTGAGTTACCCTTTTATCATTAAGATCTAAACAGAGAGTACCTTGAAGCTGTAGGTGGTTTTTACATTTTTATGGAAAGCTTCTTATGTACAATAACTAATCCTTGTTAAAATCTCGTTAAAACGCCATAAATTTAGATTTATGTATTTCTCAGTCAGTAGATACAGGACAATATAACTTAGAACGTTATATGAAGGCCGAATGATGTATTTCATTCAACTTAATTCAAAGAGATAACACTCTCTCAGTTAATAATTTCTGTTTTAGTTTTCTTTCTTTGGTAGAGGCATAAATTTATGTAAAGTTAGGTACGAAGTTTCATTATTGCCAATCTCTATATGGTTTTGTTTATATGTTGACTTAGAGATGGGAAAAATTATTCACCGAAGAAGGAAAAAATTATATCACATTGCAGAACTTTTTAGATGTCTTGGGCATCGCGAAAGAAGAATTGTAAGTTCCAACTATTGTGAATAGTCAATTCTTCATTATTTCAGTCCTTTTATTGGTATCACTAATCTTAGTCAAGATTGAACTACCTAAAGTTTGTTCATATTTGAAAGACTAGAGAAAATATTCCTTTGAGCTACAAAGTTTTCCACCCTCACTCTCATAAAATCGAAAAACGGAGATGCTGACGTAAGTGGTGGCAGTAGTAGTAGGGTAAAACTTGAAGATACTGATTCTATATGCCTAGTACTGAAAAAAAGATTGTAAAGCAGTTGGGTCGAGATTGATTTCGACAAATAAGATTAAATGTAAAATTTAGACCAGGAGATGACGAAGCTTCAACGGTAGATTTATCAACGTTCTTCTTCTTATGCTGTCATCACATACAACTGGATTTACCTCGTCAACCGAGACACATTAGTTATGTCTGTTAAGACTAATCTAAATGTTTAACCTTTATCTAGTTAACCTATGCATATCAACTGTGTTCTTCAAGGTTATTTTCTCAGTTTAGTGAGCGTTGAACTAGGCTCTAGTGGGATATAGTTTCACTCGAAATGAATATCACAAAAGAAATAAGTAGTAAATAATATGCTTACAATTCAGACTAAGGTTCTAGTTATTTCTGATGAAACCGAATTGTAACTCATAGATGCTACAGATCTGTAGAAAAAAATCTCCAAACTTATCGATAATATTTTAGAAATTACCGGCAGTCTACCATAATTCGATAGTAATGGTACCCAGGACTGGCGTTTTTTCCTGTGAAGGACTCGTCAGAAGTGACTTTCTTCACTCCACCATCTAGTGAATAACGCTCTGAAGTTTGACGTGATCGGTCTTGTATTCGAGACTTAAGGAGACCGACTCACTCACTGAGAAGCAAGTACACGAAGTTTAAGGGCCTCAAGTAGGACGAAATGCATCATGGATTCCATTTCTAGCCATTATACATCATTACTATCAAATCTACCACGTATGTTTCCACTTAATATCTTTTAGAAGTCAGGGAATTCAGTATGTATTCAGAAAAATGCAGGTGGAAGGAAATAAATGAGAAAAAGGGAATAATTAGCGTCATTAGCAAAATAAGCTAACCTCTTCTTCAACTAAATGTGTATCCGCTAACTAATGGGTTACATTACACTTTCTACATGTCATTATACATGAAGATTTACTTACATGACTTAGGCTGAGAGAGAATTCCAAGATCTTGGGTTGCAGATGCTTTAGGGGACCGAAAAAATAAAAGGAGGATTTTCAGACCAGCCCTGTAGACTGTAATATTCATCTATTTCTAAAGATATTTTACAAGTGACTCTAAAGGCCATTCTAATAATAACTGAAAATATTACCCTTCTAGTTGTTGCCAAAACAATCTTAAAAAACCACTGCATTTTGTATGAGATTCCTTGGATGGTATTACTGCATAGCTGAGGTGAACAGTCTTATATTGGTTCTTCATTCCATTCCGTACGATTAGTGATCGTACAACAGTTACATTTCAAGTGAAATGGATCATAGTGCATTATTTGAGTGGCTTAGAAGGTCGTCCTAAAAAGAGTTGAGAAAACCAGTTACATTTTTTTATGTATGAAGAACTACCTTACCAGCTGAAATACCGAAACCTCATTGGGTATTTAAGTAGATGATAATTTTACCTTTAGTGTCATTTCTTGAGGAAAGACTTTCAATTCCAAGCAGGCAACTACTGAAATGATCCATCAGGACCTTTTAGGTTAGACCTAACTGGTCATTTCAGGAGTTCTTGAATGACCTATGGAGCCAGTCATTTCGCGTTAACTTTAGTAGGTGACTAATAGGTGCATTGAAAGGATAGACATCTACAGCACTGATCAAACATTTAGGGGTACAGAAAGTCCGAATCACATGAAAGTGTGAATTATAGATTTTACATCTTTCAATTCACACACGTGATATCAATTCATATAAGTTTATTTGTTATTGTAGCAACCAGACTTTCAAAGACTGCAAATAATTTGTAGAACTTTGACCTTTAGATTAACTGTCAGTGAATAGACACATAGACATAAGTATATTCTGTTGACTGAAGAACGCCGAATCAAGCTTTTTCTTATTGAATAAAATTGGTCAGTTTAGGAATACAACTACTTAACTGTTGACCTATTGTATTATGTGTAGAGAAACAGTTAAACTTCAAATCGCTGACTATTCACCTTGAGGACTTCATAAAAGTTGACATCCAAACATCAGCGATTGATTCAAAAAAAGAGGAGTAAGTAAAACGACCAGAACAATCAATATGCTGTGAAAACATTTAGGGTTATCTTTCTGAGCAGGAAAAGATGCTTCAGAATACTTTCCAATCTGAAGTGAAAATCCATTGAACAATGAAAACGAAGGTATATAATATGATGGAATCTTGTACAAGTCTGTCGATAATTTGGAACCAATGAAAATTATTCTTAATCAGAGTAGTATTGAATACTTTTGAAGAGGTCATGGCATAGACGGATGATGCAAGCACTTCTTCTGACAGTATATACTTACCTTCTGAATTGGTGGGTTTTCAAACATGAATGCCTCAGTATAATAAGAAGATGAAGGTTATCTGAGAAATGGGATGTATTCACGCAATGCATTTCGAACAATCTGATCACACATTAACTTATCAAGGCATATCATATAAAAGGTGGAAATAGGAGGGGGGGATGCTAAAACAAATAAATTAGGATAATACAAGGTTTGGAAAACATGGGGATAATAAGGAGGAATATGAGATAAGTATTATTAAGGTAGATTTAAGGGGGAAGGACAAAGCGTTTTTGAATACACAGACAGGGTTTAAACTTTCATATAGCTAAGGCTTCAATGAACCTAAATATACGGTCTTGACAGTTCCTATACAATGGTCTAAAGGTTGTTTTTGGGTCAATCCTGTGACCTGTTTCTATGATGTGGTTACCTATCGACGATGACGTCTGTCTGCTCCGTGTATTTATCGGATTATTTAAATGTAATTGTTTTTCTAGCCATTTCGGGATATACTCTACCACCCTTGACATAATAATGCGATTACTCCGCCCAGTGTATGTCATCGTATACACAAATAAGTTGGTATACACAGCGGGACGTGACTTAACCATCTATGTAGTGATGAAATTTATTTTGAACCATAGATTTCGTTTTCTCGATAGGTTAACACACTATAGAAACAGGTCACAGGATTGACCCAAAAATAACCTTTGTATAGGAACTATCTAGACCGTATACTTAGGTTCATGGAAGCCTTAGCTATACGAAAGTTCAAACCCTTTGTCCTTACCCCTTAAACCTACCTTGATAATACTTATCTGACTTCAATGCTAAAGGAGGTATGAAAATGTATTATCCTTCCTTATTATTCCCATAGTCTACAAATCTTGAGCATCCATCCCTCTCCTATTTCCACCTTTTGTATAGGATGCCTTGACAAGTTAATGTGTGATCAGATTGTTCGAAATGGGTTGAGCGAACACATCCCATTTCTCAGATAACCTTCATCCTCTTATTATACTATGCAAATTTATCAAAGGGACTAATTGTTTAAGATAAATACCTTATTTAATTCATTTTTTTCAAGTACACTATTCAAAGCTTTCTAATATATCTAATAGAAGACAGAGGGGGTAACGAGAGTTGCCGGTTCCCAACGTGTTCTTTCAAGACAAGATAATTATGCATTTCCTTTATTCATTAAGTTGGGCAGTACTCACATGTATAGTATATAACAATTTTTCATCATGACAGTATTATAATTTTCTCTTTTATAAATGTTATAGCAAAGAAAAACGGAGACAAGCAGTTGAACAACAATCAGCATTCTTTAAACTTGGTAAAGATGTTGAATACATTGCCGGAGATATGCCTTTACCACAACAAATCAATGTTAGCAATGAAACACGTTCATTGATAGAAGAGTATAGATATGATAAGACAGAACTTATCAGTAAAACACTTAAAAATTTCTTAGATCAAATATTCGGTAAATCATGGCATGTAACAATAGTGGATAGTTCATTTTGGGGTTCATATTCACATGAACCTGGAACTGCTTTCCACTTCAAACTAGATCGTTATTACTTTTCAATTTGGAAAACACCAGACTATTCAAAATAATATAGTTACATTAAACATATATAAACTCGTAATTTAAGAATATCAATTTTTTTTTTTTTACTTTGCATCATTTTTAGTCTTATTTTAACTTTTATTACTACAAAAAATAAATAATAAAATTATTATTCTTTGTTCCAGAATGTTCTGATTTTAAATAAAATTACTTAACATTTTGGAATGAGCTAAAATGGGTTATTCTTGAAAGTTATTAACTTCATAGTAGTTTCTATTGTAAATGGACATAAACTGGAGAATCATTGGAAACCTTAGAACACTGGACAGCTGTTCCCCCACCCCCCTACCCCATTTTTAGAGTTCATAACCTTAGGAAGAATCTTAATGTAGGGTTAATCAGGTGTCCAGTTCTTGATATTTTTCACTGGTTCTCTAGATAATGTTAGTCTATGATAAAAGCTATCATGAGATTTTATAAAGTGTTGACAATATATTAATTTTTTTTTTCAACAAACATGAAACCAAATTTCTATTTACAACATGAAATATTCCCAGCTTCTGTTGTACAACTATCTGAGGAAGTTCTCCAATGTCTACATCTCATATACATTGATAGAGTTCAGTAAACAATAAATTTAGCAATTTAACAATAATGTACTCATTAAAAATGTACTTCATTTTTGTAATGATTTTAGTAATAAACAAAGGCGACAAACAATTGAACAACAATCAACATTCTTTAAACTTGGTAAAGATATTGAATATATAGCTGGAGATATGGTTTTATCACAACAGATCAATGTTAGCAATGAAACACGTTCATTATTACAAGAGCATGGAAGTGATAATACAAAATTTATTGCTAAAAGGCTTAAAGAATTTTTAGATAAGACATTTAGTAGATCATGGCATGTTATGATATTGAATGGTTCATTTTGGAGTTCATATTCACATGAACCGGGTACTGCATTCCATTTTAAATTGAAAGATCAATGTTTCAATGTTTGGAAGACACCAGATTATTCTCAATATTATCATTAAAGTAAACAAGTGGAAAATTAATTGTCTAACACACTCTTTAGTCTTTTTTTTTCTCTTTGATTATATTTCTGTATTATCATTCTGAACCTTGTATTTAGAAATACTTTCACTATTTTTTATTTTGAATAAAACAAAACGAAAATAACATAATGAATAAAATTGACTTCTTGTCTAGTTTTCTTTGTTTATCATCATCCGCAAAATAGCTTTAAATTCTAGTGAACTAAAATAACTGTATAAAAACAGTACTGACAGTGAGCTACAAAAAAAAGGATAAAATTTGAAAAGGAGAAGACAATAGTGATAAAATCGGTGAAAAAGGTAGACAAAATAGAAAATTTGAATACTATGTAATATGTATGACAGACCATACCTATTTTCAATGCGATTTCCTGGGATAGTTTCATCTAACTGACATGTTAATTTATGATACATCATTGTCCGTTCATAGTAATCATACTGGTTGTCCAACCTAATCTTTTTGTAACAATTTGAATCGAGCTGAATTAGAGATGGGATGAGTTATACTGATTATTAATGAGAATACCTGAGATAGTCATGATTTGTAAAACTGTTGTTATTCATAGTCGGTGTTGAATGAAGGTGAATTAAAAACCTGGATTGTAGCAGGATTTCATCTAGAGAACTTGAAATTAATGAGTAGATCAGGTTTCAACCTTATTTCAGTCATTAAGGATTTTTTCCAGCTGTTATACGAACGCACGGGACATAATGTTCCATTCATTCATGGCTGGACAACTTGTGGGATTGCGATGAGTGTAAATTCAAAGATAACAAACAAGGTAGCTGTTTACTTTATACTGGGTTAACGAGTTGATAGAGCTGTTACTGAAATCTGTCTGTCTACACTAGAGTTTTTCAGTACACGGTTATCTTCCTGCTTATTATTTTGAATATCTGACTTTCCTTAAAGGACAGATGTAAAATGGGTTTATTTTTTACAGATGAACATGTGGTTCTTGACGTGTACTTTTCTCAATACTTAAGCTAAACCTTAAGAATATATTCTTGTTAGCAGTCTGTACAGGAATAAACGATTCCTCCGAGAGTTATTATTTAGGTATACTGATTTTCATGAGTTGAAGCGGAACCTGTAGGTTCAGGGTTTGCTCCATGGGGATGGGGGTCATGGAAGCACACTGCTGAGTAGTTCCATATTAGGAGTAACAAGCTGTCCAGTGGTCCCAGCTTTTCAATTGTCCTCCAAATGATGTCAGTCCATGATGAATACCAACTGAAGATAAATACATTTTATTGCTTGTACGATGAAATCGAACTTAATGAACTGTTTACATAACAGGTCAAAGAATGAAATTTCCATTTTTATTAACAAATTTATGGCTTAAGTGATAAATCATATTTAACCCCAGTATTTCATGTTAAAATTTGTAAAAGGATAGAGCTATCTGAACGAGTGAAACAGTGCAGATCCACAGGACCTGGAAAAGAAGGGTTAATGCATGACCACAGACCCCAATGGATATCTGCTTGAGGCCGGTCACATATAGCTATTTTGCAAGATTCAGACTATGGTTTGCTGCCTTCGAATCCGACTATGAACCCATGTTGCAAGCATTCACATACCACCGAGTAGTGGATGTGCTATATTCGAGTCAGACCTTTTTTAATCCCACCTCTCCCATCAGGATGGCAGCAACAGCGTATAACTGCTGTTCGCCGAAGGGGAACACCTTACTCCGGTCATCCTCCCGTTCAGCCAGAACTACAACTTCACTTTAACATCCCCATCACTGAGTAGCAATTTACAAAGTAAAGGTTACGGCTTATTATCTTATCACTATCCAACAGACCTTTCTGGCACAGTAGGATCTTGAAATGACAAGCATTTCACCAACATGGCTCATTGGATCATTGTGATATGCATCCCAAGTAACATGTAAAGGTAGCAGCTATCGACCGGGTAAGTGATATAATTACAGTATAATTATATATGCAAGTATTAATTCTAGAGGTTTGAATGTGATAAGTAGTAAGTTTCAATGTATTTCACTTGAACAAACAAGTAAGATAGAGTCAGAACGTTTCAATATTCGATAAGTAAATAACTTCATTTCGAAAGTGTATTCATTTCTGATTCAAGCAATTTAGGTTTGCTTAACTTTAATATTGGCAGTGGTAAATTTAGAATACCTCTAAAGTATCCACTTAAGCTTGGTAAAGTTGTAAAACAAATTCTTAAATATAGTTCGATCATTATTACAATTGTTAACCATGTACTAACCAGGACTGATGCAGTCAGTCTTCCCCCACTCCACCACCTCAATCAAATAAAGTGAAACCTCTATCCAACTCATCCAACATATCAATAAAAATGTCCCATCTATGATCAAATGAAACATTCTCAGATTATTGAACATTTAGATGTACACGTATGTTGGTTCATTGGATGAATCCCGCTGAAAAAACTAGGAGTCATATGAATACTGAAATCCGTCTACACATCACATTCATTCCAATCACAATCTCTGCATATACAACTATTTACTGATCAAGAGTACTACAATGGTGTAGTTAACATAGAGGGACAATAAACTGTAATCGAAGAGATCAAAAAGCACTGCATACGTGAATCGGTGATCATTTAATCACGTAAAATATTTGAGTAAAATGAAGAGTATTTAAGGTATATAGAAGCAGCAATGATAATAACAATGGTTTTAATGGCAGTGATAATAGGAGCGGCACAAGCATAAACTTAAAAGTCATACAATGAATTGTTGTATAGGATTTATAAACATTCCCTTTTGATACTGAATAACGCCGCACAGTTTGCTTTGTTTTTCAGTCTCACCTTCTTGGCCCCATTTTGATTAAAGAATATAATTATAAGGTATGTTCAGGTCACTTCAATTTACTATTATAGACATGCCTATATTGAATCTGGTTGCCAACATAGGTAGGTGTATATCGATACAGATAACTACGATAAACAGCATTTCAAGAAATACTGTGCAAATATCCTTTTACAGAATTTCTTACTTTCTCGTGAGTGAATAAAATGGTCACAACGTTTATATTACTAATGGTTGTGTCGATATACTACTGATATTCTTATAGCAGACAGTCTGTGTGTTGGTTTTTTTCTGTCTTTATTCAGACTGAAAACATATTTTTATCAGTGAGCACTTGTGTGTTTATGACTCGAAGTGAACAGTTATTTTGATGCTTTGAATCTAGAGTGATTAGATGTTTGGCACCAGGGAGATAATTTGTTGATAATGTCTTCACTTTTCATAACATTCTGAAACGCAAATGTACCAAGTTGTGATACTTTTAGTAACATTTTTTGATCAGAACCCGATACTTTTATGTGTCGATCAACAGATAAGTACAAAATAGGGGTATTCACACCATTTATCGACTTTGAGAAGGCCTTCAGCAGCGTTGACCGAGAGTTAATTTCGAAACTGCTTCATTACTACGGAATACCGCGAACCTTTATCAGCCTCATTCAACAACTATATGAAGATGCCACATGCCAGCCAAGTAATTCACAATGGGAAGCTCAGTGATGCTTTTGAAGTGAAGACAGGAGTGAAACAAGGTTGCCTACTATCCCCCATGATATTCCTGATTGTGGTCTAGTGGACTGGATCATGCAACAGAAAACAGTGAGGAGCGAGAAGAGGGGGATACAATGGCTGGACGACGGAAAAGAACCTAGAAGACTTGGATTTCGCCAGTGATGACTTGTGTCTGATGTCACACAAACTTGAAGATCTACAGGCGAAAACTAATAAGTTGACAGAAGAGACAGCGAAGATGGGACTTCAAGTGAATATAGAGAAGACACAGGTGATGAAGATACCCAACCAACAACACCAACAACGACAAACTCTAGTCACCATCAACGGGAGAAACTTAAAAGAAGTAACCTCCTTCACCTATCTAGGCAGGGTAGCACTGTTTCAACTACAGGTGGTGGTGGCACAGACGAGGATGTCAAAACAGCCAGGATAGGAAATAGAGCAAGACAGGTGTTCATTAGCCTGAAACCAGTGTGGAGATCTTCTGCACTCAACTCAGCATGTTGAACAAGATCCGGATTTTCAACACTAATATCAGTCAAGTCAGTGCTTGTGTATGGTTCAGAGACTTGGTGTGTTACGAAAGGGATTCCCAATAAACTACAGACATTCATCAACAACTTCTTACGCTGGCTCGCTACTGAAGCTCAGATGGATTGCCAGAAAGATTAAGCAACAAGGACCTCTGGGAACTAACCAACCAACAACCTACCACTCAACAAATATGCAGTAGAAGGAAGTGGAGATGGATTGGATTGGGCATACACTGAGAAGGCCGACTGAGGACATCACTCGTCAGGCCAGTCGCTCGAGTGGAAGCCAGATGGGAAATGGCGAGTTGGGCGTCTAAGTCGAGGGTGACACGAAGGAGATCGTGCGAAGAAGAAATGAGAGGTTGTGGGCTGTCGTGGAACCAGGTTCGAAAGATTTGAGAGAAGAGAGTGGAATAGAGACGTGCTACTGAATCACTATGTTCCATTAGGAACCCAAGAGACTAATAATAATAATAATCATAATCATAATAATATTAATTCTCCGCGTTGTAAATGTAAATAAAACGATATTGAAATAATCGTAGCTGAAGAAGCCAATACTTAAATGAGTAGGTATTCTGACCTTATCTCATTGGTGACATATCTCTGAATGACAATATAGTAATTATCTTCATTTCTACTTTATCTGCGCACAACCAATGCATCTGGTAATGCACCTTTAGGAGAGACTGTAAAAATATCTCCAGCTTTTTCGTGATCTTTTGTTCATTTAACTTGCTAACGACTCATACTGAGCAAGTGGATTTATATTATTTCGTTTGTGCTAAAGAACATCGGTTATGATGAAATTATTCTAAAGTTTCATATTCAACGAAAACCTGGAGGATTATTTTAGAGCATATTTGATGAGTTATTTGAAATGAGTTTGAAGCTTAGCACCTTCTAAAAGTAAATAAGTTATAAGAATGCGTTGCATGCGAATAAGCTGACTGCAAAGTTGTGTTGATAACAAATAAAGAGCACCGTCACCTGGAAATTTTAAGGGTTTCGCTGTCTTTACTTCAAACTTTGTTTATTGTCTTTGGTGCAGATAATGGAGCAGGTTTATCAAAAGATTGGAGGTTGATGTCAGTTAGTTTCATTTCAGTTGACTTAGATGTACCATACAGTGGAAGAATATTATTTACTGTATTACATTCTGGCCTGTAAGTAGAAGGACGAAGATAACATGCTATAAACGACCTAGATGCATTAGACGAAATTGTAAGTTGATTATCAAACACTACTCATATCATTCAGGAGTATGTAATAACACTCCGAAAGTAAAGAATATCACAATTCACCACATGAACATTTCAATTCCCAAAAAGAAACTACAATAGATTCTCAGTTTGACTAAACACAGCTACCATATTCTCACTATCCACTGCTTTGCTTGTACACCTCATTATATGATTACAAAAATATGCGATAAAGCCGTTTTCGATATCCCTAAAAATATTAGTGTAATCCTTCTCCTGATTGATATGGTCAAATGATGATATTGTACTGAGAGTCTTGGTATTTCACACTCACACTCACATCGAGCTGATTCGTAACTATTTATTCATGATTTATATGATTTGATTTTTGAGGTTGAATTCATCACGGATCGACATGAGTTGGAGAAGTATTGAGAATCTGGGTGTAGTTGGAAACTATTTCGTCCTAGTATGCGACTCAGCAGTGGGAGTCTATGATCCTACACCACGATAGATCTAACTGATGGCTTGTGGGTTTTATGGTGGACGCGTTGACCAATGAGACACCGGGTTGGGTATCAGTGGTTCACAGTTTCATACTTCTGTCAATTCGTGATGTAGTGTGACCATCTATCAAGATATTCAGTTGGCATCCACTTCACTTGCATTCCGACTGGTTGATTTCACTGGTCACAGCTTCTCAACAGAACCTTGCAACCTTGGGAATAAAATTCGCATAAATCTGAAACTGGATTACTGTGTAGTGCTGACTAGTGACATGATTTGCGATGGTATCCTGATGTTTAGCTGACAGGGTGAGAACAGCGGGGTGAACCAGTCGGGAGGGAAGTCGGTGATAACTGAAGATCTTGGTAGATAGTCACGGTACGTCGTGAAATGGCAGAAGTAGGTAACTGTGAACCACGGAAATCCAATTGTATCAGTCCTAGTTAGTGCGTAGTTAGCATTTGTAATAATAGTTGAACTATATTTCAGCTTTAGTTTCGCAACATTCTCAAACAACAACTGATATTTCCTACATATCATTGATTCACTGTCTTAGTTTTAACCTTTTGTTGCAATACATTTTTCGAATACTATTCAGATATGCAAACGCAATCTTTAACCCTCTTTTTCAGAAGTTCTTTTTGATATTTAATTTGGTTATTCTCATTTTCAGTCGTTTTATACTTACTGCTTTGCTCGGAGTTACATTGGCTCATATATCCTATTTCGTGGGATTTAGTCTGCTTTAATGTTGACGGTGTGAAGTCTGCAGGAGAACATTGTTGCAATCGACTGATAACAGCACTTATAGTTACTATAGTGTAAAATAATTTCTGCAAATATTTTAAATTTTGTCTGACATATACCTTCTCAATGAGAAAGCTTTTATAATCAAGGTAGGGACTGTTTACTGGCCGAAAACAGCAGTTAGGGAGCTTTGCACCGGGATTTCACGTTTGTTAACAGTCAAGCGATTTCACTGGGACTTATATCCATTCACAGATGCAAACATACTTGGCTCAGTGGTGTAGTCTAACAAGTCATCAGCAAGCTATTTAGAAGAAGACTGACGTTTTTTAGGACTCGATGGGATAAATAGATGATAGTGCCTGTTGAAACTTGACGCCCTTATTGTAAAATCATGGATTAGTTTAGTACTTATCTAACATTTAAGAACATGAAGTTCATTGCCTCCAGTTACTAGTCGGTATACAAGATTGAGAAAGTTACCTACTATTCATTTCTGTAGCTTCATTTTCCCCATATAATGAGGAAGTTGGTCTCACGACTGAATCCGCCTTCTCATTTCGGTCTTTGACTGGCGGTGATGGAATTGGAAAATATTGGAGTGAAAAATGTACTCAGGCTTACATGTTGAAGTTTACATAATCGATATATAATTCTGTTCATCGGTGTTATCGTGAACAAACAGTCATATTCTTTTCCCGTTAGATATTCTCCTCATCAAATTTTTGCCCATCTGAATACTTCTGAAAAGCTTAGATTAAACAGAACAGTCAGTTAGAACTTAGCCAAACACCCATCTCATGCTTACCCAGTCTCTTAAACTATTGATGAAGAGCGGTTAGCTGTCTGATGCTCTCAACTTCTCGTTTTTATACAGCGTCGAATTGGTCAACCTCTGTTCGCAGGTGGGCTGCTATTCGGATGCCTCGATGCTGGTAGGTATTTATGTTGTTGCATTCATCTTGGTACCTCACAGGGGAATAAATACAACATCATAAATACCTAGCAGTATCGAGGCATCCGAATAGCAGCCCACCTGCCAACAGAGGTCGAACAACTCAACTATGAACCACAAAAGGAACTTATAAGTATCAAACAAAAAAAAATGATACTCGTTTCACGAGTGATGGTTTTCGGGTCCAGTGGCATAGTGATTACCACTGTGGTGTTTGAAGTGATGGACACTGGGTCCGAGTGTTACTGGGAAAAACATCAGTCACCGGGGTGAAGGTACATGCAGCTGACGAGTCCCAAATAGGGAAAAAATGAGTCCATGATTCCACTGCAAATCTTCAACTGGAGTAAAAGTGCAATTAGCTTTTGCAGATCAGTTTGTTGGTAGGTGACCGGCTTTGCTGAGGTTAGCGGTGGTATCCAGGACCTGCTTTTCGTACTGTGTGGAACTCGCTGACTGACTCGGGGATAAGGCAATGGTGCTTCGGGTAATATGTACGAGGTTCCAGTCTCAGTCGAAACAGCACTACTCGCTGGGAAGCAGGCAGATCCAAGTGACGAGTCCCAGATTCGAAGAAATGCGCTTCCCGAATTCCACTCAGCCACAGTCAAGTCAATTATAACTATATACATTTGGGCATTACCAAGGTATCCACACAGAAACCCGTACGCTGACAGCAGTCGACCAGTTCAATCCAGTATAACAATGGGTAATTGTAAATGTTAACAGGTAGTTCGTTGAAGACTGCAGATTGGAATCCAGCCTCAGTGTTCACCTTGTTTTAATTGCCATCATCAACATTTATGAATAATATCAGTAGAGAAATTAAAATATTTTTGCGAGAATTCAACACTTTTATTCAGATGAAAATCTTTCTAGTGCATTTTCTATCTTGCAACGTTGTAAATTTGCCAAATTGATTTTCCTGAAAAAAATAATCTATGAGATATGCGTATTCTCTATGATTTCACCCCAATCATGTTCATTTCTAACAGTAAAATCTGGACAAGAAATTTAAGGAGAAAATTATCTCACTAAAATCTACTAAACTTTTCATATCTAGTAACTAATACACAACTATTGATCCTTGTAATGCTTTGAAAGTGAATGTCCAATACACCCACACTTTACAAGTGAACTTAGTTATCATGAAAACGGTATTATTTAAACAACTTTTCCTAAGAAGGAAAAACATCATATGATTAACTCTGGTGAACATTTTCTTTAGATTCTTCTCACATGTATGTGTAAAATAAAGAATTCACATTTCTTGATGAACAATTTCTCCTGTTTGTACTTCTGATATGATACTGTTGGGCTGCGTTCTTTTGTTTAAGTCTCTCAAATTAGTTTGTACTTTTTAAGACTAAGGCTACATGCTTATACTTCATTTTTCACAAGATAGGTATGTACATGGTTAAAAAGTTGCAGGATCCTTTTCGAGGAGAATATATAGTGCAAGAGGTTAACACATTCAAAATTTCACGAAATTTGACAGCTAAATTGCAAATTAATCTTCAGTGCTTATTTGTGTAATGCTTTGAAATGAGATTTCCTGGAATTTTTAGAGGAAGCCGTAACCTGAGGAGGAAACCAAGTCTGATGTGGGGAAAAGTATTCAACGATGGATTTGGATGATGGTCATGCTGTATCGCGAAATGACAAAATCAGAAAAATGTGAACCTGTGGATTCCGATCATGTGACTTAACGGCAATGGGCTAGCCTCAAAATCTGAAGGCCTTGAGTTCGATCTCGGGTGGGGGATGTGCATTATCAAGGAGTTCAATACTGGGACGAAATGGTTGTAAGATGTTCTAGTTTCCAGCAGTTAAACATTCCATGTCGGTCCATAATGAATACCGCACCGAAAAAATAATTCAGGCTAACCTCACCTAAATAAATAATTCACTAGTTACCAGCCAGTTCTAGGCCCAGATAAAGAAGGGAAGGTTGGGTATAGGGCTACCACCATACCACGGAAAACCAATCCAACCGCTAAATAAACTTCAGAGCAAAAACAAAATATAAAACATAAAAACAAACTTATTCCTAGCTGGAATCAGAGAGACGAAATGACCACAGTTGGTGAAAACTCTCAGGAAGCCAATCCACCAATATGTCTTCTCTTCTCTCGATAAAAGCGAGAGTAAGGATGAGGACATGGAATGTCCACACCATGTCTGAACCTAGTAAGGCTGTCCAGATTGCAAAGGAGATGAGAAGGTATAGCAAAGAAGTGCTGGGCTAGGAATCTGAGAAGGCAGGTGGAATGGAAGTGGACTCTCGAAACTGTCAACTGGAGACGAGTCAATAATCTACTTCGATATTGTCACCCAGACAACAACCACGAACATACCACACTGAGTTGTGGAGTGGCTATCATGATGTCCCTTTGAAGAGCATCAACGGCTCTCTCTCATACAGAGGACACCAATCTGTCCAGCGATCAGGATCATGACAGCAAGATTCAACTCAAGAAGAAGGAAAGTCACTATCATACAATGCTACGCTATGCACCCACAAATAATGCAGATCAGGAAGAGAAGCGAAGAAGGAGGAATTCTACAGACAACTGCAATCAGTACTGGACAAGACGCCAGTTGGTGATATCGAAATTGTAATGTGTGAGGCGACATGAATGCCAAACTGGGAGGAGCGGACAACACAGGAAGAGAAGTGATCATGGGTGGAGAGGCACTCGGTGAAGTGATGAATGAGAATGGAGAATTGTTTGCAGATTTCTGCTCATTCAACGATTTGGGGATTGGAGTCAGGCAGTGTGTACAAACAAGCATAAGGATATTGACAAAGCGAGCGACATGGATTTGATTTCACCAGACACCAAGACACACTACACTAGAAATCAGATCGACTTCATCTGAAAATGAAGAAAGTGGGGATGCAGCCTACTGGACACAAGATCAGATGAAGAAGGGTAGCAGATGTAGGTTCACACCACTCACCATCTAATTCAAGCAACCTTTCTTCAAAATCAAGTTGAAAGCCTTGAATTCAAGGAAGCTGGTGATAGACCATGGTTCGAGTTGAGCATCCAGAACAGAAACTGAAGCACGAAACTACAAGAAACATCTCCATGTAAGCCATCTAGACAAAAGGGGAGACATTGAGCATCATCATCATCCCTGATGAAACCTGAGTGGAGGAACACTGGAAGTCTGTGAAAGAGATGTGGAGGGAAACCTGCATAAGCGTGTTAGGAAGTAAGAATAAAGAAGACGAGGAATGGATGTTGATGAACACATGGAAGGTGATGGAGGAGGGAGAGGAGGATGTTGAATCAGAGGATGAATCGGTGCAGTGCAGTACAGTGCAGTGCAGTGCAGGGATGAACAAGGAAACGAGGAACTGAACACAATGTATAAACACCACACTGGACAAGGAAGTGAAGAAGAGTGCTCGGAAAGACAAAAGACACTTCTACAACACACTTGCAAGTGAATCAGGACAGGCTGCTGATAACAGAGTCCTGATAACATTACTTCAGATAACTAGGTTACCATCTGTGAGGGAAGAGATCAACTGAGACGAGACCAGTGAGAGATATTGAAGGAAAGCTAGTTAGGAAAGAGAAGAAACAAAGGAAGCGATGGACTGACCACTTCAAGAAGCTCTTGCATAGAACACCACCACCTGCTATTCGTCTAGAAATACCCCCAGCAGCCACAGAACTACAAATGAACACAAGCCCTGCAACAAACGTTGGTGTGCTGAATACCATAAAGCTGCTGAAATACGCGAAAGCGGCAGGACCAGGTGGAATTCCTCCAGATCCACTGAAAACAGACTCAGGGACAACAGCGGACTTGCTCACACCACACCACTATTGCAGAATGTTTGCAAGGAAGAAGGTAGGAAGGAAGGAAAGGTACCTGCTGGTCGATTGGAAGAACGACTATCTTGTCAAACTCCCAAAGAAGGGAGACCTACGTCTTTCCAAGAACAATAGGTGAGGTGGGTTCATGCACCTGTCCCTGTCAACCCCAAGCAAAATATTATGCCACATCATCCTGGAGAGACTGAAAGATGCTCTGCATTCAAAATTACGATCACAAATGGCTGGCTGGCTGGCCAGCTAGCTAGCCTCAGGAAGTACCACTCATGTGACGATCAAATTGCAACGCCACGCCACGCATCATCATAGAACAGAGCACAGAATGGTAGTCCACTCAACTCCACTTCAACTTCATCCACTTTGAAAATGACCTTCTATCGAGGCGTCGACAGACAAGTAATTTGCCACACAGATGCTTCAACACTACGGTCCTAGTGCCACTGTATTAACCCTTATCAACCTCATTCGACAGTTATATGAAAACGCCACATGCCGAGTGATTCACAATGGGAAGCTGAGTGACGCCTGTGAAGTGAGGACAGGAGTAGGACAAGGCTGTCACCCACTATCACCGATGATCTTCCTGATTGTGGTCGACTGAACTCTACTGGATCATGCAACAGATAACTGTGAGGAGCTGTGAGAGGATGGGTATAGGCTGGCTGGAGTGATGAAAAGACTCGAGAAGACGACTTGGATTTGGCCAGCGATGATGACCTGTGTCTAATGTCGTGTCGCACAAACTCGAAGATCGACAAGCGAGAACCAACAAGTAGGCAGAAGAGGTGAGGTGAGGTGAGGCGAGTCAAGGAAGTAAGGAAGTAAGTAAGTAAGTAAGGAAGGAAGACAGGATTTCCTTCAAGTGAAGATAGGGAAGACAGAGGTGATGAAGATACTCAGTCAACAACAACCACCTCCAATCACAACCAACCGGAGAAACCTAAACGAAGTAGTCTCTTTCACCTACCTAGGCAATTCAGCTTCGTTTAAACTACAGGTGGCAGCACAGTTGAGGATGACAAAGACAGGATTGGGAATACAGCAAAACAGGCCATCCTGCATTAATCTGTAATCAGTGTGGAGATGTTTTGCACTCAGCATGAAGTGTGAACAACATTTGGATTTTGAACACCAATGTCAGTCAATGTCAGTCAGTGCTTCTATGTGATGGTTGGGAAAGTTGGCGCATCACGGAAAGCATTTGCAACAGACTGCAGACATTGATCAACAGCTGTCCCCTGCGTGCACTCGATACTGACACTGAAGATCAGATGGCCAGAATAATAAGAATTAGGAAGAAGGAACTGTGGTTGGTTGGCAACGAATCAAGCAAGTAGCCATCACCCAACAGCGAATGTGCAGAGGAATGTGGAGATGGATTGGGCATACACTGATAGGGCTGATTGTGGAGATCACTCTTCAGGTCAGGTCTTCGAGTGGGAGGTAGATGGGAAAGGACGAGTTTGGTGTGCGAGGCGATGATGACATGGAGGAGGTGGTGTGAGTTAGAAATGAGAGCTTATGGGTAGTGTTGGCGCCAAGTTTTGTAGACTGGAGAGAAGAGAGTGGAATGGAGACGTGCTACTGAATCTGTGTGTTCGACTAGGAACCCAAGGGACAAATATTGATAATGATAATAATAATGTCTCAATTTCCGTAGCTTACAACAGAGTTCGTTATCACATTCCTTCTTAATAATACCTTGGTTTCTGTGAGAATGATGAAAGGTAAGAAGCGAAGACACTCAATCATATTATCTTTTCTAAAATACTTTACATTTCATTTGTACGGTTTCCATAATAAGTCTGAATTCAGTAAAGAGAAAGAGGTTTGAAAAACCTGTTATCGACATGTTTGTATCTAATGTTTACATGTTATTTATGTGACCACATGCATATTTATGTAATGCAGTACAAATGTGACTATCTGATCTTTGTATTCCACTTTTAACAGCTCATACTTTTATTGGTTATTATATGTGGGTGCATCATAAATTCATTTATGTTTTATTTTCTGCCAGTCTATAAAAATAGTTTCACACATAAGAACTATCTTACAGAATATCCCGGCAAACAAAACGCCTTAGTATTGACCCAATCATAATAGTAAAGTTCATAGATCCAGTGTGCTTAATAACTGCATAGAGAGAACGTTTCCTTTTTCCTGTTTTTCGGGTTTTTAAAAAACTACCTGGACTTCGAGAATACTGGGTTTCAATGAGCAGAACTCATCATTTACTAGTGATTCACAACAATAGGTATTTTATCTATTCCTGATGATTGACATCAACTGGTAAACTGAGCATTTACTAAACTATTAGGAGATTCACCCAAAAGAAAAGTCAAAGTAAATATTCATCTCCCGGAGTAATAAAATTCAGTTCTTTGATTAACTAATTCAGGAGGTTTGAATGTAAGTGGAACTTGGACTGACGGAACAGAGATCTGGCATCAAGATTGTTTTTTGCATCCAACATAGTGAAGAATTCTTAATTCGAAACAAAAATGTATATAGGTGATCTAGACAGGATCATTTTATTAATGATGGGCAGTGGCTAGCAGTGGAATCCAGGATGCTCATTTCGTCCTATTTGGAACTCGTGGCTCGGTGGTGTAGTGGATAACGCGCTGGCGTTTGAAGCGATCGCTCCCGGCTCTGAGTTCCCGTGGGAACAATACTCACTGGGAAGCAGGTACATCCAGCTGACGAGTCCCAAATAAGATGAAATGCGCATCCTGGATTCCACTGCTGGACACTGCCCATCATTACTAAACATAGTTAAAAGACAGGCAATATCGAGGCATCCGCATAGGAGCCCATATGCCAACAGAGACTGATCAATTCGGTCCAATCAACGACGGTGTAATACAAGCAATAACACTAAAGGATCATTTTGATAAGAATGACATTCTGATTGCAAAATTTCATTTCGTTTGTGATCTTGTTTATAAGGTCAATATTAGCTATCGAATGTAACATACGCTAATAAAAATTGTATAAATGTGCAACTATACAGTTCCAGGAATAGAAACTTTTGAAAGGATTTATCTTCACTGAATGGTTTTGTTTCCGTTCATAACTTGATAAGTGTATCTAGTTTTATCCATATTATCAAGTTCAGTTATCTTGCAGGATTTTTTTAGTTTTATAAGCGCCTAAAGTGCCTATTATTGACATCGGTTACTTTCTTTCTTTCTTTCTTTCTACTACTACTACTACTACTACTACTACTACTACTACTACTACTACTACTACTACTACTACTACTACTACTACTACTACTACTACTACTACTACTACTACTACTACTACTACTATTACTACTACTACTACTACTACTACTACTATTACTACTACTACTATTACTACTACTACTACTACTACTACTACTACTACTACTACTATTACTACTACTACTGTTATAATTCATCAAAGTACCTTGATTTCGACATTTTACAACTTTAAAAACCTGTATAACAATAATTGTTCGGTATTTTCAGAACTTTAAGTGAATGTGGACGTCACCGGGTTATGAAGTGAATGCTGACACTAGTGTTGAGACGTTCACAGGCAAACATTGGAGAGCAATAAACAATCATCATCTTTATCCCCAGCTAAAAATCTTCTCTACCATCTCAATTCTCATAATCAGTAGTCAAAGTCTGACTTAAATCCATTGATAACAAGGACGCATTGCAAATCCACTGTAACTTAATTCAAACAAGGTCACAGCACATACTACTCAGAAGTCTGAGAGGAAAATGAACTATTGTCCACTTCGCACAAGTTCTCTAGTGGGTTTCAGTTCTTAATAAAAAGTAACCCGAGATAAGCAATTTTTACCTTTTCATTACATCTCAGAAGTTATATGCTGGCTGATTCACTATGCAGTGAGTCATCCATATTATGCGAGACTTGGTCATACTACATGATTGTGCAAATCTCTGTAGACAAAGTCTAATGACTTTGTCAAAACTACTTAGATTCCGATGAAAGTTACCGTTATAACTTGTTCAAGTGAATAAGATATTTTAACCTGCACACACTACATAAGAGATGGCATTGGTTGTATCTCAGGTCAAAGGTGAAAGGCCTTTTTGGATGTACAGCTGACTAATGAACATTTATTTTGGTCGGAAACAATAACTATGTTGGCATTTATGAGTGAATTTCAAGATAAATCGGACATAAGATCAACTGTTTGGAATACAAATTTATTCTGAACTATTCAAGCAGCCAAAAATACTTGTTTGTTAATTGAGAAACTTAAAGCAGTTAGTCAGCTTGAAGAGTTTTCTACAGAATAAGACACGGTTTGTCTGAAACGTGTTATGCATTCGCTCAATACTTTCCCAATAATTCGATCACATACAACTGTCTTGCGTATTTATTAATATAAACAAAAAATGAGTTGACTGATAAACTTGAATAGTAGAGGTTCACTTTGTTAGCTTAGGAAAAAGATTAAAGCTGAATAATAATGCTTAATTCATCCTGACAGTAAGGATGGATTACGTAATAATAAATTGTTTTTGAATGCATAAAAGAAGTCTAAATATCCTTATACCTAGACCCTCAGCACACCTAAGTATGCGCTGCAAATAATTTCTATAGATAGGTTGAACAGATGTGTAAGAATCAAACATTTGGCATTCTGCAGTAATATGTTTAGCTACGGATAAAGATGTTTATTGTCTAGGTCGTTAAGATTAGTCTATTTGTTTTTGTAAAGATTGTGGAGTTTGATTGATTATCCATACTTGCTTAGATCTATGGGCTTTCCCACTACACGTGTAACCACAAGTACGTGTAAACTGATAAACACGATGGGATGTAACTATAAAACACTGCGAAAGCTTACAGGAGTATACAAATTTTGTTTCCTACATGATACTAATCTTTGATGTATACTATATTCTTGGGATGGCTGCCCTAAGTCTTTTTAGTGATCAACCTTACTATATTACCCTTGTACAGTAGTGTCCCGACCACTAGCTGTCACCTTGACGGGGTGATCAGGATTACATATCACAATGACTAAAGGAGCTAAACTGATTGAAACTTCTATTTCTTGAGGTTCTAGCATACTAGAAAGTCATGTTGGCTGATGGCAATACAGAAAGCAGTTATCGTCACAGTGCAAAATGCTTTACTATTACGGACGTTTGAGGGTTAAGTCGTATTGTTACTGAATGGGGTATAACAGCAGTACTGCGTTCCCTATAGATGACCAGCAGTACTATGGTGAGGGGTTGTTCCCTATACCCTGTGGCCAGGCAAATCTCTCTCTTTTTCTCTTTCAGTTACCTTACAGAAACAACTTTCGCAGTACGAGTAACCGAGAAGTAAAAACTATCAGCACACTTCTAGCAGTGCACAAAATCCAATTTAACCTAAACTACGTTACTTAGTTTTGTCTTCTTCCTAAATTTTACTCCCTGATACTAGTATTAAGCCACTTACAATTTTCTTAACGTCTCACCAATAGACCATTGTTAACAATCCAAGCATGCAAAACAATATTCTCATTCTCTTGAAACCCGGTTATTGATTTAACATTAGAGTTAACAATGTCCGAACCCTATGACAAATAAGAAAACAGGCATTTGTTGCCAGAACTCTGGAATCCCGAACCATGAATGTATGCCATGTTTCTGAGATACTTATACAAAACCCAAGTATGGTTATTCATTTGACATCGCCAGTGCGTTGAATCTTCACAATGTACTTTACTATCGTTCAAAGATTTAACGGTTGGTTCTTCTGAACTTGCTGGTGTAAGCATAACATGAGTTTCTAGAGCGGGAAGCTAACCAACTGACTGGATACCAGTAAATAGCTACCTGTACGTTGTTTGACTAAATGGATTTACAAAAACTAGGAAGGGTCGACAAAATTTCTGATGCCTATTCGTAGTCTCTGTTTACCCGCCTACTGACTAGAATTCAAATGATGCAAGGATGAATTATGTCCGGAGCTGTCAATTTCGCTACAGAAATCAAAATGTTCAGAAGCAGTCATAATAGCAGGCGCTTTCACCGCTCAAGTAGTGCTGCCATACAAGTTTTAAAGGGGTCTTGTAAGTATCTGCGGAATCCTGTCACTGATCTGACAGCGCTGAACGCATGTTGCAGTTTTGTTCTGACAATCACTTGTTTCTGGCCAGAAGTAACTTTAAGCACAAAGAAAAACAGTTTTGCTTGATATCTGCCGACGTCAAACTGACGATGGACACAGGTTGTATTTCTATAAACCACTGATGGAGGGAAAAGGTGAAGGACGCCCATCTTTCTAGAGTACCTGTTTTAACTCCGACTACGCTTCATTACGGGAACATATATACTTATGCATCAATGAACACAAGATACCCTCCAGCGAAATTTCTGTTTACTTGGCTGACAGATGGGTTTCAAGTGTGTATTTGGGAAGAAGATAGCTAAGTAACAGCATTGCTCATCCTGAGGAAATCTGACATGATATTCACTCTGGTTTAGAAACAGCGGTAGACAGTTGGTAACCTTCATTCATGTTATTAAACGTCACCAGATTTCTGCAACCTCACCCGAACTGACTAGTATTAGAAAACTGGTTCGAGCCGTCTCTGGCCGCGATAAAAAACGAGAGCAACTTAAATGTACATTGCGTGAGAGTCTTCTCAATGAACACGAGCAGCAGTGGGTGGCGAAAGCGAGAGAGATGGAGAAGACGTCATTATTAGGTAAAAACCAGCAAATATTTAAGCTTAGTAAAGAAGAAGACAATAGTTTGCTAGACCACTATCGTAAAGAATGATATCCTGATAATCACTCAGTTCAGATAGCCATAACTTTATGTGGAACACTCCGAAGCACATTTCAGTTGGCCTACAGCTGCGCTTTAATTGCCTATCATCCAGTCCGAACATGAATGAGACATTGATTTCAATCCTCCTCCTTCCACAGAATTCGAGAAGGCTGTTTTGGGGTTAAAATAATGGGAAGCAGTAGACATGGCACTAAAATATTCCGAAAAATGAGGTTAAAATTACTGAATGGAATGATAGAGGTACTAGTTGGCATAAGGAAATTACACGTAACCACCTCAAACTGGTCCATTTCACTATTCATTCCAGTTTATATGCAAGGAAAGAACTTCGCTTGTAACAACTTTAGGGGGATCAACTCAACTAAGATCTTGTTCAAGATACTAGGAGTAATAGATATTTGACGCACGTACGAAGTTAAAGAACAACAAGCTTGAGAAAATCAGGCAAGTTTCAGACTTGAACAGGGTACGTCGATCTCATAATCGCCCTCCAACGGGTTCTAGAACACGGACTAACTTACCAGTGGTCAAACCTAACGATATTTCCTGTCCTAATGGTGGCATTTGATTCTGCTGACTTTAAGTTAATGTGGCAGTGTCTGACCGCTGTACCAGGCAAGTATGTAGAGATCATCAAAGCTCTCTATTCGAACTCGTGCAGACATGTAGAGAGTTATCATCTGAATTCGTGACCAACTGTAGTATCCACTATAAAAGTCAACTGTTACTGTCTCCATAAAACCTCGTCCTAGATTAGTTCACAGACATATTCTCAGATGCCTCCGACTTAACTGGGACTTAAAAACCGCCTTAAGGGCAGATGACTGACTTGGAGTAAGCAGATGCCCTGTGTTCCACTAGGAACCCAAAGGACAAAGAAATAAAAATAAATAATCAGCAGAGTGCATTGTCATGCTAGAAGTAGATGCCCACAAAATTCAGCGCCTTCACAACGCGTTAAGTGATAATATATGTATGTTTGGCACTCCACTCTCTCAAGTTGTTATTCATCGAAGACTGACATCAGTTGGAGGAACAACTGATGTCAGTCTTCGATGAATAACAACTTGAAATAATTCCAAATCTCCACAACCCCTCAAAAAACTCCACTCTCTCTTATAAAATGCAAGACGATGCTTTGGGAGTGATCTGCAACTACTCCCCATTTAAGGACAGGGAATGAAGAAGTGGAGTACGTCGAACACTTCAGTTGCGTGAGGAGTTACATCAGAATAAATTGTCTGGTTGCTCAATATCTTCTGCGCAGAATAGTATAAGATATTTCTTTTAGCACGCAAAAATATAACAACTGTCGAAGCTGATTTATATGCAGGCATCAAGCATGGAATTCATATTGGTAAATAAAGTAAACGACAGTATGAAGGACTGCTGAGTCTGGTTTAAATATGTTCCATTGCATAATGAAGAAAAAGTAGTTACAGATCAATGATGTTGATATACCGATGTCAAGTCACGGAATACTTACTTTGATAAATGTTTGTAATAGCCTAATGATTGAAATTACTCAAGACTGCTGAAACTCAAGTTTATCTCAACTTATGTTTACTGCAGAGATTTAACTGCAAGCAACTAGAAGTATGCTACTCAAGGCGTATAATAGTAGTATTATAACAATGAAACTAAATTGTGGAAGAGATATTATGCTGGATAATTTGCCGGACCTCGTAGCTGAGATAGTAGAGCATCTAGCCGGAAACCCGGTGGTCGTTAGTTCGAACCCGGTAGAGGCCCAAATTTCCATTTCGTCTTCAATCACTACCCAGTATGAATACTAGTCTACCAAACTATGGCTATCTCAGATAGTCAAATGATAAGGAGATATTAATTAGTTCGAAAGCAGACAGTAAATTTGCGATTCATTGTATTACCAAGTACCTTCTTATTTTATGGATATTTTTAGCTGCCATCATGTATGTCTCATTGCTTGGAAACGGTACTGAGTTTTAATTAAAAAGTTGTTGTCTACCCTATGAAGTTAATTCATTTGTATAGTCGCCCACTCTGAAACTATTCAAGAGTAGGAAAAAGGAGTTTTGTCCATGGATACGGCATAAATAAGCAGCTTTTTTCAAGTACAAGAAACCATCCCGACTGATTTTTGTTGTATGTTATCCATCTTTCGGCTACAAGGTATCTAAGAACTGAGTGATTAGACTAATGCAAAAAAGACAACTTTCGATGTGAAACCAACCTCCGATTCCAGTTGGGTGGAGGCTACCAGCATAAAGCTCGACCTGAATTTCAAGCTTTTTGGTACTTGTCAACAAGGTGTATCTGTAACCTCAAAGGAAGTGGTGTCTAGCCTGAGATTCGAAACCGCATCACACAGTGTAGACGTCAGAGATGTTACCAGTGAGCTGTTTTGACCGTGATCAATCTCCTGTGTGACTGGTTAGGCATATGAATTAGTCATTGGTAAACTTTAATTACTCAGAAGACTTGGTTTGGAAGAAGTAAAGAAGGCCATATTACTTTTCGAAGCTTGAAAGCCAAATAAATCAGTGATAAACAAATGCATTAACACTGACCAAATATGTCAATCACTCAAGCAAATGTAAGCAAAACCGGACCAGAGTTTGTCACCAAGAACACAAATAATAAGTTTGCAGATAATAATGGCAGAACAAGCGAAACAACCGATAGGATCCAATGTGACCGTGGTAAGAGGCAAAATCGCTTGTAAAAGTATTTCTATGGCCCACTTCATTATGAGGCTTGAAATGAATAGGTCATCGAGAATGAATGAATGAAATTTTAATAGTCAATCTATTCAATTCACAACAACACAGCACCACCTCAGTTATCAGTTAGTTTCGCACAGCTGATTTACTAGTTTCATACACTCATTTTTCTTTTATAAACCTTGGTAATGCACTGTCAGTAGTCAGTATGAATAGAGATATATTCAAAAACTGGAAACAATGATTAGATGAAAGTCACTATCTACGGGTATAGTTATTAATTGGTAACTGTCTACTTTTCAACATATTATTGTCTTGACAGTGAATTCAATTATCCTAAGTAAGCGTGAAGTGTTTTGTTCATTAGATGATAACCAGAAGGATTTAACTACGTCCACTTTGTGTTTCATATGAAACAAGTGACACCATATTTTATTGATGAATAGAAAGGAACCTTTAATTTCTAGACGTTAAGTCATGATGTTTTCACTCTCAGATGACAGATATCTGTCTCTTCTTGTCATACGTTCACTTTTAAATGTACAAGTGAACTGAGTAATGTAGCTGGAGTTGATATGAGTCATAATTTTTGCCTAGTTTGGATTATGCTATTGCACATTCTGTTTGATATAATGAAACAACCAACACTACCTTATAGTTTCTTGCTTTCAGTTTTTTATGTCAGCATGTATACTGCTTGGATAGGAGTCTTAGACTCACTTAGACTTTCATTTCGATGTTATTTTCTTGCTTTCGCTTACCAATGAATTCCTTTCAGTCCTATTTGAATCTCAGATATTTGTATGAAGTATCAATTTGACTTCTTGAGTTTGGGCCAGCTTGGTGAACTTGTATTGATACTGGATGGTGATTAAAAGTAAGATGAAAATTTGGGCTGAGGCCTATTTGACGAAGATAACTTTATTTCATATGTATAATCGTTTATGTTAATAGCTTTTAGAATACTTTCACATGGCATTATATGAACGGATTTTGTTTGAATCGATCATCAGATAGTAAACGTTGTTCACATTGCTTTGTTTTCTCTGTTTGAGTTTTACTTGACAATTATTTCAGCGTCATGCCAGACGTCATCAACAATGAATCAGTACTTCACTCGTGAAGTGGCTCTTCATGGATATTAATAACATCCTACCTTTTTTACTGCAATATGATTGGTTAGATGTTAAGTATATGGGAGTATGTCGAACCCTATTGGTTAACGTTTTACCTCCGATATTCTTAGGAAGATAGGCAACTGTGTTATTGCAATATATTGATGGTTTTTCATAATGATTCATCTGCCTTTCTTGTTAGGTATAGCTATCAGAAAGGTTTTCATTAGATTTCCAGGTAGATGCAGAAGCAATACATGGGCATATTCGAAACAAATCCGTGATGGGAATTGACTGACCCATGTGCCATAAAATCCTTGAATCAGACAAAGAAGAGATTATCAACCGATTAAATCAAGACAACTTATGTATGCCTAGTCAAACTTCTGTAGTTTGTCACTCAGTACAAAGTTAATCCTTTCAATGCAAGTCAGCCAACAAGGAATAACAAAGAAGTATACTTCAGCTGAAGTAAATCCTCCAATCAATCTGAACTGATTGACGCATGAACTGCATCGACTAGTCAGTATAAGACACTACTCTTTTGTACTGATGTATGCAGAAATCGAACCCAGACAACACTTATCAGTCCAGTCAAATATAAGTGTTAACCGATATGATCAACATGAAGTGCCCCTTAAACAGCATGTTGTCATATAGACTTAATGTAGCGTTATTAACATTGTTGGTTATTATTTCATTCAAAAAGTGTGGAAAAAGAGCATCCAAAGTCGGTGGAAGGTTTTGAGGAGCAGCACATGCTTGCTTACAAGCATAGGGAAGTGTCATTTCAAAACTTTTCCTTTCACTCCTTCGATGGTTTGACTGGTATGCCTTCCAAACAGATATACGCAGTATGTCACATTTTCTGAGCCTCCCTTTGATCTGCTTATTCAGTTTTTCTGCTCTGTTGCAGAAGACAAGGGATGACAGTCGCTTACGATTCATTCATACACGACTTAAAGACCTCCCTTTATCCTGATCAATAGCGTTATAATACGATTATACGCATAAAAACCGTATAGGAAGTCAGTATACTGTTAGTGCTTTACCTAGTGGTAGATTCTTCTGGAAAACATCTGTAGAGATATTGCCCCAGAACTGGATTCCATATCTACAAGTAGAGTGCACATAAACACCCCTCTGAAATGCTTACCTTTCTGAACATTGTTCTGGACACGTGGAATGAACCGAACACCATCATTACATGGTATTTGATAGATAATCCTGTTGTGCTCAGTTGGTGCTGCTAAATCCTTTGGTGTACGAAAATTTTTTAACATAAGAGTAAAACTTGGGCACTGTGGTCGATTGTAATTCCATTTTGGTCTGTTTATTAGAAATATCACACAGTGAGGGAACATTAGCACTTACTGGATAACGTTTCGGACACAATTTATTGTCCATATTCATATACCATGACCTGATATGAATATGGATAATAAACTGTGTCCGAAACGTTATCCAGTAAATGCTACTGTTTCACTGTATGACACTTCTAATAAACAGACTAAAATGGAAGTACAGAAATTCTCTTTGAGTGAGTTTATGGGTTTAAATGCCACCCTAACCCCAGCGTTGCTAAGAATTCTACGCAGTTTCCGATTCACCTTTTTTTATACGGCAACACTACAGCGAACTTGAATCCCTTCTTGAGCAAGTCAAAAAACGTAAACGTAAGACTAAATCACAGTGAAGAGACACTACATCCTGATAATTACCCTCAGGAATTTGTTAAAAATTTCCTAAAGACTGATGAGAGCAGAAAAGATGATGTTAATGGTGATTATAATATGCTTAAGAAGGAATTCAGATCCTTTATAGTGCTGCTGTATAAGGAAAGCATATCAGAAATTTTACGTAGAAATCTAAACAGTGCTGGAGTTAGGGGGCATTCAATCCCACAAACTCATTCAGAGATAAACTTTGCAAGCTAAAAGATCAATTATAGTCAATTAAGAAAAATAACGTAATCTATCAAATACTGTGTAATGATTATGAGGTCAAAACAGTTGAACCGGGTCATTCAGAATAGCAGAGTACGAAAATTTAGTGAAACATGCAATCACAGACCTTACTAAGATAAGTAATTTGGAGAAAAACTTGACTACTGCTCTATATCCATTGTCCCATAATCACACTACAGGGTGGGATAAGGTGACAGTTTACTCTGAAATCTAATATAGCTAGGTGGAGGGACAGATTGATCACAAAATCTTTGTTCAGTGAATCCACATCCGACACATATAAAAGGAATAATTCATCACATATTGCAGATATCTGTGAATGTCTACTACCATTAAAACAAATGAATGAAGAACTGTTGAACTATATGAAAGAATTTTGAAAGTCATGTGATTATCATTATAAATTTTACCTAGAATAATTCATAATTCGGAGTTGTTAACATTTTAAAAGCTTTTTTAATGCCTGGCTTGTTGTACTATTTTATCACATATCTTTAAGAGGTTCGGATGTTAGTAAGATCACTGGTGTTAGTATGCCTATTATTTGAAGTAGATTATATGCGAAGTGTTTTAATGACATTTGCAACAAAACAAGTTATCTACAGAAATAATGCAGCATTTTATCATTCCTAAATTTAAATTCATCAACTACTTTTTTGTTTTATATCCATCATGTAGGAAAACCGGTCTCCAGTAATGACATCGACGTGTTTCAGTCTCTTAAATGTGAAACATATCTTGTTTCAGAGTTCATATACATATACCAAGGACTCAGTAATACTGTAATAAAACCAGTTGTGGGGAGGATAAAATATTTGTTTAATGAAAACGCCTCATCTTTTGTCTATTAACTAGTTGAGTCAGTAGAGCTACATGCTGACGAAACTTAGCTTCCTTCGTCAGTATACTTTCGGTCTATACAACATAAAAGACATTAAGCATTATTTGTATGACTGAGTATTATAATGCTTTTGATGAATGAAAATTAAACATTTGGTTAACAGTCTCTCTCAATGTATTTCTTAGTATAAGAATAATAATACAGTATCACTATGTGCTATATCGAATAGGCTGATCTAATACGGGGTGTGATGAAAGTTGTTTTAAAACAGCAATGTCATTGGTAATAACAGGTGATTGAGTCAGTGAAATTCTTTCTTTCTATGAAATAAACTACTTTTGTTTCCTTCTAAAGTAAAACATTTAAGATTTATACTTTCCATTAAATGTTTCAATCACATGAATTAACAGACTGAATTGAACATTGAACGAACATAGAAATTTAATCATGTTATCAAAAAAACCCCATAATATAGTAGACATCCGTATCATTTAATAATCATTTGATGCCTGATTGCTAGTCAATTTCATCTAACAATCAGCTTATTCGACAGTCACACGTAAGATGATTAAGCGTTAGGTAGGATTTCGATCACATTTTTATGTTCAAGTGAATTCATAGGAAGTATTAAGCAAAAACACATGAACTGAATTGACACCTCATTTTTATGGTCATTTACCACTCATATGTTATCAATGTATAATGATGAATATTCACTGAAAGCGAACTGATGAGTAGACTAAACGTAATCATTCAATTTGGTGGGTTTTTGGAGATTTATTGCCTTCAAGTTGGTATTCATCATGGACTGATATCAGCTGGAAAAACATTGGAAACTTAGGCATACTAGAAAGCTGTTCTGTCCTAGTATAGGACTCCTCAGCGATGCGCATCCATGAACTCACCCTCCAGGGATCAGCGTCCATGTTCCGCGGTCAGTACTCTACCATTGAGCCACTGGGTTGGAATCCATATTGGTTCTATTTCTATTACTTCACGATATAGCGTGATCATCATCTAACGTCACCGATGAGTATCTGTTCTCACATACACCCGGTTTGCTCCACTTGTCACGACTTTTCAATAAAACTTCAGGAATCACTTCTTGAAACTAATTACCAATGAGCACTAGATTAATTCAATTTTGGGATTTATGAGGCTTTATTGATTTGAAGTTGGTATTCATCATGAACTGACATCCGTTGAGGAATAGCTAAGAAACTGTAGTCTAGCTGGTTATGCCTTCTTTTCATTATAGTTACTGATATAACTGATCAAAGAAAAAAAGAAAGATGTAGGATTTCGTCAAGTATATTTCATCTTAGTCAGTTATTGCATTCATTTTAAGATTTCAGGATTAAAATTTGACCTGATAGAGTTGAATACTTTGAGCTTTGGGTAAATAGATTGTAAAGGAAATATATTTGTAAACTCCTAATGAGGTAGTAAAGTAAATTTGTAATGTTGCGCAACCTCTTGGAAGTCGCTTCAGAGGAATAACAGGCAGCCACAAATCAGACCATGTTGTTCATGCTTGATATTAATATGGCTATGAATGTCATCGTTAAGAAAGGCATTCCCAACAAACTGCAGATATTCAACAACAACTGCCTACGCTGGCTCGTTACTGAAGATCAGATGGATTGCCAGAAAGAATAAGCAACAAGGAACTCACTGTGGCTGGCTGGCTGGTAACGAACCAATCAACAACCTATCGCTCAGCAAATGTGCAGAAGGAAGTGGAGATGGATTGGGCATACACTGAGAAGACCATTCGGGGACATCACGCGTCAGGCCAGCCAGGCACTCGAGTGGAACCGAGATGGAAAACGACGAGTTGGGCGTGCGAGGTGAGGGTGACATGGAGGAGATGGTGCGAGGAAGAAATGAGAGCTTGTGGGCTGTCGTGGAGCCAGGTTGAAAAGATTTCAGAGAACAGAGTGAAGTTGAGGCGTGCTACTGAAGCCGTATGTTCCACTAGGAACCCAAGGGACAAATAATAATAATAATAATAATAATATAAGTTCTAGTTGAAGATGTGAATGTGTGTGAAGTTGTCAGAAAAATACTATAGATGACAAATTTAGTTTGTTTGAGGGTGTATATACTTTGGTTATGTTTAGTGTGTGTGGATATACTATCCAAGTTGGGTGGTTAATGAAGCTTTTCTGTTTGCTGAGTGCATTAGGATTCAACATTATGTGAGATGTCTCCTTAGCCGTCTTTTCTCGTAGTCTGAAAACCTTTCTGAATAATTTTAATATCTTCAATATCGATTTTATGACTATGATAGTTAGCATGAATAGTGATTACAGATGTGATTTGTGAATTTCCTAGTTCTACAGCATTATTTAGTAGTCGTTTTGTGTAACTTTCATGTTCATTAGGACGAATGAAGATCTCGTGGGATAATCTGCCAATATAATAAGCATTACAACCGACACAGCCTAACCTACAAACACAATTCTATGCGGCGGTAAAAAGAATTCTGTTTCTTAAGTAAATTAAACCATTCCTGAGAGTGTTGATTGTCTTGTAACTGTCTCCAGCTGGGTGCTTGCTTAAAATCCTTTGTATGTCTTTATTGGGTATTTAATCATGCTGTAATTTTTAAAGGTTTTATTCTGTGTAGAAGACAGTTCCACGTGATTACGAGACGTTAGAAATTTATTTTCCTACTTCATTAGGAATACACAACTACATTCCTTTTATAATTTATTTTAAGGGTAAACTTACCCAGAATTCACTTTAAGATATTATTTTTTATAACCATTTTTCTTATGACACGTTAATTTTGTTTTCTGCCTTCAAGGTGAAAGCCCACAGTCACTTATCCGTAAGCCATATCCTTCATTTTTGTAGCTTAAATAACTTTGTTAAGCATTTGTAGTTCACTGTGTATTGTGAACATATTATTCAGCTATGTAAATCAAACAGAGATCCTGGTCAAAGGTTTACGAATATCTCGTTTCATATTCAGTCCAGTCTTTAACTCATAAGTATGAAAAGCATTAATAAGTTTATCCGGAGTGAAACAGTAAGATGCATAGGATGCGATAATCAAGTGACAGCAGTGTATCTGTGAGGTTTTAAAAACTGCCACAAAAAATACTGAGACAATTAATCAGGCTACTTCGTTTCCGCTGAAAGGGTAGCTTTTTTACAAGCTAAAGAAAGTAAACCGATTATTTCAGTAGCTGTTATGGTGGTCTTTAGACTTACTCTCTTGTTGGAGTTCTAATTATGTGACCAAATATAAGGGGTTTATTTGTTGTGTGACAATCATGATACAGTTTATCTTTCGAAAGGACTGTTTTAATGATAACAAATACTATAAACTAATTTATTCTAAACTCCAACCATAGATGCTCATTAGAAATAGGTTTTGCAGCATTTAAACTAAGTAGAAATGTTACCGAAGTGCTTTAAAATACATTAAAGAAGGTTAGTTTATTTGTCACCGACTGTGTGTTCTACTTAACTATACAGGACGAATCTGTGGGGCAGGTTATATTGGTTAGGGTTTCACAACAGATGGTGCTTCCAATTGAAACTTTGTGGGACTAAGTGTCCCTCCTCTGGTAACAGAAAATGATCCTGTGAAATCATTACCATTTTCGTGTTTTTCTTTAGCTGATGATTAGCACTCTGAAGAATCAAAAAGAGTCTCCACATGATACTGAATGAAGGTAAACTTGCAGGATGATAAAGGTAAGCTGATCTGTACTTTGTCTATAGGTGTTTACAAAAATGGGGAACATCGGACGAAGAAATACAGTTTAGACTGATAAGCTCCTTCAGTGAAGACGTATTCATTCCATTGATCAAAAAAAAGAAGTATATGCCACTTTCTCTTTGATAGCTGAGCGGATGCAAAGTAATACTAGCCGCAGGAACTCACTACAATTCGAGACAAATTTCTGTCATCAGATGGGTGTGACGCTAAAGAGATTCACGTCAAAGAAGTAAGGAAGTATTTGAAATAATTTGACGGAAACGCTGAATGTTTGTTAGAAAATTCCTGGAAGATATAAAGCAACATCATATTAACCGCTCTAGAAGGGTGATAATTGTGTTTTCTAGAATGACGTCATTACAAGACAGGTAACTAGTCATCTTGTGAGTTAGTCGATTGTTGTTGGGATGAGCTTCAGAGTGGTATTTGTTGAACATTTAAATAAAGAAAATGATTTATTATAGGTAAGCTAATATTTTGGAGAGTTACGTTTTCATCTGTGGAATGATAAGCATAATTTTTCAAATAATCGAAAATATTTGAAGCGCAACCTCGCCGGGTTAACTACTTCAATAGTTACAAACCCAGCCAAAGCCCCATGAAGAAAAGAGGTTGGGTATAGGGCTACCACCATACTACGGAAAACCAATCCAACCGCTAAAGAAACTTCAAAGCAAAAACAATATATAAAACATAAAAACAAACTTATTCCTAGCTGGAATCGGAGAGACGAAATGACCACAATTGGTGAAAACTCTCAGGAAGCCAATCCACCAATATGTCTTCTCTTCTCTCGATAAAAGCGAGAGTAAGGATGAGGACATGGAATGTCCACACCATGTCTGAACCTAGTAAGGCTGTCCAGATTGCAAAGGAGATGAGAAGGTATAACAAAGAAGTGCTGGGCTAGGAATCTGAGAAGGCAGGTGGAATGGAAGTGGACTCTCGAAACTGTCAACTGGAGACGAGTTAATAATCTACTTCGATATTGTCACCCAGACAACAACCACGAACATACCACACTGAGTTGTGGAGTGGCTATCATGATGTCCCTTTGAAGAGCATCAACAGCTCTCTCTCATACAGTGGACACCAATCTGTCCAGCGATCAGGATCATGACAGCAAGATTCAACTCAAGAAGAAGGAAAGTCACTATCATACAATGCTACGCTATGCACCCACAAATAATGCAGATGAGGAAGAGAAGCGAAGAAGGAGGAATTCTACAGACAACTACAATCAGTACTGGACAAGATGCCAGTTGGCGACATCGAAATTGTAATGTGTGGGGCGACATGAATGCCAAACTGGGAGGAGCGGACAACACAGGAAGAGAAGTGATCATGGGCAATTCAGCTTCGTTTCAACTACAGGTGGCAGCACAGTTGAGGATGACAAAGACAGGATTGGGAATACAGCAAAACAGGCCATCCTGCATTAATCTGTAATCGGTGTGGAGATGTTCTGCACTTAGCATGAAGTGTGAATAACATCCGGATTTTGAACACCAATGTCAGTCAATGTCAGTCAGTGCTTGTATGTGATGGTTGGGAAAGTTGGCGCATCACGGAAAGCATTTCCAACAAGCTTTCATTTCTTCCTAACACCACCTCCTCCATGTCATCCTTATCTCGCACACCCAACTCGTCGTTTCCTATCTGCGTCCCACTCAAAGACCTGACCTGAAAAGTGATCTCCACAATCAGCCCTATCAGTGTTTCCCAATCCATCTTCACATTCCTCTGCACATTTGTAGTTGGGCGATGACCTCTTGCTTGATTCGTTGGCAACCCACCAGAGTTCCTTGTTGCTAATTCTTATTATTCTGGCCATCTGATCTTCAGTGTCAGTATCGAGTGCACTCAGGGGACAGCTGTTGATGAATGTCTCATCTCAGTTGATCTCTTTCCTCCCAGATAGTAACCTAGTTATCTAAAATAATGTTATCAGGTCTCTATTATCAGCAGCCTGTCCTGATTCACTTGCAAGTGTGTTGTAGTGTCTTTTGTCTTTCCGTGAACTCTTCTTCACTTCCTTGTCCAGTGTAACGTTTTATAGGTTGTGTTCAGTTCCTCTTTACCTTGTTCATCCCTGCACTGCACTGCACTGCATTGCACTGGTTCATCCTCTGATTCAACATCCTCCTCTCCCTCCTCCATCACCTTCCATGTGTTCGTCAACATCCATTCCTCGTCTTCTTTATTCTTACTTCCTAACACGCTTATGCAGGTTTCCCTCCACATCTCTTTCACAGACTTCCAGTGTTCCTCCACTCAGGTTTCATCAGGGATGATGATGATGCTCAATGTCTCCCCTTTTGTCTAGATGGCTTACGTGAAGATGTTTCTTGTAGTTTCGTGCTTCAGTTTCTGTTCTGGATGTTCAACTTGAACCATGGTCTATCACCAGCTTCCTTGAATTCAAGGCTTTCAACTTGATTTTGAAGAAAGGTTGCTTGAATTAGATGGTGAGTGGTGTGAACCTACATCTGCTACCCTTCTTCATCTGATCTTGTGTCCAGTAGGCTGCATCTCCACTTTCTTCATTTTCAGATGAAGTCGATCTGATTTCTAGTGTAGTGTGTCTTGGTGTCTGGTGAAATCAAATCCATGTTGCTCGCTTTGTCAATATCCTTATGCTTGTTTGTACACACTGCCTGACTCCAATCCCCAAATCGTTGAATGAGCAGAAATCTGCAAACAATTTTCCATTCTCATTCATCACTTCACCGAGTGCCTCTCCACCCATGATCACTTCTCTTCCTGTGTTGTCCGCTCCTCCCAGTTTGGCATTCATGTCGCCCCACACATTACAATTTCGATGTCGCCAACTGGCATCTTGTCCAGTACTGATTGTAGTTGTCTGTAGAATTCCTCCTTCTTCGCTTCTCTTCCTCATCTGCATTATTTGTGGGTGCATAGCGTAGCATTGTATGATAGTGACTTTCCTTCTTCTTGAGTTGAATCTTGCTGTCATGATCCTGATCGCTGGACAGATTGGTGTCCTCTGTATGAGAGAGAGCCGTTGATGCTCTTCAAAGGGACATCATGATAGCCACTCCACAACTCAGTGTGGTATGTTCGTGGTTGTTGTCTGGGTGACAATATCGAAGTAGATTATTAACTCGTCTCCAGTTGACAGTTTCGAGAGTCCACTTCCATTCCACCTGCCTTCTCAGATTCCTAGCCCAGCACTTCTTTGTTATACCTTCTCATCTCCTTTGCAATCTGGACAGCCTTACTAGGTTCAGACATGGTGTGGACATTCCATGTCCTCATCCTTACTCTCGCTTTTATCGAGAGAAGAGAAGACATATTGGTGGATTGGCTTCCTGAGAGTTTTCACCAATTGTGGTCATTTCGTCTCTCCGATTCCAGCTAGGAATAAGTTTGTTTTTATGTTTTATATATTGTTTTTGCTTTGAAGTTTCTTTAGCGGTTGGATTGGTTTTCCGTAGTATGGTGGTAGCCCTATACCCAACCGTCCCTCTTTTCCGATGATTATAACCGTCTGATTGTTGGTAAGGAATTTGCTTTGCGAGGTTATATTTCTGTCTGAAATAAGGAGAAATGGCTGTACGATATTTAATATTTGACAAATTTCTTCGGCGGAAGCGTTACGAAATAGATAAGATTCTTTTGCTCAGTTGATTTGTGATGTATGTTATTTTAATTTTCGTTTCGCTTACTGTTTCATCACTGGTAAATTCGGAGTTGTCTTCATCCACTCAGGTTGTTCATTAGTATTATATTTCACTAGTTCATGACACTTTTGTGCTAAATATTATACATTATGATGTTGACTAGATGATTTCCAACGGAAACTCTTTTGACACTCTAGTTGGGCATTTGAAATACTACTCATTAGTGAGCAATTTCAATGTAGACCGTTCAATTTGTAAATCATTTTCAAACTAACCATGTTATTTAAGACATGCCTTTCACATATATTCATGGTCAAAATGGATTCATTTCATGGGATAGTTTTTATCAACGGACTCGAGTTCACTTCAAAAGTTAGTTTGATTCATGTGGAAAACACGTTTTAGACATTTAGTTGAAAATTTTTCCCATACAAGCCTGAACTATTGCATAAACCAGCGAAATCATTACAGTATATTGTGTGAAGACGGAAATCTATATTGGCAGAGCAAGACAAGGCATACACAGTCAGTTACCAATATTGTTCGCAGAACTACATTACCCAATCAGGGTACTTGAATAACCAAGATAATTATATATATTCAACATCAGTATAAAGGAAATACAACGCATTACTTTTATTTTCGCTATACGCAGACAGTCACAACTTTTGAATGTGGTGGTTTGTGAGGATTGAAAGATTTTTTCTTCAAATTGGTATTCATCATGAACTGACATCAGTTGGATGAACATTGGAAACCTGGTAGCACAGGACAGCGGTTTCTTCCTGATATGAGACTCTTCAGCAGTGAACCCGCCAGGGATGGATTCCGTGACATCCAGATTCCGTGGCCAGTACATTACCATTGAGCCGCTGGGTTGGGGTCCAATGGTCCATATTTCCAACTTTAACAGTTCACGACATAGCGCGACGGCCACCCATTGTCATCGTTGAGTATTTGTCCTCACGTCACCGAGGTTTGCTCTAGTGATCATGACTTCTCATTGAAAATTTAAGAATCACCTCTGTCAAAAAAGCATTATGTCTAGCAGTATGCAGTCGAGAATTTCTTGGTGGAAATATTTAACACTTATCTAGTTAGATGTGACTGAACTACTGACTCTGAGAATATGGATGTTCATGAGGAAAAAGAAATGGAATTGTTATCTACCGTGCATAGATACGTACTTGACCGAACGAACTTTAAAAGACTGTAAGCACTCGTTGACGTGTTACTAGATAATTTAGGAAATATTGGGTTATTTTAGTATTTGTCTGTTTCTGTTCTGTTAAACTTTATTTTGATAGCAAATAGGTATACTAGAGAAGGAATCTAAGGTTAGGGTTAACATTTCCTTCTATTTATAGATGATAAATCAACTTGCATGCCTATAGAAGAAACTACCTTATTGAATTATTATAACTCATAGATTACTCACCATCTGTTAATACAATACAATATAAAGTAGAAAATAAGATTTTATATCAATTTCTAATGTTCATTATTTGTACTAATGAAATCCCATAAATATTCTCCATACAATAAAATTATAGTTATTTAAACGGAATTGAAGTGAACAATCTTCAAAGTGTACAAATGTAGCTGAATATGAGCCTTTTACAATTAATACAATCCATGATGAAGAGAATTGTTTATCCATAAAATTTTTCATATATTCTGTTGCTATTTTTTCATCAAAACCATTTTTATTACTGACAAGTTTACGAAATTCACTAACAATTGAAATTTTCATATTCATTGGCATTTGATCAATTATAACTTCTATATCTGATCCAAGAAGTTCATTATTATTGTTAGATATTTGAGACTTTTCAGGTTTGACTACTTGTACATCACGTTGTTTACGACTAAATGAGAGTTAAACAAATAAATACACTTCATATAATTGTCTATAGTAATAAAAGTGAATCCGTAGTTAATTTCTAACTGTAGAAATTATGGTGAATACTTTTAGCTTAGAGTGTGTGTGTGTTCAGAGAATAACACACCATAAAGAGTAATTGTTGTTTTGAGGATAGATTTGTTTCCCGATCCAATTTTATAACAAGCAATAAGTGTGAAAAAAGTAGGATTTACTGAATTCATAAATTTCAGTAGTACTCGTCAACTGGATACTACTCTACATACTTAATTATATATTACCGTTAAGCAATGGAAAAGAGCATACATACATACATATACAACGTAGACAGAGGCAAATTTAGGTGTAACAACATAGAAGTGAATAGTTTTTACAGGTCAAATGGATATTCAAGATTTAAAGCAACTGGTCCCTTTGATAAATTTAAACAGCGTAATGAGAAGACGAAGATTATCTGAAACATGTGATGTATTACCGCTATACATTTCGAACAATCTGATCCCCCACACATGGACTTGTCGAACTATTTATATGAAAATTTACGAAAAGGTCAATGAAGTTAATAGGAAACATTGGAGGGAATAGGAAGGGATAGAGAAAGGAAAAAACCCTACTCTTGGTATGAAAATTAAAATCAATACTACCAAGGTAGGTTCAACGTGAGTACGAACTGTTTTTGTATACATAAAGGGGTTTAAATTTACGGATGGCAAGAGCTTCAATAAATTTAAGCACTCGGCTCTGACCACTTTTATGTAGTACTTTAAAGGCCGTTTCCTTTCATTTCTATCCTATGGTTAGTTTCTAGTATATGTTTAGCGATAGACGAAGATGGATGTTTGTCACCTGCACTTATCGGATCTGTTGAGGTCATTTGTTTTTGTAGCCACTTAGGTACATGTTCAACCTTCCTTAACTGTATATCATGATTACTCCTCCCTATATATGTGTATCTACATATACATGTAAATTGATAAACACAGTGGGATGTGATGTAATCGTTTATATGTTGTTTCGGTTAGTGCTGTAATATGGACTTGGTCTTCTCTACAATGATGACCTTAGCTGCATAATACGTTTTTACATCACATGTTTCAGATAATCTTCGTCTTCGCATTACGCTGTTTAAATATTCAAGATTGTTGAAATAGGGATGAGAACTGAATCGATTGAGCGTCCGTCGATCACGTCATTGAAAACAAGATAGTTAATGGTACTTATGCAGACAATAAGAAAACAAGGTGTATATTGAGATGAATAATAATGATAACATTGGCAATAGGAATAAGGTTAATTAGACGGAGTAAATCACCTAAATTTGTCTCAGTCTACGTTGTATATGTATGTATGTATGCTCTTTTCCATTGCTTAACGGTATATATAATCAAGTATGTAGAGTAGTATCCAGCTGACGAGTACTACTGAAATTTAGGAATTCATTAAATCCTGCTTTTTTCACACTTGTTGCTTGTTTTAAGTTTTGAAGATAGTTTTCATCATGGATTATGGTCATCTGGAAAAAATTTAAAGGCGTTAAACAGCTGTTTTGTCCTTATTCATAACTCCTCAGCACAGCTCAAGTAGGTCTGTCAGCGAGCATTGTTCATATAGCCATTGAAATGGTTTCCAATGTTCCAACCCCACTAAAACTCTCAATTATCAACCTACTGAGACTACACTACACTTTTTAATGTAGCCACCTTTTAATTTCATATTTTTTTTCTACTGTTGGAGGTTGCTACACTAATGTTTACCAGTTAGCCAACCCTTAATGCTCACCATTGTTGATGAGTAGATTAGTTATTTTAATTCGTCTATCAGATGATTCAGTCATTTCCTGAGTTTTTGGTATAATGATAGGCTAACTAATGGTTATATTGAACTTTATAAATGCTTATTGACGTTTGAATAGGATGAACCCAGGGTTGAAAATCATAATAATCCCGGGAATTCTGATTTCCGTAAGGATCAAGCATGTAACACACAGGTTGGAGTAGTAATCTGAGAACCATTTTTGGAGAAATTCACTTCATTCTAGTCTACATACCGTTATCAGTCTCAATCGATTCGATAATACCGTCAAATACTTACTCATATATTTATTGAAAGCGAGAACACATAAAATAGGGTAGAGGTTATCAAGCAGTTTCAGTTTGTAACAGCTGTTTAAATGTCATCAGTGCTATTGAATGTCATAATAGTATCACCCAGAACCTGTTTCATCCCCAAATGGTAGATTGCACTTCTACGCTGACATTGATTCAGATAAAACTTACTGCTCAGTTAGACTGTTTAAATAGATAATCGGGGCCTGATATCATATCAACGGGAACCATATGTAGTATTAAAAATAGGAGCAGCCTTGAAAATACATTTCTAATTGTTTCTTACTTTCCTGTGATTGGCTATCTGTTGTTGTCTGGACACGTACTGGTGTCTGATTGGTCGAAGTTATGAGTTGATATACAGCTATATTGAACTTGTCTATCTCATCGTTTGTTAACTATAATCTGCATCAAGTTTGCTATTAAATCACCTTGAATGCAAGTGTGCAGATTTATGCACTAATTATTTCAAGTTGTTATTCATCGTAGACTGACATCAGTTGGAGGAACAAGGGAAACCTGGGAGCACTGGAGAGCTGTTTCGTCCTAGTATGGGACTCCTCAGCAGTGCGCACCCAAGACCCCGCCCTCCAAGGATCGAACCCACGACCTTCAGGTTCCGCGGCCAGCGCGTTACCATTGAGCCACTGGGTCACAATCCAAAGCTCCATATTTCCAACTTCTGTCAGATTGCGACCGGTGGAGTCAAAGCATGATGGTCGCGAGGACAGATGCTCAACGATGACATTGGGTGGCGGTTGCGCTATATCGTGAGCTAACAGAAGTTGGAAATATGGAGCTTTGGATTCTGACTTAGTGGCTCAATGGTAACGCGCTGGCCGCGGAACCTGAAGGTCATGGATTCGATCCTTGGAGGGCGGGGTCGTGGGTGCGCACTGCTGAGGAGTCCCATACTAGGACGAGACGGCTGTCCAGTGCTCCCAGGTTTCCTTTGTTCCTCCAACTGATGTCAGTCTACGATGAATAACAACTTGGAATATTTGTAAATCTCCACAACTCCCTCAAAGTACTAAATATTATTAAATATAGAACTATGAATTATTGTTACGAGACAGTCTTCTAACTTTACCTGACTGTCACGTAGTTTTTTTTGGGTGAATCGTACAGATACGATAAGAATTTTCGAGCTTTGAGTCAATCATGTAGGGAGTTAGTAGACGCCCATCGATAAAGCTGAATGATGGTCACGGTATACTGCGAAACGATAGAAGTGGGAGAATGTAGACCATTGGATTCAAACCCATCTGCTGAAGGATGACATGCTAAATTTGTCAACTTAGCTGTAATTGGTTATGCTTTACCCACCCAACCATTCATACTGAGTATATATGAAGAACCATTGAACAACGTGCTACTAATTAATTGCACATTTATTTATCAGTTTATGCTACAATTCGATTACATATTTGATTGATTAGTAACTGAAAAGTACACTGAAAATTTCATTGAAAATTTGAGCATGATTTTTAGTTTTAAGGCAGAATTCATCACGCACTGACAACAGTTTAGGGACCGTTGAAAATCTGTGAGTACTGGACAGCTGTTTTGTCATATTATGGGACTTCTCATGGGGATAGTCGCATTATAGCGCGAAATGACCACAGTTAGAAACTGTAGACCACTGAACCCGATCCACTGGCTGAATGATTAATGCGTTCTCCGAAAACCTCTTTCGGCCGCAAAGCTTATAAGCTGGATGCAGTTATCAGTGTACACATAGTCAACCTTGCTTTAGGTAAGTCACAGATGCACAATGATTAGAAGATGCAAACTAAGAAGAAGTAGCAGGTAATTATTTGCTGGTATTCAGTGACTTAGTAGCTGTTTTGAGTTCACGATTATAAGTATCTATTCATTAACCAATTTATCAATTACTAATAAAAATTATAATAAATACTAGAGGTGGTAATAGAAAAAATCATGATGTTAACTAATAAAGTAACCTATGTCATCGACACGCGGAACCACGTTGCTGTACACTTCAACCAAAATATTATACCACATCATCCTGGAGAGACTAAAAAGCGCTCTGGATTCATAACTACAACCGGAACAGACTGACTGGCTGGCTAGCTAGCTAGCCTCAGGAAGTACCATTCATGTGACGATCAAATTGCAACGCCACGCCACGCATCATCATAGAACAGAGCACAGAATGGTAGTCCACTCAACTCCACTTCAACTTCATCCACTTTGAAAAGACCTTCTATCGAGGCGTCGACAGACAAGTAATTTGCCACACAGATGCTTCAACACTACGGTCCTAGTGCCACTGTATTAACACTTATCAACCTCATTCAACAGTTATATGAAAATGCCACATGCCGAGTGATTCACAATGGGAAGCTGAGTGACACCTGTGAAGTGAGGACAGGAGTTGGACAAGGCTGCCACCCACTATCACCGATGATCTTCCTGATTGTGGTCGACTGAACTCTACTGGATCATGCAATAGATAACTGTGAGGAGCTGTGAGAGGATGGGTATAGGCTGGCTGGAGTGATGAAAAGACTCGAGAAGACGACTTGGATTTGGCCAGCGATGATGACCTGTGTCTAATGTCGTGTCTCACAAACTCGAAGATGTACAAGCGAGAACCAACAAGTTGGCAGAAGAGGTGAGGTGAGGTGAGGTGAGGCGAGTCAAGGAAGTAAGTAAGTAATGAGGACGGGATTTCCTTCAAGTGAAGATAGGGAAGACAGAGGTGATGAAGATACTCAGTCAACAACAACCACCTCCAATCACAACCAACCGGAGAAACCTAAACGAAGTAGTCTCTTTCACCTACCTAGGCAATTCAGCTTCGTTTAAACTACAGGTGGCAGCACAGTTGAGGATGACAAAGACAGGATTGGGAATACAGCAAAACAGGCCATCCTGCATTAATCTGTAATCAGTGTGGAGATGTTCTGCACTCAGCATGAAGTGTGAACAACATTTGGATTTTGAAAACCAATGTCAGTCAATGTCAGTCAGTGCTTGTATGTGATGGTTGGGAAAGTTGGCGCATCACGGAAAGCATTTGCAACAGACTGCAGACATTGATCAACAGCTGTCCCCTGCGTGCACTCGATACTGACACTGGAGATCAGATGGGCAGCATAATAAGAATTAGGAAGAAGGAACTGTGGTTGTTTGCCAACGAATCAAGCAAGAGGTCATCGCCCAATAACAAATGTGCAGAGGAATGTGGAGATGGATTGGGCATACACTGATAGGGCTGATTGTGGAGATCACTCTTCAGGTCAGGTCTTCGAGTGGGAGGTAGATGGGAAAGGACGAGTTTGGTGTGCGAGGCGATGATGACATGGAGGAGGTGGTGTGAGTTAGAAATGAAAGTTTATGGGTAGTGTTGGCGCGAAGTTTTGAAGACTGGAGAGAAGAGAGTGCAATAATGGCGCACTACTTAAGACCTATGTTTCGCTTGTAATTCCCGGGAGAAATATTAAAGATAATAGTAATAATAATGTCATAGACAAAACAGCTGTATTCTTTGTTACATCTTGAACGTCAGGTTTGTTAGAGGAAAACAGCTGGAATTCCCGTACTGATACATGATAGTTTGAAGTTTATTGGCAGCATTAGTTGACTTTAGGCAGATGATAAATCCATTTTGCTGTATCCCACAAGGTTCCAGACTTAAGTGTTACACTTCCTGTGGACGGAGACTAACTTTAAATCACTGTATCCAATATCGCATAGTTTAAAGGCAGTTACTTCTTTGCAAAGTTTTCATTATGATTTAGGCTCTTCGAAGAGTAAAGTATCCCTTTTTAATCATTCATCTGATTCATCTGTTGTCCGGTATGTCGGTTACTAGTGTGATTATACTGATATGATTTTGAGCAATAATTTATGCGTGAAACATCATAAAGTAAATAATACTGTATTGTTGTGTGTTCGAAGTCAAATAAACAAATCTAATACGGAATTACACTCTATCACAATGCTTAGGTTTCACACTTATATTTAGGAGCGAAAGTCATAAGTAAGTCTCAGATACTTCGTCGCAGTTTCAAACTCTTCAGAGATACGCACCTTCGACTGCATAAGGAATGTGGCCTACGGCCATCGAACCTCACAGTAAACGCCTTACCATTCAACCACTGGCTTAGAATAGTGGACTGTTGGATTCTACTCCAGTGGCTGAATGGTAACAGGCTTATTGTGAGCTCTGATGGTTGTGAGTTAGATTCATTATATCGTTGGATGTGTACACTAGTTTGGATTGCCAAACTAGAATGAAACGATTGCCCACGGCTCTTAGGTTTTCAATGTTACTTCAGGTGATGTTATAGGGTTATGAAAATTACCTTGAAATCAGTATATCTCCAAAAATCTTCAGTTATGGCTTTGTCAAAATACTTTCACAATGTCATCTTTCAATGCTATAAAAAATACTGCTCCTAAGATTAGAGAAGACTGAGTAAAAGACAGGTTATTCAATTTTTGTATGTCTGAATGTATCTTTTTAGACTTTAAGGGGTGCATAGAACTTGTACACTTGGTGAAATGTAGTCCTATATTAGTCTGTTTATTAGAAATATCACACATTGAAACAGTAGCATTTACTGGATAACGTTTCGGACATGATTTATTGTCCATATTCATATCAGGTAACTCCACAACTTTGAGACAGACTTTATATATTCCTAGTTTTCTCTCCTTCTCTGTGATGACAAGGATAGTAGAATTTTCCTTAGATCTAGGACAGGTGCAGCATCATTTCTATCACTGTATGTCTTTGGTGTTGATTCGATAAACAAAGATTCGGTTATCAATCTCTCCCTCCACCCAACTTAGTTAGTTTTCAACACTATCTCCCTATCCCACCCTACTGTGTGATTGTGTGTCATCGCATGCAGAGCTGTAGCCGAGTTTTTCTCTAGATTTCTTATCTTATTAGGATCTACTGATCTTGATTTAGCTAAGTTTTTGTGCTCTGTTATTCTAATCGACCCTGACTAGTCGACTGCTTTGACCTATGTACTTGACCTCGCACTCATTGCAAGGAATCTGGTAAACCAGATTATTTTGCTTAATTGCATCGATGGGATCTTTTAACCTACAAAGCTTGTTTCTAAGTGAGTTTGTTGGTTTGAATGCCACTTTAATCCCAGCCTTATTCTACTGTCCTTGTCATCACAGAGAAGGAGAGAAAACTAGGAATATATAAAGTCTGTCTCAAAGTTGTGGAGTTACCTGATATGAATATGGACAATAAATTATGTGCGAAACGTTATCCGGTAAATGCTACTGTTTCACTGTGTGATATTTCTATTAAACAGACTAAAATGGAATTACACTCGACCACAGTGCCCAAGGTTTACACTTATATTAATTCCGTATTAGATTAACACAAGGTGGTATAGTTTCGGTTGAGTTGGATGGAGGTAGTCAGCAAGATGTTTTGATCCAGCTACTTTTCGTACTTTTTGGGACTCATCAGCAAGGTGTATCTGGAACCTCTGAAGAAATGAAGCCCCACCTGAGATCCAAACCCTTGTCACCTAGTGCAGCATTGAGAGACGTTATCACTAAGCTGTTTGGGCTGCGAATGACCTCCTGTAGGACCCATTTGGACACACTGATTGGTTACTGGAGAGTAACCAACTCTACGTAGTCTAGTCCCAAGTGCTGATTGACTGCTGACTGCCTCCATCAAACTAAAATCATTCTCAGTGTATCGCTATGGTGAGCTTCCTAGCCTTCTGGACACTCTGGAAAGTGACTGATAGAATTCCATGTTAGGACTATAATACATGAAGTTGGTTACCCTTCGATAACCAGTCAATATAGTTCTATTTTAGCTAGATTGTGTTTCGACCAGAATATATTGTTCAAGATAGTCGTACAACTTTCTGATCTAAATTTATAGTTCTGTTGTTTTTTATTCTTCGGTTGAATTGGTGGTAAAAATTTCTATACATTAGGAATCGGTGTTGGTTATTCCGATCACAGGTGATAGGCATTAAACGGATGAATAGAGATTCACCAATCAACTTCCCTGTCTCCGTTTGCCTGCATCAGTCTTAAAGACTGTAGCTCCGTCAAGTCCTTCTGTGTGGTTGTGTATTATTGCATGCATAGCTATGGCTAGATTCCGCTTCAGATTGCTCGTTTTAGCAGGGTATATCAGTCTAGACTTCATCAGGTACCTCTGCTCCGGTAATCTCCCTAACATCACTCGGCTAGTTTGATCTATGTGCATGACCCGTTAGTCATCTCAAGGTTTTCGGTAAGCTGAGACAGACCTGCGTTTTTAGAATCGTGTATCTAAGATTATGGTTTACATTTGTAGCTTGGAACCAAAGGATGCAACAACCAACGAAGACAAACTGAATATCATTTACAAAATCAACTGCAATAACTGTAGTCAACAGTAGTTTGGAAAAAGTGGTCGCCCTCTTTGCCTTCGTCTACATGAACACTAATTGGCCATTAAACGCCACGACATTTCGTCACTCATCTCAATGCATATGGATAATTATGGACATGAATTCAATTTCGACAATGTAGAAATTCTGGACGGAGAGAGGAAACACAAAGAATGTCAGAGAATTCCTAGAAGCTTGGCATTCAGGTCAGTCAGTCAGTCAGCAATCAACAGATGTATACACATAGACCAAATCTATCAACCAATAAGAAAAACGATAAACGACAGAAAGGTCAGAAGTGAAGCAGAGGGACAGCCAATAGGAAAGTCTATACAATCAATGACACAACAATCGAAGGAAACAACCAATCACAGACCACATCTTCAGAGCAAGTCACTAAATCACTGACGGAGAGATACTGACAGCTCACGTCATACTGTAGTTAGTGCTGATGATGTCGTCTAGCAAGACGATGAAAGCTTCACGATTAAACAATCCAGCTCAGAGAACACAATACAATCATAACCATCCACCTGAGGTGCAAATATTCTCCATCATTTCGAAATGTAATAATACTTACACGTCTTTTATGTTTAAGCGAAGGTAATCACAAACATTCTCCAAAGTTATACGATCATTATTCGTTAGTTTAAATAAATATGTCCATTTCTGAAATGATAGAAAGTAGACAAATCATTAAAAATATACATAAAATTAAAATTTATTTTACAAAAGTAAACACAAGTAGTAGATACGTACAGAATCGAAGATAAGCGTAACTTTCAATTTTTTAATTCTGTAGGAGTTAGCTAGCATAAGTTTATTTTTACTTACTTCGTAGATGGAGAAGTTATTCACTGTCTCATTGTTCTTTACCGCTTGATTTATGTGATAATATTTAATATTTTTTATCTTTGTGGGCATTTCTATGCACATCCCCAAGATTCTAAGATTAAGGCGTTCACATGCTGTGAACAACTTAACCGCACGTCACAGTGTGGACAGCCTCAAGTCATTCTAAGTGACCAACAGGCCTGTATTGTTTTATCCAAGCAGTAGCTATCAAGAGACTTAGACCAAACCGATATACTAGAAAAGATACAGTTGCCAACTTCGCACTACCAAAGTTATTTGTTAACAACAAAGTGTATGCAAATATCTGCTAAGTCATTATATCTCATACACTTTTATTTCGTCTCAAACGTGAACTCTTCTCATCTTAGTATTTAGAGTCCCATAGATTCGAAACATTTTCGTAGGTACGTCGTCTCTGATAATAACTCCTCAATCGCTTCTGAAACTTGTTCTTCATATGCTAATCCTATAAATAGTCAACCTTTCACTTGCGTTCCCAACAATCTTCTCTACTTTAACTGTCTGCATCATTTATTGTCCATGTTACTGGTTGATTCTGTCAACAACTTGTTGTCAAGTTGATAATAGTTTGTTCACTTCTTGTAATGTATATATTCTGATATCATGGGTATCATAGAAACAGCTCACGAAATTAATGTTCAAACAGCTTTCACAGTTTCATATAGGAACAGTCAGGGATGTATACTGAGATTTACACAAGCGATATCCATACACAAATTCAAACCACCTTTATGTATGCAGAAAAACAACTTGTTCTTACACTACACCTACCTCGGTAAACTTTGTTTTCTTACCAAGATTAGGATCAACTACGTCACTTCCCATTTTGTTTCCATCTTTCTTAATTCTAATCCCCTATCATGTTAATTGTTGTATTTGTCATCCCACACTTCGGTGTAATATGAATTGACTTGACAAGTAAATGTGTGATGGGTCAGATTGTTCTAGGTGTGTATTGCGCAAATACATCACATTGTTCAGATAATCTTCTGGTTACACTATCGACGTTGTATTTTTGTTTGAGAACTGGAAGAAAAGTTCTTGTCAAGGGACATTAGAAAGTATCATAAACAATACAGTACCTCAGAAATAAATTTCATTTTCAAAAAAGACAATATTTTATTGGTTCAAAATTAAAACAGATTGATAGCAAGAATACATTTATGCTGATGACTTGACTTGTTACTTCTCGATGTTGCTTGACTTTTGACCAGAATGATCAGCAAGGCTCCTTTGTGGGTACCTTAACACAAGTGATGATTTCATTTTGATATCAAAGAAGAAGTGTGGCATGAAGGAGAATCCTGGACACGCGTTTAGCTCTATTAGACCCTTATCAATTGGATGTAACTGCATCCCAGAGAACGATGTTGTCCCTATTGAGGTTCGAACCCCTCATTCATCTCTTCGAGTGCCATAGTCTTTACTTTTAGGTTTACGAGTTACGATCACGCCTCCTTATTGTTTTCTGTTGGTGATTAATTTGCAGCAAATTGATCACTCATTGTTGCTATTCAGTCTCCTGAACGTCTTGGATTTCATTGCTAATCACCTGTCATCTTATGTTAGTTAGGTGAAAGTAATAAGCAAGAAGTCCTGCTTTACCTAGCTGTCGTGCTCTTCGATACTCGTCAGCAAGGCGTATCTATAGCCTCGAAGGAACTGATACCCCTTGCGGGACTCGAACCACCGTCACCTAATACTGCAGTCGGGGACGTTACCGCGGAACCATTCGGACCGTAAGTGACTTCCTGTAGGACTGGATTGCATACATTGGCTGGTCACTGTGGCTAGCCAACTTGATGCTGCCCAGTCATATATAGTAATGTCTCTGAATCTCAGGTGGGTCATTAGTTCCGTCAAGGTTGTAAATACGCCTTGCTAACAAATGCTATAAAGTACGAAACCGAGGTCAAGCAGAGTTTCTTGTTGATAGCTTCCACCCAGTTAACCTCACTGTTTCAAAACATCGGATTTGTAAGTTTTCTAGCCTGGTGATCATATTGCAAAGTGATCGATAGGATTCGATCAGCACATAGGACTAGACAACGTGAAGTTATTTACCGCCAATGATCTATCAATATACTATGCATCTTAATATCAAATATTTTTACACCATTTCACAGTAACATTGTAGTGTACTTGTAGGATAGCAGTGGAATGCAGGACGTCAATTTCAGACTATGTGGGACTCGTCAGTAAAATATATTTGCACCCAAGTGAGTGATGTTGTTCCCATCGAGATTCCAACCCAGTACCCATTGCTCCAAAAGCCCCAGGATTATCTATGAGGCCACTGGGACATGAAAGTCACCTCTTGTACAATCGGTATCACTTGTTACTTGTAATTTCCCGTTGCCATACTGAGTCGAATTAGTCTCTCTCTATTGGTAGAAGTGTTCCTACGTGAGTGTCTACAGAATAATGAATATTAGAGCAGTTATGAGACACCCGCATAAGAAACCATCTGCCACTATAAGTAAATCAGTTTGACCCCGTACAGCAACTGGAAATTACAAGTACCGATAAACCGCTTAAAGCTGTACATAATTTAAGTGAATATTTCCAAAATATTAGGCAGGGCTTTTTTGTTATTATGCATTATACACAGATTACTCATAGGAAATAATTAACAATTGACTCTGTCAATCATCTGTTTTCACAATCCATCCAAGGAACTATGCTGATTTTCCTTTTTCTTTCAGTTAATTTAAACTAGTGTACGAAAATTTCATTCTGATCATAACAGCTATAAAGTTTATGAAAAAATATAAGGGGAGGGGGACTAGTCACTAAATAGATATCTGAACTATGCGAACGGTCTAGGTTCATTTTGTTTTAAAGCGGCAAATTCGGTAGCGTTCAGAAAATGAGGGGACATATATGAAAGTAAACGAAAAAAGAGGACTGCGAACTTATTATCCAGATATATTTCATTAGTTATGCGTATTGTCTAGGACCTATTCGGCTGCAAGACTTGTTTCACTGCATCAAACAATATATGGAATTATCCTATCCAGAAAATACAAAGTTCCAACTCTTGTTAACTCCAACTTTATTGATCACTTCACATGTGCATGTGGTAGCATGTAGGAAGAACAGAGAGACGACTGTCTACCAGCATTGAGGAGCACATGCCAAAGAGTCTACGTCTCATGGGTCCATCCTCATTTGACAGTGCAACAGCTCATCACTAATATAATACGAGATACCTAGCAGATGCAATGAAATTCCTCATGGTAGTCAACAAACAAAAGACCTATCTCTTACTTTGAATTACCAAAGTCGTCATTATCTGATGAGTTCAATGTGAACTGTAATTAGTGACTTTTCACCCTCCCGTCTTTCTCAAAAATATTTCGAATACATTCATTTTGTGCTAATACATATCCGTATTCATGTTAATTGGCGTTTCGTTATTACCGTAATTACAATTGTTACTATGTTTTTATCTCGCCCACTTATCGTCTTGATAACATAATATATTCACAAGATTATCCGATCCCTACTACTTACTTTTAATGTTATCTCACTCACTGATAAACATTCCTTGTTTTATATATAACCCTAATATAGTTTGATCATATTTACTACCTGAACTTTCTTTGTGTCCTCAATCATTACGTTTTCCTGATCTTAATAAACTTAGAGATTATTTACATATGTTAGTTGGTTGGAGGCAATCGGCAGGAAGCCCTGGACCTAGGTTTCGTGACTTTTGGAACTCTTCAGCAAGGTGTATCTGCAGCCTCGACGGAACTGATGTCGCGCCTGAGATCCGAACTCTCGTCACCCAGTGTTGTAGTCAGCGCCTTTACCACTGAGCTGTTTGGGCCACGATTGACCTCCTGTAGGACTGGCTTAAATGAACTGATTGGTCACGGGAGTGCAACCAATTTCATGTTGTCTAGTCCTGAGTGTAGACCGGATCCTATAGATTATATTTGCAATGTAGCAATCAAGCTAGGAAGCTTAGCACTGTGGCGCACAGCAGGTCAATCGTTGCCCAAATAGCTCAGTGGTAAAGTCACTGACTACAACACTGGGTGACGAGGGTTCGAATCTCAGGCGCGACATCAGTTCCGTTGAGGTTGCAGATACGCCCTGCTGACGAGTTCCAGAAGTCATGAAACCTAGGTCCAGGGCTTCCTGCCGATTGCCTCCAACCAACTAACATCTACTAATGTGCACCACGATGTTGAGCTTTCTAGCTTGGTTGCCACATTGCAAATATGATCGATAGGATTCGGTCTGCACTCAGGACTAGACAGCATGAAATTGGTTGCACTCCCATGACCACTCAGTACATTATTTACCTATTTGTTTCAGTTGTATGTAGCTGAAGAGAGTACTACCAAATAAATAACATCATTCTATACTGAAAAGTGTTTATATTGGTGTTATTCAAGTTTATAACGGCAACTAAATATATGAAACGTTATTCACTGAATCAGTAAGGTGAACACTGAACTCCTCTTTTTCTACTCCACTGGTGTCAGTTATAAACAGCTGGCTACTAAGCAAGCAGGTTACTTATATGGACAGAATCATAGCTATCTAAAATAGCTAAGATGGGAAATTGAAATCTTATATTCTGACAGTTTAAATAGTAAGAGTAGAACACGATTATTGTGATAGCGAATCATTCTGTTACTTGGCGGTTGACTGATAATGACATGATAAATTTCACGACTTTTACTGCGTCTTATAAATTCAAATTCATGTGTGAAATTTCTAAAACGATGACTCACCCAGAGAAGTCTAGATCTGCTTATAACTTTGATATATTAATTAGCTAATCTCATTCTAGTGGAGACTGGCTTTAAGACACAATAACGTGAATAGGAAATGATGTAGCTTTTGGTATACCGTCGTAATCTGTTTGTGTATCATTTTGTAGCAAAGTAAACTTGTGTTTATACACAGATATTTGATCAAAATAATGTTACTGTGAACTGTTCAAGAGATAGCAGATAGTTAGGCAAGAGTACAATGTAGTTTAGTAGGCAACCATTAAGATGTTACCAATGCATATACGTCAGCAGTTCTATCTATTCTTTTACAACCTGGATCTAAATTACTCAGCCAATCCGCTTTTCTTGGAAAATAAGACAACTGAATTCTTATGTTTAGCTGTATGAATGCAACTGCTTCTTCTCCTTCCTGACGAAATACAGGGAGACAGCTGTAATAAAGTGGATGCTAATTATCAGATAAAATGACTGTAGTTAACTATCCAGTTATTCAGTTGGACTAAAGACACACTACATAACTTACTACCAGTTTTCAGACTTCCATACAGCATAACTTAGTTCAGCTTTAGTAAACGTGGAAAGAATAACAGGACGAAATAAAAGGGAATAGGTCAAATACAGGAACTAATAAGTTATGAAAGCAGAGACTGAGTTATTTCAAAGAGTCCAAGTTTCCTTAAGCAATGCATTAGGTGAAGGACCTTCTTTCAAGTCAATAAGATCTGAGATCGCCAACAAAGATCAGAAGAAAAACTTAGTCCATGGTAGGTAATACTTGTTCTACTTTCATAATCGTAATAAAATCGATATTTCTGGAGTCATAGAAGCGCAGTAGGTCACTTTGGTCTTTGTCTATGCTTGAGGTATTTAGAAACGTTTATCCGAAGGCTATTTGAAGACGATCGTCGGTCAATTTCAGTTAAAAAACCATTCATTTCAGTGCAATCTAGCTGCAAGTTAACTGGGGGAGAAACTATTAGCTCATTAGCATGCCTAATGAAATTAGTCTTAGCAGAAGTAGTTAAGTCATAGGAAAATAAGAAAAGTGGAAATGGAGAGTGTTGCACCTTAAGGCACACCGGATTCAGTAAGCAGTAAAGTTGAGCGGTCCCCCTTATAAACAGCTTACTGTTTCCCTTCAGAAAAACAAGAATGCAGCCAGTTTGTGACCCAGGGTTTGTTATGCTCCAATGTAAGCTTTTTTGGGAATAATGATCTACGAATGGAGTCAAAGGGAGTTATTAAACTTAAGAAGGCAGAATCAACATACTTAGGACTTTTGTTTAGACTGGAGACAATATTACAATATTATGCACTGTACTCTGTGGACTTTAAGTGTAATCACTCAATTTGTTTTCGAAGGTGATATCCACTCTATCGTCAAATTAGATTACTATGATATGTTCACTGCATAAGGTGAGTGTCTGAACTGATCCAAGCTTAACTGCACATAGCTTCTAAGCATTCAGTGCTATTTAGACAGTTAAATTGTCAAACGAGTGAGGATATTACCAGTCATATTAGTTTAAAAGATTTCATTCATCACTTTATATCACATTCAAAGTAAAAAACAACAGCGTGCAAGTTGTATGAATTGCGACAAACGGGACTTCAGTTAGCGGATGGCTAATGATGCCCTATGGCATAACATAGAACAATACGTAAATATCAGGAACTCAGTCACTGAATGAGGCGTAGTTCCAGTCGAGTGAAGTGAGGATTAATCAGATCATTTTCAGTAGGACAAGTAACAAACAAATAAAAAGTTGAATAGTAGTGTGGTGCTAGAGAACCATGTGGATTTCCGACAGAGATCCGAATCAATTTGACTACAATCCCAGAAGGAGTACTTTAGCTAGTCTGAACAATGGTGCTAAGTATGTTAGATCTGCCTTCTGAAATTATACTTCTGCTTTTGATTCTGCCCCTGGACTCCTTTTATAAAACAAGTTTGCCAGAACTCATATTGAGTCCTGGATTGGTAACTGACTTCATTCTTGTTTTTATGAGAGAAGAAAGTACACTGTTTGCGAAGGGAAGCGCTCTACTTTGCTACTCAGTGAAGTAAGTGTCCCTCAAGGTGATGTCTTTTTCCTTTTCTTTTCTATTTTCTTTCACATGACCTAAAAACCTCAGCTAAAGCCAACTTAGTCAAATCCGCAGATGACCTAACGGTATTCTGCTGACCTTCTCTTCTTCAGATTGCTCTCAGTTTAATAACTTGTTAGCGGAAAGTGGTCAGTGGTCTTCCTTAAATGACCTCAAGCTCAACCCCCCCCCCCCAGTGTCAGATGGTTAACTTTAGCTTGAGATGTGAACAAGACCTATGTAAATAGCTTCAGTCCCATGACTCTTGTCTGACAGATGGCACTGTTGTAGAGGACGTAACAAGCGTGATCTATCTGGGCTTATGCTTTCCCTTTGATCTTTCATTCTTTCCTCGTGTTTGACTGAGTGAGAAGAAAATCCTTCGCTTGACCTTTTATATTAGAAAACTCAGAGTGTCTAGTGTAAGTCAGACTATACTCTTACTCTTCATTAAATCGTAATTTTTGCCTATGCTTACTTATTTTTTCCCCTGAGTCTTTCTTGTGCTCCGCTGCATTACGTAGAATTTCAAAGGTTGTTAGTATAGCAAGTAGTACATTACTAACCTTGAAGATAAATGTGGTCGTGGGTTGGCATCTGAACTCTTGTAGACTACTGGCTAAAACTATTTTATCGGACGACAAGCATCCTCTGCATCCATACTTCTGTCCATATGTGTCATCAGGGAAAACAGGAATCAAGTAAATAAAACTCGATGCACGCAAAACTACATACAAAACTTCAACCACCTTATTTAGCTTGTGTATTGTGGAAAGAAAGCCATGTTAGGTAATCTAACTAATCACCTTTGCAAACGCGAAGAGATATCATGACCTTGAGCATATATATATATATATATATATATATATATATATATATATATATATATATCAGCCACATGACTAACCTGAACAATGTCGTTGTTCCATTTACTGAATCCTGAATAATTCTTTATCTGATTACTTGTGATGACTTCCTCTTTATTCTTATCTACTTCGAAAAATGTTTGTAGGAAATCATTTGTTGGTTCTGTTGTCGTCTGATGATGACCGTTCTTCATGGTGTTATAGACGATGCTGACAGTGTTGAAAAAATATAAAATATATCAGTATCTTTGACTATCTTTGTTTATATACATACACTTATAGGTGTGTTCTCTTATGAATGTCTTTTCTTTTCATCTCAGTATACCTCTGAATCAACACTAAAACTAGGTGAATACAGTTTCGTATCAAATATTGAATGGTCTACTGTTAAAAGTAATATGATAAATGACCAGTCAAATATGATAACATTATACTCAACAACAATAATAAAACTTGTCACTATACAATCTTGAATTCTTTCAAAGTAATGCTTTCAAGTTTATAGTCAAATTATCAAGTGATTATTAAAGACTATTATCGCTATTGTATAATTAAGTCAAAAAATTTACAAGTAACCAGATAATTTACTTAAATACCACCTAATCGACTATTGACATAATAATATTTTATTATGCCTAAATACGCATCATTATAACCATCTACTTAAATGATCATCTCAGTAGTTGTGTAATGAAGTGAATAGTTGGATTACTAGCTAACAAACTAACTATTTACCGAAAACAACCATTTCTGACTTAGTATGTTAATATATTCATCATTCAGTGTCAACATTTTTGTAATTCTCTGAAAGTTTATAAAATCCGTGTTAAATGACACCTTAACAGTGTTAAAGAACAGAATAGGTAAAATATTCATGAAATATTCAAGTACAAACTAACCTTTTGTCGATATTTTAGTTACATAATAATATCGAGTGAATGAAATTTCGTATGAAAATATTTTAAACTAATCGGTGCATTTGCCTTGCACGTTTCTATTTTTCTACTAGAATTATGTGTTGAAGACAGAAATGGGAGTATGACTTTCGATATCGTAGACTGATGGTGTCGATCAGGGGGAAGTTAGGACATGTGTTTCGTCTTATCTGCAACTCATCAGTTGAGTGCATCCATATCTTAGTGATGATATTCTCATTAAAAGTTGAACCCATTAACGATTACTTCAAACTCCATCGTGTTAGTTTCTGGACTATTGAGTCATGACAGAAAAAAATGTGTAAATTACACTGATTGTTACTGTTTCTATTTGTTAGATCGGAGAGATCAGTCTTATTTAGCTGACACCAAATTTCCTGTCATCATTTGGATACTGTCATGATTCTCATTTTTATTTCTTCGTTAGACCGATTTGTATTGTTCCCTTGGCTTGGTACACTGGTGAGCTTAACTTATGAACTTTGTTGTTATGACATTAAACTATCTGTTATGTGCAGTTATGCATTAGATCTTGCACAAAGCAGCTGTTTCTACTGTTTTTCATGTTGGAAGGGTGAAGAATATTTGTAGCTCAGGTGAATGATCTTGGTTGTTCATTTTGGTGGTTTCCAGCGGTTTACTGATTTCAGATTGGTCCTGGGTGCGTACTGTTAAGGAGTCGCATACTGGGAAGAAACAAGCGTCCAGTCCTCTCAGGTTCCAAATGTTTTTTCGACTGATATCAGTCCATGATGAATATCAACCTGAAGTTTTTTATTGTATTAAATTCTCTGGGCTGAATTGTTTAATCTTAGAGCTATCAACTAATAAAAAGATGACAAACAACAGAAAGGTCAGAGGTCAAGCAGAGGAAAAGCTAACAAGAAAATCACATTCAACTCTCTGCTTGAAATATGACCAATCTAATGTTTACTATTTGACGATCATTTAGGGTTTCTAATTAGCCTTTGGTTGTCTTTAAGAATCAAAATGGCTGAATCGTTCCGCTGAAAAAGGTGAAGTATTTTGTCAAAGTACAATAAAGGCGTCTGCGAATACCTATCAACAGTAATAATGCTTGGTGAGACGAAACGGAATGAAATAAGTTCGGAAGTGAAAACCTGTGTCGTGGCAGGATTTGAACCAGTAGCCTTCGAAAGACTAGCCTAGCGCTCTACCAATTGAGCTGCGATACCCAGGTGCTAATCACATCTTAATTTTCCTTGGTCACCAAAAGCTTTGTCTAACTGCCATGTGAACTCATGATGGTCGACTGTCTGTTTATCGTATCCACACACTATTTGCTTTCACTCACCATCAGGTAACAATGATATGAGTTTTCCAAACCACGGTTATCTCATACGGTCAAAATGATGCCTTTCCACGGTAATTCACCTCGATTTTGATTGTAATGCGAAATCCTGACCTGGCAGCCAGTATGAATACAATGAATGGACAGTTACACATCATGAATTTATGTGGCAGTAAGATGGAGTCTTTGGTGATCGAAGCAAAATTAAGATCTTATCAACACCTGAGTATCGTAACTCAATCGGTAGAGCGCCAGGTAGGCAACTCGAAGACCACTGGTTCAAGTCCTACTGTAACCTGAACTTTCATTTCACCTTCAGTCAGCACCCAACATCAATAATACGAGTTTTTCAAGCCATAGCTATCTTAGGCAGTCACACTGATCATGTATATTCCATTCGTTTACTGTAGCATTCAGATTGTCGAGTAATTCATGTACTACGGCCTCATTTTTTCGATGTAAAACACTCCTACACTGTTGGAGAGTCATAGCTGGCAACTTAACTCTTATAAATAAGAACTCAAAACATGCAAGTTCAGAACCACCTGCACGAATTGAAGCTCGATTTCCTAAGTCATTTTAATGAACAACTGCTAGGTTACGCGTTGTTTTTGTTGTTACTAAAGGTTTGGCTAGTCGTCCTGTGAGTTAAGTGGCTCAGCAAATACTGAACCAAGCGATTCAGTTTCGTTATTTTAACCAGAAAAATAGCTTTCTTTATAAAACAAATAGGCCTAATGAAGTTTTTTATTAGTTGTTAGATTAGTGTTTAAGGTCACTCCACCGAATATGATTATACTTCTGCATGTTTGTAATACGCAAGATGTTTATCAATCGTGAGTTATACAAGAATCGATATTGGTTACAAAATATTTTAGTTATCATTTATCTACGAGACTACCAATTCATAATAATCATTGCACCTAATTCTTATGCTAGTCAAATGTAAGCCCTTACTATCTTTTCCGATATCATGACACCAAACTACTACTTACATGCATCCTTGCAAGTAGTATACACCAAACCACAAGCAGTGTCACGGCTACCAGACTAATAACTATCATTAGGCTATGAATTAAGTTATGTTGAATTAACACTGAAGTAATCTACACGCTAGGAAGTTTGAGTAGTTGTGAGTTATAGAATATAATTAAAACTTGTGGGGAGCATAGTTTAAAAATTTATAGTAGATGAGGTAGTATTCTTAAAAACGTCTTTACATGAAATTCTGTTATCTTTAAAAATACTTTGAAGAGCTATATAATCATTTACAATACAACTATCGCTCAGATTGCAGAACATCATATGAGTTACCCTAAATTAGATTATTTTGGTCAGTAAGTAAGGTAATACATAATTTCGGCCAGAAAGTAATTCTTTCTGGTGGGCTGGAAGAGCTTCGAACCAGTAAATTTGAGAGGGTCTTTTCAATCATCCTTGGTCGTTCTTTAATCTCATACTTCAAGCTTGAAATATTGCATTGATCCCAATGAGGTGGTTATCGTTACCCAGTGGTTTGGTGGATAATTCTCTGGCAGTTGAAGAGAAGCTTATTGGATTCGAGCTTCCATGGGAAAAAAATCACTCACTGGAATGCAGGTACATCTAACTGACGAGTCCCAAATAGGATGAAATATGCATTGTGGATTCCTCTGCTAGTCATCAAGATGAATATAACATCATGAATATCCAGTAGTACCGAGGCATCCGCACAGCAGCTTATCTGGTAACAGAGGTCGGGGAATTCAGCCCTGTATAGCAATGAGAAATTACAAGTATCATTACAATAGGCTTGAAATATATCTTCATTTTTAATGTTAACAGTGATCTCAAATATTGTAAGTGATAAGACTAACGCTCTCGTTTGCTTCTCCAAAAGGGATTTTTTAAGTCCTTCAGATTTTATTTGAGTTTCATTCCATTCTCCCATAAGCTAACGTTTTTAATTCTTCAGTGACTCAAGTTTTCATGCAAACTTCAGTCATCATCCCAGCACACATATATGAGTTATTTAAAGCATTGCTATTTCAGATAGCGTAATAACCACCTGCTACAGCGGTGTACTAATCTGATATATTGATTTTTAAGGCGTAAAACTTTCATTTTAATATGAAACAAAGTTTTAGCTCTACTTTAGAGTAAATATTTGATAATACCAGTTCCCAGAATTCACAATCCCATGACTAAGTTAACATTTAAACGATATTTAGCTGCAAACTTTATGCAAACTTCATTCTCCATAGCAGAATATGTAATGCATTGTGAAACCTCAAATCCAGTGGACTAGAAAACTCTCAAACACACTATCAAAAATCGAAGTCACTGAATAACTAAAAGGTTTATCCCGAATCAACACCTTATTACTTTTTCTCTTGAAACACTGTTGAACGCTTATGGAAATAACAAGAAAAACTATTGTGAACATTGTACTATGTAGTGGTACTTTTAGGAATCCTGAATCCTGTGAATCTAAAGCTAGGCAAAAGAAGAGGCATTTTAGCTTGCATAACGGGTACATACACACATATTGTTATTCTAGATCATTCCTTTGATCTTATTTTCTTAGCTGACACAAACCATCTGACCCCTTTTCGCACATTTTATGTAACCTCCCACAATATATAGAACACATATGCTTCTCGCCTTACTTTTATATCTAACTTTTACCCTAGAAAACATAAAAATGTATTGATAAGTATATTATTATTTTTCCCTTAAGTTCCTAGTGGAACATAGGGCTTCAGTAGCACGTCACCATTGCACTCTCTTCTCTGCGGTCTTTAAAACGTGGCACCGCCACTGTCCACAAGTTTTCATTTCTTCCTTACACCATCTCTTTCAGGTCACCTTCGCCTCGCACGCCCAACTCGTCGTTTCACCTTTGGATTCCACTCGACGGCTTGCCCTGGAGAGTGATGTCCCCAATCGGCCTTCTCAATGTATGCCCAATCCATCTCCACTCCCTTCCACTGCATGTTTGTCGGGTGATAGTTTCTTGGTAGATTCGCTGACAGCCAGCCAGAGTGAGTTCCTTGTAGCTTATTCTTTCTGGCCGTCTGAGCTTCATTGTCAGTAGCAAGCTAGCCTAGGCAGCTGTTGATGAATGTCTGTAAATTGTTGGAAATCCCTTTCGTAACCCGCCAAGTCTCTGAGTCATACAGAAGCACTGACTTGACTGACATTGGTATTGAAAATCCGGATGTTGTTCACGCTTTATGCTGAGTGCAGTGCAGTAGATCCCCACAATGATTTTGGGTTAATGAACGCCTGTCTTGCTTTTCCGATCCTGGCTTTGACATCCTCATCTGTGTAGCCTCCACCTGTAGTTGAAACGAAGCTAAATTGTCTAGGCAGGTGAAAGAGACTCCCTCATTTAGGTTTCTCCCGTTGATGGTGATTGGTGTTTGTTATTGTTGTCTCTGCGTCTGCTTTTATTGTTTTTAGTGGAATTCCATCTGATCCGTCTGCTTTCCCGAATTTCAGTAGCTTTATGGCACTCAGGACTTGGGGCTTTCGTCGAAGGACCTGCGTTCGCTGGTAGTTTTGCCGTTGCTGGTGGTATTTCTGGACGTGTAGCAGGTAGTGATCGATTCATGAGCTTTTTGCAGTGGTCAGCCAATCGTTTCCTTTGTTTCTTCTCTTTCCTAACTAGCTTTCCTTCATTATCTCTCATTGGTTTCATCTGCATTGATCTCTTCCCTCTCAGACAGCAACCTAGTTATCTGAAGTAATGTTCTCAGGTCTCTATTATCAGCAGCCTGTTCTGATTCACTTGCAAGTGTGTTGTAGAAGTGTCTTTTGTCTTTCCGTGAACTCTTCTTCACTTCCTTGTCCAGTGTAGCGTTTTATAGGTTGTGTTCAGTTCCACTTTTCCTTGTTCATCCCTGCACTGCACTGCACTGCATTGCACTGGTTCATCCTCTGATTCAACATCCTCCTCTCCCTCCTCCATCACCTTCCATGTGTTCATCAACATCCATTCCTCGTCTTCTTTATTCTTACTTCCTAACACGGTTATGCAGGTTCCCCTCCACATCTCTTTCAGAGACTTCCAGTGTTCCTCCACTCAGGTTTCATCAGGGATGATGATGATGCTCAATGTCTCCCCTTTTGTCTAGATGGCTTACATGGAGATGTTTCTTGTAGTTTCATGCTTCAGTTTCTGTTCTGGATGTTCAACTCGAACCATGGTCTATCGCCAGCTTCCTTGAATTCAAGGCTTTCAACTTGATTTTGAAGAAAGGTTGCTTGAATTAGATGGTGAGTGGTGTGAACCTACATCTGCTACCCTTCTTCATCTGATCTTGTGTCCAGTAGGCTGCATCTCCACTTTCTTCATTTTCAGATGAAGTCGATCTGATTTCTAGTGTAGTGTGTCTTGGTGTCTGGTGAAATCAAATCCATGTTGCTCGCTTTGTCAATATCCTTATGCTTGTTTGTACACACTGCCTGACTCCAATCCCCAAATCGTTGAATGAGCAGAAATCTGCAAACAATTCTCCATTCTCATTCATCACTTCACCGAGTGCCTCTCCACCCATGATCACTTCTCTTCCTGTGTTGTCCGCTCCTCCCAGTTTAGCATTCATGTCGCCCCACACATTACAATTTCGATGTCGCCAACTGGCGTCTTGTCTAGTACTAATTTCAGTTGTCTGTAGAATTCATCCTTCTTCGCTTCTCTTCCTCATCTGCATTATTTGTGGGTGCATAGCGTAGCATTGTATGATAGTGACTTTCCTTCTTCTTGAGTTGAATCTTGCTGTCATGATCCTGATCGCTGGACAGATTGGTGTCCTCTGTATGAGAGAGAGCCGTTGATGCTCTTCAAAGGGACATCATGATAGCCACTCCACAACTCAGTGTGGTATGTTCGTGGTTGTTGTCTGGGTGACAATATCGAAGTAGATTATTGACTCGTCTCCAGTTGACAGTTTCGAGAGTCCACTTCCATTCCACCTGCCTTCTCAGATTCCTAGCCCAGCACTTCTTTGTTATACCTTCTCATCTCCTTTGCAATCTGGACATCCTTACTAGGTTCAGACATGGTGTGGACATTCCATGTCCTCATCCTTACTTTCACTTTTATCGACAGAAGAGAAGACATGTTGGTGGATTATCTCGGACGTGATCCTTTGTGTGACCTGGTTTTACACATTGTCAGTAAATCACTTCAAATTACGGTGCATCATGATTTATGTTAATCATTTTACTCACTTAATCTCATAACTTAGTCTACAGATCTGGGAATGCTGTTGTGATTAAACTTTACTGTGATTGTCATCATCTTCAGTACATAAATACAGACAATACCTTTTAAATTTGGCTCCGTAATTAACCTAAATGATATAACGTTAATATCTGTGAATCTAATTTCAGAAAAAAGGAACAAAAGATGTAGTATTTTGTCAGCTAGTGGTGTGCAGTACAGCAGCTAACAAGTGATGAGACTGTGGAAAATACGAAGAATGGTATTAACAATAATGCTATTATGTGTCATCTCTTTCACGGCTTTTTTCATTGCAATTCGATCAGCAGTGAGTCACATATACTCTGTGTACCTTTATGACACTGCCTAGGTGCTCAAGTCTTGGTAGGTGGGTCATGGTTCTAACCTATGCTCCACTGGTTAAAAGTCTACAAACAAGACCAGTAAGTTATTGCTCCAAACAAAGAAAGAAGTAGGAAGATTCCATGGTATTTTTAGGTAACATTACTAGGAACAATATAACTCAGAGGCATTGCGTAAGTTATATCTACCAGTAAGACTTCAGGAATAGCAGTTGTGTTTTGATTATATATAAATATATATTCTCTGGCACTACCACCAAAGTTATCCAGCACTTCAAAAGATGTTTAACAGTGAGATCTTGTCTCACGTATCATTTCTTCTCTCACAAATTGAGCAACTATGAGCAACTAACCTTTCCTTTTGTCATACGAGACTAATTCTCTCATATCACCTAATTTATGTGTATTTTTTGAGCAACCGGTATTCATGAAGAATATCATGGTCATTATAATTTTTAGGACATGCTGATGACATAAGGCTCTGTATTTCAACTTTCGTGTAGAATGCGACTGCACTGAGTAACTAGCATTTACAACATCGTGATCTTTTGACTGCTACTTTATCGAAGCGTTCAATTGTCCAAGGTTCGCATTTGTCAGTTATTTTCTCGAGACTCAGGGGAAACCTGGGGTCAGTAAACAGCCGTTTCTTCCTGATAGCGAATTCCTCAGCTGTGCGCTCTCGTGACCCCACCAGAAGTCTATCATGAGATCTTCAAGTTCTGGGTCAAGCCCGTTACCACTAAGCCACTGGGTCAGAGTCTAACGGTCTACATTTACCTAGTCCTGTTGGTTCAAGATATATCGCGACCATCATACAATCCCATCTTGGAGGATTTGTCCTTACTTCTGACTTGGTTTACCCTATGTATCTCATCCTCTGACTAAAAATCTTATTTGGAAGCAAATCTCGAATGAGCACTGAACAGAAGTTCAATGTGGAGGTTTGTGGGGATTTATTCATGTCAGTTCATTATGAATACCAACCTGAAATCAAAAACTTCTCATGAACCTTCACACTGAGATAATGCAGAGATTATGAGATATCCTAGGATTATTCAAGCTAAAACTTTGGGTCTCCTATATCGATGATAATTTTGTTACGATTCACTGAAATGAACTGAAATTGCTCATGCATCAATCAGTAGCATTTTCAACGGCAACGGCAAGTAATTCGCAACTGAACGGGAAAGAAGCTTAAAACTACCGTTTTTAAGTGTTTTGACGATAACCTGAGCTGATGAGGAAAGTTCGCAGCAAAAGTATGTAGTATATCACAGAACAGTGAACAAATCCTGAGGTGCAGTCACAACAGTTCAACAACACATAATCAATAGTGCACCGAAGTCGCTCAGTAGATTGAAAACACACTGTTGTATATTAACTTTACGAAGAATGAACGCAAAGTATTTATCTATCTAGGCAGGACGGGTATCCTTAAGATTCCACCAAAATATGCCTCGAAATTCACCATCAGCTAAAAGGTTAACCCTGGAAACTAACAGACAAATTGTCATACCACTCATGACTATTGCCTAAAAAATAACTTCACTGTTGAAATTTCTTAGAACCTACGTAGCTTATAAACCGACCAAATTTATCCATTTCATGTTAAACAGTCCAAAAGAAATACATCTGCAAAGGATGACAAGTTCAGTGTTAGATTAAACAGTAAATTGCAGCAACTGTAAAAAATTGTTTATTTTTCAAACTGAGTATCCTCTTTTTGTTCATCTGCATGGAATTAAAATGGTAGTTGACCATCACAGTGTATCTCTGTTCATATCAGTACATGCAGACAACTATGGAGATAGATTCATCTGGGAATAAGTTGCGATCTCAGAAAAAGTGAATACATCGAACATGGATTGGTCACTGGAGGGGGACCAACTTCATGTTGTGTAACTTTAAGGATTGACGAGTGCCAAAGAATACGAAACCTAGGTTCAAAGCTTCTTGTCAACTGTCTCCATTCAACTTAAATGTATCTCAGAGAATACGCAGAAGGCCAAGAAGTTTTTGGAAGCCTGTCACTTATTTCAGAGATCAATAAATACATCGATATTTATCCATTCCATCAACCAATAAAAAATGCGAGATACAAAAGAAAGGTGAAATTTCACACCAGTAGGATAGTCAATTGAAGTAGATGCGCAAACAACGATAAGGTTACAGTAGACACAACTAATCACGCCCAAAGTAATCAGAATTAAGCCACACACATGAAATAACGACGAGTATTCAACCACATAGTACAGTAGTAGGAAGTGTAGGAAGGTAGCCCCACCTATTTTGTGAGGGGGAATGAGACTACCTAGCTGACAAAACCTTGATATGTGAAGCGATGTTTGAACCCAGACACCCACCGGTCCGAAACCAACTGCCCAAACCAATAAGCTATATCTCTCTGTTGACATACGTTATATCCTAATATCTGATGATAATTGCAGTGAAAAACAATATTTTTACGACGATTTGTATGAACAGTTCATGCTTCCTGTTATTAATGGATAAAAGATTCTTTGATATATGAAAGTAACTCCAAAGCAGCTACACTCATTGACCGGCACGATCACCTAAAGTGGTAATATCTTTGTTGGATCAGTTCGATTGAACGAGATCATGCTGAAATCTAGGTAGTAATCAAATGTTTCAGTGTCTAATCCATGAGATAGTTTTTCTATCTGACAATTGGCCTAGTAAGGATACTTTAAATCTCTTCGATATGTTCTTTTAAACAAATTTCATTTTCTTTAAATTCCTTTTATTCAAATCTAATCTGTAATTCATTGACAAACTTATCAATTAAAACCGAAGAAATAAATAGTGGTTTGTCAATGATGGATTGGGGCTAGCAGTGGAATTCAGAATGCGCAGTGGGAACAACATCACTCACTGGGAAGCAGGTACATCCAGCTGACGAGTCCCAAATAAGGCGAAATGCTCATCCTGGATTCCACTGCTAGCCACGATCCATCATTAACATCATTAGATGGCAGGCAGTATCGAGTCATCTGCACAGGAGCCTATATGCCAATAGAGACCGATCAATTCGGTCCAATCAACAACGGTATCATATAAAAACAATTATACTAAATAGTGATTTGATTTATTTTAAAGATGGCGGTCATTCGCATAAGTATTTCAATTCACTATACAAATGAAGTATAGATATAAGAGACAGAAAATCATGTAGACAAACAAATATGTTCGTTTTCAGTTAATTAAAACGCAAATGAAAATTTAACCGTTTACCATTTTATCAATTAAGGAGCATGTGAATAATAATTCACATAAACATTTGTCAAATTACAATAAAGATAAACTGAGTTTTTGTTGGATAATTTAAATGTTCCAACCAACAAACATTTAATTCTTAATATTTCGGTGTTCGCCATAGTAAATAACACTTTTGTTTTAGTCGAAATTGAAGTGAATGTTCAGGTAAATGTGAATATGAAATCCAATATGATCCATCGACTATTACAACATGCCATGATGGATCAAATGTTTTATCAAGCCATTGTTTTAATCCTTGTGATAAGTCTTGATCTGATAACTTTTTATCTAATAATTGTCGAACTTGATCGAATAATTGATATTGATCTTCAATTGACATATTTTGTGAAATTATTTGGAAATCTGGAGGTAATCCTTTATTGATAACACTTTTTCGAAGTGTACGCCTACCAGAAAAATGGTAATAAAACAAGAAATTTTATAAATTACATTAATATTGATGACAATTTTCTGAAAATCTGGAAACATGATAAATATAGTGAGTTTTAATTGTTTAGTGGTCTTTAAGCTTCATGGAGAAGTAAATCCTGATGACGTCACCTAGCTTGATGGTGAATCATCCAGGAACAAATATCGGAGGTCGGATATTGCGAATGAGATCATCACACAACGCATAAAAAGAGTCTTGCATAAAGCATTCCCAGCCGCTAAATTATGTCCCGTCTCCTACAACCACCCGATTCTAGGGGCAAGAAATAAAGACAAAATGCCTGATTCTGCCACCACTATGTGCATTTGTCAATTCACCTGCTCCTGTGAAGCTAGTTACATTGGGCGTACAATGAGGCAGTTCCATTGTCTAATTTCTGAGCACCACCCATCATAGTTGAACAAGGGACAAATTAGAACTATGAAGAGCTCCATACTAGCACACTTAGTTGACACAGGACATCAAGTGGTTACTGGAAAAGTCTTCAAAATTATCCATCAGATTCCAATTAATTTACCTCATGGATTACGCACTCGGTTAGTTCACATAGCAGAGGCGATTGCAATTCACCTTTACAAACCTAGCCTTTGTATCCAAAAGAAGTTTGTTCGATCACTTTCATTACCGTGGTTGTCAACATGATGTAACTTCTAGGTTTACTTTGTACACCTTTTCCCCTTCTTGTTTCTATCAATATTCATATTTCCAATCTTAGTAACTCTATTGATTAGTTAACCTCACCCGGTTAACTAGTTCACTAGTTACTAGCCGGTCCTAAGCCCGGGTAAAGAGGGAAGGTTGGGCATAGGGCCAGCAACCCTACTCCAGAAAACAGATCTAACCGCTAAACAAACTTCAAAGCACAAACGATATATAAAAAATAATAACAAAATTATTCCCCCCTGGAATCGGAGAGGCGAAATGACGCCAGTTGGTCAAAGCCGTAGGGAAGCCAATTGACCCGGCCGATGTGTCTTCTCTCGATGAAAGCGAAAGTAAACGTGTGGACATGGAATGTCCGCACGATGTTTGAACCCAGCAAGGCAGCCCAGATTGCAAACGAGATGAGAAGGTATCACACTGAATTGCTTGGAATTTGCGAAAGCAGATGGAATGGGAATGGACTCTCCAAACTGTCAACTGGAGAATCAATAATCTACTCCGGTCACTCAGACGACAACCACGAGCACACTGAGTTTTGGAGTGGCTATCATGATTTCCCCAACAGCATCGAAGGCTTTCATGCAGTGGGAACCAGTCTCCTGCAGGATCATGACAGCAAGGTTCAACTCAAAAGGAAGGAAGGTCACAATCATACAGTGCTATGCACCTACAAATAATGCAGATGAAGAGAAGTGAAGAAGGAGGAATTCTACAGACAACTTCAATCAACACTGGACAAGACCCCAGTTGGCGATATCAAAATTCTAATGGGCGACATGAATGCCAAACTGGGAGGGGATAACACAGGAAGAGAACTAACCATGGGTCGAGAGGCGCCAGGTGAAATGAATGAGAATGGAGAATTGTTTGCAGAATTCTGCGCATTCAACGATTTGGTGATTGGAGGCAGTGTGTTCAGGCACAAGGATATCCACAAAGCGAGCGACATGGATTTCACCAGATGGACACACTAAAAATCAAATCGACTTTATCTCAATCTCAAGAAAATGGAGACGCAGTCTACTGAACACAAGGTCAAGAAGAGGAGCGGATGTAGGTTCACACCACTCACTATCTAGTGCATGCAACCTTCCAAGTTGAAAGTCAAGTTGAAAGCCTTCAAGGAAGCTGGTGATAGACCACAGTTCAAGTACAACACTCGGAAACTGAAGGATGAAACTACAAAGGAAGTGTTTACGTCAGCCATCAAGACAGAATGAGAGATATCGAGGAACATCCCTGAAGAAACTTGTGTCGAAGAACACAGGAACTCTTTGAAAGCTATGTGGAAAGAAACTTGCAAAACCGTGTTAAGAAGGAAGAAGAAAGAAGATAAAGAATGGATCTCGATTGATACATGGAAGCGGAAAGAGGAGAGGGAGATGGCAAAGCAGAAGATAAACTAGTGCAAGGATGCTCAAGGACAAGAGAAACTGAGTACAATGTATAAAACACTGGACAAAGAAGTGAAGAAGAGTGCTCGGAAAGACAAAAGACACTACTACGAAACAGTGGCAAGTGAAGCAGAACAGGCTGCAGGTAGGAGAGATAGAGAGAGACCTGAAAACGTATCAAGTAACTAGGTTACTATCTAGGAGGGAAGTGATCAACGCAGACGAAACCAATAAAAGATGATGAAGGAAATTTATTTATCAAAGAAGAGAAACAAAGGAAACAATGGGCCGACCACTTCAAGAAGCTCTTCAATCAACCACCACCACCACCACCTGCATTTCGTCCAGAAATACCACCTACAGCCGCTGAACTACAAGTGAACATAAATCCCCCAGCAAAAATGGAAGTCCTGAACGCCATAAAGCTACTGAAATGTGGGAAAGCAGCAGGACTAGATGAGATACCACCAGAAGCACTGAGAGCAGACGCAGAGACAACAGCAGACATGCTCACACCACTATTGCAGAAGGTGTGGAAGGAAGAGAAGGTACCTGGCTATTGATTGGAAGAAGGGTTACCGTGTCAAACTACCGAAGAAAGGAGACCTCAGTGTTTGCAAGAACTGGCGCGGAATCACTCTCCTGTCCACCCCAAGTAAAATATTAAGCCGCATCATCCTGAAGAGGCTGAAGGATGCGCTAGATTCAAAACTACGACCGCAACAGGCTGGCTGGATTCAGCAAGTATAAATCATGTGCAGACCAAATTGCAACGCTACACTACTCATCATCATCATCATACAACAGAGTATAGAATGGCAGTCAACTCAACTTCAAATTTATCGACTTTGAGAAGGCCTTTGACAGCGTCGACCGAGAGGTAATTTGGAAACTGCTTCAACACTACGGAATACCGCAAACCTTTATCCGCCTCATTAAACAACCATATGAAGATGCCACATGCCAAGTAATTCACAATGGCAAGCTCAGTGATGCTTTTGAAGTGAAGTGAAGACAGGAGTGATTGTGGTCGACTGGATCATGCAACAGAAAACAGTGAGGAGCGAGAAGAGGGGGATACAATGGCTGGACGACGGAAAAGAACCTAGAAGACTTGGATTTCGCCAGTGATGATTGTGTCTGATGTCACACAAACTTGAAGATCTACAGGCGAAAACTAATAAGTTGACAGAAGAGAAAGCGAAGAATGGACTTCAAGTGAATATAGAGAAGACACAGGTGATGAAGATACCCAACCAACAACACCAACAACAAACTCCAATCACCATCAACGGGAGAAACGTAGAAGAAGTAACCTCCTCCACCTATCTAGGAAGCACTGGTGGTGGCGCAGACGAGGATGTCAAAGTCAGAATCGGAAAAGCAAGACAGGAGTTCATTAGCCTGAAACCAGTGTGAAGATCTTCTGCACTCAACTCGGCATGTTGAACAAGATCCAGATTTTCAATACCAATATCAGTCAAGTCAGTGCTTGTGTATGGTTCAGAGACTTGGCGGGTTACGAAAGGGATTTCCAACAATTTACAGACAATCATCAACAGCTGCCTACGCTGGCTCAATACTGAAGATCAGATGGATTGCCAGAATAATCAGAATAAGCAACAAGGAGCTCTGGCTGGCTGGCTGACAACAAACCAACCAACAACCTATCACTCAACAAATATGCAGAAGGAAGTGGAGATGGATAGGATTGGGCATACACTGAGAAGGCCGATTGGCGACATCATGCGTCAGGCCAGCCAGGCCCTCGAGTGGAACCCCCGTGGGAAGCGACGAGTTGGACGTCCTAGGGTGACATGAAGGAGATCGTGCGAAGAGGAAATGAGAGCTTGTTGGCTGTCGTGGGACCAGGTTCAAAAGATTTCGGAGAACAGAAATCACTGGAGACGTGCTACTGAAGCCCTATGTTCCATTGGGAACCCAAGGGACTAATATTAATAATAATAATAATTGATTAGTTACATCATTATTTCCGAAACATCACCACGTGATTGGTAATTCGACTAAACTGTAAGAGTATGCATATTAATGTAGAGCCCAAGATGGAGACCTAATTGAAAAGGAATATATTTCTTCACTCAATCAGTCTTTTTCTAAATGTCTAAATGGGAATATTCAATGTATTACTATTATCATGAACTACAGATCTTCTCTTCTAATTCACAATAAATTCTATAAAATAATGGATGTAAATGGCAAGATTTGGTTAGCAGAATATTTTTCTTTTTCATTGAATCCCTCTTCATTTACTGATTTCTTAGTTAATGTTAGTCAGGAACTCTCAGGAGGCTGCATACATATAAGGTTAATATCAGTTGAAACTAATCAAAACTAGGCGTTACCAAATAGATGTAATGGCTTTTCGTAGCCTTTGTCAGTGAACAGTGCACACAATATACCACAAATGATGATTGAATTCAGAATCCTTGAACTTCATGAAGAAACAGTCACCGCTTAATTCATGAGGTCTGATTTTTTAATCTGTTCCACCAATAGTTTGAATATTCATGTAAATATAACTTGGGTGTGTAATATAACGAAGAGTGACGAAGAAGGCAGAAGGAATAAGTTGTTTAATTATATTATCAACCTTCATCAACTGAGGTTGTTCATGCACGTGTTATATATACCTAAACACACACACACATATATATATTATCCCACCAAGCTGAATTATTAAAAATGGAGTGAATAACAAATGTGATTGTTCAAGGTATCTTTCTAGTTGATGAATATGCAGTCCCTCTGGATGGGGTTTAACAAGAAACTCAGACTTGTGGTTGCAGACTTTATGCAATGAGTCCAAAGTCAACCCTAATGCAGAAGATGCATAAACTTACAATCTCCTAGTAATTTATAATAAAACTATTATTCAGTATATCTTACTTCCTTTCTTACAGTTTCAGAGTGTAGTTTCTCTGGCAGTTTTCATCAATCACTAAAATTATCATAATAACCACTCAGTTGGTCATACCAATTTGGATTCTTTTTCAGTACACAAATCTTAGAAGTGACTAGTTTGTATCGATGAAGAAAGTTATCCCTTTCAGTATAGTGTCAATGAAGAGCTTGCTGACTGAATGATACTACTTAAAATGACAATATTTTTTCATCAGCCTCTAAGTACATGAGTGATGTTATCTTTTACTGTAACAAGCTAACATACATATGTACCAGCTCCCCTTTCTGATATTTTAACCATGGGTTACTATATAAAGGAAAATGGTTTTATTAAATTTCAGTTTGTGAATTTGATTTACAGTGGTAAACATTCTCTGAGCCTTTAAGCTCCTCAGTACTTGCTATGTGTGAAATACAGCGAAAAAAGATGTCATTTTCAGAAGGGAATGATAATTTCGTGTTCATGGAGGTTCAAGGTTTATATGGGGTCTACAATTTCAAATCGATAAACACAGGTAACCAAGAGCGGTGTAAAAAAATATCACAGTTGCATATTGATCTATTGTTGAGAAAAGAATAAGAAGGTTGGAAAAAATGCAACCGAGTGAGGTAAGTAATAAGAGAAATAGGAGGAAAATAAATAAGACAAGGCTGTCTACTATCATCCATGGTATTCCTGATTGTAGTCGACTGGATCGTGCAGCAAACAATGAGGAGCCAGAAGAGGGGGATACGCTGGACCGGGGAAAATATCCTAGAAGATTTGGATTTCGCTGATGCCTTGGGTCTAATGTCCTGTCGCACAAACTCGAAGATTTACTGGCAAAACTAACAAGTTGACAGAAGAGGTGAGGCAGCGAAGACGGGACTTCAAGTGAAGGTAGAGAAGACACAGGTGATGAAGATACCTAACCAACAACAACAGCAGCAACAAGCATCAATCAGCATCAGTGGGAGATACTTAAAGGAATTAGCCTATATCACCCATCTAGGCAGCACCGTTTCAACTGCAGGCGGTGTCACAGATGAGGATATCAAAGCAGCCAGGATAGGAAAGGCAAGACAGGTTTTCATTAGCCTCAAACCGGTGTGGAGATCTTCTGCACTCAGCATAAAGCTTGGGCAAGATCCGGATTTTCAATACCGATGTTAAGTCAGTGCTTCTATATGGTTCAGAGATTTAGCGCGCTACGAAAGGGGTTTCTAACAATCTACAGACAATCATCAACAGCTGCCTACTCTGGCTCAATACTGAAGATCAGATGGACTGGCAGAATAATAAGAATAAGCAACAAGGAACTCTGGCTGGGTGGCTGGTAACGAACCAACCAACAACCTATCAGCCAACAAATATGCAGTGGAAGGAAGTGGAGATGGATTGGGCATACACTGAGAAGACCATTGGGAGACATTACGCACCAGGTCAGGTCTTCGAGTGGAATCCAGATGGGAGACAACGAGTTGGGCGTGGGAGGCGACGGTGATATGGAGGAGATCATGTGGGGAAGAAATGAGAGCTTGTGGGCAGTCGTGGAGCGAGGTTGAAAAGATTGCGAAGAAGAGAGTGGAATGAAGATGTGCTACTGAAGCCCTATGTTCCATTAGGAATCTAAGGGACAAATAATAGTTATAATTTAGATTTTTACAAAATGAGATTATGTTTACATATGTTCACGACTGTAACCAATACTTGATGAAAGTGAATACAAAATTAGAAGTTGAGTACTATGGCAGAATGTATTTCGATTTTTTTCAGTTCATTTATTAGATGTATCACACAATGGAACAATAATATTTACTCGATAACGCTGAAGACAATGTACTGCCCACTGTTATTTTAGTGACGATAAGCTATATCCAAAAAGCGATATTATTTCAGTATGCAATGTATCTACTATATCAAAAGGAATGGAACTGAAGGGAAATAATTAGACTTAGTTGTGTTGTATTCTCTGAGCTAGGTGGCTTAATCGTGAAGCTTCTATTGTTTTTCTTCATAACGTCATCAGTTGTAATTTCAGTATGAAGTGAGCTTTCAGTAGCTCGCCCTGACGAACTGGTTTGTGATTAGTTATTCCCTTTGATTGTTGTGTCATTGACTGTATTGACCTCTAACCTTCCTGTTGTTTATCATTTTTCTCATTGGTTTATAGATTCGATCTGTGTTTGTACATTTGATGATTAATGACTCAGTTGAATGGCAAGCTTCTAGGAATTTTTTGATATGCTTTGTGCTTCCTCTGTCGAAAATTTCTACATCGTCAAAATTAAATTCATGTCGTTAGTTATCCATGTGCACTGAAATGAGTGATGAAATGTCTGGACTTTTAATGGACAACTGGTGCTTATGTAAACGAGGGAGAAGAGGGAGATCACTTTGTCCAATGTAGTGTTGATCGCAGTTGCTGTAGTTGATTTTGCGAATAATTTTCCGTCTATCGTCTTTATCATTTCAGTTCTTTTGTTTTGAATAATATAGTTTAAAGGGGGTTTGAAAGTTACTGAAACCTCACACTCTATGTATTTTATCGCTGTATGTCATAGGAAAATGGTTACATACTTTTATCTGAATGAATATAAACGCTGAGTTTTGTTTAAATGAAAACAATACAGATAAGTACTTACGCCTGTTCAGGTTTCACACCGAGTACATCACAAAACTTCTCAAACGTTATGATACCAGTATTCCCAGGATCAAATAATGTTTGCCATCTCTATTAAAATAACAATGAAATGAAGAATGAAAAATTCATGAATAAAAATTGTAATATGCGTTATTTTATTAAATAACGAAAACATTTTGCATGAAATGATTTAGGTGAATAATAAACACCAATTTTCTTCATTTTTGGCAGTTTTTCATCAAATGTTTCTTCGAGACAAATTCGCTGGATCGAGCCATAAGTTACCTGCGAAACACCGAGTTTACATAAGGACATGACATTGCACCAAAAGAATAGGTTGTCAAGAACTGATTACGTTGTAAACTATACAATTAGGAGTAGTTTACTGAGATATTGACCACGATAATTTAGTACTTCTGCATCATAGTTATGATGTGGCCATTGACGTAACTGACATAGTACTGTGGTGCACTGTATTTCACTGCCAATATGACAGACCTCAATTAGTGTTGAGTACTACAGGCCAGAAAACTACATTAGTTACTCACTGCTAACCGATCTCCAAAAACAACTCAGTCACATCGAAGACCAGTTGTTGTCTGAATAATCTAGCTGTTAAATTTCTGACTTCAGGAGTGGGTGATACAGGTTGAAATCATCGAGGGAACATCTATTTCTTAATAGTAGCAGATACACCATGTCGATTTGTGCCTGCAGGCATGAAACCTAAGTCCACTGCTTCCTGCTAGTTGATTGTCAGCTTACAACACCGAAGCATAATGCACCTGATGTTGCATCACTTAGCCAGGTGGCCATACTGCCAGCTGGAGTCGGTGGAGAGCACTAAGAAATAGACAGCTGATTCAGTTACCTACTAATATCCAGTTAGTGTTCTGTTTTGTCTCTTCATTAACACTCCTATAAGTAAGTGTTTCATAATACGGTTTGCCTAGATGGATCTATGTTTGGAAATCAATCTGTAAGCTGGAAGGCGTCTTAAACAACTTGTTGTTAAAGTATTTATTCGCATTGCTAGGAGATAAGAAACATTAGTTGTGGAGAAATTAGAGTTTACCGAAAGTCATATACCCACTCTACCGATGAGTAAGAACGAAAAGAAAACCACTGTCGAATAGTGATTTCACTTAACTGTTTTACCAGTTCAACATCTCATACATTGCACCAAGATTATTATTTCTTGATAATTTTAGTTCTGCATTATTATACTTGATCAAATTGATCGACCTCTCTTAGCAAATAGGCAACTATGCGAATACTTCAATGCTGCCTGATCAATTCGATCCAGTACATCAGCGAATAATAACAAGTAACAAGAAATAACATTAACTAATATCTGTTGTACAAGAGGTGTCTATCGTGCACTAGTGACCTGGTGGGTAATGCTTTGGAGTTTGAAATAATGCTTACGACGTTCGAGTCTCAGTGGAGACAGTACCCATGCTTGAAATTCAGATAAATCCAGCTGAAGAGTTCCAAGTAAGACAAGACGCGCATCCTGGTTCCCGATGTTACTCATAACTAAGTCAAATAGCGCACCAGAAAGTTTAGTTGCTTAACTTGTTGTTATGTTGCCCATTAATCACTGACGTAATTTATTCACCTCTCAACAACCAGACAGTTTAACCCTTCACAAGCCTATTTGATCATTTTGTGGTATATACTGAATCTCAAAGTAGGAAACAAGTAGTTTACATAAACTGATGAAGCCTTGAATACTTCACAACAAAAGCTTCAATCTTGTTCTAATGGAAGCACTTTTGAAGCACAAAAAATGTAGTATCTGGCATACTTAAACTACACACTAACTATTGCCTCATATGATACACTGTTAGTAGTAATGATTAGTTACTGATACGAGGTGTGGCTATTGGGACTAGTTCTCAGCAATGCCAGGTCTTATATTGATATTGTCCGCCTTCTTCTATTGTCAGAAATTAGTAACGAATAAGTTCGAAAAATCGCTCCATTAAAATGTCTGTTTCTTTTTCCTTCTATTCTTTTTTCGCACTTTTTTAGAAAGACAGTCGCGATAATTTCAGTTAACAATGTTACTGTTATGTAGGAAAATTCTTCAACACAAAAGCGTCAATATAAATTATGTACAATCAAAAGTGTAATATGATATCTGTTCTCTTAGTCTCGGTTTATTCTAATAATCTGAGAAATTGGCGTATCTATTTATGGAAAACCTTCATTACTGGTAGGATTCAAACCAGGAGATTTTCGGTTATCCACCCCTGGTTCTGTTCACTGCTAATCCTATCTTGTTTTTGATTTTAGTAACAGAAAGTTTCTTTAGTTGAATGAAATTGTTTCAGTCAATGTAAGTGTTGCTGACCACTTACGGAATACACTTTCTAATACGTAAACATAAACTACAGCAAAGTGTTTACTAGTCAGGTTGTACTAAACAGCATATTTAGCTCAGCTGAATAACTTCATCATCATCATTACACCATCAGTATATTCAAGCAGTAATCTGACTAGTAGTGATGGATAGTTGCTAGCAGTGAAATCTAGGATGCGCATTTCGTCCTATTTGGAACTCGTCAGTTGGATGTACCTGCCTCCCAGTGAGTTATGTTGTTCCCATTGGGATTCGGAACAATCAGCGACAGTGTAATACAAGCAATAACACTAAAAGTAATCTGACTGTCTGTCAATATAGTCGTTAAATTATGTGCAGAATAATTAAAGCAATGTATTGAAACAAAACATACCGAAATCATTCCTTCATCTAAATGATGTTGTTTTACATAGTGTTTTAATTCATCTCTTGTAATTGTTTCATTCTGCTGTTCATCTATCGCAAAAAATATATTTACAAATGGTTCCATCGGTTTTAAACAAAAAAACAATGAAAGATTTACTATGAGGAGGCAACAGTTACGTAATATATATATATATATATATATATATATATATATATATATCACAAGTATAGCGATATTAGTGGTCTGTAATCCACATTCTCTAATTACTAACTGACAGTCACATGATGACTACTCAAAACTATTAGTAAACACATACGCTTTGAGTATACGTTAGCATACACTACTAAGTAGACCAACATATTCACAGTGATCTGTTTCGAATCACAAGGATAGGTTGATGGTAAATACAACAGTTTTCACCAAAGATAATTATACCTCATAGCTGTATTTGTTAAAATCTTTTCAATAATATGACACGCTTATAAGAAGTTTTATTACAGTGCATGTGTTTGTATGTATTTTTATTTGTACAGTGAAGAGATGGGATTAGATCAAGTGATGAGGTGATAGTCATCCGCCGAAGACTGATCCTTTATTTTAAGAAGAAAAGAATATGACTAAGTACATACTTGCCTAGCTGGAGTATATTGGTGAACAATGTGTTTCCTTTCAACATGGTTAACAGCATTCTGTTAGAGACTGTAAGTGATTACACTAATCATTCTGCTATTAATCTACTTAACTGACTATACAGACTGTCACGCTGCATAACATAATTACCAGTATGTTGTAATTTGCTTGATAGTGGTCATCAATGCGATTCAGGACATACATTTCGTTCTATCTGGGACATATCAGCTGGATGTGATGAGTTCGTACAGTAACCCATATGGCAACATAGGTCAATCACTTCGACCCAGAATAATAACTGGAAACAAAAAGTATAGGTAATTAGTAACTAGGAGAAACAATAGACATTCAAAGTTTTAAGTTCCAGTTGTATCTAAGATTTTAGTAAGCACATATTTGCCTCCTTAATCAAAGGAATCACATTTTCCTGACTTTTAGATCCAAAAATTCTTCGCACCATTCACAGAGTTAGGTCTATTCCACCTACCTAGAAATACGATTCAGTTAACATGAATTTAACTGTAGAATTTGGAAGTCCTGAAAAGAGTTAATACAAAGAACACTAGGAAATTCAAAGAATCATGAAATTGTAGTCAATCAGTAATCAGTAGCAATATCGACATTCATCTATCTTTCAGATAATGAAAACCATAAGAGAAAACATTAAATTCATAGTCAAAGGCAGCAAGATGACCATTTAAAGTACATACTAACTACAATAACATAAATAACTTATTGAATCTTAATTCACTGGGATAGGTTGATAAACTACCTCAGGAGAAAGTTTCATAGCTCACTTCGTTCTCAGGCTTCATTTAGTGATGTCGTTTAGAATGAAAATGAGAGACTCACCATTACACTAATCAACTCAGGGTATGGAATAAAGCCGAAGAAGCATAACTGAAGCAAATAGCACTTCATGCTGCGTTTGGAATATTCTAGTAGTGTTTACCAATAGCTGGACATGAATTTTCTCGGACAAACACATCTAGAGACGTACAGCTAAGTGATTGTTTGTTTGCAGCACACTGATGTCAATTTACTGTGACTGATTTGTCCTTTTATTTGACTGAAGGGATGAAGGTTGTTTTGAACTGATTGGCTGACTTATATAAAATGCATGGGGATACTTAACTTTGGTTAGTCGATTCGCTGCAACTGGAGGGGTGCTCCTTGCAGCAAATTAGTGCGCTATAAATAACCATGCACAACCAACTACCTCACTTCTTTGTGCAGCACTGGCATAGAGATGATGATGTCTAACATGACACTGAAACGTTTCCCAACTAAAATCCTAACTCACACATAACAACACATTCTGGACATTCACAACCAGGGCTACAAATATTCTCCACAATTTCTGGAGGTTCGTTTTATCAGAAAAAACTACTAAGGCTCTAAATATGCTATGTAGGAAACCCTGTACAATATTACCATTATGAATTATAGATTCTTGTTAGTATTGATGCATACAGATTTGTGACATTGTTGCTTTATGATTTTAGTAAGTTCCAGCTGGAAATTTTAATGTATACAGCTCATTCTTAAATAAGATGATCAAAATAACTAGCACTCATATAGAGAGATGATGACATCTAGAACCCAGTAAGTACTGTAAAAATATAAGAAGGAAGGACGCCATGCTGAAATTCAGTTCTGTTACTTTTTATCGTAAAGTAATGAACCTCATAATCCATGTCTTCATGTATACTGTTAACTGAAAATGCTAAAAACGCTTTGCTATGCTGTCAGTTATTAGTTACGCTAGACCCGTGATTACTCAGTAACAATTCAAGTTCCCATACCTAAAACTATCAAGTTATGATACAAAACAACAAAAGTTAAAAATAAGTTGATCATAACTTATGCAAAGCTATAACGTAGTGGGAGAAGAAGTTAAAGCAAACGGGAAAAAAGTTACTATAACAGTTAAAATGAAAGTTAGGCATGGATAGATTTTCAATATTGTAATTGATTCCAAACCAGATCGACTGGAGTTTCAAGACACTGATTTAGGCTGTTTCACAGACTTGATAGTCTACTTTTTTCTGTATGTATGTGATCAACATTTGGAGACTTCATGGTTCAGTGTCACTTTCTAACCTAGGATCCACTTGACTTTCTTGACATTCATTCCTATGTTAACTAACATAGCATATCATGATAGTGAAGTTTTTATTATATGATATACCTCTTTATTTTTAGGCCATATCACCTAACATTTATGTTCCACTCAAGTCTGTTGCATAACAACAAGGCATTGCCATGAAGAAAACGATTATCAGATACCCGGAATTTTTTCATTCCCTTGATGTTTAGTAGCTATGTCTCATAGCTACGAAGTAGGATAGAGAAATCCTCTGTATAGTTAAGTCAAAACTTTGTAAGTAGTCTCTTATCTCCGCACCTCCACCAGTGACATAGGGTGGCAACAGCCAAATCAACCCCTTTCTAGTTCATCTTAAGATTTTATTGACCCTCTAGAGTTGATTTAGCTTCTCAAGTGAGTGTTTCAACCACTTCACTTACTATCGTTAAGTGAGGTACTAATACAGACCAACCCTTGAGTTACACTTTTGTCTTGCAATCTGAGAAATCCATCACAAACACTCTTGAATTGTCACTGAAGGCCTTGGGAAGACTTTATATTTTCATCATCGTCTTCTAACAGGGCTGTGTCGTCTAACTGATTCGGGTTTACTAAGGAGTTTCCTGTGACGAAGTCAATCCCTGTAGGGTCACATACCGAGAAAGAGACCCTCAAAGGCAGTTGGTGACAAAATTAGGTAGAGACGGAGAGAATGGAAATCCCTAATGGACAACTCTAAAGACAGACAACTAGCCCGATGACTCACTGATACCTTTGCCATGAATACAAGTCTTCAGCAGACTGACATACTTCTCGGATATCCATGTCATTAAGAGATACTGCCATAATACCCTACGGTTGATGCAGTAAAGTACCACCTTCAGTTCGTCAACCTAACTAGTTATAAGTCTCAGCAACTATATCTGTGCCTAAATTCGTAAACATTTTTAGGTTCAGTCACTCATACAAGGCCAAACGTGATTTATTGATTCCATTGATTTCCTAAGTGAAGCTAGCTGTAAACACTTTATCAACTTTACAAAAACAGTGTATTTTAAACATCATGATTACCAAATACCCCAATTTAGGCCAACGGCATAGTAATCCCAATGTTTCTCACTAATTAGGTAGGTGCAAGTATGCAGCACTTTAGTACCATATATCTTTAAATCACTCAGAGTAGAGGAATGTCTTGGTTTACGGAGTAGTGAGAAAGGCAACCAAATATCCATGTATGTAGATTGTTATATTGAACTGTACAATGTGTAGATGATCTGCAAAAAAAGGAACCAACTTATTTTTTTGTAGACAGTTTGAGCTTACTACTGTTGCTCTTGGTATCACGATGATTAGTAGCATTTCACCAACTCTCAAGGTCGATGAAATAACCCTACAATTTTAAGCTACTTATAAGTAGTACAAATTTATTGTGGGAATACTTTTCAGGATTTAAATGAAAGTTTGCCGGTCCCTAATTGTTTTATTTATTTTATTTTAATCTTTATCTTTGGTGGCAGGTACATTCAGCTGATGAGTTTCAGAAACATACATCCCGGATTCCACTGCTAGCCACTATCTGTTAGTAATATCAAAAATGAAAATACAGGTCAGATTGAGGTATCCGCAAAGAAGCCCATATGCTAATACATAATACTGGTCGATCATTTCGATACAATAAATAGCATAAAATCCATAAGATATAACATCGGAAAAATTGATCCCTTTGTTATTAACTATAGCACAGTAAACTGATGTATACCATTTTGGAAATGCAATCACACATCGTAAGATATCACATGTACAACTACTTGATATTTTCCTTCACAGAATGTCTTAAGTATCACTAAAAACATCTAGAAAACGTCAAATGTCAATCCTTTTGGTTTAAATGTACCACTACAAATGTCTTTATGAATCATGAATGCCGCTCAAACATTTCAGTGTTACATGGATCAAATCTTTAGTCGCCTTCATTTTGCCTACACATATATTGAAGACTTATTGTCTACTTATATGAAACGGAAAACACAAGTCATCCTACTATACATTTTCCAAATACCTAACATATATGGATAGTAATCAATCTTGAAAAAATCTGGATTTTGGAAGGGTTTACTGAGCATTCTAAGGTATTTAATCGACAATCCAGTTGTAAAATTGATTTCAGACGAAATTTGAGCTATAATGGATCACCTGTCACCAAATTCACTGAAGAAATAACTGTGCCTTTATCGATCATTCAGTTGTTACTGTTATCTTGTTAACAGCCATGTCTCTGTTTTCAGTCATTGACGGACTTTTTAAGTAGATGCCTAGACTCAATTCACCTGTTCAGTAATTTAAAAAAGTCAAACAGTCGTTAATTCAAAAAGCACTTTTGGTTAGATGAGGTAAAAAAAGGCCCAATACCACTTACAGTTGATGTATCGAATGTTGGCGCTCAAGCATTTCTACAATAACAACTGCATAGTACCAGGCAGCTACTTGCATCCCACTCTGAACTACTGAATCCAACTGAGTGAGACTTCAGGAGTCTTGGGGGAAATTCGCTGACAGTATCTGTCAGCAGTGAGTATTTCAAGCCAATGTGAAAAGTAAAACTTACAGTTTTCACGAATCACATAGATAAGCGGGTTAACCAGTCTTCTCATAAAATAAGAAAACTTTAGTTCACACAGCACTTCAGCTATGATATTCGACAAACTAAAGGTACTAGTAATAAAGATCCCCATATATACATTGACTGAGCCCTGGACAGTAACCGACCTCATGTTGTCAACCCCCTATGTATGTGTGACCGCAAACACACAAGCTTCATCACGTCTCATCCCATTGTGTTTACCAATTTAAATGTGTACGTAGTCACACATATATAGCGAGAAGCAATAGAGTCATGCAGCTGAGGGTGGGAGAACATGCGCCGAAATGGCTTCACAAACAAATAGAGTGTGAAACCGTGATAAACTCTGGTGGGAGACGACCCTTTTCATCTATAGCTAAACATATCATAGAAATAGGTCACAAAATTAATGTTCAAACACCTTTCACAGTTTCATATAGGAACAGTCAGGGATGTATACTGAGATTTACACAAGCGATATCCATACACAAATTCAAACCACCTTTATGTATGCAGAAAAACAACTTTTTCTTACACTACACCCACCTCGGTAAACTTTGTTTTCTTACCAAGATTAGGATCAACTACGTCACTTCCTTTTTATTTCCATCTTTCTTAATTCTAATCCCCTATCATGTTAATTGTTGTATTTGTCATCCCACACTTCGGTGTAATGTGAATTGACTTGACAAGTAAATGTGTGTGATCAGATTGTTCTAGGTGTGTATTGCGCAAATACATCACATTGTTCAGATAATTTTCGTCTTCTAGTTACACTGTCGAAATCTTGATTTAGCTAAGTTTTTGCGCTCTTACTCTAAATGATCTTGGTCGACTACTAGGACCCATATATTTGGCTTCAGAATCCTTGCAAAGGATTTGCTAAACTGAATTATTTTTATCGAATTAAATAAATATGACTAAGGATCTTTTAACCTACAAAGCTTCATTCTAAGTTAGTTGGTTGGTTAAAATACCACTTTAATTCCAGTCTTATTGAGATGTATTCGTTACTCTCCCGAGATGACTTCTTTTACGGTAACAGAGTGGAGTCTTTGAATCGTCTGTCGGCGCTGTCACCATTATTACCATTATTAGTAGAATTATTATTGATAACACCTGTGTTACTACTACTACTACTACTACTACTACTACTACTACTACTACTACTACTACTACTACTACTACTACTACTACTACTACTACTACTACTACTACTGCTCATACTCCCTTTTAAATTTCTTATGAATTTATTCATAAATTTAGGTTGGTAATTATTGAGATGTAAAATGTTCTTGATGTGTTTGATTTCTTGTCGCAGATTTTCTGATCTACTAGTAAGCTTTTTGTCCTATAACTTGAACATTTAACTAAGCCTACTTTAACTGAGACAGGGTGAGATAATTTGAAGTCCAAGTAGCCATCTTAATGGAAAGGTTCCCTATAGACGCTAGTCTCTAAACTTCCGTCTTGTGTTAGTTTAATTTTGCAGTCCAACACTGCTAGCTGATCTTCATCACCTACTTACTTAGGGGTAAATTAGATTGCACTCACTACCGAGTTTATTTGTGCAAAGAACCTATTGAGGTGCTCCAACTTTAGTACACAAAATATGTCTTCCAGGTATTGGAATTATATCTTTGAAGTAGGACGGATACCCCTCACAGGTAACTTGAATCTGCACTTACTGATAAGTTGATCGACGATAGCTAAGTCCACCATAATGCCACTTAGTTTGTTTAGATTCAGTCTAAATTGGAGAAGTGAATCGGCTGTTGTGTATGTGAGTTAGTTTATAGGACAATACTAAAAATACCTCGAGAGATTTTCACTTTAGGTAATAATGTTCCAAGTGACATAAGGAATTACGAGTGGTTGTTAATGAAATACACTAGAGAATTTAAAAATTTTAATTGCATGACAACAATAAAAATTACACATCCCATCTCCAGACATTTGTAAGACGAGACGGAGTTCAAAGGTGACCACAACCCACTCAAAATTTTCCACCTATAGAAAAAGTTAAGTAATACCTGTCGACAGTATTACGAATGAATTGAAGTTGGAGGTTTGTCGGATTTATTGATTTCAGTTTGATATTCACCACATATTGGTCCTACGTTGGAGAACTGTTGTAAACCTCGGAGCACCGAAGAGGTGGACGCTGATAGCATTGATCATGTAAAGCATACATTCATCGATAATAATCCAAAAGTAACTACGGACAAGAAGTGAAACAACTATGGAAAAGCATTAGGTAGAGGAGTTCACTTATCAGAAGGCTAAGTGTAAATTGGTAGGTTTAAACTTTTTGTCTGTTTTTCAGACTGTGTATTTGACAACGTTTTTTCCGTCACATCACAATCATATCATTTTCATCACACTCACATACACATACAGATATTGTTATTATATATTCTCATTTATTGGTTTCTAATGCTTCACATATAGTATTTTGATATGAGACCTGTGGACCCTCGGTTAATTTTCATTTGTACATATTTCGATTCATTCACTTTGCTAGCAACTAACAGCAACAAATATATTATTTACAAATCGGACTCAAATGTCACTAACTATTTCATTTTAGGCTAACATAGAACATGGAATTATCATCATCCGTATCATTAGTACTTGTGTCTTCCATTTTAGTCTGTTTATTAAAAATATCATACTGTGAAACAGTAGCATTTACTGGATAACGTTTTGGACATAATTTATTGTCCATATTCATATCAGGTAACTCCACAACTTCGAGACAGACTTTATATATTCCTAATCTACTATCTCCTTCTCTGTGATGACAAGGGTAGTAGAATTTTCTTTAGATCTAGGACAGGTGCAGAATCATTTCTATCACTGTATGTGTTTGGTGTTGATTCGATAAACAAAGATTCGGTTATCAATCTCTCCCTCCCTTTACCCAACTAAGTTAGTTTTCAAAACTGTCACTCTATCCCAGCCTACTGTGTGATTGTGTGTCATCGCATGCACAGCTATAGCCGAGATTTTCTCTAAATTCCTAAACCTTTTAGGACCTACTAATGTTAATTTAGCTAAGTTTTTGTACTCTGTTATTCTAATCAACCCTGGTCGACTACTTAACCTGTCAATCATTGTAAGGGATTTGGTAAACCAGATTATTTTACCTAGTTGCATCGATAGGATCTTTTAACCTACGAAGTTTGTTTCTAAGTGAGTTTGTTGGTTTGAATGCCAGTCATTTAAATCCCAGCCAGCCTTATTGAGAATTCTTCGTAATGTTTCTGAGGTACCTTCCTTGTATGGTAGCACAGCAGAGGCTTTGAATTCTCTCTTAACCCTGTCACCATTATTACTACTAGTAGTGGGATTATTATGAATAACACCTGTATTACTACTACTACCACTGCTAGTATTTTTCTTTCCATTTCTTATGGATTTATTTATAAATTTTGGTGGGTAGTTATTGAGATGTAGGGTATTCTTTATGTGTCTAATTTCTTGTCGCAGATTTTCCGATCTACTAGTAAGCTTTTTCGCTCTATCACCTAAGCATTTAACTAGGCCTACTTTAACTGAAATGGGGTGGGATGATTTGAAGTCTAAGTAGTGATTCGAATGGGTAGGTTTCCTATAGACACTAGTCTCTAGATTTTCTTCTTGTGTTCGTTTAATCTTGCAGTCTAACATTGCTAGCTCACCTTCTTCACTTTCTAAGTAACACGTACTGAAATCGGAAGACATCAATAGGTTCTTGACACATAAATTCCGTAGTGAATGTAATCCAATTTACCTGATATGAATATGGACAATAAATTGTGTCCGAAACGTTATCCAGTAAATGCTACTGTTTCACTGTGTGATATTTCTAATAAACAGACTAAAATGGAATTACACTCGACCAAAGTGCCCAATTTTTACTCTTATAGTAATTATGTCTCTTTACAAACACCAAAATTGACGATTTTATATTCAGAGGTAGTATTCACTATGGATTGACATCAGTTTGGGAACCATTGAAAATCTGGAAGCGCTGGACAGCTGTTTGGTCCTAGTAAGAGACTCCTGAGCTATATGCACCCACGACCCAGCTAGGGATCAAACTCAGGGCCTTCAGGTTTCACAGCGGGGAGGCGGGGTAATTGAGTAACTCTTTTCAGCCATTTCAATAGATTTATTGTATATCCATACTAAACTCCTGATGAAAGTGATTTCGTCTAGGTGTATTAGATACCGATTATTATTATTATTATTATTGGTCCCTTGGGTTCCTAGTGGAACATAGGGCTTCAGTAGCACGCCTCCAGTGACCTCTGTTCTCTGAGATCTTTTGAACCTGGGCCCACGACAGCCCACAAGCTCTCATTTCCTCCTCGCATGACCTCCTCCATGTCACCCTCGGACGTCCAACTCGTCGCTTCCCATGGGGATTCCACTCAAGGGCCTGACGCGTGATGTCCCCAGTCGGCCTTCTCAGTGCATGCCCAATCCATCTCCACTTCTTCCTGCATATTTGTTGTGTGATAGGTTCTTGGTTGGTTCGTTCCCAGAGTTCCTTGTTGCTTATTCTGATTATTCTGGCAATCCATCTGATCTTCAGTAGCGAGCGTAAGCAGTTGTTGATGAATGTCTGTAGTTTATTGGAAATGCCTTTCGTGACGCGCCAAGTCTCTGAACCATACAGGAGCACTGACTTGACGTTGGTGTTGAAAATCCGTATCTTGTTCCGCATGCTCAGTGCAGAAGATATTAGATACCGATGAGGAATAACAACTTTTTTGATATTGTTTCTTTCATCTTTTGCCTTCCTTTTCATTGATGTACGTGTTATTGGTGTCTTTGAGTTAGGGTACTCCGAAACAGAAAGTATGTAATGTCGTTGTCCGTTTTATCGTCAACGTTGAAGTTATGAGTTATCAGGAGTATTTACCATCGCCCTCAAAGACTTGTAAATTAGTAACCATGTTTACATTTTGTCATTAGGTCAAATTAAATGACACTACTGTGTAATTTTCGCCGTGTTATTAGTCTGTAGTCAGTTCGCAGGAATCTCTGAACTTCAGTCCACTACACACTTGCTGTATCCTAATAGGATACATATGTAACCATAAGGATACTCAAGCTCTATCAAAGGTTCAGGTCTGAGTTATGCAGTACCAGAGTCACTGAATTCGCCAAAAAGCTAATCAAACCTACAGTATGTTATTATGGTAATTGACTTAGAATTGCATGAACATTTATCACTTCAGATTGCCGTTCATAATAATCGCGTGGCAACTTCATGCATATAATAGGGTTCTAAAGCATATTATATACAATCTGAATAGCTAGGTAGGTAGAAAACTGTCATCAAATTCAAATAGTTTCTATTTAAAACGTTACAGGATATATCAGACTTACAGTTATACTTTTTTGGTAAATGGTGAAAAATAGAGACCCATATCCACAGCTTTCCATGGACTCATCCTATGAATTTCACATGACTGAATGCTAGTGAAATGTGATCTTTTTGCCTATACTAACATCTTAGGAAACTAATGCAATAAAATTTCGCACTGTAGCTTTGGTTCGAGCTAGTGAACCAAGAAAAGTACATTATCAGCAAACAACTACCATACGCCTATAAATTTCTACCCTTTCTGTGCTAAAAGACTTGCATAAATGTATATCACAATGACTTTATAGGCTCACTCAACTTTTGACGATCACTGGAAGTGGATCAGATTATTTATTGGTAGGAGAATCCATACAATACTGTGTTCTTCTGACAAAAAATCTTTTCAGGAGCGAGTTATTAAGGATATTCTTTGATATGAAAAGAAAGCTTTATTCATCTATGTATCATAACATTACTTCGTGTTACCTAGAGTTAGGTTTGCTTTGCGTATATATAATTTATGATAAGAAAGTTAAGAAGTTTCATTTCTGGTTTTGCAATTTCTAAGAGTGTACGAGCAACCATAACAGAATTTATTAAATTCATGTTCACTTCACCTCCTACTACTACTACTACCTGTATTACCTTTTATAAATAAGTACTATAATCTTTATTTATTGATATACTTGTAATTCTCTATTGTTTTGTCCGATCGAATTGTTCGACCTCTACTAGGGTATTGGGCCCTATGTAGATATCTCAACATTGTCTGATTGTTAATTATAGTAACTTACTTGGTTTTGACTGTCAGAAGGATTCAGGACGCGCGTTTTTCCCTACTTACTATTCGTCAGTTGGATGTATCTGCACCCCAGTGAGTGATGTTGTTCCCATTGAGACTCGAACTTCGTACGCACCATTTCAAACGCCAAGGTGTTATCCACTATGCTACGGAGGGACGACAACCACTTCCTGTAGAAAGGGTATTAGTTCTTACTCTCTACTGATATACTTACAACTTTCCGTTGTTCTATTGGATCGAACTGTTTGGATTGCCAGATGCTATGCCTCCATTGCATAGTGGATAACGCCGTGACGTTTAAAGAGATGTGTACGAGGTTCAAGTCTGAGTAGGGACATCACTTACTAGCGTAAAGGTACATTCAACTAAAGAGTCCCAAATGGGACGAAAAGCGCGGCCTGGATTTCTCTGCTAGTTAAACCCAAGCAAATTACCATAATTATGATAACCATAATTCACATATTCCATGGTTTTCAATGTTCTCCTGGTGTTAACTATTCACGTACAGAAGTGATGGTTGTAGCTGAAAAGAAAAGTTTGTTTGTCACAGGATTTAAGTCTCCAGTCTCCAAGTTACTAGTTTGGCACTCTGACGACTGATTTACTGGACTCTTTTAATAGCTAAGTTACAATTTTGGATCAATCACGCAGAGTTCAGCACAGCTTTTTACAAAGTCGTTTCATTTACATCTAAGTGTATGGGGTTCCTCTTCACTTTCTACCTACGACCTCATCATTTCGTCTCCTATTTGCAGCTATTTTTATAGATCCAAGTTGGTGAAATCCTTCTTGTGCTTTATCGCTTGTCTTAGATCGATCAATGTCATGCATTTTATTTGTATAGCAAACTTTGGTCTTGGTTTTATTTGTCATTTGTACGTAAGATTATTGATTGCTGTAAACTACAATTTTAGTACTATTTTCTCTTGTTCTTGTACATGAATTATACACTTCAGAATTCAGTATTTTATAGTTCTTTAAATGTAGCATTTTCGATATCTTTTCATGATACAAATAGAATATAGTACAAAATTTCTTCAAATCATTTTATTTTCATCCAACTTTGTTCGTGTAAGAAAAATGTCCGTTTAAACCAGCTGATATTCACTCGGTGTACCCCATATTAAGAAACATCTATCTTGTAGTTGAAACTGAAATGATCGATTCTCAAGATGCGTATATGATAAGCCATAGGCTCCACGAAGTACAACAACATGCCATGTTGGCCCATAAACTTTCTGTAGCCATAATTTCAAGTTTTGTGCTATTTCACGATTTCCAAGTTCACCAGGTGGGTATAACAAACGTCGAGCTTGATCGCTAATACGAATTTGATCATTGATATCCATTTGCTGGGAAATTACATAGACATCGGATCCTAATTTCTCCACAGGCACTTTCATACGTTCAATTCTGATTTTATGTCTAAAATCAGAAAAAAGAAAAGAAGAAGAAAGATGGTAGAAGATGAGAAATTATGGGAATTTGTAAAAAATTGAAGTGGTGTTTTACTGTATCGTACTCACATAGTCATACAGTGTACCATGAACACAAGTGTTTGACAAAGAGCTTAGAGAATAGATTTCCTGAAAGCCAGAAATGGAACAAAAAACCATGGCGACTGATTATAATAAAGCTTACTTGAAATCGACTGGTTGCTATCCCAAGCAGCAGTGGACCCAGTTATTGACTGTTGTACCTACGTGTGCACTATAAACCCTTGGAAAGCATGTAGGTCCTATCAGATATAGTTATAAATCAGAACTGAAGACGAACCTTTTTAGTTTCCTCTGATCCTATTTTTGAACAGTAATACTAAAGTTAAGAAACTCTTTAGAGTGTATTCCGTATCATCGCCTTTCTTTTCTACATCACTGCTTAATATATTGCTGACCCCACTTTACTTACATCTCCATGAAACTGTCAAACTATTTCTGTTTGGTGCTTTTCTTTGTGCCCTTATTTTATCTAATTCACACCAGAATAAATAAATACGATAACAGCATCTTTAACACATTTAGTTACTAGCAACCTCATGGTGACTTTATGCATATATATATATATGAGTTGATTAATCAGATCTCACTTCTGGTTGCCTTTTGCTGATCAAGTGTGGAACCTGACCACCCGGTTAATAAACAAGAAATTGTGGTGCACTGCTTCATTGTTACGTAACGAGAGCTAATCAGCAGGAAGCTTTGGATACAATTTGCCCACTTAATAACTTTTGACGTAATGGCGATTTGTAGCTTCGGGAAGATTTTTATCTTCTTTAAAATGTGAATTTTTATCGATAAGCGTCACAATCAGAGGATACTTGGCGAGGAAAATTACACAATCTACGATGAAAATGTCGCGAATAAATGGGATTCATTGTGGTTTCCTTTGGCCAATAAAACGTGTAATACTACCTGCAAGAGACCATGAAGAGTGCCAAGTTAACCAGCATGGAAGCTGCAAAACATATACACCTAACAGAAGTAAAACTGGGCTACACATTTAAATGCATTTTTATGAATAGTAATGAGTTATATCTCAAGCTCAAAGAGCTAACCGAACTCTATTGATCGACTAATTCATGTTATAATTGAAAGTTTCATATTTTGCACTATTTTCTGTCTTCTTTCATAAGGTGGTAGAAACTGCACATTGTCACCTTGCAGCCTTTTTACCAGATGCATCACCAAAGCAAACTTACAGAAAATACCCATTAAAACTTTAGAGGAAAAATGATGTAAAGCGCTCCGAAATTTATTAAAAATCGTATAAAAACTGATAAGAGAAGAAAAGGGGAACGTTAGTGGTGATCACAATATGCCTAAGAGGGAATTCATATCCTCAGTAGTGTTACTGTACAAGGGAGGTATATGGGAAATTTCATATAGAATTCTTAATGCTGGAATTAAGGTAGCATTCAATCCTATAGACTCACCTAGACAGAAACTTTGCAGGCTAAAAGATCAAGTAGAGCCAACTAACCGAAATAACATTGTCAAATACCATGCAACAACTGTGAGGTCAAGCATATAGATCAAAGTAGTCGATTGGGTCAGTCAGAATAGCAGAACACGAAAATTTAGTGAAACATACAATTTGGAGAAAAACTCAACTATCACTGTGTATCCACTGACCCATAATCATACTACAGGGTGGTTATAAGGTGACAGTTCACTCTGATATCCATCCAATATAGCTAGATGGAGGGAGAGATTGATCACAGAATCTTTGTTCACTGAATCCACAATCAACAAATGTAAAAGGAATGATTCATCACATATTGCAGATATCTGAAAATGTCTACTACCATTAAAATAAATGAATGAACAACTGTTGAACTATATGAAGGAATTTTGAGAATCGTGTGACGATTACTCCGGTATGAAAATAAGCAATAAATCCAGACTGAAACAACATTGAATGAATTCTAATGTATCGCTGTGCACAGTATCAATCAAATAAGCAATTTAATATGGAATTTTCATTTTGTGACATATTGCAGTCATTTTGATCACTGTCTGAATGAGTATTATTATAGGTGTATAACAAACTTTTCTTAATATTACCGTTTATTCTTACAGTGATAAACCAGTGATTTGGTATTTTTAAAGAGATTATCAATTTTTTTGGTAAGTATATCGCAGATATACCTATATTAGTTTCGAAAAATACTAGTCAACTGATGAAGATAATTAGGGTAAATGTAGTTTGATTGTAATATACAGTTGTCAAAAGTCGTAAGATTAATTAGTTAATTGCTAGAAAATAATAGCAATTTCAAGGTCATTGTGTTGTATATACTTTTAAATAAGTAGAGCTAAATTCATTGTACAAACGAAGTATTTTTTTTAATTTCAATAAATGACCTGACAGTTGTCTGAATAGGATACTTTTCTCTCAAGTAATCAAACTAAAATTGAAGATAATTATCAGAAATAAGACATATAATGATCAATTTCTCAACTTAGTACATTTCAGTAGCGATGTCTCAGATTTGAAGAATTCACAGTGAAGGATTAGTATCCTTCTAGTGGGTATAGTTTGATGGCAGATTGTTTGTGCGCTACTCATCTTTCAATAAAAGTGTTTTGACTTGTCAGACATCATTATTTGTGAATAGTTTGAAACGGTGAATTTCTTTGAGATCTAGGAACGTTTCTGACAACTTCTACCTAATAATTGCAAGAGCGATGCCTAATCGCTCAGTCATTTCTATATGGTTACCCAGTACTGGCAAGTGATGTAATAGATCCACAGGGTTCGGACCTTATTTGGAGTATTAGTTCCATCAGGGTTGCAGATACGCCTTGTTGGTGAGTGCCAGTAAGCACGAAACCTGAGTCCATGGCTTTCTGTCGATTGTCTCCATCCAAGTAACATCTACAAAAGTGCGTCTTATAAAGTCAAACAGACTGACGATGAACAAATGTATCATTTCCGACAGGAAATGACGAACGCTTAGGAGAACAGTGTAAAACAAGCGGTGTTAACTGTTAAGGATTCGGTCGATAAGTTTGATGAGCTTATCAGCTTTGAGCGGAAAACCTTTATTCCAACTGTTGCTCCATCCTCGAAGACTAATCAAAGAAAGATACATTTTCAAGGTCACAAGATGCATTTCTACAAATTAACTAGCTCCTGATACTGGATACTGAGATGATCAGTTTGTGAATGACTTACCGATTCCGTGATTCATGTCAGCATTTCCGATAGCTTAGTACTTTTTAACTCCGTACCTACGATGTCAACAGGATTTCTGCTGGAGTCAACTCGTCAGCCAAGATCACAGGTTACGTTATCGTTGCCACAAAAGTTTCATGAACTAACGAAATAAATCATCAGTGGACAACGTGGGTAGTTAGAAACAACTCAGACAGATATGTAGATTTTGTCAGCCAGAACACACTCATACAAACATCACAGAGCCATTTCACTCGTTTGAAGTTGAGGTCACCAGTGATGTACGCGTAATCATTCAGCTCATAAAGGTGAATTAATTCTGATCAGGTGAATCTAAAAATTAGCTTGAGTCGTTTCTCACTACAAGTTATTCAATTGTAGTATCTTTCTCTAGTTCATAGCATTTTTGTGTTAGAGATCATATATTTTGATGTCATCTTATTGGTGGTTTCCAATCGAAACTTTTTGACATCACAGCTGTGAAGTTGAAAAACTTCGAAGCTGTAAGAAATGTCAACATGGACTGTGTAACTTGAAACTCATTTACAAATTAATCATCCTATTTCAGGTATATCGATCCATGTAAGCAAGCTGAGTAAATTCAAGTAGTCTAAACTAAACATCTGTGTACACCATTGGTGAGCCAAACTTCAAACGGTGTTTAGACGAGTCTGATCTAGCCGATGCAAACTATAGATCAGTCTGAGTGATTTCTAACTACTCAAGTTATTCATTAATAGTATATTTAGACTCTGGAAGTTACTCATATTTATGCTAGCAAGTAAATGTTTTAAACAGTACTTACGTTTTTAAATCAGTTGGCTTTTCATGAACACAGTGAAGACAAAACTGGTGAAATTTGGAGTCATTTTCTACAATAACAGTATAAAATGTGATGCTTAAGCATCCTAAACGATATTTTACTATTAAATTCAGGATGTACGAGTACAGTAAGTATACAGAAATATGGAAAAGTGTTCCACACTGGACCCCTTCTAAGCGATACCTAGATGAGTATTTTGTCTTTTGTGTATCAGAAATTAAGAAGTTAACTAAGTCTAGAGTTGTCTGAAACCATATTCTTTTGTTATTTATATTCTTTTACTGGAAATAAATGAGTAAATCTGATAAATTGTAAAAAAAACAAACTGTTATGAGTAATAGTGTATGGATTAAATTAAAACTCACGCTTCCTCCTTTTTTATGCCAAAAACTTCACAGAACTTCTCCAGTGTGATATAACCAGTGTTTTCCGGATCGAACAATCTTTTCCAACTCTTTGAATAGCAAACATATGTTACATAGTAGTAAGTTATTAAAGTAGAAATGATAAACTATATATATATATATATATATATATATATATATATATATATATATATATATATATATATATATATTACCACCATTATTTGTCCCTTGGGTTTCTAATGGAACATAGGGCTACAGTAGCATGTCTCCATTCCACTCTCTTCTCTGAAATCTTTTCAACCTGGTTCCACGACAGCCCACAAGCTCTCATTTCCTCCTCGCACGATCTCCTCCATGTCACCGCCACCTCGGACGTCCAACTCGTCGCTTCCCATGGGGGTTCCACTCGAGGGCTTGGCTGGCCTGACGCGTGATGTCCCCAGCCAGTCTTCTCAGTATATGCCCAATCCATCTCCACTTCTTTCCACTGCATATTTGTTGGTTGACAGGTTGTTGGTTGGTTTTTTCCCAGAGTTCCTTGTTATTTATTCTTTCTGGTCGTCTGATCTTCAGTAACGAGCCAGCGTAGGTGGTAATTGTTGATGAATGTCTGTAGTTTGTTGTAAGTGCTTTCCGTGACACATTAAGTTTCTGAACCGTATAGAAGCACTGACTTGACGTTAGTGTTGAAACTTTGGGTGCTGTTCACGCTTTATGGTGAGTGCAGAAGATATCCACACTGGTTTCAGGTTAATGAACGCCTGTCTTGCTGTATATATATATATATATATATATATATATATATATGAATAGTCATCATTTTAATTACTACTGTTTACTGATAACCGAGAGTATATTTAACACAGCTATTTACAAAGAGGAATAGTAAATGATATGAAATTAGCACATCTTTTGTATATACACACTAAAAGTGTAGTTGCTTTTCAAGCTTGAGTGAAATAAAATGATGTTAAGAGCTAGGGAGGACTGTCTTAAAGTTCATCTATGATTAAAATTCATATCGAATTCAATCTTTATACGACTAGTTTTATAGAAGAAGACTACATAGAATGACTGAGTAAAGCTTTATATACTTGAAAAATATTATTTCAAAGTTTAGGATTAATCAATGCTTCTTTGCATATTTTGTCGTTCATGTTCATCAATTACTAACGCATTCATTCTCCATCTTTCACTACTTCTTTGTTTCATTCTTGTCAAGTCAGAAGAATGAATGCGAAATCTTATTACTGATAATTTTATAGTTATTCATCTTCTAAAAAGTTTATCACTCCCACTCTTACTCCTACCCCTTTCTCTGCCCTTACTCCTCCTCCTCCTACTAATCCATTTTCAGGTTTCCTTATCAGAAGCTGTTGTTTATCACTAGTATTGATACGTGAATGTTCCTTCACTATCTAACACTGACTTCATTTATCTCTTTCATCTTTCATTCTTGCATTAACAAATGAGAGAATGAAGACTGTCTACTTCATTGAAAGCATAAAACAACCATTGTATTTAATTCCTAAAATAATTAATGATGTAATAAGCATTTTTAGAAATCAATATGAAAACAACTAACGCATAATTAGTTAGTTAACTTATTTCCACTTACTCTGACCATTTTTTCGTCTAAATTATGTCTTTCCACATATGTTCTTAAATCTTCTGTAGTTATTACATCACTATGGTCAACATCAACTGCAAAAAATGCATCTAGGAATGGTTCCATTGAAATGAAAACCGTTGACAGTGGTGCTGTTGTTACTACTGCTGCTACTGATGATGATGATGATGATGATGAAAATAGTGATGAGACTCTTGTCTTGTCTTATAAACATCTCTAAATTTATTGAATACTTTTATACTGTAATTTCAATGATGTATAGATGAAGTTATAAAGTGATTGATATCTTTGTTTTTCATTGTGTTGTAACAATTCAATACAATACAAAGAAAGACGTGAAGCAAAAAACTAGATAAATTATTTTGTGTCATGTGTTGGTTGAGGCGTAAAATTACAAGAATGTATACATTATTAAGTATACACGTATATATATATATATATATATATATATATATATATATATATATATATATATATATATATATATATATATATACGTCGATGGAGTGTACACTCTGTACAGATGTAAATACTTCAGTGACCAAATACATTCACACAAGCATACAAACACAAATACAAACATTGTGTATTTGCGGTTGAAACAACTATGAATTATAGACACAATGATAAACAAGGGATTAGTGGTGAATAACCCATAGACTAAGGGTAAGTGAATTAACCATTTCACCTAAAAACAATGAATAAAACATTTATGGCTTAAGCTAAAAGCTGTAGAGTTCCACTTTTATAGATTTTAGGATGGAAATTTAACCTAAGAGAGCTGAATAAGTTGAGAATTGGGTAAATCAATTCCAAAAGAAATATATTTATTACGATTTGACTATCTGAGATAGCTGTAGCTTGGCAGACTATATTTGGTAGAAATATATTTTGAGGGAGTTGTGGAGATTTGCAAATATTCCAAGTTGTTATTCATCGTAGACTGACATCAGTTGGAGGAACAAAGGAAACCTGGGAGCACTGGACAGCTGTTTCGTCCTAGTATGGGACTCCTCAGCAGTGCGCACCCACGACTCCACCAGCAGGGACCGAACCCGCGACCTTCAGGTTCCGCGGTCAGCGCGTTACCACTGAGCCACTGGGTCAGAATCCAATGCTCCATATTTCCAACTTCTGTTAGCCCACGATATATAGCGCAACCGCAACTGCTGAGGAGTCCCACACTAGGACGAAACAGCTGTCCAGTGCTCCCAGGTTTCCTTTGTTCCTCCAACTGATGTCAGTCTACGATGAATAACAACTTGAAAAAAATATATTTGTTAAATCTAAAATGAGGTAGAAAAGTAAAATTTCTGACGTTTCGTTACCTTGTGGAAGTTGTATCTTCAGAGAATTAGTCAATAGCAACAAATGAGATCATATTGTTCATACACAATAATAATATTGGTATGAATGTCATTGTAGTCAATAATTAATTACTCCATGAGTCCAACGTGAATACGTGAATGTATGTGAACATGTGATTGGGTGTGAAGTGTGTAAAAAGTATTATCGATGAGAAATATAGTTTATGTGTATGTACGTTTTTATGACTAGTCTATGCAACATGTTATTTCGGATATACTGTTCAAGTTGATTGGTTAATTAGGCCTTTCTATCTACTGAGTGCATTAAGATGCTACCTGACGTAAGATGCTGCAGCTGTTCATCGTTCCTCGTACTCAAAAAAGCTTCCTGAATAATTTTAATACCTTTAATATCTTTTTTTTGACTATGATGGATGGTATGAACCGTGATTGCAGGCAGATATGACTTGTGAATTTCCCAGTTCTACAGCATTATTTGGAGGTCGTTTTGTGTTCATTTAGCATGAATGAGGATCTCCTGGGATAATTCGCCAATGAAATAAGCATCACAATCGATATAGCATAATTTGTAAACAGAATCATCTTTGGGGTTAAAAGTAATCCTATTTTTTAAGTGAACTAAGGCATTCCTAAGTGTTAGTTCTCTCGTAACTAGCTTCAATTGGGTATTTTCTTAATATTTGTTGTAGTTATTCATTGATTAGTTAAACATGCCATAAGTTGTACAGATTTTATTCCCTGAAGAAGCGAGTTCTACGAGGTCATAAAATGTCAGAAATTTATTTTTCTACCTAACTGGGATCTTATAAGTACACTCCTTTTGTATAAAGTTACATGTTTGCATTATTATTTACTTCCAACTGAGTATTTAGGATGAATGAAATTTAAATTCCTTCCTTGTTATTATGGATATATACAGCAGTGTATTCAGAGGTAAATGAAGATTTCATTTTTATTGTAGTATTCATCATGGACTGACGCCAATTGCAGAACCATTGAAAACCTGCCGTCCAATGCTTCCAGGATATCTATAGTTTTCCAAGTGATGTCATATCACAATTAGTTGTCTGACAACAGATAGCGAGAATCTATTTATGCTAGAACATTTTACTTATTTTTTTTATTATCGTTAATGCTGTTTCAGACTTTCAGTTTTCTCTCAAAAGATTAGAATTGATTAGATGTAAATACTTTACTTCTTAGTTTCACTGGGTATAAAAATGTCTAAATGTTTTTTGTTGATGGCGACCAACAGGGAAACGTAGAATGTATATTTCGTCCCACTTGAGATTAGTCAGTTGGATGTACCTTTATTCTAGTGAGGGCTGGTTTTCCTACTCAAATTTAAACCCAGAACCTATCACTTCAGACGGCAGGGCCTTATTCATTAGACCATTGCATTACATCAACCACTGCTAGTCGCAAACATTCAGATGACATTGTAGTCAGTCTTCTGGAAAAACCGAGTCATCCCTATAGGCGGATAAATGCCAACATAAACCGATTACTTCTGTCCGAAATAACAACTTGTTGGAAGGTACAAGTAATAATACATGTATGAAACTAATTTAATCCTGACTAAATATTATTGTGAAATTTGAGGAGGATAAAGTTTACAATGGTAGAAAAGGTTTGTGGCTAAGTTTGAGGATGACATCTGTTTTTCTGTACTTTGGTGGATAATATTTGCCTGTAGTGCTTTCACTATCAAACTGTCTAGCCTAGTAATTAGTTTATGCATGAAGAAGTGTTGATGAAATCATTGAACATGATAGATTCAGTTGTTTTTTGATAAAGATCCAAGAATTGTATATAAAAGTGTGATAAACTTGGCGTTTAGATTACTCTGATCTAACTGGCGAGATCTATAGTTAAGCCTGAGTGGTTTCTAAACTACTCAAGTTATTCAGTAGTACATTTCGCTAAATCATGCATTTTGCTTACTTTATTATAACTTGTAGAACGTGGTGAATACCGATCACTTATGCCGAATCTATGGAAAATTTCATCGTTCTCTTCACAGATGATCAATGCTGAATGATATTTGACACTTTATAATCCTGATTATTTGCGTTCTCCTTTACTTCTATTATCGCACAGCTTAGCAGCATACCCCACAGTTTTGCAGCGTTTGCATATAGATCACTACTCAAAGTAAGTCTGAGTTAAAGTCAACATGACTCTTAACGAACTAGGCACCAAATCTATCTGGTGTCTAGGTCTCCGTTCCATATGAAAAAGAAATATGCATGACAGTAATCTATAGGTTATCTGAATATGAATGCATAGCTGCATACCATGCTTTAAAATGACAGTCGGATAAAGCTTCAGTAAATGAAGAGAATTTAGTACATGGTCTCTAGAGGGATGTCTTAACTCAGTTGCTGCCTCAACGGATCAGTATCTTGAAGCTCCTAGTTAGAACCTTATCACGATCCGGATTTTCCTTTCACCTTCAACTGTCACCCTGCAAAATACATACACATCCAGCTACTTAGATATATTTATATAGGACAGAGTTTACATCATGATATCTCAAAGTTATCATTATAAGCGATCACATGTGATACAATTCGAGTAGGCTCAGGGGTTTGTTACTCAATGGCATCATTGCTCAGCATAGTCTTCCAACATGCAGTTGAGAATGATAATTTAACTAAACTTTCAGGTGAACTGAATTTGGGGCTTATGAAATTAACTGATATTGGTCCGTGATTCTCACCATATTTCACATCAAATTTTTATTTTGCTTAATGGAATGGTATCAAATAAATTAACTATTTTCAGTTGGCCTTTGAGCAGCAACTCACTCAATAATCTTTGAGGAAGTTTAGTTTTTCACTGTGATTTGTGGCGTGAGGTTACTGGTAACAGAAGTGATTGTACTACATCTCATGGTGAGAAAACTTTTCTCAGGTGTACAGTTATGTTGTGGTCGTATAGTACTGAGACAAAATTGACATGAAATATTAGGCCTATAAAACTGTTTTCAATAATAAGGCATACTTTTATAAGCCAACATACTTAGAGACAAAGTGAAACATTCCATAAATCACTGAAGGAATAGGTTATGTACCACGTGGTTGTGTTAACAGATTCCCTTTCATGAGGTTCCTGAATTATAATACGAAAGTGGTGAGTGAATTATTCAGCTAATCTTGAACAGCGCATTAATAACCTGACAGGTGTCATCAAGATAAGTAAAGATTTGTGGATTGTACTATCTCAGTGCGTGATCTCGACTCAATACAAAACTATGTGTTCTCCACAGTTATACAAACCCAAAGGCATCAATCATAGGTAACTGTAACTTCTCTGTTCACTTACTTACTCTCGAACGTTGGCACTGAAAAAAACAAACAAAGTCTTTTATTCAAATCAGTGTGCATAACATCAAGAAAAAATTGACTGATAAACCAATCAGCCTTAAAAGTTTTATCATTACCAATCCCATGGACACATTTGATACTACCGAAGTTGTGGAAATCATTAAAAAAAACTAGCTATCAGAACACTTCTCATCTACTACATTTGATGAATGCTGTGTGCTAAAAGGGCATATATAAAATATTATTTTCCACAACAGTTTTTTTTCGGAGTTTTTTCATCAATATGGATCATTATTATTTAATTCTTTGTGCATATCACCGAAGGAAACTGATGACATACAGCGATTCACAAATTTGTTACAAGCTTCCGCAAAGCAGCTATAAATAACCTTGGGTGTGGTTACATCATGCTGAAGCGAAATCAATATTTCAGTCAAATAACACCATCCAGTCAAATACACAATCACACATAGAAATTTTAGCACTGGAGTAACATCATTTTGGATAACATCACTAGGTGAAATAGCTGGCTCGGCTGTTAAAATTTGCAGTTTCGACCATTCGTGTATTTTTCTAATTCTAACACCACACTCTCTAGTCCTGATCATTGACTTTCTGAACATCACAATGGCAAATTAACCACTTAAAACCAATAGTTCAGTGAATCTCAACCATGATGATAACCTTCATAGTTCTAACTCAAGTCTGCTAGAACTAGGAAGAAATACTGTCAGCTATCAACACCATTTAGTGCATTGTTGTGTAATAATATGTTTCTTCTAATCAGTTAGCTCATGTATCTCGGCATCTTGACATGGTTTGAAAAATGTAGGATACCAATCTGTTTACTTAACTGTATTTTTTCTCGATTACACACTGATGGATCCTAACAAGCACGCCGAATTGGTGACTGTTGTCCTCATCTGTTTAAACAGCATTAATATCTTCCTAAACCTCGGAGCACCTTAACTTTCATTCTGTGGCTGTATTGTCATAGACTTAGAAACTTTCTAAGATATCATCATAACAATTATTTGTTTATAAAAGCTGCAGACAACATAAGATCAAATCTTGTTCCACTCACTCTCATTTCCCAGTCTGAAGGTTTGTACTTCTCTGTGATATTTACAGTAACACTATTCTCATCCAAATAATGAAGATTAAAAAGGAAATTCACGGAAAAACATAGTCTACAGTCCATAGAAATACAAACCAAATTAGGATTTGAGGCCATTAAAAATTTGGGCATTAGGTTAATGAAATTAGTGACTTTCACATTTATATTTCTCAGTGAATGTCAAACAAAATGAATTTTTTCCAACTAATGCTTCAACATTTAGTGCTGCTGGCTTCATCAAAGTCATAATAAACCAGAATATGAACTTTCACGCTTATACATGACAACTTGATGTGAGTGCTTCTGCAGGAATGACTTTACATTGTCAAAATTAATCATCAAAGATGACATCCTAATGCAGTACATCATATAAGATGAATGTATGAACTAGTGGTTGAGATTTGTATACAAAAATGCACTGATAGTCCTTGTCACATCCGTGTTGGTTACATTAGTGTGTTAGGGGTAGGTTGAGATCAAGTCAAATTAAGTTTCAGTCCATCATTCCTATTTAGACAATGTTGACTGCACCCTGCATACATATTCTCTTATGAGAAGTTCTTTATAATTTCAGTAGCCTTTCTGAATAATTTTGATGTAGTCGAAGTCGACCTTGTGACTTGAAATTATAACGTGTAAAGCTATGGCTGCAGTGTTTTCAAGTTTTTTCATACCCAGTGGATTTTCAGGGGGTTGAGGTAAAGCTCTTCGGTGTTCACGTTTTCTTGTTTCCATTTCACATGAAGTTTCTACTGTTTATGCTCCATCGCAGTCTGGTCATTTTATTTTATAAACTCAGACTGTGAATATAGATGAATTTTGTCCTTCACATGGACTACGGTACTCTGCAATTTATTTGATGTTCCGTAGAATACTTTGATATTGCATTTGTTGACCATTCTCCTAACCTCATACTAGTTGTATGATCTGTATGGGATGACTTTTGTTATCACCCATAAATTAGGAGTGCTTTCACGATCTAACTTAATATGATTTTCAATTTCTTGAATGAATTTCGCAGAATAATTAATCACTTCAAAATTTTTGTTCCTTAACTCTTTGATGTTCATCTATTATTGGAGTATGTGACCTCGTTGAAAGACTAGAGACAACGAAGACCTTTACACTGATGGAATGCGATTAATTGAAACCCAAATATTCATTTAGATGTGTTGCCTTTCTGAAAATGGTTGTACTTAAATATCCATTTCGTTTCCACCCAATAAGAGAATCAAGGAGGGATAGTTCACCGTTATTCGTCTCCCTTTCTGGGCTGACCTTGATACTGGAGGGACTAGAGTTCATCTGATGTAAGAATACCTGATATATGTCGTGTTTTGATACTATGAACGTGTCATCAACATATCACAGCCAATTTTTCAGCTTTAGTAAGTGTACAAAGAAACTTTCCTCAAATTTACTCACAAATAAGATGCCAACTGTGGATGGAACAAGTGAACCAAAGACAAATTGGTTAAGTTTTTTACATAATTTTCCTTTGAATATGAAGTAGTTGGTCTACGAATAAATTCTTAAGGCCTTGATGACGTCAGTGGTATTTAGAGTACATCATCCCGTCAAAGTTGTGTCCAAGTCGTATAAAGTTCTTATAAAGTTCACGGTAGCTTCCACTTTCATGATCTCTTCCCTAAATTTCAGCTACTCACTGAGTACCATCAGTAGAACAGGATACCCAGAAGACTTCAGTGATTTAAACGTCGTAATAGATTATTCAGAAAAAGAGAATTCTTCTCCGATAGAAGCAGAATATACGAAACAAACGTTTAGTGTCTTGAATATTTCATTATCCATGAGCACGGGAAATAAGTTAACGTTTACTTTTAGTCGAACGTGTATCTCTGACGAAAAGAGCACAATTTAAGTTCACTCCTCATGTGAAATAAATGTTTTCACCTCATTTTTGTTTTAAATCGAAGATAATGCAATGGTGCTCAATGACATCTTTATAAAAAAAATCCTGAAAATTGTCTATACTAAGTGAAAATCATTATACTTCTACATGTCAACTACAACGTATATAGGATATGGCATGATCAGAGTTAGAAAAAGATGTATGAAGACTGTGAACATTCTTTTCTATGAACTTACTATACTGGATCTTAAGTATTTATATCTTCTATATAGTGCTGAATAATCGGTAGTGTAAGGCTGAATGTGTGCTGTCCGATACATTACCTCGAAAAACATCTGAGAAATCAGACCAAACAACGTGTTGCGAAGGTGTTTTGCAAACATCAATAATAGGCCTACCTAAATATACTTCACGTAAAATGGTTGCCCTGAAAAAATCTACTCTAGACAGCACATTCTACTTAGAGGAGAGAAGCGACACCAAGTGTGAAGTGAAATTTATTGGATGTTTAATAGATAATTGGTGCCTATGTAGACGAAGGCGAAGAGAGTGACCACTTGGTCCAATGTGTTGTTGATTATAGTTATTGCAGTTGGTTTTGTAAATGATATTCGGCTTGTATTCGTTGGTTGTTACATCTTTTGATCTGCATAACAGTGTTTAGAAGGGATTTGTTGGTTTGCGAGCCACACCAACTCCAAGTGGTCTCAGCAATCTTGTCGTAATTCCTCATATATCATTTATGTATAGTAGGATAATGCGTTTGTTGATTTCTGTCGATGACTTTGTAGTTGATGATGTATGAGATGGACATCTTCTGATAAAGTTTCATGGGTAGCCATTCATCTTTAGGATAGACATCAAGTAATTTTCTCCTTTCGCCATGAATTTTTTATACTGTAGTGTATTCTCGCTCTTTTAAAATAGAGTCTGCATGCAACTAATTATATGTGTTGTTGTGTTGTTGTTACTGTAGTTGAGGATTTGATCAGATATCTCAAGAATATTTTATGCAGTAGAACTCCAGCATTAAAAGAAAACAAAACTTATTGACGGTTGTTTACCCTGACAACATTTGAAATATGGAGTCCTATCCAGTAGAGTTTATGTGTTAACATGTACATGTAGTTCGATCTACACACACACACACACACACAAACACACAGAGGAGCCGTACATCCATGCAGGTAACGGTAAAGAAGCGAATTCCAAAGTGTTCGCAAGAAAAAATTAAAACGTATGACCCCACTGACTAATGCAATTGACATTTAACTTGTTAAAACTTCATATCTGAAGGAGTTTAAGCCTTTATTGGTATTCAATAATAATCCTTGGTTATACCAGACTTCTATTGGTAACTCACGTGAACTAACAAGTTGACCTTGTCTTATGTTATATTGATCTTGGTGACTAGCAGAAGAATCCAGAGTGCATGTTTCTTCCTAGTTGGGACTAGTCAGCTGATTAACCTGCACCCCAATGAGTGATTTTGTTCCAGTTGGGGCTCGAATCTATCATCCATCACTCCAGAACCCCAGAGCGTTATCCACCAAGCCACTGGGGGACAACAGCTTCCTCTTGTGCTAAGGGTATCAGTTATTGTAACGATACTCAAAATTTCCCGCATAGAAGCCCATCTGTCAACAAAAGTTGAGCAGTTCGGCCCTGTATAGCGGTAGGAAATAACCTGCATCATTACTACAGAAGTTGACCTTCCGCTTCATGGATTTTCTCATTTTTTTAGTGTAATTGCTTGTATTATACCGTCGTTGATTGGACTGAATTGATCGATCTGTACTGTAATATGGGCTTCTGTGCGGATGCCTCGGTATTGCCTGTGTTCTGATCATAGTAAAGATGGATAGTGGCTAGCAGTGGAATCCAGGATGTGCATTTCGTCTTATTTGGGACTCGTCAGCTAGATGTACCTGCCTCTCATTGCATGGACTAAACTTCTCTCTGGATTATTGATCTTGATGAGATCTATCCTTAATTTGTCTGGAAAAACTAATCCACAGCAATCCATATAAGTTAACATGGTCAAATAATTGGGTGGGAAAAGACAACTGTAATAAAGATCAGTACAGTGTGGAACGTTTTTATCTTCATTTTGTCCTTAGCTCTCATGCTAAAGGATTGATTCTAGACGAGTGGCTTGATTACGTCTTCTGAACAATGATTTTCCAAATATAGGGTAGCTCTATTGTCCAAGAAAACTGGAAGGCCTGAAGTAACTGCATATTGTATACTGCTTTGGCCTTTGCTAATCATTCCTAACGTACATGTTTATGTAGAAAATTATCGGACAATCAGTGTAATAAGACACTTCCTATGTGATACCAAAATCCATTTACTGTAGCTTTTTATGCAACGTTACTTTCTAAAACATCCCACGATATAAGTTCAGTTGCACGGTGATAGTAGTCCTACTACTCATGAAAATCTATGATAAGAATTATTTTAAGATCAATAGACCATAGAAAACCAGCTAAGGTTCATTGATGACGTACTTCAAGCTCAATTTCTAAAGGTTCTAGCATAAGAATGTGACCAGTTAAGTCAGCCCGGTTAGGAGTGAGTTGGATGCCAACTAATGTCACTGGAAGATAGTCACTGTACTGGTAACTGACAAAAATAAGTATTTTTAAGGTAGTATACATTACAAACTGGTATCATTTGAGGGATCAGTGGAAATTTGGAAGTATTGGACAACTGTTTCGTCCTAATGTGGAACTCTTCAGCAGTACGCACCTACGATTCTGTCAGTGATTGGACTCATGATCTTCGAATTTCATGGTGAACAAGCTAACCACGGAATCACTGCATTGGAGTTCAATGGTCCATATTTCCTTACTTTTGTCAACTCTTGATATAGAGCAACTGTTGCCCAAAGTCTTCAGTTGGCAACTACTTCACTTCCAACTGGTTGACCCCACTAATCATGAATTGTTCACCATATCCCTACCACTTGATTTGTATTCTGATATGAATTGTAAACCTATATATTAGTGTAGAGCCCAAGACGAAGACCTAATTGAAAAGGAATATACTTCTTCTCTCAATCAGTCCTTTTTCTCATTAGAACTTCAGGATATCCCACCCAAAACATGTCACTAATGAGTACTATAAAGTAGTGTATTTTGACGTTAATGAGGATTTTATTTTTAAGGTAGTATTCATCACGAAACGTGTTACTGAACCATTCCACCCAACCCACAAGCTAAATGGCAAGGTTTTTGGGTTTTCATTGTTCTTCAAGTCATGTTACTCAGTGATACAAATTACCTTTACATAATTATAGATAGATATTTGTGCTCATTTCAAATAGCCACTTATCCACTTTAGTATCATTTCAGCTGAAACATTTGTGATTAGAAACCTCACAGCTTGTTTCGCTTCATGATCCTCTTCGACAAACTACACGTAGCATCAATAAATCCTCGATGATGACAGAAGCCTCACCAGCGACTTGACTCAGCCATCATTCAAGTTCTCTTCCAACTTTCATCGTCATTTTTATATAATTTATTTCTGTTTTTGTTGCTGATAATAATCTTTGTCTGTCGGCTAAACTGATGATATATGGATAATAAAAATGTTCTAAGAGGTGAACCTGGATCACACGTAGATTGAAATCAGCGGCCTACTATTCATATACTCCATTCTCTTTCATTCTGAGGAAGGATGATGAAATATAGTCTTCGTTGACTGAAATAGAGTTAAAGAAGCCTTTGATACAAGCTAAGTTACAAAACAAACATTCAATCATTATAGTATCTTATACGATTTCGCCACAACAAAAAACATATTCAGAAAACTAAATAATATGAAAATTGTATTACTGTGACCACTTCTGAAATAATATTTAGTTAAGCTTGCTTTAGCATCATAGATGAACAAAAAGAGAACTTCAAATGTACGATAACACTATTACACTAATAAAATGTTCTTATTCATTTGTACGATATATAATGAAAGAATGTTGATCAATTTTGAAGTGAAATGACCATTTAGGTGTATGAGTATATGTTGTCCAATATGAACCTTTGACAAGAGTTACATGCCAATGTCGACCATATGTACTGTCAAGCCATCTTTTTAGTTTCTCTGAAACTTCTTTTTCTATAAATTTATCTTTTGATTGAGTAAGTCTATAAGCCTCTTCAGATATTTTGATTTGATCTTCTAAAGGTAATTCTTGCATGATCACATAGATCTCAGGACGTAATCCACCTTGAGAAGAATATCCGTATAGTGGCCTTGTGTTCACATACTGACTAGGAGAAAAGAGAGGAAACTAGAAAATCATTATCATATTGAATAAAAATTACAATGATTTCGTTCACTGAGAATTTCAGCTCATACTAGTTATTTGTGAAATATTCAGGGGATCAGAAACAAAACAACTCATTAAATGTTTTGAGAATATATGGCTTAGAAATCAATATTATTCAGGTAAACAATGGTAGGTGGACAGTTTCCAATATCGCTTACATGCTTTCATGAAACACTTTATTTGATCTCATCTTCCACTTTCTATTAGATAAATATTAACACTATTCATTCAACATAATCAATACATTCTACTTTAGAACATTCGTGGTGACTTCAAATAAAATAACATTTACAATATAAATATTAAAAAATTATGTTGTTTACTAAGAATATCTCTCTTCACTTAGATACTTAGAGCAAAAGAAGAAGGTATTCTATCATAAAATATTGGTGATGAGAAGATGAAAAAGACCTTGATGATGTTCTTCAATCACTTTCTTACTATCATAAGTTTTGCTTTATGAATATTGTATACTTGACCAACTGACCAATCACCAGTCTTCTAGAGATTCAGAGGAACGGTCGACCAATGACGCGTGACCCTGTTTTCTCCAGCAATCAATACTGTTTTATTACATACATTTTCGATTCTTTTATTTATAATACTACACATTTGATACTATGAATTACGTGAATATCGTTTCCAAACTGGATTAATTGGTTTAATAAGTATATTATTAGAATCAGTTTCGTACCTAGCAACTAGAAACATTCTAAGAAAAAAGATACAGTAATACGTAGTTCATGTCATCGATGCATATATTGTTTCTGCCTTTACATAGAGTCAAAAATTTAGGTAATGTGTGCGACGATAATAATAACAATAACCACTTTATTCCAGACAATCATGTTTAATACAGTGTGAAATTATTCGGATGAATGTTATTTCAGCCAATTTACCTCTTGTACAGTACTTTCAAATTAAATTACCGTCGTAGTTGATTATTGTTAACAATAACAATATGATAAGCAACAGTTAACAACGACCACTTGTTTTTAAGTCATCGTCTAATTTATGATTAGGTTATTGCACAATGAACAAATAGAAAAGCCTCCGTTGGTGGAAGATCATTCAGACAGCATACAAGTTTCCAGCTACTGGTAGTTATTCCTGATGAACTGTTAAACGCTCAGAAGCTCACCACCATTTACTGTGATATTTCTTTTTGTAATTTTATTGTTATCTTGTGTGACGATAGGTTCAAGATATTTTTAAAATGCGCGACAGTATGATTTGTTGACATCTGAATCATTAAAACAAGTACAAAAGGATCAGTTCGATGTAGTAGATATGATGGAAACTTTCAGCGAATATTTTGTGATTAGTCTTACTGGGTTTGTCAGTCCAGCTCACAAAATATATGTGGAATTAAGGTATTTAAGTATTTTCAGTCAAAAGTTCAATTATCAACTTATTTTCAACACATTAAATTAACTTACTTCTGTTCAGGTTTTATGCCTAGCACATCACAAAAGCGTTGAATAGTTATCTTTCCGCTTCTCTCAGGATCAAATAAAGCCTGCCATTTCTGTTCAAAAGGACAATTAATTTATATAATGGTAAGCGGATTCAAAACACACAACAGTATAAAAAGCTATTTTTCAGTACATATTATTTGGTAATTATTGAATATAGGAAGTTCTTATTTAGATATTTAGAAAAAAGACTGATGAAGTGGAGAAATTAGTTGTATGATATTCTCATCATCATCGTTGATGATGTACATAATAAGATCTCATATTTTTGAAAATTATTTACTAAGTGTTTGGTTTGTGTTGATATTTCTATCAATTGAATAATTTCTCAACTGTTGAACTGCTATCTCACCAAATTAACTAACCAGACTAAGTTGATCTGAAAAATTTTGTTCTTTAAACTGAATTTATTGAGGTACACTGCTGATGAGCTCAACTACAAATGAAAGAAACTACCCTCTAGTATCTAGATTCCTGTGAATGGCTTCTAACTACTCACACTGTGTATAAGTATGCTTTGGAAAAACTTCCATTTTTTTTCATTTTCAAAATAATCATCAAGTGAAGGATGAAAACATACACCTGATTTTAAATTCTCTGTACTATCCGTACTGAATAATATTCTCATAGTAATAAGATAAATAACTTAGTAAAAATACTGCACATGAGACAGCAATGAAAAATTGTTACAAAATAATGTGCCAAATTTCCTGGGAAGTAGCTTCTCCAGTCTGACAGGAATTCTATTCAACTTAGCAAAAGTTTGGTGTAACTGGATAAGTGATAATCCAACGAATAAGGTTTTATGCTTAAAAATTTCTACAATCCCAAGTTGCATTAGAGATTGACCTTTGAATGTAACGCTAGAGATGATGGACAAGGTGGCGATTTTGAGCTGGAGAAGGTCCGTTTGAACTGATGTGAATAGTAGTTTAATTGCTGTTCATAGAAACTGATTTCCGTGAAATCATTTCAATAGTCAACGAAGCTTTCCAACAAAACTTGCACACATATCAAAAGAATGTCTTCATCTGTTCAGTAGGACAGAAAAAGAAATTAAAGTTACAGTATCAACCACGTTGACTTAATCGGTGGAGAGATTTCGTTAGACCTAGAATATGCAGATGACATTGTCCTGTTAGGCGAAGATGCTGACAAGATGCAGAGTCTTCTTAACACTTTGAGTAGTGATTTCAGAATGTTTGGGAAGCGTTTCTCACCACCCAACTGCAACTTGCTGCTCCAGGATTGGTCTTCAACGGTCCCACAGAGAACAACAGACAGTGTAGTGATTGAGCGTGTCGACCACTTTACTTACCTGGGAAGTAGGATCAGCCCCAATGGATCAGTGGCCGATGAAATCTATACACAGATACAAAAGGCTCGGCTGAGTTTCACAAACTTACTCAACCTGTGACACCGCCGTGATATCTAATTGCCTATTAAGGGTCGCGTGTACTGTACAGCAGTGCCCTCTTTCTACTCTATGGCCGTGAAACATGGCCATCGAAGGTGAAGGACATGAGAAGGCTTCAAGTGTTTGACCACCGTTGCCTTCGTAGTATACGCCGTATTCTGTGAGTAATGCAGAAGTCTGAAGTAGAGTTTTAGAGAGAAGAGGTAAATTATTTGAGATGGTTTTGAACCTTCATCGACTGAGGTGGTTGCAACAAGTGTTACGTATGCCAGTCGCCGATTGCCTCGTCACACAATGTTGGCCGAAGTGGGTGCAGGCTGGAAAAAAGCCCGAGGTGGCCAAACTAAAACATGGCATCAATGTAGGGAGTGTTTGACTGTTGGTATGAGTCATGTGGGACGATATAGACTAGGTGGTTGGGGTCCACAGAACAAGAAGAAACAGTGGTTGGAGACTCAAGGTCATGTGGCTGAGAACCGATGTCAGATGTATGCACAATTTATCCTCATTCTAACGACTCTATACCCAATCTCACCATTTTCTCATTCTTCCTTTCTCTCCTTTCGTACTTTATATTTCTTTTGGCTGAATTCTCTTATCTTCATCTTGTGCCTCACTGCCTTTTTACTTGATGTAGTGATATGAGGTGTGGCAACTCGGACCGTTACGCAATAATGCGCGGTCCTAGGTTGATCTGGATGGATGGATTAACCACGTTACTTAACGTAATTTTTTCATCTCTATGGAAGGCTAACAAATTCTACTTCGGTACTTAGTTTTTCAAATATACATATATTTAGTAAACGTGAAGTATTGAATTTCTTCGAATAAGTAGCAAAATACTGCAGCCATCCCTCCACAATCTCTCAATTACTTGTTTCCTCCAATGCACACAAAATCATTGGCCTTTATTACACACAGCTATTCCTACTTCTTCAAAACTAATTTCAAATAATTCTGCCTTGCAAAACAGTAATAATAGTTCCTTAGATGGCTACTAATACTGGTCTGTAGAAATGTATGCCAACACGGAGACCTATGAAAAAAGTGCTGGAATTAACCATTAAAATTAACAAACAAAGTACCTTCCACCTAAATTAATTATCAGTAAGGTGTGCACCAAGCCTCAAAGAAAATTGCTTTTCTAAAGATAATTAAACCTGGACACTTCTGTGTTAAAATCTTGAAAAATTCCTACCCATTTATCCAAGTTTGAATAAGCAAGTCAGAGCGCTTTCTACATATTTTCTGCACCCATTTTACATCAAATACAGCGTACTGGAGTTCTTTTTTGAATTAAAATATGTGTGAAATTCATTTATTTAACAAATACTTATCGTTTTCACACCTAGATTGGTTGTTCAACAGTATTCGAAAAAATACTACGATACTACTTTAAAATATTAAGTAAGCAAAATAGAAATAAAAAAATATTGATGAAACTGTTTGAAATTATCCTGATCCTAACGTAATGGGAATCTGATTGAAGGGAGATAAGACAAAGACTTAGGTCACTGAAGATTCAGTGCTAAGTTCTTTCATCTCATTACAATAAAAGAAATTTTCAGGTGATCGCTGTTTGCACTAGTTCTGGAGAAAGTATTCTCATTGGTGAAGTCCACAGCTTTGTATTACAGTTACATCTGTTTCTACTGTTTGTGATATACAGCTTATCAAAATGATAAACTTGACCTTGACATAAATAGAAAAACATTTGAGAATCAGACTCATGCAAATATAGGCACACTAGTCTACTGTAAGTTTTCGGATTATTGCGAATAATCGAAATACCAACTATAGGAAATAATACTTGAATTTTATAACTATGGGAATTTAGGTGACGAATACTTTTTCATTTGGATTTGTCTGTAGAGAAAGTACAAAAAGGATACTCTGTAGGGTTTAAAATCATCATTTTTAAATATATATGTTGTTAATCCACTACAGATAAATATCTACACAGTGGTGATAGCCGAAAATGGTATGAAACTGGTTAGTAAGTGATCTACTAGATTTTTGAGCTGAAGTTTTAATTAACAAACACTTCAGCAACATAACTAGCATTGAACATATCAGTTTCATCTGAGGATGATACTTGGCTTGAAAATGGCACTGAAATGCGAAATTATATTCTTTCTACATGCCCACAAGTAGTCAGTTCATTAAGTCGAAATTATAGTCAGTTGGCATAAAAGAGTCAATGAAGATTCATGAAGAAAATAGTAAAATTATACTCACTGTGATCATCTGTCTGTCTAAATGATTTTCTTTGACGTAATTTTGTAGATTATCAACTGTAATCACTTCGCTTTTACTCTTGTCTACAGCACTGAATGTAGCAATGAAGGGTTCCATTGTCTCCTTGTTATTTTTCCACTTGATTAACCTGAAAGACTAAAGGATGTAGTTGAAAGTAGGATGGAATCTTTAAACCTGAAGAGAATAGACTGAAGATGGCTGTGCCTATATATAAGGAGAATTCGGAACAATTCAATTCACCATTAAAGTAACATGTGGATTCTCTGCTACTCTTCTGATAACTTATGATGTAATCATTTGATATTCAATTGACTTCTTGATACATAAATCGTCCTAGAGATGAAAACTTTTGTAAAATCAAACAGCATGTGATGATTTTCACCTGTTATTCTATAAAACATAACTATAATAATAATAATAATTAGTCTATTAATGTAGGAAGGAGGTTGACTTTTAGCAAAAAACTTCAAAATATATAGTCGCCTAATTGGCGTATATTCTTCACTAAGAGTAATTAGTTGGAATTTTGAAGAAGGTTAATGAAATCACGGTTATTAGTGATTTTTCTCATTCTTTTATCATGAAGATAAAAAAAAGTTTATTGGCGCCTATAATCTCAAAGATGAATCAGAATAATATAACTTCAGCATTTAGCTACAGAATGCTAAAAAAAGGTCTACAGTAAGGAAAAGCTTCATTCAGTCAAGCAGGGTAGTTTTACCAGGTCCCTAAGCGTCACATTATTGGTTAAGGTGGAGTTTGATACCGGGTTGCCAAGGTTAGAAACGATTTTTAGTTAAGTGTGTTCTGAGTTTCAGTTAGTTACTCACTTATTGGCTGTACTGGTTGTGATGACTGTGTAAAATAGTTAGACTATTTGCAAACAATGGTTACCAGGATGAATTTTAGGATTTAAAAGTGATGGAATTTTATCAATCGAAAGATGTAGAGTATTTTTTGCAATGGGTTTCATACGAAAATGAACAGGATGATATTATAGATTACTTTATTGCATCACTTTAGTATCTAAACTATTAATTTTTTGGTCCGAATTCGTTTGAATTCAGGTTTCTATAATCAGTGTAAAGTGAGTGGAATAATAATAAAACAGTGGAGTTCTTTTAACTCACTTTTTGGGACTATTCATCAGCGTTACGGTAATGCCGATGAAGACACTTTTTTATGGGGTAATTATTAGTGTTATTCCTAGCAGTAAAGCATAGGGGCGCATTTCACTCTACTTGAGACGCTGCAGTTGATTTTCACTGTATGCTGGAGCTTTTTCACTAACGTTAAAATCCTTCAACTGGCACTGTATTGTCTACTACGTTACTTAGATGTGGATTTCAACTGTTTGCTATTAATAAACAGTACTATACATGTAAGGGTGCACAATCATTATCATCATCAATATCAAAATAAGACCAGGCATTAGTGCGTAGCGTTCAGAGTTGCCACACCTCATATCACTACATCAAGTAAAAAGGCAGTGAGGCACAAGATGAAGATAAGAGAATTCAGCCAAAAGAAATATAAAGTACGAAAGGAGAGAAAGGAAGAATGAGAAAATGGTGAGATTGGGTATAGTCTTTAGAATGAGGATAAAGTGTGCATACATCTGCGCCACTGACATTGGTTCTCAGCCACATTACCTAGAATCTCCAACCACTGTTTCCTCTTGTTTTGTGGACCCCAACCACCTAGTCTATATCGTCCCACATGACTCATACCAACAGTCAAACACTCCCTACATTGATGCCACGTTTTAGTCTGTCCAATAGGCTGAAATGAATTGCTGACACATATGAAATGCTAATATAAAAGTGCATGATACGCCTTACGTTGATTAGTTTCTTCTAGAGCTTTTTCTTCATGTTGTCAGCAGTTTGGTGACTCTTAACATGAAATGAAAGAGGTTTTGCTTACTTCGACTTATTTAGCCTCTCAAACTGAATATTCAAGACACACACAATTAATTTCATTGCCAATTATGAAATAATGTAAAGGGGAACTAAATATCAGCTAAGAAACCTTCAATACAATATTCTTCAGACTAAGATCCCAGGGTAGAAAATATAAGAAAATAGTTCAAGGAACTGCAGGGTGAGGGTGCAAATATATCCTACTGAAAAGGTCCATACAGGACGAAACGTGAATCCTGGATTCCGCTGTTAGTTACCAAGCTGAATATAACATCATGAATATCCGGCGGTATCGAGACATCCGCATAGGAGCCAATCTGCCAACAGACGCCTAGAAATTCGGCCTTATATAGCAATGGGAAATTAAAAGCATCAACATAACAACCGAAACCCAATGGCACAAGGGGAGGATCTCATGCCCTGGTGTCCTACTGGTGCCTGAATCGATGTGTACTAGGACAGTATCTCAGTGGGGACAACATCACTCATTGAGGTGCAGGTATTTCAAGCTGACGAGTGCCGAACAGGACGAAACGAGTCTCGCTGATTCTACTGCTGGTCACTTAGCCGAATAAGACCTATCCATTCCTTTAGATGTTAGGAGTCAATTAGCAGAAGGCTAAGGACCTAAGTTTCGTGCTTGCTGGAGCTGATTATCAAGACGTATCTGAAATAATTAACGAGATATTTGGTCACCTAATGATTTCAAGTGGCTCCACTGAGTATCGAAATCAGACAGTTTGCCACTAAACTAGTCAAGATTATGGTAATAATTGTAGGATTGGATTAGGTATATGATTCAGTTATCCTTGAGTAAGTTCTGTAACTGTCTAGTTTTTAGAACTCAACACTGACTAAAGCCTCTCGATCAACACCAAAACACAATTTAATGCGGGATTACATTACACAGCTTAGTCATCACATTGTAAGCTTTGACGAAAGACTTCAGCTAGAACTGAGCATCAAGGGCTAGATATCTATGTTCGTTACCTACTCATTACTAATTTTTACATACAAAACGGTTTATAAATGAGAATGGGTGCGATAATCAGCATTAAGTTAAAACACTAAACTACATATAACGGGTGTTACAAGATAAATCTATTTTCAGCTATTAAGAACCATAAATAAAATGACCACTTTGCTCATATCTATAACTCGGTATTCAGTAGCCATTGAATTTTATTTGTGGCTGTTTGCTTGTATCACTTACGAAGTAGCTCAAATCTGCATAAAATTGGATACCCGAAGAAATGTAAGGGAAGTCTGTGAAACACTGCAAGTGAACGTTGTGCTGTGGTTAGGTATACTCTCCTCCATTAGTTGTAAATCATGTCATTGAGCCTACTGATGATTCATCAAAAATCTCATGCATTTCGTTGCTAGTCGTGATCAGCATAAGACTACTTCTCAAATATTTGAGCATTTTGTTGGTTACAAAAAAAGGATGATTACAAACTAACTACATTCACCTTTCTTTAACGAGCAGTGTTTATTAGGTAGTGTGGGTTTGAATCTCATAGAGGATATCAGTTCCCTTGAAGCTACAGAAACAACTGACTGATGAGTGCTAAGAAGCTGGAAACTTAGGTTCAAGGCTCTCTGTCAACTGCTTCCAAACAACGGGGGGAAAGATCCTAGAAGATTTGGATTTCGTCGATGACTTGTGTCCAATGTTCCACAAACTTGAAGATCGACAGGTGAAAACTAACAAGTTGACAGAAGAGGTGAGGCAGCTAAGATGGGACTTGAAGTGAACGTAGAGAAGACACAGGTGATGATGAAACCCAGCCAACAATAACAAGCTCCAATCACCATCAACAAGAGAAACTTAAGGAAGTAGTCTCTTTCACCCATCTAGGCAGCACTGTCTCAACTACAGGCGGCAGTGGCACAGACGAGGATGTCAAAACCAGGGTCGGAAAGACAGCAAGACGGGCCTTCATTAACCTGAAACCAGTGTAAAGGTCTTCCGCACTCAGCATAAAGAACAAGATCTGAATTTTCAACACCAACGTCAAGTCAATGCTTCTATATGGTTGAGAGACTTGGCGCGTTACGAAAGGAATTTCCAACAAACTACAAACATTCATTAACAACTGCCTATGCTGGCTCGTTACTGAAGATCAGATGGCCAGAATAATAACAATAATAAACAACAGGGAACTCTGGCTGGCAACGAACCTACCAAGAACCTATCACTCAACAAATATGCAGTGGAAGGAAGTGGAGATGGATAAGATTGGGCATACACTGAGAAGACCTTTCGGGGAAGTGACGCACCAGGCCAGGTAGTTGAGTGGAACCCAGATGGGAAGCGACGAGTTGGGTGTCCGAGGTAAGGTTGACATGGAGGAGATGGTGTGAGGAAGAAATTAGAGCTTGTGGGCTGTCTTGGAGCCAGGTTGAAAAGATTTCAGAGAAGACAGTGGAATGGAGACGTGCTACTGTAGCCGTATGTTCCATTAGGAACCCAAGGGACAAATGATTATAATAATAATTTACGTTGGTCTGAAGTGACTTTAAAGGCCATCCTGGCAACAAATGAAATGACCAGTTATTATAATAATTATTATTATTTGTCCCTTGGGTCCCTAGTTGAACATAGGGCTTCGATAGTATGTCTCCATTGGACTCTGTTCACTGCAGTCTTTTGAACTTGGTTACACGACTGCTCAGGGAATGACTAGTTAGAATTATCTATTTTATGAAAATTTGACTTTCCATCCGAAATGGGGAAAGGTAGTTGATTATTTAGATAGTTGCTAGGGTGGCCTTTAAAGTTGTTCTCCGAAACATATATACAGATATGGATGTTAGTGGAATACAGAAAGTAAGGTTCCTACTATTTTTGAGGATTTATCGTCAGTCGTGAACCATGTGAATGGCTCCTACTTTGATATCTTATTCATAGTGCCTTACTTCATCATATTATCCACATACACACAAGGAATAAATTTTAGTCTGTATCAAAGACAATAAATTATGTATATTGAGTCCGTTAGAGATTAATGATATATAATGGTTGGCGGTGGAATACAGGACGAGCATTTCTCCAGATTTATGATTCATCTGATGTATTTAGTTGCCTTTTAGTGAATGATTTTGCTTCCAGAGAGACTAACAACCAGTACCCATCACTTCAAACTCCAGAGTTGCATTCACTAGACTGCTGATGTATGATAGACTCTTTTTGTACGACGAGTGTAGTCTGATGCTATGGCTTGCAGTTCCGCATCAATCAACAACAGAAGACCAATTCGCTCCAGTCAATGACGTGAAACTATGAGAAGTTTTCTGATCTTGGCGTTTTCATAATAGCTTTGCAAGAATTTTTCACTAATGAAAATGAAGATATATCTATAAAGAAAGGGATTCCCTAGAACTCTTTAAGCAAGTTTGATTTGGCTACTTAGAATACGGTAATATAAGCTGGAAGAGAAGCAGAAACAAATCGAAGATTAGGCATGGAATATTCTAATCCACTCAATAGCTGCCAGGGGGATTTAAGGTGTGCGTTTCGTCCTATTCAGAACTCGTCAGTTGAAAGTACCTGCATCCCGGGGAGTGGTGTTGTTCCCAGTGAGACCCGAGCCCATTACCCATCGCTACAAACCCTAGGGTGTTATCCACTAGGTCATCGGGACAGGATGTTTTCCTCTTGTGCAACGGTTATCAGTTGTTGTTTGATCCTTGTAGTTTTCCCGTCGCCTTACAGGATCGAATTGCTTAGTGTCTGTTGGCAGAAGGAGTCTCATGAGTATGCCTCGATATTGTCTGATTACTCACTACTTTATAGTGACATGGAATGTATTCTTTTGTGTGTATGTTATTGAGGAACCCTAGGGTGGGACAATTATCCAGTGAAGACTGTTGATTAGAATTTTCCTTCAAATAAATGAACATGGAGGAGCTGATTACCATAAATTACAAACATTTCTATTTCAGGTTTTTAATGGTGACTTTTAAAAATCACAAGGTATTCAGTGAAAAATAAATCCAAATGTTCTTGCACTTTGACTAAAACAATCACATAAACTGGGTAATAATTGAAGGTGAGATGAAAATCTGGACCACAGTCGGATTCGAACCAGCCACCACCGGGTTACCGGTCCGGTGCTCTACCAACTGAGTTACGAGGTCCGACTGCTGACTAGAATTTTATTTCACTTGTCCGACTACCATGTGAATTCATGGCGCGTTACTGAATGAAACTGAGCAATGGACTTACACAAAAGATAATGTTTTTCAAACTCATTACATGTATTCAGTTTCCTACTTTTAGCTACTTCTATTGTGATACCTATGACGGAATACCTTGTTAAACAATACCTTAAAGTGACAGTAAATAAACTGAGACAAGAAAGCCTACAACGTTTAGTCATTATGGGTAACTCTTTCGTCTTTAAATTTGACTAAGTACTAATTGTATAGTGTAACACAAAAGTTCATACCGTATCCTTGAGGAGTACTATAAAACACTGAGGTTGAAATTCTGCATGCTTTTGCATTATTTCTCATCTAAACTTTAATATCTTTGGGAGTAGCTAACAGTGGAATCCAGGACGCATATTTCATCAGACTTGGGACTCGTTAGCTAGATATATCTGAACCCCAGGGGAATGATGATGCTCTAATTAGATGCGAACCCCACGTCTATCGCTTCAAACACCTACTCTGTCATAGGTTCATGGCGTATTGCATAATTACATTTAATTTCATAATCCCCTGTCTATTTTCTCACTCCAAAGCAAAATGTGTATTAATTAACTCCCTTTAGTTATTCGATATATTTTGTCCCCTAACAGGAAATAATTTTCGAGCTTTCTGCCCACTGTAACATGTATTCACTAATTTGTAGCTTAGTAAATGACTTCGTCTAAAAGAAATTTTTTTCTTCGCTGCAACCACATCTTGTATTTTCCTATGATCAAATTGGTGTATTCCACTGTTTAAAGAGTAATAAAAACCAAAGCTTTATTCACTTGGCCACTGAGAGTCACCTCTTATTCAACTGGTCTCAGTTATTATCCTTTGTGGATACTTTTTCCTTCCTTTTGTGACATTGAGTCAAATCGATCAACCTATGGTGAGATATGAGCTCCTAAGATGACACATCAATTTCTGCTTGAATATTAATTTTGTTTCAAGTTACTTAGGTGTGGGAGCAATATCACTCACTGAGGTGCATGTATACCAAGTTTACTAGTTCTAAATAGGATAAATCGTGTGTCTTGAATTACAGTACTAGTCACGATCAAGTAAACTGCAATATAATGAGCGATAAGGTAATATCCAGACATCCGAATAGAAGCCCATATACCAATAGAGGTAGATCAATTAGATCCAGTACAAGAACGAGGAATTATTCATTTATACCGTCTGTTTATGCCATTTAGGAAATTGAGACCTTTCATATGTGGAAATATGAATCAAATCAGTTCCATTTACTAATACTACTCTTCAGATATTGCCTAATGACAAATAAGAATCTGATTGCACTGGTTTATAATAGCGTTCAGTGGATTTCGTCATGTACTTTAGTTACTTAAGTGTTTTTCTTTATGCAATTACTTCAAAATAGAAACAGTATATGTAAGGGTAAAGGAACTTATCACGGTGTTAATGAATTTACTTCACATGAATCTGCTTAAAACAGGCTCCACCGTTTTTACCTTACGTAGGAAAGTTTCCTACTGCTCAGTACTTTTTGACAGCCTGAATGATTAGCTTCAACGTATGATTACTTCAGTGTGTGTGTGTCTCTGTTAGTTTGCCTCTACCTATACAGAAAAGTGTATTGGTCATTCGGCCTGCGTTCTCTTCAAGTGGATTTAAAAACCTTATCTTCTGTCACTACTAACAAGAGCCAGTGAATGCATCTTAAGTACGACAGTCAAACGCTTCATCAACATTGGTCACAGTATCACAGAACTTCAACACTGTTGCTGAGTGTGATTCAAAATTATATGAAATTACCCAGTGTCGTCGTTTCAACCTCAATTTAAGTTTACTCCGTTCCGCCATATTTTGTAGTTTTTTGTTATCTCTGAATTCTTCATTACATTAGTCACCAGAACAGGTTCTAACATTCTAAACGTAGCTGATTTCCTAATTTACGCTAACTTGACTGACATCGATTGGTTAGTTTGACCTATGATGAAAGACTCTTTGCTTTTCGTCAAGGTGAAAAGATATCTACAGGGAATATTTCGCTTCCAACTCCTTTGCTTTTCAGAAACCTTTAGTCTCTGCATGGAAATATCAGAATTATATACCTGAGAGAAATATCTTCGGCCCTTTTATTTAGCGTGATTGTAATCACGGGGGTTGACTGTTTGGTTTACCTTCAATTACAAATTTGATTGCTTGATATTTCTTAAGCATTAACAAGCAAAAACAATTATCGCCATCGCCATTTATCTTCAATTTATACCGAAAAACGTTAACCTTCTTAGATACTCTTTTGTGTATCATTAGTTTTCATTGTTCATATCATGATTAACGTTATTGTGACTTTCATTTAAGTCTATTCTTCTTCTTCTGTCCAAAAGCGAAATCGCTATCGGTAGTTTTAAAGTATCAGAGAATGAAACTTATAAAATTGTGATTGTACACTCTTAGAAAATGAAATCGTCTACTTTAATTAAACTGATCAATTTGTAACTTATTTACGAATCCCACGATATACGACGATATTTCTCATAACTGAGTAGATTTTCAAGTGATTAACTGTGGTGTCAGTAGGTTGAGTGGTCCGTAATTATTGACACTGTTCAATAGCATATTGTATTAGTTTACGACATTCTGGTGTGAGAAATCGAACCATATAATCTTTTCTGAGTGGTTTCCAAAATAGTTTCTGTTTTGGTGCTTTCATTTGTTACGCCCTACCTAGAAAAATATCTTGGCATATTATATGACTTCATTTTACTTCACGTTAATCCTCTTAGCTTTTATATTGTCTTGTATCTGATTCTCATCCTTCAAGCCGCCTGGTTTTTGCTTACATAATGTTTAAAAACCTATATGTCTCTCTCCTTGCTACCATACCCAACAACAAAACCACTATCTGTAGTTATAAAATACTAAAAAACCCGTTTTTCAGCTATGAAGAATGAAATCATCGAAAAAAAGTATTCTTCACAAACCACTGGTCTTTTTTTTATACATTTAAACATATCTAATCTAGTTTCCTAGCATATACACTTCTAACTAAGTAAATGCTTATGAGATATCTTAAACGTTTTACATTTACTTTTGCAAAGATATTTAAAATGTATAAAGTTAGCTTGAATTATTTAACAAAAGATGGTGTGTTTTACAATTATATGTTAAGTAGAGACTACCTCGAGTTTACATTTTTTTAACCTTAACCTGATTCCAGAAATAACGAAAGCTGAGAGGAATGAATAAATTACAAATGGTAAAATTTGACACAATATTTAACCTGATAGGATGTTGTCACCACATCTCTGTTTTACTGAGTCAATACCGTGCAAGTAATTAGAACACTGAAATATGCACTTGGATTTTGTAATGACTCTTCTGAATCCATCGGAAACGTATCAAAATATAAAGTCTAACCATTCTTATCAATTAAGTGAAAGCTGTATGTTAGTAATTGGTTATTTACTAAAATGTCACTAATACATTTCCGAGAAATGGAAAAACTGCTAAGTAACCTGAATGAAAGTTTCCTTTACTCGAATTTGATTTGGAGGTATGGATAGCCACGTAACTCAAAATCCATTTGGTCAGTTAAAACAGTTTCCTTTACTTTTATTTTCAAGTTGGTATTCATTACGAAATGACATCAGTTGGGGAACCACAGGAGACCCGGAAGAACTAGGCAGCTGTTTCTTTCTAGTTTGAGACTTCTCAGAGGTGTGTACTCTTGTCTTCCCCAAGACAATGTGCTGGCCGTGTAACCTGAAGGTCTTTGGTGGTGGGGTCATGGATGCGACTGATGAGGAATACCATACCTGGACGAAACAGTTGTTTAGTCCTTCCAGGTTTATAATCGTTACCCAACTGATGTCAGTTCATAGCGAATATCTGAAATCAATAAATAAATTTTGACAGGCCTCCAACTTTAGTCAACTTTACTTGTTGATCATGCCTGATGGAGTCACATTAAAAGAATAATGTTGCCTAGCTTTTTTTGTATATCCTTCTGAAGCAGTTACAGTTTGCTACTCCTGAATATCATTTGACTATCTGAGATAGCCGTAGTTTGGCGGATGTTATTTATACTCGGTGATGACTGAAGGTGAGATGAGAATCTGGACCGTGACCGGATTCGAACCAGCGGTCAACGGGTTGCTGACCGGATGCTCTACCAACCGAGCTACGAGGTCCTACCGCAGACCAAATTTTTATTCCACTTCAATCACTAAGGGTTTTACCCAACTACCATGTGAATTCATGAGGCATAATTACCACTTGATGGTATCTACACTGGATGCCTAGTCGGAACTTCTCAATATCGGGTAGTTAACCCGGCGGTCGCTGGTTGGAATCCAGCCACGGTTCGGATTTTCATCTTGCCTTCAATTATCAACAGGTATAAAATCCTGAATAGTTTGAATTCCAAACAAAATAAGAATTCTTTTATTTTTGGGCCTGATGTAGTCTAACGAATTAGGAATATGAATAAAAGCGGATTTGAATACTAAAAACAGTCTAATCCTCAAGAACAAAATCCACGCGCCAAAAGCTGTTCAAACCTTGCCTAGGTAACTAGTTCGCTAGTTACTAGCTGGTCTTGAGCCGCGATACACAGGGAAGGTTAGGCATAAAGCTAGCAACCCACCGCATAAAACCAATCTAACACCTGAAGAAACTTCAAAGCACAAAGCATCAGAGAGACAAAATGATGCTGGTTGTTGAAAGCCTTCTGGAAGCCAATTGGCCAATGTGTCTTCACTCCCTCGATGAAAGCGAAAGTAAGCATGGGAGCATGGAGTGTCCGAACCATGTATAAATCTAGCAAGGCTGTTCAGATTGCAAAAGATATGAGAAGGTATCACATTGAAGTGTTAGGAATCCGCAAAAGCAGGTGGAATGGAAGTGGACTCTCCAAACTGTCAACTGGAGAGTCAATAATCTACTCCGATATTGTCACCTAGACAACAACCACGAGCACACGGAGTTTTCGAGTGGCTATCATGATGTTCCCAACACCATCGAAGGCACTATCTCATACAGTGGGAACCAATCTCCTACAGCAGGATCATGACAGTAAGATAGATTCAACTCAAAAGGAAAGGAGGTTAAAATCATACAATTTTAAGCTACTCACTTACAAATAATGCAGATGAAGAAAAGAAGGAGGAATTCTATAGACAACTGAAATCAGTAGGACAATAAGGAGCCAGCTGGCGACATCAAAATTCTAGTGTGTGACATGAATGCCAAACAGGGAACGAACAACACAGGAAAAGACTCACTAATGAGTCGGGAAGCACCCGGTGAAGTTATGAATGAAAATGACGGACTGCTTGCAAACTTCTGCGCATTCAACGATTTGGTGATTTGAGTAAGGCAGTATGCACAAGCAAAAAGATATTCACAAAGAAACATGGATTTAATTTCACCAGATGGAAACACTACACTAAAAATCACACCGACTTCATCTCAATGTGAATAAAGTGGAGACGCAGCCTACCGGACACAAGATCATGAAACGGAGCATATGTAAGTTCACACCTCTCACTATCTAGTGCAAGCAACCTACCTTCAAAATCAAGTTGAAAGCCTTCACAGAAGTTGGTGATAGACGAACACAGTTCAAGTTCAACACCCAGAACGGAAACTGAACTGAAGGACGAAACTACAAAGGACATCTTCACGTCAGCCATCAGAACAAAATGGGAGACATTCAGCGACATCCCTGAAGGATCTGGAGTGAAAGAACGCTGGAACTCTTTGAAAGAGATGTAGAAAGAAACCGACATGACCACATTAGGAAGGAAGAGGAAACAGGACAAGGAATGGATCTCGGCGGACACATGGAAGCTGATAGAGGAGGGAGAGGAAGACTGTGGAGCAGAAGACAAACCAGTGCAAGGATGAACAACGTATAAAACACTGGACAAAGAAGTGAAGAAGAGTGTGCGCAAGGACGTAAGACACTTCTTTGACACATTGTCAAGTGAAGTAGAACAGGCTGCTGGTAGGAGAGATCTGACAACACTATATGAAATAACCAGGTTACTCTCCGGGAGGGAAGAGATCAATTAAGATGAAACCAGTGAGAGATGGTGAAGGCAACCTAGTTACCAAAGAGGAGGAACAAAGGAAACGATGGGCTGACAACTTCAAAAAACTCTTAAATCGACCAGCAACTGCACTTCGTCTAGAAATACCACCTGCAGCCACAGAGCTACAAGTGAACATAATCCCTCCGACGACAGTCACAGTCCTGAACGCCAAAATGCTACTGAAATGCGAAAAAACAGCGGGACCTGATGGAATCTCTCCAGAAGCACTGAAAACAGAAGCAGGGACAACAGAGGACATGCTCAAACCACTATTGCAGATAGTCTGGAAGGAAGGGAAGGTACCTGTTGGTGGATTGGAAGAAGGGCTACCTTGTCAAGCTCCCAAACAAGGGAGACCTAAGTGTTTGCAAGAACTGGCGCGGAATCATGCTCCTGTCCGCCCCAAGCGAAATATTATGCTGCATCATCCTGGAGAGACTTAAAGATGCGATGAATTTAAAATTACCACCAGAACAGGCTGGATTCAGGAAGGACAAATCATATGCGGATCAAATTGCAACGCTTCGCATCATCAAAGCACAAAGTATAGAGTGGTAGTCAACTCTCTCCCTCAACTTCATCCACTTTGAAAAGGCCTTCAACAGCGTCGATCGAGAAGTAATTTGGCAGGCAACTGCTTTAACACCACGGAATATCCCAAACCTTTATCAACTCCATTTAACAGCTAAGTGCCATATGATGCTATATGCCAGCCAAGTGATTCACAATGGGAAGCTCAGTAATGCCGTTGAAGTGAAGATAGGAGTAAGGCAAAACAAGGTTGCCTACTATCACCCATGATCTTCCTGATTGTAGTCAGCTGGTCTGGCTCATGCAGCAGACATTGAGGAGCGAGAAGAGGAGGATACGCTGGACCGTGGAAAAGATCCTAGAAGGCTTGAATTTCGCTGATGACTTGCGTCTAAACTTGTGGGCAGTTGTGGTGCTAGGTTGAAAAGACTGTAAAGAAGAGAGTGAAGTGGAGACGTGCTACTGAAACCTTATATTCCACTAGGAACCCAAGGGAAAAAAAATAATAATCAGAAGACAAAGATTATCTGATACTTGTGGTGTGTTAAAGTAATGCATTCAAAACAGTCTGCTTGTACATGGAATTGTCTAATTACTTATATGAGTTGAAACCTAATGAACACAGTTTTATGCTTAAAGTTTATACCATAAAAGCAGCTCATTAGCGCAAATCTTTCTCTGAAGATATGCTTGTGTAATTTCAGTAACAGAGTGAAATTAGTTCTAGAACCAATGAAAACTTGAGACTACTGGATGGTTGTTTTGTTCTACCATAGGACTCATCAGCAGTCCGCAACATCGACTGCTCCAGGGATTGAAGCCGAAGCCTTCAGGTCTTGCAATGACTGCATTGTCCTTCAGGCAATGAGTCAGAATACCACTTTGAAACCAATCAAATCTCACCAAACCTGCGAAGTGAATTGCTTATATAACTGTTTTAAAATAATTGGATACAGTAATTCTTTGCGCCACTGGATAACTTAATATCCTAGTATATTACATATAAGCTTTATACGATATACAGAGCAATTAGTTTAGAAGTTGGATATGAATTACACTCGGGCTTGCAAATTAAATGCTTTTTCGTCAAACTGTTCGTCTGGAGGAGTTTAACCAGTTCCCTAACTATACTGAACACTGTATTATGAAGAGTCATTATTATTATTATTATTATTATTATTATTATCATTATTATTATTATTATTTGGGTTCCTAGTGGGGACATATGGCTTCAGTAACACGTCTCCATTCCACTCTCTTCTCTACCGTCTTTTCAACCTGGTCCCACAACTGCCCATAAGCTCTCATTTCTTCTTCACACCATCTCCATGACACCCTCGCCTCGGATGACCAACTCACCGTTTCCCATATGGGTTCCACTAGAGGGCCTGAAATGGCGCGTGATGTCCCTAAATGGTCCTCCCAGTGCTTTCCTTGATCCATCTCCACTTTCTTCTACATATTTGTTGGTTCATTGCCAGCCAGAGTTCTTTGTTGCTTATTCTTTCTGGCCATCTGATCTCCAGTATCAAATGAGTGTAGGAGGCAGTTGTTGATGGATGTCTGTAGTTTGTTGGAAATGCTTTTCATAACGCGACGAGTTTCTGAACCATGTAGAAGCACTGGCTAGACGTTAGTGTTGAGAATTCAGATCTTGTTCTTTATGTTGAGTGAAGCCGATCTCCAGATTGATTTCAGATTAGTGAATGGCTGTCTTACTGTCTTTCCAAAAGTAAGTAGTCTCTTTCACCTACATAGGCGGCATCGTTTCAAATACAGGCAGCATAGGCACAGATAAGGATGCCAAAGCCGTGATTGAAAAGACAGCAGGACAGCCATTCACTAATTTGAAATCAGTGTCGAGATAGACTGCACTCAACATAAAGATTTCGCATTTCAGCAGCCTTATGGCGTTCAGGACTGTGACTGTCGTCGGAGGGATTATGTTCACTTGTAGCTCTGTGGCTGCAGGTGGTATTTCTAGACGAAGTGCAGTTGCTGGTCGATTTAAGAGTTTTTTGAAGTTGTCAGCCCATCGTTTCCTTTGTTCCTCCTCTTTGGTAACTAGGTTGCCTTCACCATCTCTCACTGGTTTCATCTTAATTGATCTCTTCCCTCCCGGAGAGTAACCTGGTTATTTCATATAGTGTTGTCAGATCTCTCCTACCAGCAGCCTGTTCTACTTCACTTGACAATGTGTCAAAGAAGTGTCTTACGTCCTTGCGCACACTCTTCTTCACTTCTTTGTCCAGTGTTTTATACGTTGTTCATCCTTGCACTGGTTTGTCTTCTGCTCCACAGTCTTCCTCTCCCTCCTCTATCAGCTTCCATGTGTCCGCCGAGATCCATTCCTTGTCCTGTTTCCTCTTCCTTCCTAATGTGGTCATGTCGGTTTCTTTCTACATCTCTTTCAAAGAGTTCCAGCGTTCTTTCACTCCAGATCCTTCAGGGATGTCGCTGAATGTCTCCCATTTTGTTCTGATGGCTGACGTGAAGATGTCCTTTGTAGTTTCGTCCTTCAGTTCAGTTTCCGTTCTGGGTGTTGAACTTGAACTGTGTTCGTCTATCACCAACTTCTGTGAAGGCTTTCAACTTGATTTTGAAGGTAGGTTGCTTGCACTAGATAGTGAGAGGTGTGAACTTACATATGCTCCGTTTCATGATCTTGTGTCCAGTAGGCTGCGTCTCCACTTTATTCACATTGAGATGAAGTCGGTGTGATTTTAGTGTAGTGTTTCCATCTGGTGAAATTGAATCCATGTTTCTTTGTGAATATCCTTGTCTTCCTATTCAGCTGTGTGTATTTACTTTTTCGTTACATTTTCATGGAATACGTTTCATTGTAGTCAAGATAGTCGGGAATTCAAATTGCGTAAAAGATGAGGACATTAGGCATAGGATTTTGTATTCCGTTGTACGAGGTTTAAGTGGTGAAGTTGCATGGCTCGTCAAATGGGTGAATTAAGCATGTAACACGTTACCAGTATAAACAAAGTTAACCATGTTCTAGGTCAGCGTTAAAACTGAATCCGTAAGATCATGTGATTCAAAGAATCACCGCTTGGTGAGCATTTAACAAGCTGGCTTTGAAGATAGGATGTTTTGGGAGAATATATTTATCATTCATCGAATATTCTTTCGACCAATTCCGTAACACCATCTTGTTGAAGGATATTCAACACCCATAAAATCTATTCCTGCCAAATATGATTCAATTGTAAGACTATTTTCTTCATCGTAATGGAGTTCAGGAATAGAGCTGAAAACCAAATCGAAATTCTTCGTTTTTGACACCACTATGAACTGAGCCGATTATTTTTTTATTCATCACTTTAGTGTGATGTTCTTAGCCTTCTTGAAATTATTACTTTTGTCCTACTTCTTGTTGATGTAATAAGAGTTGAACTGGTTTAAATGATAACAACATGTATTCAGTTTTCCTTTTTGCTCTCATCTTCATTAACGACTGTCTGACAAACATGATTTTATCAATTCAATCCTAACTGACCTAGTCTTGCATTCTGAATTCACCTAGACAGTGAGTCTCGTAACTTGATCCTCATATCCGCGTACATCAAGATACTATATTGTCGGCATTTTTTTTTATTCAAATTGAGTTGTATGTATGTATACGACTGAATTCCTTGTCTACAACCCATCATTATCCATAAAACTGAAACAACTAATTTCGTACAGAACAAATAACACATAATGCAATAAATAGTTTTAATAAGAATGCAATTATATTAAAACTAAGTAACATAACGAAATAGATGAGGAGTCAATCTGAAGCTCTTGAACCAAACTATACAACAATATTACTCAATAGTTCATAATTATAATATTTTTTTCAAATACATAAAATAATGAAACAGGTAGTCTTTACCTAAGATTCATGTTTTCTACTTTGAGGCCGATATAACAACACATACGTCAGATAGACCCGAAAATCGACACAAGTAAAGGTGTATGTTAGCACTCTGAAACACGTTGGTAATGCTATTGTATCACCTAGCATAATTGGTAGTGGTCACAATTGCCTGATGTCTTTAACTCCAAACATATTCGCACATATTCTGACTAATATTCGAGACAGAATTCATCAATAGGTGTTTTCCAACATTTTACTTTATGGATAGACTGATTTAAAGTCAAAGTATTTATTGAAATAGGTATGTTTTCGTTAGACATCAATATCATGTGTACCATCATTGATTCGTATGGCCATGTACTCTAAGAAAGTGAGAAGTTTAGATTCTTATACCAATATATAAATGAATTTTATGGAATTGAAGTAGAATATATACACAATGTTCAATGTAGACCATAAAATGCATGACCTAGATCTAATCAAAGTCTATGTTAATCAAATTTCTCAAAGCCTCAGGAAGTTGAAGCCAACTTTTATACTTTTATAACATAACAAACCATTTTTTGATAATTTCAACAATGAAATAAAGGTTGGTGTACTATTATTTTTGTTATATTGATTTTATTGGTATTCTATTCTCTGATTTGTTTTACTAATCTGACCTTTTTACTGTCTTTCATATAAGTACTTATCACAATATATATTTGAAAATAAAGTTGGAAATGTATAGTACTAAGTACTGATTGTAGATTTCTTCTCATTAGGTTCTGGATATTCACTTTCAGTTGAATTTAAAGTTAAAGTGAATTCAATAACCTTATACACTTCTGTGCAACAGGATATGTGTCAAACTTAATGTAAATACTGCCTAAACCCCATTAGGTGGGATTGGATTCGAACCCGTGTCCCTTCAATTAGAAATTAAGAGCTTAGACCAATTTAATTTCAGTCAAGTTGTTTCAAATCGTTTAGAAAGTAAAAGCTTACTTTGAAAATTAAACCAAATCTTATATTCTACTTATTATTGACCTTCACAGGTAATGAGTAAACCATGAAAAGTTGTATAAATATTTTCTTTGCTGATACTACTTCACACTTTGACATTTGATTGAAGTTCAACTTTTTACTCTTGATGATCTAATCTCCTTGGAAAGTATATCCATTTCCAATCAGTTAATAATGTATTTCAAACTTTGATTTCATTGTAACAAAAAAGTTGAACAATGAACAATTATCTAACAAAATTATTCTTTAAATATGTTTTAATTATTTAATTTTTAAACTACAAAAAACAATAAAAATAACTATGGAAAAGTAAAGTTGTATGAACTGATAAATTGTCTATTCCAAGTTGTTATTCATCGTAGATTGACATAAGTTGGATGAACAAAGGAAACCTGAGAGAACTGGACAGCTGTTTCGTCCTAGTATAGGACTCCTCAGCAGTGCGCACCCGCAACCCTGCCAGGGATCGAACCCGCTGTCCAGTGCTCCCAGGTTTCCATTATTCTTCCAACTGATGTCAGTCTACGATGAATAACAACTTGAAATATTTTCAAATCTCCACAAATCCTTCAAAATTGTCTATTCATTATATTTTTATTTGTGGCAGATGACAGAAGTATCAAGTGGGGAATGATGAAGTTAGGTCATAAAATCTAGGCAAACAATTGAGGTCAGTCGATAAGATCATAAGCGTAAATTAACTTAGATGAATGATACAGCTAGTATGCCTATTTATCCACAGTCTTTCCTGAAGTTCATGGTTGAGTCATTTAAAATTAAGTTGGAAAAAAACTAAAGTTGACAAAATCATTACTTGACATAAATCTGTGAAGTTTCTGACTGTTGATGTCAACTGTGTAAAAAAAACTATAGACTTGCTAATGTTTTACAAGCTACACTATCAGCGTGAACATTTCTCACACTTTTCATCTGTCTGACTATGGTGTCAACAAATTTTCCGCAGGAAACAAAAGTTGTGGCCTGAAACACAATTATTTGTAAACTGATCATTGCATTGCCAAACTCTATTGGTTTGAGAAATTCGGTTTTATGAAGTGAATTAGTCCGGTTATATCGCCGATGAACTGAACACCAAGCGAAGTAGTATGATGAGTGAAATCTACAGATCAGCGTGTTGTTCACTAGTCTAATTCAGATATGCGGACTCTTTGACTATGGTTCTTGTCAGGTTAAGTAACCACTGTGGGCTGCAAATCAATAACAGTAGTACTAATATGTTCATCCCCAGGTGATTTCGGAACGCCTTTTTAACCCCCAATACATCCTCTTGATCTTATCTTGTAATTTTATCATTTGTTGAGTGCAAAGCTTTTAACTGATGCATCATCTTTCAAGGAACTACTAGGATTTGTCTATGTTTTTCTGAGTTTTGTCAACACTTTATTCCGAAGAACAATAAATTCATAGTGCTTAAAGTGGATTCCTATCCCAGTTTATGTTTCAGTTACTGGTCATTGCAACATCAATCTGTATATCCTAACCAGAGAAAAGTAATGCTTCTCATCATTGCATTAATTGCTTAACGTTAAATCATGCAAATAATGTGGATAGTGGCATTCGAATTCGTGTTTCGCATGTTTCGTCTTGAAAAACCAAATCAGCCTCTACACTACTTGATCTATCAGGATCGATAACAATATTGATGAAGTTGCTACATTGTAACACTTGATGTTGTGAGGCAGCCATCAAGAATTTAGGGTTCCAAGTTTCACGCTTCTCTATACTGATGAACAGCAAGGTGTATATTTAATCCTGAGAAGACTAAGGTGCCGTCTGTAACTCGAAACTTGTCTTTACAAGAACTGACTTAGGTATAAATCACCAAAGAAACAATACTTTACTTCAAGGTTGTAACCATTCCTCGTTGATGAATGCAAACAAGCTTGAGATTTACTTCTAGACCTTTCTGGTCATTGATGTTTTACATTTCCTAAGTTTTATTAACAAAACATGAAAATTCAGCTCTGAATAATCTATGGGATAACAGTGATATAGAAAGTGTTAAGTCTGGTAAAGGCAATTCAGCAGTGGTTATGGACAAATTGGATTACTTCAATAAAATTGACAAATATATTCAAACAGGACCATATGAAGAAATCAAGAAGTCATTAGATACTGTCGTGAGTAAAACTAAGAAATCTACATTTGATCTGATACGCCGACTAAAGCCATCTCTAGGTGAGTCTAAATGGTTTAATTTAATGCCTAAAACTAGTAATACTAGCAAAATTTATGGTACTATTAAGGTTCATAAACCAGGTTACCGCATTAAACCCATGGTTGACTTCAGAAATACCTTAACATATGAACTAGCAAAGTACTTAGCATAGACATTATGTCCTATTAGAAACCGTCCAAACTCCATTCTATTAAACTCTTACGAGTTAAAACTAAGGCTTAATGACCTACATATAAAAGAGGATGAAAAATTGTTAGTTTCGATGTAACAAGTCTTTTTACAAAAATACCAATCAATATGGAACTGGAGGCAGTCAGAGGGCAGCTAACTATTGACTCGGAACTTACTGAGAGAACCGAGATATCGGTTGATGAGATCAGATTAGGCGCACAGTTGTGCTTGACCTCCGCAGTCTTCAAGTTTCAGGACAAAATATACAGGCAAACAGAGGGGGTAGCAACAGAATCACCAATATCCCCAATCGCAGCAGATATATTTATGGATAGTTGGGAAAACATGTTATTACAAACGTTCAGTTCTGAACCAAAAATATAGTGGCAATATGTGGATGACACATTTACTGTGTTGAAATCGGAACATACCGACAATTTCTTCACATATATAAACTCAGTAATAGGCGCAATCCAATTCACTTACGAGGTAGAGAATTAAAAAGCAGAATTACCTACACTGGATTGTAGGATGAAATGAAAGACACACGGTGGTTTGGATACTACCGTCTAAAGAAAACCGACAAGTTCGAACAGGTATCTAGACTTCAAGCCATCTCATCCAATGTCTAAATGATAGAGATAGAAAACTGACTAGTCAATCCAAGGACCTAAACAAGGAATCGAGGCACGTAAAAGAAGCACTATTAGTTAATACTTATCATCGACAGTTTGTTTAGAAATTCGTACGAACACCTAAGAAACGAAAAGATAACAATAACGTGAGTATGAATAATAAAGAAAACAGAAGTAGAAAGGAGCTCACAGACTCCATTGTGTTACCCTATTAGAAAAAATCATCAGAAACTTAGCTCAGGATCCTCAACAAATCTGAAATTAGGGTAGCATTCAAAGCTACAAACTCCCTAAGAGATGAGATTTGTTGGCCTTAAAATCCAGCAGAACCAATTTAGCATAATAATCTAGTCTATCAAATTCCATGTAATGACTGTCAGGTCAAGTACATAGGTCAAACTAGTCGGTCGAGGTCAGTTGGATAAGCAGGATATAAGAATTTAGCTAAATATAGAAATGGCAGACCCAAATAAGATCAATAGTCTAGAAAACTACTCGGCTATTGCAATGTATACATTAACACACAGGCACACTGGGTGGGTGGAATAAAACCGCTGTACCTAAGTCCAATATAATTAGATAGAGACTGATTACTGAATTTTTATTCTTCGAATCAACACACAACACATGTAACAGAAATGACGTTTTACATCTGACATCAAAATATAGTCTCAGTTTACTTAGTTCACCATCGAAATGACAAGAACTTGTTCTGTGAACTTCAGTCAGCTCTGAGCAGTTAAGATTTCACAGTTACATAAGTGATTCATGAAGTAAATTCTTCCACGAAAAGACAATAAAAGAAAGTAATAACTGTTAAATATTCAATTTATTTAATGATTATATTTCGTTTACTTTAAGGCAAATAGTAACTAATCATCATGTTTCGCGCTTTTATTTTCACTCATAATATTAAAACAAACAAATTAGGGAGATATAAACATTTGTTTTCCCTGTGAAGTGAGTAAAAGTTTTTGAGATGTATGCATAGAAAAAATATCTGTCATGAAATTGATTTGTGTTGTAATTGTTATTATTATTATCATTACTATTCGAAGTAATACGTATTTTTCTCGTCAGTGGAGTAGTTAATTGACTGTATCTAAGTTAGTATGTAGTAATATTTCATTTATCAGCGGTAATTTCTTCATCTGGTGTTCTCCAAACAAGATAGGAATATTCACCAGTACGATACATGAAACACTTATTTGCACTATGCGAATAACTACTCCAAAATGAACCTTTGACTATGACTACATGCCATGCTTTCCCATATACCTTATCTAACCATTCCTTCAATTGGATGGCTTGTTCTTTTTCATCAAGTTTCTTTGGTGATGAATGGAGTAGTTCAAGTGTCTTATTACTAATTTCAACTTGCTTCTGTAATGGAAGTTGTTCATAGATGACAATGATATCAGGATGAAGTTTAAGACTAGCTGATTGTTGTTGTGTTTTCATGGCAACTCTGAAAAAATTTCAAGAAAAAATATGAAAATAAAATGGAAAAATTATGAGATCAAATCAAAATTCACGAAATGAACGAAAAGATTGTGGCCATACTATGGTATACAGACACATATATGTATATGTGAATACGTATGTATTGGTCGAACATGGAGAAGGACAATTTAGGGGACATGTTGAACTTCAGCTAAAACACCTTGTGTTCAAGATTGCCAGCATAGCTTATGGAATAGAACAACTAGTAAGAGGACTGAAACATTGATATGTTTTTTATGTATCCTGTTTACCTTTCATGGAAGTAAAAACTTCAAATGACTTACAAATATGAATTAGTTTTCGAGGGCTGAAATGACTCCATATCAACTAAAATACCCTAGTGAATCACCATTGTTGTAGAAGAAATCGACTGATTAGTATGAAAGACGTCTAAGGCATGATGTTCTTCAGTAGAAAGTTCTCCAGAGAACTTGATCCCTTCAGTGGTAAGGTAAACAATCACTTCCTCTACTCGCTTTCTCTCTCAACACTATATGACATCGAAGCGGATACCGATAGACAATCTTGGTGGACAATCAGGCCAAATCGCGAATCGATTGAAGTAGGAAACTGTTGACTGTAGACTTATGATCCGGTGACTATGAAACGTGAAGGTCTTGATTTCGATCCTTTGCAGGATGTGGTCATGAATGTGAACTGCTGAGGTGTCGCATACTATGAAGGAATAGTTGTATAGTGCTCCAGAGTTTTCAGTGGATCTTCAACTGATGTCAGTCCCCATAAACCTCCAACTATTACTCTGATGACTCCGTCATAGTTGACTGTTACACAATTCATTTTTTAAATAATCACATAAAATTTACGATGTAGTGGGTGCTACAGATAAGAATGGATATGAGTAGTATAAGTTGAGAGGTCGGCAGAAATCGTAGGCAATTACCAGCTATGGGTAAATATTCTGACCATAGAAATGCAAAAGATAATGTAGACGTATTAAGAGTAAGTCAAGAGAAAAGCAGAAGAGGAAATGAAACTCACTGTGTAAATGACTACTTTAGTGGAGAGTGTTAAACATTTCTTCAGTACTGTACAAGATGTAATAATGAATATTCTGTCCTGCTTCTCAGTCATTGTCGCTTCTTACAAATTATTATTATTATTTCACTCTTGGGTTCCTAGTGGAACATAGGGCTTTAGTAGCACATCTCCATTCCTCTCTGTTCTCTGCAATCTTTTGAACCTGGCTGTACGACAGCTCAGAAGCTATATCATTTTTTCTTCACATCGGTTCTTACAATGGCATATATTTATAAAATACAGGCAAATAGATAGATTCCAAAATACGAAGTGATAACTGAAATCATGTGACAACTCACGCTTGTGCAGGACTCAAACCCAATACTTCACAAAATTTAGGAAACGTTATCTTTCCAGTTTTATCGGGATCAAATAACTGTTGCCATTTCTAAAATTAAATAATATTTAGAGACAGTTTTAACAGAATAATATATGATTTCTAAAAGAAGAATGAATAAAAATAGTAGTAGGCACTACATATCCTTAGTAGTTACTGAAATGAAGTCTAAACTAATATACACATACGAAAAGTGAACGTCGCATAAGATACATGAGAAGAAGGTAGACTGAGTGTACTCCAAAAAGAAAGTACGAAGGCATTCAAATCCAAAGAAGTTATGAACAGACCATAGCGCTGAAGTTTGTTAATGAGTTCATGAAACCTAACGCCCGACTCATTGAAGGAAAGCTCATTGAAATTTTTTTTTCAAACATAAAACGTTTACTAACTGGCACAGAAACCGTTACTTTAATAACAAAGACATTATTAGACTATTTCAATAACTCACAAGTGAAAATGAACTAACTGGAAAGAAACTATGCGATAAGCGATAAAAAGGTATAAAACAAGTATAGAAACAAAAATCTGATTTTTGTAAGCATAACTGTTTTTCAAAGGTGAAGTTCAATATATTGTGGGCTGCTTGATGGCTAGCAGTAGGATCAAGCCTGTGCGTTTCGTCCTATTTAGGACTCGTCAGCTGTGCCCCAGTGAGTGGTGTTGTCAAATTAAATGTTTATTTGAAAATTCAACATTTCAAAACAAAGTTGTACATTTCATTAATAAATTTATAAACTGTTACCAAGTAACATGCATTGGTACTTCAGAATATTATTTAAAACTATTTCATACACATGACATAATTGTAAACAATGATACTCTTTGTATCAGTGTTAAACAAAGAGTGAATGAACGTTATCTACTCAGAGATCAACTAATTTTCTTTTTTCTATATTTATTCTAGGAAAGTAACTTAAGCTGAAGATGTAAATATAAGGAACGGTAATCTCACCAAAGGGTTCAATGTGATCCATGAGAGTAGGAAGTAAGAGCTAGTCAGTATTTAGCGCATAAACTATTAGGGTTATACGCCAAGAAGTATTTGATTACACGCATGTGTACAAAAGGAAGTAAGTGGATAAGGAGCACGATGATAAGAAAAGAAACGGGGTGAAATCCTTGATCCATAAATCAACTCACAAACAAAACAGAAGGAGTTCGTTGTTATGACAGATTGTTGTGCTTACATCTAAAACTACAAAAACATCTGAGCAGTGAAAAACTATCTCCTCCTAGTATATGATCAATCAGCAGTGAGCACCCAAGAATTCGTGAGAAATCGAAGTCAGGGCCATCAGTTCTAGGTTATGATCCAGCAGTTCACATAAAACATTCGTCTGGTACTTCAGCTCTTCTAATGCTTCTTCAACTAATGTCGATTCATGGGCAAAACTAATTTCAAACCAATAAGTCTCTACAAACAACCAAAAGAACTCAATATCTATTTTCAAACAGATTTCATCGGTTGTTTGAAACAGTTAGTCCTATCAATGAATTCCAGTGAAACAGCAGAAAAATTTAATGCATCTCAATCATAAAGCCTCTCTAATAATTTAATCAAACACCTTTTCATGATAAGTATTCATATCTGAGAAATTTGAGTTCAAATACAAATGATAAATGAAAGACAAAAATGTAAAATAAAATCAATGCAGAGAATGTAATAGTTCGTTGACCTTGAGTCCAAGATTGAATTCATTAGAGATAGTTCATTTATCGATGAACTGTGTTATGAAAACAGAGATAGTTTCGATTTCTTGATATCTAAGCCTGGAATAAATTTGAGTAGCCATTTCCTACCAAGCCTTGTCATAGTTTCAAAGATATGTGCTTAACGGTGACCAGTAACCCTTGAGATATTCACTAAACAACTTGATGGTACCATAAAATTGTCAATCTTATGGATTCTGATATCAGCTTAAGTTAGAATACATTGAAAGTTAGACTAGACCATCTTTTTATCAGTTTCAGCTATTCCTTCAACAGTCATTCAGTTTTCGCGAATCTAAAATAACCACCGGCCTCATCGTCTCACAATAAAGATGTCGGACAGCGTAATGACATTGTTGACGAGGTAATGAACAATAGATCCCTTTCTGTTAAACTCTTGTGAGATGCGTCTAACAGAAAGAAGGACTGCTAGACTAAATAACTAAAGTAAGTCGAAGAAGGTGGATGGGTGTTTACCAATGTCCACATCGTGCAGGAACTCTATACCCGAGTTGTTTTATTATAATAAATAATTCAAGGTACTTGCTCTGCAGAAAATAGAATAAGGTAGTCTACATTATAGTTATTTGTAGTATAGAATCCAATTAACCATATTTTTCCAAAATGAAGGTATATTGTTGTATGGATGGATAATGGCTACCAGTAGAATCTAGGATGTGCGTATCGTTCTATCTGGAATTTACCTGAATCTAACTGCATCTTATTGATTGATTTTGTTCCCATTAAGACTATCCTTGACTCAATGGCCTAGTGAATAACGCCCTGATGTTTGAACCAATCGATCTCAGATTCCAATCTTAGTTGGAATGGCACCACTAACTGATAGGCAGGTATATCAAGCGGACAAATTTCAAATGGGATGAAACAGGCGTTTTGAATTCTACCGGTCGCTACTATCCATCATTAATGGGAAATATCACAATCTATCTTCGTGACCATTAACATCTTTTAACTGATAAACAGAGTGTTAATTTGGACATAGGGGTCATCTACTAGTATCCTTGACGAAGTCCTTAACAGCTACACAATCTATGATGAATTATGTGAACTACCAATGTATCGATCTTATAGCTTTGTTGATTCACTTTCCACTTCTGATTTCAAGATTGTCTTATCTTTTCATTGGGTGTTTAATATCAATGTTTATTAAGTGCCTTTAATCATTAAACCTAAGTACATTCTTTGCGTTTGTTCCGACGTCAGCCCACTTTTTTCTATGTTTTTCTGCTCTTTAAGATTCTCATGTTAGTTGAGTTAACTACTGTACAATCTTGTGTTTTTCCTCAGTGAAACAAGAGCCTTACAGGCAAGACGAAAACCTACTAGTAACTGGTCGTTAAAGTAAGCTTTAAACTAAATGATCGATGAATATTTACCCAGTTTCAGTGGTCTGCGTTACTCCATTTAGGGTAATAAACTATAAAACAGGGATGAGTATTGTTTTAGTTAAAAAAAAAAGTGAATTCATTAGACCAACCGCTCATTATTTCATGGGTGCATACGACTGAGGAATTCTGAACCGGAACGAAATGGCTATTCAGCACCCCCTTTCTTGGTTTTTAACTAGTTTTTCACCCGTTGTCACTGTGGTGAGCACTAGCGAACGCTAGTGAGTAGTTTATTCAGTTGAACAATACCACGTAAATAGATTAAGTGTAATGTTAGATATTTCGCTTTAAAAGAAACTATAAATAACAAAATGAATATCATGATGATTTGGTTGGTTGTAGCTAGCAGAAGAATCCAGGACGCGCATTTCGTCCTATTTGGGACTCGTCAGCTGGATTGTACATGCACCCCAGCGACGTTATTCCCACTGAAACTCGAACCTCGTACCCATCGCTTCAAACGTCGAGGCGTTATCCAGTATGCTACGGAAGAACGATAGCCACTTCTTGTACAACAGGTAGTGGTTATTACTATTTCTTGACATGCTTGGTATTCTCCATTGTTTTGCTGCATCGAATTGTCCGACCTCTATAGGCATTTGTGCTCCTATGCAGAAACCTCAATATTGCCTGAATGTTAATCATGATACATGTACAAGAAGTGGCTATCGTTCTTCCGTAGCATACTGAATAACGCCTCGACTTTTGAAGCGATGGGTACGAGGTTCGAGTTTCAGTGGGAATAGCATCACTGGGGTACAGGTACATCCAGCTGATGAGTTACAAATAGGACGAAACGCGCGTCCTGGATCCTTCTTCTAGCCACAGCCAAATAAATTTTCATGATTAACATCCAGGCAATATCGAGGCATCCGCATAGGAGCCAAAATGCAAATAGACGTCAAATAATTCGATCCAATAAAATAACGGAGAATAAATAACAAGTATGTCAATAAATAGTAAAATGAATATCTTCTAAGGTTTCCAATCGCATCCCTATATTCAGCAAAAAAATCAAATCACTACTGAATGTAGCGTGTTCTAACCAACTTCATATCCTTGATTTATATTTATATCAGATGAAATAAAAATGTGTCACTTTATGGCTCCATTTATTTTAAAAGCGATATCATCCAGCTGTCTTTCAGACCATCAGTGTTGTATGCTGCATTTAATCAGAACATGTTATAACGCTGATTTCGTTGTAAGTGTTTACTATCGAATTCCTTACAGGTTTGGCAGAAGATTACATTTCTCAATTCCCTTATTTACAATCTATTTTTTTCCATCAGGGTCGAAACACTTCATAGAAGAACAACTGACGCTGAATTCTCAACAAGAACTACTATTTAACCTAAAGAAATATCATTTTAACTTTATGGAACATATAACACTTCAAGAAAATTTCACAAGATCTAAAAGAAAGATGTAACCAGCTTTATGGAGTATGATTTTACAATTTGTATTTAGAATCCTAATAATAAATATCTGTTACTGAGATTTTATGCCTGGTGTAAATTATCAACAAGACTAATTCATTGATCTTTAAGACATTAATGTTCCGTTGACAGTGTAAGGTTACGTTGTTCGGCAGTAAGGTTAGAAACGTTTATATGTAGATACTGCGTGTACACAATAATATGAAAAATACACACTACGGCTTACCGAAATCATTTGAGTATCAAGATTGTTCTTGGCAACATATGCTTTCAGTTCATCAACTGAGATTACTTCGGTTCCATCTTTATCGATAGCGAAGAATACTTGGACAAATGGTTCCATTTCTTAACGATTTAGAAATATTTGACTCTTTTTTCGTGCGTAGAAAAAACCAAAAAATGTTTTATATATATATATATATATATATCACTACAAAAAAATACACTTTAATGACTACAGGTACTAATGGTAATAATAGTGATAAAGACTGAAAGTGTACTATAAAATGTAAGTCACAATGAAATATACTGTACAATACTATTTGATTAACATACACTCACACAGTCATATACGTGAACCGACACACATACATCAACACACAGACGTTCCAGTATTATCCATACAAGCATCGTGAATAAATTCTAATTGAAAAAGGTAAGTATGATAAAAGAAAGAATTGAAGCACTCAATGATACCGATTTAAGTATTCCACGCACTGATTAACCAATCAGATTGAACTTCAACTTTCTTAGGTTTTTGAGGTCACCTTTCTATCTTTCTGAGCATATGTGTGTATGCACACGCGTACGTGGACTGTCTATCCACACACACACACACACACACACACACACACACACACACACACATACACACAGAGGACATCCAAACAAAAGACCTAGATAACAGATGACTATTGTAATTATACAGTTGTCTTCAAAATTCAATTGAGCAACTGATATCATTGATGAACAGCATAAATCTATCAGTGACCGTTGAGATGATTATAATGAAGAGGGCTATATTGATGCTAAATTTTAAATCATATACACATCACAAGCATATTACTATTATTGCTATCAGTACTGTTGGTAATAACAATAGCATTCACCTTTTTTCTCATTAATATAGATTGAAATGACAATTTATAACCTATTGAACATAAGAAGTACACACTTATGCGTAAACTTCGTTATCTGCTTATTTTTTAAAAAAATGGTCTGTGTAATTATAGTTCTCTTCAACTGATATTCTAAATGAATTTAACTTGCTTTTTTTTTTTACATGTAAGTGAAGATATACTGACAGCCTACTAAGTAGTACTGGATTTAGAACATTTGTAAAAGTAAACTTCTTTCAATGTTACAGCTAAAACACTCTAGTGTTTGAAGCGACTGGTCTTACGTTCAAGTATCAGAGGGGAAAATATTCCCTATTGGGATGTAGATACATCTAGCTGATGAGTTCTAGATAGGATGAAGCGAGCGTCTTGGATTTTCCTTGTTAGTCACCATCATCACTGATATCTTTCTGATTTAATTGCATAAATAGTTTGTAAAACAAACAATGTGAGCGAAGGAATATTTCTTTTCAATTAGTTTCTCATCAATGAATAGCTCTACACTAATATAGCATTTTCAAACGTAAAATTACATACCAATCTAGTGGTAAGAGTTGTTCAATGAAAGGTTATCAATCTCAAAGTATCAAGAGGGTGATAATTGATCAGGTAATTAAGACAGTTAACTAAAGCAAAGATTAATTATCGTTGAAAGGTTTTGTGAATAGGTTCTTACATAATTGATATTTTGTATAATGATAACTAAAGAGCAAAAATGAACTGTTACGTAAAATGGTAAATTGTTGACGGTAATTAGAGACAGTAGGGGGAGAGAAAGATGGTTAAGTCTGTAATAATAATAAAGTAGCTATTAAAATATTAGTTATAGTAAATTGTATGGTGGATGAAATGAAGAGTCTTGTTGTAATAAATGAGCTATACAGATGGCCAAGGCAAAGAAAGAGGCTGTACGAGTCTCTTCTGAACACACAGACTTGGCTTGTGTAGGTGGATTCCTATGGCTTCTGCTGTATGTAAAAGATGAACTCGTAGAGGATGGGTGAGGTGAGAAGGAATGTGATAAATAACTTTAAAGGCATTATGAATGTTAACTCGGTGGCCGGTGTCAATCAGATGAGAGAGTATTGAGCTTCGTGTCAATCTGGTTTCCCCCTTACTTAGCCATGAAGGATGATGCTCGGCGATTCGACTATGGACTTGCCTAACTGTACGTCCAATGTAACTAGCTCCACAGGAGCAGTTGAACTGGTAAATGCACATAGAAGAGGAGAAGTCAGGGAGTCTGTCTTTAGTTCGTGTGGTCATCATCGGCCGGCTGTAGAAAACACAACATAACTTGGAGGCATTAAATGATCTTCTTATGGCATTTCTTAAGCGTTGTGTCACAATTTCGCTGATGATGTCACCTCGAAATTGTAGTCTTAGGAACAATGGTTTCTTGGAGACTGTAGGCATTCTGGTTTTCATATTGGATGTGTTCATATTTTTAGCCAGGAACGTTTCTGGATATCCATTACTACTGAGTAGATCGTGGATAATTTGAAGCTCTTCGTCAAAAGTATCATCTGAACAGATGAGTCTCGCCCGATGGACCAAACATTTAACGAGATTTCGTTTATATTGCAAGGGGACGAAACTCAAGAAGTGGGTGTATTGACCTGTTGACGTTGGTTTCCGATACACACTTCTTTTCATAGTTCCATCCACCTTCCTTGTCAATCGGACATCTAAGAAGGTGATGCTGTCGTCACTTTCTGTTTCAATAGTGAAGGTTATTGTTGGATGGACGCCATTGAATTCATCCAGTATGATCCTTGCATCGTCCTCGTTATTCACAATCAAGAATGTATCATCTACATAACGGCAATAAAATTCTAACCCGCTTATGATGCTTTCCAGAGGGCCATTTTCTAATTTTGCTAAGAAATCCGCTAAGATTGGGCCTAGTGGTGACCCCATAGCGACACCGTCTGACTGTCTATAGAATTCCTTATTGAAGAGAAAGTGTACATTCATTGTACATCGTAAGAGAAGCTCTTTCAAGGTGGATGCCGTAATTCCAATTTCTATGTTTCTCTTTTCCAGTTCGCTACATATGAAGTCCACTGTTTCCATCAGAGGGACATTTGTGAATAGGGATGATACGTCTAAGGAACTAACTGAAAAGAAATATTTCTTTGCTCACACTGTTTGTTTTACTGAATATCTAAATGGGAATTTTCGCATTACTAAATATTTTGTATCTACAATGACTGTATTACTCTATTTCTAAGCACTAGTAGGCTAGGAGACTATTTGTGACTAAGCAGATTGTTAATGTTTTACTTTTAGAGACATTTTAGCGTTAATATGTTCTTAGTGAATGTACTAATTTGATCATCATTCAGATTATGGATGATCTTAACAACTATCACTTTTCGTCTTTAATAGTTATTTCACCCTGGCTTTGAACATTTCAGTTGTATTTACATTTACAACTGAAGGCAAAGTCTTCATTTCTTCACGTCAGTGTTTTTACTACAAAGTTCTGAATGAACTCTGTGGAATAATACTTTACCTGTTTTAACGAAAAATATCTTTCAAACTATCTATCTGTCTTTTATAGTGACGTTTATAATAATCGCAGTTATCGTTCAGTTCAATATGACAAGAATTGAAAGCATCTGGCTGTTATGTTACGGCAACTTTCATAGATTTTCTAGAAAAACTTATCTATACTAACTTCAAAATCAAGTCAGGTGAACTGACAGAACTAAAAAAATATGAACTTTTGGATCCTTATCAAGTGGCTCCATGGTATTATGTTGGCCACAGAACCTGAAAGTCCTGGGTTTGATCCTTAGAGGGATTAAGTGTGCGCATTGCTGAGGAGTCCCATATTGGGACGAAACAGCTTTCCAGTGCTATTACGGTTCTGATGTTTCTATAACTGATATCACTTCATGATAAATGCCAACCTGGAATTAATACATATATTTGACCATAAGTGATTCAGTAGTGTGTCAAGAGGTAAGGAGATTTTCCAGCATTTCAAAATTCAAAGCATTAGTACTCTAACTAGTCGATTATAATTTTAGTATTCTCCTCACTTGGTTTTTTAGCTTTGACGGATGTTATCGGTAGATCAGAAACCTTTTAGGAACCTTGAGAAAGAATAAAGCCTAATAGGTGGTGCGTTAATTGTTACATCTTTTACTCTATACATCTTGGATCACTTACATGTTTGGACAAATATTCAAAGGTAAAACGAGATCCAAACAGACTTACAGAATACACTGTTAACATTATCAAGTACATTTATTAGCTGTGTACAACCTAAAAGGTAAAACACTATTTCCATTAACAGCTGCATAGGTGTACAGGAAACGGGGTAAGAGCATAAGCTTTCACAGAGAACAGTTAGGTGATAAACTGAGATGTGATTAGATATAGAAAAGAAAGCAAGACTTACAGTACCTGGTCAAATTCAATAGAACATTTTCCCTTATTAACAATCAGTAAGTAACAAGAAGAAAGAAATGGGACAACTAAAAACAACATTAAATCACCAGAGGAGCGAAGATGTAGTTAAATTCTCTTTCTGTGTGCAAAGATCAGATTTCAAGTGCTGGATTGTTAATATTTCAAAAAGCGTAACGGACTGGGCTTTTCCTGTTTACGTTATATTACCTTGAGGATTGGAGTAACATTGATTCAGTATCCAGTTTACATATTTCCCAGGTAGAAGTATTTTGTTCCACATCAGATAAATATTTCGTAAGACAAATTCATAAAATCGAATAAATGTCTTTTTTCAGAAAACTAAACGTAAAATTCAAAATTATGAAGTCTTGATACGAAACTCTAGTCGACAGCAAGAACAACCACTCGTTAATGACAGTTCAAATAAACAGTTGCTTCATGCAGAATAATAGCGTTTTGATCAAAGTTTACCAAGTCATATATGCACATTGAATGAATATGAATATGATTCTCTCGTGTAATGTGACCAAGGAAAAACAGAATAATACAGCATAATTCATGACACTTCATAACAAAAGTATATTGCTACCTTCTTGATACTGTAATGTATCCAGTAGTAGATTGTGCAGGATCTCAAGTTATGTAAATTTTTTAAATGGTTTGGTCCAATAGTTGGATGGTTAATGGATTAATTGTTATGTATTTGTCGGGTCATCATCACTATTCTTTCAACCTAATATCGAAATTGAGTTGAAATGCACTCAGTAATTATAGACAATGAGTTACACCTATTGTTTCAAGGCTGCTGACACTGTCTGACTTTTCAGAACTCAATCAGTGTACAATTGGGTTCGAAGCTTTGAGCCACAGCCCCAGCAAGCTGAACTTACCCCCGTTATCATTGTTTACCAATTGCATTATCAATACGCATACAAAAAGACTTTTTTCAACACATCAAACAACCAGGATCCACAGTTTCCTCATCTTGATTCTGTATCTTATATAGCACCATACATCAAATATTTTCATCCGTCACAAGCTAATCACACAACACATATTCGGTTCAACAAATGCCTGGATTGCTGTAGTCTTTGTAAGTATTCTACGCTTATTAGTAATGTTTCTTGTACAAAGAGAAGGATTCGGTAACCCAGAGCGTAGTACACTTAGCCCTTAATGGAAAAGTGGATAATTAACAGTCACCACAAGTGAATTTATCATCAAAAACCAAACGAACTACATGCATTTACGCCAAGATTTTGTCCGTCGTCGATTCACCAAGTATGAAGTATCTTCTCAGTTGCGTAAAGTGGTCAACAAGTTCACCTACTTTACTCCATAGTCTCAGAAATAACATAATATTATCATCATTATTATTTGTCCTGTGGGTTCCTAGTGGAAAATAGTGCTTCAGTAGCACATCTCCACTGCACTCTCTTCTCTGCAGTCTCCTCAACGTCGCTCCACAACTGCCCACAAGCTTTTATTTCTTCCTTACACCATATCCTTCATGTCACCTCCGTCTCGCACGTCCAACTTGTCGTTTACCATATGAATTTCACTCGAGGGTTTGACCTGGTGTGTGATGTCCCCAAATGGTCTTTTCAGTGTGTGCTCAATCCAATCTATCTCCACTTTCTTCTGAATATTTGTTGGACGATGGGCTCTTGGTTGGTTCGTTGCCAGCCAGCCAGCCAGTCAGTCAGTCAGTCAGTCAGAGTTCCTTGCTGCTTATTCTTTCTGGCCATATGATCTTCAGTGTCAGTATCAAGTGAGTGTAAGGGGCAGTTGTTGATGAATTTCTGTAGTTTGTTGGAAATGTTTTCGTGGCACTCCAAGCTTCTGAACCATATCAGATCGCTGACTGACTTGACGTTAGTATTGAAAATTTGGATCTTGTTCTTTATGTTGAGTGCAGCCGATCTCCACACTGATTTCAGATTAGTGAACGACTGTCTTGCTGTCTTTCCGATCCTGGCTGCTTCGACATCCTCATCTGTGCTGCCATCACCTGTAGTTGAAACGATACTGCCTATGTAGGTGAAAGAGACTACTTTCTTCAGGTTTCTCCCGTTGATGGTGAGTGATGCTTGTTGTAGTTGTTGTTGATTAGGTATCTTCATCACTTTTATCTCCTCTACGTTCACCTGAAGTCCGTTTTTCGTTGCCTCTTCTGTCAACTTGTGTCTGCAAAGTGGGTGGACAGACATAACATAATTATAGACTGTTTCTGAAGTAGAAATCGGTAGATATGAAACATCTTAATGATTACTGGAGGATTCAGAAGAATCCTTAAGCTTGGTGATACCTTCAATGAATAGGGCTGTGTCATCTGATTACTGAGAAGCTGATGAAGAACCCTCAGACTAAGAGATAAATTTCTCTAAGGTTTGATGAAGGAAAAGTGACTTGTAGAAGGGTGTTTGTACTAGCTCAAGCTGGTGGCATTTTATGATTTTAAAATAATCTTCAGATGATTCATCTTTGCGCTCATTTCTCTAGGATAAATGAGGATACTTGTAAATACCACTATAGCCATCAAGACTGCAGAACTAATGTAAGAGTATCAAATCAGATAAGGATGACTATCTACAAAAGAGGCTACTAGGGGCTAAACGACGTAGTTGTTTAGTCCTAGCACTCAACATTAGCGGAAGTCGGTCGGTGAAGTTTGCAATGTGGCTGCTAAGATAATTTATGAAACGAAGTAGTTCACTGGTTCTCTGTTAAATTTCAAGTTGATTGGCAGCACATCCTGTTTAACCTATGCTTCATTCTTGTTGCAAAACTCATCAGAAAAGTTTTTCTGCAACCACCAGGTAACTAGTGTTATCTTGAAGGCTTGTGGACTGTTTTGTCGAACCTGGCTTTCCTACTGTTTGAGTTTCATATTTTCAGCGCAGCCGGTGTTGTTAGTTTGTTCATACTTTTGTGGCAGTTGATTTTCTTTTGCTAGTGAAAGGCTGGAGCCATACAAACATCCCTCTCAATTAACATTGGCAAATGCCTCAGTTCATCTGTGAATTACTGACTTTGCTTAACAAATCGTACAAGTTCTTCATCTTGTTCCCATATTTGTCACAATATAACATTAATTGGTGACCATTAGGTGTTCTATACTCCATATCTGGTACCTATTGCGAAGACACTTCACCGAAAATGACAGTTCCAGTCACGGATTTCATTTGAAACCTCTTTATTGAACAAGTCAAACGAATCTTTTGGAGGCTTTCCACGGTTTCGAGTTCGCTTCATAGTTCGCTGTCTGTAACCCTTCAACTACGCCTATGTCAATGAAAAGACAAGGCGATATGAAAGGGCATGCTAATATGAGTGTTTATGACGATAAGTTTGGTGTTTTTACTGGCTTGTCCAAAGTTGTGATTAATATGCTTGGTGGAGATCATCAAGTATACTTGAGTTTCAGGAAGTATATTTAGTAGTGTCACCAGTTAAATTATGTGGACGCAAATTATCAAGCAATAGTTATGCCCTAATAGACAATGCTTCTGATTTTAGTTGTATGTATGATGGCCTAGCGACATCACTAAGTGTCGCAAATCCAAAGAGCAACTTATTGGTGAGCACCGTTACCTCTTCAGGCTGACAACGACCCGAGGTGCTCGCCAATTTAGCTAAGATCATCTAAACGGAGGATGACCAGTTCCCTCTATTGGGACTGACCTCATCATTGATGCATCCAGACCGAATCAGCTCTGAAAGATGAACTGTTCACACCAACCGAATTTCGATTAACACTATAATCTACTTGTGAACACCTGATCTGACTCCAGGTATGACCTGCTTAACCGAGTATTCGGTCAGAATTCTAGTGAGCTAAATAATTTGTCTCTCTCAGTTTATTAGATATGCGTACACGGCTAATGAGCTGAACTACAAAAGAGTGAAATAGTTTTCGGATAATTAGACCATCTTGGCCTCACTAGCGAGCACTGCTGATAAGCATCAGTAGTCTATAGTTACACTTGCCACTTAGCAGCATATTTAATACAGTTTGAATTCTCACACTGTTGACGCTTTTGGTGGTGTCCAGCGGATAACACAATGTAATCTGAATATTTTACTCTCTATTAGGAACAATGATGGAATTTCTCACTACAGGCAGTGTATTTTGCAAACATTTGATTCGATTACCATACAGAATGCGATTGTTTCAGTTAACTGACTTCTTTCAAAACACCACCCATCTGATTTGTTGAAAAATTATTTCTATTACTGGACGTAGCCGTTATTTCGCAGCACAACTTCTAAACTGTTTGTAAGGCTCATTGTTTGTAAGAAGATAAACATTCATCATTTAAGATTGTATTGATCACGAACTGAAATCAGTTGGGGGAATACTGAAGTGAGACGCCTCAGCAGTACTCACCCATAATGTTGTCCCACCAGGGGTGGGTAGAATTTGGGACCCTCAGGTTTCACAGAGAATGTGGTAAATATTTAGGCGCTTGGCTAGAGTTCAGTGGTTCACAGTTTCCTACTTTTGTCAAATCACGATACAGAGCGACTGTCCACTATGGTCTTTAGTAGGCATCCGCTTCCTTTCTGACTGGCTGACCCCACTGGTTTCAAATTCTCATTAGAAGTTCGTGAGATTCATTTCCAAGCATTTCACTAACGAGCTGGTGTCAGTCGATAATGAATACAACCTTATGAATAAAATCCCTATACCCTTCAAACTGCATTCTTCACTTAACCTAAAATTTGTTTTTTAAAGTATAAGTGGAGATAATGGTTGGTATTAGCACGCTGAATTAGTTCTTTTTTTCGAACGGATAAATTTTAGTCAGTGGACATATGACAACTTAAGTCTTCTCATACATTCTGTTGAAGAAATGTCATTCATTTTCTAAGCATTCGGGTCCTTTTTCGTTAGTTCAAAATTCTAGACGAAGTGATATTACTTATGACCACAATCCATTGAGAGTAACACAGCGGAAGTTGTAAATATAATTAGACAGTCTTTGAAGGCCTGGTTTTACTAATTTTGGCTAATTTCTTTGGCAGCTCGAACCCAAGGTTGTCTATTTTCATGGAGAGCAGTTCATCGCCCAATCACTGGGATGAAATTCACGAGTTCCGACCTCAGTCAGTTCGTGGCTTGGTCCATCCGCTATTCATCGCCACTAATGACTGTCTTTATACTGACCTTGGATAACTCCATAAGCCAGAGTTTTTTACTCCTGCAACCGACCTATTAATGTGTTAAAAAAGTCTGAGAAAATAACTGAATGATAAATATTTCATGGGGAAAGTTTGACAAGGCATGAGACTCCGTTACATAATACATACAGTTTAGGGCAAGTAAGCGATAAGGATGTAAAAATGGACTGAAATTGACTACGAAAGCAAGATTTACGGAAATCCACAACTGAAAAGAAAAGTTAACACGGAACTGCCAGTCATATGCGTATAAACTCATTATGGTTTGCTTAGGAAATCAATGTGTCCCAACTTTGGCATACTGTAAGCAACATAACTTTGTATAGTATTTCAAGATGATTAGTTGTAAAAATTTCACAACAATCAACTGAATCCAATAATTATACGAATACTTAACATCATTTTTATGCAGATCATATTCATCTACTGATTCAGATTGTTGATCTAAATAGTTTAAATTGGATCATTATGTGAAATTAATCAAAATCGGTCACCTGTGAGTGCTTTGTCATTTTGTTGTCTCGGTACTAATTCAATTGACAGAAAAATTATTCAAAAAGAAACTTTTTTAAAACAAAATTAATTGAAGCAATACTTTGAACTAAGTCTGTACAAACATGTACTTGCGTGCTTATTTGTTCATTGACAGTATATAATTTAACAGGGATTTCTTATCGGTTCTCTGTATATCATGAAAGAACAACAGTCAAGGTCATATTTGATTTACAACATTGAATATAATACTATACCAGTGAAACGTTTTATTTGTCCTAACGAACTCAATATAAAAGACTGTCAGTTTGAAATTGACAAAAATACTCTGTCAGTGAGCGACATTTGTGTTAGCTATCTCACAGATGAAGATGTTATACTTTGCTTAGTTGGAACTAGGAGTAGTCCTTGGCAAGCACATTTCGTCCTGTTTGAGACATTGTCAACTAGACTTACCTGGATCTCAATGAGTAATAATGTTGCCTTTCAGCTCAAATCCAGTATATACCACTTTCGATGCTAGAACGTTATCCCCTACGTCAGTGAATCATAAAAGCTACCTCTTCCATAACACGGTATCATTTGTCATTTATTGTAATGCTTTCAGTTCCCCGTTGATTTTTATGCTGGACCAAATCCATCAGATCCTACTGAAACATGGGTTCTGCTACTTGCCATCACTAAGCGAATAGTATCAAAATATAATCTTTGCCACGATACTGAGGCATATATTCAATAAGGTCATACACCAAAGTTGACCGGTCAATTCATTACAGTGTAGTAATGAGTGTAAAACTAACAGTATCAATAAATGATTTGATCTAGATAAATATTTAATCCAACATTTGCTTTGAAGCAAAAGATTTCGGTTAAACTTCAGCTATATTTGTATCATGCAACTGGGAAAGTTATTTTCACTCTTATCAAATGATTTGTTTTGCTTACCGTGCAATATACTCAAAGATAGCTCGATGCACACTGATAGTAATATCATAGACGCCAGAAAGTCAAAATAGTCAAATAATGGAATATGCTGAGGATAGATTATGAAGTGTGCCAACAGCTTTTAAATAGGCGCCATTATTTTCATATTGTACATCGATTATGTGTGCTTTTTATTCATTTCAAATTACTGAAATACCAACTTAATTGTGAAATTTATAATTGAAATTAGTGAATTTCCTTCATATACAGACGCCATATCACGTAGTATATTCAACTGACATCTTCTCGTAGAGAATACTTTCTGAAAGACGTGTTCCAGTATCAGCCAAGAACACCTAATATTTTCTATCCGACCTATTTATAAAGTTAATATCTACTTCATTCATCAATAATGTTATTGACAGCGCGTCATTACTATTCACTGGTCAGTAGACATTGACTTCACGCTAGTGATGAAGAGTAAGGTATGTTCCAAAGCGTCTTAGTTGCTGCAGCGTCTCCCTTCAATAGTTAGTCAATTTATCTAACGCCTAAAAAGGTAGCTAGGGATACATGCCAAAAACACCATACTGATAAGAAAACATCAAAGATTGAAGACTGCCCGGTGGTTGGTGGTAGAATCAAGGATGCGGTTTTCGTCCCGTTTAGGACTCGTCAGCTGGATGTACCCACACCCCAGTTAGTGATGTTGTTCCCACTGAAACTAGGCCACTGATCTAGTAGAATACAAAGAATGTTAGGGCAGTATCAGGACATATATACAGAACCTTTGTTCGAAAAGTTCAAACCGGTATCGTAATGGGAAATTACAAGTGTCAAAAAACAAAGATTAGTGATTTTGTTTGTTTGCACTGTTCTTGAAAGTATTGTGCTCCTGCTATATAAAAACTAGGTATACGTGTAATTAACGATCACTTCAAATAACATAGACGGTAATGATATAGGTCGGTTATTATCAAGTTAGCCATCTTAGCAAAAACCTGAACCGATAAATATATATGGGGATCATACTGCGATAACAATACTCCTACGACATGTATTGGTTATACCATGTCAACGGCATTTATTGAGCTAGTCAAAACAAACTGTTCAGTATCACCCACAGCATTGAATTCAATCGCTAATCAATAACAGTTAGTAAGGAATATTGATCAATTTATCATTATTCATTCGAAACTATAAAGTGTTTGCATAAACGATGAATGTAAACAATCTATACTAACCACTATCTACAGCAGAATGAGTAAAGGTTTTGTAAGAGCAGTGGTTTCAGAGAACCAATGAAAGCTAAACGCCTTCACTTAGCAAAATAATGTTTTGTAACTAGATCTATAAGCTGAAAATGTCTTAGGTTCACTGCAGTCACTAAGCATTGTTTATAGCTTTAATCAGAATTATGATGTGGACATCTGTGCAGGGTTGAAAAAACAGAAGTTGGTATTTTTCTAGTGATGTTACCTGTTCAATATGAGAGCGAACTCGAGGCATATTGGCAGTTCTGCTCATTTCTTGAAGTTATTCACTGCCACCGAAGACAACTGGTTACTAGTGATTGAAATATGAACCAGTGCCAGTTACAATGATAAAACAGTTGCATTGATGATAACAGTAACAGAGTGCGACACCAGTAAAGTGTTTCGCCAGCATAACCAGCATATCCGGTCATACTACCTTGTTAGTGTGAAGAGACTTTTTAGAAAGGTTAGTCTTGCAAACAGTACACTTCAGTGTACAACAGACGTTAGGCGTCGGTGGTGTGATTTTACTGAACATAAGTTGGCCAGATAAACTCTTAAGTGTATCAAACTTGGAAGATATCATATGAAATCAGTTTTAAGATGCTCTACAAACTTCGCTGATGCGCTATACAGTTAATACAACCTCCAGAGATAACCTTTTTCTTTCTAAAGCCCAAGAACAGCAATGAGACCAAGATAAAACAGATCCATTTCATTTCCTTGGTATCTTGTCAACTCCTTACGACCTAGATCGACAAAAAATAGTTTTACTGAAAACTTAGCATACTTTAATTCATCGAAAGAGAACAGAATATCGGTCAGTGGTTATGACAGACAGAAATAGTTGTAAAGGTCAATCATAACGCTAAAGTCATACACATAATCCGACGTAAGTTTCTCGAATAAAAATAGCGACAAGAGTAGCGATCAAAATAATAAGGAACTAGACATTTTAAGATTACTTTAGTAGAGCATACGATAAATAAGCGGACATTTACATAAAATACTATGAGTAAAGCCCATTTAGTCAAAAACTTCCGATGCAAAAAAAATGCAACTAAATAAGAGTGAGGGAATAAACATCTAAGGTTGGTAAAGTATGATGTAATCAAATAACGGTCAAGAACGGTTATCAAGGTACGCACAAGTTGACCATAGCTTCTTTCTGAATGCAGTCAGGTTTGAGACGTTTAATGGCTATTGGTTCAGCAAACATCAGTAGAACTGAACTTGTCTGTTTGTTAATCATCTTGAAGGAACTGAAAACGTCCAGTGTCAATGAGATGACGAACGATCGACTGTTCAAAAAGTTACTTCCTCTCAATTATATGTTCTTTAGAATGTGTTCAGAAAATCTAAGATACACCCTTCTTTCCATCCTTTCAATGTATTTATTTTGGCAGCTACACGTAAATTTCTCTTCAGCTACTTCAACAAGCTGGTAGCAGTTTAAACGAAAAGCTTCGTCAGCATACAACTATTGGTCAGTTGCTTTGATCTCACTCAAACAGATGTGTTCCATCCATTTCAGTTTGCAAAACAAGATTATAAAAAGCAACCGTCTGAAAGAAGAATACTCTTTTCAATAAATTCGCTTCAGGTTCTACAATTATAAAATGCATTTGTACAGTGTGAAAACAAGCCGTGTTGAGGGCAGTTCCATCTTCAAAATTGAGTGAAATTTAGGGACTACTAGGTTATAAATTTATCTTACTGAATCAGTCAATATTGGAATGATACATATACAGAAGAATGACATGACAGTGAACAAAAATATGACAAATAAGATGGCAGAAGTGGTCTTTAGTTAGCTGAAGGCCAAGGGAGAAGTAATACTTGGACGAGTTCTTTCTGAACGCAGAGTTCACGATTGATCAATCTTATTGCGACAGCCTCCACTGTGCTGAGCAGGCGTTGGCAAGCTACACGTGGTGTCGTTTTTGTAACACGATGAATGACATTTAAAACTTTATTAGAATCTGTGTGATGCAATGTGACGACTAGATACGTTAGGACTAAGCTTTTCACCACTTTCACTTCGCCCTTTCCGAACCAACCTGGTAAATGCTCACGTATCAGGAGAAGCACCCACCTAGTCGTACGCTCTATGTAAACAATCCCACAGGAACAATTAAATTGATATATGCAAGATGAAGACCTAAGATAAGATAGGCCGACTACTGAATGATATACAAAGCCTGCCTGCATAGAACATCCTGTTGACTGCTCTAGCTAGGCGTTGTGATAGAATGTCACTTGCAACATCTCCGTTGAACTGTAAACTCAGAAACAAAGGCTTCTTCCCCACTGTTATCAGATCTCGTTTAGGACTAATGAAGTTGGTGTTAGTTTTGATGAACTTTTTCGGATATACATTTTCATTCAGAATATCACGGATACACAACAGTTCCTTCTCCATACACTTTATGGAAGAAATCAATCTTATTCTGAAAGCTAGGAATCTGATTATATCAGGTTTTTACTTCATCGGTAGAAAGCTGAGAAAGTGCGTATACTGTGACTTGGACGTTTGTTTTCTGTATATGCTTCTCAGTAAAGAGCCATCTTTGTTTCTTGTCATTAGTACATCAAGGAAATGTATCGAATCATTGGTTTCATTTTAGTATGTAAAATAAATTGATTGATGAGCACTATTGAAATGGTTCAAAAGAGAATTAATACATATGCATTCTGAACAAATGCATTTAAAAAAAAATATCCTTCGTTCAGACTGTTACTTTTTATCAATATTATGAGAATCTTCAGTTGTTTGAAAACAAGGCCGTATCGGATAGGTTGACTCACCACAAATATATTCGCTACTTATATATCCCCCTAATTATCACAATGAAAACTTTTTACTCAAGATATGAAGTCCAATCAGTGGGTGATTGACTAGATAATTAATCTATCTACCATGTTTCGAGTAGTCGCGTAGCATCACTAACACAAATAAAACAGATTTTGTAGCACCTTTTTAGATGAACATACGTTTTAATAATGAGCTACATTATTTAACTGGATTACATGCAAAACAATGAAGGTTACTGATTAGAGTTTCAAATGTCTATTAGTCATCATAGTTTTGTCCACAATATGATACAAATTTTCTCTTCGTTTACCGAGAATAGAGAAATTGGTTATACATTGAGTACGTAATTCCTTTATATTGTCTTCCATGAATCTTTGTGAAAGTGAAAATGGATATCAAGTGATTCGGAATATTGTCATCGAGTTGCCAACCATAAGGGTCCTGATTGGTTTGGAAAAATACAGCTATCACTTCTTCTCAGTTCTAGATCAGTCTACGGGGAAAAAAATGATGGGTTGAGCAGCTATTATGATAAATTCCTAATAGACTAATATTGTCATTCAGATGATAGCTTGATAGAACACTGCCTGATTTATATGAAATTAAGCTTAAGTTAGTATTAGAGTCTTTTAGCTAGACTAGGTATGTGAATAATCTCGCAGCCCATTGATTGCTGGTTCAATCCATGCTAATATACAGCTTTCCTGGCACCCTCATTTATTGTAGTTGCACTAAATAAACGTTTAGTAGTCACGTGATCAAGTTTATAGCTGAGTGTAAAAGAAGTATGAAGTGTATGAAGGAGATTAACTAAATATCAAAAGTGATTATAACGGCAGATTGACAAGTATCTGTATAGAGTCAGACACTGCAAATTCGAACTATTTATAACCGATCCCTTGACACTGTTAAGAGTTAAATCCTTTGAAAATTTCTAAGAAGCTCTTGAATATGATATCATGAATATCCAGCAGTGTCGAGGCATCCGCATAGGAGCCCATCTGTAAACAGGTGCCAAGCATTTCCACTCTGTAGAGCGACGGTATACTACAAGTATCAAACAACAGCTGATACCCGTTGCACAAAAGGTGGCACTTGTACCTTAGGAGATAAAGACTTGGCGTTTGAAGCGGTTGGTCCTGAGTTTGAGTCTCGGTAGGAACAGCATCAGTCAGTAGGGTGCAGGTATATAAGGCTGAGGAGTCTCAAATAGGACGAAACGCGCTTCCTGGATTCCACTACAAATCACCAAGATGAATACGATCTTTAAGTCGTTTAACCAACACTTTAAGATTTAAAATTTGGAAATTCCTGGAAATTTTCTCAAACAAATATTCAATTGTCGGATCCACCCCATCTCCTTTATCTTTTATACTTACTCAGTGTCATGAATCCATACCAAATAATAAACTTGTATTACATCTCCTCATATGGATCTCCATATGATTGACGATAAGAATTAACTTTAACACAACTACAAAGGGTTCGATTGACCTTCGCCAAACGAGGTCACCTTTTAATATCAGTGACATATCTGACTATTTACTGAGGATCCAAAGTAACCTAAAGTTATCTGCTTTATCTTACCCCATGACTGTGAGGTAAAACCATGAAAAGTGGAAAATATGAGAAAGCTTCATGTGTTCGATTGTCCCCTGTCTTTATTGTGTTGGCTATGCACTACCAAACCACCACTTTGGCATTATAGAGGTAAGGTGTAGAGTTTCAGATAAAACGGTAGGTTAGTTTATGCGCTTTTTAAACCTGCACAGCTTCAGGTAGCTGAAAAACGCATTGTGCATATCTAGTCAATGTTCATCACGACATGTGATATCAACTGAAGTTAGTTAGAGTGAAACGTGAAACTGAATGAAATTTCTGAGGCAAGAGTTTATGGTATAAAATGATTATTGTAAAAAGTAGGAAATTTCGACAATGTATCCTCCTCATTCTTTGTATTCTTGTTCATTCAAACCTCCAAATATTGATAGTACCATTAGTTAGATAGTTATTATTTATTTAGTTCTACTTTCTCTTCTTTTGGAGTCGGCTTTCATAAGAAGAATATTTTATGCACACTTTACAATCATGATAAGAACATATAAAGAACAATCATATCACACATATACTTAGTCTTTAAATGTATTCATTCTTTTTCTATAACATTACTATAACCATACTAAAGGTATTCTGATTACAAATAACCAGTAAACAAAACTGAAGAGCTGACATCTATTCTATAGACTGATTCAATTAGCAAAGAGAAAATATCTTAAATAGGCTTAGAACAGCATTAACGATTAGGTTACATATAAATATCACTTTACTCATGAGTTCATTAACAAGATGAATAAAATGATAACTGAAACTTCAAAGGTATGTAAGGGTTTTTAATGGAATGATATATATATATATATATATATATATATATATATATATATATATATATATATATTGGTGTTTAGGGTTTAAAGGCTTTATGCAATATATTATTTTATGCTATAAAGTAAGATCTTGGATAAAATATGTAAAAGTTTGAAATGATACACTATATTACTGAAGTATGCTGATTAATCTATCTATCTAATAGGGTTCATTGAAGAATGCAGATGATATCCAAGCTATTAAGATGAAACACAGTTAGATGATATCCGATATGAGTAGGCAAAATAAAATATGAAATGTGGCGTACTTTGTTAGTGGCATAGTTTTATAAATTAACATAAAAGATAGTGTCTCGGTAACCAAGTGTGATATTAGAACACTAATGATAATTACACGTACACCCATGAACGCATAACGCTAATATGAAAATAGGAGATGGCATTATTTCTGTAGTGGTTAAAATTGCTGTAATATAGACAAACCTATTATAAAATATGATACTCACCTAATGATGAAGCCATACAAGCATGCACAACGAAAAGAAGAACCGAGTACAACGTATAAAACACTACACTGGACAAAGAAGTGAAGAAGAGTACACGCTTAAAAAACATACACTTCTATGACACACTGACAAGTGAAGCACAACACGCTGCAGGTAAGAGACACCTGACAACATTTTATCAAATAACCAGGTTACTATCTTGGAGGGGAGAGATCAACACACATAAAATCAATGAACGATAGTGAAGGAAATTTAATCACCGAAGAAGAGAAACACAGGAAACCATGGAGTGACCACTTCAAAAAAACTCTTAAATCGATCACCACCTACACTTCGTCCAGAAATACCACCAGCAGCCCAGTCACACAACTACAAGTCAACACAAATCCTCCAACAAAAGTCGAAATCCTCAGCTCCATAAAGCTACTGAAATGCGGGGAAGCAGCAGGTCCAAATGGAATCCCACCACAAGCACTGAGAGTAGACGCAGAGACAACAGTGGACATGCTCAAACCACACCACTATTGCAGAAGGTGTGGAAGGAAGGAAGGAAGGAAGGGAAGGTACATGCTGACCGACTGGAAGAAGGGCTACCTCGTCAAACTCCCGAAGAAGGGTAACCTCAGTGTTTGCAACAACTGGCGCGGGATCATGCTCCTGTCCACCCAAAATAAATATTAAGCCGCATCATCCTGGAGAGACTAAAGTATGCGCTGCATTCAAACTACGACCGAAACATGCTGGCTGGCTTCAGGTAGAACAAATCATGTACAGACCAAATAGCAACGCTTCGCATCATCATAAAAGAGAGTATAGAGTGGCAGTCAACCCTCTACCTCAACGTCATCGACTTTGAAAGTGCCTTTGACAGCGTCGACCGGGAAGTAATTTGACAGTTGCTTCAACACTACGGTTCTAGTGCCACAAACCTTTATCAATCTCATTGAACAACTCTATGAAGACACCACCTGCTAAGTAATTCACAATCGGAAGCTCAGTGATGCCGTTGAAGTGAAGACAGGAGTGAAACAAGGCTGTCTACTATCACCCATGATATTCATGATTGTGGTCGACTGGATCATGCAGCAAACAGTGAACAGAGAGAAGAGGGAGATACGCTGGCTGAACCGTGGAAAAGAACCTAGAAGATTCGGATTTCGCTGATGATACCTTATGTCTAATGTCACACAAACTTGAACATATACACGCAAAAACTAACAAGTTGACACAACAGGTGAGGCAGGGCAGCAAAGATCGGACTTCAAGTGAACGTAGAGAAAACACAGGTGAGGAAGATACCCAAACAACGCCACCACCACCACCAACAACAACAACAGAAACATACAACAAGTAGTCTCTTTCACCTATCTAGGCAGCACTCTTTCAACTGCAGGCCACAGCGGCACACACGACCACCTCAAAGCACCCAGGATCCCAAATACAGTAAGACAGGCCTTCACTAACCTCAAACCAGTGTGGAGATCGACTGCACTCCACTCCACTCCACTCAGCATAAAGCATGAACAACATCTGGATCTTCAACACTAATATCAGTCAAGTCAGTGCTTCTATATAGTTCAGAGAATTGACGGCGCATTACGAAAGGCATTTCCAACAAACTACAGACATTCATCAACAACTACCACCTACACATGCTCGTTACTGAAGATCAGATGGCCAGTATAGAATAATGAGAATAAGCAACAAGGAACTCTGGCTGGCTGGCTGGCTGGTAAGGAACCAACCAACAACCTATCACTCAACAAATATGCAGTGGAGATGAAATGGATTGGGCATACACTGAGAAAGCCGACTGGGGACATCACGCACCATTTCAGGAACTCGAGTGGAACCCAGATGGGAAGCGACGAGTTGGGTGTCCGAGGTGGCGGTGACATGGAGGAGACGGTGTGAGGAGGAAATGAGAGCTTGTGGGCAGTTGTTGAGGCAGGTTCAAAAGATTTCAGAGAAGAGAGTGGAATGGAGACTTGCTACTGTAGCCGTATGTTCCATTAGGAACCCAAGGGACAAATAATAATAATATGAAGCCGACTGACTGCAACCTTATTATTCAATAAAGTTGCATGGGTTTGCTTTTCTTGCTTAAAAGCTTTTCTATCACCTTCAGAACTTCAGGTAGCCAGTGAACCTTGTGGTAGCCTATGTTTTTAGAATCTCAGAAATAAGATTATTTACTTTTAGCATTATCATTCTCTCTCCCTCTCTCTATGCAGCCTTCCTGCGATGGTATGAACTGATTCTGATAAAGACTATATAAATCTTTACGATAAGCACATTCAACCCGTAACAACACAAGGCAGCAAGTTACAGTTAATCGGTAAGCCACATGAAACGCACACGTGATAGATTTTAAAAACGCTTTGGAGGAAACTGGATATCTGCTGAAACTGATGACTAAAATATCATTGAAAGTCAAGCCATGAATAAATCTAGCTAGTAAGCACATATTGCCGGGACTGGAGGATAGCAGGTAGAAAGAGATGCAGTTTTTCCGTGGGCCGCGGTTTTAAACCCGCATTTGTAATAATGGAAGACATGTGCATGAACTGCTGGTCATCCGCAGGAAACACTTTGCTGCTGATAAAATCGATTCGACCAATAGCATGACTTTTCCGTCGGTTTTCCATCATATTTTAGGCTATTTACACAGTAATATTAACTACCTTTAGTTTTACCAGCATTCAACGATTCTTTCTGGTTTAATAAGTTCTCAAAGAACAATTTTCACCGCATATTGGACATTTCTGTGAATTCAGGGTTATCAGACTAACGTTTTTTTGCGTTTGGAATTACTTAGAACATCGATTTTATGCAAATCGAAAGGATATATGTAGAGTCCTAACCTCTAAGCTGAAATTCTTGTTATACAGCAGACATTAAAAATGTATATGTCGGTTGGAAGTACGTATCATAAGAATCGTTTCATAGAAATGTTGATTATAAAGTGTTCATGAAGTTACCCCCTTTGATATTCTACTTATAAATTATTGTGAAATAAATTTTCTGTCGTTACTAAGATATAATCGAATCCATGCAGAAATTAGCTAAATCTGCTGCCAACTAGGAACACTTCCATCTAATTCATAAGGAAATAGATAGACAACTCGGTAGAGGATATTTCTTTCATCAATCGTAGTATTTCTCGAATTGTGGGGCTGTGAGTGAACGATTTGTGGAGATGACTTTCAATCGTTGAGTCACGGGATCGAGCTTTTCTTCACCTTCCGAGGTTTAGGAAACCAGGTAGTACCAATAAGTGCAACTTATTGCTTGGTGCACGGATCTGCACAATATAGCTGGGTGACTTTTTCATCTCAATCAGATTCTGAATATCCGTGTATATATGGTTTTAATCTTTTTTTCTTCTTATGGTACTAATTTGAAACCATTTAAACATTCATTGTTTTGGACACATTTGACTTCATCAATTCAACAAGTGACATCAATACATCTGCTTAGTGAATAATCTCTTTCCGGTTTCTCTGATTTTTTTATCAATATGTCACTTACAGAACTTCCTACTGCCTATATAAATTCGTTTACGGTAACAATACTAGAAAGAATAACCTCTACATTGTATTTTTTAACGTTCACTTTCGATTCAAGCAAAAACGGTGTGTTATGCCAATGTTTGTATTAATAACTCCGAATGTAAAGGTTACTACTGCCTACAATAATTATTGTCATCTTTAAAATGGTTGGATATAATATTAGCGTCAACTGATTTTTATTTCAACTTTAGTGGTCAAGAAAAACGTCAACTCAAGCAGTCTTATTAGGAAGTAACTTACTTACCATCGGGTTTAAAATTATGCAATGAATTTTTTGATCATTTGATCAAATTGAAGAATAAAAGTATTGAAAAGCAAGTACCAATAAATAATACCTGATGCCCATTGCACAAGAGGTGGTTTTGATGCTTCAGTAAGCTGGTTAGGTAATGCTTCGGTGTTTTGAAGCGATAGATGCTTGATTTAAGTGTCAGTACCGATATCATCACTCAATAGGATGTAGATATATAGAGCTGAAGAGCCCCAAATATATTGAAAAGTGCTCCACTGCCAACTACCACTAAGTAAGTTATCAAAGTATCCTACACTGTTAAAGGATATCCTCCCGGTAACGTATCGTATTTGAACAGCGTGATGTGTATATGAGGACTAAATGAAATAGATAGTGTATTATCGCTATGTATTTCAAACAGTCTAATAACACATGAACTTGTCAGATTATTTTGATAAGAATTTGAAAAATGTCAGTTAAGTTAATAGGAACTAAGGTTAGAAAAGGCAGGACGAAAGAAATCTGATTCACATCACCCTTGGTAGAAAAATTAAAACCAATACTACAAAAATAGGATCAGACTGAGTGGAAACTGTTTTTACTCATATCTAGGAGGCTTAGGTAACTTCTGTGCACGAAAATTAATAATTGTTTCCTAGCTAGCCCTACGACTAGTTTCTTGTACTTTTTCAGTAATCGACAAAGATGAAACACTTATTGGGTCATTCAACGTAGCTTACTTTTGAAGCCAGTTACATTCATGTTCCACCATCTTCGACTGTCATTCACGCTTACTCCTTCCCGTTTATGTGAACTTAAATACTTATATAAGTTGATAAGGACAGCGGGATGTGTTTTGGTTTGTGTTGAAGCTTTCATTTTACCTTTTTTACAATGATGACCGGTTAACCTGTTAAATAAGCCACTAAATTGAACCACATTTGTATATAACTATTCAGTAGCTAACGAAACTAGGATATAACGCTTTTTCCATTATGGTTTCCTACAAGTTGATATTCTGATTCAGCAATCTGTTGTTCAATTAGATAATTTATGTAAAAAACGGTAACTAGTTTTTCGTCACTTCATTATAAGTAGGAATAGTGTTTTTGAGTTACATTAATTTTCAACAGCAAATGACATACATTATCACACTTAGCATTATTATTATTTCTCCCTTGGGTTCCTAATGGAACATACGGCTACAGTAGCAAGTCTCCATTCCACTCTCTTCTCTGAAATTTTTTGAACCTGCCTCAACAACTGCCCACAAGCTCTCATTTCCTCCTCACACCGTCTCCTCCATGTCACCGCCACCTCGGACACCCAACTCGTCGCTTCCCATCTGGGTTCCACTCGAGTTCCTGAAATGGTGCGTGATGTCCCCAGTCGGCCTTCTCAGTGTATGCTCACTCCAATTCATCTCCACTTCCTTCCACTACATGGGTGATAGTAGACAGCCTTGTTTCACTCCTGTCTTCACTTCAACGGCATCACTGAGCTTCCGATTGTGAATTACTTAGCAGGTGGTGTCTTCATAGAGTTGTTCAATGAGATTGATAAAGGTTTGTGGCACTAGAACCGTAGTGTTGAAGCAACTGTCAAATTACTTCCCGGTCGACGCTGTCAAAGGCACTTTCAAAGTCGATGACGTTGAGGTAGAGGGTTGACTGCCACTCTATACTCTCTTTTATGATGATGCGAAGCGTTGCTATTTGGTCTGCACATGATTTGTTCTACCTGAAGCCAGCCAGCATGTTTCGGTCGTAGTTTGAATGCAGCGCATACTTTAGTCTCTCCAGGATGATGCGGCTTAATATTTTTTTTGGGTGGACAGGAGCATGATCCCGCGCCAGTTGTTGCAAACACTGAGGTTACCCTTCTTCGGGAGTTTGACGAGGTAGCCCTTCTTCCAGTCGGTCAGCATGTACCTTCCCTTCCTTCCTTCCTTCCTTCCACACCTTCTGCAATAGTGGTGTGGTTTGAGCATGTCCACTGTTGTCTCTGCGTCTACTCTCAGTGCTTGTGGTGGGATTCCATTTGGACCTGCTGCTTCCCCGCATTTCAGTAGCTTTATGGAGTTCAGGATTTCGACTTTTGTTGGAGGATTTGTGTTGACTTGTAGTTGTGTGACTGGGCTGCTGGTGGTATTTCTGGACGAAGTGTAGGTGGTGATCGATTTAAGAGTTTTTTGAAGTGGTCACTCCATGGTTTCCTGTGTTTCTCTTCTTCGGTGATTAAATTTCCTTCACTATCGTTCATTGATTTTATGTGTGTTGATCTCTCCCCTCCAAGATAGTAACCTGGTTATTTGATAAAATGTTGTCAGGTGTCTCTTACCTGCAGCGTGTTGTGCTTCACTTGTCAGTGTGTCATAGAAGTGTCTGTTTTTTAAGCGTGTACTCTTCTTCACTTCTTTGTCCAGTGTAGTGTTTTATACGTTGTACTCGGTTCTTCTTTACGTTGTGCATCCTTGTGCCGGTTCATCTTCTGCTTCACAATCTTCCTCTCCCTCCTCTATCAGCCTCCATGTGTCCGCCGAAATCCATTCCTTGTCCTGTTTCCTCTTCCTTCCTAATGTGGTTATGTCGGTTTCCTTCTACATCACTTTCAAAGAGTTCCAGTGTTCTTTCACTCCAGATCCTTCAGCGATGTCGCTGAATGTCTCCCATTTTGTTCTGATGGTTGACGTGAAGATGTCCCTTGTAGTTTCGTGCTTCAGTTCAGTTTCCGTTCTGGGTGTTGAATTTGAACTGTGGTCCATCACCAGCTTCCTTGAAGTCTTTTAACTTTATTTGAAAGGTCCCTTGCACTAGACAGTGAGTGGTGAAACCTACATCTGCTTCTCTTCTTGACCTTGTGTCAAGTAGGCTGTGGCTCCACTTTTTTGAGATGGAGTTAAAATCGTTCTGATCTTTAGTGTGTCCATCTGGGGAAATCCATGTCGCTTTGTGGACATCGTTGTGCCTGAACACAGTGCCTCGTCTCACCGTATCGTCGAATGCACAGAATTTTGCAAACAATTCTTCATTCTCGTTCATCACCTCAGCGAGTGCTTCTCGACCCATGGTTAGTTCTCTTCCTGCGTTGTCCTCTCCCAGTTCGGCATTCATGTCGCCCATTAGAATTAATTCTGATGTCGCCAACTGAGGCCTTGTCCAGTGTTGATTGGAGTTGTCTGTAAAATTCCTCCTTCTTCTCTTCATCTGCATTATTTGTAGGTGCGTAGCGTAGCATTGTATAATTGTAACTTTCCTTCCTTTTGAGTTGAATCTTGCTGACACCATCCCTACAGGAGAAGATTGGTTTCCACTGCATGAGGGCCTTCGATGCTCTTGGGGACATCATGATAGCCACTCCCTCAGTGTGCTCGTGGTTGGCGTCTGGGTGACCGGAGTAGATTATTGATTCTCCACTTGACAGTTTGGAGAGTCCACTCCCATTCCATCTGCTTTCGCAAATTCCTAACACTTTAATACTATACCGTCTCATCCCTTTTGCAATCTGGGCAGCCTTGCTAGGTTAGTACATGGTTCGGACACTTCATGTTTCCATGCTTACTTTCGTTTTCATCGAGAATAGAGAAAACATATCGGCCAACTGACTTCCTGAAGGCTTTCACCAACTGGAATCATTTCGCCTCTCCGATTCCAGCCAGGAATAATATATTTTTATCTTTTTATATTTTGTTTGTGCTTTGAAGTCTCTTTGGCGGTTGGATTGGTTATCTGGGGTAGGGTTGCTAGCCCTATACCCAACCTTCCCTCTTTACCCGAACTTAGGACTGGCTAGTCACTAGTGAACTAGTTAACCAGACGAGGTCGGCTTCATATAGACATAAATTAAATTTTGAGTTCCTGCTGTCAATTTGACTGGATTGTCTTTTTCTTTCGCATACAGCTAAAAGAAATTATCTTCAACCCTAAGAGAAGTAGGGAATTTTCAGTTACCCAAGAACTGCAGTAGCAATTAAGTCTTTCGTCATAAGTGTGAACTCTCTTGCACGCCATTTTCTAACGATTCTTTCTTTCCTTCTGCCAATAACTTAGGACTATCACCAACTTACACACGTACACAGGTCATCATATTTTATGTTAGAACAGCCTCAACTTTCTAAGACAATACGAACTTTATAATTGTCTCTAGGGAGAAGAATCTTGAAGAAAGCTAATCACCTTTTTAAATCCCAATATAAAAATAATTAAGGTAGGCTAGGGTTATGCAACCAAGTTTCCTCTTAGAACTAAAGTCATATCAGGATTATGCATGGCTGCCTGATTTCATCATTACTCTTTAGTTTAGCTGCCGATAAGATTATCGAGACCGCTATGAAAGAGGTGGGTGTTAATAGTAGTAGAGTAGATCTGTTGCCAACATTTTTTCACCTTGAGTATGTAAACGACATCATTTTATTGTCAATCAAATTACAGGCTACAACAAACATTTCAATATTTGCCGGTGAGTGTGTGTTCTTCACGCTCTACGTGCAAAGTACTTTTAAATAGTTGATGTCTGCGCTGAATTCTGTTGATGAATTATTAGAAGTAGTTAAGAAAATCATATATACTAGGTGATGATTGAAGGTGAAATAAAAATTTGGACCGTGATAAGATTCAAACCAGCGATGCTTCTCTAGTTCAGTCAGATTTGGATGAGATGTGCTGACTTGATGACCAGTGTGAGTACGACCAAGTGGTAGTAACGTGTCACGAATTCACACGGTAGTCGGGAAAAACCCTTAGTGAATAAAATAAAATAGAGATCTGTTCATCAGTCAGACCTCGTAACTCAGTAGGTTGAGCACAGGGATGGAAACCCAGTGGCCCCTGGTTCGAACCCCACCACAATCCAAATTTCCATTTCATCTTCATTCACCACCCAGTATCAATACTAGTCTGCTAAACCGTGACTACCTCAGATAGTCAAAATGATGTTCGATGTTCAGTGTTTCTGAGGGATGCATAGTATCTTTTGAGAACATAAAAAATAATTCTGTGACATAACGATGTCTTTCAATTCCGTTGGCTTTCATACCAACTGTCTTTCCTTTGAAATTAGTTGGATTTAGGAAAGTTATAATAGTTAGTTTTAGTAATTGTATGACTTCTTCAATGAGCTACTGAAAACTATGCAACTCATTGAGTGAAGTAGAAGAAATGGCTTGGAAACAAAACTCATGGTTATCATATTGTAATGCGCTCAGAATATCTCATAACTAGAATGTAATGAAAGAGTAATGAAAATGTTTTAGAATATATCCTATGAGACCGCTTCTATGATTATTAGTTTATTTTCTATACTTTAACTTGGCATCACCATAGTGCTGTTTTATTGCATAGTTAATTTATCATTGCTCATTTTACATCAACTTTGCATATTACATATATAAAATAAAAATAGGAATCAAATGATTGGATAGCTAACTGAGCATGATAATAACGCTAAACAGCTTAAAAATACCTGGTACTTGTTCGAATTAATCATGAAACCAATGATGGAAATAGTAACATACTTTCAGAAAGTATTTAAAAATGATTTCGAGCGAATGAATGAAAACATGTGAATGTACGTTTCTAGCCTCTCAATGCAATGTGGAGTTGAAGTAATCTGAGTGTGAAACGATAAACAGCCAAGGTAATGATAGGGATTAACATAATTCTGGAAAGATGAAGAACGTATGAGTGATCTACAACGGTAAACAGTTATTTTAGACCTACTAAGTGGACGCTTAAAAATTTAAGCCTTCTGCGGGTCAAGCTGAGAAAGACAGATTATCTAACAGAGAAAATAACTAAAGCAATGAATAGAACACTTCGAAGATCCTAGAGTTATTTACCATTTGTCAAATATTCTATTATAATGCAAATACGGCTTGATTTATATCCTCCGACTCTTAGAAATGGTAGGAAGGCTAGAGATAGATTGAAATAACGAACAGTCAGTCAATATGGACTGACAACAAAAATCCTCGAGGATGGTGTTCCATAATCATACATCAGATCGACTGAGGTTCCATCTAGTGTAGAAGCCAGGAGTGATAATCTCTCACTAGACACCGTCACTGATTGTCTAAAACTTCAAGAGAGACAGATCCTTTCATGATAACCCAAGAGGGATTGGTTTTATTGATGTAGATTCCCTAATAGCCACATTGGTAGGGAGACACAAAGTAATAAGAACTTATGAAAACTAGATCTATTTCACATCTGGTACCATGCATCATTTAGACCTACATACACTCACAAAAACAACCAAACGCAGGTAGATTTACTGTTACCCAACGCTTGCCATATTTCGCATGGATATACCTATGGAGGTTGCTCTATTGTCTTATCGAAGATCCCATGAATGAATTGGAGAGGAGAGGTAAAATTGATACACAGTCTTCGTAAACCTTTGATCAATATTAAATACTCGAAACGATTTCGAAAACCTCCCAAAGGTAAATCATCACTTCAGGACAGATCATCAATGCAATACTTTGCTATAAACACCAAAACGTTAGAGTACGCTGACCGCTCAACTTACTTAAGAAGTAGGATCAATATCGATGGCCAATGAAATCTCGGTTATATATAGGTTCACTTGATGTTGTGAAAGTTTATCGATTAAGTTGGCTGAGATTTGCTACATAGCCTAAATCAGAG